>CM062293.1:288027189-289380202 GCA_031216915.1 Pictodentalium vernedei
GTTTTCGAACTTAGTTTCTTTAAATTTGAAATTAGGCTTCTGCCAGTAACCACATACTTTGTTACTTTTTATTCCCCCACAAGGGGGTGCGGTGGCTCAGTTGGTAGAGGTGCAGGCTGCAAGTCGAGAGGTCCTCGGTTCAAATCTCACCTGCGGCAACCGCATTGTGTCCTTGCGCAAGACACTTCACCCTCATTGCCCACGTGGGGGCACGGTGACGTTGTGTACTAAGGCATACTGCACGTCTATTGTGCACCTGTCTTCAACCAATGCTAACCCTGCTTGTGTGGAGTTGGTATGTTGGGGAGCTGACAGTTGCTCACCGTTGCTCAGTGGTTCTCTCCGGGTACTCCGACTTCCTCCACCCGTAAAACTGTCAAGGTCATGGTTAGCCATTGTGCAGAAATATGTGACCTTAAACACCAATAAATAAATAAATAAATAAATAAATAAATAAATATTCCCCCACAAGGGAAGGATATAGCATAGAGCTCTGTCTGTCCATCCGAACTTTGTTTAGGACATAACTTGAACAATAGTTAACAGATTTCAATTCTTTTTGGTATATGTCTCTAGAGCAACAATATCTACATCAAGTAACCCAATATAAATTTTTTTTTTATATTTATATTGGGTTACTTGACGTAGATATTGTTGCTACTTCCCCCCTCCTCCCATCGCACCAATTAGGCAATTTTTTTTCTTTGCTCAAAATTGCATTTTGAAGGCTTTAGGGTGGCTACATGCAGAAAAAAAATTGGCCCCTATAACCCCTCCCCCCACCCCCCCCCCCCCTCCCTCCAGTGCCAATCAGGCAATTTTTTTCTTTGCTCCAAATGCATTTTGAAGGATTTAGAGTGATTACATGCAGAAAAAAAAATTGACTCCTATGCCAACTATCCCCATCTAACTCAAGTGTACTGCATCTTTAACCCTTCACCTAACACAAGTTGAAGCCAACAGTACAAATTATTTTTCTGAAATATCAGATTTTTTCATTTTTTACTTCTAACCATTGCTTATTTGTCCTTATTGGAACAAGCTCATCAAGCTTGTTCCATTAATAGGTCATGAGGTATGTTTTGGGGTAAAAAAAAATGAAAAAAATAAAATTTGAATAGCAATTTTTGTATATCACAGGTACAGATATGACAGATTCGTTAGGTAAACGGTTAACAAAAAATAGCACAGACTATTTTGTGTCTAAGCATTGTCATTGCTGGGACAGTCTGGCTCTATGCGTGACATCACTCTAGTTTAAAATAATACAGTACAGCCGCTGTGGACTGGTCACTTTCCACGGGTGGACAATATCTTCATGGGCCATGGCCATAATAATATTAGATTCCAAACACTAATTATACATGTAGGAACAATCATCAAAAATTTAATTAATGAAGCATGGGGTACAACCTGGTGCTTCATTAATTAAACTTTTGCTGATGCTGATTTTTATTATCTGGTAAATGCATGCATGGACATCACTGCCCACGCCGGATTTCAACCAGTCCATGGCGACAGTACTGTAACCTCAAATCCCTTTGTGGAGAATCAATAGGGTTTTGTCAGGCGATTGCTTCAGGCCCATTGTGGCATCTCATATTATTTTGTCACTGAAGAATCAATGTTTTGTCAGGTGAGCATTTCAGGTCCCCTGTAGCCTCTTGTGTATAGTAACTGTTCTGTGTGTTTAAGAGTAACATCAGTACTTAGTAAGATTTTTATTGGAAAGGTTACCTCATGTTCAGACTGTTATTTGTTTATTTAGACAGGTAACTTCTGTATTTATATTGCCCCATATTCAAACTATTATTTGTTTACATATAACTTCTCTTAGATAGGCACATGTATATCTATTGGTAATGATATCACAGATTACTTAAGTAACTATACTGATGACCGTGCCTTATATTTTTTCCCAGTTCACTAAACACAGGGAACCCTGTTAATTGATTGTGGAAACCCCAGGAAGTGAAGAAGTGCTTGTTTACTGTGGTTAAAAAGCCCTGTTTTACTGGTAAAATACGGTTTGGTCACCAATGCCTGGTGTTGAAGTTCTCTAAAATGGGCAGCATGGGGATAAACGATTGGCTGGACTTATATCTTTATATCTAAATTATCCATGTTGTGGTCACGATTAGCCATTGTGCAGAAATTTGAGACTTTAAGAAACAAATAATAAATAAATTGAATTGCCAATTTCCAAGTGAAAAATATTCAGTTGACAGTTCCCATTTAACAAGAATTTTGTCATTTTCTTATATTCTAGTGATTAATTAAGCATTTATTTATTCTATTGTATTCAGGCTTCAGATTTTGATGGGGCAACCCAGCCCTGTGTTTTGCATTTAGCCCTGTCAATTTTTACCTACTTTCCACCAGAATGGCCCGGAACCTCAGTGCAAATGAAATAGTAATGTGTGACTGGGACTTTTTTCCTTTCTCTAGCTGGGAGGTTGTACATTTACATGTGTGTTTTCACAAAAATCAACCCATTTAAGAGTTAAGTGATCAGTAGGCAACACTAAATTCATTTATTCATACTTCTGTGTGCTAGATAGCTTGCGCCCATACAGATACACATTTATGTCAGATCCACAGACTGTGAAGTTAGCATTCTTAATATACCAAAAAATACAGTGGTACATTACGTTTTTAGTATTCAGTATACATGTTTTATAGATGAAATTCACAAATTAGATACATGTATACTGATGCTGACTTGGTCTGTATTACACTGTAAAAACCAGGAGATAATTCACATGCGGCAGTATCTTTTGAATAAATTACAAGATTTCTTATACAATGTACACTGTACAGGATTTTACTCCTTAACCCTTTAATTATTGAATTGGCCGCATCCACCCACATAATTTGCAAATATAGTAGTCAGAAAAATTTTATGTTTTTCGAGCCGTTCCAATGATGGCTTACCTGATGTAATTTTTTTGAAATTTTTAGAAAAATTTGAAAATACAGGAATTAAAATAATAAATTTTGATATCCTGTGCATTGTGTGAAGGGTCACCCAACATTTACATGTACTAGGTAAATGCAATTAAGTCAAATGTGTATGAAAGAATGGTAGTACATGTAAATGGTTTGGTGTTTGAAAATTAGATGCTGTTACCGGGGTCATTCAATTAAGAAATATCTTGTTAAATGATCTTCACAGTACAGAGGAACCCTGGCTGTTAATTGAATAGCCACTTTGCCAGAGAAAATATTTAATTAACAGGAATACACTTTGTGTAGTGTTGAAACGATTACCAATTTTTCAAAGTCGACTAGTCGATGGGAGTAATCAATTCAAAATCGACTAGTTGGCTTTTCTATTGAAAACATAATTGACTCAGTAAATTTGGTGATAAGAGACTGTTACATGTAAGTGGATAACCCTTTCGTTTAATGACTCGTTTGACAGGTGTTTGTTGAAGTTTCCTTGTCAAAGTCCTGAACGTAGCTGTTCTCTTTTTCGTATTTTGAGTTTTTTAAAACGTCGTGCACATTATAGCTTTAACCATTCAGTAAAAAAATTAGGATACCTGGGAAGTGCGTGCCTCCTAGTCCTCTGTCTGTGCAGTGGAAAAAGTACCCAGTGATGTTAAAGCAGAAGTTTCGTGAATTTGTAAAATTTTTGAAGTGTGCCGCCATTCGCCCGGTGCAATTAATTAAAAACTCCCGGGTCAAATTTTGTGACGGACAGTTTCCTCACCTTCATATCCGGTCTTCGCCAGCTCACACCCAAACCAATTAAAAAGTGTGGGCGACTTGGGTGAGGGACAGAACGCTTGCATGAATTAACGGCATCTTTGAAGTTGTACATCAAAGTATTTTTCTTCAACGCGTGCCAGTGATTAGGTTAGGTGAAATTGGTGCTTGTAATGCTGCTGAAATCTAAGTTGTAACATTATCGGCATCAACAAACAACAATGATTGCATTGGTATCCACTTCTCAATACAATTTAAAATAGGTCCACCACGAAGCAGAAACGTCTGATGTTTGTAATCATTAACCCCCACTATTGGCATTTCACGACTTCATCTTTGAATTTCCCGACTAGTCTACTGGCGGATTTCAGAGTCGATTTTTCCAAAAATCGAATCGACTTCGACTAGTCGACTAATTGTTTCAACATTAACTTCGTGTGGGACCTGTAGTAAACAAGCTCTTTTTCACTGGTAAAATAGGACCCAGTCACCAATGCTTGGGGTGGAAGTCCTCTAAAATGGGCAGCATGGGTATAAATGATTGACTAAACTTGACTTTATCTCCATGTTGTGGTCATGATTAGTCATTAAACCGAAATATGTGACCTTAAACACCAATAAATAAATAAATAAATAAATACATGTTGTGGTCATGATTAGTCATTAAACCCAAATATGTGACCTTAAACACCAATAAATAAATAAATAAATAAATAAATAAATAACAGGAATACATAATTAAAAGGAATTTACTCATTTTCCTATCTTATAATTATAAACTGAGCATTTATTCTGTTATACACTGTAGCTTGTTTGACAAGAGCTCAATGAGCTCTCTCAAACAAGATATAACATACTGTTAAAGAAAAGAGTCGCAAAATGTGTTTTCTGTGATGAGCTATGTTCCTGTGTTATGGGATAATGATATAGAGAATGAAATCAATTCATAACCAAAGTTTTAATAGATGAATGAAGCACAGATGGAGACGTTTCAGACGTAATGTCACGAGTTTACGCCATCCAAACTCAATATCTAGTGTGACCGCCATTTGAGTCCAAAACTGCTTGGCACCTTCTGTTCATTGTAGCAATCAGATTTTGGATGGAAGCTTGAGGTATGGTGGCCCATTCTTCCTGCAACGCTTGCACCAACTGCGGTAATGTCTGAGGTTGTGGTTGACGTTGCACACGTCAATCCAGTTGATCCCATAGATGTTCGATCGGGTTCAAATCTGGCAATCTGGAGGGCCAGGGCAGAGCTTCAATGTGTTATTCTGTAGATAAGCTGTCGTGAGCCTTGCTGTGTGCGGTCGGGTGTTATCATGTTGGAAAATGGCATTGGCATTCTGCATAATGGGGAGCACATGTGGATGCAAAATTTCATCTCTGTACCTCTGCGCCATCAAGTTACCCTCAACATGGACGAGGTCCGTTCTTCCAGTGTGTGAGATGGCTTCCCACTTAATAACACTACCGCCACCAAATCTGTCCGCCTTCCGAATGCAGTTACGTGCAAAACTGCAAAACGTTCTCCATGATGTCTGTACACACGGCATCATCCATCAACTCGGTGAAGAAGGAAACAGGACTCATCACTGAACTATGCAGTTCTCCATCTCTGATGAGGCTATGCCCTTTGCATCTGACACTATTGAAATTGCCGTCGATGATGCTGCGCCATCAAAATGACTTAACGAACTGGCTGTCTAGCACGGAGACCTGCCTCGCATAGATGGTTGTGACCGGTCTGATCTGAAATTCTCCGCCGACCTGGTAGCGTTGACGCTTTAGAGGTCACTGTGGTTGTTTTCTCCTGCAAATGACGTAACCGGATGTATCGGCCCTGACCTGGGGTGGTCACTCAGGGTCTCCCGGATCTTGGAAGGTTCTGCGTTGTCCCCTGGCTTTGGTTGCGGTTCCACAGGTGTGTGATGGTGCTCAGTGAGACATTGAACACTCTCGCTATATTCGAAGCTGATTCGCCTGTTTCCAAACGGGCAATGGCATAATTTCTCAGAGCTTCAGTCAAATGTGGCATTTTGCATGAGCAATATTCATTTAACCTTGTGCGAATTCCCACCTATTTCCATGTCTTTTTATATCCCCACACGCTCAGCTCGCATGCTGGGAGCGTGCAACTTCATGACCAGGTATTCACTGAGTGGAAACTTTGTTTTGTTAATTTCCAATATTGTGGGGATCACGGTGGCCAAAATTATGCCCCATTGTCCAAAATGTTACATAATGTTTAGACCACCGCGATATATCGTTAACCATATCTACAGCCACACTTCATCACTATATTCTCCAAAATTTGCCATGTTATCGTGACCATACCCATTTTGCATTTCTTTTTTATACCCCCACTTTCGAAGAAAATGGGGGTATACTGGATTACATGCATCCGTCCGTCTGTCCGTCTGTCCGGGCCAACAATGGAGGTTTAGGGGATATTATTATTAGGGGCTACCTCCAAATTAAGGTACTGTTAGGGTTAGGAGTGGGGTGGGGTTAGGGTTTGGGGTAGCCCTAGAGTAGGGCTTAAGGTTGGGGAGGGTTAGCTCCCGGGGGGTTAGGGTTGGGTTCAGGGGTGGGGTTTTTAGTTTTAGTAGCCCCTAAACAGAAAAATAGGTCCTAATCCTATTGGTTTGGCTAGGGTGAGGTTGGGTCAGGGGTGGGGTGGGGGTTAGGGTCAGGGGTAGCCCCAGAGTAGGGCTTAAGGTTGGGGGGGGGGTAGGTCCTGGGGTGGGTGGAGGTTAGGGTCTCGGGTGGGATTTTAGGGTTTAGTGTCAGGGTGGGGTAGGGTTAGGGTTAGGGTGTGGTTTTTGGGTGGTGGGGTGGGGTTAGGGTTCAGTATAAGTTCTAGGGTGGAGGGGGTGGGGTTCTGGGTAAAATAAGGTTTTGGACATACAAAATGTTTTTTTGGTAGCCCATAAACCCAAAATGTTGGAGCGTCCGTCCATCCATCCATCCATCCATCCGTCCGTCCGTCCGTCCATCCATCCATCCATCCATCCGTCCATCCATCCGTCCGTGTGTGAGTCCGTCCAAAAGTATTCATAACTTAAGTAAATTATTATTTTTAGCTCATCTTGACAAAGTCAAGCTGTGCTAATCTCATCGCTTGCCGTCCGTCGTCCGTCAACACCATGTTTTGGTCTTCTCCTCCAAAGCCACTGGGCCAATTCAAGTGAAAGTTTGTGTGAGTGATGGTCCCAAAGGGGCATTTCATTTTTGTTCAACTCAGCATGCCCAGCCCCATAGGGAGGGAGTGGGGGAAAATGCTCCAAAATATTTTAAAAATCTTCTTCTCAAGAACCAGTGTGTACAATGACTTGATATTTGCTATGGAGCTTCCATATGAGGTGTAGAATCAAGTTTGTTCAAACGAAGTTCGTGAAGTAATATTTGGCTTTGTAATAGGAGGGGTAAGATTTTTGGCCCCGCCCAAAATTTCTATTTTCTGAACCGATGGTCCGGTATGAACCAAATTTGGTTTGTGGTAGTATTGGGTCATAAGTACTTGACCCATGCAAAAAAAAAATTTCCCACATCCCCAGGGGAACCCTGGGAGCTAAAAATAGAAATATTTTCAAACGCCCATATTTCCCAAACCCCACGGAACAGAGAGCTTTTATTTGGTATGAAGTATCCTTATGACCAGTAGAATTGAATGGTAAAAAAAAATTGCCATGGGTTATGTTAGGGTGTTCTGTAATGGGCATCGAAAAAATGCTGAGTCAGAATATTTGCAAAAATTTTAAAAAATCTTTTCTCCAGAACCAATCATCAGAATCTTTTGATATTTGGTATACAGCATTCATAGGGAGGTCAGATAAAAGTTTGTTGAAATAAAGCTCATTGGTTCATATTTGGGCTCTCTACAGGAGCCCGAAGTTTTAACATATGGTAATATGGGGAATATTCTTTAAAAATCTTCTTCTTTAGAACCACCAGTCAGAATCTTTTAATATTTGGTATACATCATTGTTATGAGGGTCAGATTCTAGATTGTCCAAACCAAGTCCCTAGGTTAATATTTGGGCTTCCCCTGGAAGCCCAAATTTTATCTTTGTTCAATATGGAGGGTAATTTAAAAAAATCTTCTTCTTCAGATCCATCAGTCAGAATGCTTTGATATTTGGTATGCAACATCTCTATGGGGGTCAGATTCAAGTTTGTTCAAATCAGATCCCTAGATATATATTTGGGCTCACTATGGTAGCCCAAATTTTTACTTAGTGCAATATGAGAAAATTTCTTTAAAAATCTTCTTCTTCAGATCCACCAGTCGGAATACTTTTATATTTGGTATACAACATCTCTAGGAGGGTCAGATTCCAGGTTGTTCAATTTGAGTGCCTAGGTTAATATTTGGGCTCCATATGGGAACATGAAATTTAACTTAGTACAATATGAGGGAATTTCTTCAAAAATCTTCTTCTTCAGATTCACTTGTCAGAATGCTTTCACATTTGGTATACAACATCTCTAGGGGGGTCAGATTCAAGTTTGTTCAAATCGGATCCATAGGTCAATATTTGGGCTCGCTATGGTAGCCCAAATTTGAACTTAGTGCAATTCAAAGAAATTTCTTTACAATTTCTCTTCTTCAGATCCAACGGTCAGAATGCTTTCATATTCGGTACACAACATCTCTAGGGAAGTCAGATTTAACTGTGTTCAAAGCAAGAGCCTGGGTTAATATTTGGGCTCTCTATGGGAGCCGGAATTGGCCATTTTGCTGAAGAATTAAAAATTTTGTATTCAGTACCCTCTAGAGGTACTAAGATTAATCCACATAGGTTGTATCAAGGGGCTTCATAGGGGAGCTCTACATTTTACTTATGATCTACTGAAGAAAAGGCATGATGCCTAGACTATTTTTGTCACTCCTGAGGGACTCAAGGATTGACAGTGTAGCCTATGGAGATGGCTTGCTTAATGTAGACTCATTCTTGGACTCTGTTTAAATTGTGTTCTGTACAAGATGAGCGCTTCAGGCCCCGTAGGGCCTCTTGTTTATAATATTTGTTGTCATAGGTACACACTAGTTATTTTTTTTTTTATTTTTTTTTTTTTTTATTAATTGTTCACTTAGAAATTGTGTCCGTCCGAGCCAAATTTTGTCTGTTCAGCCTGTATCTCAGGTATCGAATGTTCTATTGCAATGAAATTTGCCATGAACACTGCTTATGGTATAGGCTTTAAAAAAAGGATTCAACGGTATTTCTCACATTCTCCTTTTTAGAGTTACCCGCTTTTTTGACTTAGAAATTGTTGGAAATAAACATTATTTGTCTGTTCAGCCTGTATCTCAGGTATGGGTTATCGGATTTTGGTGAAATATGGCATGCGGTTTGTCTATGACAAAGGCTTCTGCCTCATTGCATAAAACTTCCAAACACCAAACAATTTACCATACCTTTTGACTTAGAAATTGTTGAAAACTTTCGAAGAAAATGGGAAGGGGGGGGGGGGGTGCATACTGGATTGGGGTTATCGGATTTCAGTGAAATATGGCATGCAGTTTGCCTATGATAAAGGCTTCTGCTTCATTGCATAAAACTTCCAAACACCAAACAATTTACCATACCTTTTGACTTAGAAATTGTTGAAAACTTTCGAAGAAAATGGAGTGGGGGGGGGGGTATACTGGATTGCATCCATCCATCTGTGCATCTGTCCGTCAGTCCATACAAGAATATTCATAAATGATATTTATTGGTCATAGGTATGTCCGCACTAGGCGGTACACCACGTGGGGGTATGCACCGGACGAAAGTCCAGCTCTTGTTTGAACAGTACAGATTAAATACCTCCATTTGATGCATTGAGGCCAGAAATACAAAAAAATGTGGAGGATTCAGAGGATGTAGGAGTTTATTCTTTGACAGATTACAATATTTTTTTATTCAGTTAACTGGAGATTACTCTACATTGTATAATGTATATGCAATTAGCAGGTCAGATTTGTACTGAAAGAGTTGTAAATAGTTTAGTGCTTGTGAGTTATGTACAGCTGGACTGAGTGATTTTGTAGAATCACAGGCTTTCCTTGGCCATAGAAAACCCTTGACAATCAATAGTCTACTGCTTGTGAAACTCTTCCTCCTGAAATTTGTTCAGTTTGTGAATAATGGGTGGAAACAGGTTCCTTTTCTTCTTAACTCTGTCAGAGAGGCATTTCTTATCAACCTACTCACAATTGTTTACTACAGGCTTGCACTACAGTGGAAGTCCCTAACTCGGATAAAATACTCTCTATTTTTGTCTTTCCCAAGCAAGTTGGGAAAGACAAGAGGTGCAAAAGCACCAATAAAAATAAGCCAAAACTGGGTCGAGTGCAACCGGCGCAGACCCAGTACGGGACGCTCTCTCCCAAGTACAACTCCACGACTTCCGTTGCCAGTGCGCATATACCGTCTCTAAAGACTCATTCTTTTTAAAATCCGCTTCATGTCGAGATGTTTTTGCATGCTTATCAGTGTTCCACCAGCTCGATGTTTGATGATTCCTGATTCATTATACCACAGTGTATCCTTTGTATTCTCAGGAACAGTGTTTTATATATTCTCTTTTCTATTATATGTCCATAATGTATATTTATTTGCTCTCTCTCGAGTCGCGCGCGAATTTCGCGTGCCACGCGGTTCGGACTTAGATTTTTTCACAATTATTGTTAATGCTTTTTTTGCAAAATTTTCTAATTGTGTTAGAGTTAGGTGTCAGCGGGGTACCACTCCTGCAGTGTTTCTTCTTTCTTTTGAGAGTAGTCTTCCTGTTGGGTGGTTCCCGGTCGACCTTCTGGGGTCTTTGTTTCTGTCACCTTTCTCTCTTCTTTGGGGGTGTTCTGTTTTCTCATCTCCACTTCTCTGCTCCTCTCACCTCTATCATGCCCAGGACAATTCCCTGTGGGCAATGTCTGCTGCCAAAGCATGTGGACGATGTACATTCGTCTTGTTCCTCCTGTAATGGGTGTTCGGCCGAGCGGCCGCGTGGTGTCTGTGGAACATGGTCTTCCACCTTCTGGGCGTCAGTAAACCGTGTCGTTCGTTCTCGTGGCCGTGCCTCCCGCTCCCGCGGGAAAGGAGAACGTGGTCGTTCGGGGCCTCCCGAGCCGACTTTGTCTGGTGAGAGTTATTCCTCCTCCGTGGGGGATGTGCAGTCTTTTCCTGTGGTGGATACTGCGGGAGCCGTTGAGTGTTCTGGTGTAGAGATGCCTGGTTCCGGGACTACGGTCCCCCTCCAGTCGACATCTGAGGCTGTCACTAGGGTTGTGACTCCTCCTTCGGAGCCGAGCCGGTGTGCTCTCTCCACTATTTCACCAGCCTCAACGACTCTCGACGTATCTACTACTGCTGCTGGCCCGTCTGCTTCGTTATCTGTTTCAGCCGGCCTCGGCTTTTCGCTGCAGGGGACTGCAGGACTGTCCGATACTGTAGACGTGGGATATCGGCCTCAGCCTTCCCTGACTTCAACTCGGCGAAGTCGGAAGGGGCTGCCAGCCGAGCTCATCGCTGTGGTCTCTTCGCCGTCGAGCACCACAGTTGTGTCTTTGGATTCGGATGTTCGTAGTGGAAACACTATGAACTCCGTGGCGTTTCCGTCTACTCACTCTGGTCACACGACCAGTTTTGGGGGACCAACGCCTTTTGTGCAGCCTGGACCTTCTGCCCCGCAGAGGTCCGCGGTGACTCTCATGAGTTCTCGCAATATTGATCCTCGGGGTGCATCGTACCCCTATACACGTCTGCCTTCAGATGTTTCGGCTGCCGCCCGTCGTCCCGCGTCGGGTGTTTTGGAGGATCGTGACCCTTCGCTGGTTAAGAGGGTCAGAGGTGAAGCCACTTTGCCGGTTCGCTCCCCTGTCGAACCGGTCGTTACAGGCAGTGAGCTTAGGGAGGCCCTCTCCTTACTCACTCAGGTTCTTTCTAAGAGCCTTCCTGTTGCTTCCAGCGAGGCTATGGGTGGTTTCCAGGTGCCTCCTAAGGCGCCGCCTCCCGGGATTGGAAACAGGCCGGTTTCCGATTCCTCTGGTGTCCCGACACCATGGGAGGCGTCGGCTGGTTTGCCCACGATGGGCTATGTGTCTTCCGACTCTGGGGAGGAGTCCGACATGCTTGAGGTCGAGGGCCAGCAGTCTTCGGACTTGGGGGCGGCTCTTGACTTTGTGTTTGGGTTTCTGCCTGAGCTCAAACCTGCTAACCAGCCGACAGTGTCAGCCTGGCCGCGATCATTGGTCGCGCACCAACAGCCTATGGAGCAACCTGCTTCTGGGCGCCTTCGACCGTGCCAGTCGGTACAGGTGGTTGAGGCTTTTTCAGCATTGGATGCCAAGCTGAATTCCAAGGCTTTGAAGACTTCGTTCTTCACCAGGGTTGACACCTTTTTGCCTCCTGTGCGTTATCGTTCCTACGATTCCGCCAATCCGTCAGTCTGCCAGGCTTTGACGGTTCTGGATCAGGACTCCACTTCCCTCGGGCTTTCCAAGCCCAAGTCTGCCGTCATTCCAATGACGACTCTGGAGTCCACGTTGGGCTTATCTAGAGAGATGCTTGGCATGCTTTCTCTCTCAGATCACGTCGTCTCAGCTTTGGCTGCTTATCTGCCTCCCGATAAGTTTGACGAGGTACAGGCTCCTTTGCGTGTGCTGTCCAAGGCGCTTATGCACCTTACTCACACGCATGCCTGTAACACGGCCAGTTTGGAATTAGTTCGAAGGGACGCTGTGCTGGACACAGGACGATCCCTTCCCGAGGAGCAGCGTGCTACTCTTCGATCTGCTTCTTTGGCAGGTCCGCAACTTTTCCATGGTTCCGTGTCGACGGTCCGGGATGACGTCCTACGTCATTCCAAAGATCAGCTGCTGTTTCGTCAGCTTGATCAGCCTTCTCGGGGAGGCAAGGGCCGTTCCAAGCCTAACAAGTACCCTTCTGCTTCCTCTGTGAAGCAAAAGGCTGGTCCTTCTGCCGCCGCCTCTACTTCTTACTCACGGGGTAAAGGTAGGGGTCGGCAGAATCGAGGGAAGTCTCAGGATTCTTCATTTAGCAGAGGCGGTGGTTTCTCCTCTCGCGGGCCTCGTCGGGGCTCGAAATGAAGGTCCTCACCTCGACTCGTCCCAGGTTGGAGGAAGGATAGCAGAGTTCGCAGACCATTGGACCACCATCACATCCGATCCATGGGTGTTAGATGTTGTTCGGTCCGGGCTGCGCATATCCTTCCGACGGCACCCCACTCTGTCAAGGGTGCCTCTTCCAACCACAGTTCCTTCAGACGTTTTACGTCGGGAACTTTTGTCCACGGAGATTGCCAATCTCCTGGCAAAGGGGGCGATCGAGGTCGTCAAGAACGTTCAGTCAGTGGGTTTCTATTCCCGCCTGTTCTTGGTGCCGAAGAAAGACGGCCGACTCTGACCGGTTATCGATCTGAGTATCCTGAACCAGTCTATCATTGCTCCCAAGTTCAGCATGGAGACTTTCAGGTCGGTCCGCCAATCATTTCACCAGGGAGATTTCGCAGCCAGCATCGACCTGCGAGACGCTTACTTCCACGTTCCGATGCATCGGGCGTCACGGAAGTATCTCAGGTTCGCTTTTCTGGGGCGAGTTTACCAGTTCAAGGCCATGCCTTTTGGCCTCAACCTGGCTCCTTGGGCGTTCACCAGACTGATGTCGCATGTGATAGCGTTCCATCGCACACAGTCCAGGGTGACTACTTCGGCATATCTGGACGATATCCTCCAGAGGCATTCCAATGCTGCCTTACTGGAATCGGATGTCGCCACTCTGTTGAGCTTGCTCACGTCGCTAGGATTCAGAGTCAACGAGGAGAAGTCGGACCTGGTCCCTTCTCAGTCGTTTTGTCATCTGGGGGATGTCTTTCCAAACCAAATTCAATTTGGTGGCTGTTCCCCAGGCCAAGGCTGTGATTCTCTCAGCTTTTGCTCTGACTCTGTCCCAGTCCATGTCCGCGACCGCTCGGAGTTTTCTCCGGCTGATCGGTCTCTGCGGTTCGGTGACGGATCTCATTCCTCTAGGTCGGCTGCGTGTCAGACCTCTCCAACACTTTCTGCTCAGTTGTTGGAGACCGAATGTAGATTCTCTGGATCAGGTGCTTCCGTTTCCGGACTCTCTGTATCCTCACCTTCTTCCCTGGACAGATGTTCAGTGGATTACGCAGGGTGTTCCGCTGGACTTACCCACATCCGATCGCGTTCTGACGGCAGATGCCAGCGATCTCGGATGGGGTGCGACGTTGGATCCTCTCGGTCTTTCCCTACACGGGATGTGGGACCAGGATCAAGCAGCTCTACACATCAACCAGAAGGAGCTTCTTGCTCTTCTTCTGAGTTTCAGGCAGTGGATCCCTCACCTGTCGAATCGCCAGGTCCTTCTACTATCCGACAATTCGACAGTGGTTGCTTACATTCGGAACCAGGGCGGCACGCACTCGCTTCCCATGTACGAGTTAGCTCGGGATCTTTTACTGCTCGCTCAGGATGTTCACGCCGGAGTGGTTGTTCGTCACATTCCCGGTCGTCTGAACGTCCTAGCCGACTCCCTGTCCCGACAAGGGCAGGGTTATTTCCACCGAGTGGATGCTTCACAGGGCAGTGTTCCAGTCGCTTTGCGATCTCTGGGGACGTCCCCACATCGACCTCTTTGCGACTCGTTGGAACCATCAGGTGGACACTTTCGTGTCCCCGTGTCCAGATCCTCTGGCTTTTGCCGTGGACGCTCTGTCACTCGATTGGAATGGTCTAGTCGGCTACGCCTTCCCGCCGGTTCCGATTCTTCCTCAGGTTCTCGTCAAAATTCGAACCTGCAGTTGTCGAATCATTCTGATCGCTCCCCTGTCGCCTCAGCGGGTGTGGATCAATCAGCTCCGCTCGCTGATGGCGGCGGTTCCGGCACGTCTCCCGCTACGTCGCGACCTTCTTTGTCAAGGTCGCCCGAGGAGGTTTCACGTCGACCCGACTTCATTGTGCCTTCACGCATATCTTTTGTCAGGTCCTGTCTCCTCCGTAGAGGTTTTTCGAGACGAGCAGTGGAGTGCATTTCTTCTTCAAGGAGGCACTCCACTGGTTTAGCTTATGCAGCTAAATGGAAGGTCTTCTGTCGATGGTGTGCTGATCACTCTGTTGATTATGCCAATCCTTCGATTTCACAGATTGCGGAGTTTCTGGTATATCTGTTTGATTCTCGGGGTCTCCAGCCTGTTACCATCAAGGGTTACAGGTCTATGCTTTCAGAGACTTTTTCTTATGTGGGGAAGCGTCGTATCGGCACTAATCCTTACCTCTCCAAGCTTGTTCGGCACTTTTCTTTGAAAAGGCCTCGGACTTTGCAGCTCACTCCACGATGGAATCTTTCGTGGGTGCTGCTTTGCTTGGGGGGGGCGCCGTTCGAACCTTTATCCCAGGTGGATATGCATTTTCTCACATATAAGACGGCTTTTCTGATGGCATTTGCTTCGGCCAGACGGGTTAGTGAGCTTCACGCCCTCTCGGTTGACCCGGCCTTTTTTAGGAGCTCTCCCAACAGTGTTACTTTTACCACTGATTGCTCCTTTTTGGCTAAGAATCAGTTACCAGATACTATCTGTATCAGGGCTCTTCCCTCTGTTGAGGGTACTCGCCCTTTGCTCTGTTCGGTCCGTGCTATTCGCATTTATCTTGATCGGACACGCTTCATACGAAAGGGCAGAAAACGTTTTTTTCTGTCTCTCATTCCGGGTCGACAGAAGATCTCTCCTCAATCCATTTCTCGATGGATTTGTCTTGCTATTCGTACGGCTTATAGTCGTTTAGCAGCTGGCGATTGTATTACCAATCGTATTTCTGCCCACGAGGTGCGGGCACTGTCTGCCTCTTGGGCTTATTCTAACTCCGTCAAGCTGTCGGATGTTATGCAGGCAGCCTACTGGAGAAATGCTTCTACTTTCTCCACCTTTTATTTACGCCAGTTGCAGGAGCAGTCGGAGGACCTTTTTGCCCTGGGTCCTCTTTCTTCTGCTCATGCTGTTGTCTGCCATAGCCATTAGGCTTCTTGAAGGTCAGTTTCAGCCTTGTGCTGTTACTGCCTTTTTTCTGTCTGTGTGTCACACAGGCTCATATGTCTCTTTTCATTGTCCTTTACCAATGATTGCGACATTATGGTTGATAAGCCTCGGGACCTCTTCCTTCTACTTCACGGTTCCAGTGCACTAGGGTTATGTGGGGGTTGGTTATGCGATTCCCTCCAGCCTTTTGTCTATTCAGCCTGTAGTAAACAATTGTGAGTAGGTTGATAAGAAATCTAAATTTTATAGTAAATTTCCTTTCTTATTATACCTACCACAATTGTTTACATGGAGGCCCTCCCGTCTTCTTTACGGGTAAAGAATCTTTCCTCCCCGCTGATCACATAACTCTAACGTTTACGGATTCAAAAAGAATGAGTCTTTAGAGACGGTATATGCGCACTGGCAACGGAAGTCGTGGAGTTGTACTTGGGAGAGAGCGTCCCGTACTGGGTCTGCGCCGGTTGCACTCGACCCAGTTTTGGCTTATTTTTATTGGTGCTTTTGCACCTCTTTTCTTTCCCAACTTGCTTGGGAAAGACAAAAATAGAGAGTATTTTATCCGAGTTAGGGACTTCCACTGTAGTGCAAGCCTGTAGTAAACAATTGTGGTAGGTATAATAAGAAAGGAAATTTACTATAAAATTTAGATTTCTAACAATGCACAGAGTAGCTTTGTCAGTCAGTAACGTACTGTAAGCATGAACAATTGGTCCAACTGTTGGATACTGCCGTGAGGGTCAATGCCAAGAGAATGTTTGTTTCGAAGAATCATCATGAGCTGGTGTGTGCTCTCTTGTACCTCTTATGGAGGTCTCCATGACAACAACTGTACAACAGCAAAAGGTTCACAAAACAAACCCCCAATATGCCATTTGTATATCAGTTGCATATAATATAATTACAGCTGTACTCAAATGAGAGTCAATTTTTATGAAAAAGTGGGGTACTAAGGTCCCTGCACACAGAGACCAACACAAAATACACCCGATTTAAATAGCGACAAACTTTTGATAAACTCAGACTTATTTGCAAATTGCAGAGGTGCCCATGCTATGCATGATTATCCCACCAGCTCTCCAGGCCCTCAATCACTGAGGTATCTCTGACATATCGCAGTTGCTGTGGTTGAAGGGTTAAGGCAAGATCAGGCACAATCAGGGGCATCCCATGTCCCTTTTTTGATAAAATTACCCCAGGCGTCAAATTTCAGCTGGATATCTGTAAATATGGGAGTGCATCCTAGTATTGCATGAAGGGTTGATGAATAAAGGGTTAAAACAATTATGTATGTAAAATTTCCCTGTCATGTAATGAAAATTACCCCATGTTCCAAATTTTAGCTCCACATCTCTGAACATGTAGGTGTGCATACCTGTGTCATTCTGGTTGAAGTCTTAACACAACGTTGAATATAAAATTTACCATACCCACGTAACTATATCTAGATCGGCTGAGACATGAGGGTTTCATATTGTGGGTTTCTTTTTGTGCATAATATCACCTGAAATCCTTCAAAATCAATTTTAAAGCAGAAAACATCATGAAATTGCCCCCCTCCCTAACCCTGGGTCAAGGAATCATAAGAGGAATTGACTTCCTCCCCAGCCAAGGTCATATGGTGCTTTACTTTTTTTCAAAACCCTTTAAAACTCATTTTAAAGCAGAAAAACATCACTCAAATAGACCCTCACCCCATCTGGGTATAAACGGGTGATAAAGGTCAAAGGAAAATTTTCTTCTTTTTGGGGGGCATAAAACCACTAAAAATCCTTCCAACCTCATTTTAAAGCAGAAAACATCACAAAAAATAGTCATGCACCCTAACCTGTGGTCAAGGCGTCATATGGAGGGGGGGGGGGGGGGTTGGTGGGGGAGAGTTGCAAATACCAGTTACATGTATCGGCAATGCTTGTATCACATCCAGCATGCAATAGCTTTTGACTTGGCAGGCATTATTAATAACTAGATAGCAAATATTGTTACTCTATTAACTAAAATCTACTTGGTGCTTCTAAGCTACCATAATTACCAAAAAAACCAAAGCAGTTTAAAGCATGCCGTATTTTGGGTGATTGAGTACAAACCAATTTTCTGAACGTATAAATTATTGTTGCTTCTCATCATCCCCAACTCATGTCTTTGCCCTTCAAACTGATCACAAAGATCAGGGGATAGCCTGGCATCTTTATATGTATGTCCTTCCACTATGATCATAGAGTACTGTGATGTAAATATGTTAATCCTTTACCTAACATAGCGGTCAAAAACGGCCAGAAAGTTGACCAAAATAAGCCTACCACAGCCTAAAATATCTTATAAATGGCTCAATAAAACGAGCCGGTTCTAATGATATCCATATTTGTATGGTTTTATTGAAAAATTGTGAGGAATTTTTTCCAAAATGCCAAATTTAATTTATTTTTTAAAAAAGCAGTGTTAGATAAAGGGTTAACCCATCATTTGTTAGTTATGAGAAATAGGATTTTAAAAATGATAAATTTCAGGTCATTCACGCATTTGGACCAGGAGATATTGGTCAATGAAAATGTGGGTGTTTTGGAAAGGGATTGAGCAGAACAAGTATAAATTTTAGCCCTTTATGATCTTACAAAGTTTTAACGAAATCTGTAAGAGATTCTTGAGAATTCCACTCTCAAAAAGTGTTGAAAAAAGAAAGAAAGAAGAGGGAAACAATGAAAAAAGTAATAATCCGAGCAATAACAAATGTCTTTTTCTCTCGGAAAAAGCAAAATTAACTGGTTGAGTGCTAGAAGCCACTATCAGGGCTTTCGGAATAAAAGATACTGGAACAAAAGCAAGCATTGTCACTACTCATGTTTCATATTCAGTCAAAACCAAATAATATTTTGTTAATGTAAATTTGTTTTATTACAAATCATTGGAGAGTGCCCACAGGCACTCTCCAATAATTTATAATACAACAAATTGTGAATAACAAATTCAGACCACCCAAAATAATCCAGCCCTTAACCAGTTAACAGGGTTATCAATTAAAAGATATACATGTACAATTAAGTTGTCTTTACTGTAGTATAAGCTATTTCTTCAGTACAATATACAATGCACATTATGTGAAAAAGTGGCTGAAGCACAAACAAATTTCAGCTGGGGTGCGGAGGGGGGGGGGGGGGGGGTAGGGGAAGGGTAATGACAGTGGAGGGAGTCAGACTCGCTAAAAATCTTTATCTTGTTGGGTAGACCAGAGTACCATAGCCCAATAGTTGGCATCTTCACGCATAACCCTGATTGTTGTGGCAATCTGGTATGATATTGCCGATTATTGTGGCTAATTTCAGTAATTGTAGATTCCTAGTTTGAATAGCACAGATATGTATTTATTAAAAGCATCAGGAAAATTCATATCATGGTTGGCCAAGCATGACGACCCCCCCCCCCCCCCCCCCCCCCCCCCCCCCCCCCCCCCCACATCCCCAAATATCTGAAGTAGATAGTTACAGCCCTGGTTTCAACCATTGGACCTCTTGAGTCAACCTGGCAGTCCATCAAATCCAATTTTTTGTGTGCTTCTTTCACCTTTTCAAAGAAATGGCAAGTTACTACCAGCAACATGAAGATACATGTACAGAGTGGAGTCTTTACTCAGGTAATGACTAAAAATATATAAAAAGCAAAAGCAGTATTGAACCATTAGCTGAATCTGCTTTTGCTCATTTTTTTTTCTCGAAAGTAAAGTTATTTTCTAGTCTGAAAATCTACCATGCATTTTAACCCTTTACCCAAGGCAGATGATATCAAAATTTATTATTTTAAATAGCATTTTTTAAAATTTTTCAAAAAATTTCAACAAAACCATATCATGTGACCCCTTATTGGAACAAGCTTGTTCCAAAGAGGGGTCACCTGATATGGTTTTGTTGAAATCTTTTGAAAAATAATATTTTTTCAGCTGCTGTATTTGCATATTACGTGGGTGGATGTGGATTCATTGGGTAGAGGGTTAACTGTTAGGAATGAGCCTGGCAGCGTGAACTTATTATATGGGCACTCAAAGAGCAGGCCATATTATGGTATGGTGATGACTGTCCATTCATCTGTTTCTCCATTTGTCTGTCTGTCCAACCATTAACTTTTTCTTGCCTGACCAATAACTTGAAAACTATATGTCCAACTTATCCCATTTTTATGGCAGATTAGACCAAACAAGAGGAAGGTTCCTTTCAATAACCATCATTCTGGCATATCTAGCATGCCTGCTATGTGAGCCATCTTGGAATTTTGAGGGATTTTTGCTTGTGCAAGTAATAACTTGAATAATGAAAGTCCAATGAATCCAATTTTTTCTTGTGCTTTACTGTTGAATATGGGAAGGTTTCTTTCGATAATCAGTGTTCTGGCATATTCAGTATGGCTGCCATGGCACCCTCTTGGATATTTACTGATTTTTGCTTGTCCAAGCAATAACGTAAAATATGAATGGCCAATGGTACGTTACTGTTGA
The DNA here is from genome assembly GCA_031216915.1 of Pictodentalium vernedei. Taxonomy (NCBI): domain Eukaryota; kingdom Metazoa; phylum Mollusca; class Scaphopoda; order Dentaliida; family Dentaliidae; genus Pictodentalium; species Pictodentalium vernedei. The sequence continues at coordinate 288,047,447 of CM062293.1, forward strand.
CTATAGGAATGTTCCTTTCAATAACCAGTATTCTGGTGTATCAAATATGGCCTCCACAGCAGCCAACTTGAATTTTTGATTGTTAGTAATAAAGTTTGAAAAATGATTGACCAGTGAATACCTTCTTTCTGGTACATATTGTTGACTATAGGAAGGTCCCTTTCAATAACCAGCATTCTGGTGTATTCAGTATAGCCACCTAAAGCAGCCATCTTTGAGTTTTTATTATCAGAGCAATAACTTGAAATATGAATGACCAATGGCACATTTCTGTTGACTATAGGGAAGTTCCTTTAATGTTGAGAATCCAGTATGGCCACCAAAGCAGGCATCTTCTGGTTTTGTGGTTTTTGCTTGTCCGAGCTAGAACTTGAAAAATGAATGACCTTTCTTTCTAGTACATATCATTGACTAGAGGAAGATTCCTTTCAGTAACCAGCATTCTGGTGTATTCAGTATGGCCCCCTAAACCAGCCATCTTGGATTTATTTATTTTTTGCTTGCCCGAGCAAAAACTTAAAATATGAATGATCAATGGTACATTACTGTTGACTATGGGAAGGTTCCTTTGGATAACAAGTAATCTGGTGTATCCAATATGGCCTCCATAGCAGCCTTCTTGGATTTTTGTTTTTTTTTTGCTTGTCCAAGTGATAACTTGAAAAATGAATGACCAATGGATACCCTTTCTTTCTGGTACATACTGTTGACTACAGGAAGGTTCCTTTCAGTGATCGGTATTGTAGCATATTCAGTATGGCCACCATGTCAGAACAAACTTGAAAATCCAAAACCTTTGAAGACATGTAAAGACCCATTTGTTACAACTGAGCATAGTATCAGCATTTCAGATTACATACCCAGGAATCCTTTTGTCAGAAACAGTCTAACAAAAGTGATTGAAGTGGTACTACCACGTGCCCGATCAAAACTCCAAAATCTCCATGAACATCATCTGCAGACCGTGTTGCAACACCTGTGAATAGTTTCAGCATTTTGAATCTTATACTCGGCAGTTTTCCAAAAGTTCCAAACCGCTACCAAAACTATGTAACAATTTCAAACTATACTGCTTAGGAGGATATGTTGTATATTTCTGAACCAGTAACTTGTAGAGTGCTAAATTATTTTTAGTCATGAAAATTTGTTCACAAATCTTTGCCTTGTAACAATTTATGGCAGAGTGCCTATATGCACTCTCCCATAAATTATAACAAGGAAATTCCACTCAGACCAAATAATTTAGATTCAAAGATACAGTACGGTCATGTGGAAAAATCCTCGCATGGGCAATATTTCCACACATGCATTAACTAAGAATTTCCGACTAAAAACTAATGGTTATTGATTGAGAAAAGTGCCTGTGGTCAACACTGCCCTCGTGTGGATTTTGACCATTCCATGGCGACTGTACTGTAATATGAAGGACACCCACTGAGTTTGAAGCCTCTGAGTTTCAGTACCAACAGTTTAGTGTAAAGCCAAAATATGGGCTTTCAGCACACAACCAGTTAAAAACAAATATTAAAAAGAATCAGTCTTTTTTCATTAGTTTAGGATAAGTGCAATGAGTTTAAAATTGTCAACTTTTTTTTGTTACAAATACAACTGTACATGGAAATACCGTACTGTGATCACTGAAGTGGACAAAGAATTTTTCCATGAGATTACTATCTGGTAGGCCAGGATCTGATCAAAATTCTCTGTCTGCTGTCTTCCCTGCAAACAGTATAGAATCTCACCTCACAAAAAAAAATTGCGAGGACATTGAATCTGAGATGTTATTTTTGTTTGTTTTTCTTATGTGATCTTTATTTCACAGTATTTTATTTAAACCTCACCCACTGGTGTAGATGTGAGATGATCTAATCAGGAAAAAGACGACTTTTGTGTCCACAGTTCTCTTTGTCAAATAAGTTTAAAATTGTCAGTGTTTTCTTTTTGTTACAAAACTTCCAACGCAGATGAAATGGTTTTAGCACCCCAAAGGCGTGCAGGGACGGTGTGGAGCAAGCCTCTTTCGACCCTCTCTGACCATTTTAGCAGCGTTTATGCTGCTTGTGGTTGTTGGTGTAGTCGGGCTGTTGATGATTTTGGAGGACTGACTAGGATGGCTTGGTTGAGTCCTGGCTGCTTCAGGAGTGCTGTGGCTGATGCGCTGTCCCAGGTGTGCCGTCATTCTGTTGTCATTATCAGCTGACTCCTTCATGGTATTACTGACGTCTTCCTTCATGCTTCTTAATTCTGCCATCATATCAAGTAGTTCTTGCTTCAGATCCAGTTCCTGCTCCTGATCCGGATGGAGGGGAGAGATTGCAGTAGGAGACTTAAGAGAGCCAGTTTCCATTTCCGTCTCCGCCTCACTGATGACGTCACCATCCTCCAGGTTGCCCCTCACAGGAGAGGCAGCTGGGGAGTGGATGGGAGTCACACGAGTTGGAGGAGGGGAAATGATAGTGGCCTCCTCTGTCTTCTCTTCCACCTTCTCTTCCTTCTTCCTTTTCAGGAACATTTCCAACCGCCGGGCATCACAGCGCCTGATGGCTGGGCTCTTCTTCTTCTTGCTCTTCTTTTCAGGGCCAGGTCCAGACTTCTTCGAGTGAGGACCAGTGTGAGAGGTGTTCCTCTCACAAAAGGTGCTACCTTTCCTCGAAGAAGGTGTAGTGGTGTTCTCCTCTGTGTCAAACTCCAGCGTCAGGTGGACACTCTTGCCTCTCGTCTGGAGAGTCCAGCTGAGAGGGCAAGAGACATCCAGAGCTGACAAAGCTTTCTGTAGGTTAATAGGAATATCCAAATTAGCCATCGTGGTTTCTTTGTGATTGTCCAGATGGTGTTCACACTCTGAAGTCAGAGGTGCAAATGCAATGTGTCAATGTGAAAAAAAAAACAAGTCCTGTACATGCATTTATATATACTGGTACATTTATCATAATCTTGTATTTTGTTGATAGGAATTTACTGCATGAGAGATTTTTGATTGGGTGATGAGTACCTTATTGGGGATCAAGTTAACAGTCATCATGGCCAAAGGCAATGTAGACTTAAAAAGTTAAAAGAACAATAAAGATTAACTGCTTATTGGTTTTTGAATAACAATTGTGCATTTAGCTTTGAAGTAAACACTGTTGTTGTAAAACTGCCCTGCTTATAAAACAGGTCAAACTCATTTTGTTTTACTGCTTTTTATGTGACAGAATATAAACACCTCTGCCAACATTTGTTGTAGGATTGATTTGTGCTGATTGTTACAACATGTTAGATTTCTTGTTTTTGACAACCTGTAAATAGCCTGACATATTTAGACAATTGGTCCTTCATGGGAATCAGTGTGAAGTGTCTTTTTTGTACTGTGTGTTTTACTTGGATGTTTCAGAAGGAATTGGACAATTGCAAGTGTTGATAATTCATTTTCAGACATTTTTTTATGCTGTTGTTCAACTGTTAGGCCAGTGGTGTCTTGGCCAGAGTTTTGTGCTAAGCTATGGTGTACACACAGTGAAATTTTAATACTCAAACATCCATATCTTTTGGCCAGTAGAAATCTGAGTCCTTGATTGGCCTTTAAGTTCCAGCTGGACTGACAATTAACCATTTACCTTTACCTAATTTTTTAATTGTTAAGGCATTTTCCTCTGTTCAACTGTTAGACCAGTGGTGTCTTGGCCCAAGTTTTGTACTAAACCATAGTTTACATACAGGGAAATGTTAGTACTTAAATAGCAATATATTTTAGCTAGTTGAAATCTGAGACCTTGATTGTCCCTCAAGTTCCAACTTGACTGAAAATTTACACTTTATCTAATGTACATGTAGCAACCATAATCAGCCTGCACTATTTGCAAAGATTGCCATTTAAAGTTTAGTTGTTTTTTTCAATATTTTTCAATATCAACATTGTTTACCTCAAAAACATAGCTTATGACCCGTCAATGAACGGAACTTGTTGAGCATATCTGAGGAGATACATTATCCAAAACATCATGCTGTTCTGTCTGGTTGCTGGTGAAAATAGATTTCCATACTCATCACAACATGACTCAAGCTCAGAAGAAAATGATTATGAATCTATCGCCAGCCTAAGTGATGACAACGAGGATGAGCAACACCATCAGTACAAGTAAGGATGATCTGACAACTTTTTTGCTTGTACCTGGTATGTACTAGGGCTGAGGGCTGAGGTGGTTACAGTTATTTTATAACCAATTTTCCATTTATATTAAATTAACCAAAATTAACTAAATAACTACAAATTCACCCTCTGGGGACCTCATTTTGCAGATGACAGTCTGCTTATTTTCTGGCTTGCCCAACAGGTGATTTAACATTGTACTATTCAAAGCCGATAAAATTTTTCATCCAAGAAAAGTCACAGATATTTTATATTTTGCTGCAATCTTGAATTGTAGTGATTATATATTCCTGTCCATTCACTGAAAACCTCATTGATTGTCCATAATTGACAATAAAATGTACGTTGCATCACCCCAAACTGCTATTATTTTTTTTTTGAATCTCTCAGTTTCTTATGTTGTTGATTGTTAGCAAATTAATGCTTGAGTGAAGTGGTCATGGCTTTGAGTGACCTGAGGTTAACCCTTAAGTCCCCATACAACCACAAACTGCCCCTTTTATATTGTTCGGAAAAAGTTGTCCCATGTGTATTCTTCCTTGAGAACTGTACTTGTAGGATGCTTTTATCTTGACAGTATTTTTACATCATTGTTGGCTGCCTATACAGGCAGCAAATGATAATATGAGTCATCTGCAGCTGTGTACATGTAAATATACGGTAGTTATTAATGTATTTAATGTGACTACCCAAGGGTTAAGTCATCTGTTATGTACAATGCACTGATACAGGGGTTCGTTGATTTATCCCATCATAGAACCCCATGGATACCCCATAGAGATATCTGAAAAACTAATCACCCCCTAGAAGATATTTTTTCAAAAGGTGTACTTACACCAGAGTATTGATTCTGGAGCTGATGCAATTTTTGGAAATTGGCCGTGCAACAGAAATAACCAAAGGCACTTGGTCTTATTAGTGGGACACAATATCATCTTGAACCTTGGGCTTGTTAATCATCCCTCTTTCAGCTGCTAAAGAAGCATACTACTCTCCACAAATCATGCTGTTATAACAATAATATGATTTCTAAGGGCAAAACATTTTCATGTTTAGGGCCCCACCCTTACCTGTTTTTAGCTCATCTTGACAAAGTCAAGCTGAGCTAATCTCATCGCTTCCCGTCCGTCGTCTGTCGTCCGTCGTCTGTCGTCCGTCGTCCGTCATCCGTCAACACCATGTTTTGGTCTTCTCCTCCAAAGCCACTGGGCCAATTCAAGTGAAAGTTTGTGTGAGTGATGGTCCCAAAGGGGCATTTCATTTTTGTTCAACTCAGCATGCCCAGCCCCATAGGGAGGGAGTGGGGGAAAATGCACCCAAATATTTTAAAAATCTTCTTCTCAAGAACCAGTGTGTACAATGACTTGATATTTGCTATGGAGCTTCCATATGAGGTGTAGAATCAAGTTTGTTCAAACGAAGTTCGTGAAGTAATATTTGGCTTTGTAATAGGAGGGGTAAGATTTTTGGCCCCGCCCAAAATTTCTATTTTCTGAACCGATGGTCCGGTATGAACCAAATTTGGTTTGTGGTATTATTGGGTCATAAGTACATGACCCATGCAAAAAAAAAATTCCCGCATCCCCATGGGAACCCTGGGAGCTAAAAATAGAAATATTTTCAAACGCCCATATTTCCCAAACCCCACGGAACAGAGAGCTTTTATTTGTTATGAAGTATCCTTATGACCAGTAGAATTGAATGGTAAAAAAAAATAGCCATCGGTTATGTTAGGGTGTTCTGTAATGGGCATCGAAAAAATGCTGAGTCAGCATATTTGCAAAAATTTTAAAAAATCTTTTCTCCAGAACCAATCATCAGAATCTTTTGATATTTGGTATACAGCATTCATAGGGGGGTCAGATAAAAATTTGTTGAAATAAAGCTCATTGGTTCATATTTGGGCTCTCTACAGGAGCCCGAAGTTTTAACATAGGGTAATATGGGGAATATTCTTTAAAAATCTTCTTCTTCAGAACCACCAGTCAGAATCTTTTAATATTTGGTATACATCATTGTTATGAGGGTCAGATTCTAGATTGTTCAAACCAAGTCCCTAGGATAATATTTGGGCTTCCTACGGAAGCCCAAATTTTATCTTTGTTCAATATGGAGGGTAATTTAAAAAAATCTTCTTCTTCAGATCCATCAGTCAGAATGCTTTGATATTTGGTATGCAACATCTCTATGGGGGGCAGATAAAAGTTTGTTCAAATCAGATCCATAAGTATATATTTGGGCTCACTATGGTAGCCCAAATTTGAACTTAGTGCAATTCGGAGAAATTTCTTTACAATTTCTCTTCTTCAGATCCAACAGTCAGAATTTTTACTTAGTGCAATATGAGAAAATTTCTTTAAAAATCTTCTTCTTCAGATCCACCAGTCGGAATACTTTTATATTTGGTATACAACATCTCTAGGGGGGGGGTCAGATTCCAGGTTGTTCAATTCGAGTGCCTAGGTTAATATTTGGGCTCCATATGGGAACATGAAATTTAACTTAGTACAATATGAGGGAATTTCTTCAAAAATCTTCTTCTTCAGATTCACTTGTCAGAATGCTTTCACAGTTGGTATACAACATCTCTAGGGGGGTCAGATTCAAGTTTGTTCAAATCAGATCCATAGGTCAATATTTGGGCTCGCTATGGTAGCCCAAATTTGAACTTAGTGCAATTCGGAGAAATTTCTTTACAATTTCTCTTCTTCAGATCCAACAGTCAGAATGCTTTCATATTCGGTACACAACATCTCTAGGGAAGTCAGATTTAACTGTGTTCAAATCAAGAGCCTGGGTTAATATTTGGGCTCTCTATGGGAGCTGGAATTGGCCATTTTGCTGAAGAATTAAAAATTTTGTATTCAGTACCTTCTAGAGGTACTAAGATTAATCCACATAGGTTGTATCAAGGGGCTTCATAGGGGAGCTCTACATTTTACTTATGATCAACTGAAGAAAAGGCATGATGCCCAGATTATTTTTGTCACTCCTGAGGGACTCAAGGATTGACAGTGTAGCCTATGGAGATGGCTTGCTTAATGTAGACTCATTCTTGGACTCTCTTTAAATTGTGTTCTGTACAAGATGAGCGCTTCAGGCCCCGTGGGGCCTCTTGTCTGATTTCATAGCTGACAATTACAAGTGTTTAATGCTTCAAATACTGCTTTGATCTACAGAGAATGCCCTGCAAAGTGATAATAATGTTATATTACCATCCCAGTACAGGGCGATCCTTGCACCATAATGCAATTTTGTTGGGTGCATTGAGGTGTATTAATCCCCCCCCCCCCCTCCCCCGAAACGATTATCATCCCTTCACCTTATTACCGACCATCGTCTCTGGCCTTTTCTCGGCTGATTATGACAGCTGGCAGTTAAAAACCATCAGTTAAAAACCGGCAGTTTCCAGTTCTATATTTAACATTGACTATTAAAATCTCTTTGATATCTGGCCATTTCAAGCTCCCCCATTAAAAATGTGTGTAGTGCATATCAGAATATTTAGGGTTTTGTAGAGCCGAGATATTACAGAATTTACCATCTGCAATCGGTACGAGATCACCACTATTCCCAGCTGATCGAAGTCACTGGTCTTCAGTCATGATGCTGTACAACATTGCATTGGGTACATGTATAAATAAAATGTGTTCTGTCAGTAGTCTATACTTCACGATGCAAGCATCACAATATAATAAGAAATTAAATTGGCGAAAAACTAAAAAACTCTCTTATTTCGATGGTAAATGATTGTTATGCAACATGTAAATCCAATGACGGTCACGAACACATTTTCTGTTTGTCAAGTTTATTTTTTAATTCAGTTTCCTCCCTTGATGTTTCTCTCCAATGTTGATATATTCTGACTTCACGTGTGTATCTGTAAACAATGTGCCATACAACTTCACAACACACATCAGCATCAAAGTTTTTATTCAATTAAGACACAAAGTATGTGTGCTCAGTATCTTCCTGGTTGATACTGCCAAGTGCATTGTATTCTTACACAAAACTGCAATAACACTGTTTACCAGAATAACACACAATCATCACAAGAGAACAATATCGTGTGATTGTATCGTTTATAGCGATCTTCCCCCACCCCATCTCCCAGAAATGCAAATATTATTTTCGCTAATATTGCCCAACACTATACATGCATGTTCTGAGAACTTTTGTAGTATTAGGCTTTCGTAATTGGTGATTTATCAACAAAATTCTGCAGTATAACAGGCACTAACAGATTTTCTTCTGGATCCTATTTCAACCATCGATGTCGGCATCGAAATGGGCATAATCAGCAGATAAATAATCGGTAATTGGTTCAAAGCAAGTTTTGATAATCAGTTCATCACTAGTTAGATAAAGAATTTTATTATACCCTAAACGATAGATTATCGAAAAAATTGTGGAAAGATAGAAATCGTATCCCCCACTGTGAAGATCTAGAAATTTTCACTGTCATGGTATCAATCAAAATGGTGGCTTTCAAAGCATCACTTCCAGGTGAATATGAGTCAAATTATCACTGGAAATGATCAATTTGTTCTAAAACTATATAATGAAAAGAAAATCTAGTGTTTTTGAATGGATACCAATCATTTCCAGCAATAATTAAACTCATGTTCACCTTGAATTGAAGCATGAAACCTGCCAGCTGAATCAGATCGCAAGACACTACCTGTTACAAGTATTGATCAAATCACTTTCGAGTATCAATGTGCATCAGCTATTTACTTTCATGCATCAATTCAAGTTCGAAACAAGTGGAATTATTGATAGGAATGATCAGATTCTCATAAAAAGTTTATAATAAAAAGAAAATCTAGTTTCTTTTCAACCTACTCACAATTGTTTACAATTGGCTGTAACATAAGTGCAAGCCCTACTTCGGAACTAACTCAAGCTTTTAGAATCTTTTCCAAACGAGTTGGAAAAGTACTAGAGTGCAAAAGCACGAAAAAGATCGAAAAAAGGGTCGAGCGAGACCAGCGCTCGAAATTACAGGTACTCTCTCTGCACACCTCTTGCGTTTACCGAGCGCATGCGCAACAACCGTGACGTCAATTCCTTTATTTTCTGCCATTGTACATGGTCGGAAATTTTTGTGACTCGTGCTAATTATGCTATGTATTCTTCGTGAACAACTTATTCTTCATATTTAGTGTGCTAGTGGATTGTATCCTTTTATCAAGCTACCAAATTATTATTATTATTTAATGTTAATTTGTATTTTTATTGCTGTTCTTTTCACACTTTATCTTGTCTTTCCCCCACGTGTGAACACGACCTTAGTACTGTTTTCCGTCGGCGGGAAGCTTGATTATTGTTTTGATATCATGCCTAAGACTATTCCTTGTACCTCTTGTTTGCAGGTGAAACATGTGGACGATTCTCATGCCACATGTGTCACTTGCAACAATTGCACTCAGGCCCAATCATGTGGTATCTGTGGGGTTTGGTCCTCTAAATTTTGGGCTTCTGTGAATAAGGTGGTTCTTTCCAGAGCTAGAACCCCTCGTTCTTGGGGTAAGGGTAGCCGTGCCGTAGCAGACATTTCTGCTGGTGCACGTGGTGACTCTGTCTTCTGTGGCGAGTTCCTCTGCAACTGTTGGCGGTGTTAGTTCAGTGATACCTGACGAGGAGACCGTGGTCTCTTTGTCTTCTGATGTCACTATTGAGGCGTCTGTTTTCGTTGAGAGCTTTTCCAAGGTCAGCTTGGTAACCCTCTCCGATCTGCCTCCTACACTGTCGACCGTTGTTGAGGAGGTTGCTACTCCAGATCCTATTCTGTCTGATGGTGGCTCTTCCATCTCCTCTGGGGATGGTCTACAGTCTCGGGGGACCGAGGCTGTATCTGCTGGTGTGTCTGTGTGTTCTCAGCCTCCCCCAGCCTCGCGGCAGGGCTGTGCGGGTTTGCTGTCTGCTCCGTCTCATCTGGCTAGGTTTGCTCCTAGTCGGTTGAGCCGGCCGGTAGCTTCGGCAGCGATTCCTCGTCCCTCGAGTGAATCGTTTATTGTTCCACCTTCGCCTGCTAGTGTGCCGCCTAGCGGGATGGTGTTGGGACGTTGGCATCCAGGGCCTGTTGTTCGGCAGCAGTCAGTGACAGCCCCATGTTAGCTGTCACTCTCGGAACCTTCCTCCGGTGATTCCTCACTGTGTTCCGAGTCTGGGTGTCGATCGATGCTTGCCGTCGGTCTCAGAGGATAGGCAGTTGGGGCCGTCTGCTGCGCAGAGGCCAGTGACAGGTTCCTGTCATTCTTGGGACAATCCTCCGGTGTCTTCTCACCGTGTCCTAGGTCCAGCTACCGATCGACGTTCGCCGTCGGTCTCTTTCGAGGATTTGCAGGTAGAGCCTTCTGTTTCGCAGAGGTCAGTGATGACCCCTGGGCGTCACAATCGGGACTATCCTCCGGTGTCTTCTCACCGTGCTCCTATTCTGTCTGCCGATCGACGTTCGCCGTCGGTCTCTTCTGAGGATTTGGGTTCTTCTACCAGAAGGGTCCATTGGGAGGACACTCCGTCGGGCGATTCTGCTTCGACGGATTCTCAGGGTGACCTGCACCAGACCGTTTTGGCGCTCACCCGGTTGCTTTCTGGCAACCCTCAAGTTGGCCTCCCTGTGCCTCCTGAGGCACAACCTCCTTTGGTCGGTCGCCGAGATGTCTCGCCTGGCCCCTTGGATACTGCACAGTATTCACAGGAGGTTTCTGCTGGTCAGCCCGAGTTGGGCTACGTCTCCTCTGCTACGGAGGATGATGAGTATCTTGAAGGTAATGGGCCCCCTCGTCAGTCTTGGGGCAGGCTTTGGATTTCGTCTTTGACTTATTGCCGGACGTTCAACCTTCCGACCAGCCTTCTGTGACCGTCCGGCCGCGGTCCACTGTGGAGCGCCGTAACCCTGTTGAGCCTTCTAGCTCCGGGGCTTTGCATCCTCTGCAATCGGCTCAGGTGGTTGAGTCCTTCCAGGGCTTAGACGCCAAAATGCGTTCTAAGGCCCTCAAGGGTTCCTTCTTTTCTAGAGCTGATGCCTTTCTGCCTCCATCGCGGTTTCGTGTGTACGATTCCGTCTCTCCACCAGTCTTCCAAGGGATGACTACTGTGGATGAGGATTCTTCTTCCCTCGGGTTGACTAAGCCTAAGTCGGCAGTTCTCCCGATGTCGGTAGTTGAGTCTATGGTGGGCCTGTCCCGAGAGATGCTGGGTATGTTATCTCTCGCGGACCATGTCGTCGCTGCTCTGGCTGAATATTTTCCACCAGGGGAGTTTGATGACGCTCAGTTGTTCCATGGTTCCATGGAAGCTGTTCGTGGCGAAGTTCTTCGTCATTCGAAGGACCAGCTTTTGCTGAGACAGCTTGACCCACCTGCTGCTGTGGGTGGGGGTCGTTCCAGGCTTGCCAAGTGTGCTGCTGCGTCTGCCTCGTCGGCGACGTTGGCTACGCCTTCGGCTCCGTCTGCTCCTTCTGCTCATAAGAAGCGCCGACGTGGCCAGGCCCGCTGGCAGCCTCAGGCTGGAAAGTCTCAGGACTCTGTCACTTCCCGAGGTGGTTTCTCCTCTCGGGGGCCTCGTCGAGGCCGCAAGTGAAGGTTCTCACCTCGATTCGCCTCCAGTCGGGGGAAGGCTGTCGCTGTTTTACGACCGTTGGACAGAGATAACGTCATTCAATCCGGTCTGCGACTGTCCTTCCATCGGCACCCCAGTTTATCTCGGGTGCCCCTTCCGACTCAGGTCCCTTCAGATTCTCTGCGTCGGGACCTTCTGGTGCAGGAGATCGACAATCTCCTCACCAAAGGGGCGATCGAGGTGGTCAGGAACACCCTTTCACCAGGGTTTTACTCGAGACTTTTCTTGGTGCCGAAGAAAAACGGCCAATATTGTCCTGTCATCGATCTGAGTACCCTGAACGAGTACATAATTGCTCCTCGTTTCAGTATGGAGACTTTCCTGTTGGTTCGACGTTCAGTTCATCAGGGCGATTTTGCGGCCAGTATCGACCTGAAGGATGCCTACTTCCATGTACCCATTCATCTGGCGTCACGGAAATACCTTCGGTTCTCGTTTCGGGATCGAGTTTTTTAATTCAGAGCTCTCCCGTTCGGTTTGAACCTGGCTCCTTGGGCCTTCACCTGACTGATGTCACATGTGCTTGCTTTCCACTGCACTCAGTCGGCAGTGACTTCGTCAGCCTACCTAGACAACATCCTCCAACTGCACCACGATGCTGCTGTTCTGGAGTTCGATGTCCGGCAGTTTCTTTGCCTGCTAGCGTTGCTGGGTTTCAGAATCAATCGCAAGAAGTCGGATCTTCTTCCTTCTCAGCGATTCCATCATTTGGGGATGGATTTCGACACTCTTCACAATGTAGTGTCGGTCCCCCAGGCTCGGGCGACGATTCTTTCCACCTTGACTCGGGACCTGCTTCAATCTTCCTCGGTCTCGGCCAAGACTTTCCTTCGGATCCTGGGCCTTTGCGGTTTGGTGACAGATCTCATTCTGCTCGGTCGCTTGTTTGTCCGACCTCTCCAACACTTCCTGTTGGATCATTGGCGTCCGAATGTAGATTCGCTGGACCTGGAACTCACTATTCCTCGGTCTCTGCTTTGTCACCTCTGCCCTTGGGCAGATATTCCCTGGCTGACACAGGGTGTTCCGTTGGATCTTCCTTTGGCCAATTGCATCCTTACTGCGGATGCCAGCGATTGGGGCTGGGGTGCGACGTTGGATCCTCTCGGTCTGTCTACTCATGGAGAGTGGGACAGCGAGCAGGTGGGCCTTCATATCAACCAGAAGGAGCTCCTTGCTCTTATGTTGAGTTTTCGGCTTTGGATCCCTCATCTGTCGGACCATGTTGTCCTACTTTCGGACAATTCGACAGTAGTGGCCTACATACGGAATCAGGGAGGCACACATTCGATTCCCATGTATCGGCTGTCTCGGGATCTTCTTCTGTTGGCGCGGGATGTGAACGCTCGGGTGTTCATTCGATACATTCCCGGGCGTCTCAACGTCCTAGCAGACTCCTTGTCCCGACGCGACAGTGTCCTTCCAACTGAATGGATGCTACATCGGTCAGTGTTTCAGGCGATTTGCGAGCAGTGGGGTCGTCCTCAGGTCGACCTTTTCGCTACTCGCTGGAATCATCAGGTAGAGACTTTTGCCCCTTGTCCAGATCCTCTGTCTCTGGACTGGACAGGTTGGGTCGGCTATGCCTTTCCTCCTGCACCGATTCTTCCTCAAGTTTTAGCGAAGATTCGTGCTTGCAGTTGCAGGATCATTCTGATCACACCCCTGTCTCCACAGAGGGTGTGGATCAATCTGCTGTGGCCTCTATTGCCCGATCGACCGATTCGTCTACCTCTACGTCGCGATCTTCTTTCACAGGGTCGTCCCAGGAAGTATCACAACAACCTGGCGAGCCTGTCCCTTCACGCCTCTCTTCTATCAGGTCCAGTCTCCGACGTAGAGGTTTTTCGAGACGATCAGTGGAGTGCATTTCTGCATCGCGGCGACCTTCCACTGGAATGACTTATGCCGCCAAGTGGAAGGTTTTCTGCAGCTGGTGTTCAGATCACAGTGTGAATTACCGTGATCCGTCAATCGCTCAAATTGCGGATTTTCTGGTTTTTCTTTTTGACTCCAAGGGCCTCCAGCCTATTACGATTAAGGTCTATCGGTCTATGCTGTCTGATACTTTCTCTTATGTGGGAAAGCGGTGTATCGGTCGTAAACTTTTCCTCTCCAAACTTATTCGGCACTTTTCTTTGAAGAGGCCTCGAGTTTTGCGTCTTACACCCAAGTGGAACTTGGCATGGGTGTTGCACTGTATGGAGGGTGCGCCATTCGAGCCTTTATCTGAGACCGACATGCGTTTTCTCACCTATAAGACGGTTTTTCTTCTAGCGTTTGCTTCTGCTCGTCGAGTCAGTGAGCTTCATGCGCTATCTGTTGATTCTGCCTTCTTCCGAAATGAGGCTAACGGTGTCACATTCACTACTGATTGCTCTTTTCTGGCTAAGAATCAACTCCCCGATTCGGTACCTCCTCCCATCTGCATTTGGGCTCTCCCTGCTGTAGATGGACGGAGGCCTCTTTGTCCTGTTCGTGCGGTCAAGACTTACATAACTCGCACTCAGTTCATTAGGAGGGGTCGGAAGAGATTCTTTCTGTCTCTCATTCCTAAGAGGCAGTCTATCTCTTCCCATTCTATTTCCAGGTGGATCTGTCTTGCAATCAAGCTGGCTTATTCTCACTTGTCTGCATCGGATCTTGTTTCGAACCAGCTTAATGCTCACGAGGTTCGTGCCATTTCTACATCCTGGGCGTTCTCCAATTCTGTTTCGCTCCGTGATGTTATGAATGTGGCTTACTGGAGGAATGCTTCTACCTTCTCCTCCTTTTATCTCCACCACCTTCAGCAGCAATCTGAGGACCTTTATTCTTTAGGCCCTCTCGTTGCTGCTCAGGCTGTTGTGCACCCTCGTTAAAATTGTTTTTGTCGAGGTTGCGCTTTGCTCAGCCTTGTTCTTTTCAGGTGCCTTCTCTCTATCTTCATTACAGGTTTTTGTTTTTGTTCTCTGCCATCCTTGCTTTCGTTCTGCTACTCTTGTTGGTATTGGTTATGTGATTCACCTCCTCCTATTGTTTATTCAGCCAATTGTAAACAATTGTGAGTAGGTTGAAAAGAAATTAAAATTTTTTAGTAAATTGTGTTTCTTAACATACCTACCACAATTGTTTACCGGAGGCCCACCCTCCTTGGGGATATCTTTGATATCGATGCCTCCCCGCTAAATCACAAACTTCTCGTTGGCGGAAATACGGAATTGACGTCACGGTTGTTGCGCATGCGCTCGGTAAACGCAAGAGGTGTGCAGAGAGAGTACCTGTAATTTCGAGCACTGGTCTCGCTCGACCCTTTTTTCGATCTTTTTCGTGCTTTTGCACTCTAGTACTTTTCCAACTCGTTTGGAAAAGATTCTAAAAGCTTGAGTTAGTTCCGAAGTAGGGCTTGCACTTATGTTACAGCCAATTGTAAACAATTGTGGTAGGTATGTTAAGAAACAAAATTTACTAAAAAATTTTAATGTTTTTGAGTGGATACCAAAAATTATCTCATGAGTGACCGAGACAAATGTTTATTTTTTGCGAGCGCTTGCACAAGCGAAAATAACCATTTGTCTCGGTCACAAGTGAAAAAACACTAGATATCGTCTATAGACTCGATAGAATTCTTTTTGTACAAGATAGTTAGATACAATTGACTTAAAGGCATGTGCCATGGAAGTACCTCACAGACACTTAATCTATTGATGATATAAAGCTCATGCCACCATGTGAAAGATACATGTAAAAATTGATCAAAACCAGGAACATTTTTGTTGCCCCATCTGTTTAGTAATCACACTATGGGGAAAGTTACGTGAAACCTACAATCAAACAGATAAAAGGATGGTGACCAGAGAAAGGAGACAGTCCAGAGATGTTTTCCCAACAGGGCTCGAATTAACTGGACTCACAGTAGTTTTCAAATCAATTTTCAATATAGCTAATCAATTTAAAATGAAAAATCATGTAAATAATAGGAAATGCTAATCCAAATTTATCCAAGTTCGAAAAGTGCTATTCAATTTTTAAAAATTAAATGGACCCCTGTCCAGTATGTTATGGCAATGCATTCAGCAAAAAGTGCTTGTGCGATGAGTCAAGCATTTTGATTCTTGATATGCCAAACTTTAAGCTCTGGCCTGATTGAAATGGTTAGCTGGTTAAGAGATTTTGTGACAGGTCACTACCATGACTCCCAGTTAACCTGTAGATTAATTAACCTTCTGTACAATGATGCAGAAACACCAAAATTTTAAGTATAAAATTTTATTTAATGCTCAGGCATCAATTCACGCTGAAAAATTAAGTCATATTCCCCTGTCGGTCGGCAAAACGAAATATCAAAATGATATTTAGAAATCGATATTTCATCGTAGGTTCGGATGACGAATCACATGTACTTTAAACGAGTCAGCACATCAGTAATGAATTCCAGAGTCCCAAATACAAACGAATTCGAATAATTGATAGTGACAGTGACTAAATCAATTCATTAAATCAGCGGTTTCAAAGTTTGACTTTCTCATTCACCTTCCAGCGAAAAGCCGAAATCACTTTCAAATTTCTTCAGTTCAACTTCACACGTCTTCAGTGCATTGAGTTCAAAAAAAATAAAATGATGTGTCTTGTTATTGAAAATAAGAAAGTGGTGTTTTTTGTTATTGTTCTATTTCTTCGAAACACATTGCGATTATTTCAATTCGCCAGCCTTGGTAAATCGTAAAGTTAGGGGAGAAATAAGACGGGACTACTTTTTGTGCGGATATTCACACATTCCAATGGTTGGAGTTTGGTTGTTGTAATTTTTGTATGGACGCCGGTTCGGCACATAAATTTTGCGCCTTAATGGCAAATAAAGGCCACAAATTGGAGAGTTTGTAGTCGTAGAGCATTAAATAAAAAGAAAATTCACGAAAATTTGATGAATACCAAAAATATCTCGTTCGTGGCTACAAGAAATATGAGGATCTTCACTCGCGACTGCGTCGCTCGTGAAGATCCTCATATTTCTTTGTAGCCACTCACGAGATATTTTCGGTATTCATCAAATTTTCGTGAATATCCTCTATTTTTTTGCCATAGTATACAGTTAAAACTAGAAGTCCTGTCACGATCTGTGCTCTTATCTAGGCTTTATTGCACGTAGGAATTGCGTGCAATTGTCATATCGAATGGCATCCAAAACACGGCAAGTTCTCCTGGTTACTCAGAGCAAACACAGGCAATGTTTCTGCCAATGGACCTCCGGGTTACCCGGAGGTCCATTGGCTGAAACATTGCTTGTGTACATGCCATATGTTCAGGATTTGATAGCCTTACTATGGTCATAACGCGCAGATTAACGTGCAGATCGACATGCTATTTGTGCGCATTTAGTGACAGCACTTCTAGTTTTAACTGTGGCTAGGAATTTAGCCAACTGAAATCTTGTTTGACAGATCTCAATGAGCTCTGTCAAACTAGATTGAATTAGTTACATTCCTAGCATGAAATTGTGATATTTTGACATCAGTGTGCAGAGGGTTGATCATTTCAGCTCCAAGGATGACCAATGTACTACAGTGGAGCTCCTTTAATTGGATATCTCTTAAATGAATAACCATGTTAATTGAATATAATTCCCAACACAAAACCATTTACCATACCTCCAGTACAAATTTGATCTGTTAATTGAATATAGGTTATCGAGTAAACTCCTGTTAATTGAATAGAAAATCTTTGTAACCTGTCGAGAAATTATCCTGACTCTCGCTAGTTTTCCTTTGTTTATAGACCTATTTGGCCTCAGTACATCCAATACAGACATTTAATCTATTTTTTCTTGTTTGACAGAGCTCATGGAGCTCTGTCAAACAAGATATAATAGAATAAATGCTAAGTTTATCTCTGGAATACAGGAAAGTGACACAATCCCTGTTAACTGAATACTCCTGTTAATTGAATAATTTTCATTGTCAAAGTGGCTATTCAATTAATGGTTCCACTGTATTTACAGCCCCATTTCACCCCTATTATTCCTCTGACTTTCAGAGGAGATTTCGGTGGGCATATAATAAAGGGCTTTGTTCATACTTTCATACAAAGGGAGCACGGTGGCTCAGTCTTTATGGTGTTGGACTTTAAACCGAAAGGTTCACGGTGCGATCCCTGTCAGGAGTAACTGTGTTGTGTCCTTGGGCAAGGCACTTAATCCTGATTGCCCACATGGTGGCGCTGTGTGCTAAGGCTTACTGCACATCGATGGTGCACTTGTCTTCACCCAATGCTAACCCTGCTTGTGCAGAGTTTGTACTGTGGGGAGTCGGACAGTTGCTTGCCAATGCTCAGTGGTTATCTCTGGGTACTCTGGCTTCCTCCACCTGTAAAACTGTCCGACCTGGTGAACCTGGCTGTCGAAAGTGTCGTTCAACCCCAATTTATGTATTTATTGGCGTTTAATGGCACTTTCAACAACCAGGGTCACCTCATGTCAAGAGTTCAACCCCAATAAATAATAAATAAATACAAAGTATGTTGTAATATAACTCATGCATCAGTTGTCGGGTATCGATATCCTTTGGTATGGTATCTTCAAAAAATTTTCAGTTCTGCATATTCTAATGAAGTCACCTCCCCTTGAGCATAGATTTAATATAGATTGCAGTATGAAGCTCGCATGAGCAAAACTCTTACATCTATGTACTGTGTACTAAGGTATTCTGCATGTCGACTGTGCGCTTCAACTGCCACTAACTCTGCTTGTACTGAGTTAGTAAGTTGGAGAGTCTGATAGTTGCTCCTTGCTGATGGATGGTTCTCTCTGGGTTCCCTGTACACATAAAACTGTCCAGCAAAATATGACATTGGCTGTTGAAAGTGTCATTAGACCCCAATAAACAAACAAACAAATGTTTTTGTACTGTTGTTCATGAAACTTCTAAAAAATGACCACTAGCAAGTGAATGCTATACATACATTCCAAAATATTCAATCTGTAACATTTTTATCAAGTTATTTCCAATTGAACTTTAATGTCGATTTAACAGGCCTGAAAATAAGGTGAGCAGATTTTGCCTGCCCAATGTCAATTTGAGTGGATGAATAAAACTGTAAAAATCACCTGATAAGATCCCGAATCCATCCCTGCCCACACCTTCTACAGACAATTGGAATTCTCCCAAATCGTATTCACATACATGTATTTCTACAGACACAGACTTTAATGAAAATTTCCATAACTGGGTCTTGTAGACTCGTAACTGATAAACATTGAGCTGAATTTCAACAGAATGTTTTTCAACTCAGGGTTTCAATCAGTTTGATTTTATGGTGAAAGATCTGATCCGTTAGTGTTTATTATCATAACAAAAAGATGTTTTTTTCTTCAATTCGATGCCGAATTGGGGATGTGAAGATTTTAAGAGTGCACAGTCACTCAGGGTTATTTAATTGTTTATTTTTTTATTTATTTATTTATCTGAGTTTAACAACACTTTCGACTGCCAATGAAAATATTGATGAATTAGAATTTTTAGCTCAACTTTGGCGAAGCCAAATTTGAGGTATTGCCATGGCCCGCCATCTGTCTGTCCATCGCGCCATACACACGGCTCGGGCTAGAGGCCGTATTTATGAACCGATCTTTACGAAACTTCTTGGGTACCTTTGTTATCACCGTGAGACGAGAACGAGTGTTTTTGGGTCCGGTCCAAAATTTAACACGGCCACTGGCAGCCATTTTGTACCAAAATTAGGTGCAATCAGATTTTTGTGCAGAACTTCCATATGAAAGCTCCGATTTGAATAATTTTTTTGTATGAATGTTTAGTACCATGGGATACATTATAATACGTGTTTTTTTCTCGTGCATAAATTATGCCAATTAGACTAACTTTGATCTATTTAATGTTACTTTCAGCACTGTAACTGCAAATGCCAATACGGCTTAGGCTAGAGGCCGTATTTATGAACCGATCTTTATGAAACTTCTTGAGCACATTTGTTATCACCTTGGGACGAGAATGAGTGTTTTTGGGTGCAGTCTGAAATTCAAGATGGCTGCCGGTGGCCATTTTGTACCAAAATTGGTGCAATCAGTTTTTTGTACAGAACGTTTGTATGAAAGTTCTGATTTGATTAAATTTCTATATGAATGTGTAGTAACATGGAATACATCACATATAATACAGGTTTTTTTCTCGTGCAAAAATTATGCAAATTAGATGAACTTTGATTTATTCAGTGCTACTTATACACAGTGCACATGTCAATACGGCTAGGGCTAGAGTCTGTATTTATGAACCGATCTTCAAGAAACTTCTTGGGTACCTTTGTTATCACCTTGGGATGAGAACAAGTGTTTCTGGGTGCGGTCCAAAATTCAAGATGGCTGCCAGTGGCCATTTTGTACCGAAATTAGGTCCAATCAGTTTTTTGTACACAACTTCTATATGGCTCTGGCTGGAGGCCGTATTTATGAACTGATCTTTACAAAACTTCTTGGGTACCTTTGTTATCACCGTGGGATGAGAACGAGTGTTTTGGGGTGCGGTCCAAAATTCAAGATGGCCACCAGCAACCTTTTTGTACCAGAATTAGTACAATCAGTTTTTTGTACAGAACTTCTGTATGAAAGTTTTGATTTGAATAAATTTTTGTAGGAATGTTTAGTAACATGGAATACATCACATATAATACAGGTTTGTTTCTCGTGCAGAAATTATGCAAATTAGATGAACTTTGATTTGTTCAGTGCTACTTATACACAGTAAGTGCACATGTCAATACGGCTCAGGCTAGAGTCTGTATTTATGAACTGATCTTCACGAAACTTCTTGGGGTACCTTTGTTATCACCTTGTGACAGGAACGAGTGTTTTTGGGTGCCTTTGTTATCACTGTGCTATGAGAACAAATATTTTTGTGTTCAGTCAGACCCACTCTGGTACTCTAAGATTTCTTTTCTAGTTTAGCATCTAACTGTCGCCCATCTTTACACTACTTTACCTACACATTTGTTACAGGCTACGGTCAGCATTTATGTACAGACCGTTACAATACTTTGCATGTACCTTTGTTATCAGGTCATTACCTAGATGTTTGTCATTGCTGTGTCACATACTATACATGTACATGTCTTAAACAAGTTGAGCTACAGTGTCATTAGCTCAACTTGACAAAGTCTAGCTGAGCTATTGCCATCGCTTCTCGTCCTTTGGCATACATACGTACATCCACAATTTCCTTTGGCACACCTCACAGGTCACATTTATGATCAGATCGCTTTGAAACTTGGAATGCTTGTTTGGGGTGACCTCTAGATGGGAGCTATAGATTTTCTTTAATTTTCGTCAAAAAATGTTGCCACGGCCAATGTTCTTAGAACTTAGTTTAGTCAGACCTCAATATTTCCTTTGGCACACCCTACAGGGCACATTTATGATTGGATTGCTTTAAAATCTGGCATGCTTGTTTAGGGTGACTTCTAGATGGGAGCTATTGATTTTCTTCAATTTCCGTCAAAAAATGTTGCCGTGGCCAACGTTCGTAGAACTTAGTTTAGTCAGACCTCAATATTTCCCTTTGCCACACCCTACAGGGCACATTTATGATCGGATTGCTTTGAAACCTGGTATGCTTGATTGGGGAGACCTCTAGATGGGAGCTATCGATTTTCTTCCATTTATGTTTAAAAATGTTTCTGCGGCCAACATTATTAGAACTTAGTTTAGTCAGACCTCAATATTTCCCTTTGGCACACCCTACAGGGCACATTTATGTTCGGATTGCTTTGAAACCTGGCATGTTTGTTTGGGGTGACCTCTAGATTGGAGCTATCGATTTTCTTCCAATTCTGCCTGTCAAAAAATGTTGCCGTTGGCAACGATTTTTGAACTTAGTTTAGTCAGGCATCAATATATTCCTTTGGCATGCCCTACAGGGCACATTTATGATCAGGTCGGTTTGAAACTTTGTATGCTTGTTTGGGGTTACCTCTAGATGGGAGCTATTGATTTTCTTCGATTCCCGTCAAAAAATGTTGCCACTGTTGCAATGACCTTTGATGAACTTAGTAAAAACTTAGTGCAGTTAAGCATCAATATTTCCATTTGACACACCCTGCAGGGCACATTTAAGATTGGATCGCTTGCAAACTTGGTGTGCTTGTGTGGGGTGACATCTATATGGGAGTTGTCGATTTTCTTCCATTTCTGTCAAAAAATGTTGCCGCTGACCTTTGAACTTAGTTTAGTCAGACCTAAATATTTCCCTTTAACACACCCTTCAGGGCACATTTATGATCGGATCACTTTGGAACTTGGTATGTGTGTTTGGGGTGACCTCTAGATGTGAGCTATTTTTTCATTTCCATAAAAAGTTATTGTCGTTATCACCGGCTTTTGAACTTACTGCATTTGCGCATCAACTTATCCCTTTTGCAGTCTCTGCAGGGTATATTTATGAATTTCCATAAAAAAACCCATAAAAAACCCCATTGCCACAAAGCAATGGCCTTCTACTTAGTGCATTTGTGCATTAACATCTTCCTTTGGCATGCCTCAGAGGGCACATTCATTATCAGGTTGTTTTGAAACTTTGTATGCTTATGCAGGGTGACAAAGATAGGAGCTATTGATTTTCTTTTCATTTCCATCAAAAACTGTTGATGTTAGCAACAATCTTTGAATTTATTGCATTTGTGCATCAACATTCTTTGACAGGCCACATTTATCATAGGATTGTTTTTGAACTTGGTGTGCTCATTAGTCAAGAACTCTAGATAAGAGCTGTTGATGAGCATTCATTTCTATGAAAAAAGTTGCCATTTATAATAACCTCTGAACATAATGCATATGTGTATCAATATTCTACCTTTAGCCAGTCTTCCAGTTTACATTTAAAAATGCATGGATTACTCTGATGTTGTGCACACACAATGCTGTTATGTTGAAATTTCATCAAATAACATTGGTACCAATGATCTTCAATTTTGCCATCTCATTTATAACTTACCAAGTTTAAGTTTGTCAAGTTGAGCTACAGTGTCATTGACACTTTCATTCTTATACAGACTGATGTTGAAACTAATGTGGTGTCACCCAGCACAATAGTGAATGCATATATCATTTTCCTGGGTCCGAATCATCTACAATGTTCACTGAGTCAGAGTGATCGGCCATTATAACAGTATGAATGTTGTAGAAGTCCTTCAAAATCATTGACACAGTCTATGAAAAGTGCTTAAATAGAACTTGAATATGATTCTCAGATAGAGCAAAGATTACGGAGCCAATAATAAAGAAAAAACTGTTATTATTTTGGACAGAAAATGAAATATGGTGAATTATGCTCAAATGGGGAATCAAGTAACTGTGGGCTACTATATTTGAAAATGACAAATGATAACTTACAATAAAAATGTGGGGAAATAATGTGGTGGGCCTTTATGATAAATGGCTCCCCTGGTGTTCCTGGAGTAAATTAAGGAGAGTCATTATGGCTCTCATGGGGTGCTTAAAGGCAGGTAATGGTGGCACTTCTGCAATTTCAAAGGCCTCAAACTGATTTAATATATGAAATTCTTGTGTGTGCACTACTATATTTGTGAGCTAATTTGGATGAAATTCACATATTCCAAAGATTTCCATATTTATTTCCATAACACATTCAAGTGTAAAGTATATAGTGGCAAGATGGATTTTACATAGTGGTAACCATTAAAACTTTCTTCCACTTGATAAAGGCCATACATGTAGGGCCAAAAATTTGTAGATTCAGATTGAACGACTGTGTTCTGAAAAAAGTATATTTTGTTTGCGAAATATTTCAACAAATCCATATCATGTGGGTTTATTCCTAACAAGACGAATCCCAATAAGACGAATGTTAAAAATGGTCATCCCAATAAGACGAATCCCAACAAAGCAAATTAAAATGACTATATAACCCATTTATTTTGAGGTTTTCCATCATAAACTGCGAACACGGCTTACTTTTGGACAAAGAGATTTCAGTTAACTGGTTGAGAGCTGGTAGCCCATTCTTGGACTTTATCCTGAAGTGTGAGTACCAGAGCTAAAAGGCTTCATATTTTGTGGATGTACTTCAATTAATTTTTGATGTGATATTATTAAGTCTGGGTGGATTTTTTCTGTTAAAATTAATGGGGGAGTGCTTATAGGCACTCTCCCATTAATTGTAATAAGAAAATAATATGTGAACAATATTTTGACAACCAAAAAAAACTTAGCATGCAACTAGTTAACAGAGGTGCCATGCTTTGTTACAAGACACTATTTGCTACAGTTTTTTGTATCTTTTTTTTCAAAAAAACTCTCAAACACATGCATAAAATAAAACTATAAATTACTTCAAATAGCATACTTTGTAATGTACACGTTCTTTTTAAAGTAAATTTTCCCCATATTTGATGAGAAAAACATTTATCGTTTTGTTGGGATTTGTCTTGTTGGGATTGACCTGTTGGGATATTTTACCAGTTTGTCTTGTTGGGATTCGTATTCGATGAGGTGGTTTTGTTGAAATTTTTTTGAAAAAATCAAAAAAAAATCCCAATAATTAAAATAATAAATTTGGATATCCTGTGCATTGGGGAAGGGGTTAATAACATCTGATTTTGATTCTTCACAATCTGCCTTTGAGAGCCATATAACAAAGTTGGTGATAATATTTTTATATCCACATTCAAAGAAGAGAATGGTTGGTCTACTGGATTACACGCATCTGTCCATCCCTCCATGCATGCATGCATGCATGCATCATCCCTCCATCCATCCATCTGCCCATCCACAGCAATATCTCAGCTGTGAGTGGATGAATTTCAATGAAATTTTATATGAGGGATCGTTGTGACAAGCTGCTCCTGCACATGTTATAGAAAAGTTGCCTGCATATTGCTCACCAGAGTTATGGCCCTTACCTTACTTATGCTTCATCGGTCCCGCACTGCAGTGGGGGTATAATTGCCTTCAGCAATAGCTCTATAGGGGACAATTTGCTCAAATATCCTCAAATTTTACTTATTTGAATGGCAATAGATCTGTCCTGGGCAGGAATATCCAATAGCAGTATGCAAGGTGTTAAAAGGCTTTTATCTTTTTATCTGTATCAGTTTGTCTTGTTGTAATTTATTGGATAGTACCTATAGGCACTCCAGTAAATTGTAGCAAGCCACAGTTGTGAATACATTCTAATGATAAAAATTTAATTTAGCACTCTACCAGTTAAGGAAAACCTCATACTTGAAAAAAAAACCTTCTCTTATATAATGACCTTTTACCTGTTTAAACTTGCAATATCAAGACCAGGAAGCAGTTAAAAAGGCGTTTTATCATTGTTGCCATCTGCCATTGCACATTGAATAGGTTTGTGAGGTAACATAAGTGAAATAAACAGTTGTGAAAGAATAAAATTAAAAACATGCCGAGGTATCAAATTTTGTTATTCATAGTATTCATTGTGTTATTTACTCCTGTAATGCCACTGAAGTATTTTAATTGACAACTCACCACCAAAAATGTCTGTCCATCATGGAAGTATGTGACATTTTTTACTTATGTGTACATGTAGTAACCTTTATTTCCACTCATTTTAATTCTTCACAATCTGTATAATTTCTACACTCTTTTCTCTCCCTGTGAGAACCCAGAAAGTGAAGCAGTGCTTGTTTGCTGCAGTAAACAAGTTCTGTTTTACTGGTAAAATAGGACCCAGTGTGCCATATCTTCCTCCCTAGACATCTTCCCTACAGGTGGAAGTTGTCTTATACTGTTAAATATCAAGAGCAGTGAATTAGAAATGGACAATCTTAGAACTTATGCAGCAATTTTT
Organism: Pictodentalium vernedei; assembly: GCA_031216915.1. Lineage (NCBI taxonomy): Eukaryota > Metazoa > Mollusca > Scaphopoda > Dentaliida > Dentaliidae > Pictodentalium > Pictodentalium vernedei. The sequence goes on from CM062293.1 coordinate 288,073,013, forward strand.
TTGACTAAAATGGAAGGGGGTGGGGTGGGGGGGGGGGGGGGGTGGGACATGTCCAGGCCGGATTATCTTCTCCCTCACCTATTCAAAAACCATAGCATCCATTAGAAAAAAATAGGTTTTATTTACATTCTCACCCAACCATAACAAAGTCCAAACAGTGGTTGAAAAGGTTGTATGAATCTCTGCAGGACTTTGACAAGGTGATGGGGGAGGGGGAAGATATATGTATAACAAAGATAAAAGAAGTAAAAATAGAGTTATTTTTATTTTATTACTTGGAAATTTAGGAATAGCCAATCTTCGAAACTTTGTCAAGTTTTTTTTTAGATTTTGACAAGGGGGGGGGGGGGGGGGTCGGGGGGAGGGAGGGAGGGGGGCAAACATGGTGTGAAATCAGTCTACTTCTACCATTCACTGAATACTGAGTACTTTTTATCATCTATTTTTTCTCCTCTTGTCTTTCCTTTTCTTAGCTCAATTTGCCAATGTCAGATATGAGCTATTGGGATGGGTTGCAATCCATTGTCTGTCCAATACGTCCAATACGCCTGTACATCTGTCCATGTGTCCATCCATCCATCCATCTGTCTTTCCACAATTCCTTTGGCACACCCTACAGGCTGCAGCTCACATCCGATCAGTTCCAAATTTCATACGTGGCTTTGAGGCAATGTCCAGATGGGCACTATTGAATTTTTCTGAATTTCGTTGAAAAACATGGCCACTAGTGGTCCTCTTGGATTTGGCATATAAATTGTCGACAATTCCATTAGGCCACAACTCTCACCCAATCTTTTTCAAATTTTATATCTAGTTTTGGTGTGATATCTAGATGGGATTTCCTGCAGGAACCCCAGGAAGTGAAGCAGTGCCTGTTCACTGCGGTAAACAGGCTCTGTTTTACTGGTAAAATAGGACCCAGTCACCAGTGCTTGGGAGGTGCAAACCCTCTCTAAAATGGGCAACATGGCTTATTAAAGCTCACCCCTGGTCTTGAGTTGATACTCATGTTGTGGTCATGATTAGCCATTGTGCAAAAAATATGTGACCTTAAACACCAATAAATAAATAATCACCAGTCAGAATCTTTTGATATCTGGTATTCAACATTCTAGGGTGGATCAGATGCTAGTTTGTTCAAATCATTCTCAGTTTATATTTGGGCTCCATACAGGAGTCTTCTGAATTTTAACTTTGTACGATTTGAGGAATATTCTTTAAAATTCTTTTTCTCCAGAACCAAAAGTCAGAATTTTAATATGTGGCATACAGCATCCATAGGGAATCAGATGCAAGTTTGTTCAAATCTAGCCCCTCGGTTTATATTTGGGTCCCAGTGGGAACCCCTAATTTTAACTTAGTGCAATATGAGGTATATTGCACAAAGTTAAAATTAGGGGTTCATATCAGATTCAAGATTGTCCAAATCATGCCCATCACGTTTATATTTGGGTTCCCAATGAATTGTGAATGAAATGGGGGCACGGTGGCGTTGCAGTAACAGGTTCTCGTCAGATTACCGAAGTTAAGCAACGTTGAGCCCGATTAGTCCTCGGATGGGTGACCATCTGAGCGATCGATTCGGACTCCCGCACTGTGTCCTTGGGCAAGGCACTTAACCCCCATTGTCCACATGGGGGCTCGATGACGCCGTGTACTAAGGCGTACTGTACTCGATGGTGCGCATGTCTTCAACCAATCTAACCCTTCTGTGCTGCAGTGCGGAGTTATGATGTTTATGATGTTGGGGAGCTGACAGCTGCTCGTCGTTGCTCCGTGGTTCTCTCCGGGTTCTTACGGCTTCCTCCACCCATAAAACTGTCATGGTCATGATTAGCCATTGTGCATAAGTATGCAATCTTAGAAACACCAATAAATAAATAAATAAATAAATAAATAAATAAATAAATAAATAAATGTGAATGAAATCTGCTTGTAGCTTCTTTACAGCAGCCATGACAAAATTTGATAAAAACTATCATAAAAATATTCTGCAGGTTAAGAGTTAAAACAAAGTGCAAATCTTTTTATGCCTTCTCTGCTTGACATAAATTTGTGAGGAACACTAAAGCAGCTCATAGGGGAGATATTTCTTTTCAACCTACTCACAATTGTTTACAATTGGCTGTAACATAAGTGCAAGCCCTACTTCGGAACTAACTCAAGCTTTTAGAATCTTTTCCAAACGAGTTGGAAAAGTACTAGGGTGCAAAAGCACGAAAAAGATCGAAAAAAGGGTCGAGCGAGACCAGCGCTCGAAATTACAGGTACTCTCTCTGCACACCTCTTGCGTTTACCGGGTGCATGCGCAACAACCGTGACGTCAATTCCTTTTATTTCTGCCATTTGTACATGGTCGGAAATTTTTGTGACTCGTGATCTGTCTTCTGTGGCGAGTTCCTCTGCAACTGTTGACGGTGTTAGTTCAGTGATACCTGACGAGGAGACCGTGGTCTCTTTGTCTTCTGATGTCACTATTGAGGCGTCTGTTTTCGTTGAGAGCTTTTCCGGGGTCAGCTCGGTGACCCTCTCCGATCTGCCTCCTACACCGTCGACTGTTGTTGAGGAAGTTGTTACTCCAGATCCTTTTCTGTCTGATGGTGGCTCTTCATCTCCTCTGGGGATGGTCTGCAGTCTCGGGGGACCGAGGCTGTATCTGCTGGTGTGTCTGTGTGTTCTCAGCCTCCCCTAGCCTCGCAGCGGGACTGTGCGGGTTTGCTGTCTGCTCCGTCTCATCTGGCTAGGTTTGCTCCTAGTCGGTTGAGCCCATCGGTCGCTTCGGCAGCGATTCCTCGTCCCTCGAGTGAATCGTTTATTGTTCCTCCTTCCCCTGCTAGTGTGCCGCCTAGCGGGATGGTGTTGGGACGTTGGCATCCAGGGCTTGCTGTTCGGCAGTGGTCAGTGACAGCCCCTGTTAGCTGTCACTCTCGGAACCTTCCTCCGGTGATTCCTCACTGTGTTCCGAGTCTGGGTGTCGATCGATGCTTGCCGTCGGTCTCAGAGGATAGGCAGTTGGGGCCGTCTGCTGCGCAGAGGCCAATGACAGGTTCCTGTCATTCTTGGGACAATCCTCCGGTGTCTTCTCACCGTGTCCTCGGTCCAGCTACTGATCGACGTGCGCCGTCGGTCTCTTTAGAGGATTTGCAGGCAGGACCTTCTGTTTCGCAGAGGTCAGTGATGGCCCCTGGGCATCACAATCGGGACTATCCTCCGGAGGATGACGAGTATCTTGAAGGTGATGGGCCCCCCTCGTCAGTCTTGGGGCAAGCTTTGGATTTCGTCTTTGGCTTATTGCCGGACGTTCAACCTTCCGACCAGCCTTCTGTGACCGTCTGGCCACGGTCTACTGTGGAGCGCCATAACCCTGTTGAGCCTTCTAGCTCCGGGGCTTTGCGTCCTCTGCAATCGGCTCAGGTTGTTGAGTCCTTCCAGGGCTTAGATGCCAAAATGCGTTCTAAGGCCCTCAAGGGTTCCTTCTTTTCTAGAGCTGATGCCTTTCTGCCTCCATCGCGGTTTCGTGTTTACGATTCCGTCTCTCCACCAGTCTTCCAAGGGATGACTACTGTGGATGAGGATTCTTCTTCCCTTGGGTTGACTAAGCCTAAGTCGGCAGTTCTCCCGATGTCGGTAGTTGAGTCTATGGTGGGCCTGTCCTGAGAGATGCTGGGTATGTTATCTCTCGCGGACCATGTCGTCGCTGCTCTGGCTGAATATTTTCCACCAGGGGAGTTTGATGATGCTCAGGCACCTTTTCGCGTTTTGTCACAGGCTCTTATGAACTTGACACACGCTCATGCCTGTAACACGGCTAATTTGGAGCTGGCATGCCGGGATGCGGTGTTGGATTCTTTACCATCCCTTCCTTCTGAGCAACGTGCTGTTCTGAGGTCTGCCTCTTTGGTGGGACCTCAGTTGTTCCATGGTTTCATGGAAGCTGTTCGTGGCGAAGTTCTTCGTCATTCGAAGGACCAGCTTTTGCTGCGACAGCTTGACCAACCTGCTGCTGCGGGTGGGGGTCGTTCCAGGCCCGCCAAGCGTGCTGCTGCGTCTGCCTCGTCGGCTATGCCGGCTACGCCTTCGTCTCCGTCTGCTCCTTCTGCACATAAGAAGCGCCGACGTGGCCAGGCTCGCTGGCAGCCTCAGGGGAAACTCTCAGAACTCTGTCACTTCCCGAGGTGGTTTCTCCTCTCGGAGGCCTTGTCAAGTGAAGGTTCTCACCTCGATTCGCCTCCAGTGAAGGGGAAGGCTGTCGCTGTTTTACGACCGTTGGACAGAGATAACGTCGGACTCTTGGGTCCTCGACGTCATTCAATCCGGTCTGCGACTGTCCTTCCATCGGCACCCCAGTTTATCTCGGGTGCCCCTTCCGACTCAGGTCCCTTCCGATTCTCTGCGTCGGGACCTTCTGGTGCAGGAGATCGACAATCTCCTCTCCAAAGGGGTGATCGAGGTGGTCAGGAACACTCTTTCACCGGGGTTTTACTCGAGACTTTTCTTGGTGCCGAAGAAAAACGGCCAATATCGTCCTGTCATCGATCTGAGTACCCTGAACGAGTACATAATAGCTCCTCATTTCAGTATGGAGACTTTCGGTTGGTTCGACGTTCAGTTCATCAGGGCGATTTTGCGGCCAGTATCGACCTGAAGGATGCCTACTTCCATGTACCCATTCATCTGGCGTCACGGAAATACCTTCGGTTCTTGTTTCGGGATCAAGTTTTTCAATTCAGAGTTCTCCCGTTCGGTTTGAACCTGGCTCCTTGGGCCTTCACCCGACTGATGTCACATGTGCTTGCTTTCCACCGCACTCAGTCGGCAGTAACTTCGTCAGCCTACCTAGACGACATCCTCCAACGGCACCACGATGCTGCTGTTCTGGAGTTCGATGTCCGGCAGTTTCTTTGCCTGCTAGCGTTGCTGGGTTTCAGAATCAATCGCGAGAAGTCGGATCTTCTTCCTTCTCAGCGATTCCGTCATTTGGGGATGGATTTCGACACTCTTCACAATGTAGTGTCGGTCCCCCAGGCTCGGGCGACGATTCTTTCTGCCTTGACTCGGAACCTGCTTCAATCTTCCTCGGTCTCGGCCAGGACTTTTCTGCGGATGCCAGCGATCGGGGCTGGGGTGCGACGTTGGATCCTCTCGGTCTGTCTACTCACGGAGAGTGGGACAGCGAGCAGGTGGTCCTTCATATCAACCAGAAGGAGCTCCTTGCTCTTCTGTTGAGTTTTCGGCTTTGGATCCCTCATCTGTCGGACCATATTGTCCTACTTCTTTCGGACAATTCGACAGTAGTGGCCTACATACGGAATTAAGGAGGCACACATTCGATTCCCATGTTTCGGCTGTCTCGGGATCTTCTTCTGTTGGCGCGGGATGTGAACGCTTGGGTGTCCATTCGACACATTCCCGGGCGTCTCAATGTCCTAGCAGACTCCCTGTCACCTCCTCCTATTGTTTATTCAGCCAATTGTAAACAATTGTGAGTAGGTTGAAAAGAAATTAAAATTTTTTAGTAAATTTTGTTTCTTAACATACCTACCACAATTGTTTACCGGAGGCCCACCCTCCTTGGGGATATCTTTGATATCGATGCCTCCCCGCTAAATCACGAACTTCTCGTTGGCGGAAATACGGAATTGACGTCACGGTTGTTGCGCATGCGCTCGGTAAATGCAAGAGATGTGCAGAGAGAGTACCTGTAATTTCGAGCGCTGGTCTCGCTCGAACCCTTTTTTCGATCTTTTTTGTGCTTTTGCACTCTAGTACTTTTCCAACTCGTTTGGAAAAGATTCTAAAAGCTTGAGTTAGTTCCGAAGTAGGGCTTGCATTTATGTTACAGCCAATTGTAAACAATTGTGGTAGGTATGTTAAGAAACAAAATTTACTAAAAAATTTTAATTTTTAACCAATGGAACATTGTTTATTCCAATTCAGCCTCTTTATTATTGTGTACGTCAGAGTTTTCATTGTGGATTTAACTCTAGGAAGAGGAGCAGTGCCTTTACTGTAATAAACACACTCTGTTCTACTGAAAATAGGACCTCATAATTAATAATGCCTGTGGTGGAAGTGTAAATGAATGATCAGACTTCATCTTTGACAGAGCTTGGTTAGCTCTATCAAATATGTTTGAATTTGTGGCTTTGTGGGTAAAATATGCTGCTTGAAATTTTGACCTCAGTGTGAAGGTGGTTAAACATCAATAAATAATAATAATACAATGGTGCTCACTTAATTGGATATCTCTTAACTGAAAATCTCTTAACTGAATAGCCCAGTTAATTGAATATAATTTCCCAACACAAAACCATTTACCATACCTCCATTACAAATTTGCCTTATTAATTGAAATATAGAGTAAACTGTTAATTGAATAAAAAATCTTGTAACTTTTCAAGAAATTACCCTGACTCTACCCAGTTTTTTTTTGTTTATAGACCAATTTGGCCTCAGTCCCCCATGGGAACCCTGGGAAGTGAAGCAGTGCTTGTTCACTGTGGTAAACAAGCTCGGTTTCACTGGTAAAATAGGTCCCAGTCACTAATGCTTGGGGTGCGAGTCCGCTAAAATGGGCAACATGGGGTATAAACGATTGACAGACCTTGACTTTATCTCCATGTTGTGGTCATGATTAGCCATTGTGCAGAAGTATGTGACCTTAAACACCAATAAATAAATAAATTTGGCCTCAGTACATCCAATACAGGCATTATATGTTATATATTGTTTGACAGAGCTCATGAAGCTCTGTCAAACAAGATATAGTAGAATAAATGCTAAGTTTATCTCTAGAATACATGAAAGTGACACAATCCCTGATAATTGAATACTCCTGTTAATTGAATAATTTTCATTGGCAAAGTGGCTATTCAATTAACAGGGTTCCACTGTACATGTCATAATAATAATAATGATATCGATAGCAGAATTTATTAAATGAAATGAAATGGTTAGTAATGAGATATCTCTGGTAATAGGCACATGAAGTTTGCCACTTTATGATTCACTGGAGTTACTTATAACAATGGAAAGTATGTCACTGATGTTCAGTTTCCTTCTGAGTGACAAGAGCAGGATGTGCTTGTTGTACCCATAAATCCAGGTGTGACATTTAATAAGCTTAATTCTCGGTGCATCATAATTTTCATAGATTTGTTCATTTATTTACCTTGTTGAAGAGAGTATGACAGATATTAAACAGCTTTCAGTTGATGTTATCAGACTTTGTGTGTTTTAATTCACAAGTCACGAAGACTGGAGGGAGAGGATATAGATAGCTGGAACACAAGTCAGTCATTATTCATTTCTTATTCTTTGTTAAGTGGTGTACATATCTTATTTGGTTTTGCTTTAAGAAAGATTTTAAATACAAGTAAGAATATTTATAGTAATGGATGTACTGTTATAAGTCATACGCTGCAGAAGATTCCTCTTAATATATTTAATTGAAGTGATGATAGTGTAAAATACTTACAGGTTATCACTTGGTTAGTTTCATATTGGCCGAGATATCAACCCAAGGTAACTTCATATCAACATGACACAGAAGTGAAACTAACCAAGTAATAACCTCTTTACTTATTAACCCTTTACCCAGTGTAATGGCCAAAAAGAGTCATAACCTATGTTTTTGAGACAAAAAATGAGTTATTCAAGAATTTTGTTTGCAAGTGTCGTCTACTTTTCATGTTAAGTAAAGGGTTAAACCAAAACAAATAATTACAAAATGTTCTCAGATCTATTAAAGTTTTCTGACAGTTTTATCGTTTCTCATTCTTTTCACTAAGTCCAAAGAATGCTCTTCTAGTTCAGCTATCTGAAAGTCTGAACACTGGGGAAGCCGCAACATTCACATAGCTGAACTATCTCTTCCCTCACTTCGGCGATTCTCTGCGTACGACTCTGAATCTTAGTGTGCATTGAATTTTGTGTACAACTCCAGACAACTCTCTTATTTTTGCCATCATTAATTCCTCACCATACAAAAACTCTACCTTTTGCCTGGTAATGCCAATTTTATTGACTGATTGCTTTCAGCAAATAACTGTGAACGAATTCGCTGTAATTGTAAACAAAATAGCTGTGCCTAGTAATGCATCAAAGGGAACAACTCTGGCTCAGTTCATAATAACCGAGATCATCATCATATCAGCCGAGTTTGAAGTTATATCAGCCAGGCTTGATAATGTGGGCACTTATGTGAAAGAATATCTTATCTAATAAATAAAGTAGATTACTGTTGTAGACAAGTTTCGCTTTACTGTTTGAGGTGACAGTCCTTGAAAGTGGCCAGGATAATTATAAACAGTTCTAAGATTTCTTTGGATGAATTCTTGGATTGATCGATATAATATGTGTGTGCTCTTTTCCTGCACTTCTTTGTATAGTATCTCCCTCACGGGAACCCAGGGAAGCAAGCCGGAAAATAAGCAATCTGTCATTTGCAGAATGAGGTTCCCAGAGGGCGAATTTGCTGATGCTATCCCATACAGTGGGCCAATTTATCCTCTGGGTATCTCTGTATAAGTTTGAGACCCTGATTCAGATTGAGGTTCACAGAGGGTAAATTTAGTGATGCTACCCAGGTGTGAAGGGTAGCATCATCAAATTCACCCTCTGGGCACCTCATTTTGCAGATAACAGTCTCATTATTTTCTGGCTAACAGGGAAGTGGAGCAATGCTTATTTACTGCAGTTTTCAAGTTCTGCTTTACTGGAAAAATAGGATCTGGAACCAACATCTGGGGTAGAAGTCCTCTAAAGTGGGCAGCATATAATGTGGCCAACAATAAAATGGAAACTTGCACATGCTATTACCTCGAGATATTTTTCCACGTATTTACTTGACTGTCGCAATATTCTTGTAGCAATAATGTGTGAATCAGTCATAATTTCACCCACCAAATGCATCAGTCGCTCACAATTCGCTCAAAGTCTTTAAAGTGACACTCCTCACAAAACATATTAACATCTAATATGATATGTATGCCTGTGATATGATAGTTATACAGCTTACAAGCAGATGTTGAGAGTTGAAATGTAAGGGAAAAGTGTACAACAGTGATTTTCATCATTTAATTTATGACCGATGATTGTGAAAATATCGCTACATGAGCATGTTCTTCTTGCGATATACGCCACAAGATGTTCTAAAATATCACTTGAATGCTTTTGGAATATTACCATAATAAGACACCAATATGACAGTATTAACAAAAGAATATTGCCTAATGATATACTTTGTTATAGGCTGTACTGTTGGTTTTAATGATGGGTTAAAGTTGACGTCATACCTGTGTTGCGATCATGGTGCTGAAAATGACCTTAAACAATTAAATAATTTGAGTAGAATCTGATGCCTCATAGCTATGAATGTAATTTTGGAATATTTGTCTCTCAGATCAGCTCCTTTGATGTCCGAAATATCAGAGAATGGATTGTCTTTTGCTTGGGGTTTGCAATGTAATTGTCGTTATATTTTGCAAGTTTTCTGTCAAATACAAACACTGTCATCTAGGTGTTGCATTGCTTGCCCATAAACTCTGGCTCTTTTTCATAAACTGATAAAAAAAATTTTTTATGTATTTTTTTAAACCTATTATCTACATGTAGAATCCTTGTCTGGCAAAAAACCCTCAAATTTTTTATTTTATTTAATCTCCAAAATATAACTTATTGCTGTGTACTTGTTTGTCAGTGTGTGTGTGTTGGGGAGGGGGGGGGGGGGGCAGCTATGTTTGTGAGATAAAGGTTTAAAAAAAATATTGAATATTTATACCCTCGCTTCGAAGAAGTGGGGGCTATATAGGAATCGCCCTGTACATCCGTACGTCCGTCCATCCGTCTGTCCGTACGTCTTTCCGTCCGGACAAATTCTTGTGTGCGCAACTCCTCCTACATTAATGAACCGATTTTGATGAAACCTTCATCTCTACTAAGTGAACATGTGCATATTCCAAACTTTTTGATCTGCGACAATTTTAACCAGGTTATCTCTCTTGAACTTTGATTTAATATGGGTTTCTATATGAAATTCTTGTGTGCGCAACTCCTCCTACATTTATCAATCAATTTGGACAAAACTTTTCAGACATCATCACTACTAAGTGAACATGCGCATATTCCAAGATTTTTGATCTGCGACAATTTTAACCAGGTTATCTCCCTTTGACTTAGATTTATTGTGTCTTTCCATCCGAACAAATTCTTGTGTGCGCAACTCCTCCTACATTAATGAACTGATTTTGATGAAACCTTTCAAACATCATCTCTACTAAGTGAACATGTGCATATTCCAAATTTTTTAATCTGCGACAATTTTAACCAGGTTATCTCTCTTGAACTTTGATTTAATATGGGTTTCTACATGAAATTCTTGTGTGCGCAACTCCTCCTACATTTATCAATCAATTTGGACAAAACTTTTCAGACATCATCACTACTAAGTGAACATGCGCATATTCGAAGATTTTTGATCTGTGACAATTTTAACCAGGTTATCTCCCTTTGACTTAGATTTATTATGTCTTTCCGTTCGAACAAATTCTTGTGTGCGCAACTCCTCCTACATTAATGAACCGATTTTGATGAAACCTTTCAAACATCATCTCTACTAAGTGAACATGTGCATATTCCAAACTTTTTGATCTGCGACAATTTTAACCAGGTTATCTCTCTTGAACTTTGATTTAATATGGGTTTCTGCATGAAATTCTTGTGTGCGCAACTCCTCCTACATTTATCAATCAATTTGGACGAAAGTTTACAGACATCATCTCTACTAAGTGAACATGCGCATATTCCAAAATTTTTGAGCTGTGGCAATTTTAACTAGGTTATCTCCCTTTAACTTAGATTTATTATGGGTTTCTATATGAAATTCTTGTGCGTGCAACTCCTCCTACATTTATCAATCAATTTTGACGAAACCTTTCAAACATTATCACAACTAAGTGAACATACGCATATTCCCAAATTTTTGATCTGCGACAATTTTAACCAGGTTATCTCCCTTTAACTTGGATTTATTATGGGTTTTCAAATGGGATTCTTGTGTGTGCAACTCCTCCTACATTAATGAACCGATTTTGAATACATGTTGCACATTGTAAATGTGTTTTTCCAAATGTAAACCATATATGTGTGGGCTCTTTAAGTATTCAGTGCTGTTCTGTGGAAGGCCACATACAAATTTCAACAACAAAAAATGATCTTTATGTATACATTTCCTTATGGCCTTCGCCTACATGATCAGAAGTGCATTCCTCTAAAAACCCAAAGCGGGGGTATTAATCACCTTCAGTGATAGTTCTAGTTATTTTTGTGACAAGCAGTGTTAGTTGAGAATAGAATCTGTTTTCATTTTTGGAATTCACTATTTCCACAAACCATTCCAATGGGGGGACATAAGCTGAGTTTAAATACTTCTTGAGAATATTACTGGCTGTTTTTTACCATTACATTGGGTAAAGAGTTGCCGTAGATGATATTTGCATTAAGGATGTACAGTACACAGGGTTAGTTACTCTGTTAACCCTTTACCCAATGCAGACGATATCAAAATTTATTATTTTAAATATATTTTTTTTTAATTTTTCATAAAATTTCAACAAAACCATATCATGTGCCCCCTCGTTGGAACGAGCTCGACGAGCTCGTTCCAACGAGGGGTCACATGATATGGTTTTGTCGAAATTTTTTGAAAAATAATATTTTTTCAAATGCTGAATTTGCATATTAAGGGAGCGGATGCGGGCGATTCGTTGGGTAAAGGGTTAATAATGATTTTTATGCTTCCCTAAAAGATTTGGTGAGAGCAGTCCATCTGTCCATCCGTCTGTCCATCCACAGCAATATCTCTGCAGTGAGTGGATAAATTTCAAGGAAATTTGGAATGAGGGATCTTTATGACAAGCCGCTCCTGCACATGTTATAAAAAAGTTGCCTGTGTATTTTTCACCAGAGTTATGGTCCTCACTTTGTCAATTTTTCTTGATTTTTTTTCTGTACTCTGTAGTATCTTACCAGTACGGAGATGGATTTCAATGAAATTTGGTATGAGGGAATCTTGTGACAAGCCGCTCCTGTGAATGTTACAAAAAAGTTGCTCGCATGTTTTTGACCAGAGTTACGGTCTTTACTTTGTCAATTTTTGAAAAAAAGATTTCCATCCACTGCAATATCTCAGTAGTAAATGGATGGAAATAAATGAAAATTGGTACATGGAGTCCTTGTGACAAGCCGCTCCTGCACATGTTATAAAAAAGGCCTCTTTGTCCATCTATTCATCTATCCATCCACCTATAGAACAAGTAGAATATGTTTTCATTCTTTGAATTCACATTAAAAAAAATTCTGCAATCCAGTGTTACTATTTCTATTAGTTCCTTTTAACCTGCACCCTATGTAACATGTAACCAACTAACCTAACACATTTTTGCAGCCCTTGTCAGTGTATATTTTCATGTAGTGTCTGATATGGCAGCCTATCAACTAATCCTGTGCAATGCCTGTGGTCGGCCAGTGTATGTTAACTTCCAACCAACTCTGTGCATTGCACAATGTTAGTCAATCGTTTCTTTCTGGTTATAAATATGATCATCTCCATTATGCTACTAACCCTGAACATTTGCAGCCTTAGTGAGTACATTATCATGTAGTGTGTGATATGGAAGTTACCAATTTTTATTACCAGAAAGTGTGACTAACCCTCTGCACTACACACATCTGTGACTTCCTGTGAAGTGGTATGCTTTGATATTAATGATTGGTTAAACTTGGCTTTATACTTTTGTTTTTGGTCATAATATAATCAAGCCTGGAAATACGCAAACTGTCATCTGCAGAATGAGGTCCCCAGAGGGGGCATTTGGTGATGCTACTCTGCATAGCAGGGTAGCATCACTAAATTTACCCTCTGTGAACCTTAATATGAATCAAGGTCTCAGGCCTAAACAGAAAGATGTATCCAAAGGATAAATTGGGGGAATCTAGCCCATTGTATGGGATAACATCAGCAAATTCACCCTCTGGGGACCTCATTTTGAAAATTACAGATTGCTTATTTCCAGGCTTGAATATAATCATAGTTGCTGAAAGTGACAAACACCAGTTGTTTATTGATGTTTTAATGACACTTTCACTGACAGGGTCACTTCATGCTAGAGGGTTTTATGAGTGGAGGAAGCTGAGTGGAGGTACATGAAGTGAATCATCGAGGAGCAACGAGCAGCTGTCAGACTCCCGAGATTACTAACTCTGCACAGGCAGAGTTAGTGGTTGAAGGAAAGTGAACCATCGAAAATGCACATGTGTCCCCACATGGGTAATCAGGATTAACTTTTAACCCGCTGAGTATTTTTTAAGTATTTTTCATCAGATCTAGTCATGGCTGCTGTGAAGAAACCATGACTAGATTTGATGAAATATTCATGAAAATTTGAAACAAGAAATCATTGGTTAACAAGGTTAAAGAGCATACAGGGGAAAATTTGGTTAATATCCTCAAATTTCACTTTTTGTAATAGTAATAGATTTTGTGTCCTCAGCAGGAATATCCGCCAGCAGCATGCAAGGAGTTAAGTGTCATGCCCAAGGAGAATGCAGTTACTGCTGGTCAAGATTGAATCGCCAATCTTTCGGCTTAATGTCGTATGCTCTAGCACCGAACCTACTCAATGCCAACAAACATCAATAAACTGGTGCAATAGTTCATTCATTCACGAATAGATGGAAGATAATAGTAGGAACATGGTAATTTGGTATGTGGACACCCAACTTTTTCGTTAAGTGGGAACCCCTGGGAAGTGGAGGTGCTTGTTTGCTATGGTAAACAAGTTCTGCTTTACGGCTAAATAGGACCCTGGGCCAATGCCTGGAATGGAAGTCCTCTAAAATGGGCAGCATAGGTATAAACAATTGGCTAAACTTGACTTCATACCTAAGATGCTGAAAGTGACCTTATACACCAATAAATAAATAAATACTTCATGTCTGTGTATTTGCCTTGTTACAATTTATGGGTGAGTGCCAATAGACACTCTCCTATATATTGTAACAAGGCAAAGACATGTGAACAAATTTGGGCAACCAAGGAAAACTTGACACCCTAACTGTTAAAGTTAAGGTTGTATATTTTCTTGTTCATACAGTGGAGTCCACTTAATTGGATATCTTTTAACTGAATAACCCTGTTAATTAAATATAATTTCCCAACACAAAACCATTTACCATACCTCCAGTACAAATTTGACTTGTTAATTGAATATAGGTTATAGAGTAAACTCCTGTGAATTGAATAAAAAATCTTGTATCCTGTCAAGAAATTACCTTGAGTCTCCCCAGTTTTCCTTTATTTGTAGATCTATTTGGCCTCAGTTATCCAATACAGGCATTTAATCTATTATATCTTGTTTGACAGTGCTCATAGAGCTCTGTCAAACAAGATATAATGGGCAAAGTTTATCTCTAGAACACAGGAAAGTGAGACAATCCCTATTAATTGAATACTCCTGTTAATTGAATACTTTTCATTGGCAAAATGATTATTCAATTAACAGGGTTCCACTGAACTATAAAAGACCAAAATTGTGAAAGGAAAGCTGAGATTCAACTTGTTTCAACCAATGAATGAATCAACACTTAAGAAGATATAAGAACTGCACTACTGGTGAAGTGCTCATTGTACAGTTTGATAATCACCCGTCTCTCTAAAACAGTGTAATAGGGAATAGTTGGGTCAAGTTCAAGTGCATCAGTTCCTGTCTCGTTTCCTTTATCACATATGTAGTAATTTAATATTTTTGTAAAACAAAAATGGAAACAATTTATCTTGCACCAATTTCTTAAAATTTGTGTTTCAAAAGTTACAGTGGCAGAATTGTAATTGACAAGATGCAGTATTCAGATTAACCCTTTACCCAACACAGAGGATGTCAAAATTAATTTTTAGCTCAACTTTGGTCAGTAAAAGGTAGGGTTAGGGTTTGCTACCACCCCAAACATTTTTCACCCAAAAAGTTGTTTTAATACAATGGACATGCATTTTAGTTAAAATAGACTAGAAATATATTTAATTTTCATTTGTCTAGGGTGGGGTTTAGAATTGGGGGTGGAGGGGGGGGGGGGTAGGGTTAGGGTCAGTAAAGGGTGGGGTCAGGGTTTGCTTCCACCCCAAAAATTTTCCCCAAAATCACTTGTTTTATTATAATGGACATGCATTTTATTGTAGTCCCATAAAAATAGCCACATGGGTGGGGTTTAGAATTGGGGGTGGGGGGGGGGGGGGGGTAGGGTTAGGGTCAGTAAAGGGTGGGGTCAGGGTTTGCTTCCACCCCAAAAATTTTCCCAAAAATCACTTGTTTTAATATAATGGACATGCATTTTATTGTAGTCCCATAAAAATAGCCACATAACTACCAATTGTTAGAATGTCCGCCTGTCTGTCTGTCTGTCTGTCTGTCTGTCTGTCTGTCTGTCTGTCCGTCCGTCCGTCCGTCGCGCCGTACACACGGCTCGGGCTAGAGGCTGTATTTATGAACCGATCTTTACGAAATTTCTTAGGTACCTTTGTTATCACCGTGAGACGAGAACGAGTGTTTTTGGGTCAGGTCCGAAATTTAAGACGGCCGCTGGCAGCCATTTTGTACCAAAATTAGGTGCAATCAGATTTTTGTGCAGAACTTCCATATGAAAGGTCCGATTTGAAAAAAATTTTTGTATGAATGTTTAGTACCATGGGATACATCACATATAATACAGGTTTTTTCTTGTGCGTAAATTATGCAAATTAGACTGACTTTGATTTATTTAGTGTTACTTTCAGCGCTGTAAGTGCAAATGCCAATACGGCTCGGGCTAGAGGCCATATTTATGAACCGATCTTTACAAAACTTCTTGGGTACCTTTGTTATCACCGTGGGACGAGAATGAGTGTTTTGGATCAGGTCTGAAATTCAAGATGGCTGCTTGCGTCCATTTTGTACAAAATTAGGTGCAATCAGATTTTTGTGCAGAACTTCCATATGAAAGCGCTGATTTGAATAATTTTCTGTGTGAATGTTTAGTACCATGGCATACATCACATATACAGTTAAAACTAGAAGTCCTGTCATGAAATGCGCACAAATAGCACGTTGATATGCGCGTTAATGTGTGCGTTATGACCCAATTAAAGCTATCATATTCTGTACATATGGCCTGTGCACAGGCAATGTTTCAGCCAATGGACCTTCGGGTAACTCGGAGGTCCATTGGCAGAAACATTGCATGTGTTTGCTATGAGTAACCAGGAGAACCTGCCGTGCTTTGGATGCCATTCGATATGGCAAACGCGCGCAATTCCAACGCGCAATAAAGCCTAGATAAGAGCACAGATCGTGACAGGACTTCTAGTTTTAACTGTATACTATGGCAAAAAAATAGACGATATTCACGAAAATTTGATGAATACCGAAAATATCTCGTGAGTGGCTACAAAGAAATATGAGGATCTTCACGAGCGACGCAGTCGCGAGTGAAGATCCTCATATTTCTTGTAGCCACGAACGAGATATTTTCGGTATTATCAAATTTTCGTGAATTTTCTTTTTATTTAATGCTCTACGACTACAAACTCTCCAATTTGTGGCCTTTATTTGCCATTAAGGCGCAAAATTTATGTGCCGAACCGGCGTCCATACTTCTAGTTTTAACTGTAATACGGGTTTTTTTCTCGTGCATAAATTACGCCAATTAGACTAAGTTTGATCTGTTTTATGTTACTTTCAGCACTGTAATTGCAAATGCCAATATGGCTCGGGCTAAAGGCCGTATTTATGAACCGATCTTTACGAAACTTCTTGGGCACCTTTGTTATCACCTTGGGACGAGAACGAATGTTTTTGGGTGCAGTCCGAAAGTCAAAATGGCTGCCGGCGGCCATTTTGTACCAACATTGGTGCAATCAGTTTTTTGTACAGAACTTTTGTTTGGAAGTTTGATTTGAATAAATTTCTGTATGAATGTTTAGTAACATGGAATACATCACATATAATACAGGTTTTTTTCTCGTGCAAAAATTATTCAAATTAGATGAACTTTGATTTATTCAGTGCTACTTATACACAGTAAGTGCACATGTGAAATTTTGTAATGTTGGGTACCTTTGTTATCACCTTGGGATGAGAACGAGTGTTTCTGAGTGCAGTCCAAAATTCAAGATGTACCGAAATTAGGTCCAATCAGTTTTTTATACACAACTTCTGTATGGCTCTGGCTAGAGGCCGTATTTATGAACCGATCTTTACGAAACTTCTTGGGTACCTTTGTTATCACCGTGGGACGAGAACGAGTGTTTTTGGGCGCGGTCCAAAATTCAACCTTTTTGTACCAAAATTAGTGCAATCAGTTTTTTGTACAGAACTTCTGTATGAAAGTTCTAATTTGAATAAATTTTTGTAGGAATGTTTAGTAACATGGAATACATCACATATAATACAGGTTTTTTCTCGTGCAGAAGTTATGCAAATTGGATGAACTTTGATTTGTTCAGTGCTACTTATACACAGTAAGTGCACATGTCAATACGGCTCAGTCTAGAGTCTGTATTTATGAACTGATCTTCACGAAACTTCTTGGGGGTACCTTTGTTATCACCTTGTGACTGGAACAAGTGTCTTTGGGTGCTTTTGTTATTACTGTGCTATGAGAACAAATATTTTGGGGTTCAGTCAGACCCACTCTGGGACTCAAAGATTTATTTTCTAGTTTAGCATCTAGCTGTCGCCCACCCTTACAATACTTTACCTACACATTTGTTACAGGCTACTGTCAGCATTTATGTACAGACTGTTACAATACTTTACATGTATCTTTGTTATCAGGTCATTACCTAGATGTTTGTCATTGCTGTGTCACGTGCTATGCATGTACATGTCTTAAACAAGTTGAGCTACAGTGTTATTGACACTTTCATTTACTTTTATTTACTTTACTTCACTATGGTAACACAGCTAACACCAAAAACAACAACAATTTCGTTGATAAAATATTTTGTGATTATCGGGGATCTCTTGTTTCAGCAATTATAGGTACCCAAACCTTTCTTTCTGACATAATGTACACAACCCTTACGGTCACAACAAATCAACTATACATATATGACCACTTTGATTTTCAAGATTCAGGATTTTATTGAATGAAAATAGAAAGCTCCAAATGGAACGTAATATTTCAAAGGACGGTTTCAAATTTATGATTAAATAAAAACAAAACCATATAAATAAAGCATGATACATGTAACAGCATTACACACCAGTGCACGTTGCTTGGTGATGCAGGGGGAGTAACTGTAAAGTGCCAGTAGGAGTAATACTTATTCATTTATGGATAGAGTTATTCTGAATTATATTGATGGTGTTCCAATTTTGATTGTGGGAGATTGTTCTACCAAAATCAACAACATAATAGGCATATTATTGAAATAGTGCTGCTATTGCAATTTGTACTTAACAAGTTTTCAACTAGTTATAATAAGCACAGACTAGATTTTCACTAAAATAATGGTAAAACGTGCATGAGTTCCGTCCCGGAGTTGAGAATACTTTGTTCCATATTAAGGTTGTTTTGGTAGCTAGAAAGCCAGGGAAGGGACATAATTCCTGAGGTTAGTGTCTTAAATAGGGTGGGAACAAGGGTGAGGGTAGCGAATATAAATTTATAGATATATGATTGTGGGAGATTGTTCTACCAAAATCAACAACATAATAGGCATATTATTGAAATAGTGCTGCTATTGCAATTTGCACTTCACAAGTTTTCATCTAGTTATAATAAGCACAGACTAGATTTTCACTTAAATAACGGTAAAACGTGCATGAGTTCCGTCCAGGAGTTGAGTATACTTTGTTCCGTATTAAGGTTGTTTTGGTAGCTAGAGGACGGGACATAATTCCTGAGGTTAGTGTCTTAAATAGGGTGGGAACAAGGGTGAGGGTAGCGTATATAAATCCTACACCCTTGCAGTACCCAGAAAGGTGTGACACCTCTGTTATTGGAGGTTCCACCACCTCTGAATCAAACATATCAAAAAAAATTGTGATTGCTTGAATAGTGGAACCCACTCAATTGAATAGCTTTTAATTGAATAATCCTGTGAATTGAATATAATTTTCTCCAGTGGAAACCCTGGGGCATGAAACAGTGCTGGTGTACTACAGTAAACAAGCTCTGCTTTACTGGTAGAATTGAACCGGTTTAACACAACCAATGCCTGGGGTGGAAGTCCTCCAAAGTTGGCAGAATAGGTTTAAACAATTTGGCTAAACTTGTCTTCATTCTTATGTTGCATTCATGATATACATATAACCAAACTTGCTGAAAATGACCTAAAACACCAATAAATAAATGAATATACAGGGTATATTTTGTTTTAAAAATTTTAATTTGCGGTCTTCTTCCCCTACAGGAACATTGATTAGCAATTGCTATAAATTGATTCACAATTTTAGACCAAGGTTAGTTCATTTTCAGTTTATTGTTCTCTAACCCCTTTCATTTTAATTTTGTCCGAAAATACCCTGATTTGCACATTTTTTCATCACTGGTGCCTAAATTCATGTCTGAAAAACACACTCTTGTTGTCTCTTTGCGCTGTGCCATGGAACTTCCATTTTTTAACATTGTGGGTATTGAGAAAATATTTTGAACTTTTTCTCTTAAGTCACTGCTCTCAATACTTCTGTGTTCAACCCTTAAGTCCACATACAGCCAAAAATTGGCCCTTTTATTTGGCTCCGAAAAAGGTTGTTCCAAGTGTATTCTTCCTTCAGAACTCTACCAGTGGGATGCATTTATCTTGACAATGAGGGAGTGCAGTAGCTCAGTGGTTATGGCATTGGACGTCAAACTGAAAGGTTCATTGTTCGATCACTGCCAGTGGTAACTGTGTTGTGTCCTTGGGCAAGGCACTTAATTCTGATTGCCCACGTGGGGGCTTTGTGGCGTTGTGGACTAAGGCATTCTGCACCTTGATGGAGCACTGTCTTCAACTAATGGTAACCCTGCTTGTGATGAGATAGTCTGTTGGGGAGTCTGACAGTTGCTTGCCACTGCTCAGTGGTTCTCTCTGGGTATTCCAGCTTCCTCCACCCATAAAACTGTCCCACACAAAGTGACCCTGGCTGTCAAAAGTGTCATTAAAACCCCAATAAATAAAGAAATAAAAAATCTTGATGGCGTTTTTAAATCATTTTTGGTTGACTGTACATGCAGCCAACAATAATGTAGTCACACTGTTAAGTCATGTGCAGCTATATAAATGTATATATATATATGCTAGTTAGTCATGTAAAATTAACAAGGACAAAGAGGTTAATATATATACATACCATCTTTGTAAGTATGTTCAAATCAAGCTCCTGCAGTCGGTTTAAGGTTTCATGAGCCCTCTAGATTTGAACACTGTGGGTAAAGGGGGGAAACCAATGGAAAAATATTACAAACAACTTGTTCATATGCTTTCAGTAGTTTAGCATGTGACAGCTTTGTAGTGAAGATTCTTAAGTGGGGCATATTTAAGGGTGCCATGAGGGCTAATTAGATTTTAACACAATGAGGCATTGCAAAAACATTACAAAAGAATTCTTGCAAGCTAATGCCACATATGCTTTCAGATTTGGCACAAGAGGTCTTTGTGCAGTGGAGCCTGCTTAATTCGATATTTTTTAAATGAATAACCCTGTTAATTGCCTATAACTTCCAAATATCAGTATAAATTTGACCTGTTAATTTCATATAGGTTATAGAGTAAACTCCTGTTAAGAAAATAAAAATTATCGTGATTTGTTTTAATTACTCGGACAACCACTGAATTGCCCATGTTTATAGACCTGTTCAGTCTCACTGTATCCAACAGAAGCATTTAATCTGTTATATCTTGTTTGACAGCACTCCATGTCAAACAAGATACAATTGAATAAATTTATGCTCAGTTATCATTAGAATACAGGAAAATGATCAAATCTTCTTTTTAGCCCACTATTGCCATCACTTGGCATCCGCCGTTGTCTGGCGTCCATAAACTTTTCACATTTTTCTCTTCTTCTTTGGAACTGGTGAGCTGATGTGAACCAAACTTGGCAGGATACATCTGTGGGAGGTCCTCTAAAAACCATCCTCATTTTCTTCACGTAAGATGAAAAACATGGCCGCCAGAGGCATTCGTTAATTCTGATAGGTGGATATTCAAAAATCTTCTTTTCTGAAACTACAAGGTCAAATGTTTTGAAACTTCACATGCTTGATGACTGGGACACCCTCTACCAATGAACCTCATTTAACATTGATCAAGTTGCAAAAATGGCTACAATTGCGGCTTATAGTTACCATAGAAACCATATGGGAAATAACCTTTTCATCTTTTTCTTTGGAACTACTGTGCCGATGTGAACCAAACATGGTAGGAATGGTCTATGGGTGGTCCTCTACAAACGGTCCTCATTTTGTTCCCGTTGGATGAAAAACATAGCTGCCAGAGCCATTCCTTGATTCTGATTGGTGGATTTTCAAAAATCTTCTCCTCTGAAACCACAAGGCCAAATGTTTTGAAACTTCACATGATTGATGACTGGGACACCCTCTGCCAACGATGATCATTTAATGTTGATGGGGTTGCAAATATGGCCACAATTACGGTTTATAGTTACCATAGAAACCCTATGGGAATTCGCATTTTCATCTTCTTGTCTGGAACTACTAAGCTGATGTGAACCAACCTTGGCCAGAATGGTCTATGGGAGGTTCTCTACAACTGTTCTGCATTTTGTCCCGATTGGATGAAAAACATGGCCGCCAGAGGCATTCTTTAATTCTGATTGGTCGATCTTGAAAAATATTCTCCTCTGAAACTCTGAAACTACAAGGACAAATGTTTTGAAACTTCACATGGTTAATGACTGGGGCAGCCTCTACCAACAATCCTCATGTAATGTTGATCGGGTTGCAAACATAGCCGCAATTGTAGCTTATAGTTACCATAGAAACCCTATGGGAAATCACATTTTCATTTTCTGTTCTGCCAGGTGAGTGATTGCAGGATCTTTAAAGCCTCTTATTGAGTACTCCTGTTAATTGAATAATTTTCGCTGACAAAGTAGCTATTCACTTAACCCTTTACCTAATGAATTGGATGCATCTGTCCTTGTAATTTACAAATTGAGCAGTTGAAGAAAAAAAATACAAATTTGTATAGACAAGGTATTTGCGGTAGCCAAGACTTGACTAGAAATCACTGCTAAGCAATTGGACATGCACAGTTGTAGTTTGTGGGAATTCAGGACAGTTGCCCAGTCCATTGAGAGTTAACAAAACTGAAAAGAAAATCATTCACTTCTCACATGAAAAGAAACCTTTCAACTTTTATCAGGCCTCAACAGCGACTTATAAATAGCAAATATAGAAAAATTTGAAAATTCAGATGGTTTCAGTATTCAATGATTGGTTCACTTCGGTTTTTCAGTAACCCCCAAGATATCAGTACCAGTTCGCTTTTTCGGTATATTGCCCATCTCTAACACATAGTATGAGCTCTTCTCAAGATGTTGTGAGCTGAGACAGTTTTCCATTCATAAATTCATGAAAGCTTGTCATAGGACATAGTAAAATAAGATAGTTTAGGGGGCATGTTTAGTTTCCTTTTCTTTTTCTTTATCCCTTAAATCGCCATATAGCCATAAACTGCCACTTTTGAAAAAGTTGCCCCCAAGTTTTTTTTTCTCCCTGTGAACTCAATTGGTAGGTTTCATTTATCTGGACATTGTTTTGTCATCATGTTGGCCAACTGTATAGGCAGCCAATAATGATGCAGAAATACTGTCAAGTCATATGCAGCTGTGTTCATATAATTGAAGAAGTATTTATCATAAATTAATCTGAGACTTTAATGGTTAAAATTGTTGAAGTTGATCTTGTATAAACTGTTAATTGTACAGTGCTCTGATGTTATTTTCTCAATTTATGTCTAAATATAAACCAAATGAAATATGAATCAGTGATTCAACTTGCCACGAACATGCCTGCCATTTCTTCTTGTTTATTGATGAATGGATCAGCTGAATGGATGATGAAATTTCTGATGTAATGTGGTCACAAATTAGCACACTGGATTGAACTGTTAAATCTAAGAAAAATGAATGGGTTATAGCAAGGCGTACAAAGCATTTTGAACGTTGGAGGGTCATTATTGCAGATGGGCACAAAGACACCAATATGTATATATATATATATATATATATAAGTGGTACATGGCCTATTTGTCTTAGTGGCATGGTAGGAATGCAATTCACAAAGATTTGTGATTAATGTACCTCACCATTGGGAAAGATTTGTTGAATATGGAGTCAAAATTTCATTTCTTTTATCTTCACTAGTGATCTCATTTCCAGATAACTCTTTCCTAGTCTTTTCTTTAGTATCAACTCTTTCCATAAATATAACTATGCCTTTCAGCCTAATTTGATACATTATATGACCTAATTATACACTAATTATCTCCTGAAAAAAGTTTTTGGAGGGACTATTAAAATAGCCGGTGTCCGTGCATTCGTGTGTCCATGCGTGCATGCGTCCCACTTTTGTTTCCCGATGATAACTTTAGTTACAGTTGGCCAAATAAAATGGTATGACGGTGTATCAATATAAAATACAGGTCAAGTTCGAATTGGAGTGCAGTCCAGCAATTTTTGCTTGAGTTTTGCCCCTTTTTCAACTTCAAAAATTCTTTTTTTTTGGTTTCCCAAAACTTTAGTAGTTGTTGACTGATTCAAATAAAATTTGGTATATATAGGTGTATCAACATAAACCATAGGTCAAGTTCAAATCGGGGTTTGGTCCAACATTGTTTGCCAGAGTTATATCCCTTTTTCAACTTCGAAAAATTTGATTTTTTTCAAATACCTCAAATTGCACCCTTTTTCGGGGGACGTGTGGCCGGGCGGCCTTTTTTTTCTTGTGTTCAGTTTGTCTTATGGACACAGCTTACATAAGCATTCATACTTGCTGCTGAATCCAATTTCATTGATTATACTGTTATTCGTGTTGATTATTACGTTATTACACTATGATGCATCAGTTTAACTTTGAAATAAAATAATGTTTAAACTATAATTGTACACATTTCTCAAATTTAAAGGCCATAGAAGAGATAAATCATATGAGGAAATCTTTGGCCATGTCTTAAGAGTAAAGAGTCTATGAACCCCCTTTCTGCCAATCCCAATTTACCCAAAAGAAAAATACTAGTTTCAGATGACTGCATTTGAGTTGTAAGTCTCTCTCCTTTCCCCTCCCCCCCAAAGATTCTCTCTCTAATTCTTTCAATTAATGCCCCCCCCCCCCCCCCCCCCCAAATCCTACTTCCCTGGATTGTACACTTACACTAAGTGGCCATTAAGTGGTAGAGTGCTGAATTATTTTTAAAAGGTGATTTGTAACATGAATATTTTGCACTCTGTCTGCCTGCTTGCTGCCTGTCTGTCTGTCTTCCTGTCCTGTCCTGTTACCACCTGTATCTCAGGAGATGCTTTGGTGCTTTTGTTTCAAATTTTCAGATTGATGGGGCATTACGAAAAATTGATGCTCAATTTTTCTCCGGAAAAAATTCAAGATGTCCGTCTGGTGGCCATTTTTGTTGAAAATTGCGTGTAATTTGTTATATGCTCAGAACTTATGAACGATATTTCCGATTTCAATAATTTTTGGTATGGAGGTCTAGCAGCATAAGATAAATAACACATAATATGTGTTTTTTTCTTGCACATAAATTATGCAAATTAGCCTTACTTAATCTTTTTTTGGGGTAATATTTTTGTGGGTATTATGTTGTGTACTGTTACCATACTCTATCTCAGAGATGCTTTTGTTTAAAAATTTCAGATTTGATGGGGCATTAAGAAAAATTGATGCACATCAGTT
Organism: Pictodentalium vernedei; assembly: GCA_031216915.1. NCBI lineage: Eukaryota > Metazoa > Mollusca > Scaphopoda > Dentaliida > Dentaliidae > Pictodentalium > Pictodentalium vernedei. The sequence goes on from CM062293.1 coordinate 288,097,964, forward strand.
TTTTCCCCCAAAAATTCAAGATGTCCAACTGGCGGCCATTTTTGTTGGAAATTGCGTGTAATTCGTTATATGCTCAGAACTTCTGAACGGCATTTCCGATTTCAATAATTTTTGGTATGCAGGTCTAGCAGCATACGATAAATAACATATCATACAGGTTTTTCTCTCGTGCATAAATTATGCAAATTGGCCTTACTTAACCTTTTTGTCGGGTAATATTTTTGTGCGTATTATGTTGTGTTCTGTTACCACCTGTATCTCAGAGATGCTTTCATGCTTTTGTTTCAAATTTTCAGATTTAAAAGGAAGGGACATAAGATAAATAGCATATTATACAGGGTTTTTTTCTTGTGCATAAATTATGCAAGTTAGCCTTACTTAACTTTTTAGCTCACCTGGCCTAAAAGGCCATGTGAGCTTTTCTCATCACTTGGAGTCCGTCGTCATCTGGCATCCGGCATCCGTAAACTTTTCACATTTTCATCTTCTTCTCTGTAACCGCTGAGCCGGTGTGAACCAAACTTGGCAGGAATGGTCTATGGGAGGTCCTCCACAAACGATCCTCATTTTGTTCCCATTGGATGAAAAACATGGCTTCCATAGGCATTCTTTGATTCTGGTTGGTGGATTTTCAAAAATCTTCTCCTCTGAAACTGCCAGACCAAATGTTTTGCAACTTCACTTAAATGATGACTGGGACCCCCCTCTACCAACGGTCCTCATTTAATGTTGATTGGGTGACAAACGTGGACGCATTTGCGGCTTATAGTTACTGTAGAAACCCTATGAGAAATCACATTTTCATCTTCTTCTCTGGAACTACTGAGCTGACATGAACCAAACCTGGCAGGGATAGTCTATGGGAGGTTCTTTACAAACGATCCTCATTTTGATTCCTTGGGTTTGAAAACATGGCCGCCAGAGGCATTCTTTGATTCTGATTGGTGGATTTTGAAAAATCTTCTCCTCTGAAACCACAGGGCCAAATGTTTTGAAACTTTGCATGGTTGATGATTGGGACCCCTCTACCAATGATCCTCATTTAATGTTGATCGGGTTGCAAACATGGCTTCAATTGCGGCTTATATTTACTATAGAAATCCTTTTGGAAATCACATTTTCATCTTCTTCTCTGGAACTACTGAGCTGACATGAACCAAACCTGGCAGGAATGATTTACGGGAGGTTCTCTACAAACGATCCTCATTTTGTACCCATGGGTTGAAAAATATGGCCGCCAGAGACATTCTTTGATTCTGGTTGGTGGATTTTCAAAAATCTTCTCTGAAACTGCCATTCCAAATTTTTTAATACTTCACATAAATGATGCCTGGGACCCCCTCTACCAATGATCCTCATTTAATGTTGATCGGGTTGTAAACCTGGCCATAATTGCAGCTTATAGTTACTATAGAAACCCTATGGGAAATCACATTTTCATCTTCTCTGGAACTACTGAGTCGACGTGAACCAAACTTCGCAGTAATGGTCTATGAGAGGATGGAAATATGTGGCCGCCAGAGGCTATATTCTAATGCTTAACCCAATGCCTCTCCTGTCTGCATGAAGATCGGTCCTGTCAGTAAAGTACTTGTTTTTTGAAAATCTTGTAAGGGTTGGTTCCAGTTTTCTCCACTGAGAACTGGGGAAAAACCCCAAAATATTTTGTATACAGTACAAGTCAAAATAAGCTGTAGCATAACTGCACTAAACTAAGTAAACTGCTGCTCCTGCACTGACAAGATCAGAATCTGACATTTTCTGGAAATCTATCGGTGAGAGCTTTTCAGAAAATGATGTCAGCTTCTGATCTTATCAGTGTAGGAAGATAAAGTTACATAGTTTATAGGATTATCCTACAACTTATTTTGATTTGTACTGTAAACAAGTGTAACTGTAATTATGTTATGTATTGCTCTCATGTTACTTATCAGAAAATACTGATTGATGACAGGTGTTTGGAAAGCATGGAAGTTTTGTTTATATTCTCTTCCCATCATGTCAGCTTAGATGACAGTAATTATATATCTTTTAAGATTGGAGTAAAATGTGTTTCCTGTAACCCATTACCTATCCAAAGCTATTTTGAAAGAGAATACTGTCTGAAAAAGTTGTAATTTTCAAAATATTTAACCTTCTTTTACTGATTTTTTTTGTTGAAACAGAATTCATAAATGTGTGCATTTTCAAGAAAATCTTCCTTGAAACTACAAGGCCAAATGGTTTGAAAACTTAATGTGACTGATGACTGTTACACCCTCTACCAATGATCCTCATTTAATCTTCATCGGGTTGCAATTATGGCTGCAATTGTGGCTTATAGTTACTATAGAAACTCAAAAGAAATCACATTTTTTTTCATCATCTTCACTGAAAGTTCTGAGCCAATGTGAACCAGACTTGGTAGGCATGGTCTATGAGAGTTTCTCTACAACTGTTACTCATTTTATTCCTGTTGGGTGAAAAATGTGGCCGCCTGATGCATTCTTTGATTCTGATTGGTCAATTTTGAAAACTTTTCTCCTCTGAAACCACAGGGCCAAATGTTTTGAAACTTTGCATGCTTGATGACTGGGACACCCTTTACCAACATTCCTCATTTAATGTAGATCGTGTTGCAAACATGGCCAGAATTGCGGTTTATAGTTACTATAGAAAAACCCTATGGGAAATCACATTTTCATCTTCTCTCTGGAACTACCGAGCCAACGTGAAGCAAAATTTGACAAGAATGGTCTACAGGAGGCCCTCTACAAACGATCCTCTTTTTGTTCCCGTTGGTTGGAAAATATGGCCACCCGAGACATTCTATGATTCTGTTTGATGGATTCAAATGTTTTGAAACTTCACGTCATTGAAAACTGGGACACCTTCTACCAATGATCCTCATGTCATGTTGATGTAATGTTGCAAACATGGCCACAATTGCAGCTCATAGTTACCATGGAAAGCCTATGGGAAATCACATTTTTATATGTAGTTCCAGGTGAGCGATTACAGGCTCTGTAGAGCCTCTAGTTTACAGGTATTTGGATGCTTCCAGTAAAACCACGGAAATATGGATAATATTGGGACTAGTTTGTTGAGTTGTTCCTTTGATATCCATATTTGTTTGGGTTTTATTGAGGAAATATCAATATATTTCACAGTAATCCTCCTACCGTGGGGGATGTTTATCTGATCACTGGCATTGGCGTTGCACTTGTTTTTCAAGGGTACAATGCTACAAGCAAAAGGGGCCCCAATTTATAAAGATTTTGTTCACAAACAATTGTTTTGTCGCATTTTATTGGAGAGGACCTATTAGCACTTTCCAGTTAATTGTAATAACACAGTTGTGTTTAAACATATTTGGTGTTTCAGCTGTTGAGTAAACAAGGTAATGAATAGTGTAAAGCCACTAAAATGGCTTTCAGCACGTTTCAGCACTGATATTGGCTCCTAGCACTCAGCCAGTTAATAGGAGTGTCATAAAACTAGTTTTTGTACACTGTTTGCAGACTGAATAATGTTTGGTTTCTATACACATAGGTCAGAATGAATGCGACAAGTACTCTATGCAGGAATCGCTGAAGAGTGAATGTAAATGACATTTACTTGTAAAAGCATTTATCCTGATCCATTAGCTTAATCTAATTATTCTTAGTGCGTAGCTGGTCACTGTGTTTTTGGTAATCTATAGAGGGCATCAGTGAAAAGTTTCCTGATCAACATGTACCCATGCTAGCAATTTCATACCTTGAGTAATTTTCAGCCAATCAGCTGTCAAGTTGGGCATGTTGTCAGAAATTTGCATGTGACCTCTGGCATTCTGGTCATTTCATTGTTTCAACTCAACAGGAATATACACAATCAATGGGTATTGTTTGAATACCAAAAGAATTTTGTTTTTTGAGTTGTTTGAAAAAAGACTTGTAGGCTATGACCCCAAGACATTTTTTTTCAAACCGTCCTCTCAACAAAGTATCTCCGATAATCAGGCATTATGTTTCATGTACTGTCATTATGTGCAGATCCAACCAATCAGAAAACTCACACTCTTGATATGACCCTATCAAATTTGATTGCAGGAGTAATTCGAGATTAAAAATACCTGTTATTAGACAACATTTTGAGACAGTTTAAAAAAAAATATAGATTCACTCAGCATAAATAAAACATGAAGTTCAGAGGCAATTATATTTCAATGTCATTTCCGTTGAAGTCAATTAAAATCTTTTGTCTGTGAGTCGCACATAATTACTCTAAAATACAATGGAATATATACTACTCAAAGTTTGCTAAGCACCACATATTTGCCACATCATTGTGAAATTTGCTTGTGACATATTTGCGATATGTTTGGTGGATATGATTGAAGAATGTATTGAGATGGTCCCCAATGTTTACATTAGCTCTCTTGACAGGCAGACTTTTCGTGACAGTCATGGAAAGCATGTTCCCCTTGATTTTCATGATGTTTTTGTGTACTGTCTACATGTACATGACGTGTAGGGAGTTCAATCTTCATTTCAACACAAACCCTTGTGATTTAATGATTGAATATGGCAAATGCAAATGTAAGAAGACATTTGTCTGAAGCAGAAATGTGACGGGCTGTAGGGATAGTGGAGCAAGGGGCTACCCATCGTCAGGTTGGTGAAACCCTTGGTGTGCACCATATGGTGATCATCAGAGCCTGGGATAGATTTCAGTAGTATGGTACACCAGTAAGATGGCATGGTAGTGGCAGAGACAGGGCAACATCTGCAGCTGAAGACTGTTTTTTGATCATTCAGGACAGTAGGAACTGCTTTGCCACAGCAGCCCAGCTTTGCAGTGACCTTCAGAATGCATCTGAGGTAAATGTTTCAACGCAGACTATTCGGGCAAGGTGGTCTCCGACCTTGCATGAAGGTGGTTTCCGACCGAGAAGACCATGTATTTGCATTAGGCTGTCCCAGAACCACTGCCAGGCATGATATGAATGGGCCATGGACTGCGTTGGATGGACTAGAGAAGATTGGTGACCTGTCCTTTTTACAGATGAGTGAAGGTACTGCCTAGACCACATAGGTAGGCATTCTAGGGTATGGAAAAGAGACCAGGAAAGCAATTCCATCCAGCCAACATTGCTGAGCATGACCGCTATGGTGATACGTCAATCATGGTCTGGGGCGGCATCAGCAGGGGTGAACGGACAGAGCTCTGTGTCCTTGAACGTGGTACATTGACTGCACAGCGGTATACTGGATGTCCACGTCAGATTCTATGCAGGTACAGTGGGTGATAGATTTATTCTGATGAACGGTAATGCCTGTCCTCATTTTGCCCATGCTGTCGGGGAGTACCGACAGAGGGAGGGCATTGAGCGTATGCACTGGTCAGCAAGATCCTCTGACCTCCATCCAATCGAACATGTCTGGAATCTCCGAATGAGTTGCAGCTTGCAATTTCAGCCTGTCCAGTCCAGCCAAGAAGTGTCCAGGAGCCTGGTGCCTTGCTGGTCCAAGAATGGAACAGCATCCCACAAAGGACCACCAGGAACCTGACTGGGAGTATGAGAAGGCGTTGTCAAGCTGTAATTAACAATAATGCGTCTCATACTCCATATTGAACCCATACCAGTTCGCTCCGTCAACTTATTGGCAAATTGAAAAATTTCCTCTTTTACCAGTAATATCCATTTTCCATGGTTATCGTATTCAAAAGCTAAAAAATAATGTCAAACACAAATAACATCTCAATTTCTGTACTTAATTCATTAAAGATATAATTAAATAAAAAATATATACACTTTTCATTACAATATTTCAACTAAAACGTAAAACAGGTAGTTGGATATACTTGGTGCTTACCAAACTATGAATAGTATACAAGGGCATTTTACAATGTATCAGTGTATGAACATTGAAGCAAAATATACCCACAAAGGGACTGATGTCTACACACTAATTATAATATATTCTCTCTACAGTTATGAACAACTGTTAAAACACTTGGTTCACATAACCTTATTGAAATATTCCAGTTGAGCAGAAATGATTTGGTTGATTTCTGCTTAAGATTTACAAGGGACAAGTATGTATTTCTGAATGATGGAGTTGTGTTACAGTACAGTTGCTGTGGACTGGTCGTAATCCATGTGTGGGTAGTGATGTCCATGCATACGTTTACCAGATAATAAAAATCATCATTAGCAAAATGTTAACTGATGAAGCATTGAGTTGTACTCGGTGCTTCATTAATTATTTTTTTTTATGATTATTCTTATAATTAGTGTTTGGAATCTAATATTATTGCATCTGTGGAAATATTGTCCACCCGTGTAAAGTGATTAGTCCACTGCAGTCTTACTATATGGAGTAAGAACATTCATAAATGATTGTAGCGATAGGTGATGAAAGTGACTTTAGAAACAAATAAATTTGATTAAAATGATTGCTCAATTCCAGCATTCACTTGAAGTGTTCACAGGAATTTTTGTGTGCATAATTTATATGCTTTTGTATATTCAATGGAGCCCACTTAATTTTATATCTCTTAACCCTTTACCCAACGTAATGGCCAAAACCGGTCAGAGCTATTCACAGAAGTCACCATTCAGTTTTCATTATTTTTTTCACTTTTTGTCTCAAAAACATAGCTTATGACCCCTCATTGGAACGACCTCAATGAGCTTGTTCCAGTGAGGGGTCATAAGCTAGTGTTTTTGACACAAAAAATGAAAAACAATTAGTTATTCAAAAATTTTATTTGCAAGCGTTGTCTGCCTTTTGTGTTAGGTTATGGTTAAATGAATAACCTGTTGAGTAAACAAAACCATTTTCCGTACCTTCACAACAAGTTTGACCTGTAAATTGCATATATGTCATAGAGAAATTCACATTAAACAAATAAAAAATCTTGTAGTATGTAGAGAAATAACCCTTGCACTAACTAAATTCCCCTTGATCATAGGCCTATTTGGTCTCAGTACCTCCAATACAGGAATTTAGTCTATTATATCTTTCACAGAGTTCCATGAGCTCTGTGAACAGGGTACAATAGAATAAATGTTCGGTTTATCTCCAGAATACAGGAATGTGGCTAAATTCCTTATAATTAAATACAGTAGATCCCACTTAATTGGATATCTCTGAATAACCCTGTTAATTGAATGTAATTTCCCAACACAGAAGCATTTACCATACCTCCAGTACACATTTGACCTGTTAATTGAATATAGTTATTTTGTAAACTCCTAAAAATTGTGTAACCTGTCGAGAAATTACCCTGACTCCCCAGTTTTTCTTGGTTTATAGACTTATTTGACCACAGTACATTGAATACAGCCATTTAATATATTATATCTTGTTTGACAGAGCTCGTGGAGCTCTTGTCAAACAAGATATAATAGAATAAATGTTAAGTTTATCTCCAGAATACAGGAAAGTGACAATCTCTGTTAATAGAATAATTCTGTTAATTGAATAATTTTCATTGGCAAAGTGGCTGTTCAATTAACAGGGTGTCATTGTACTTTTTTCAGTTGAATAATTTCCACTGGCAAAGTGACTATTCAATCAACAGGCTTCCACCGTTTTGTAAATATTCCCAGACTTTTTTCTTGTAACACAAGATCTTTAGTTAGGACCAACAGGCAAAATCCAGAGGCAGGAGAAAAAAATTATCAACTAAATGGGACCTCTGTTAGTGTGTTTATTGTGTGAAACTCTAGAATGTGAAATCGTGAACAAAGTGCCTCACCCCACAGTACCGAAACACTGCACTTAAAAAAAAATCAATTTTAGTTTCATTTTACTTATGTATACTTACAAGTATTTTATTCTGTGAATCACTTCTGAATGCCAAATGATTTCCCATAGTGGGGAACCACAATTTTATGAATCTGTTTGTTAACTAAGTCGACTGTCAGGGAGCATCCATCCGTTTAACTGATTTTCTTGTTTATTCCATTAACTGAAGTGTACTCTATTCCCTATCTCCAGTTAGCAGTTCAAATTTGTATTGAAGGTCTGGTGAATGTTTTGGAACGTAGATGCCATTATTACCCCTTGAGCACCCTGTGATGTGAGCAGTCTTGTTTACTTTGTTGAAAAGTACTGCTTTACTGGTAAAATAGGACCTGGCAACCCAACATCTGGGGAGGAAGTCCTCTAAAGTGGGAAGCATAGATATGAACAGTTGCCTAAACTTGAGTTTATACTTCTGCCTGCAGTCATGATATAGCTGTAGGTGCTGACAGTGACCTTAAACAACAATAAATATATAAATAACACAGAATTAACAGTGCTAGGTAGTTATCCAATGAAGTAGGCTCCACTGTATCAATATTTGAAGGAGAAGATATCTGGAACTTGAGGAAATTCACATAGAGGAAGATAACCATGTTATCCCTTTCCCTACCTGCACGGAAAATATTATTAGTTACACAGTTTGTTGGTGGCCTAATATGGTATATATGGTGTCAGTTAATTTCATATTAGACGAGAGTGAAGCTCGAGTCCAATATGGAATTAACTGACACCATATATACCGTATTAGGCCACCAACATACTGTGTAACAAATATATCTTACCGACTGCTGCACAGAACTAATAACAACAGCGATCAAAATTAAATGAGAGAATTCTCACAATGTGTTCACGTGTCTTTGACTTGTTACAATTTATGGGAGAGTGCCTACAGGCACTCTCCCATAAATTGTAACAAGGCAAATTCATACATACCAAACAGTTTCATTTCGAAGATAACATGACACACATCCACAGAATATGAAGCCTTTTAAGTTGCCTAACCTGCACTTCAGACCAAATATGGACGTCCAACACTCAATCTTTCAACTTGAAGCGTTTATCGGCTGCCGCTATTTTAAATAATCAGTGAACAAAGGGAGATTACCCATAGCTGTCAGCTTATATTGATGTTGACAGGCAGTGTATGGTTTTATATGCAGTCTGCATGTGACGTCTTTGAACCAAAGAAATTCCCAGATACTTGTAGGAGGTAAGATATATGCTGTTACACTTTATTGAAAGGATTAAGCAGGAGCATAGTGGCTCAGTAGTTACAGTATTGGACTTCAAACTGAAATAAAACCAGGGATAACTGTGTTGCGTCTTTGTAAAGGCACTTAATCATGATTGCACACATTGGGGCACACTCTGGAGGTGTGTACTAAGGCATACTGCACGTCACTGGTGTACTTGTCTTCAACCAATGCTAACCCTGCTTGTGTGGAGTTTATACATTGGAGAGTCTGACAGTTTCTCACCATAGCACACTGGTTCTCTCCAAGTACTCTGGCTTCCTCCATCTATAAAACTGTCCATCACGAGATGACCTTGGCTTTCAAAAGTGTCATGAAAACCCCAATAAAAAAATAATACAAAAAGAAAGGATTAACCCTTTACCCAACGCAGACGATATCAAAATTTATTATTTTAAGTATAATTTTTTTAAATTTTTCAAAAAATTTCAACAAAACCATATCAACGAGGGGTCACATGATATGGTTTTGTTGAAATTTTTTGAAACATAATATTTTTTCAACTGCTGAATTTGCATATTACGCGGGCGGATGTGGGCGATTCGTTAGGTAAAGGGTTAAGCTCCATTCACCTCTTAACCAGTGTGTTACAAGTGCTTCTCTGTCTCCAGTTGAAGCATTGTTCTGGTACAGTTTGCACACTGAAAACAGCTTATAGATCACATCCTAGCTCCTTTTTATGAATTGCCAAGTAATACTAGTGGCTGTTTAATAGTAATTGCTTGCATTTTTGCCAAATATTAATAATAGTAATAGCATTTTCACTGAATGCTTCATTTCCAAATAAAAGTGATGGTTGACATTTTTCTCCAAAATTAATAATACTGCCATCACTATTATTTGGTAGGTGAGAGTATACAGTTATGAATAATCAATCCTGTAAGCCACCTGTTATTTTGAGGCAGGCAGTCACCTTTGCCCCCTGTGACTCATCTAATTTGAGTGTAAGGAGAGTGGTAAATGCTTTCTTAACCCTTTACCTAACATAGGGGCCAAAACCAGCCAGTGATATTCACAAAACTCGCCATTCAATTTTCATTGTTTTTTCATTTTTTATCTCAAAAATATAGTTTATAACCCCTCATTGGAACATGCTCGTTGAGTGCATTCCAATGATGCCTCATATGCTGTGCTTTTGACACAAAAAATGAAAAAAAATTTATGTCAAGTAAAGGGTTAAAAATTCTGTATAAACTGATTGATTCCAACATCTGCATTCACACAATAAATATAATTATACACACCAAGACCCTTTTGACCTTTAACTCGTAACCCGCTGAGTATTTTCAAGATATTTTTCATCAAATCTAGTCATGGCTGCTGTGAAGCAGCCATGACTAGATTTGAAAAAAAATTGGACCTAAATTCCTCCCAAGAAATTACCAATGAAAAATCAGTTAAATTTGCAGTGGCAAAGTTTGATTAAATGTATCCGAATTATACTTATTTCAGTGGTAGGAGACATCCTGTCAGTCATGGGCAGGAATATCTGCCAGCAACATGCAAGGAATTAAGGACCTGAACAATTTTACTAAAGCTTCTGTTGCAGCATAGCCTGTGAATCTAGTGGATTATCATTGATTTCTATTAAAGTCTTGGTTGCCAATAAAGGCAGTGAAGACTTGACTAGAAACCACGACCGAGGTAAATTCACCATTGTCAGCATAATTACTTGATTGCATATTAAAATACCGGTTTTGAGATGACAAAGTATGTCAAAGTCAGATATAGGGATCAGTGGTCAAGATTTTTTTTTAAATAAACTACAACAAAATCAACACAGCATCAAAGAAAACAATTGGATCTGAGAGTCTGTGTTCTTAATTTCTTTTTCGACAGGTTAAATTCTATAGTCTTGCTTGGAGGAAAGCGGAGAGAAAGAATTTTGAGTTGATCTTGACCAAGTCATGATCCTGTCAAAATATTTCTTCTGTTTATACGCTCTTGTGATCATAGTACCGTAACAACTCTGAAGTGGATGATATTGAAGAACGATCTGTTGTACTACAGATGTTGTCACACTAAATTAACTACTGATCTTTTCTGAACTTTTCTGAACCCTTATCCATGAGCGGGTTTGTTGCCTTCCTGTGATTTCTAAAACTATAGGCCTGAATGTAATTGTATAAAAATGTTACAGAACCTAAGTATCATAATTGTGGATATATTTATTTATTTTACTAAGGTTTAATGACACTTTAACATCCAAGGTCATATCATATCAGTGACAGTTTTACGGGTGGAGGAAGCCGGAGTACCCAGAGAGAACCACAGAGCAACGATGAGCAGCTACCAGTTCCCCAACATCGTAACCCCGCTCTGCAGCACAGACAGGATTAGATTGGTTGAAGACATGCGCACCATCGACATGCAGTGCGCCTTAGTACATGGCATCATCGTGCCCTCATGTGGACAATCAGGTTTAAGTGCCTTGCCCAAGGACACAATGCAGGAGCCGAATCGATGGCTCAGATGGTCACCCATCCAAGAACTAACCGGGCTCGACGTTGCTTATTTGTGGATATAAGACAAATAAGATCACACAACTTAAACCATTGAATGTTCCTGTGGCCTTGTAGAAAAAAGTTTCAAATTAAAAATGCAAACATTTAATAGAAATGATTTTCAAATATTTTTTTATCATAACAGTTAAATTTGTCACTTCTTTTACAGGATGGCTAGTGTCCTTGACAAACTGAAGAGAGAGAAGAATAAAAAGTCGAATCCGGAATGGACAAGAAGTGGAAGTTTTTTAAATAAACCAGAGAGAGGCTGGATTCACCCTGATCTACAGTTAGAGGCTGGTGCAGGAATTTGTTATGGGGTCAGGGTATGTAATACAGTGGGAACAAGTTCAGTGATCTGAATATAGCAGATAACCCACTACGTTCAGATTCCATCCATTCAGATTATCAGCAATTTCCCCATTCAGAATCGACGGGACCTTTGGCCTCCAAAATAAGAAATATTTATTGATCTCATGCCTCTCTTAGCTGCTGTCATCGATAGAGCAATTACTTACTCACATTACTACAGTGTCTTGTAGACTAAATCAGATTTTGTCTATTGTGTATCTTGATATGAACAGTGTGACTGTTGTCCTTTGTGTTCAAAAATCGCCATTACTGTTTACACTTGGAATCATGTGATGAAAAAGTGCACTGGAATGTGCATAGACAAATAGTGGTGCCATTTGTCTCTTCTCAAGAGTGCAGGCGAAAAGCATCGGTGAAATAGATATGCATGGTCAGGGGCAAGCCTGAAAATAAGCAGACTGTCATCTTCAAAACGAGGTCCCCAGAGGGTGAATTTGGTGATGCCACCCTGCACAGCAGGGTAACATCACAAAATTTACCCTCTGTGAACCTCAGTCTGAATCAAGGTCTCAAGCCAAAACAGAAAGATGTACCTAGAGGATAAATTGGCCCACTGTATGAGATAACATCAGAAAATTCACCCTCTGGGTACCTCATTTTGCAAATGACAGGTTGCTTATATTCAGGCTTGGTCAGGGGCCTCATTAAAAAATTGTGTTTGAAAACCTACAGAAATATGGTGTCTTTACAAAGTTCCATGTAGTTACTCTGTGTCAGACTCACAATATGCCATAAATCTGATCCTAATTCAGGCTAACCTAAGAACTGATCCCAATTCAGGCTAACCTAAGCTGCACATATGTAAATGAATATATCTACTTTAGATGGCAGTCAGTAATAGAGGCACACTATGAACATATAGTTCCTATTTTCGCTGCCAAATGTCCTAGTCATAAATCTATCAAAAAGAGCTGATAATTTGAATGGAAAGAATCTGAATACTATGGGGTAGCTGTTACATTCAGATCGCTGAACTAAATGATGATTACGTAAAGGGTTAACAATGCATCTGTCATAGTTACCTTTAAACATGCTTATTTCACCAGGCTTTATAACCTGGTCTTCAGTATTCAGTGTATTATTAGTCCCCTATGGTTTCACTGTGAAGGGGACTTATGGATTGCACTCCATCCGTCTATCTGTCTGTCCATCCATCCATCCATCCATCCATCCATCCATCCATCCATCTATCTGCACCAACAAATCAGGTTTATGTACCTAGTTGTTGGTACACAGCACTGTTATGTGTCTACTGTCTTGTCCATAACCTTCGTGCCTGTTGACTGTTTTGTGTATCTTCTATTCTGTTCATTATTCAATTATAAACAACCACTCAAATTAAAGAATAGGTGCAAGAGCAAATTTTCGCACTATTACCTTATCGGTGAGTCTTCATTTTTCCCTTGATTTCACTCAAAAGCTCACGATTGTTGTCACTTAATGCAAGCAGCTGACATGTTTGTTTACTAATGATGTAACAGATAGCATAATCTATTTTCACTTGAGGGATACAAGGTTGTAGGTGACATAAAGAGTTGTGTTTGTGATGGATTTGAGTACAGATCAAAAATAAATCTGAACTGTTTGAGACATCAGTATGTTTGTTATGAAATTCAGACCCAAGTAAAACTTATGACCACAAAGTGGTAACAGTTTCAGTAAAATAAATAAATAAAAGTACGATGGAAAATAACTCTAGCCTAGATGCTTTCAAAATAAAATTCTGAAGTTCACACTGTTAAATTTAGTAACAGCTTTAGAAATGTTGTGCACGAAAGCAGAGCTGTGAATGATTTAATAATACGGTGGGTTTTTTTGCCTAAAATTCCTTTCTGAGGAAAGTTATTTAGCAAAGTGGAAGTTTTTTGCTGGTTGGGGTGGGGATAACCTCCATATTTTTCACCAAACCAAAATACTGACAGATTTCTCATTGAACAACCAAATCATGTAGGCCTACCGTTTTTGCATGCAGCACGAATAAGATATCGAAAAAGCAAGCCCAAAAGTAGATTTCAGCCAGAATACCAGTTAAGTAATTTACTTCCATTTTGCCAAATTTATCAACAAGAAGCCTAAAACAAAATTCCCCTCGAGCCAAGAGCCAAATCTTCTCTCACAAAATTATGAGTGGACTTTGGGTGGTGCCCAAATGTACCCTGCCATTGAATGGAGTTGAATAAAATAATAATTAAGTCAAACAAATTGCACTGAAATCAAGTTTGGGAAAATGGGCTAACCATTGTCTTGCAAGTAAACCATTTCAAGACAGTCTGGGGTTGGGATAACTGGCAACAGGTCCTTGATAAGTCATCATTGACTGTCTACATGATGCTCACAGTATTCTCGGAGAAATGCTCTCCACTCCTCCATGTGACATATTTCCAAATTTTCATTGTCAGAGAATTTATAGCCTATACTCTGTGAAATCTGGGCAGAGTATACAAATAAACTTGAACTATGTTTTAAAATACTAACCTGGCTATTCAAGATGTGTCATGTCTTGACCAAGCAATCCAACCCCACCCTACCCCACCCCATCCAAGCTAGTTCAATAACATTAAACACAGACTTCACCGAACTAATTTGTATTTGTGCTTTACATATGTTTGGGGTCGCCAGAGTTTACTCAGTTTGATATCAATCAAATCAACATTTGAAAAAAAATTGTAACATCCTTCACGAGGTTAGGTTCACTTTATGCTCACAAATCCTACCCGTAAGTACTGTTTTCAGTCTGTTTATATTATGTACCTTCCACAAGACAAAAACTGAAAAAGTTACGTCTCAAATGAAGAAGTGAAGAAAGTCCCAAATTTTGAACTTTATAAACAAAATCTTTGAAAACGAAGCAGAAATAAATAAAACGAAATAAATAAAACAAAACCAAAGTCACATGGGTGGGGGAGGGGGTGTTGTATCATGTATCTTTTTCATCTTCCACACCCACCTTGGATCCCAGAAAAGAAGCTATATAAAAAAAAACGATTTTTATATTTAGGGAGGGACACACACAAGATTTTATCCACTTGGATGGGATGTGGAATGTAGGGACAAAGTTAAACTGTTACACCAGAACTAATACATATCATTAATTGATGGGAGGTCATTTGAATTTGTTCTGAGAATCATGGGATGCAGGTCCAGGAAATGCATCTATAATAATAGGATAGCTGAGTTAGATTAAGTATTCCCACGTCCTGTCATAGAAAAATCATATTTCTTGATGATGTGCATGTTCGATTTTTTAACTCATCTTGACAAAGTCAAGCTGAGCTAATCCCATCACTCTCCGTCCATCGTCCGTCTGCCCGGCATCCATCAACACCATGTTTTGGTCTTCTCCTCCAAAGCCACAAGGCCAATTCAAGTGAAAGTTTGTGTGAGTGATGGTCCCGAAGGGGCATTGCATTTTTGTTCAACTCAGCATGCCCAGCCCCATAGGGAGGGAGTGGGGAAGAATGCTCCAAAATATTTTTAAAATCTTCTCATGAACCAGTGTGTTCAATGACTTGATATTTGCTATGGAGCTTCCTTTTGAGGTGTAGAATCAAGTTTGTTCAAACAAAATATGTGAAGCAATATTTATCTTTCTAATGGGGTAAGATTTTTGGTCCCGCCCAAAATTTCTGTTTTCTGAACCCATTGTCTGGTTTGAACCAAATTTAGGTATGTGGTATTATTGAATCATAAGTACTTGTCTCTTGCAAAAAAAATAAAAAATTCCCTCATCCCCATGGGAACCCTGGGAGCTAAAAATAGAAGTATTTTCAAACGCCCATATTTCCCAAACCACACGGAACAGAGAGCTGTTATTTGGTATGAAGTATCCTGAGGACCAGTAGAATTGAATGGTAAAAAAAAAAAAAAATGCCATCAGTTATGTTAGGGTGTTCTGTAATGGGCATCGAAAAAATGCTGAGTCAGTATATTTGCAAAAATTTAAAAAAATCTTTTCTCCAGAACCAATCATCAGAATCTTTTGATATTCGGTATACAGCATTCATAGGGGGGTCAGATACAAGTTGGTTAAAATAAAGCCCATTTTTTCATATTTGGGCTCAATACAGGAGCCTGAATTTTTAACATAGGGTAATATGGGGAATATTCTTTAAAAATCTTCTTCTTCAGAACCACCAGTCAGAATCTTTTAATGTTTGGTATACATCATTGTTATGAGGGTCAGATTCAAGATTGTTCAAACCTAGTCCCTAGGTTAATATTTGAGCTTCCTACGAAAGCCCAAATTTTAACTTTGTTCAATATGGGGGATAATTTTAAAAAATCTTCTTCAGATCCACCAGTCAGAATGCTTTCATATTTGGTATGCAGCATCTCTAGGGGGGTCAGATTCTATTTTGTTCAAATCAGATCCGTAGGTATATATTTGAGCTTGCTATGGTTGCCCAAATTTTTACTTAGTGCAATATGAGGAAATTTCTTTAAAAATCTTCTTCTTCAGATACACCAGTTGGAATGCTTTCATATTTGGCATACAACATCTCTAGGGGGGTCAGATTCAAGTTTGTTCAATTCTAGTGCCTGGGTTAATATTTGGGCTCCATATGTGAACCTGAAATTTAACTTAATACAATATGAGGGAATTTCTTCAAAAATCTTCTTCATCAGATCCACAAGTCAGAATGCTTTTATGTTTGGTATACAACATCTCTAGAGGGTCAGATTCAAATTTGTTCAAATCGGATCCATAGGTTAATATTTGGGCTCACTATGGTAGCCCAAATTTTAACTTAGTGCAATATGAAGAAATTTCTTTAAACTTTCTCTTCTTTAGATCCAACAGTCAGAATGCCTTCATATTTGGTACACAACATCTCTAGAGAAGTCAGATTCAACTGTGTTCAAATCGAGAGCCTGGGTTAATATTTGTGCTCCCTATGGGAGCCGGAATTGGCCATGTTGCTGAAGAATTAAAAATTTTGTATTCAGTACCCTCTAGAGGTGTGTAACTAAGATTAATCCACATAGGTTGTATCAAGGGGCTTCATAGGGGAGCTCTACATTTTACATTATGATCAACTGAAGAAGAGGCATGATGCCCGGATTATTTTTGTCACTCCGGGGCTCAAAGATTGACAGTGTAGCCTATGGAAATTGATTGCTTAATGTAGACTCATTCTTGGACTCTGTTTATATTGTGTTCTGTTCAAGATGAGCGTTTCAGGCCCCACGGCCTCTTGTTTTCTTTACCCAGCAAGGATGTTTTAATGAGATGGGTGAGGGAGACAGTGGAGGTGGCTGAAACTCCCCGACAGGCGGAGGGCTGTACTCTTCGAATGGGGGTGGGAAAGTATTCCCTGACAAGCCAACTTTAAAAAACAGAGTTGTCACAAGGGTGGTGGTGGTAGGGGCTGTAGAGCCCCTAAAGCACCAAGCATCACACTTGGGACTCCCCTCTCCCCCCCCCCCCCCCAAAAAAAAAAAAATACCCAAAAACAAATAAAAATAAAAAAAATCAGCTGTTAGAAACTTCAAGATTTGAAACATTAACAGCAGGAAACTCCACACCCAATGGTAGGTTTCATGAAATACATCTCGGAATGCAATGTCAAAATTACATCTTGTGAGTGGGGCCCAATTCATGAGAAAAAAGGATTTGGAGTGCGCATAGGGGCTCTCTGAGATACTGCTTCATATGATAGCATATGGAGGCGTGGCAGGGGGTATGTGGCGAAAGCTTGGGGCCTTCGGCTTGGGAGGCGAGTTTATTGGAATTCTGAATGCATTAAAGATGGTACAAAGTGAACTTAGCCTTGGTAACATAACAACAAAACGTGTGCCTATGGAGATAGGACTAAAACAGGAATGTATCCTTACACCAATTCTTTTTGCATTTTACTTCAAAGATTTAGACAAACTCCTGCATGGTGACAAAGGGGTAGCAGTTGGGGGATATGAGGATACCAGGTCTGTTTTTCGCAGACAATATGGCACTAGTGTCAGAAATCAGGGGTGGGGTGATTTGTAGCAAACATGCTGGCAATTGTTGGGAGATATTGAATTGGAGACTCGAACTAAATGAAAGCAATTGGAGACTTGAACTAAATGAAAGCAAAAGCAAAGTTATCCCTGTGTATCGTAAAGTGGAATCTTCTCGAAAGTGGAGATTGGGGGAGTATTTTGGAAGGCAGCAGCAAACTTCTAGAGAGTGGGAGAGACATGTCACAAGGAGTATTTGGGAGTAAATGTAAACATTATGGGCAGAAGCATCTACCGAAACCACACGAGTAACCTAACTGTGAAAAAATTGTCAGAGAAAGAGTCATGGAGGACTATAACCGTAATTGGAGAGAAGGGGAGGGGTCAAATCAAAGAGGTCTTTGGGTGCCCTGCGTGATAAAGAGAAGCCAGGTTTTGAAGAGTACCTTGATGGCACCTGGGGAGGGGGGGGGGGGGGGGTTATTGGGGCACTATTCTTCAAGCTAAGGTCACAGTCGCTGGAGATTAGGGGGAAATTGGGAAAGAGAGTGCCAAATGTGTAACTTGGGTGTAGTGAAGACCCTAGAACACTTTCTATTAGAATGTCCAAAATCCCAGTCTAACAAAATAAGATTCACTTTTAAAATAAATTGTTTAAACGACACTTTCGACAGCCAGGGTCACTTTGTGTTGGACAGTTTTAGGAACTCGGACAACTGAGCAATGGCGTGCAACTTCCAGACATCGCACCCAACTAACTCTACACAAGCAGAGTTAGCTTTGGTTGAAAAACAGGCGCACCATTGGCGTGTATTACACCTTAGTACACAGAGTGACCTTGTCGCCACTTGGGCAATCAGAATTAAATGCCTTGCCCAAGGACACAGCGCATTTACCCCTGGTGGAGATCGAACCGTGGACCTCTCTAGTTTCATGTTCAATGCCGTAACCATCGAGCCACCATGCACCCAATAATAATAAGATTTACTGGGCTTATAATGTGAAAGTGGGATGGGAGAATGAAGGATATGTTGTTAGTGGATGACACAAAGGAGATGGCCGGTATGATTATCAGAGAGATTGGGAAAATGGGATATGGGGTGACCTCAAGCAGTTCGTTGATTCCACATTCCAGGTGAGATTGTTCGAACAAATTCAGCCAGGCACCTCTACAAAAGTGATCAACTTTTCTTTCAATTACAGGGTCTGAAAGGTAGCCTGGGTGCTTTAGAATCCCTCCCACAGCATCAGATTTTTGAAAATTTTCCTGGGGAGGGTTCCTCTGGACCCTCACCAGTATAGGAGCAGGCACACTTCCCAACAAACACCCCACCTCAGGGCTACTCACCTAGCTGATGCCTGTGCCATCATTTTTCGGGTAAAATCTTCCAACCCCTTCCCCCCCCAAGAAAAAGCTGGCCTGTTGGCCTACACCTATGTTGGGCATAATCAGAGAATTCGAAATATGATTAATATTATTTCAATTTTCTGATCAATTTTCTCCTGTGATTTTTCCCTCAGTAGATATGTCAGGTGCTTTGCTAAGGTGCCTTCCCCAACCCGCCTCCCCCTCCCCCCCCCCCCCCCCCCCAATCTTCTAAAAAAAAAAATTCCTGTGGTGACGTATTCGTCAGGATTTGATTCAGAGATATCAATTCTCTTATGCTATTAATCATATACTTTTTTAAAAGTAGATTTGATACTTTGACTTGTGTCACACAAACACAGTCATATATATATGGAAGTCTGCAGCACCCGATTAGGGCTGTTGTCGGCCAGGGATGACAAATATGGAATACTGGTACGATATATCTACTATACATGCATATTTTATTTATTCACTAATTCACTAATGAATTTTGAACAAGTCTTGAGTTTTATTTTGTATCATAATCACGACTAATTAATATTCCAACTATGTCAGGACACGCCTTCTCTGCAAAGGCAAACCATGATGATATAGCTGGAATATTAGTCTGGACCTAGCCATCAAAGGTGGAACAATCAGATTCACCCCCCCCCCCCTCCCCCACCCTAATTGGTTGGCTTCCCAATGCCATTGTATGGTTATGACAAAGCACGCTGCTCCCATTTAAAAAATCTTCTTCTATCCATCTGAAATCCAAACCACCTGCATGTTTGCGAATACCAGCCATTACTGGAAATCGGAGATATCAATCTTTACATTGGTGTATCAGTTTGCTGTCGAGCATTCTTGGGACATTAATAATTGATGAGGTTTTTGGGGGAACAATGTGAAGTATGACAAAAGTACAAGACAATAAACGCAGAATAAACTGGATAACTTCCTAAATTCTGAGTCTTATGTAAGATCTGTTGAAATCTGAATGTAGACGATGAACCCCCCCCCCCCCCCTTGCAAAGTTCACCACTCACACCCCCACACACCCCCTTTCTTTCTCTCTCTCTTTACCCCTTTAGGTAGAAAATGAAGAAATACGAATACGACTGCACAACTGGGCTCAGTGGACTCAGTTAGTTTCCCTTACAACTGCATAGCCAACATGGTTCCCTGCTGTGATTCATAGCTTCAAACACCTATTGTGACAAATCTTAATCTGCAGGTTGTGTGACCGTACTCGTGCTTCTTCATTTTCGAGATAAGGGAAAGGGGAGGTATCCCAAAAAAGCCATGCATGTCAATTTTTTCGAAAAAAGACTCAAGATGGCCGACTGGTGGCCATTTTTGTTGGAAATTGCGTGTAATTAGTTTTCTGTCTAGAACGTCTAAAATAACCTTTCCGACTTAAATAATTTTTGGTATGGAGGTGTAGCAGCATAAGATAAATAACACATACAGGTTTTTTTCTCGTGCAAAAATTATGCAAATTAGATGAACTTAAGCTTCTTTTCAGCTACCGGTATTTTTAGCCCGACTGTTTACAGTGATGACTTTTGTCTGTCCGTCCATCCGTCTGTCCGTCTGTTAACTTTTAGAGTTTTGGTTAAAGTTTGTGGTTAAAGTTTTTTACTGAAGGTTCAAGTGGGTTTTTTTTTTTTTTTTTTTCTTTTCCTGTTTAGTTGACATTTGGAGTTTTGGTTAAAGTTTGTGGTTTAAGTTTTTTATTCAACCTTCAAGTACAGGCTATACCCAGTAGTTCTTGTCTGATCGTCACAAAATTTCATATGCAGGTTTTAGGTCATGTCTACATGAGTACGTCCCCTTTTGGTCGTGATCAGTCAACCGGTATGGCTGTCCGAGCCCAAAACCCGAAAACCATTAGCACAGTCTACAGGTCGTAGTTATGAAGGGATTTTATTGCAACTTCATAGAATGCCTCTGTATAATGCCTAGATGAGAACGTCTCCGTTTGGGCATGATCTGTCAACCGTGATGGCCGCCCAAGCCCGAAACCCAAAAACTTTTAGCACAATCTGCAGGTCATGTTTAATATGGATGGATTTCATTGTAACTTGATACGATGACTCCGTTTGATGTCTACATTAGAATTTCCCCATTTGGGCATGATCTGTCAACCATGACGACTGCCCGAGCCCAAAACCCGAAAACCTTTAGCACAGTCTACAGTAGTGATGAACCTATTATTGGCATCAGCCATCAGCATCGGCCGATAATGGGGTAATCGGTGAATCATCGGCATCGGCAAAAAGGGCATCATTTGTCGATAGGGGTGCACCAATTGTTACAAGGTAAAAATAAACGGTTGTTTTTTTTTTACTCACGGCCATATCGTCGAAATCAGTGTTTACACCTGAAACGTCCGGGGAACGTGTCAACACTACTGATTCTAAAATTCTGTGGATTTTAATATTCTATGAATAATTTAAAGCTAAGCCACAATTTCAATTTGTCACACGGTCATGTATGAGTCTTATTACATGGAAATCTTGGCCCTGTTTCTTAAGTTGTAACATCATTGTTTAAAATTTAGCCTTCCTTTTTTACTCCATTTTGGAAATCGCACAATTCGTGTTAAAACAAATAGTGTCAGACTGTCAGTGCCGGTTTCATTTTTCATTTTTACATAAGTACTGTATTACGAAAAAAAATCTGGTGGGAGACAAGTGAAGTAAATTATACAAGGCAGCTTCTTTGAAAACAATACACTGTGCGCATTCCATGGAGGATTAGTGTCATGTCATTCACAGGCATTTCGTAGGGAATGGGACAACCCACCCGAAACCAGCTGGGACAACCCGCCCTGGGACAACTCGCACCAAGTTTTTCATGCGCCACAGTTATCAGCTATTTGACTATGGTATTGGACTATGATTGGTTTATAAGTAATAACAAATGAACTATTCAGCTGTTATTACTTATAATACGATCATTGTTAATTAGCGGACAATAGATTTGTTTATTGGACTTAATTATGATGATATTAAAAGTAATATCAGGAATAATTCCGAATGAATTATTATTATCAGAAGTATCTGTGGTAATGGTTTCTGTGGGAGTCTCATTGATGGATGTTTCAGTGGCTTGACTGTTTGTTGTCTCAGACGTGTCCATGGCTTCATCTAAGTTAATGATTGTTGACAGCTTAAAAAGCACATTTATTGTCTTATTAGTTTTAGATAAAGGAAAAGTGATCAACGCTGTGATGAATCCATATCACGCTGAAACAACATGTCTGTTCATTTGATTTTTTCTCATCAAACAAATATCATTCCCCTTAGAGGGTACCCGACTGAAACAACATGACTAAAACAACACATCACTTCTGATTCGTCTCTACATGCAACAAATTCAGTATAGAACTACTATTAGTTTAATTCAGTCATTCTGGGATGTTTTAATAGGATCACTGTGGATAATTTTCGATAAAATTGGATAATTTTTCGATAAAACAGTGAGTAAAAATTTGTTTTATATAGTACTACATGTATCCCCAAAAACTTTTTCTTCAAAAATCAGAAAAAAACCAGGGACAACCCACACCAAAAAGTGGGGCAACCCGCCCCAAAAATAGGCCTCGGGCAGTTTGTCCCTGGGGCGGGTTGTCCCTGATCCGATTTCGTATACTGACTTTCGTATACAACAGAAGACATTTCGTACATATATCGTCACTAGTACACAGGCAAATTTGGGGGGTTTTTAAGTATTTTTTATATGAAATAATAGACTGTAAGGTATTATAATCCAGTATAAATTATTTTGACATACGGGGTTATCTTTACTTGGCTCAAGGCAGTCATAACCCCATGTACGAAACGTTGTAGCTTGTGCACGAAACGTCCTACAAGTGTACAAAACGTCCAGCCCCATTCCATGGTGGGGCAGAATCATGTGATTTTCAAAATGGAGAGATCTATTCTGAACATACATATTGAATATTGGGCTTATGACTGGCATGAGAAGAAAGGAATAAGTCGGATTTATCCAGAATCAGGACAGTGTCTGTCGGTCTGTGTACAAGTTCCCACAGGATTGCTATGAGTTTTAAATACATGTATATAGGATTTAATCTTATTGGGAGAATATGTAGTATTCCATGAAGGGAGAGTCAATCTGACACGGGTGATTCGGTTCTTCCCACTGAGGAATGGACTGCACAAAACTATCAGATAAATTGTCTGGGGAGTTGATTTGGTGGCGAGTTGACCAAGAACCAAGAAACACAACCCCGCATTGACATTCTAATTGCAACTTTGCAGGGTTCGATAACGCATTTTCATGGAATTTAAAACATCGGAATCGGCATCGGTATCGGCCGATTATTAAATTTTTAACATCGGTATCGGCCGATGGTTTGTTTACCATATCGGTTCATCACTAGTCTACAGGTCATATTTATGGAGGGATTTCATTGTAACTTGATAGGTTGACTTCATATAATTTCTACATTAGAAAGTCCCCTTTTGGACGTGATTGGGCAACTGTGACAGCTACAAGTGCCCGAAGTCCAAAAGCCTTCAGCACAGTCTACAGGTCATATTTATGAAGGGATTTCATTGTAACTTTGTAGGATCAATCCACATGATGCCCAGATGAGAATGTCCCCTTTTGGTTGCGATCATTCAACCATGATGGCTGCCTGAGCCCGAAGACCAAAAACCTTTAGCACAGTCTACACGTCATATTTATGAAGGGATTTCATTGTAATTTGATAGGTTGACTTCATATAATGTCTAGATGAGAACATCCCCTTTTGGGCAACTGTGATGGCAACAGGGGCCCGAAGCCCGAAAACCTTTAGCACAGTCTATAGGTCATATTTATGGAGGGATTTCATTGTAACTTGATAGGTGAACTTCATATAATGTCTATATGAGAACGTCCCCTTTTGGGCAACTGTGATAGCAACAGAGGCCCGAAGCTCAAAAACTTTTAGAATATTCCACAGGCCAAAATTATAAAGGGATTTCATTGTAGCTTGGTAGGATGACTCCAAGTTTGTGGTTAAAAACCCAGACAAACACCACCACCCCTACCCCCCCCCCCCCCTCCTCCACCCCCAATTAGGCTTTTTTTTTTCCTTTTTTCTCCAATATGCATTTTGAACTATTTACAGTCACTACTTGTGGAACCTTTTTTTAAACCCCCCCACCTCACCCCACCCCACCCCGGTGGCCAATTAGGCACTTTGTTTTTCTTTTGTCAAAAATGCTGGTTTACAGTTGTGGTTAAAAACCCAAACACAACCCCCCCCACCCCCCACCCCCCCCCCACCCCACCCCCCCCCCCCACCCTCCCCCAAATTAGGCATTTTTTTTTTTTTAATTTTCCCCAATATGCATTTTGAACTATTTACAGTCACTACATGCAGATCCTTTTTGGCTCACCAATGTTAGTTGTGTGAGCCTATGGCATAGCCCTCATGTCGGCGTCGGCGTCCGCTCTCAAATATTTTGAACTTTTGTGTACAGGTTTTGATTTTTTGGCTTTTCAACTTTTTTTTTAGTTTCAGCATATTGCTATAGTGGTTCACTATAACATTTAACTCTTTTCCAAGGTATTTTGTCGTAATTTTAACCCTTTGAATCAAATTTTAGACTTATTTTGATGTTTGCGTGCAGGTTTTGATGTTTTTTTTTTCCTTTCTTTCAAGTGGAGATTTACCTTGCAGCATATGTCCATGCTTTCTATTGTATGTAAACATGCATCTTAGGGCTATGTTTGTATTATTTAACCCTTTTCCTGCTGAATTACTTCAATTTTGGACTTTTATGTACAGCTTTCGGACTTAGGCTTACAGCTTCTTACTTTTATGTACAGGTTGTGATAAAAAAAAACAATTTCAAGTGAGGTTGACCTCACTGCATATTGCAGTGGTGGTTATTATAACATTGATATCTTTCCAGTGCATTTTTAAAAAATTTTTAACCCTTTGAATAGATTTTTAGACTTATTTTGACGTTTGCATGCAGGTTTTCATGGGGTTTTTTTTTTGTCCTTTCTTCCAACTGTAGAGTTTCTGCATATTGCTATGGTGGTTCACTATAACATTTAACTCTTTTCCGGGGTATTTTGTCTTCATTTTAACCCTTTGAATCAAATTTTAGACTTATTTTGATGTTTGCGTGCAGGTTTTGATGTTTTTTTTTTTCCTTTCTCCCAAGTGGAGATTTACCTTGCAGCATATGCCCATGCTTTCTATTGTATGTATACATGCATCTTAGGGCTATGTTTGTATTATTTAACCCTTTTCCTGCTGAATTACTTCAATTTTGGACTTTTATGTACAGCTTTTGGACTTAGGCTTACAGCTTCTTACTTTTATGTACAGGTTGTGATAAAAAAAAAACAATTTCAAGTGATGTTGACCTCACTGCATATTGCAGTGGTGGTTATTATAACTTTGATATCTTTCCAGTGCATTTTTAAAATTTTTTTAACCCTATGAATAGATTTTTAGACTTATTTTGACGTTTGTGTGCAGGTTTTCATTGTTTTGTTTTTTTTCCTTTCTTCCAAGTGTAGAGTTTCTGCATATTGCTATGGTGGTTCACTATAACATTTAACTCTTTTCCTGGGTATTTTGTCTTAATTTTAACCCTTTGAATCAAATTTTAGACTTATTTTGATGTTTGCGTGCAGGTTTTGATGTTTTTTTTTCCTTTCTTCCAAGTGGAGATTTACCTTGCAGCATATGTCCATGCTTTCTATTGTTTGTAAACATGCATCTTAGGGCTATGTTTGTATTATTTAACCCTTTTCCTGCTGAATTACTTCAATTTTGGACTTTTATGTACGGCTTTTGGACTTAGGCTTACAGTTTCTTACTTTTATGTACAGGTTGTGATAAAAAAAAACAATTTCAAGTGAGGTTGACCTCACTGCATATTGCAGTGGTGGTTATTATAACATTGATATCTTTCCAGTGCATTTTTAAAAAAATGTTAACCCTTTGAATAGATTTTTAGACTTATTTTGACGTTTGCGTACAGGTTTTCATGGGTTTTTTTTTTCCTTTCTTCCAAGTGTAGAGTTTCTGCATATTGCTATGGTGGTTCACTATAACATTTAACTCTTTTCCAGGGTATTTTGTCTTAATTTTAACCCTTTGAATCAAATTTTAGACTTATTTTGATGTTTGCGCGCAGGTTTTGATGGGTTTTTTTTCCTTTCTCCCAAGTGGAGATTTACCTTGCAGCATATCTCCATGCTTCTTAGGGGTTATTATTATATTATTTAACCCTTTAGCTGCTTATTTTCTTTAATTTTGGACTTTTGTGTGCAGGTTTTGAACTTTTTTTTTTACTCCAGCCACCCGTTTACATTGGCCACCTGTTGGTGAGCCACGGGGTACTGATACCCCCTCTAGTTTTAAACTCATGTAACACCCCCGCCCCCTGGGTTTGTTTTGAAGTAGAGAAATGAAAAAATAAAATTTGAATAGCAAATTTTGTATATCACGAGTGCAGAAATGGCATATTCGTTAGGTAAACTGTTAACAAAAAATGGCTCCGACTATTTTGCATCTAAGTATTGCCATTCCTGGGAAAGTCGGGCTGCATGCGTGACATCACTCTAGTTGTATATATTATGTTGGTGTATTGTGTTACCACATGTTTTTCCAAGATGGTTGAATGTTGGTGTTTCAAGTTTTCACCATTAATCAGACATTATGGAAAGATGACGCACGTCAATTATCTTTGAAAAAAAATTCATGATGGCTGACTGGCAGCCATTTTTGTTGGAAATTCTGTGTAATTAGTTTTCTGCCTGGATCTTCCAAATGTCCTTTTTGATTTCGGAAATATTTGTTATGGAGGTGTAGCAACATAACATAAATAACATATCATACAAGTTTTTTTTTCTCGTGCGTAAGTTATGCAAATTAGATGAACTTAAGCTTTTTTCAGTTATATTAATATGTATATATTGTGTTGGTGTGTCCTGTTACCACCTATATCTCAGAGACGCTTTGATGGTTCTGTTTCAGAATTCATCAGACATTATGTAAAATTGATGCACGTCAATTTTTTGTCAAAAAAAATTCAAGATGGCCAACTGGCAGCCATTTTTGTTGGACATTGCGTGTAATTATAATGACATTGGAGTACAAGTCAGTTACAAAAAACATCCCTGTCTGACAGTTTCAGGTTGGTCTTCCACTACTGGTAGTTCATTTTCATATAATGACAAGCCTTACAGGTTTGAAAAAAACTTGACCTAGCATCACTGATGTGTAACCTTTGTTTTTAGCTCAC
The DNA here is from genome assembly GCA_031216915.1 of Pictodentalium vernedei. Taxonomy (NCBI): domain Eukaryota; kingdom Metazoa; phylum Mollusca; class Scaphopoda; order Dentaliida; family Dentaliidae; genus Pictodentalium; species Pictodentalium vernedei. The sequence goes on from CM062293.1 coordinate 288,125,447, forward strand.
CGAAGGGAGCTTAACTTTTATCACTTTCCGTCCGTCGTCGGCCATTGTCGTGAACATTTTTCAAACGACTTCTCCTCTGAAACCACTGGTCCGATTTTCACGAAACTTCATGTGGATGTTCATTACCATATGGCAATTTATGTTTGTTCAAATGAAATGGCCACGTCCCTTGGGGACTCTGTATAGGGCATAACTCTGAGAGCACCATATGAATTATAGAAAAATTATTAAAAATTATTCTTCTCCAGAATCAGTGGGCAGAATCTTTTGATACTTGGTATGCAGCATCTTGATATGGGTCTGATTCAAGTTTGTTCAAATCGACCCCTGGATTTATATTTGGGCTCAGTATAGAAGAATGAATTCGAACTTAGTGCATTTCAGGCAAATTTCTTTAAAAAATCTTCTTCTCAAGATCCAGCAGGCAGAATCTTTTGATATTTGGTATGCAACATTGTGGGGTGGATCTGATTCAATTTTGTTCAAATCGGCCCCCTGGCTTCATATTTGGGCTCAGTATAGGAGACCAATTTGAACTTAGTGCATTTCAGGCAAATTTCTTGAAAAATCTTCTTCTCAAGATCCAGCAGGCAGAATCTTTTGATATTGGGTATGCAGCATGCTTAGGGGGCTGAGATTCAAGTTTTTCAAGCCCAGTCCCTGGGTTCATATTTGGGCTCACTGTGGTAGCCCGAATTATAACTTAGTTCAAAATGAGGATTTTTCTTTAAAAATCTTTTTCTTCAGATCCAGCAGTCGGAATGTTTTGATATTTGGTATGCTGCATCCTTGGGTGGGGGGGGGGGGGGGGGGGGGGGGGGGGGATTCAAGTTTGTTCAAGCCATGTCCCTAGGTCCATATTTGGGCTCACTGTGGGAGCCTGAATGATAACTTAGTTCAAAATGAGGAATTTTCTTTAAAAATCTTCTTCTTCAGATCCAGCAGTCGGAATGTTTTGATATTTGGTATGCAGCATCCTTGGGGGGGAGGGGGGGGGGATTCAAGTTTGTTCCAGCCATGTCCCTAGGTCCATATTTGGGCTCACTGTGGGAGCTTGAATTGTAACTTGGTTTGAAATGAGGAATTTTCTTAAAAATCTTCTTCTTCAGATCCAGCAGTCGGAATGTTTTGATATGTGCAGCTGCAGGGGGCTGAGATTCAAGTTTGTTCAAGCCCAGTCCCTGGGTTCATATTTGGGCTCACTGTGGTAGCCCGAATATATAACTTAGTTCAAAATGAGGAATTTTCTTTAAAAATCTTCTTCTTCAGATCCAGCAGTCGGAATGTTTTGATATTTGGTATGCAACATCCTTAGGGGGGTGAGATTCAAGTTTGTTCAAGCCATGTCCCTAGGTCCATATTTGGGCTCACTGTGGGAGCTTGAATTATAACTTAGTTTGAAATGAGGAATTTTCTTAAAAATCTTCTTCTTCAGATCCAGCAGTTGGAATGTTTTGATATGTGGTGTGTAGCATCCTTAGAGGGGTGAGATTCAAGTTTGTTAAAGCAAAGTCCCTAGGTCCATATTTGGGCTCCCTGTGGGATTCCGAATTATAACTTAGTCAATATGAGGAATTTTTAGCTCTCCGAAGGGAGCTCAACTTATCACTTGCCGTCCATCGTCCGTTGTCGTGAACATTTTTCAAACGACTTCTCCTCTGAAACCACTGGTCTGATTTTCATGAAACTTCATGTGGATGTTCATTACCATATGGCAATTCATATTTGTTCAAATGAAATGGCCACGTCACTTGGGGAATCTGTATGGGGCATAACTCTGATAGCACCGTTTGAATTATAGAAAAATTATTAAAAAATCTTCTTCTCCAGAACCAGTGGGCAGAATCTTTTGATACTTGGTATGCTGCATCTTGGTATGGATCTGATTCAAGTTTGTTCAAATCAAGTACCTCAACCAATATTTGGGCTCACTATGGGGGGCGTAAATTTTTACTTAGTGCAATTTAAGAAAAATTCTTTAAAAATCTTCTTCTCCAGAACCAATGGGCAGAATATTTTGATATTTGGTATGCAGCATCTTGGTATGGGTCTGATTCAAGTTTGTTCAAATCGAGTCCCTTGATCAATTTTGGGGCTCCCTATAGGAGCATGAATTTTTGCTTATTGCAATTTAAGGAAAAATCTTCTCCAGAACCAGTGGGCAGAATCTTTCGATATTTGGTATACAGCATCTTGGTATGGGTCTGATTCAAGTTTGTTCAAATGGAGTCCCTTGATCAATTTTGGAGCTCACTATGGGGACCTGAATATTTACTTAGTGCAATTTAAGAAAAAAATTTTAAAAATCTTCTCTAGAATCAATGGGCAGAATCTTTTTGATATTTGGTATGCAGCATCTTGGTATGGGTCTGATTCAAGTTTGTTCAAATCGAGTCCCTTGATCAATTTTGGGGCTCCCTATAGGGGCATGAATTTTTGCTTATTGCAATTTAAGGAAAAATCTTCTTCTCCAGAACCAGTGGGCAGAATCTTTCGATATTTGGTATACAGCATCTTGGTATGGGTCTGATTCAAGTTTGTTCAAATGGAGTCCCTTGATCAATTTTGGGGCTCACTATGGGGACCTGAATTTTTACTTAGTGCAATTTAAGAAAAAAAAATTAAAAATCTTCTCTAGAACCAATGGGCAGGATCTTTTGATATTTGGTATACAGCATCTTGGTATGGGTCTGATTCAAGTTTGTTCAAATTGAGTCCCTTGATCAATATTGGGGCTCACTAAAAGGGTGAGAATTTTTACTTAGTGCAATTTAAGAAAATTTCTTTAAAAATCTTCTTTTCCGTAACCGATGGGCAGAATTTTTTTGTAGTTGGTATACAGCATCTTGGTATGGGTCTGATTCAAGTTTGTTCAAATTGAATCCCCCGTTCAATATTGGGGATCACTATAAGGGTGTGAATTTTTACTTAGTGCAATTGAAGAAAAAATCTTTAACAATCTTCTTCACCAGAACCAGTGGGCAGAATCTTTATAGATATTTGGTATGCAGCATCTTGGTATGGGTTGGATTCATGTTTGTTCAAATTGAGTCTTTTGATCAATATTGGGGCTCACTATGGGGGTGTGAATGTTTACTTTGTGCAATTCAAGGAAAATTCTTTAAAAATCTTCTTCAGAACCATCATGCAGAATCTTCTGATATTTGATCAGCAGCATTGTCCCATTCAGTCCTGTTGATGTTTTAGCTCCTCAGAGAGTATAGATTTACTCTGTAGAACCTTAAGAATAGCTTTTGATAAAATTTTTGTCTTAACAGTATGGAACATTCAGTGAGTGCCTAAGGCCCCCTGGGGCCTCTTGTTATATCAACCTTTTGCTCAGAGATATTTTGGTGCAGTGCTTTCAATCTTTCTACATTCATCTGACTAAGGTCCACAGTTGGGTGACACCCCCAAATATGGGAACTATTGTCTGATCGGCGTTGCACTTCTTGTATACTATGTGTGCAGTTATATAATTGCTTCTTACATGCATTAACTTTTCTGGTTTCAGTACATTGGTTGTATTGAAGTAAAAGTTTCCATGCGAACATTAGATTTTGATACAAGAACAAATTTAGCAAGGTAAGGTTCATGTAAATACAGTAAAACCCTGTTAATTGAATAGCCTGTGTACCAGTGAAAATTATTCAATTAGCAGGAGTATTCAGTTAACAGGGATTTGGTCCCTGTATTCTAGAGATAAACTGAGCAATTATTCTGCTACATCTTCTTCGACAGAACTCATGAAACTTGGTCAAACAAGATATAATGGATTAGGTGGAAGTATTGCATGAAATGAAGACAAATACAGCCATGGACGGGTCACTTTCCAAGGGTGGGCAATATTTCCACGGATGCAATAATATTTTAATATTTCAAGCACTAATTATAGGAATAATCATCAAAAATTTGAATTAATGAAGCACCAGGTACAACGAACAGTCCACAGCGATTGTAGTATAAGGTATAACAAATGGAATATGGTGATTGTCAGACTAATTTCTCTATATATTACAAACCTTTTTTTACTCAATTAACAGAAATTTACTCTATAACATATCCATATTTGACCCTTTACCTAAAGAATCAGCTGCATCTGCCCACTCTATATACAAATTGAGCAGTTGAAAAACAAATATTTTCTTAAAATGTCCACAAAACCATATCAGTTGACCCCCACATTGGAACGAGCTCATCAAATTCATTACAGTGAGGAGTTACAAGATATGGTTTTGTTGAAATTGCTTGAAAAATTTGAAAAAACAATAATTAACAAATAAATTTTGATACCCCATGCATTGGGTAAAGGGTTAACAGGTCAAATTTGTGTTGAAGGTTTGGAAAATGGTTTTGTGTTTGGAAGTTATATTGACAAAGTCTGCATGCGGAAGTCTGCAAGTCTGTGAGTCTGTTCACATTTTCCTTTAGCACAGGCTACACCCCATAGTTCTTGTCCGATCGTCACAAAATTTCAGATGCAAGTTTGAGGTCATGTCTAGATGAGAACGTCCCCTTTTGGTTGCAATCTGTCAACCTTGATGGAGCCCAAAACCCCAAAACCTTTTGCACAGTCTGCAGGTCGTATTTATGAAGGGATTTAATTGTAACTTAGTAGGATGACTCCAGACATGTTAACCTCCAGAATAATTTTTCAGGGGACCTGAGGGTTATTTTCAGGGAAATGGGATGGATTTCAGGGAAAAGTTCGCGCGAGGACAAAATAAAAGAAAAAACGTGAATTTTCAGCTCATGGACTACTGTTAACACCAGGTTATATCCAGAACTAGTTGTCAACTATGCTGATACATTTATGCTTTGTTAAAAAATCATAAAATAACTGTTGCTTTGACCCCTCCTCCCAGGATCCTCTTCTTCATGACCCCTCCCCCCACCCCCCCCACCCCCCACCACCACCACCACCCACCAACACTGTCCCACAGAGAACCTCCACCTGTGGTTTGCTCTTACCAAAGTCTACTTAGCTAATAATTTCCCAAGTCTGGAAATGTTAACAGGAAAAGATGTCCTAATGTTCAGTAACTTCAAGAACATTAGTACTTAGAAAGTATCTTGATCAAACTTCATACCTGTGGGATGTTTGTGCCCTCCACAAAACTTTTCTTTTCATCATTGAAGCATTTTTTTTTTAATTCCATTCGAAATTTTCTGGGTACAGATGGCCAACAGTTAACAGTTCTGTAGTGATCACAACAGAACAAATGTAGTGTTAGAATATAAGTCCATTGTGTTTAAATATGCAGTCATAATTTTTTGGCATCCTAAGTGACTTTAACCTACTTTTAAACTGTGCTAAATAGTTGTTGTTTACGTTTTGATTTTGGAAAAGGGATGAGAAAGCTATTCTACGAAGGAATAAATAAATTAGGGGATAACTATGTTGTATTTGATTGTTTGGGGCCATAAACGATGGTTTTACTGTTGCAAATTGAGTTTTGCCGGCGACGCGTTAGCGGAGCCGGTAAAACGGATATTTGTGACGGTAAAACCATCATTTACGGCCCCAAACAATCAAATACAACATAGTTATCCCCATTCTAATATAAATCGGCTGAAAACGGAGATAGTATTTGATCTCCCAACTGTAAAACAACGCCTTGTTGAAGACAACATTGTCAACAATTTAAAACTAAAAATAGTCGTCGTGACGTCATTTGGGAGTTCCGAACCAAATCACGAAATATATTTTACGCTGCGACAATACAAATGATTCCAAACATTTTAGTCATTTTATTACCAATAACAAAATATGTTTATATTTGTACTGACAACATTTATCATGTTTAAATGTTTGTGACAATCTGAAAACAAAATACGCCGGCTGCTTTCTCTGTTTAAAGTTTAGAGTTCACCTTGTGATGTTTCATTTGGCGTCGGAAAGCACTCATCTCGAGGATTTACCATTGAAGTTGAAAAATTTGAGATCTTTGATTGGAAGCCCTTGTTTAACCGTAATAATTACTTATGGTTACAGAACAATTGTTCATTTCACACTGTTTCTAGGAAGTGATGTCTTGTGGAATTGGGCTACTGCTATTTACATAATTGTTGCAGAACGTATAGTTCACCTCTCTCAGTGGTGAACGCATTTCTGTAGCTGTACATGTGGTGCCATGAACGCAGGTAACAAATTAGAAAATGAAAGGACCGCTTGCACTTGAAGTCGATGTTATAACATCGCTGGCCGATCTGTCAGAAATATTTGGCCTTGAACAATTAAAATTATTATTGCCAGTTGTCGGAATTTGGGTTTTCTATTTCGCACATAGCGTCCATAAATTCTTCATCGTACGAAACATTGCTATTTATAAATTACTTTTTAGTATCGCTTACTGGTTCCACATGGTTGCCGTTAAGCCCATCGAAATCAGTTTTTTCAACACTCATTTCATTACTCGGCAGTCTCTGCCAAACCCCTATTCCACAATCCACATTAATATTAAACTTTCCAACTTCATCCATAGTAAATACAGTTAATTACAAGAAAGATAGAGAACGTTTTTTACAGCAAGTCAATGCGTTCACAGCGTTTGTTTGTAAACATTGGATACGGTAGACAATGACTCCAAATGGAACGAACATAGAACGCCCACGAATACATCTTGACTTCCTCAAATAGTTTCCGACAACACAAAATTTGCGACAGGTTACACCGATTTTACTGTCGCAAATTTTATTGATTAACCAATCAAATTTCGAGATTTATAGTAATTGTATTAGAATATTTATTATTTAATTCCATTTCATATATTGTAATTCCCCCAAACTGTATTTAAATGAAGGTGGAGTTTTCAAGTTTTTATACGCCCCTTTTGAAAAAAACGGATCGTATTATGGTATACCGCTGTCCGTCTGTCCGTCCGGTCACATGTCGTACGATAACTCAAGAACACTTTGAGAGATTTTCGTAATTTTTGGGTAGGTGGTGTATATCGATGGAGGGAAGCTCCCTTTCATTTAGTGTTGTCGTTCGATTAGTCATTCCAGAGTTATGGGACTTTATTACTTAGAAAATTGTTGATTTTTTACACGTCGTACGATAACTCGAGAATGCTTTGAGAGATTTTCGTGATTTTTGGCTAGGTGGTGTATATCGATGGAGGGAAGCTCCCTTTCTTTTAGTGTTGTCGTTCGATTAGTCATTCCAGAGTTATGGGACTTTATTACTTAGAAAATTGTTGATTTTTTACACGTTGTACGATAACTCGAGAACGCTTTGAGAGATTTTCGTGATTTTGGGGTAGGTGGTGTATATCGATGGAGGGAAGCTCCCTTTCGTTTAGTGTCGCCGTTCGATTAGTCATTCCAGAGTTATGGGACTTTATTACTTAGAAAATTGTTGATTTTTTACACGTCGTACGATAACTCGAGAATGCTTCGAGAGATTTTCACGATTTTTGGGTAGGTGGTTTATGTTGATGGAAGGAAGCTCCCTTTCGGTTGGTGTTGCCGTTTGATTAGTCATTCCAGAGTTATGGGACTTTATTTTTCACATGTCGAACAATAACTTGAAAATGCTTAGAGCAATTTTCATGATTTTTTGGTTGCAAGTATATGTTGATAGAAGGAATCTCCCTTTCGATTTGTGTCGCTGTCCGATTTGTCATTCCAGAGTTATGGGACTTTATTCATCAAAATATAGGCAATTTTCCACATGTTGGACTTTGAGCAATTTTCATGATTTTTTGGTGGCAAGTTTATGTAACTTGACAAGTACACATGTATACTCATATTGTGTGGTCCCTCTTGTAATTAATAACAGGCGTATCATGCGCTCATGGCACAGCTGTTTATTGAAAGTAAGTCACCAATTTTCACTTCGACACTCGCACATTGATCACTAATCTCCGAAGAAAAAACCCAGAAATAAACATGAACACAGTTGAAATATATATCATAAAGTACCCTTTTCTTAAATAAATTTAACTTAAATCCATATTTTACTGCGTCGTGAGTTTTTCCCAGAGTTTAAAATGCATGTGATTTGACTCCGAACGTAAGTTACAACGTGAACGAAATATTTGACTGTTGTTTTCCGGGATTTTTGGTCCAAAACTGATTCCCATCCGGGAGGCCGGGAACTACACTGAAATTCCGGGATTTTCCCGGGCATTCTGGGAGAGTTAACATGTCTGGATGACTCTGTATAATGTCCAGATGAGAACGTCCCCTTTTGGTCATGATCTGTCAACCTTGACAGTTGCCCAAGCCCAAAAACTTCTAGCACGGTCTACAGGTCGCATTTAATATGGAGGGATTTCATTGTAACTTGTTAGGATCACTCCGTATGATGTCTTGATGAGAACTTCGCCATTTGGTCGCGATCTGTCAACCATGATGGCTGCCCGAGCCCAAAACCTGAAAACCTTTAGCACAGTCTACAAATCCTATTTATGGGGGGATTCCATTGTAACTTGGTAGGATGGCTCCATATAATGTCTAGATGAAAATGTCCCCTTTTGGTCATGATCGCTCAACCGGGATGGCTGCCCAAGCCCAAAACTCGAAAACCTTTAGCACAGACTACAGGTCATATTTATGAAGGGATTTCATTGTAACTTGGTAGGATGACTCAGTATAATGTGTAGATGAGGACATTCCCTTTTGGTTGCGATCGGTCAACCATGATGGTTACACAGGCCCGCAAGCCTGAAAACATTTAGCACAGTCTACAGGCCATTTTTATGAAGGGATTTCATTGTAACTTGATAGGATGACTAGTTTTGGAATAATTTCACTGTACTTGGTAACTTTGGTTGACATACATTAACTGTGAGGGCCACATTAACCCACCCCTCAATTCTTTAGTACAGTCGGCACCTCAAATATTTTTTATGGAAAACATAGCATATAGGGAACAGAATTAACATATTCTCAATTATCACAATTCTTGTCGTGTTTCATAATCCTTTCATAAACATTGAACATTATCCTTTTTATCAAACACAACACACAGTCAAGTTAAGCTACAGTGTTATTGATGCTTTCATTTAAATTTCCCATTCTGCTTAATCATGGCCTAGTTGTACCAATTGTCAAACAATCTTTCACCCTTCTTCTTTGATGTCTTCCCAATACAATCAGTCATGCCCTCTCTGCATTCCCAATTGAAATGTTCAGTAGTTGTTTGAAAAACTTAATTTTGTTTTTCTAGCCTTTTCTTCTTTGAGAATGTGAGAGATTCATTGATTAATTTAAATTGAACTGAAGGTTTGGTATGGGGGGGCGGGGGGGGGGGGGGGGGGGGGGGGGCACAGTTGTGCTGTCTGCTAAGGCACATCACACATTGATGGTGCACTTGCCTTCAACTGCTGATGGTAACTCTGCTTGTGTGTGGTCTGTATGTTGGAGAGTCTGATAGTTGCTCACATATGTTTAGTGGTTCTCTCAGGGTTCTCAAGCTTTCTTCTCCTGTAACACTGTCAGATACACTGTGACTCGGCTTGTTGGAAGTGTCATTAAACCTCAGTAAATACACAACAAACTGAAGGTTTGGTAAGTGGCTTCCACTATATATAACACTGATAGGATTTCATCAGATTGTAAGATAGAGGATTGAAAGAAATGAACAACATCTACAAAAATATGGAGAATACCTATTTTTGAATAGGTACCAGAATTATCTTATGAGTGACTACAAGGAAATATAAGTTTTAATGAGCGGCTAAAAGCCGCAAGTGAAAATTTAAATTTCCTTGCAGTTATGAGTGAGAGTAGGTACTCGTTTTAATATATTTGTTATGTTTTAATATAACAATACCATGAATTTGAAGGGCATTGTGGTTTATTAACGGCCCAGCAGAAATGAATAGCAACCTGACATCTTATAAGGTATATGATATCTTGACTGATATGAAACTAACCAAGTAATATCGTGACAATAGATGTCTGAAAATATTTGTGAGGCATTTTCCACGGTCTTATAAGACACCAAAAAATAAGATTCAGAATCTTGTAATAGCCTGTGAACATCATATAACTGGGAAAAATAAGTCTCATAAAAATTCCTCTTGACAATTGTGTCTCATTTTCTTCTTGAATTTTGTTTCCTTTAACCAGGGAAGCCATCAACAAAATCTCTGAAGCAGGAGGACTGAAGACAACCAATAAAAAGAGAAAGGTTAGTTTATCAACCCTTTACCTAACAAATTTGCCACATCTACCCACATAATATGCAAATTCAATGGTTGAAAAAATATTATTTTTTGAACTTGTTCCATTGAGAGGTCACATGATATGGTTTTGTTGAAATTTTTTGAAAAATTTGGAAAAATAATATTTAAAATAATAAATTTTGATCAGGGCTTGATTTAATCTGAAAATTTTGAATATCAATTTACTATTCACCCTGGAAAATTGATTAGCAGTTGATCCAAAAGCACTTGAAACTAATAAATCTTGAATAGCAAAATTCAGAAATTGGAGAGCAAAGTGCTATGCTAATCCAGTTAAATCGAGCCCTGATTTTGATATCGTCTGTTTTGGGTAAAGAGGTAAATCTTTCTTTGACATTTTGTACTTTCCTCATTTGTACAACACCAAACATTTAGTGTTGTTTTTTCACTCACTTCTTCTTCACTTCTTCTTCTTGGTTATTGCCTGGAGTCAATACTGACTATTATGGGCAGTGACTGTGATTGGTCTATTCTGGGTGGAATCTTTTGAACTTTTTTTTATAACATACATTCTGCAGACCTGTCTTTGATTTGGTAAGAGTAGATAGAAGTCACATCAATATCATAATATTATCTAATCACATGGCTTTTGTTAAATAATTTCATTTAATTCCTCTGTGTTTGTCATACAGTGGAGCCCCATTTATTGAATAGCCACTTGGTCAGTGGTAAATAATCATCAGGAATAGTGAGTTATTTTCCTTCATTCAGTAATAAATTCAGCATGTTTTTTATCTTGTCTCGTAGCAAAGATCTGTCAAACAAGATCTAATAGACTAGCTAAACCCCCAGCATTGCTCGTGAGAAGAAAGTGCTGAACATAGTAACCATGATATTTGAAGGATAATTTCAGTTTCATTTTCTTGGGACTGCATCGTGATTTTTACTGGGAATTGACAGTATGTAATTTAGTTGATCTTGTTAATGTCTCTTTGAACAGAAATACCTGAACAAAAATCTATTGATGGCCCAATCAGTGGTGATCAAAACCCATTCCTGTGAGTCCTTGGCTAAAATTATCCCAAAATGCCAACTTATAGCTCCATACAGTACAGTCGCCGTGGACTAGTCATAATCCACACAAGGGCAGTGATGTCCACGCATGCTTTTACCAGGTAATAAAAATCCTAATCAACCAAATTTTAATTAATGAAGCACCGGTTTGTACCAGGTGACAACCCGGTGCTTCATTAATTAAATTTTTGAGGATTATTCCTATAGTTAACATTTGGAAACTAATATTATTGCCTCTGTTATTGCCCACCCTTGAAAAGTGACAGGTCCACGGTGGTCGTAATATATATTCAAAACTGTAGGAATGCATAAGGGACAAAGGAAAAGTGAGAGAGGCACAAGCACTTTTATATACAAGATTAAACCATTACCTAACATGGCTTGGGAACAACACTTGTAAACAAAATTTTGGAAGAACTCAAAATTTAGATTTTTGCCTCAAAAACATAGCTTATGACCTCTCAGTGGAACAAGCTGACAAGGGCACCAGAAGCAGGGGCAAATGCCTAACTTGCTCTGGAGCTAGAGGAGCAAGGGGGCAGCACATGCCTTGTTTCACCAGAAGAACACCAGGGGAAAAGACTTGATTTGCTAAGAACTGTAACTGCAAAACACTCAAGTATTTGTTTTTATCGTATTTGATGTGATTTAGTGCATACACTTTCCATAATCACCAAATAAAGAAGCTACACAGTGAGTTCTAAACCTTTATATATACTGACGGAAAAAAGAAATACAAGTTCAGTTTTGGTAATAAAAATTTTTTATCTGGAGACCAAATGTTGTAAAATTTGACATATAGCTACCTAGGGTACTATCTAAAGAGTTTTTGGTTAAAATTCAGTCAACCATGACCACATGCGACGTTGCATGCTTTCAACAGATTTTTTGACAAAGTGTGCATCCGGGGCACTTCCATGGGCTTGAAAACCATACCAAATCGAAGTTTTGAACAGTACACATCGATTGCACAACATTTCATTTCAACTCGATTGAAAAGAAAAATGCTGCGAATGTCTGAAGTTGATAGGGGTAGGGCTATTGCTCTAATTATGCAAGACCAATCGCAACGTCTCGTTGCCCAGCAATTTGGGGTCCATGAGTCAATGATAGCTTGTTTAGTTGGGCATCTCAGAGCCACAGGAAGATTAGCTGACCATCCCAGGAGCGGATGTCTGCATGTTACATTGCCACGTCAAGATAGAGGCATGTGTCTCTCACACCTCTGTAACTGATTTCAGATGATGGAGATGGCGAGTCAGGTTATAGGCACTCATGGTCGCCGAGTGTGTCCAAGAACAGTTACATCCAGGCGACGTCAATGTTGATTGCAATAGCTATTAGCACATGCACCAAGTCTGTTTCACTTTGCCCTCTGGAGACGTGTGTTATTTACTGCCGAGTCTCGGTTCACGCTTTACATGTCAGATGGACGACAATGTTGCTCTCGACGGTGAGGTGAGCGATATTCTGCCGCATACTTTAAGGAAAATGTCAGATTCGAGGAATGGACTGTTATGGTTTGTGAGGGGGGAGGGGATTTCTCTTGGCGTGAAACACCTCTCGTGTTCGTCTATGGAAATCTTACAGCCATAAGATATCGGGATCAGGTCCTCATGCCTCACGTCCTTCCACTTATCCATATGCATAACCTTGCGTTGCAGCAGGATAATGATGGCCCACACGTGGCTAGGGTTTGTCGTGACTTCCTCAACCAAAACAATGTCCTGGTTCTCAATTGGCCACCCTACAGTCCAGATTTGTCCCCGATCAAGCATTTGTGGGACACACTGGACAGGTGGGTCAGGAAACGTGTCGCCATCCCAAACAAAGTCGCTCAGCTCACGCAGGCCCTTCTTCAGGAGTGGAATAACATCTCACAAAGGACCATACACAACTTGATGTGGTCAGTGGTAAAGAGAGTTAGAGCAGCAACGGAAGCCCAGGGTGGGCACACCTGATATTGATTTTGATTAGGAAAAATGCATAGGGTGCCCACATTGGAATGTTATCCATGCAAACACCATCTGTGGTAAGACAACAAAACTTGTCAAAATTTAATGAGTAATGAAGAAATAACATCAAAATCTAAACAATAAAATAATCATCCATAACACATTTGAAATATTTACCACAGAAAAAAACTTGCATTTCTTTTTTCCGCTAGTATATATCTATTGTCAATAATATTGAGTGTCACATTACAATTTATGATACGTTGTAAACTCCTGATCCTTATCCATATCCTTTGGTACACCCTACCGGCTGCATTTCTCACCCAATCAGTTTCAAAGTTCATACATGGCTTGGGGGTAATGTCTAGATGGGAGCTATCAAATTTTTTCTGAATTTCTTTGAAAAACATGGCTACCAGCAGCCATCTTGGATTTGGCATATAAATTGTCAACAATTCCATTAGCACACCCTACAGGCTGCATCCCTCTCGCGATCTATTTTGCTGTCAACAATTCCATTAGCACAGCCTACAGGCTGCACCTCTCACCTGATTTTTTCAAATTTTATATATAGCTTTGGTGTGATGTCTAGATGGGAGCTATCAAATTTTTCTGAATTTTGTTGCAAAACATGGCTGTCAGCATGCCATCATGGATTTGGCATATAAATTGTCAACAATTCCATTAGCACACCCTACAGGCTGCATCCCTCTTACAAACTTTTTCAGATTACATATGTAGCTTTGGTGCGATGTCTTGATGGGAGTTACCAATTTTTAGCTCACCTGACTGAAAGTCAGGATGAGCTGTAGTGATCCCTCACTGTCTGTCATCCATCGTACGTCATCCGTGAACATGGTGTTTGCACCTGCTCCTCCTAAATTGCTGAACCAATTTTAGTTAAATTTGAGGTGACTGCTTGTTCTGACATCGCATTTTGTTTTTGTTCAAATCAATGTGCCCAGCCCCATAGGGAGGGGGTAGGGTAAAATGTTCCAAAATTCTTAAAAAATCTTCTCATCAACCAGTGGATACAATGACTTGATATTTGGTATGGAGCTTCCTTTTGAAGTGTAGGATCAAGTTTGTTCAAAACGTAGATCACTATTTGCCTTTGTAATAGGAGGGGCAAGATTTTTGGCTCTGCCCGAAATTTCTATTTTCTGAACCGAAGGTCGGATTTGAACCAAATTTGATATGTGAGATTATTGAGTCATAAGTACTTGATTCATGCAAAAAACTTTTTTCCTCTATCCCCATCGGAACCCTAAGAGCTAAAAATAGAAATATTTTCGAACACCCATATTTTCCCAAACCACACTAAACAGAGAACTGTTATGTAGTATGAAGCATCCTTAGGACCAGTAGAACTTAGTGCAATATGAGAAGATTTCTCTAAAAATCTTCTTCTTCATATCCACCAGCCAGATATTTGGTGTACAACATTTCTAGGGGGTGGGGGGGGGGGGGTCATATAGATTCAAATTTGTTCAAATCGAGTGCCTGGGTTAATATTTGGGCTCCCTATGGTAGCCCGAATTGTAACTTAGTGCAGTATGAGGGAATTTTCTTTAAAAATCTTCTTCAGATCCACCAGTCAGAATGCTTTTCACATTTGGTATACAGCATCCTGGTGGTAGATGGGTAGTGCTCAGATTCAAGATTGTTCAAGTTAAGTTCCTAGGTCGATATTTGGACTCCCTAGTTGTTGCATTACTGGAAATCTGGACATTACTTCTGTGGTAGCATCCCAGTACTAGAAAAAAGATCACCTGGCGTGGACAAAAGAGTTATAAATAATTAAATAACTTCATTCATCTGTTGTGTTAACTAGCTATAGATGCTAATTAAATCCTTCTTTAAACAACTATTGTTAGGTAAGCGCCTCAGGCCCCATGGGGCCTTTTGTTCAAATTTTTTTTTTGAAAAACGTGCCTTCCAGCATCCATCTAGGATTTTGCATATAAAACTCAATCTTTTTTCAATCCTCTTAGTGGCTGTAGGGTGATGTCTATATGGCAATCATGTTTTCAGCTCAACTTGACAAAATCAAGCTGAGCTTACCTAATTGCTGTCTATCCATCATCTGTCTGTCTGTCCATCCATCCGTTGTCCATCAACACCATGTTTGGTCTTCTCCAAAACCACTGGGGCAATTCAAGTGAAAGTTTGTGTGAGTGATGGTCCCGAAGGGACATTGCATTTTTGTTCAACTCAACATGCCCAGCCCCATTGGGAGGGGGTTGGAGAAAATGCTCCAAAATATTTTTTAAAATCTTCTCATGAACCAGTCGGTACAATGACTGGATATTTGGTATGGAACTTCCTTTTTGAGGTGTAGAATCAAGTTTGTGCAATCTTTGTTCAAACGAAGTTCGTGAAGCAATATTTGTCTTTGTAAAGGGAGAAGCAAGATTTTTTGGCTCCACCCAAAATTTCTATTTTCTGAACTGATGGTCCAATTTGAACCAAATTTGGTATGTGATATTATTGGGTCATAAGTATTTGACTCATGCAAAAAAAATTTCTTGTGTCCCCATGGGAACCCCAGGAGCTAAAAATAGAAATATTTACAAACGCCCATATTTCCCAAACCACATGGAACAGAAAACTGTTACTTGATATAAAGCATCCTTAGGACCAGAAGAATTGAATGGTAAAAAAAAATAGCCATCGGATATTTCAGGTTGTTGGGGGAGGGGGGGTGGGGGGGGGGGGATCAAAAAAATGCTGAGTCAGCAAATTTTTAAAAATTAAAAAAAAAAAAAAAATCTTCAAAACCAATGGTCAGAATCTTTTGATATTTGGCATACAGCATCCATAGGGGGGGGGGGGGGGGGGGCGTGTAGAAACAAGTTTGTTAAAATGAAGTCCCTTGGTTCATATTTGGGCTCAATACAGGAGCCCAAAGTTTTAACTTAGGGCAATAGGGGTAATATTCTTTAAAAATCTTCTTCAGAACCAGTACCATCCAAAATCTTTTAATATTTGGTATACATCATTGTTATGAGGGTCAGATTCAAGATTGTTCAAATCAAGTCCCTAGGTTAATATTCGGACTTCCTATAGAAGCCCAAATTTCAACTTAGTGCAATTTGGGGGATAATTTTTAAAAATCTTCTTCAGATCCAGCAGTCAGAAAGCATTCATATTTGGTATACAACATCTCGGAGGGGGTGTCCAGATTCAAGTTTGTTCAAATTGGGTCCTTAAGCTAATATTTGGGTCGCTATGGGGGGGGGGGCAGTTTCAAGTTTGTTCATATCGAGTGCTTGGGTTAATATTTGGGCTCCATATCGGAGCCCAAATTTTAACTTAGTGTAGTATGAGGAAATTTCTTTAAAAATCTTCTTCAGATTCACCAGTCGGAATGCTTTCATATTTGGTGTACAACATCTCTAGGGGGGATCAGATTCAAGTTGTTTAATTGTACCTGGGTTAATATTTGGGCTCCCTGTGGGAACCAGCATTTTAACTTAGTGCAATATGAGGGAATTTCTTCAAAAATCTTCTTCAGGTTCTTCAGTCAGAATCCTTTCATATTTGGTTTACATCTCCAGGGGAGTCAGATTCAACTTTGTTCAAATTGAGTGCCTGGGTTAATATTTGGGCTCCCTATGGGAGTCGGAATTGGCCATGTAGCTGAAGAATTAGAAATTTTGTATTCAGTACCCTCTAGAGGTGTGTTACTAAGATTAATCCACATAGGTTGTATTGAGGGGCTTCATAGGGGAGCTCCACTGTTTACATTATTATCAACTGAAGAAAAGGCATGATGCTTGAACTATTTTAGTCACTCCAGAGGGGCTCAAAAGATTAACGATGTATCCTATGGAGACTGATTGCTTAATGTAGATTCATTCTTGGGCTCTGTTTATATTGTGTTATGTTGAAGATGAGCGCTTCAGGCCCTGTGGGGCCTGTTATTTTTAATTTTTTTAAAAACGTGACCGCCAGTGGCCATCTCAGATTTTGCAATTAAATTGTCTACAATTCCTATAGCACATCCTACGGTTTGTTATTTTGCCCAGTCCCTTCTTGGTGATGTTGAGCTGCAGTGTCATTTCACTTTCATTACCTTCACAGAATGTTTCCTTATATGTATATTTGTTCCCCCAAAACTGACCAATACATCTTTCTTTGTAGTCGGTTCAGAAATCTGCTTTAAAAAAGAATTTTTCAATATTTGATGATGAGTTATAAAATATCACATGAAACAGTGGGTAAAAAGCAATTCATAAGTCATAGAATCTAGGAATTAACACAAGTGAATGATGAGTTTTGTTTATATCACACATTTTAAATTACTATTCATTAAATTGTTGTTTCTCTGTGGAACACTAGGAAGTGGAGCAATGCTTGTTTACTGTTGTAAACTGAATGTCTTACTGGTAAAAATCAAAACTCATTCTTCAACTTCTGAGATGGAAATCCTTTTTATATTGTGCAGCATGGATATAAACAGTTGGCTGAACTTGATTTTATTTATACCTCTATTGTATCAACCCTTTACCCAACGTAACAGCCAAAACCGGCCAGCGCTATTCACAAATATTACTATCCAATTTTCATTATTTTTTCATTTTTTGTGCCAAAAACATAGCTTATGACCCCTCATTGGAATGAGCTCATTCCAATGAGGGGTCATAAGCTATGTTTTTGACGCAAATGAAAAAAATAAATTATTCAAGAATTTTATTTACAAATGTCGCCTGCTTTTCATGTTAGGTAAAGGGTTAATGATATAGCCATAAAAGCAGAAAGCGACCTTAAACACTAATAAAAAAAACTAATATTAATTCAATTTTTATTTTAAAATGTGTAATTCATCACTCTTGTTACAGTTGTGAGGTATTTTTCAGGTTGATAAGAAAGTACTGAAAATGCTTGGAGACCATCCCAACATGCAGTTTGCTGGTTCCAATGTTAATTTAACAATCACCACAGATAGCTTAAATTTAATGGTCATGGAGACTGGAGAGGTAATTTGAAAGAAATTTATTATTTTTTCATTCCAACTTTGATTGTTTCTTACAAAAAAAAAACCGGTGGGGGTGGGGGTGAGGTCATACATATACTATGGAAGTTAAAAAGGAAACTTTGAGTATATTTAGGAAAAATTATTACATTGATTGTAATGTTATATTTTTCACAGGTAAAACATCAATCACACTTAACACTTATTGATTCCTAACTTGAAAAATTTCTTGGCTAGATAGTATAGCTGTTGTTACTTACATGTTTAATTCAATGTTCATTGTTGTTGCTTCTGTCCTCAAGATATTGTATATGTAATGAGTTTACTTTGCCTATGTATATACAGGGCGTTTTCATTCAATTTCAGATAATAGCAGACCATATCATGTCAGGTATATCTTTTGCTTCTGGAGGAGATGCAGTAAGTACACTTTAACTTTAAGAAGATTCCTGCAGCCGATGTGAAATACATTAACAAATGAAACTGATAAATCAGATGATAAGCAGTCTTCCTGCCAGCAACAGAGTTTTGCCCTCTTAGTTTCTAGCTAAATTTGAGTAGCTGATGATTTCTCAGCAGAATGCCTATACATTCTTGAAAATCTAGATAATCACGAACTGCTAAAATATTTTTTCAAAGTATTAAAGGACTGTAAGTTTTTGTAATCATAAAGACATGGAAAGGTACTATGAACCACTTTGAAGTGATACTAAAATATTTCCTTTTTCACACTTTACTGTGCTAAGTTTGTTTACTGGCGTTTTAGTGCTGATGAGCTGTGTTGTACACAGAAAAAGCAATCAATCAGACATTTTATTTAACAGATTATTCTGAATTTTTAGAATGTGTTCTTGGCAAAGCGATAATCTTAAAAGTGTATTTTTTTATTCAAAAGACATGATTTTAAAAATTTTAGCACAAAGTTGTAAGAATTTTCAAAATTCAAACTAATTTTTGATTGCACTCTTGCATCTGGAATTTGTTTGAAAAAAAATGAGTATGAACCTTAGGATCATTCTTGTGTTTTCTTAAAATTATAAACGTTATATAATGAGAATACATGCATCTTTCATTAAGTGCCCACCAGTATATGCTTGATGCATTTGGTAGCAAACTGAGAGCTTGCTGCTCATTGTTTAGAACATTAAACTTCCAACCTGTCCACTGGGAACTGGGGTATCCTTGGGTAAGACACTTAATCATGTTTGCCCACTTGGGGGGCACAAGGGCACATTATACTAAGGCATACTTCATGTCAGTATCATAGTACACTTGCCTTCAAGCACTGCTAACCCTGCTTGTGCAGAGTTAGTACATTGGGGAGTCTGACAGTTGCTTGCCGCTGCTCTGTGATTCACTCTGGGTACTCCAGCCCCACCGCCTGTAAAACTGTCTGACACAATGTGACCCTGGCTGTTGAAAGTGTCATTAAACTCTAATAAAACAAAACAAATAAAATAGCAGCAAACTATCCAGAGTGGCATAGAATATTGCAACTTATTCCTTGTATTTTCTATTTCAGTGGAACCCTGTTAATTGAATAGCCATTTTGCCAGTGAAAAGTATTCAATTAACAGGAGTATTCAATTAACAGGGATTGTGTCACTTTCCTGTGTTCTAGAGATAAACTTTGCATTTATTCTACTAATATCTTGTTTGACAGAGCTCTATGAGCTCTGTCAAACAAGATATAATAGATTACATGCCTGTATTGGGTGTACTGAGGCCAAATAGATCTATAAATAAAGGAAAACTGGGGAAAGTCAGGGTAACAAGACAGGATACAAGATCTTTTATTCAATTAACAGGAGTTTACTCTATAACCTATATCCAATTAACAGGTCAAATTTATAGTGGAGGTATGGTAAATGGTTTTGTGTTGGGAAATTATATTCAATAAACAGGGTTATTCAGTTAAGAGATATCCAGTTAAGTGGTCTCCACTGTATGGTTATTATGACAGATGGTTTGAAAGGATACCAGAGATGAAAGAATTCTGGAATTTATCTGCATTTCAAAATAAAGGATTTTGGTTTGTAATTCCGTACTGTAAAGTTATTAACATTCCAGTTTTTACAAAACCCAAACTGTGAAACCTCCCAAAAATTTTCAGTTATTGTGGGTTTTTTCAATATGTCCAAGGATGTTGCAAACTTTACATCGTTATTCAGTCATTTTTGTCATATAAACTTTCATATGTGCAAAGGGCATACTCACTAGTCACTGTTTCTCAGGTTACCACTGGCTCTGAGCCTAGTGTTGAATTGAGACAGGCATAGGGATCTTACAGAGATTACAGATACACAAGCACTGTACTTTTTTTCTACCCAACATTAACTCTTTACCCAATGCAGATGATATTGCAATTTATAATTTTAAATATTATTATACCCTCGCCCTGTACGTCCGTACGTCCGTACGTCCGTCCGTCCGTACGTCCGTCCTTACGTCTTTCCAGACATGAAATTCTTGTGTGCGCAACTCCTCCTACATTTATCAATCAATTTGGACAAAACTTTTCAGACATCATCACTACTAAGTGAACATGCGCATATTCCAAGATTTTTGATCTGCGACAATTTTAACCAGGTTATCTCCCTTTGACTTAGATTTATTATGTCTTCCCGTTCGAACAAATTCTTGTGTGTGCAACTCCTCCTACATTAATGAACCGATTTTGATGAAACCTTTCAAACATCATCTCTACTAAGTGATCATGTGCATATTTCAAACTTTTTGATCTGCGACAATTTTAACCAGGTTATCTCTCTTGAACTTTGATTTAATATGGGTTTCTGCATGAAATTCTTGTGTGCGCAACTCCTCCTACATTTATCAATCAATTTGGACGAAAGTTTACAGACATCATCACTACTAAGTGAACATGCGCATATTCCAAAATTTTTGAGCTGTGGCAATTTTAACTAGGTTATCTCCCTTTAACTTAGATTTATTATGGGTTTCTACATGAAATTCTTGTGCGTGCAACTCCTCCTACATTTATCAATCAATTTTGACGAAACCTTTCAAACATTATCACAACTAAGTGAACATACGCATATTCCCAAATTTTTGATCTGCGACAATTTTAACCAGGTTATCTCTCTTTAACTTGGATTTATTATGGGTTTTCAAATGGGATTCTTGTGTGTGCAACTCCTCCTACATTAATGAACCGATTTTGAATACATGTTGCACATTGTAAATGTGTTTTTCCAAATGTAAACCATATATGTGTGGGCTCTTTAAGTATTCAGTGCTGTTCTGTGGAAGGCCACATGCGAATACAAATTTCAACAACAAAAAATGATCTTTATGTATACATTTCCTTATGGCCTTCGCCTACATGATCAGAAGTGCATTCCTCTAAAAACCCAAAGCGGGGGTATTAATCACCTTCAGTGATAGTTCTAGTTTTTAGCTTAACTTGACAAAGTCAAGATAAGCTATTGCCATCATGTGTGCCGAAGTCTGTGAGTCTGTTCACATTTTCTTTAGCACAAGCTACACCCCATAGTTCTTGTCCGATCATTAAGAAGTTTCATGTGCAGGTCTGAGGACATGTCTAGATTAGAACATCCCATTTTGGTGTCAATTGGTCAACCATGATGGTCATGTGGACCTGATACACGAAAACCTTTAGCATAGTCTACAGGTTGTATTTATGAAGGGATTTCATTGTAACCTGGTAGGATGACTCCATATAATGCCTAGATGAGAACAGCCTATTTTGGGAGAGTTCAGTAACCGTGAGGGCCAAAGGGGAACAGTAGATTCCTTTAGCACAGTCTACAGGTCGCATTTATGAAGGGATTTCATTGTAAATTGGTAGGATGACTCGGTATGATGTCTAGTTGAGAACATCTTATTTTGGCTGTGATCGGTCAACCATGGTGGCCACACAGGCATGGGACCTAGATTTGTTTGGCACAGTCTACAGTTCATATTTATGAAGTGATTTCATTGTAACTTGGAAGGATAACTCGGTATGATGCCTCCTGGTCACATGATAACTCAGTATGATGTCTGGATGAAACTGTCCTATTTTGGTCACAATTGGTCAACCATTACCACCACTTGGGCATGTGACCTAAATTGCTTTAGCACTGTCTACAGGTTGTTTTTATGAAGGAATTTCATTGTAACTTGGTAGGATAACTCGGTATGATATCTAGATGCGACTGTCATATGCACCGGCTCATGACCTATATTCATTTAGCAAAGGCTATGAGTCATATTTATGAAGGGATTTCATTGTAACTTGGCAGGATGACTCGTTTTGGTATGATTTTACTGTAACTTGGTAACTTTGGTTTACATACGTAAACTGTGAGGTCCACATCTACCCAGGCCTCAGTTCTTTAGCACAGTCTTCACCTCAAATTATTCTTGCTGAAAATATAGCATGTAGGGTACAGAACTTAACATATTCTCAATTATCACAATTCTTGTCTTATTTCATAATCCTTTCATAAACATTGAACATCATCCTTTTCATCAAACACTACACACAGTCACGTTAAGCTGCAGTATCATTGACCTTTCTTTTCATATTTAAAAAAAAATTCAGCACAACCATATCATGTAACTCCCTCATTAGAACGAGCTTAACAAGCTCGTTCCAATGAGGGGGTCACAAGATACCATTTTGATTAAATTTTTTTAAAAAATAATATTTTTTCAACTGCTTTTCTTGTATATTACAAGAATGGATGTGGCTGATTTGTTAGGTAAAGGGTTAATTATGTCTTAAATGACTAAGAATCCACTAAACTGCAACTCAAATCAGACAATATCAAAAATTTGTCATGTTACTTATATTTTTATACTGTACCAATGACCCAGACATAGCTGGTGCTAATTCTCAAAAATTTAGGGCCAAACACAAATTTTGCCCCCCAATCCCCAAAATTTGCATCAAAATCCGAAAATAACATGTCCTAAATGGTCCTCCATACTTTTCCTCCACTGCGCATGCGCAGTGTCAAGGAGGTCTCGAAATTAGCGCCAATTATCATTCTTTGTTTGGCCCTTCATCAGTTCACATCTGACTGATATTTGTGCTTGTAAATCTCAGTTTAAATGATGCCAGACACATAAATATTAGAGAAATGGTGGATCTAAAGAGGAAATAGGAGGAGAGGAAAAATTAGTGGCAGGAAATAATCAGGGCTGTAACATAAAAATTTTTTATGAAATTATGTTATGTTCCCTAATTTCAAGGCATGGACCTGTTGTTGCCATTCTTGCTATAAGTTACACTGCTGGTTCAGTGTTTCCTCTCTCCCTTTCCTTTAGTCCCCCCTTGCTATTCTCCCATGCTTTTGGCATATTTTCTGTAATATTATTACTAAAATTTCTTGGGAGTTTTAGCTTGGTAACAGAATGAATTCTGTTTTTTCCCCTTGTTTACGTCCTCGCCCATGGGTGTTTAGGCATTGTGTTCTGCATCTACCATCTGATGTTCTGCAGTTTCTTCCCTGGAAGTCTCTGTTTTGCATCAGATAGTGTTTTAATTGGTAACTGATTTCGGGCCATGTTTATCAGTGCCTGGAGTCATGTTTCCGGTTTTTATATACTTCTTTTTTATATATATTATTTATTTATTTATTTATTGGTGTTTAAGGTCACATACTTATGCACAATGGCTAATCGTGACCGTGACAGTTTTACGGGTGGAGGAAGCCGGAGTACCCGGAGAGAACCACCGAGCAACGACGAGCAGCTGTCAGCTCTCCAACATCGTAACTCTGAACTCTGCACCACAGCACAGGCAGGGTTAGATTGGTTGAAGACATGCGCACCATCGACGTGCAGTACGCCTCAGTACACAGCGTCATCGTGCCCCCATGTAGGCAATCGGGGTGAAGTGTCTTGCCCAAGGACACAACGCGGTTGCCGCAGGTGGGATCTTTTTTATATTGACAACGGTTTCTGTTGAGAGTGATTCTTGTCTTTGTATTAGTTTAATCATAACAAGATACATTATTATTATACGTAAGTGTTGCATTAATTTTTTTTAAATATTTTGAAAATTTTTGTCCACACTTGGGCTTTTTGGGGATCCATTGGGGCTCAATGTTACTTTCAGAAACTTGGGCTTTTCTGAAAAAAATATTTAAAAAAAAAAATTTTTTTTTTTTTGATTTCATTTATTTTTTCTATATGTTAATGGATCATGTTATTATGTATCTTTGTTTTCAGGGGTTGGTGCGAGTACTAGGACTGTTTGTGTTCTTTTCACAATGAAAGGATATTGTTCAAATTGTAATAAGAGGAAATCTTCCTCTGACTTTCATAATCATTGTATTAATTGTAGTCGGTGTACTCGCACTAACTCCTGCTCAGTGTGTGTCTATTGGGATGACAAACACTGGAAACGTGTGTCACGGTATGTTGTTAGCGGGGATAAGGCCATACCGGTCCTTTCTCCACAGCTCGCCCGGAGTAGCGACCATTCATCGAATGGCTCAGCAGCCGGGTTCGTCCGTTGTGGTCCAGGAAGGAGATTTGGGTGATGCGAGCACTATAATAAGACAAAGTGCACACCCAGTGACGACGGATCAGAGGATGGAATGGAGGAAGCCTATTAGTCCGGTTCCTAGCTCGTCCAGGTCCATCGGGGCTGCGAGCGAGAGAGGTTCCTCTCTCGTACAACAACATTTGGGACCAGATGTTGTGGTACAAAACGTTTCGCATTCGGAGCATACGTCCGCCACTCGGGACGCTCCGTTATATAAACAGTCCAGAGAGACTGTCAATATGGCTTCCTCATCCTCACGGCAGCGCACACGACCGCATCTTGGCTACGTGACCACGGATATCCAGCCAGCTTCGCCGATCAGGGATTCCATGGCGACCAGGTCACGCCATCCGGTAGCCAGGGACACGAGGCCTGTAGACTCCGGACGTTCGCATAAAAGAATTATGCAGGAGTCAGCGTCCAGGGAGCTTCCAGCGGCAAAGCAACGTAAGACCGCTGCTCCACAGGCCTCAGTGACGGACGTGCTATCAGAAATAGCACAACTTATAGCAGCATCCCAGCAGACGACAGAATCTCTGTCGGATCAGGAATTATCTGATGACGCTGGATCGGTACGCTCCGCTGAAGCATCAGGTACGGACGACCCAGAACTTCAAATGGTCCAACAGGATGGCGAAAGGGATTCAGAGGATCTGGAGCTTTCCCTTTCGGAACAACATAAAGCTGCCGTAGATTTTATCTGGCATTATCTTCCAGAGGTTGTTCCGTCGGACCAGAATGCTGCGATGCCGGATAAGAGACTGATAGCGTCACTGGACACAGAATTTTTTGATCGGTTTAGTGACATCGTCCCTGAGTTTCCGACACAGTCGAATAATGTCACAAGAACATTTGAACTATTGAATGATGCTATATATAAGCTTGCTACCAAAACGAGCAAGTATGGTTTCTTGTCCGCAAATGCTCTACATCTGCCGTTCATCAATTCAAGGAATAAATTTGAAATGGCAGGACAGGGCATACCAAGAGTTCCTCTGCGTCTAGACGACCAGGCTGAAGACCTAGAATTGTCTATACCGTCGTCTATGTCAATTCCAACCACGACATTGGAAACGACAATAATGTCTAATAGAGTTAACTTAGACACTTTATCATATGCAGATCACCTTACTAAAGCGTTATCATTACGTCTTGAAGAGAAAGAATTCCAGGATATACAATCCTCCTTAAGAGTTCTTTCGAGGGCCATAGCTTATTCCACGTATAACTCTGCCCTTTCAGTGGCAAACCTGGAGTTGGTTAGACGTGATGCGGCCCTAGCTACATCCACGCGCGTGGATAGTAAGGTGAAAAACTCTCTCAGAGTCGCTCCGGTCTCCGGAGAGCTTCTCTTCGACGGCAAGCTTTCAGCAATCTATGATCAGATAACTAAGAAAGCTTCGGATTCTCTGCTATTCAAATCCGCTTCTAAAAAGTCGGATACAGCAGAAAAGAGTAAGACAGGCACTTCTGGGACAAGTACGCCCAAGGGAAGTTCCTATAGAGGTTCCTATGCGTCCTCTAGGTCTTATTCTAGAGACCGTCAAGGCAGCGACTCACGTAGGGGACGTTATACTGGCCGAGATAACCGGTCAGACGTCCCTAGGTCGACGGGGGGAGGTGCGGGTCGTGGCAGACGTAGTTTCTCCTTCCGCAAGCCTCGCAGGTCCAGGAGGTGATGGTATGTACCTCTATCGTGTTCTGGTAGGCGGAAGATTGTCGAGTTTTGTAAACAATTGGGCGTCAATTACGGATGACCCCTGGGTTCGAGGGGTAATTTCGGAAGGACTAAGAATATCCTTCAAACAAAAGTCCAAAATGGACTCAGCTTCCGTCAAATCCGCAGAAAAGAGACGCACTTCTATCAGAAGTACAGTCTCTTGAGAAGAACGCGGTAGAGGTCGTAGAAGACCAGGAATCACCGTGTTTCTACAGCCATCTGTTTCTGGTTTCGAAACCAGACGGCTCGTTCCGTCCAGTGATAGATCTGAGCTGGATAAACAAGCTGATCGTCGCTCCGAAGTTCTATATGGAGACAATTCGATCAGTCAGAGCGAGTATACATGCATAGATCTCAAGGATGCGTACTTTCACGTCATGGTACAGCCGACATTCAGAAACTATCTACGCTTCGCAGTCCTAGGAGTTGTATATCAGTTCCGAGCGATGTGCTTCGGTTTGAACCTAGCGCCCTGGGCTTTCACTCGAATAATGAACTCGGTAATGATGCATTTCCGAGCTCATTCGTCTGCGGTAACGTCGGCCTACCTGGACGACATTCTTCAGAGGTACAGCAATGAGTTAACGTTTCAGAACGATGTGCAGGATCTGCTTTTATTACTCCGATGTCTCGGTTTTATAATTAACGAGGAGAAGTCGGATCTGGTGCCGTCCAAGTCATTCACCCACCTGGGGATGAGCTTCGAGATGCACAGCAATCTTGTTCGTCTGCCATTAACCAGAGCAAAATTAATCAGTTGTTACGCTCGCTATTGTCTTCACTCAGACAAAGTCACAGCGAGAGAATTCATGATACTGATAGGTCTTTGCGGAGCTGCTGCAGATCTCATTCCGATGGGGCGGTTACGCACTCGTCCTCTTCAAATTTTCTTGACTCAGAATTGGAGAGTGAAGATTCATTCGCTCGATATAGACGTTCTCTTGTCAAATCAAGTGAAACAAGAGATTCAGTCTTGGGCAAACATTCAGTGGTTAACTCAAGGAGTTCCACTGCAGTTGCTGGATCTGAGTTTTACTATTATGACAGATGCCAGTCAAACAGGTTGGGGTGCAACATTGATCCCAACGGATTCGAAGTGCCAGGGTCTTTGGGATCTGCAGTTTCTAGGCAAGCACATAAACATCAAAGAAATGATGTCAATTTGGCTTGCGCTATGTCATTGGATGAACATTATTCAGAAAGCACATGTCCAAATCCTGTCCGACAATACGACTGTAATAGCATATATTCGGAACCAGGGAGGCACTCATTCCATTCCGTTATTCAATTTAACGGAAAGAATCCTTCTGTTTGTACTAGAACACCAAATTCTACTTTCGGTCCGTCATATTCCGGGTCGTCTGAATGTATTAGCAGACTCCCTTTCATGGAAGGGTTGTTTGTTGCCGTCAGAATGGACTCTCAACAAACAGGTATTCAATCAGATTTGCTACTAATGGGAGTGGCCAATGATAGACTTATTTGCGACACAGCTCAGCAATCAGTTGCAGACATATGTGTCACCATGTCCGGATCCTCGAGCATATGCAGTAGACGCTCTATCGATCTCGTGGGACGGAATGATAGGATATACGTATCCTCCAGCGCCGTTGATTCAGCAGATATTGCTAAGGATAAAACAATCTCAATGCAAAATTCTGTTGGTAGCATCTCTGTCTCCACAGAGACCGTGGATAAATCTACTCAGGTGTCTGCTGTGGGACATACTGCGGAAGCTTCCTCCACGAGAGGATCTTCTTTCGCAGGGGAAATCGAGTCAACTACATCACAACCCGCAAGGTCTCAACCTTCACGTATTTCCGTTGTGCGGTCCTTCTTGCACGGCAAGCATTTTACAGGACGAGCAATGGATGCAATTTCTAACTGTAGGAGGACCTCTTCTTCGCTAAACTATGTGGCTAAGTGGAAGGTCTTTTGTCATTGGTGTAGGGATCATTCTGTTGATATTTTTGATCCCTCCATTCCAGACATTGCAAACTTTCTAGTATACTTGTTTGTTGAGATCAAACTGCAGCCTGTTACTATTAAAGGTTATAGGTCTATGTTATCTGATACCTATGCACACCATGATAGTTTACAAATTGGATCTAATGTCTCTTTATCTAAATTAGTTAGAAACTTCTCGATAAATAGACCTAGAACCCTTAGATTAATTCCTAAATGGAATTTAGCTTGGGTTCTTCTTAAACTAAAAGAAAAGCCATTTGAGCCTCTTGAGACAGTGGACTTCAAATTCTTATCTTATAAGACAGCATTTCCCTTAGCTTTCTCTTCTGCTAGAAGAGTCAGTGAGCTTCATGCACTATCTGTGGACGATTCTCACTATCGTAGTGTCGGGGACACTATTACCTTTACTACTAATGTTGGATTTTTGGCTAAGAATCAGGCTCCTAATAACTATCCGGAACCTTCTATTATTAAGGCCTTTCCGTCTTCAGATGGGCATAGGCCTTTACTCTGTCCGGTTAGAGCTTTACGTATTTATAAACGAAGATCTCAGTTTATCAGAAAGGGACGAAAAGGCTCCTTTTTGTCTCTGATGCCTAATAGAAAGGACATTATGGTCCATTCTATTATTGCTAGATGGATTCAATTAACTATCCGTACTGCTTATGATAATCTATCTTCATCTCAGCAGTCTGTGCTTAAGATTTCGGCTCATGAAGTAAGAGCTCTTTCTACATCTTGAGCTTACCCAAATAGTGTTGCTATTACAGATTTAATGAAGGCTGCATATTGGTCTCAGCCATCCACATTCACGAATTTTTATCTCAGAAATATTGAGTCCATTTCTGGAGACCTGCATTGTTTAGGTCCGTTATCTGTTGCTCAGAATGTTGTCCACTAAACAGTTGCAACTATAGTTATGCAGGCTTTCTGTTCTGGCAGTGACTCTGTCCTGCTGTCCTCTTCGCTCTGGGCTATTTGACCCAGGGCAAGGGGAAAGGGGGGGAGGGAGGGTGTTCCCTTAGGTCACCTGCTTTATAGTGAAAAGCAAGGGGATACCTCCTCCGGAGTCAGTAATTCTGAGTCGGTACCGAGATGGTTTTAAAGTGTAAAGCTAATGTTTAAATTCATTCATGTCATATTTTTAAACTGTAGCTCGGTGTGAAGCATTTGTGTATGTCACGTGTCAAATGGGCATTAATATACAATCCTCGGACAATTTTAATGATTATAAAGAGTCTCAATTCTCTGGACTTACTTTATTTATTGGCTTACTTTAAAAATAATTAATATAAAGGGTTATACTGGATGTTAATAGAGAACATGGATGTTATTATGCTCAATTATGAAGGGTGTTGTGTCTTTCTAATTTGTCATAAATAAGAAAGATACATGTAAAGCCTAATCCTCCTTTACTCCTCGAGGGGATAACTCTATTATATATAGTTGAGCTTATTGGATTTTCCTCTATGTCCTAGGCCCTCCAGCCTTTTTTTCTATTCAGCTATGTCTGGGTCATTGGTACAGTATAAAAATGTTAAAAAATTTATAGTAATTTATATATTTTTTATACTTACCAATGACCCAGACGGGGATGGCCCTCCCAGGAGTTGGGAACTCGTACCTCCCCGCTGAGTACATAGCGCTGACCAGGCACTGCTTGTAAGAATGATAATTGGCACCAATTTCAAGACCTCCTTGACACTGCGCATGCGCAGTGGAGGGAAAGTATGGAGGACCATTTAGGACATGTTATTTTCTGTTTTTGATGCAAATTTTGGGGATTGGGGGGCAAAATTTGTGTTTGGCCCTAGAATTTTGAGAATTAGCACCAGCTATGTCTGGGTCATTGGTAAGTATAAAAAATATATAAATTACTATAAATTTTTTAACTTTTTTACAAAATTTTTATAGAAATTTCATCAATACCTTATGTGACATTTTATGTCAAAAATGACTGAGGCTCCACTAAACCTCAACGCAAATCAGACAATATCAAAATTGGTTATGTCACTTATTTTTTCCAAGTATAACAAAACAAATTTGCAATAAATTTCAACAATACCTTATCATGTGACCCTTTTTAGAACACTCTCAGCAGACTCATTGCCACGATGTGTCACTTGATAAAGGTTTTGTTGAAATTTATTGCAAATTTCTTTTCTTTTCAACTGCTCAGTTGTAAATTACGTGAGTCGATGCAGTCAATTCAGTAGTTACTTTGGTTAAAAATATTGAAAATTAGTGATGTTGACAGGGTTGAGTATGAAAGTATGTTTCCATCTTGAATTTTTTTTTTTTTTTTTTTTTACTCTTGCCTGCTTTAACCCCTGAAGGACACAAAACATATCAGGCTCGGGATATCCACTTGCCAGTCATTCATGTCTCAGAAAGATCAAATTTGGCCAGTGGTTTAATATCGACCAGTTGTCCACAGGCTCACTCCTGTATGCACTTCATAGATGTAGACATCTGCACATACACAAAGCTTCTTGATGTGACCATCAATCTTGCCAATAATTATTCTTTTGTTTGACCTCCTTGTGAACAATGTTTACCTGATCTCATAAAATTCAAAAAAGTTTGTGGCTTCAAATGCTGGATCAGTATGAATGTACTTCGAAAAGAACACCTATGAAGATATTGGGAAGGATGGCAGACAGGAACATTTTATATCAGAACAGTGTTTTCTAAAATTTTACTTTGAAAAGTTTAGAATCCTGTTTCACTCTTGTATTAGGTTTTTCCCTGAGTATAACCATTTGTTTACTCTCACATATTTATGTCTGCTCGATGTTTTCCTTCCCCTTCCTGTTCTAAAGTTATTTCGCATTTTTAAAAATTATTTTCGAAAAAAATTTTCTTCTTTGTTTATGTTGCAAACGGCTACCCAAGTATAACAAACAGTCTTTTACTCCATAAAGTCTTGTACTTTATTTTCAAATTTTTGTTCACCAGTTTCTGTTATAAATAAATTTCTTGTCTCCTAATTTTATTCAACCCAAAAATTTGAATTATTACAAAATTTTGCTGGGTTTGCATGACTATGTAGTCTTACTGTGATAATCACTTTTCTTGCTTGATAAGCACCAGGTGCAACCAAGAGAATTCTTGTTTTGTTTGCATAAATTGGGGCAACAAATGTTGGCAAAAATTCAACCATACATTGTCGTGCAGATCCGGTCATTCCATGGTAGTCGCCTCCGCATCAACGAAAATTGTTTTCTTTTTTCTATTCTAGAAAGTTTATTGGAAAATTCATCAGCACAGAAGTCTTTGATAGTAGATGTTTGTGCCATTTACATAGGGAACAACATACACCTGTAGCACTATGGTTCTGGGCAAGCTGGCATATAAGGTGCTAAATAACAATGCAGCTACTGCAACCTTGGGGCCAAGGTCAGTTGGCGGTGCATTGAATGCCAGCTTACAAGGGTGCGAGCATTCCTACATACTATAGGTTCTGTCTCGGCACCCTTGATAAATGTGGTTAATGTGGGAGAGACAATTAGCCCATCTGAGGACTCACTTGCCTTGCGATCAAATGAGTTATTATTGAATGTAGTCATTAGCACCTCACCTTCGACCGGATGGTTGCTCCACCTGGTACATACTCTCGTCATTCCATGGAAGTGCAGTTGCTTAGTGGTTACGGCCTGGACTTCAAACTGAATGGTCCATGATTTGATCCCCACCAGGGGTTACTGCATTGTGTCCTTTGGCAAGGCACTTCATACCACATTCCCATGTGGTGGCACGGTGGCACTATGTATTAAGGCATACTGCACATCAATGGTGCACTTGTCTTCAACCAATGCTAACCCTGCTTGCGCAGAGTTAATAAGATCGCAAGTCAAGCAGTTGCTCGCCATTGCTTGGTGGCTCTCATCAGTACTCTGGCTTCCTCCACCCACCAAACTGTCAGACACGAGGTGACCCTTGCTGTCGAAAGTGTCTTTAAACCCCCAATAAATAAATATGTCATTCCATACTCTTCATCACTCTCATCGTCATCATAGATACTCACTGAGTAAACATTCAGACACTAAAAGCCACAGATCTTCTCACAGTCATCATCATTCTAAGAAGCATTCTTTGCACCTGAGAGAATCTTAAGAATGTCATGGTTCTGTCGAGGCTACTCATCATGAATGCAGGTGTTGCCATAATATCTCCTTTAAGGTCAACTGAGAGACCGCTTTGACCTGGCACTGAATCTGGTAAGGCCTTTAGGCAAGCATTATAACGGTTATCTTGCGCATTTCAATTGTAGGACTTGTCACCTGATCAGCCCAACACTCCTTTCCTTATTGAAGACACATCAAAGTCATACTCACACACAAATCAGTTGGAAGATCATCATCATAGTTCCTATTCTTCTCGCTCTCAATCTGAATACTATCCATCATCTTCATTAGACAGGATTCATTTTCAAAAACGTGATCGATCTTTACCTTTTCCGATTCAATCTCCTCAAGTGTTTGAAGCATTCAGGAAAATAAATTTGCTTCTTATCCACATATCAGGCAGTAAATCTTTCATATCAAAAAGAGAATCAGAAGGTACTGCTCAGAAAATCAAAGGATTTTCAGACAGACAGTCTGTCACTTCAAGTTCTGGTTTTACCTCTGGACAAGAAATCTTCCTCTCTCAGTATTAAGATTCTATACCCATGATCATCTGTTTTGGATCAAACCCTAGAAATGTCGAGAGAAATGCTCAACATCTATCTTTTGTGGTTCATATTATATCTGCCTTAGGGAGAAGATTAAGAAGACCAAAATGGTGGTGGTATTCTCTCCTTTAAGAGTGTTTTCTCACTGTGTAATGTCTGCTATTCACTCGACAGTCCTCAGCATTGCTAATCACAAGCTTGTCAGACGAGATAATGCCTTAGTGTCTTTCACTTCTTTCGATGCAGACTTGAAATCTTCTCTCCAAACCACTCCATTATCAGGTTCCAGTCTTCTTAATGACCAGGTAACCTTTGTCCTTGAAGTCACCAAGCAAGCAACGGATAATTTACTTTTGTGTCAACTACAAGGACATTATTCATCTCATTTGCAGTCTTAGTATAAGAGAAAACAGGAGAACTATTCTTAATTTTCTCATCATGCTTCATATTTGCAATCTGCTTCACTGAACTACCAGTCACCTAAATGATCTCAGAAATCGTATACAGAACATAACCAGTCTTCATTCCATGGAAAAGTGAAGAGAGGAAACATAGTTTCTCTGGTTGCAAGTCTCGTGAAGGTAGAAAACAAAGCTACAAAACTCTATTGCCTTCCAATCACCTGAAGAATTTTGATGTTTCTTTCAAACTGGCAAAAGATTAGATGATCCTTGGGTTCTTTGGGTCATAAAAGAAGGGTTTTCCCTCCCATTCAAATGAAAACCTCCCTTAACAAGTATACCAATGCCAACTATTCTGCCAACCTATCAAGTGAAAAGAAATTTTTGTTTGACTCAGTGCAGTCAATGCTTCAAAAGGAGGCAATGCAAGTTCTATGCAACATAAAATCTCCTGATTTGAATTCAAAAATATTCCTGGTGCCAAAGCCAGACTGCTCCTTTCGTCCAGTCACAGAACTCACTGAGATAGAACACCAAACTGTCATTCATTTCCAAATTCTCTATGGCAACAGATCACATGAGGAACAGCATTCAGATTAACTACTTTGCCATGAGCTTCGACACTAAGGATGCACATATTTTTATACTGTACCAATGACCCAGACTTAGCTGGTGCTAACTCCAACAAAACCAGGGCCAAACACAAATTTTGCCCCCCAATCCCCAAAATTTGCATCCAAAACAAAAAGAAATCATGTCCTAAAGGACCTCCATACTACGCCTCTACTGCGCATGCGCAGTGACGCAGTCGTCCCGAAATTGGCGCCAATTATCATTCTCTGTTTGGCCCTTCATCAGTCAACATCTCACTGATCTTTGTGCTTGTAAATCTCAGTTTAAAGGATGCCAGACACGTAATTTTTGGAGAAAATGTGATTCTAAGGAGGATAGAAGGAGGAGAGGAAAAAGAAGTGGCAAAAAATAATCAGGGCTGTACTTAAAATTTTTTGATGAAATTATGTTAAGTTGCCTATTTTCGAGGCATGGGCCTCTTGTTGTCATTCTTGCTAATTGTTGCACTGCTTATTCAGTGTTTCCTCTCCCCTAGCCTTCTAAAGTCCCCCCTGGCAATTCTCCCATGCTTTTGGCATATTTTTGAGAAGTTTCATTTCTAAAATTTCCTGGGAGAGTTGCTTGGTTACAGAATGTTTTCTGTTATTTTCCCCATAGTTACGTTTTCACCCTTGGGTGTATAACGTTTGTGTTCTGCATCTTCCATCTGATGTTCTACAGATTCTCCCCTGGGAGTCTCTGTTTTGCATCAGATAGAGTGTAATTGATGACTGATTCCGGGCCAGTTTTTTCAGTGCCTGGAGTCATGTTTTCTGGTGTGTTTACAATGTTTGTTTTCATTGGCAACAGCCTTTTTTGAGGGGGGCTGTTTGCCTTTGTGGTAGTTTATCTCATTATAAGATACATTTATATTATCCGAAAGTGTCTCATTAATTATTTTATATAATTTTAAAATTTTTGACCACACTTTGCCATCGGATCCATCGGGGCTCAATGTTACTTTTCAGCAACTTGGGCTTTTCTGAAAAAATATTTTTTCAAAATTATTTTGTTTTGCAATTGTTTTTTCATTTATTAATGGATCATGTTATTATGTATCTTTGTGTCAGGGGTTTTTGCGAGTAACTAGGACTTATTGTTGTTCTTTCACAATGAAGGGACATTGTTCAAATTGTAATAGGAAGAAATCTTCCTCTGACTTTCATGATCATTGTATTAATTGTAGTCAGTGTTCTCGCATTAATCCCTGTCCTATATGTGAACATTGGGATGAGAAACATTGGAAACGTGTGTCACGATATGTTGTTTCTGGAGAAAGAGCGATGCCGGCTCTTTCTCCACAAGGTCACTCTACTCTCTCAGTTTCTATTTCAGAGGAACCAGAACAGGGTGATGTTTCCATGTTCTTCAAGTGTGCGTCCGTCGTCACAAATGAATTCAGAGCTAGCGGCAAAAGTGCTCATGGAGATTAGACAAATGTCGTCCGCTAGCTCGCCCGGTGTAGCGTCCATTCACTGAATGGTTCGGCAGCCGGGTTCGTCCGATGCGGTCCAAGAGGAAATTTTGGGTGATGCGAGCACTATAAACATAATAGATGCACACCCAGTGACGGCGGATAGTAAACGAGAACGGAGGAAGCCTTTTAGTCCGGTTCCTAGCTTGTCCAGGTCCAGCCGGGCCGCGAGCGAGAGAGGTCCCTCTCTCGTACAACAACATCTGGGACCAGATGTTGTGGTACAAAATGTGTCTTTAGCGGAGCATACGTCCGTCGCTCGGGACGCTCCGTTGTATAAGCAGTCCGCAGAGACTGTTAAGGCTTCCTCTTCTCGTCAGCGCACACGACCGCACCTTGGCTGCGTGACCGCCGATATTTTACCAGCTTCGCCGTTGAAGGATTCTTCGGCGACCAGGTCACACCATCCGGCAGCCAGGGATTCGAGACCGATGGACTCCGGACGTTCGCATAGGAAGAGTATGCGGGAGCCATCTGATGCGGAGCTGCCCTCGGCGAAGCAGCGAAAGACTGCGCCTCCGCAGGTCTCGACGTCGGACATTCTTGTGCAGATAGCACAGCTTATCGCAGCATCCCAGCAGCCGACAGGAACGGTGTCGGATCGAGAATTATCCGACGGCGCTGGGTCGGTACGCTCCGCCGAAGCATCGGGGGCGGACGACCGGGAACATCGGGAGGTCCGACCGGATGGTGAAAGGGATACGGATGAATTGGAGCTATCCCTTTTGGAACAACATAAAGCTGCCGTGGACTTCATCCGGCACTTTCTCCCTCAAGTTGTTCCGTCGGGCCAGACTGCTGCGCTTCCGGACAAAAGAATTATAGCGTCATTGGACTCTGAATTTTTTGAGCGGTTCAGGGACATCGCTCCCGAGTTTCCGTCGCAGTCCAATAATGTTGCAAGAACATTTGAATTATTGAACGACGCTATTTTTAAACTTGCTTCCAGGACGGGGAAAGCAGGTTTCTTGTCCGCAAATACTCTTAACCTGCCTTTCATTAATGCAAGGAATAAATTTGATACGGCAGGACAGGGTATACCGAGAGTTCCTCTGCGTATGGACGACGAGGCGGAAGATTTAGAGCTATCATTACCGTCGTCAGCTTCTATTCCAACCACGGTGTTGGAAACAGCTATTGCGTCTAACAGAGCCAATTTAGATGCCTTATCTTACGCAGATCACCTTACTAAGGCATTATCACTGCGCCTTCAAGGGGAAGAGTTTCAGGATATACAATCCTCTTTAAGACTTCTTTCAAGGGCAGTAGCTTATTCCACGTGTAACTCCGCCCTTTCAGTGGCAAATCTGGAGTTGGTTAGACGTGATGCAGCCCTAGCTACATCCACACTGGTGGATTCTAAGGTGAAGAACTCTCTTAGAGTCGCTTCGGTCTCAGGAGAACTTCTCTTTGACGGCAAGCTTTCCGCTATTTATGATAAAATTAAAAAGAAAGCTAATGATTCTCTGTTGTTCAGATCGGCTCCTAAAAAGTCGGATACAGCAGACACGAATAAGACAGGCACTTCTGGGTCTAATGCTCCCAAGAGAGGTTCCTATAGAGGTTCCGGTGCGTCCTCTTGGTCTTATTCGAGAGACCGTCAGGATAGCGACTCTCGTTCGGGACGCCCTTCAGGCCGGGACAATCGGTCGGACGCCCCGAGGTCGATGAGGCGAGGTGCGGGTCGTGGAAGACGTGGTTTCTCCTACCGCAGGCCTCGCAGGTCCAGGAGGTGATGGCTTAAACCTCTATCGCGTTCCGGTTGGCGGAAGGTTGTCGAGTTTTTCACAAGAGTGGGCGTCGATTACAGACGACCCTTGGGTGAGAGGAGTGACTTCGGAAGGTCTAAAGATATCCTTCAAACGAAAGCCTCCATTAACTCGAAGTCCAAAGTGGACTCATCTTCCGTCAAATCCACAGAAAAGAGACGCTCTGTTATCAGAGGTGCAGTCTCTTTTAATGAAGAACGCGGTAGAGGTCGTAGAAAACCAGGAATCTCTGGGATTCTACAGCCATCTGTTGCTGGTTCCGAAACCAGACGGCTCGTTCCGTCCAGTCATAGATTTGAGCTGGATAAACAAGCTGATCGTCGCTCCGAAGTTTTATATGGAGACGAATCGATCGGTCAGAGCGAGTATTCGGGGTGAACGATTATGCAACGAGCATAGATCTCAAAGATGCGTACTTTCACGTCATGGTACATCCGACATTCCGAAAGTATCTACGCTTCGCAGTCCTAGGAGTGGTGTATCAATTCCGGGCGATGTGCTTCGGATTGAATCTAGCACCCTGGGCTTTCACTCGGGTAATGAACTCGGTAATGATCTACTTCCGAGCTCATTCGTCTGCGGTAACGTCGGCCTACCTGGACGACATTCTTCAGAGGTACGGCAACGAGTTAACGCTTCAGAACGATGTTCAGAATCTTCTTCTATTGCTCCGACGTCTCGGTTTTATAGTAAACGAGGAGAAGTCGGATCTGGTGCCGTCCAAGTCATTCACTCATCTGGGAATGAGCTTCGAGACGCACAACAATCTCGTTCGTCTGCCGTTAACCAGAGCGAAATTAGTCAGTTGTTACGCTCGCTATTGTCTGCACGCAGACAAAGTCACGGCGAGAGAATTTATGAGACTGATAGGTCTGTGCGGAGCCGCCGCGGATCTCATTCCGATGGGGCGGCTACGCACACGTCCTCTTCAAATTTTCCTGACTCAGAATTGGAGTGTGAAAATTCATTCGCTCGATGTAGACGTTCTCTTGTCAGATCAAGTGAAACAAGAGATTCTCAGACTTGGGCAAACATTCAGTGGTTAACTCAAGGAGTTCCGCTGCAGTTGCCGGATCCGAGTTTTACCGTTATGACGGATGCCAGTCAAACAGGTTGGGGTGCATCATTAATCCCAACGGATTCGAGATGCCAGGGTCTTTGGGATCCGCAATTCCTGTGCAAGCACATAAACATCAAGGAAATGATGTCAATTTGGCTTGCGTTACGTCACTGGATGGACATTATTCACGATGCTCATGTCCAAATCCTATCCGACAATACGACAGTAGTGGCGTATATACGGAATCAGGGAGGCACTCATTCAGTTCCGTTGTTCAATCTAACGGAAAGAATTCTTCTGTTTGTGTTAGAACATCACGTTCTTCTTTCGGTCCGTCACATACCGGGTCGTCTGAATGTGCTAGCAGACTCCCTTTCACGAAAGGGTCGCTTGTTGCCGTCGGAGTGGACTCTCAACAAACAAGTATTCAATCAGATTTGCTACCAATGGGAACGGCCAATGATAGACTTATTTGCGACACATCTCAACAATCAGTTGCAGACGTATGTGTCTCCGTGTCCGGATCCAAGAGCATTTGCAGTAGACGCTCTGTCGATCCCTTGGGACGGAATGATAGGATATGCGTATCCTCCAGCGCCGTTAATTCAACAAGTATTGCTAAAGATAAAACAATCTCAATGCAAGATTCTGTTGGTAGCATCTCTGTCGCCACAGAGACCGTGGATAAATCTACTCAGGTGTCTGTTGTAGGACCTACCGCGGAAGCTTCCTCCACGAGAGGATCTTCTTTCGCAGGGGAAATCGCGCCAACTCCATCACAACCCGCAAGATCTCAACCTTCACGTTTTTCCGTTGTGCGGTCCTTCTTGCATGGCAAGCACTTTACAGGACGAGCAGTGGATGCGATTTCTAACTGTAGGAGGACCTCCTCTTCGCTAAACTATGCGGCTAAGTGGAAGGTTTTTCGTCGTTGGTGTAGGGATCATTCTGTAGATATATTTGATCCCTCTATACCAGACATTGCAAACTTTCTAGTATACTTGTTTGACGAAATCAAACTGCAGCCTGTTACTATAAAGGGTTATAGATCTATGTTATCTGATACCTATGCACATCATGATAGTTTACAAATTGGATCTAATGTCTCTTTATCGAAATTGGTTAGAAACTTTTCGATAAATAGACCCAGAACTCTTAGATTAATTCCTAAGTGGAATTTAGCTTGGGTTCTCCTTAAATTGAAGGAAAAGCCATTTGAACCTCTTGGGACAGTAGATTTCAAATTCTTATCTTATAAGACAGCTTTTCTCTTAGCTTTCTCTTCTGCCAGAAGAGTCAGTGAGCTTCATGCACTATCGGTGGATGATTCTCATTATCGTAGTGTTGGGAACACTATCACCTTCACTACTAATGTGGGTTTTTTAGCTAAGAATCAGGCGCCTAATAAATATCCGGAACCTATTGTTATTAAGGCTCTTCCGTCTTCAGACGGGTGTAGGCCTTTACTCTGTCCTGTTAGAGCACTACGTATCTATAAACAGAGATCTCAGTTTATCAGAAAGGGACAGAAACATTTCTTTCTGTCTTTGATGCCTAATAGAAAGGACATTTCAGTCCATACTATTGCTAGATGGATTCAGTTAACTATCCGTACTGCTTATGAAGATTTATCTTCTTCTCAGCAGTCTGTGCTTAAGATTTCTGCTCATGAAGTAAGAGCTCTTTCTACTTCCTGGGCTTATGCTAATAGTGTTGCTATTTCAGATTTAATGATGGCTGCTTATTGGTCTCAGCCATCCACATTTACGAATTTTTATCTCAGAAATATTGAGTCCATTTCTGGAGACCTGCATTGTTTAGGTCCGTTATCTGTTGCTCAGAATGTCGTCCACTAAACAGTTGCAACTATAGTTATGCAGGCTTTCTGTTCCGGCAGTGACTCCGTCCGGCTGCCCTCTTCGCTCTGGGCTATTTGACCCAGGGCAAGGGGAAGGGGGGGGGGGGGGGGGGGGGGGGGGGCGGGTGTTCCCTTAGGTCACCTGCTTTATAGTGAAAAGCAAGGGAATGCCTTCTCCAAGTCAGTATTTCTGAGTCGCTTCCGGGATGGTTTTAAAGTGTAATATTAATGTTTAAATTCATTCATGTCTTATTTTTAAAGTGTAGCTCGGTGTGAAGCATTTGTATATGTCAAGTGTCAAACGGGCTTTAATATACACTACTCGGACACTTTTAAATGATTATAAAGAGTCTCAATTCTCTGGACTACTTTATTTATTGGCTTGCTTTAAAAATAATTAGTATAAGGGTTATACTGGATGTTAATAGAGAACATGAATGTTATTGTGCTCAATTATTAAGGGTAGTGTATCTTTCTAATTTAATATTAAATAAGAAAGATACATGTAAAGCCTAATACTCCTTTTCTCCTTAAGGGGTTACCTCTTTACTATATAATTCAGCTTATTGGATTTTCCTCTATGTCCTAGGCCCTCCAGCCTGTTTACTATTCAGCTAAGTCTGGGTCATTGGTACAGTATAAAAATGTTAAAAAATTTATAGTAATTTATATATTTTTTATACTTACCAATGACCCAGACGGGGATGGCCCTCCCTGGAGTTGGGAACTCTTGCCTCCCCGCTGAGTACATAGCGCTGACCAGGCACTGCCAGTAAGAATGATAATTGGCGCCAATTTCGGGACGACTGCGTCACTGCGCATGCGCAGTAGAGGCGTAGTATGGAGGTCCTTTAGGACATGATTTCTTTTTGTTTTGGATGCAAATTTTGGGGATTGGGGGGCAAAATTTGTGTTTGGCCCTGGTTTTGTTGGAGTTAGCACTAGCTAAGTCTGGGTCATTGGTAAGTATAAAAAATATATAAATTACTATAAATTTTTTAACTTTCACATCAAAATCCATCAAAATCCATCACCCCTATGGGAAATACTTGATGTTTGCTGTCAACAAGAAGGTTTATTATTTCTGAGAAATCTGTTTCAGTCTAAACCTTGCTCCGTGGATGTCACTGATGTCATGAATGGTGTCATAACTTATTTCAGAGGTCGATCATCAGCCCTGACTTTGGCATATATGGGCAACATTCTCCAGAGACATTGCCATAAAGTAACTCTTCAGCAAGACGTCCAGAAGCTCCTATTGCTCTTACAATCAAATACAAATACTTGATGTCTGCTGTCAACCAGAAGGTTTATTATTTCTGAGCCATGTGCTTCGGAATTTAATCTATTCATACCAATGTTTAACAACAGCTCATTTCTCTGACAAGATTAAATTCGTTAAAGGACGAGTTGCCTTTTGGGAAAATTTGCAGCTTGAAATTTTAATATTTTGTCATCAGTCTTCAGAGTGTTAATTGGTGTTTGTTTTAAGTGTATAGTATATAAAGTTATAACTTCAGTTTTTCCAGATAAGTCGTTTTTGAGTTTGAAGGAAGACTTATTGTCAAAAGCTTGTTTGCTGGACGAATGGTCTTAAAACTTTTCCTTGGACCCACCATTTTCTGAACAACTTCTTCTTACCCAGTGCAGTTCAGAGATGACAGTTTCTGTATTTTCTCCCCAATAACCCAAACAATTAAATTCCTCTTTCAACTCCTAGTCTTTGACCCACATTGGAATGAGTTCAGACAACAAGACAGTTAATATTTTGATTGTCACAAATAAGACATTGATATAACTTTTCAAAATAATTTTTAAAATCATGGTTTTTTTTCATCTACAGGAAACTCTAGATTTCATTGCCTATGTTGCCAAGGATAGCATGATGGGAAGAGCATGTCATGTCCTAGAATGTGGAGGAGGATTGTCTGAAGATGTTATAACAACTATTGGTCAGGCATTTGAGCTGAGATTCAAAGATTATCTTAAAAATCAACCTAAAGCAGTTACCATTCCTGAAAAGTGAGCTTTTTAAAACAGTTCTGTAAATTTTGGATGGGGGTGGGGGAGCCTAATGCACATTTGCCAAGTTTTTGTTTAAAGCAAATATC
Organism: Pictodentalium vernedei; assembly: GCA_031216915.1. NCBI lineage: Eukaryota > Metazoa > Mollusca > Scaphopoda > Dentaliida > Dentaliidae > Pictodentalium > Pictodentalium vernedei. The sequence goes on from CM062293.1 coordinate 288,167,761, forward strand.
AACAACATTGAAAACTGTGGAAATTCCAAGTCAACCAATCACTATCCTTTATTTTATCAAGGATAAACTAGCTTCTGATAGGTCGTAGGCTATCTACCATGTTGTTGTAGTCATCTTCACCACATTTTAATCTACATGGTTGCCACTTTCATGGAGAAAACCTATCTAGAAGTGTCATGGAAAACATTATTTTTTCTAAAAAGCCTTGGAATTCTACACAAAGCTACCAATTTTAAGAACTTAGTTTACATTTTTTGATCTGTGGCAGTCCATGAGCTTGTAAAATGATAATGATATAGGGAGGAGGAGGCCATTTTTGATAATTATCATGTAGCTGAAGGTCACTGTTAAAATGAGTAGATTTTTAGTTTCTGTACAGAAACTTTATCTTCCTTATGGGATGTTTCTATGTTAAAACAGGACATCCAATACAATAACATTAATTTGTTCTAACAGTACTGAATATATACACAGAACGTCACTCTCATTCTATCCTTCTGTGCTGGCACTCATGCCATATTGACGAATGCATTCAAACGTCGTGAAATTCTGTATTTATAACATGCCTCCATGATAATTACAATTTTGTAATTTATTGTGAAAAATTCTGTCTTATTTGACAGTCTGATATCTGCTTGAAATAAAAACAAAAACAAAACTCAGGTGTAATTGGCAAACGTGTGACAGATCAATATGTAAACAGAAAAATCTAAATGAAGATTGTTTCTAAATAGGTTATTTGTTTGCATTTTAAAGAAATTAGCTACCATTATCTGAGAGATATAAAATCACTCCCCATTTTATAGAATAAGTGTAATTTCGTTAATGTTGGTGGATTTGAACTAAAATATACATTTCCCAACTGACATTTGATTTATTGGCTGTCACAGCAGCCTCCGAATTGATCTGGGTCAGAATGTGATGTTTCGATTGGCCAGTTATGAAAATGTGTGCAGTTCAGTTTTTTATGGATCCATCATGTTAAGTAGAAAAATAGCCTGTCAATGGAAATCTGCAGTCCTGGAAATTGGCAAATTTTCGCGCATGCACAACATTGCCTTCGCCAAAAAATCGGCGACAGCAAATTCAGATTTGCGACGGCATTTTTTCAAGTGATCAAAGAACCGCGATAAGACCAGGACGTTTAATTCAGCGAAGTCGAAAGTGAACACTGAGCAGATCCACGGGATTGAAATATTTGATGAAGCAAGGGGCCAGAGACAAATAAAAAATCCTGCACTTACTGTCGTGTTCGAGGGCGAGTAATCATTTTGATAGCCTCGTCTTTTGAAACCGTACTTTCATTTTCTGTATGTTCATGTTATTCTGTGATCCAATCCATGAACAACAGAACATCTAAACCGAAAGTACGATTTTAAAAGATCAGGCTTTCAAATGGTTTTTCCCATGTCCGGTGTTCATGTCTATTATTCACAGAATTGCAGAAGGCTTCAGTTGGCTCGAATTAGTGTACTGGGGGCTTGCAGCCCCAAATAAGATCAATGGGAAATAATGATAAACACCCTTGCCAAGGTACTACGTGACCATAGGTGTACGGGATAATTTTTTCCTGGGGGCTGACATTAAATATACCCGAATAGTGTGTGTGTCTGTGGGGTGGGGAGGGGGGGGGGGGGGGGGTAGGGGGGATGGACATAAAATTTGCCTGAATTTTAACAGATTTTTTTAGATTTGAATTGCCCGAATGAGAAAATGTTACCCAAATTCGGGGGTTAGCCCCCCCCCCCAACCTCGTACGCCTATGTACGTGACTCGTAGCACATGTGTACTTCTATCATCTGGAGCGATGTGAGTGCTTATCGACTCGGCTTTGGTATAATTCCTGTCTCTGTACTTATAATTGCTGTAAAAAGTGTAGGGGAGGGCGGGTGTGTGTTCAATATTTATTTCGTAAATTTTCGTTCCTACCAAATGTTGTTTTACCAGAACTGTAAAAACAGGGCCGAATCCAGTATGTCGGTGGATAACTGCAAGCCCTGTTTTTGACATGGGCGTAATTTATTTCAATCATATTGAAATCACCAATCTCCTCTTAAATTCTTGTGTTTTGAGGGGGACGTGATAATGTTTGAACCCCAAACAAACCCATTGCCAGAGCCAGGTGCAATACTGGCAATGCAACTTGATCTTTTCAAAACGATTCAGCTTTTTCGTTCAACGAATTCAGTAACAAATAAATTTCGATACTGTCATGGTTACGCACAAATTTAAAAATTAGAATAACTAAAATTAAATATGTGTTCAATCAAAATTTTAATCCCTCGTATATATTCAATTTAGGTGACATATTATATATAATTCGTTATGGTTTATACCAACTTTATCAGTTCGTTGTAAAAAAAAAAATAAGAGTGAAAAGTTTGATGAAAACTGCAAAATGAATTTTCTGAAAATGGAGGAGAAATGGCAAGAAACAAATAATCTCCCCTTACAGTTGACATCCAGATGAAAAAAGTTTATTTCTCGTGAGGACTCCGTCACTCAGCCTGTCTCGGGACTCAGGAGTATCATACTTCGTGGAATGTATCGCGTGATGTACCCGCTGTGACACGCGGCAGTATCCCAATTTGGGATACTGCCGTGTGTCACAGCGGGTACGTCAAGCGAATCCCCAAACACACAACGGCGAACTAGGGTAGAGGGTGAGATATGGCCGTATCTCTTCTAGTATAGCCAGTGGGCAGTGGCGTAGATATTTTTTGCTGGTGGAGGGGCCAAGCTTCAAATTTTCCGACAGGCCTAAAAAAATGCCAAGAGTTAACCCTTTGCTGTGTTGTGTTAACCCCCCCCCCCCCCCCGCCCCATACTTCAATATTTAGTACCTCCCTTGTATGTAGTCAAGTATTCAACTTTGCCCGAATTTGGGGGGCTCCCCCCCCCCCCACACCTGCCACCACCCCCCACCCACCCCTGGCTCGTACGCCCATGTGGACACCCCATTATAGCCTCTCCACATTTTTGTTGAGCTAGCACGACAAAAATGTGGAGAGGCTATAATGGGGTGTACATAACATGTATTTGAGTGGAGCCTTTTGGGGTCTAAACAGTGGCATCAAAAGACTACGCGCCATTTCAACTCAATTATCGGTTAGGTCTAGGTAAGCAGGACTGTACATAGACCTCGCCGATGATTGGGCTGTAATGACACGTAATTGCCGATTTATTGCAACCGAGCAGATTATAGTCGGTTGGAATCTTTAGAATTTTAGGTTGAAAATAATGTTGTTGACAGAAAGTTTAACAAGCGAAACAATTTCATTTCTCAATACATAAAAATTCAGTTTAATCTTCAGACTCTGTGGAATCAGACCAGGAATTATCTGAACTTATTTCCTCGATATCAATGTCGCTTGGAGATGTTGGTTTTTCCGGGGACTCACAAGCACCTTCGGCTTCACAAGTATCAATAGATTCAGCGGAATCGTTTAACATGGCTGTAATGTCATTTAAAGAATTGGTGGCGTTAGTTTTTTGTGTTTTTCGTTTTTTCGGATAAGCATGCCCATCAGTACGACGAGCGCATTTCCGGACCGTTCCGTCAGGATAGACGCTGAGGAAAAGGTCTATTGCGTGCTCGTAGCTTTCAGCCTTAAAGTCGTGGTCTCCGCGCAGCTGAAGTAAGTGTTCAAGAGTGTCGTTGTGTAGGGACATTCTTCGTTTGGTAAAATGTTTCCACAAATACGAATATATCCTCTCACTTTCTGCATTTGATAGGGGTATTGCAATCGCAAGTTCAGCAATGTGTAGGATGTTTAAAATCTGAATTCCCTGCCCGATTGAAAATAACTGTGGCCATACTTTTTGGGGGTTTGATTTTGGGTAAAAACTCTTGACGTGGTCTATCAAAATACCATGTTCCGACTTGAGTTTTAACAGGTCACAACCATTTGCTATGAGTGGCGTGCGGAAATGATTCGCAATAGTTTCGACAGAAGGGTACAAATCATCAACGTTAGCAAACTGAAAGCCAGTTGTGTTTAGGAAAACGCTCATAGATTTGAACAGCTGGTCACTTGTTAATGATTTGTATCTTTTTTCGATCGAATCGACCAGGCGCTCGAGAATGCCAATGAAGTCTTTTAAAATGTGGGCTAATGAATCTGTTACACATGGGCCATTTAACAAGTAACCATGGAAAGTCTGACGCTCGGTTTGAAAATGATCATTTGTCGATCGAGTACTCAGTTCGGGTGTTATCAATTGAGGGTCTTTTTTAATTTCTCTCATAACTGAGTTTATGTCTGGGAAAAGGTTCTCTTGCTTAAAGGCCTCGATACCTTCGCCACAGAGTATTCTGTGCATGTTTTTTATGTTTGCTAGAGTGGAATTAATCACGGTAAACAATGCTGGTGTGAGTATGGAATTATCTTGTAAAATTTTACTCATTGGTGCTAACACATTCAGAATATCACTCTTGACGCATGTGTACAGTATGTGTTCAGTGTTACTGACATTTTTAAGGATACCCCTCATGACAGGAACTGCCTTTTTCATTATAGCATTATGGGGCTCTTTTATCTGATGATTAAGGAACCCTACCAATATGGGAAGATTGTTGATATGGGACTTCAACACTGCTTCTTGGTGTTCTACCCACCGAGTCCCCGCGGGGCATTTATATCGAAAAACCTGCAGTCCCATAAATATCCCCTGCCTTTTGAATAATCTCCATTTCAAATTAGCTCTTCTGAAAAGTTTGTATACCGCGAGATAATCGTCGTCGGAAACACTGTTGATTTGGGAACCCTTAAATGCGTCTTTTAAAGAAAGTTCAAATTTATGGGCGGGGCATAAAACAAGTACATAATGGGATCCTATGTCGTCTTTAATCATTCTATACAACTTCTGATTCACAGCTGCCCCATCACTGCAAATGCCAATTTCCTTCTCTTTTCGTTCAAACGCAAAGTTACATTTCTTCAATGCTTCTTCCATAGAACTTTTTAACCCTTCCGCATTAGCTTCACTCGGCTCTTCTAATCCTGCTACACAGAAAGACGGCATTCCGTCCTTGCAGATTTTAACTAAGTATAGTTCTTTTTCATCAGCTGCTTTTGCGCTGGATGAACCGTCGCACATCACGCTATAATAATGAACTTTATTATTATTCAGCGGCTCGGTGATATTCCTTTCCTTATTTGCCAAACTTATGTATTTGATGATTTCTGCACACGATTTTCTGTCCGTGTAGGCACTCCCGATATCCACCTTACATATATTTTTTTCAAAGTCTGCGAACTGCTGATACTGGCGAAAAGAACCATTTTTAGCTACAAAATGGGCCAGTTGAAATTTTAGGACTAGTTTCGACCTTTGTTGTTGTGTAATTAGCCTAAAGTGTGGCTTCAATGTTGTTTGGACACTTGAACTTGAAGAGGAATTATTCACGTCAATCACAGAGTTTCCTTCAAATGGCATAGACATTTTTAAAGCAGTTTGTGCCTCTTCCGACTTACGGAGAGAAGCGGTCTTATGAGTATTGCTTTTTGTAATATGGTCAATAAAGTTCGCCTTTTTCACAACGGTCGTACCGCTAACAAATTTATCCACCTGACCTTCACAACGACCACGGATATTCGAGTTCAGACTTTTGGATTGAGTATAAAACTCCCGACACAGTTTACAGAAAATGAGTGTGATATCTCCATCACTGTTCGTCTCATATCCCACTAATTCACTTATTCCCCAATTATCAACTGTTTTTTGTTTAACCATCCTGAATGTTGGTAAAGGCTTGTTTATACTTTTGGGTAGAAACGCATCCAGGGCCTCGCATTGAAATTGAAAAGAACGCTGCACGTGCATGACATACGGTACCCGCGAATGCTGTGACAACACAGCGAGTTGCACCCAGCAGACGCAACGATCTTCCCAATACATCCCAAAATATACCCCATAGTAGCCAGATGATACCAAGGGCAGATCCGGAGGGGGCGCTCCCGTCGCACCCAGGCACGTAGCTATGGGGGTGAACGGGGCGGGGGGGGCAACTGCTCCCCCCCCCAAAAAAAAAACCCCTCAGTCTTGTCCCCCCCCCCCCCCCCAAAAAAAAATATTCTTTATGCAAGATTTTCAGGGCTTGTTAGAGAAATGACATATTTTGCCATTGGGAATGGGGTCATATTCCTTCGGAAATGTGAGTCGAAATATACCGCAGGAGCCTGGAAATCGCGACCCCCCTCCCGTGCCTTCCCCCACACTCGGGCCTTCGGCATCTCGTCCTAGGCTTGCCCTACCATAATTCTCCATGCCCCCCCCCCCCCAAATTTGGATCCTAGCTACGTGCCTGGTCGCGCCTCCCCCTCCTCCCCCCCCCCCCCCCATTGTTAGCCGGAGTTCTGTTAAATACCCATTCTGATTCGATCACTTGTCCAAAATAATTTTCGACGGACAGATACATGCAGAAAAGAGAATTTGAGATAGAAATGAATGCCCTTTAAGGTCTGTAAGTGCAAGTCATAACAAGAGAAAACATATTTACTGGGGTGGGGGAAGTTCGGCGAGTGGGGGGGGGGGGAGGCATACGTAATGTTAGTCTCTCTCTCTCTCTCTAGCGTCCTTGTGCACACGATCCCCAACCACATCCACAACACAGACACCTTGTGCGAGTCAACCCTATATCATTACACAAGTCACTAAAGTATAACCCTTCCTTCGCTACTGAGTTCAGCGCAAGTACATTTCGCTAGGATAAATCAGGCCATGGAGTCTTTTATTTTCTTTTCGGTCAAGTCTCCAGGTACAACGTCCTGCATGTGTTGTGTGGATATCAGGGGATGTAATCGTTTTTATTCATATTTATTGCCACTTGTCCCGGGTTTCTGGCTTTGTTTCATTGAAAAAATCTTCAATTTCTACTTTGTTTTTGAACAGTTTCTCGGATTTGTAATCTGTGATAGTGCAATGAAAATCGTCACATGCCTTTTCACGTGCATTATTTGACGACTACGGACTGCAAAGGTCACAGAGAAATTGTGAGGATAAAATCGTGCGCACGCCCCGCTCGAGTTCTGGAGACTAATAATTCACGACGGCAGTTCGTTGCCGTCGTAAATCTGATTCATGGCAGCATTTGCGACGGCATTGCCAAATGCCGTCGCCGATTCCCAGGACTGAATCTGTATGGACCACGTGTTCCATATGGATTTGTAAATATGGATTTGGAGGAAAAGCGCATGTAATAAAACGTTTCTTTAAAATGGTCGGGGAAGATGTCCAGAGAGTTCCTCTGTGTTTGGATGAGCAGGTTGAGGACCTAGACATGTCCTTACCTTCATCATTCACTATCCGCTCGGACACAATTGAGACAGCAATTTCTTCGAACAGAGCGAATTTAGACGCTATGTCTTACACAGATCACCTTTCAAGAGCTATGGCGCAATGTCTCAACAGAAAGGAATTTGAGGACGTTTGTACCTCTTTAAGAGTTCTTTCCAGGGATATTATGTTTATCACGTATAACTCTGCCTTAACAGTGGCTAATTTGGAGTTAATCAGACATGACAGGGCCTAACAGTGGCTAATTTGGAGTTAATCAGACATGACAGGGCCCTTGCATGCTCATCGTTAATAGATGACAAGGTGAAAAACGCTATGGGTCGCTCCGGTATCTGGTCATAAAATTTTTGACGATAAGCTTTCATTCGTCAATGACCAAGCTACAAAGAAAGCGTCAAACACTCTGCTCCTTAAGTCAGCATCTAATCGATCCGCAGCAGCAGAAAAGAGTAAAGGAGGACGTCCTAGACAGAAATTGTCTAAAGGGGACTCCTTGCGATGGTATAGGAAACCCTCCTACAGTTACTCTAGGGATCGTCAATATAGCGACTCGGGAAGAGGGCATAGATTTGACCGAGACAACCTGTCAGATGCCCCTAAGCCGGCGGGTCGAGGCTCTTCGCGCGTGGTTTCTCCTCCCGTAAGCCTTGAGGTCCAACATGTGATGGTCAGGACCTCTGTTGCTTGCCAGTTGGTGGAAGGTTATCAAGATTTGCAACAAACTGGATAACAATTATGGAAGACCAGTGGGTGAGAAGTGTGGTCTCGGACAGCCTACGGCTATCTTTCCGAGCAAAACCACCGCTAACACAATGTCCGCGATGGACAAAACTTCTATCAAATCCTTGCAAAAGAGTTTCTCCTATCAGTGGTAAAGACTCTCTTGGCAAAGGAAGCAATAGAGGTCGTCGAGAACCAAGATTCTCTAGGATTTTATAGTCACCTGTTCCTTGTACCGAAGCCAGATGGCTCGTTTTGACCGGTAATAGACTTGAACTGGATAAACAAACTTATCGTAGCTCTAAAGGATGCGTACTTTCATGACCTGGTACATCCGGCATTCAGAAAGTACCTACGGTTCTCCGTTCAAGGGATAGTATATCAGTTACGAGCGATGTGCTTCGGTCTGAATCTAGCGATCTGGGCGTTCACTCGAATAATGAACTTGGTAATGTCTCACTTCTGAGCTCATTCATCTGCGGTAACGTCTGCTTACTTGGACGACATTCTTCAGAGATATGGCAACAAAACTACTCTTCAGAACGATGTTCAGAGTCTGCTTCTTTTGCTCCGACGTCTCGGTTTCATCGTAAATGAGAAGAAGTCAGATCTAGCTCTGTCCAGCTCGAGACTCACAACAATCTGGTTTGTCTGCCGTTACCCAGTGCAAAATTAGTCAGTTGTTATGCTCGCTTTTGTCTACACTCAGGCGCATTAACAGCAAGGGAATTTATGCGACTGATGGGGTTGTGCAGAGCGGCTGCGGATCTTATTCCGATGGGTCAGTTACGCACACGTCCCCTCCAGATATTCTTTACCCAGAACTGGAGTGTGAAGACGCATTCGCTAGAGACCAGTATTGTTTTAACGGACATGGTAAAACAAAAGGTCCAGATCTGGGCAGATATTCAGTGGTTAACTGAGTGAGTTCCACTGCAGCTGTGGGATCCGGCTTTCACGATTTTGACGGATGCGAGTCAAACAGGTTGGGGCGCGACCCTGAGCCCGTCAGACTCGAAATGCCAGGGTCTTTGGGACCCTCGGTTCCTGGAGAAACACATAAACATCAAAGAAATGATGTCAATATGGTTAGCGCTACAACAATGGATTCACATTATAGTGGACACGCATGTTCAGATATTGTCGGACAACTCGACAGTAGTAGCGTACATCAGGAACCAGGGAGGCATGAATTTGATTCCGTTATGCGAACTAACGGAAAAAATTCTTCTGTATGTCATGAAGCATCATGTTCATCTATCGGTCCGTGATGTACTGGTCGTCTGAACATACTAGCAGACTCGCTCTCTTGGAAAGGTCACCTGTTGCCATCGGAGTGGACTCTCAACAAGCGAGTATTCAGACAGATTTGATACCAGTGGGATCGACCTATAATAGATTTGTTTGCGACACCCCTCAACAATCAGTTGCAGACTAACGTGTCGCCATGCCCAGATCAACGAGCAGATGCAGTAGATGCTCTGTCAATCTCATGGGACGGAATGATAGGATATGCGTATCCTCCAACTCCGTTGATTCAGCATATCCTGTTAAAAATCAAACAGTCTCGCTGCAAGATTCTGTTAGTAGCATCTCTGTCATCACAGAAACTGTGGATCAATCTTCTCAGGTGTCTAGGATGTTCCCCGAAAGCTTCCTCTGCAAGAGGACCTTCTTTATCAGAGGAAGTCATGCACACTCCACATGCTAATCGAGTCTAGAGTGTAGAACAAGAATTTACTGAATGATAACATATCAGTTCAATACATGCAGTTAAGGTAGCCGAGTACTAGTAAATTAACTTTTCCCCGGCCACACCAAAACAAGACCCAAATCCAATAATGCATACTACACCAAGCCGAGACTTAGTTTACCAATCCTTGTCCGACTGGTATGTTTCAATACCCCCACCCTGAATGGCAACATCCCCGTTTAGAATGCAAGTAGGGTCCGTAAAGTATGTATATATACATGCTCCGCTTTAAAAAAAATTAAAAAAAACAACCCTGATAAAAAAAAATTGATAAATAAACATAGCCAAACATATATAAAAAAAAAAAAAAATTCAACACTGGAAGGATACTCCAAATGCATATGAATATCACAATTCACCAAATTCTGAGCACATTAGCAGACTCAGAAACCCATTAAGTAATATTTCCCAGACTGTATAATGCTCCCCAGCCAGCCCACGAATATTCGTGAATTGCTTTCCGCCACGTAAAAACTTGCACCAAGAGATGTTACCGCTAGAGTAAGGGTGGCACAACCTGGTTAATAGAACCTATTTAAAATTTCACTTTTAACATAATACTCCGCCTATAGCATTCTGAATTTTGTTAAAGAAAAATACATTCCCACATGCATTCAAATGCACACCATCGGCCACCATGTGGCTGGCCATAGTTTGAGAGTGTCTTACAAAGGTAAATTCCAGACCAGACATAGCTTTTAAGGTCTGATTTAAAAATATCCTTCTAAACTCGAAAATGTCCGACGATACATGTCAGGTATTTTTACGCGTAAATATACTACACACTATTATGTGTTTGACCCCAGCAGCCTTATATTGCAGTATCAACGTCTGAAAGTCACTTAAATATAAGTGTGCAGAAAAGTTTTTACTATCAATGTCATTGCCACCAATCTGTAAAACCGCAACATCAGCAGATTCCACGTTGACCGAGAACAAATCCATGATCTTGCCACCAGAAAAACCAACAAATTCCACATGGTCCCTCAGGTAAGAATTCTTCCACAGATCAGGATTTTTCTCTAGGAAGTGGCCAATACGTTTTACAAAGCTGTCTCCGACTATTAAAATTCTAGTCATAGCTGAAAAAAATACAAAACGGCCCGAGTATCTGACGACAATAACATATATTTCATTCTTATACCACCTTTAAATATGTTGTTAGGAGCATCCTTCCAGATTTATACAAAAAAACATTTTATTCCTGGATATGGGATAATTCTTTCTCCGACTGTCCAGTTCGACTGATTTAGGCCATTTCCCATGGACAACTCACATGCACTCCCCATACACCTGTACAGCACCGTACTTTAAACAGTCATACTTTAACTTACCCCACAAACTCACGCACCACCCCAGGGACAAAATACGCGACACCAAACACGACACCACACGCGACACCACCCACAAGACCCCACACGATACCCCCACCCTACAACCAACCCCTGAAAACAAGATGCCACACAATCGAACTAGACAGGAGGATCCGAGATCATCCCCACCCTGAGTAATAAATACAAATAAATTCAAAACTGAAATTTTGTATTTTGATGATATGTCTCCACCCGTGAATGGTTTCCAAAAACCACAATACAGCTTATCTACACAACAACCAGCATAGACATTTATATGCAACTCTATATATATACACATATAACTTCGTCAAATTGCCGTCATGCTCGGAAGTTTACTTCCTTCTAAGTGGCTTTCATTTTTGACTAATTGTAATTCCGTTACGTTAAGTGCCGTACCAGTGTGTATCGCATCATGGGAACGTAAACTTTAGCGTCACACAGATCCTAATTGTTGAATGGGAATTATAAAATACTTGATATGAAATACACTTGAATATGGAGAACAACGCGTTTGAACAACTCGGGTCAAGGAATGGTTGAATGTGTGAATATTGCATGCGAACTCACTTCTGCCTCTGTTTCCAGGGCGAGGCTGAGATAAATGATTGAATGCTCCTAATTCTAAGGCTGAAAACAAAATTTGCGCATAAAACGCGAAATATATCTCCGCTTGTTACCACCTAAGGAAGATCTGTCCATAATTTACAATTAAAAACAGTGAACAACGTGTAATGCGGAACATATCTTTACTTGTTGCCACCCAAGGAAGATATGTATCGGCGATTTTATAGACGGGTTCGTGATTAGGAGCTAGGCGGCCACTTGCCAAATAATAAATCGATCTGTAAGACGAACGCGTATCTCAATCAATTTTATAATTCCCATTCAACAATTAGGATCTGTGTGATGCTAAAGTTTAAGTTCCCATGATGCGATACACATTGGTACGGCACTTAACGTAACGGAATAACAATTAGTCAAAAATGAAAGCCGCTTAGAAGGAAGTAAACTTACGAGCATGACGGCAATTTGACGAAGTTATATAAAATATTTGATGAAGTGTATATACACACATATATATATATATATATATATATATATATATATATATATATATATATATATATATATATATATATATATATATATATATTTTTTTTAGTTAATCATCTAGGTAACACCCAACCGAGGTGTCACCCTAAATAGCACAGTGAGCTAAAACTTCAAGCACCCAATATCATATAGCGCCATTCAATAATTTTCCCATAACTCTCAATCGGATAACATAACAATTAAAATTAATAACTCTACCTCCGGCTCTAATTCACGGATGGACCATCTCAACAATTCCAGAGGCCAGCTCGCCATGTCCCAGACACATGGCAAGCCCTCCCCCGAAACAATCAGGGAAAAGGAAAAATAACAGTTAAAAAAAAAAAAAATCTTGGGAGTCTTGCCATCGAGGTCGGCGGAGTGTTCGACCCCGACGGCTTGAAGGCTGCTGATTAGCATCCTCCTTGACATCCCCATCCGGACCATCCCAAGAAGACCGACCATAATCCATCCTACTAGGATCAAGCTCACCTGGAGTAGATGGTCCTTGACCATCTTTCTCAGGAGTCATAGATTTCTGCGGGCGCTGGAAACACCTTTTTAATCAATTAAAATGTACAATCTGCAAACGTCACCCTTGTTCTCGGACCACCACATAATTGGTGTCCGAGAGTCTCTCTTTCATAATATAGGGACCATACCAGAATATAGCATATTTAGAAGTTTGACCTTTCTTCACCTTAGGTATATAAAGCCAAACTTTATTTCCAACTTCAAATGGCTTGCCATGAACTCATCTGTCATAAATCTTTTTGCGGTGTTTAATTGCCGATTCACACTTTTGGGAAACTAACTGAAAAATTCCGGACAAGCGACTCTCCAAATCACAAACATACTGGATAGGGCTTGTCTCCTTACCGGAACATTACCCGCAACCACTTCCGTGGGCAGAGTAATTTCCCTACCAGACATGACACTAAAGGGATTTAACCCAATAGTTTCATGCACTATGATAGGCCACCATAACAACAGGGAGATAATATTCCCAATCGTTATGATTTTCATCCACAAAACAGGCTAACAAAGAGGCCAAAGTCTGATTAAATCTTTTGACTTGTCCGTCGGACTGAGGCATGTATGGTGAAGTACAGGTTTTCTTAATCTCAAAATATTTACACACCTCACGAACCAATTCAGATTAAAAATTTGACCCCTGATCTGAGTGAATAATCTTAGACATTCCATACCTAACGATCCACTCACGTACTAGAATATCGGCTACCGTACTCGCTCTCTGGATGGGAATAGCAAAAGCCTCGGTCCTTTAGAAAAATAGTCTGAGACTACCAAAATTTTAAGGTTCCCTTGAATTGATTCCGGTAATGGCCCTAAAATATCCATGGCTATACATTCCATTGGTTCAGACACCTTGTCCCTGATCATGGGAGCCAGAAAAGCCTTAGAAGGTGACTTAACGACGGTGACAAATATGACATGATCTCACCCATAATTCCACATCTTTTTTTCATTCCGACCCCAAAAAAATGTTCCCTAATTTTCATTAAAGTTTTATAGACTCCTAAATGAGCTCCTACCAGGGAGTCATGAAATTCCCTACTTATTTTGTCTCCCAATCTCACGCCATTCCCTAAATAGCATATTATCTTTCAAAACTATTTGTTCCCACTGACTAACATACTTATGAAGCAAAAAGGGTTTTCCTTTTAAAAAATCAGGGCCAGGCTTTACTCCATCTCTCTTAAATTCCACAAGTTGTTTTAAAATCGGGTCAGCTTGCTGACTTTCTTCGGTAAATTCAACCACCGAACCAAGCTCTATAGTGTTCACAACTACAGGTGTATTGACTGGTATCCTACTCAGTGCATCAGCATTTTTATGCTGTTCACCGCGACGGTGAACAACAGAAAAATAAAACCCACTTAGATATTCCAGCCAATGTGCTACTTGTCCATTAGGCTCCTTAAAATTAAACAACCATTGCAAAGAGCCATGATCCGACCGTACAGTAAAATGCTTTCCGACCAAAAAATGACGAAAATGTTTAAAACTTTTTAACACCGCCAGCATCTCCTTGCGAGTTGTTCTATAATTTCTTTCCTATGGAGAATGGACTTTACTAAAATATGCAATAACTCTCTCTTTACCATCCACGAGTTGGGACAAAACTGACCCGGAACAATATTCACTTGCATCTGTATCCAGAATGAATTCTCGATTAAAATCGGGGATATGCCAAAATAGGGCTCTGACATAATTTGTTTTTTAAAATCTCAAATACCCCCTGTTGCTCAGCCTCCCACTGAAATTTCACATTTTTTTGTGTTAATCTCAACGAGGGATTAGCCAAATCAGAAAAATGTGATGTAAATTTCCGATAATAGGAACACAACCCAACAAAACTTCAAACCTCCTTCACACAAGTGGACACAGGCCAATCTTTTATACACGCTATTTTTTGGGGGTCTGCCCTAACACCATCCGAGGACACAATATGACCTAAAAAAGACACTTGTCATCTAAAAAGTGCACATTTGGACAGTTTCAATTTTAACCCTGCTTTCCTAATGCATTCAAAAACTTCTTCTAGCCGCTCCAAATGTTCCTGAAATGTGCTAGCATAGATAATGGCGTCATCAAGATAAATCAAGCACATTTTCCAATGGAGCCCCTTTAAAACGAGCTCCATGAGCCCCTCGAACGAGGAAGGGGCCCCCTTAAGCCCGGATGGGAGCACTGTAAATTCATATAACCCAGTCCTCGTGGTAAAAGCCATTTTCTTCCAAGCAGAGGGTGCCAACTCCATCTGCCAGTATCCCGATGCCAAATCCAATGTGGAAAACCACTTTGCCTCGACATCCCCCTCTAAATTTTCATCAATATGGGGCAAGGGATAGGTATATTTACAGGTAATCGCATTTAATTTACAGTAATCTGCACAGAACCTCAGACTGCCGTCCTTCTTTTTTACTAGAACAATGGGTGCGGCCCAGGGACTGTTGGAGGGTTGAATCACCCCTTGATTCAACATAGACTTTACTTTGTTTTTGCATATGTTTTTTTCTGATTTCTTGGAAACATTTATCTGATTCATGTATGCATATCTTTACTTTAACCCTCTCAAGTCTGCAGTGTGGGTTCCAAAAATTTTATTGATGCCATTATCAAACCCTTTCAATGCTGTACACATATATGTTTTTTCCTCGTTCTTGGAAACATTTATCTGATTCCAGCATGAATATCATTAATTTAACCCTCTCAAGACTTCAATGTGGGTTCCTAAGATTTTATTTCATGTAATACTCTTAATGAAAACCTTTTTCTGATTTCTTGAAAAATATTTTTTCCCCAGAAATAAGACTCCATAAATTCTCTTTCTGTTTTGTTTATTTTTGATGCTTTAACCATTTTCACACAGACTTGAATTTACTTGTGGCAGTAAAATTCTGTTCCTCGAGTTTGAAATTTTTGTTATTCTTTAAAACCACTGGGCCAAATTCATTCATTTATGGCACAGATCATCTTTGGAGTAAACCTTTTCTCCTTTGTTCAAATGAGGCTGCTGCCATCTTCAGGCTGGTGGAATTTACTCTTCTGATTTTTTCCTCCAAAATTACTATATCCCTTGGGGTGGGGTTAATGCTCCATAAGCCTAATATGCTTTTAAAATCTTTTTTTAATAAGCCAATTGCAATAATGCTTAGATTTCTTGTTTGGAACTTACTTTAGTGATGCAGATTCACTTTTTTTCAAAGAAACTCAGTAAGTCAAAATTTGGGCTCTCAAATTTGGGCTACACTCAAAATTTCTATTTTCAGATCCAGTGGGCAGATGTGAACCAAATTTGTCATGTTGTATATAACTGGGTTATAAGTATTTCATTTTTTTGGGAAGGAGGGGGGAGAACCACAGTAGTGGAAAACAAAACAAAAACTTTCATTCGTTTTTTAGCTCACCTGACTGAAAGTCAGGGTGAGCTTTTCTGATCACTTTTCGTCCGTCGTCCGTCGTCCGGCGTCCGTCGTCCGTCGTCCGGCGTGAAGGTGGTGTTTGGGTCTTTTTCTTCCAAACCACTGGCCGCATGTTAATGAAATTTCATGTGAGTAGGGGTTATATAGCGGCATTTTGATTTTTGGGCAAATTAGGTTTCGGCTCATATTGAGCAGAGGGGTGGGGCAAAAATGCTCCAATTCTTAAAAAATCTTCTTCTCAAGAACCAGCAATAGCAGAGACTTGATATTTGGTATGCAGCTTCCTTTTGAGGTGTAGACTCAAGTTTGTTCAAGAGAAGTTTGTAGGTCTATACTTGGCGATGTTATGGGAGGAGCAAAAATTTTGGCCCCACCCCAAATTTCTATTTTTTAAACCGAGAGGCCAATTTGAACCAAATTTTATGTGAGGGCTTATTGGGTCATAAGTACCTAATTTATGCAGAAATTTTTTTTCCTGTAGCCCCGTGGGAACCACAGGAGCTAAAAATAGAAAAAAATTAAAACGCCTATATCTCAAAAACTGCACGGCAGTGAGAATTTTTATTTGGTGTGAAGCTTTCTTGGGACCAACAGAAAGGATTGGTAAAAAAAAATTGCTATCGGTTTTATCATAGGGTACTTTTTCGGGACTCTGAAAAAGTGCTGAGTCAGTATTTTTTAACACAGTAGGCAATGGGAAAAAAATAAAGAATTGTTTTCTTCCAAACCACTGCTCTAAAAGCTTTCATATTTTACATATAACATCTTTGGAACATTGATTCACATATTTGTAGAAATCAAATTCCTCGGTCCATATTTGGGTTCCCTATGGGAACCCAAATGTTCAAATTAGTGCAATATGAGGGATATATTTTAAAAATCTTCTTCTTCGGATCCACAAATCAGAATCTTTTGATATTTGCTATGCATCATCCTTAGGGGGGTGAGATTGATGTTTGTTCAAGCCAAGTCCCTGAGTTCATATTTGGACTCCCTTTGGGAACCCAAATTGTAACTTAGTGCAATACGAGGTATATTCTTTTAAAATCTTCTTCTTCGCATCCACCGGTCAGAATCTTTTGATATTTGGTATACAGTATGCTTAGGGAGGTGAGATTCAAGTTTGTTCAAGTCAAGTCCTTCGGCTCATATTTGGTCTCCCTGTGGGAGCCCAAATTATAACTTAGTTCAATATGAGGAATATTCTTTAAAAAAAATTTTTTTTTCAGATCCACCAGTCAAAATGTTTTGATATTTGATGTACAGCATTCTTAGGGGCTGAGAGTGAAGTTTGGTAAAGCCAAGTACCTGGGTTCATATTTGGGCTCACTGTGGGAGCCCAAATTATACCAAAATTTTTATTTTCCAAACCAAAAAGTCGATTTGAACCAAATTTGATATGAGGGCTTATTGGGTCATAAGTACCTAATTTATGCCGAAAATTGTTTTCCTGTCCCCCACGGGAACTGCAGGAGCTAAAAAATTTTTTTCTTTTTAAATGCCCATATCTCCAGAACTACATGGCACTGAGAATTTTTATATGGTGTGAAGCTTCCTTAGGACCGGAAGAAAAAAATGGTAAAAATTTTATCATAAGGTTCTTTTCTAGGACTAAAAGTGCCGAGTCATCATTTTTTAACAGTGTAGCTAATGGGAATAACGTTGAATAATCTTCTTCTCCCAAACCACTGCTTCAGAAGCTTTTGTTTTTGGGTTCCCTATGGGAGCCCAATGTATAACTTAATTCAGTATGAGAAATATTCTTAAAAAATCTTTTTTTTCTGATACTCCTCTCAGAATCTTTTGATATTTGATTTTTAGTTTTCTTAGAAGCGGCAAATTGAAATTTGTTCAAGTTCTGGTTTATTGATAAAATTGGGCCCAGTAACCAATTCCTGCGTTGAAAGCCCTGTAAAGTGGGCAGTAATAGGCATAAACGATTGACCAAACCTGATATTATAATTATGCCTCTGTAATGATGTAGCCTTAGAAAGTGACCTTAAATTCCAATAAATAAATAGATAAATTATTGAGTACCCAATATGGGGATCTAACATATGAACACTCTGGGTTACTAAGTAGAGAAAACACTTTTATGTTGAAAAACTGATAATAACCACAAGGCAGAATCCCTTGCTATTTTGGTGATATGACTCGGCCAGTATCAGGTGAGCGCCCTCAGGCCCCGTGGGGCCTCTTGTTTTAATACTTCACAAAACAGAGCTTGCTAGGAAGCTTTCCTAGGACCAGCAGAAATCAATGGCCAAAAAAGTTGCCTTTGTTGTGTCATAGCAAAATCAAAAAATTGCTCTTGCTGCTGATCACTTACTGATACACTTATCTCTTTTGACAACTTGAGCCAGGTGAGCTTTTTAGGCTCACTTGAGCCTCTGGTTTTTAAAGCCTTGAATTATTTTTAATATTTTGGGGGAAATAATAAAACATACTACACAACTTCCCCACTGATTTATTTTGTAATTTATACTCATTTGTTGAAAAGACTTGTTGGACACGACTTAATGCTAATTGCATATAACTGTCAAACACAAAATCATTAGCCATACATTTAGTACTGATGTTTGACTTGTTAACATAAGTGTTAAAGAGTAATAATATCCCTGTTGAAAAAACAAAAAAAATGTGAACTACTAGAAGTTTGATCATGATAAATTTCCTCTGCATCATAGATACTTTGGGTCTCAAAACTTCCATTTTTATTATTTATTTCATTACATTTTGTTTGACTGAGCTCTTGGAGTTCTGTTAGACAAGATATAATGGATTAAACACTCACTTAATCAATACTGACTTTATACAACAGAATTAAAAATGTTTGTTAATTGAATGTTTGATCCTGGCAAAACGGGTATTACAGTAACAGGGTTCAGCTTGGACTTATTTCTATTTCAGGGTTGAAAATTCAAATTTTGACCAGGAACGATGGGGTAATGATAATGATTATTACAATGATCGACCTGGTGCTTGTCCACCATCACCTACCGAAAGAACAATACCACCTGAATATTCAACATCGCCTTCCAATCTTCCAGTAAGTTATCATGATCTTTATCTGGTTGAGTGATAGAAGCCCCTATCAAGGATCAATTGAAAAATTCTGAAAACCACTTTAAAAAATAGAGCAAAAGTGCACCAATCTTTGCTTATTTCATTGGAAGAGGTTTCTACACCAAAGAACCTTACACAGCATATAAATAAATCTGTTTTGTATTTATAGAGAGGGACAGTAGTAATTGAATCGTACAGTACTATGGGGTTACAAAATTGACTTATTACAGATGTTTTCCCCTACCAATAATTCATTGCATCATTTGCTCATTGACAACCAGATTGTTCTCTGTCGAGAAATATCATTTATCATATGACTCGTCCGTTTTGTTCACTTTAAAACATTTGATATTTTGTTTTCATATTAATCAGTGATAAATAAAGCCTTCCGTCAATTTCATTGGTCAATTTCAAAACTACATAATTTGATTGGCTGAACAAAATAAAACTGGGCCACATTTTCATAATTTGCATAATAAGAGTTGGGAGCTTTCATTGGTCAATTTCAAAACTGGACAATTTGATTGGCAAAACAAAATACAACTGGGTGACATTTGCATAATTTCAGTAGGGAGAATTTACGTTATCTGTCCTATTTAGGGTGGGTTATATTGTATTAATCTTTTACCTACAAGAAAAACACCATTCATTTTTTTTTTATATTTTCACTTTTTGCTTCCAAAACATAGGTTATGACCCCTCATTGGAATGAGCTCGACAACCATGACGGCTGCCCAAGCCCGAAACCCAAAAACTTTTAGCACAATCTACAGGTCATATTTAATATGGAGAGATTTCATTGTAACTTGGTAGGATGACTCTGTCTTGATGAGAACTTCCCCATTTGGTCAAGATCTGTCAACCGTGACGACTGCCCGAGCCCAAAACCCGAAAAACTTTAGCACAGTCTACAGGTCGTATTTATTAAGGGATTTCAATGTAACTTGGTAGGTTGACTCCATATAATGTCTGGATGAGAACGTCCCTTTTTGGTCGCGATTGGTCAACTGTTGCGGCTACAGGGGCCCGAAACCTGAAAACCTTTAGCACATTCTACAAGTCGTATTTATGAAGGGATTTCATAGTAACTTGGTAAGATGACTCCAGATAACGCCTAGATGAGAACGTCCCCTTTTGGTCGCAATCATTCAACCATGATGGCTGCCCGAGCCCAACACCCAAAAAACTATGGCACAGACTACAGGTCGTATTTATGAAGGGATTTCATTCTAACTTTGTAGGATGACTCAATGTAATGTCTAGATGAGGACGTCCCCTTTTGGTTGTGAGCGGTCAACCATGATGGCTACACAGGCCCAAGGAATACAGCATCCATAGGACGGTCAAATACAAGTGTGTTCAAATCAACACAGGAGCCCAAATAATTAACTTAGGCTGCTACGGGGAATAAGCTTTAAAAATCTTCTTCTTGAGATCAAACAGTCAGATTCTTTTGATACTTGGCATACAGCATCTCTATGGGGGTCAGATTGAAGTGTGTTCAAATTGAGTCCCTGGGTTAATATTTGGGCTTCCTATGGGAGCCTGAATATTAACTTGGTGCAACATGGGGACTAACCTTTAAAAATCTTCTTCTTCAGATCCACTAGTCAGATTCTTCTGATATTTGGTATCCAGCATCTCTAGGGGGGTTAGATTCAAGTTTGTTCAAATGGGATCCCTGGATGAATATTTGGGCTCTTTATTGGAGCCCAAATTTTAACTTGGTACAATATGATAAAATTTCTGAGAAAAATTTCTTAAAAAATTTTCTTTTTCAGACCCACTCGTGAGAATCCTTTCATATTTAAAATGTGACATCTCTAGAGGTGTAAGGTTCAAATTTGTTCAAATTGAGTTCTTGGGTTAATATTTGGATTCCCCAAGGGAGCCCAAATATTTACTTAGTGCAATATGGAGAATTATCATTTAAAATCATCTCCTTAAGATCCAGCAGTCAGATTCTTTTGATATTTGGTGTACAACACCTCTGGAAGGGTTAGATTGAAGGTTGTTTAAATCAGGTCCCTGGGTTAATATTTGGGCTTTTCATTGAAGCCCAAAATTTAACTTAGTGCAATACGAGAAAATTTCCTGAATATTCTGTCCTTTCATATTTGATATGTAACATCTCTGGGGTTTAATTCAAAGTTTGTTCAAATTGAGTCGCTTGTTTTTTCTTGTTTTTTTTTTTTTTTTTTTTTTTTTTGGGGGGGGGGGGGGGGGGGGGCTAGAGAGAACCACAGTAGTTATTGAAAAAACAGAACCAAAATTTCTTTCAGTTGTTGTTTTTCAATACTTCACAGAACAGAGCTTGCTAGGAAGCTTTCCTAGGAACAGCAGAAATGAATGGTCAAAAAAGTTGCCTTTGGTTGTGTCGTAGCAAATCAAAAAAATGCTCTTGCTGCTGATCACTTACTGATACACTCATCTCTTTTGACAATTTGAGCCAGGTGAGCATTTTAGGCTCACTTGAGCCTCTGCTTTTATTATTATTGGGGTTTAATGGCACTTTTGACAGCTAGGGTCGGACAGTTCTACAGATGGTGGAGGCTGGTATATCCCAGAGAGAACCACTGAGCAGTGGCAAGCAATTGTCAAATGTACTAAACTCTGTCCAAGCAGGGTTAGTATTGGTTGAGACAAGTGCCCATCGACATGAGGTATGCCTTGGTACAAAGCCCCACCATGCCCCCCACATGGGAAATCAGGATTAAGTGCCTTGCCCAAGGACATGGTACAGTTACCCCCTGGTAGTGATAGAACCATAAACCTTTCAGCTTGAAGATTAATACCATAACTACTGAGCCACCGCGAACCCCAATTCCCTAGTTCCACAGTCGTCTTTGAACCTTGTACTTTTTATTTATTTTATTTATCTATTTTATCTCCATGAGCTTTGTGAAACAAAGACTAGTGAATAAATACTAAATTTTTCACCAGAAAGTAGGGACATAACCCAATTCTTGAAAATTGAATTTTCTTGTTAATTGAATAATTTTCACTTTCAAAGTGTCCATTCATATTACAATGTTCTGCTCTACTAAAACAGTTTAGCATCAATATGGAATATAACTTTTGAATTTTGTTAAAGGTGAGTGATGGAGTATATTCATCTGTTAATGAAGATGGCTTGAACAATAGTGTTAACCAGTATGATGTTCCAACTCCAGTTGACCAACCACTGATTGATTTCTCAGACAATGCCAGAACAGCAGTTTATGATAATCCTTCAGGTTTGACATGTAACACAGTATAGTTTCTCGACTCATTTAGGCTAAGTTGAAAATCTGTTTCTTATGCCCACCAGCACATTCAAGTTTATTGCTCAAAGATTTTTTTGATTTATTTCAAAAATATATTTTTCTTAGCATTGAGGATTAGTTAACAGGAAAACTAGTAAACTCTTCATAATGAATTTTGATAAATCTTGTCCATCAGGATTTACCAACACAGAAAAAACTATAACAGTGGAAATCAGCCAGAATATCTTTTTTCTCAAATTTCATGAGTACTGTAGAATTGAGGAATCAAGTGGAATGGTCTGAATTTGAACACCTGCTGAGAGAGTTTTCTTTTGCACCAACTCCATAGGGAAACTATACTGAAGCAGATAGACACTTTTTTTTATTGGTCTCCCCATGGTCTATATGTTTCAGTGTAATGTTGGTAAGTGGTTGATCCTCAAGGAAACTCTTTGCAGGGACACTGTGACGAACCAGGTAGATCATTCAGTATTTAGCTCATTGAATTTGATCCCATAAGAATTATAGAACTATATGTTTGTTAAGAACAATAAGAGTATAGAATATTTTATCCAAAATATACACATGTATATATAATGAAATGAAACTTAAAAAGAACTCATTTCATCAAATGGATGTTGAAGTAATCACAACAGTTATGCTCCACACATTTGAAAATACTTCTGCTTTTACCTCACACAACAGTCTAAGTTTTCCTTTTCCAAGAGTAAAAATTTGCATATTTTTTTTTAAAGAATATTCTCTTCAAAATCAATAACCTGTGAGTGAAAGCAGGGTCACTGCTAGTGGGGCAGTGGGGCCTTTTAAAGTCCCATTTCCCCTTTCCCCAGCCAATGTTTCCCTCAACCATATATTTCCCTTGTAAAATATTCATGTGTATGTTGGACACATGGTGTGTGCAGGGTTAAAAGACAGAAGTGCTTTCCAGTAACCAATCTTACATTGATTACATTGTTAATTTCATCTTTTAAATGGCTTTGATGATGTCGACAACAGTAATGAACGGAGCTCTTTGATCTTTGGGCTTGTTGGCCAACAATGAATATCCAGCCGAATGGGTGTTGTCCAGTAGGTGCCAAAGGACCTGAACATTTTATCCCTAGTTTTGGAAACCCTAGTAAAAGGGAATGGTTGAGAATCCTCTAACCTTAATATCTATGTTTTCTGACGGTGTTGCAAAATAATGAATAAAGAACGAGTTATAACATTTAGTGCATCACAGTCAGTTTATGTGATTTAGTTATTATGCTGACATCAGAGATTTACAATTATTAAATCATCGCCAGTTGTCATTTGGCATTGTGGGCACCTTGGAAAATTGAGAAGCATGCCAGAAAATAAGCAGACCGTCATCTGCAAAATGAGGTCTCCAGAGGGTGAATCGACCCCTGTCCAATATATGTTATGGCAATGCATTCAGCAAAAAGTGCGATGAGTTAAGCATTTTGATTCTTGATTTGCCAAACTTTAAGCTCTGGCCTGCTTGAAATGGTTAGCTGGTTAAGTGATTTTGTGACAGGTCACCACCAAGCCAGAAAATAAGCTGGCTGTCATCTGCAAAATGAGGTAGCATCACCAAATTTACCCTCTGTGAACCTCAATCTGAATCAGGGTCTCAAAACTAAACAGAAAGAGGTACCCAGAGGATAAATTGGCCCACTGTATGGGATAGCATCATCAAATTCACCCTCTGAGGACCTCATTCTTCAAATGTCAGACTGCTAATTTTCAGGCCTGTTGAGAAGTCTTCATATTCCCAAAATGATCTGTTTTTATCCATCAGTTAAGTTAAAGCCCAATCAAGAATGCTTGATGAATGAGTCCTCCAACAAGGAAACTTAAAATATGAACAATTATCTACACCTGACTTTTTATTACACACCTGCTCTATGAAGTCCCCATCTATAGCAACACTAAACCACGTGGAAAATTAAAATCTGTTCCACCCATATGTGTGGAACGGAAATTGTTGACGGACTATTTTTAAATAGAAGCGAAATTTCATTGGAATTTTCTACAAATCGTGCACCACAATTAAAATTTGAATTGCCAGGGGACGAAATAGTATCATAGGTTCTCCTCACAAATTTAGTTGGCAATAAAATGTGTTCTTTTTGTTGATAGGTGTCAAATAATTGTTTTTAGCTCAACTTGACAAAGTCAAGATAAGCTATTACCATCACGCGTGCGGAAGTCTGTTAGTCTGTGAGTCTGTACACATTTTCCTTTAGCACAGGCTACACCCCGTAGTTCTTAGCTGATCGTCATGAAATTTCATATGCAGGTTTGAGGTCATGTCTAGATGGGAACATCCCCTTTTGGTCGTGATCTGTCAACCGTGATGGCTGCCCGAACCCCAAACCCAAAAACCATTACACAGTCTACAGGTCGTATTTATGAAATGATTTCATTGTAACTTGGTAGGATGCCTCTGTATAATATCTAGATGAGAACGTCCCCTTTTGGTCATGATCTGTCAACCGTGACGGCTGCCCAAACCCGAAACCCCAAAACTTTTAGCACAGTCTACAGGTCATATTTAATATGGAGGGATTTCATTGTAACTTGGTAGGATGACTCCAGATGATGTCTAGATGACAACTTCCCCATTTGGTCACGTTCTGTCAACCGTGACGACTGCCCGAGCTCAAAAATCATAAGCACAGTCTACACGTCATATTTATGGAGGATTTCATTGTACCTTGATAGGATGACCCCATATAATATCTAGATGAGAACTTCCCCTTTTGGTTGCAATTGGTCAACTGTGACGACTACAGGGACCCGAAGCCCAAAAACCTTTAGCACAGTCTATAGGTCATATTTATGAAGGGATTTCATTGTAATTTGATAGTTGATAGGATGACTCCAGATAATGTCTAGATGAGAACGTCCCCTTTTGGATGCAATCATTCAGCCATGACAGCTGCCTGAGCCCAAAACCCGAACACCTTTAGCACAGTCCACAGGTCGTATTTATGGAGGGATTTCATTGTAACTTGGTAGGATGACTCCAGATAATGCCTAGATGAGAACGTCCCCTTTTGGTTGTGATCATTCAACCATGATGGCTGCCCGAGCCCAAAACCCAAAAAACTTTACAGTCTACAGGTCATATTTATGGAGGGATTTCATTGTAACTTGGTAGGATGACTCAGTATAATGTCTAGATGAGGATGTCCTCTTTTGGTTGCGATCGGTCAAGCGTGATGGCTACAGGGGCCCAAAAACCTTTAGCACAGTCTACAGGCCGTATTTATGAAGGGATTTCATTGTAACTTGATAAGATGACTCGTTTTGGAATAATTTCACTGTAAATTGACAATTTCCATTGATGTACATCAACTGTGAGGGCCACAGTTCTTGTCTTATTTCATAATCCTTTAATAAACATTGAACATTATCCTTTTCATCAAACATAACACACAGACAAGTTAAGCTACAGTGCCATTGACACTTTCGTTTATAAACAGGAAGGCATGCAATAAACACAGAATGACACGCATGTGCAAATGTGTTAAATCGATATGGCACTTGTGCCATATCGATTAATGCATTCACATGCGTGTGTCGTTCTGTGTCTGTATGTGTGTTACTATATTGATGGAACAATAGATGCTGAAACTGACTCTAACCGTTTAGAATAAATAAATAAAATTAGTAGGTAATGTTATTATTATAAGAAACTTGACTCAAAAGACAATGAGGAGGGAGAGCTAACAGGGCTGTGTAATAAAAACAATCTGCCTTATTGTGGGGATCATAACAGTACATGTATTAAACTCATCGGTTGTTACTTGAAGTGTTTAGTTCTCATTCCACTTAGAATCATTTTCTAGACATTGTAACAATATGGTAGTGTCATCAGCTTAATTGAATATCTTTCTTTTGAGTAAAAACCTGTGTTGTCATCTGTGTCAGATAACTTCATGCAGCTATACAGGGGTCAGCCTGGCAGCTGATTTTAGGGAGAAGTGACTTCTCCCTCCAGAGACTTTAGGGAGAAGTCAGGGGCCAGGAGGGAGAAGTCAGTGGACATGGGGGAGAAGTCAGAAAAAAACAAAACGTATATGACATCGTGACAAAATAAATGTACACAGAGGACACAATTGTGGAGAAAAAAATAAATAAAAGTTATACAAACCTACATACACACACAAAACTAAGTCATATAGGTTAAAATCCTCCCCCCTCCCCCCCCCCCCTACAAAAAATTGTGCCGTCCATGGTTTCTGAATACCCTAACTCTTTCCATAACAGTGATGACTAGGGTTACCATGTAGTTGATTTTGTATTTGTTTCAATGCAGTGGATTTGAAATTTAGCATTACCCGTGGTGAGAGTGTTCTCTGTAATAGAAGGTATATTCCTTTAAAAAAAATATTTAAAGTATTTAAAATAAATTTCAAGTTCACATAATAAGCTGGGTTATTCATGGTTTCTGAATGTCCTAATTGAATTGAAATGTGTAGTTAAAAAAGTTGTCGACATCCTTCGTAAATTAAGCGTCATTAACAATTTGAGTTAATTTATTTCTAAGGTGAAATGACAAAATATTTCAGTTGTCTCCCTTACCTGCTGCACTGGGTGACAATACTCTGTTCAGAAAAATGACAATTTCTGCCATCCATCTCACATTGACACGTGCGATTGGTACTATAAGGCCCCTTCCAACACAGGTTTTCAAAGAAAAACTTTCAATGCAAATTGTGGGGCGAATTTCAATACAACCAATTTTTCAGTGGAACAGAGCATAACCATAAGCAATTCCGTTGTTTTTATGGATGAACTGTCCCCTGCACATTTTTTTGGTTTTGAAACGGTGGTTAACTTTAATAAATTCTAATAAACTCGATGCGTGTCTTGTGTGATTCGTTGTTTTTGCTGACACTTTTGGTTTTGAATAGCATTTTGTGCTGGTTGCTACCAGTTGGGGCGTATTGTTCGAACGACTACGCCATTACAACTATTTTCAGAAATATAAAATTGGGCTAGTTTAGGCTATTTTCAGAGTCGTATGACAGATTTTAACAGCAGCCGTGTTTACTTTTTTGTGAATGCGGAAGCGTTGTTATTTTGGAAATAAAACATAAGAAAATACAGTAAACTGCCTTGTCTCCTGAGGAAGTTTTGGAGGGCGACTTGAATTTCGCCCCCCATTGTAAGCCAAGGCGACTTGAGGAATGACAAGGTGACTTCTTCACCCCTGTCGCCCACTTGGCTGACCCCTGTAGCTATATATTCATAGGCTTTTTAACTTCAGAGACCAAATTGTAACTTTGATCACATTTTACTGCAACAAAATAGGTGCCTGAACATGCAGTATAGTGGTGAACTTGCAAGTAACACTCTGTGTACCTTGCCAGTGAGGGAGCGTGGTGGCTCAATGGTTAGAGCATTGAAATTCAAACCAAAAGGTTAACAGTTTGATCCTGATCAGTGGTAACTGTTTTGTGTCTGTGGGTTAGACATAATCCTGATTGCCCACATGGGAACATGTCCCCTATGGTGTCACTATGTACTTAGACACTGTGTACGTCATTGGTGCACTTGCCCTCAACTGCTGCTAACTCTGCTTGTGCAGAGTTAGTACATTGTGGAGTCTGACAGCTGCTCATCACTGCTTGGTGGTTCTCTCTTGAAATTCCAGCTGACATGATGTCATCTTGACTATTTAAAGTGTCATTAAACCCCAATAAAACAAACAAACCATGCCAGTTATTTCTAGCCAAGTCTTGGCTGCCAATATAGGCAGCCAAAACTTTCCTTGAAACAACTGCCAAGCCACATAATGTACACTGTCAAAGTGTTGAAAAAATGCATGGAAATCTCCTTTTCTTTTTAAGGGTTAACAGTTGTGTGTACTCATTGCATTTTTAAAAAAAAAAAAATTTCTCTCTTCTATGATCAACATTTGTTTTATGCTTCAAGCTGACTTATTTTGATTCTATCTTTCCTAGTTTAATACAAAATAAAATGTTTGCATGCTGGATGATCTATATGCTATATTCATATTTTCACAGCGAGAGAAAGTGTATCTGTTGAGGATGATGGCCAACATGAAGATAAGAATGTTTATGACAATCAAAATAGTACTGTTATGAATGGCTCTCCTGTTAATGGAACTCTTGATCCATTTAATATGGGTAATCTTTTATGCATGTCTTCTTTTTTTTGCAGTCTCTGCAATAACAATGCTTCAAACATGATTTATCTTTAAAAATTCAAGCATTTTGAAGATCTTTCTAGTTAAGCAATTTTTCTGGAAGGAATATTACAAATTAAAATTAGATAATGAAAAACCAACTGATCAGCTTTAGTTTGCATAAAAATCTGCCATTTCTTCACACATTTTGCAATGAATATAAGTGTTTGGACCTTGTTACGTAGCCACTTTGCTTTTGAAAAATATTTAATTATCACAATTATTCTGTAATAAAAAACTAATCATTCTCTGACATTCTGCTAATGATTTAAGTATGTATTCCATTACCAGTATGTCTCGTTTGACAGAAGCTCATGAAGTGCTTTCAAACCAGATATATAGATCATAAATGTTTGAACAGAAAGGACAAAGTGCAAAGGAGTTGGTAAAGGTGAACATTTAGAAGATAACAACATAATTTCTTCAACACAACCCAATATTGTTTATTCAGTTGACATTTTACTCTGTATCCTATATACAAAAACAGCTGACTTTTGTAGTTAAGATATGGTAAATTGTTTGGTATATAAGAGCTACATGCAACTGACTGGGTTATTCTATTGAACTGTATACAGTGAAGTGGAAATTTGTCCACTCTATTAATCCAGGAGGTGGGGCAGTTTATTATTCTCTCATCTTGACAAAGTCAAGCTGAGTTAATCTCATCGCTCTCCATCCATCGTCTGTCCGTCCATTGTCCGTCAACACCATGTTTTGGTCTTCTCCTCCAAAGCCACTGGGCCAATTCAAGTGAAAGTTTGTGTGAGTGATGGTCCCGGAGGGGCATTTCATTTTTGTTCAACTCAACATGCCCAGCCCCATAGGGAGGGAGTGGGGGAAAATGCTCCAAAATATTTTAAAAATCTTCTCATGAACCAGTGTCTACAATGACTTGATATTTGCTATGGAGCTTCCTTTTGAGGTGTAGAATCAAATTTGTTCAAACATAGTTCGTGAAACAATATTTGGCTTTGTAATGGGAGGGGTAAGATTTTTGGCCCCGCCCAAAATTTATATTTTCTGAACTGATGGTCCGGTTTGAACCAAATTTGGTATGTGGTATTATTGGGTCATAAGTACTTGTCTCATGCAAAAAAAAAAAATTCCCGCATCCCCATGGGAGCTAAAAATAGATATATTTTCAAATGCCCATATTTCCCAAACCACACAGAACAGAGAGCTGTTATTTGGTATGAAGCATCCTTAGGACCAGTAGAATTGAATGGTAAAAAAAATTGCCATGGGTTATGGGTGTTCTGTAATGGGCATCGAAAAAATGCTGTGTCAGCATATTTGCCAAAATTTTAAAAAATCTTTTCTCCAGAACCAATCATCAGAATCTTTTGATATTCGGTATACAGCACTCATAGGGAGGTCAGATACAAGTTTGTTAAAATAAAGCCCATCGGTTCATATTTGGACTCAATACAGGAGCCCGAATATTTAACTTAGGGTAATATGGGGAATATTCTTTAAAAATCTTTAGAACCACCAGTCAGAATCTTTTAATGTTTGGTATACATCATTGTTATGAGGGTCAGATTCAAGATTGTTCAAACCCAGTCCTTAGGTTAATATTTGGGCCTCCTATGGAAGCCCAAATTTTAACTTTGTTCAGTATTCGGGATAATTTTTTAAAATCTTCTTCTTCAGATCCACCAGTCAGAATGCTTTCATATTTGGTATGCAACATCTCTAGGGGGGTCAGATTCCAGTTTGTTCAAATCAGATCCCTAGGTATATATATGGGCTTGCTATGGTAGCCCAAATTTTTACTTAGTACGATATGAGGAAATTTCTGTAAAAATCACGATATGAGGAAATTTCTGTAAAAATCTTCTTCTTCAGATCCACCAGTCGGAATGCTTTCATATTTGGTATACAACATCTCTAGGGGGGTCAGATTCAAGTTTGTTCAATTCAAGTGCCTGGGTTAATATATGGGAACCTGAAATTTAACTTAATACAATATTGAGAATTTCTTCAAAAATCTTCTTCAGATCCACAAGTCAGAATGCTTTCATATTTGGTATACAACATCTCTAGGGGGGTCAGATTCAAGTTTGTTCAAATCGGATCCCTAAGTTAATATTTGGGCTCGCTATGGTAGCCCAAATTTTAACTTAGTGCATTATGAAGAAATTTCTTTAAAATTTCTCTTCTTCAGATCCAACAGTCAGAATGCTTTCATATTTGGTACACAACATCTCTAGGGAAGTCAGATTCAACTGTATTCAAATCAAGAGCCTGGATTAATATTTGGGCTCCCTGTGGCCATGTTGCTGAAGAATTATAAATTTTGTACTCAGTACCCTCTAGAGGTGTGTAACTAAGATTAATCCACATAGGTTGTAATAAGGGGCTTCATAGGGGAGCTCTACATTTTACTTTATGATCAACCAAAGAAAAGGCATGATGCCCAGATTATTTTTGCTTAATGTAAACTCATTCTTGGACTCTGTTTATATTGTGTTCTGTTCAAGATGAGCACTTCAGACCCCAAGGGGCCTCTTGGTTTTTTTTGGCTTTAGAATGAGTTTTGAGTGATTTTTTCACACAAAATCATTTAAAAATTTAAAAACCAAAAAAATTCATCCAGTTCACACCATCACCCCCAGGGGTCAGCCACAGTGGTTGATGCTTAAAGCAGACGAGACTCTGTTAATGTGGTGGTCTTGTTTACTAAAAAAATGTATGCAATTATTTTGGTCACCAGTATTTTGTTAAGAGCACACCACCCTTTGACTTCTATGATGTTAATTTAAAAAAAATTTTTATATACATTCAACTTTAATTCTTGTATCTTGATGAGTAATTTGTTTGAAGGCATCTTTTTTCCTTCTGTTACTGTTACTTCTATATACTTTGGTAAATAAATAGGTAATTGTCTAGCCCTCCTTCCATTTAAATTAAGGGCTGTGAGTTGCATAAATATTCTGTAATTTGCAGGTTGAACAACATGAAATTTTAATAATATTAAATAGCATGAAGAGAAAATACAGACTGTTGTGTTCTTTTGAACTTTTGTATGATGTAACTATGCATGTTTTTTTATGTAAATAATGTCTTGTTAACATGATGTATTAACAGATTGAAAATAGAGAGGAAGAATACACCCAGTAATACTGGAAGGTGGTCTAATGAATCACAATGAAAATAGCTAACCCACACTACAATTTAATATTAAACTTTTACCCAATATAATACGTGGAAGACGCTATGCAAAAAAAACTTTTGTGAATAAGGCTATTCCCCTCCTCCTCCCCCCCCCCCCCCCCCCCAAAAAAAAATAATATATAAAAAAACTTGTTTCTTGGTCACTGAAAATCTGCCTCATCACTTTTTTTAACATGGAAATCTCTTCACTAATATATTTTGCACTTGTAGAATTTAAAATTTAACCCTTAAGGCCCTGGACAAGTGTCCTGAATTTCCACCAGCTCACAGCCTCTATATGTCCAATGGCTTAGCAGTGATTTCTAGTAAAATCTTGGCTGCCTTAACAGGCAGCCAAGACTTGACTAGAAATCACTGCCTACTTAATTTGTTTGTTGTTGATCTCCTAATGATGGCATGTTAAGGGCACCTGTTCTGAGATTGTAAAAGTTGGAAATAGGCCAATAACCCCTAGCACTCTGGTAGTGGAATAGAATTTTCTACAATCTCTCTGTTTTGCTCATGTTTAACAATGAATTTAACCAATTATATCTTGTTTGACAGTGCTCACTGAGCTCTGTCAAACAAGATATATTTGGTTAAATGGCAAAACTGCATTATGGAAAATATTTGCTGTTGAAAACTTTGCTATTTTGACATCAGAGTGCAGAGGGTTAAGGGTTAACCAACTTTTATTGTTGAAAACATTGTTTTTCCCACAGAATAGTGTAAGGAGTTAAATAAATAATTCCAACTCTTCTGCGGATTACCAAAGAAACGTCTCTCTCTCTCTCTCTTCATAAAATTGAGGGAAAATTGCCTGATCAGCAAGAAAAAATTGTTGGTCACTTTTTTGCCCCCCAAAAACTAGCTTATGATCATCTCTTGTTGGAACGAGTTCCATAAGCTTTTTCCGATGAGAGATTGCAATGTTTTTGCAACAATTGAAGGAATAATTAA
This sequence comes from Pictodentalium vernedei, assembly GCA_031216915.1. Classification (NCBI taxonomy): domain Eukaryota; kingdom Metazoa; phylum Mollusca; class Scaphopoda; order Dentaliida; family Dentaliidae; genus Pictodentalium; species Pictodentalium vernedei. The sequence continues at coordinate 288,200,583 of CM062293.1, forward strand.
ATTCGAAATACAATTTTTATGTCCCCCGACTTGGGTCGGGTAGCATATTGTGATTGAAGTGTGCGTGTGTCTGTGTGTGTGTCCGAGCCAATATCTCGAAAACTGTTAGGGTCACAGTCATCAAACTTCACACAATTATAAAGGACCATGGGAGGATGTGTCACACACCATAGCCGGGTTCATACCTTCAAGGTCAAGGTCACATTTCAAGGTCATGCTAAAAATCTGTCAATATTCGTGTCTCAGCCATAACTCGGAAACGAATCATAGTACAATTGTTAAACTTTTTACAAATGTTAAGGACAGTCAGAAGGTGTGTCGCATATAATAGTTTCCGCCGCATCTGCAAGTTGAAGGTCACAGGGGGGTGGTCACAGGGTTTCATGCATTACCTTAGTAACATTCTTCTTGTTTTGAATAGTGCCTGCCAGTTATGGACATTGCATTAGGTAAAGACTTATGGTAGCATATGGTTAAACTTGCTTAGCATGAGTAGACATTTTTAAAACAACTAATTCAGTTTCATTCTTTATGAAAAAGGAAAATTCTTCCACCAGTGTCTTCTGTAATGCATAAAAAGAAAACTCAGTTGTCTAAATGTTGACAGTTATACAGTGAAGCTATTTAAAATTGTGTTTTTTTGCTCCACTCAGTACAGCAAGTTCATTCAGAAGAAACCTTACTTCAGGTATATAATTTGAAAAATGACCATGCATATATTTGTTTCCAAAAAAAATAGTAACCTTTTTTTTCCCTAAACATGGCTTTTGATCTGTCATCAAAACTACTATAATGAGCCACTTCTATTTACAAGTGATCCAAACATAGTGAATAATGATAAAAATATGTATTTTTATTTTAATTTCCAGATCTTATAGATTTGTTGTTGAAGGGTTAATTTCTTCAAAACTGTAAATATTCTTTGATTGGAAGCCCCACTTCCATAGCATAGTGTTTTCAAAGTGATTCACTGTTCTTTTCCTGTATTGGGGTCCACTCCCAGAAGAGATCCACTGTCCTTGCTCTGTTTTCAAACACTCTTGTGGTGTTTTGGAAGTGATTCACCATCCTCATACTGTATTTGGGCACTCTCATAGTATTTTGGAAGTGATCTACCATCCTTGTAGTGTAATTGGGCAATTTTATGGTACTTTTGAGGTGATGCACTATCCTCGCACCTTATTCAGGTATGAAAGAGAGTCTCAGATTTTACTTTAGCATAAAATGAAATAAAATCTGGTAAAAAAAAACCCTTGTCTCAAATAGGAGCAAAGTTACCATAAGACATGTGTGTTTGACGAGGTCTTGATCACAAATTAATGCATCAGGCTACTTTGTTTTTAACCAATTTACACATAATAAAGTAACATTACTAACATTACAAAGAATGGCATTTTTTTTCATGGATGGTTTTCTCCAATATGTTAATCAAACAAAAGTTCTACCTCCAAAATCAGCCCATGAAATATAGCTGCTACACCTACCTGCCAAGACTACAATGTGATGCAACAATCACGCACACACAATCTTTACCCACAATTTCTACACACCAGATCTCCCCCTCCCCCAATCTCTACCCGCAACCCTCTATCCACTGGGCATTGAAGATATTTATAGGAGAAGCCATAACTCAACACTATAAGCCTCTGACAAAGCTGAAATCGAGCGAAACCGGTTAGACAGTCAATATATAGGATATTCACCAGCCCTCTCACACTTTTGAGTGACTCTCTATATATATTATTTATCAGACTCCATATGATGGATATGGCACAAAACATACAAGCAACAAGCTCAGTTGGAGATCCAGCACAAGCTCTGCGATAGTCACAATGTCCAAAAGCACGAGCCATCCAAAAAAGCACCTTGAGCCAGATAAAGACCTACTGACTCTGGTCAGTCAAGGAAATCTGCCAGCCTATAAAGTCATCCACATGCGGATCTGAGTTTCTGTATTATACAGGTACTGAACTCCGATCCAGAAGCACCCAATACTGTGAAGAAGAATGGATACACACACTTCAAATGCTCATACCACTTGGCTTAAATTGAAAGGACTTTTAGTCACTTTTAAATGTTCTCTCTGGTAACCAAAACTTGGTGTGAGAATCTTCTAAAGAGGGCAGCATTGTTATAAACAATTGGGTAAACTCGTTAAAAGTAACTTCAGAACCATTAAACATAAAACACATGGGTAATCCTGACTGGTTGACAATCCTTCATTGTGTGGCCTTGAAGAAGGGTTCTCTTTGGTTTTGCAGTCGAGTCAAGGATGACATTGCCATTGTACATTGTGTTGAGTGTGTGTCAAAAACCAAGTTGTAGGTTTCAGCCACAAAAGCTTAAACAGTTTTATGCTCATTTTGTTTTGCTCATTTGTATGTATTACTCAATGTTTAGGTGTTTCTATTTCAGAGCCATTTGTTTCAACTCTTCCAAATTCAAACAAACCAGACACAAAATCTCCAAGAAATGAAGAATGGTTTCATGGTCAAATTTCCAGGAAAGAGGTAAACATTACAAACAAAGAAAAATCCCACTAACTGCTTAAAAACTTCAACCCCTAATCTATATATGCAAGAGGTATGGTAAAGTTTTTAAATAAAGTGTTACTGCAGTTTAACTGTTTTCCTAACATGTTTCCCAAGAATGCCCATTGCTATACCCCAAAACTTAACAGTAAATTTTTTTTCCCATTCTATCAAACAATGGTCCTTGCCGCACTCTAACTCCGAGATGCATGTGTCAGGTTTATTCCAGTGAGTTTTTGGAAGCTTGAGGGTTAACTGACAAGACATTCATTGGCAATGGTTTTCTAAACTGGTAGACAAGCCTGAAAATAAGCAGAGTGTCATCTGAAAAATGAGGTTCCCAGAGGGTGAATTTTGTGATTTTACCCTGCATAGCAGGGTAGCATCACAAAATTGACCTTCTATGAACCTCAGTCTGAATTAAGGTCTCAAGCCAAAACAGAAAGATGTACCTAGAGGATAAATTGGCCCATTGTATGGGATAGCATCAGCAAATTCACACTCTGGGGACCCCATTTTGCAAATGACAGGTTGCTTGTATTCAGGCTTGCTGGTAGAGTGCTGGAGATGTATATTTGGGCTTTATTCTGAAGTGCAGGTGCTGCAACTTGAAGGCTTTATATTCTCTGTACTTCAAATTATCTTCGAAGTGAAACTATTTAGTCTGTATATGTCTTGTTACAATATATGGTGCCTCATGAAACTCTCCCCTAAATTTTAACAAGGCGAAGACATGTTAACAAAATTTGACAGTGGAAAATAACACAGCCTACCAGTTAATTAGTCATATCTACAGTGCGTGGAGAGTGTATTATCACTAAATCACCTGCAGAGTGAAGATTCCACCCAAGCAATAATAGCAAATTTGTTGCAAAGCATAACAACCACAAGCAAAGTTTCAGCCAATGGACCTCCAGGTTAAACCCAGAGGCCCATTGGCTGAAACATTGCTTGTGTTTTTAGTCGATATGTACAAAATTTGAAAGTTATAGTTTGGGTGGTAACTCAACTCCACTCCATGGGTGATTTAGTTACAATCCACATACTGTATATCAGCAACCAGTCTGTATTTCTTGTAGTGAAAAATATGGCCAATATGTTAGGTAACACCTTAAACTTCACTTTGTACTTGTGTTGTGGACATGATATAATACCATTGGTGCTGAAAGTGACCCTTAACACCAATAAATAAATAATTGGAGCATCTAATAAATGGAACAATGGGTTGAATACACAGTGGTCCTTGAACTGCATAGTTGCTTGTTGGGTCCTCAAGTTTAACTGGTCCATACAGTAAGTAAGGCTCAGTACTGATGTCCTTTTGCTGGTGACAAGAGTAACAAATCAGTCAGCTTGTGCATACTGAAATGTTGGTGGCAGAAACTGATACATGTTGGAAGTGGTTTCTAATTAAGCAGTCAAGACTTGTAAGTCATTCCAAAATTAAAACCTTTAAAAAAAGTTTCAAGAAAGATATATGTTAATGTTTTGCAGGAAATAAATTGTTAAAAATATTTCTTCACATCATTATGTAAGTTTATATTGCTGGAAGCATGCAATGATTACAACCATAAAGTTTAATTAAAAGAGGATTATATGCAGTTCTGTTTTACTGGTATAATTCAACACTGTGAAGTCCCCCAAAGAATGTAGAACAGTAATGAATGGTTCTTTGGTCATAATACCAAAAAGATATAAAATATAATATATTTATACTCTCGGCTATAAATTAGCAAGAAAAGGTTGGGTTTTCCTATTATTAGCTCAACTTGATGTCAAGTATGAGCTAGTGGGATGAGTTGCAATCCGTCATCTGTCCATATGTACATTCATCTGTCAATCATTCCATCCATCTGTCCCTCCATCTATCCATCCATCTGTCCTTCCATCCATATGCCCATCTGTCTGTCCACCCATCCACCCATCCATCCATCCATCTGTCTTGCCACCCATCCATCTGTCCATCCATCCGTACTTTCCTCTGTCCATCCACAATTCCTTTAGCACACCCTACAGACCGCAGCTCTCAACCAATCAATTCCAAAATTTTTATACTGTACCAATGACCCAGACTTAGCTGGTGCTAACTCTAAAAGATTTAGGGCCAAATGCAAATTTTACCCCCCAATCCCCAAAATTTGCATCTAAAACCGAAAATTACATGTCCTATATGGTCCTCCATACTTTTACTCCACTGCGCATGCGCAGTGTCAAGGAGGTCTTGAAATTGCCACCAAAAGTCATTCTTTGTTGGGCCCTCAATACAGTTACACTTCACTGTTATTTGTGCTTGTAAATCTTAGTTTTAAAGATGCCAGATGCATAATTATGAGAGAAATGGTGGATATATGGTGGAAATAGAAGGTGGAGAGGAAAAAACAGTGGAAACAAATGTTCAGGGCTGTAACTTATAATTATTTTACGAAATTATTCATGTTACCTATTTTTGAGGCATGACCTTGTTGTGGTCATTCTTGCTATGAATGTTCCATTGTTTAATCAGTGTTTCCTCTCTTCCTTTCCTTTATTTCCCCCTAGCTATTCTCCCATGCTTTTGGCTTATTTTTTGTAATGTTTATTACTAAAATTTCTTGGGAGTTTTGGCTTGGTAACAGAATTATTTTCTGTTTTTTCCCCATGTTTACGTTCTCACCCTAGGGGTGTTTAGGCGTTTTGGTCTGCATCTACCATCTGATGTTCTACAGTTTCTTCTCTGGAAGCCTCTGTTTTGCATCAGATAGTGTTTAAATTGGTAACTGATTTCGGGCTATGTTTGTTTAAGTGCCTGGAGTCATGTTTCCGGTTTGTTGACACTTTTGCTTATGTTGACAACTGTTACTTCTGACAGTGATTACTTGTCTCCTGCTTAATTTAGTTCATAGCAAAATACATTAATATTGTCCATTAAGTGTTACATTAATTTTTCAAAATGATTACAAAATTTTGTCCACACTTAGGCTTTTTTGGGATCCTTTGGGCTCAAGGTTCCCATTGGGAACTTGGGCTCTTCTGAAAATTTTTTTTCAAAAATTTTTTTTTTGAAAATTATTTTCTTTTGAAATGTTATAATGAATTATAATATATTATGTATATTTATTTCAAGGGTTAGTGCGAGTATATGACGGTGTATATTCTTTCTGGTTGGAAAAAATATTCTTCATTCGTAATGCGAGGATATCTTCCTATAATTCACAAGTTCATTGTGTTTCTTATAGTCAATGTAGTCACATTAATTCTTGCTCTGTGTGTGTTGATTGATATGACAACATTGGAGACGTGTGTCACGGTATTTTTTTTAGCAGTGAGGGGTCCATTACGGTCCTCTCTCCATAGGGTCACTATATATTATCAGTTTCTTTTTCAGAATTCAGAGTGATGTTTCTGTGATGTCTTCAATAAGTGTGTCTCCGTCGTTGCAATATTAGGGCTAGCAGGAAGTGCTCAAGGTATTACGACAATTGCTGGGAGTTCGCTGGTTCGATCGAAGGCATTGTCGCCCGCTAGTCCGCCCGGTGTCGCGTCCATTCACCAGGAAAGAATGACACAGCACCCGGGTTAGTCCGTTGCGGTCCAGGGAAGCAGATTGGGTGATGCGAGCACTATAAAACTTCAGATGTGCACACCCAGCAACGATGGATCCGAGGATAGTACAGAGGAAGCCTGTCAGTCCGGTAGCTAGCTCATCCAGGTCTATCTGGACCGCGAGCAAGAGAGGCCCCCTCTCTCTTGCATCAACATCTGCGCCGCGATGTTGTTGAATGTTTGTTCGTTAGTCAGAGCTTACGTCCACTCCTCCTGCTCGGGATGCTCCGTCGCATGACAGTCCGACGCGGCTGTTATATTGGCTTCCTCATCCTCGTCAACACACACGACCGCACCTTGGCTATGTGACCACAGATTTCCAGGGGACGTTCGCATATTATATAAATGCAGGATTGAACGTCCCTGGTGCTCCTGCATCGCCGACCAAGGAATACACGTCGACCAGGTCAATCCATCTGCTAGCCAAGGATACGAGACCTTTCCAGTTGGGACATTCGCATATTATATAAATGCAGGAATGAATGTCCCAGGAGCTTCCAGCGGATATTTCACGTAGGACCGCGGCTCCACAGGTCTCATAGGGTAACATGAACTAGGTATTGTTATCGTGATGTCTTCGTAAGTGTGCTTCCGTTGTCACAGTCAAATAAAGAGCTAGCGGTAAAGTGCTCATGCAGATACGTCAATTGCCTAAGAGGTCCCAAGTAGGATCGACGGCATTGACGTCCGCTAGCTCGCCCGGTGTCGCGACCATTCACCTAATGGCTCAGCACCCGGGTTCGTCCGTTGCGGTCCAGGAAGGAGATTTGGGTGATGCGAGCACTATAAAATACAATGTGCATACCCAGTGACGACGGATACGAGGATGGTATGGAGGAAGCCTATTAGTCCGGTTCCTAGCTCATCCAAGTCCATCCGGGCTGCGAGCGAGAGAGGTTCCTCTCTCGTATTACAACATCTGGGCCCAGATGTTGTGGTACAAAACGTTCCTCAGTCGGAGCATACGTCCACCGCTCGGGACGCTCCGTTATATAGAGAGTCCGGAGAGACTGCTCTTTCGGCTTCCTCATCCTCACGACAGCACACGCGACCGCACATTGGCTATGTGGCCTGTAATATTCAACCAACATCGCCAACCAGGGATTCTATGGCGACCAGGTCATGCCCTCTGGTAGCCAGGGATACAAGGCCTTCATACTCCGGACGTTCGCATATTAGATTATGCCGGAGTGAACGTCCAAGGAGCTTCCAGCGGCTAAATCCTATAAGACCGCAGCTCCACAGGCCTCTGTTACGGACATGCTATCGCAGTAGAGCACAAATTATCGCAGCATCCCAGCAACCGACAGTAACTCTGCCGGATCAGGAATTATCCGAGGAAGCTGGGTTGGTACGTTCTGCTGCAGGTTCAGGCACGGACGACCAAGAATTACAAGTGGTCCGACAGGATGGCGAAAGGGATACGGATGAGTTGTATTTTCCCTTTTCGGAACAACATAATTGCCGTAGAGTGCATCCGGCATTATCATCTGACGTTGTTCCTCCGGACCAAAATGCTGTGTTGCCAGATAAGAGACTGATAGTGCCACTGGACACAGAATTCTTAATCAGTTTAGGGACATTATCCCTCAGTTTCCGACATAGTCCAGATATGTCTCACGGACATTTGATCTGTTGAACGACGCTGTATTTATTTAACTTGCTACCTAAATGGGCAGGTCAGGTTTCTTATCGGCAATATGCTCTACACCTGCCTTTCATCAATTCAACGAATACTTTGAAACGGCAGGACAGAGCATTCTGAGAGTTCTCTGCGTCTAGATGACCAGGTCAGGACCTAGTATTGTTTTTTACTGTCGTCTATGTCAATTCCAACCACGATGTTGGAAATAACAATATCGTCTAGCAGGGTCAGCTTAGATGCATCATCATATGCAGATCACCTTACCAGAACGTTATCATTACATCTCAAAGGAAAAAGAATTCTAGGATGCACAATCTCCTTAAGAGTTCTTTCAAGGGCCTCACGTAAAACTCCGTCCTTTAGTGGCAATATGGAGTTGGTTAGACGTGACACGGCCCTGGCTACATCCACGCGTGTAGATAGTAAGGTGAAAAACTCTCTCAGAGTCGCTCCGGTCTCCGGAGAGTTTTCTTCGACGGCAAGCTTTCCGCAGTCTATGATCAGTTAACTAAGAAAGCTTTAGACTCTCTGCTATTAAAATTCGCTTCCATATAGTCGGATTCAGCAGAGAAGAGTAGGACAGGCACTTCTGGGACGAATACGTCCAAGGGAAGTTCCTATAGAGGTTCCTTTGCATCCTCTAGGTCTTATTCTAGAGACCGTCAGGGTAGCGACTCATATAGGAGCCGTAATTCCAGTCAGACGTCCCTAGGTCGACGGGCAAGGTGCAGACCGTGGAGGACATGGCTTCTCCTTCCGCAAGCCTCGCAGGACCAGGAGGTAATGGTTTTAACCTCTATCGTGTACTAGTGAGCGGAAGACTGCAGAGTTTCTCAATTATTTAGAAATAGATTACTGACATCCCTTGGATTCAAGGGGTGATTTCGGAAGAACTAAATTGTTCCTCAAATGAAATCCTGTTAACTCGGAGTCCAAAATGGACTCAGCTTCCGCCAAGTCAGTAGGATAGAGGCTCGCTTCTATCAGAAGTCTAGTCTCTTTTGGAATGATCGCAATGGAGATAGTAGAAATCCAGGAATTTCCAGGTTTCTACAACCATCCTTTTCTGGTTCCAAAAACCAGATGGCTCATTCCGTTCACTCATTATTCGGAACTGGATAAACAAGCTGATCGTGGTTCCAAGTTTATATATGGAATCCACCCGATTCCATATATATATACCCGGTCAGAGCGAGTATTCGGGTGTACGATTTTGCTACATGCATAGATCTCAAGATGTGTACTTTTACGTCATGGTACATCAGGCGTCAGAAAGTATCTTTGCTTCCTTATCATAGGAGTCATATATCAGTTCCGAGCAATATGCTTCGGTCTGAATCTAGCCCCCTGGGCCTTCACTCAAATAATGGACTCGGTAATGACTCATTTCTGAGCTTATTCGTCTGCGATAACGTCGGCCTACCTGGACGACATTCATACAGGTACGGCAATGAGTTAACGCTTCAGAACTATGTGCAGAATCTGCTTCTATTGCTCCGACGTCTCGGTTTCTTAAGTAAACGAGGAGAAGTCGGATCTGCTATCATCCAAGTCATTCACCCACCGGGGGATAAGCTTCGTAACGCACAACTTTTTCGTTCATCTGCCGTTACCCAGAACGAAATTATTCAGTTGTTATGCTCACTATTGTCTTCACTCAGACAAAGTCTCAGCGAGAGATCTTATGAGACTGATACGTTTAGGTGGAACTGCCGCGATTTTATTCCGATGGGGCGGTTACGCATTGGTCCTTTCCAAATTTCTTTAATTCAGAATTGGAGGGTGAAGATTCTTTCGCTCAATACGGACATCTTCTTGTCAAATCAAGTGAATAAGAGATTCAGACTTGGGCAAGTTTTCTGGGCTTAACTCAGGTAGTTCCACTGCAATTGCCGGATCCGAGTTTTACAGTCTTGACGGATGCCAGTAAAACAGGTTGGGTCGTTTCATTGAGCTCAACGGATTGAAGTGCCAGAGTCTTTTGATTCCGTAGTTCCTTATCAAACATCAAGTATGATGTCATTTTGGCTTGCGCTACGTTATTGAATAATGTAATTCAGAATGTTCATATGCTAATTTTGTCTGACAACTTGAAGGTATTAGCATATTTTCGAAATTATGGAGGTACTCATTCCGTCCTGTTATTCATGTTAACGGAATGAATCTTTCGGTTGCTACTAGAACATCAAGTTCTCCTATCGGTCCGTCATATTCCGGGTCGTCTGAACGTATTAGCGGACTCCCTTCGCGGAGGGGCCGTTTGTTGCCTCCAGAATCGTCTTTCAACAAACAAGTTTTCAATCAGATTGCTACCAAGGCGAGTGGCCAATGATCGACTTATTCGCGGCGCATCTCAACAATCAGTTGCAGACGTATGTGTCATTATGTTTGGATCTTCGAGCGTTTGCAGTAAACGCTCTTTTGATCTTGTTAGACGGAATAATAAGATATGCGTATCTTCCAGCGCAGTTGATTCAGCAGATATTGCTCTAGTGCAATTATTTCAATGCAAATTCTGTTGGTAGCTTCTCTAGCTCCACAAAGACTGTGGACTAATTTACTCAGGCGTTCGTTGTGGGACATGCCGTGGAAGCTTCCTCCACATTTCGGTCCATTCTATGGTCAGATGGATTCAATCTACAGTCAGTTCTGCTTATGATTATATCTTCATTCAGCAGTCTGTGTTTTAGTTTTAAGCTCATGAAGTAAGAGTTCTTCTACTTCATGGGCTTAGGCTATTAATATTGTTATTACAGATTTAATGGGAGCTGCATATTGGTGTTAGCCCTCTATTTTCACGATTTTGTACCTGAGAATATTGAGTCCTTTTCTGCAGATCTACATTGTTTAGGTCCGCTATTTTTTACTCAAAATGTCGTCTACTAAACAGTGGCAACTATGTGTGTATAGGCTTTCGGTTCCGGCAGTGACTCTGTCCTGCTGTCCTCTTTGCTCTGGAGTATTTGATCCAGGGCAAGGGGAAGGGGGGGGGGGCAGGTGTTCCCTTAGGTAACCTGCTTTATAGTGTAAAGCAAGGGAATACCTCCCTTGGACTTAGTAATTCCGTGTCGGTTCTGAGATGATTTTAGGGTTAAGCCTATGTTTACTTATCTGTGTAATATTTTTTAAGTGTTGATTGGTGTGAAGCATTCGTATATATCATGTGATTAATTGAGCATTAATATACAATCCTAGAACACTTTTAAATGAGTATATAGAGTCTCATTTCTCTAGACTCCCGTATTTACTGGCTTTCCTTAAAAAATATTAGTATAAAGGGTTATACTAGATGTGTATAGAGATCATTGATGTTATTGTGCTCAATTACAGAATAGTATTGTGTCTTTCTTTTTTGTTACAAATAAGAAAGATACATGTAAGACTATCTCTCCTTTTCTCCTTAAGGGGATAGGTCTGTTATAGGTAATTGAGTCTATTGGATTTTCCTTATGTCCTAGGCCCTCCAACCTTATTACTATTCAGCTAAGTCTGGGTAATTGGTACAGTATAAAAATGTTGAAAAATTTATAGTAATCTATATATTTTTTATACTTACCAATGACCCAGACGGGGATGGCCCTCCCATGAGTTGGGAACTCATACCTCCCCGCTGAGTACATAACCCTTACCAGGCACTGGTTGTAAGAATGACTTTTGGCAGCAATTTCGAGACCTCCTTGACACTGTGCATGCGCAGTGGAGTAAAATTATGGAGGACCAAATAGGACATGTAATTTTCGGTTTTAGATGCAAATTTTGGGGATTGGGGGTAAAATTTGTGTTTAGCCCTAAATATTTTAGAGTTAGCACCAGCTAAGTCTGGGCCATTGGTAAGTATAAAAAATATATAAATTACTATAAATTTTTTAACTTTCATACATGGCTTTAGGGTCATGTCTAGATGGGAGCTATCAAATTTTTCTGAATTTCATTGAAAAACATTGGCATCTTGGATTTGGATATAAATTGTCAACAATTGTATTAGCACCCTATAGGCTGCAGCATCTCTCACCCGATCTTTTTTTGAATTTCAAATATAGCTTTGGTGTGATGTCAAGATGGGAGCTATCAAATTTTTCTGAAGTTTGTTGAAAAACATGGCCACCAGTGGCCATCTTGGATTTGGCATATGTACATCCTACGGCAAGGTTAAGCATGATCTTTAAACTTTGCTGTTTTTCAATCAACATTATTCTTTGACATGCTCTGCAGAGTGCATTTATGAATGGATCAGTTTGAAACTTGGTATGCTTGTTTTGGGTGACTTGTAGATGAGAGCTATAGATTTTCTTCCATTTCCAGTAAAAAATGTTGCCGTTAGCATCAACCTATTGCATTTGTGTATTAACATTTTCCTTTGGCGCGCCTGAGAGGGCGCATTCATTATCAGGTTGTTTTCATACTTGGAATGCTTATTCAGGGTGACCTATATAGAAGCTATCAATTTTCTTTTCATTTCCATCAAAAACTGTTGCTGTTAGCAATGACCTCTGAATTTAGTGCATTCTTATTTGACATGGCCTGCAGGGTGCATTTATCATAGGATTGTTTTAGAACTTGGTGTGCCCATTAGGCGAGACTTCTAAATAAGAGCTACAGATTAGTATTCATTTCTGTGAAAAAGTTGCCATTTATTATGATCTTTAAACTTACTGCATTTGTGTATCAAAATTCTTCCTCTGGCCAGTTCAACAGTTTACATTTAAAAATGCATGGATTGCTCTGACGATGTGGACACACAGTGCTGTTATGTTGAAGTTTCACCAGATAATATTGGAACCAATGATCTTCAATTTTGCCATTTCACTTATAACTTACCAAATTCATATTTGTCAAGTTGAGCTACAGTGTCATTGACACTTTCATTTTTCAATCTTATCTGGAGCACACATCTTAAAAAGAGTATAGTATTTTTTCCCATGAATGCCAGTGATTATCTCATTTGTGGGGATGAGAAATTATGTATTTATACGTGCAGCTTTGCCATAAGTGGTTATACATAATTTTGCATGTCCATGAATGAGATACTCATGTGTTTTCGTACAAACACACACAAAAATTCTGATTTCATCATGTCTCTTCTATTTTATTCAAGGACGCATGTTCATCTGTTTTTGCATCAAGGCAGATTTGAGAAAAGTAATCTTTAACATATGAGTAGTTGAAAATTAATATTTCAAAGTCCGAATATTTCAGTTTAAAGAAAACTCTCAAAAATTTTAATTTTTTTAGTGACCCCCTACTAGCATCTCTGTTTGTTGCAGGCTGATAAACTATTGAAAGACAATGGTGATTTTTTGGTACGGGAAAGCACAAACAGCCCAGGACAGTTTGTTTTGAGTGGAAGGCAAGATGGTGTAGTGAGACATTTGCTACTGGTTGACCCAGAGGGAGCTGTAAGTACTGTATTTATTTTAACACCGGGACACCTTACGCAAATTCTACTATCTACTAATGCAGCAGGTGTTCTGGCACTGAGAGTCCAGGTAATAATGAGCAGGAAGTCGTGGTGCCTTATCAGTTGTTTCTAGTCAAGTGTTATATGCCTGACACACTGATGTCAAAATACCAGTATTTCAAGCAACAAATTTTTCCCATCATGCAACTAGGAATTTACCAATTCAATCTTTTTTGACAGATCTCACTGTTCTCTGTCAAACAAAATCAAATTGGTTAAATTCTTTGTTGTGTCATGGGAGAAATTTGCAGGGTCAAAATTTGATATTTCAACTCCAGTGTACAGAGGATTAACTCTTTGAATGCTGCTGGCAGATTTTCCTACACAGGACTGGAAATCTCTCACCATTAACTCTTAGAAGCTTGGAATTGAGTTTTCTTGCCTGTGATGTAATACGGCAGGTAATCTAGCTGTGACGATTCAGCTATCTTTGGGCTGGGGAGAATTAAACACGGCAGGTGCTTCTAGTCAAGTGTCATCTGCCCGAATAGGCAGACAACATTTGACTAGATGCACCTGCTTTACTGTACGTTTTTCGGGGTATGTCATGTTCAATAAATTCATTCTGATTCCCCAGCTTCTAAAAGGTAAAATAAGTAAAATTTGAGAATATTTCATGAAACTTTCCCCTGTAAATTGTAGACTTTTTGACCAATGATTTCTCAACTTAAATTTCCATGATTTTTTCATCAAATCTAGTCATGTCTGCCGTGATGCAGCCAGGACTAGATTTGATGAAAACTATTTTAAAATTACCCGGCAAGTAAGAGTTACTTTACCTCATAAAGCAATGATAAAGAGTATCACTCTTGGTTTGTGTACTTACTCCATATTGTAGACATTATTCCCTAGATGTAGAATCATATTTCTTTGTACTTGTACACCAGTACATGTGCTTCTATTAACCAATTGCTGAATAAACTGACCTATACCACCTAGTTCTACACACTTCAGATTCTATTGTGTTTTTTACCTTTCTTGCTTTCAAACCATAGCTAGTGACCATTTATTAGTTGTGAAATTATTGAGTGGTTTTTAATTGACCAAGATTGTGTTGGTTCATGTAGTATGTTTACTATATTTAAAACTATGATCCCTTTGAGGGATAAGTAGAGTAAGTAATAGTAAGTAAGTAGAGCAGTCCTTGTTTACTATGGTAAACAAGTTTTACTTTACTGGTAAAATAAGAACCATAACTGAGGTCTTTGGGTGAAAGTTCTCCACAGAAAATGAAAGTATAAACAGTTGACTCACTTTTACTTTATACTTGTGTTGCAGTCATGATATAGCCCTAGATGCTGAAAATGACCTTAAACACCAATTAATAAAGTAAAATAAATGATACCATGATCAGAATGTTTAATCAGTAAAAAAGCAGAGAAAAGTGAAATAATATTTGAAGAAAAATTAAATCATACATTTATTAAATTGGTTTAAACAATATTACTCATTAATAACTGCATTAATTGTATTCATCAAACAGGCTATTCACATCAGTAATGTACACCAAGCAGTATATAATATAACATGGGATGAAAAACTATGCAGGACGGAATTTGACAGGAAGCTTATGCTTATGAGTATCATCTCTCCTGACCAATTTATTACATTACTTACCAGTATCTCAGATTCTTGAGGTGATCTGTTTTTTGTCAGTGGAGATGTTTATATTTCACAAGTCCCTGGCCATTTGAGGAGAGTTATAGCTCCCACCTTTTATGGGTTCTGCATAATCATTTTAAGGAGAGCCATGTTTGTTCTTCTTAAGAGCTGTAATGGCTATCTTTATACCTTCAATTCCCTTTTTAATAATCTTGTGAAATTGTTTGAAGTATAGAATAGTTTGCCCGCTCCGCTAGTTTTTAAAAAAATCTAGGCCTGTTTCACTCATGTATTTGTTGTGTTGGAATTTCCAGTTTCTGAAGGTGAAAACTGGAATTCCAGTTCCTCACAGTAGATCTGAGATACAAATATATCATAAGTCCTTTACATTTTAAAATTTTGAAATTTAAAATTAAAGGGATAGCTTTGTACTTCCAACTTCAGTACATGAAAACAATTAATGGCTTGTCTGTGTTGTTTTCTATAATATCATTGCAGAGTTATTGCTCGTTTTGACTTGAATTTGTCGTACATGTACACAACTTTTCTAAACTTATTTTCCTTCATTTTCTGGTCCATTTTTAGCTTAACTTGTCAAAGTCAAGATAAGCTATTGCCATCACGAGTGCGGAAGCCTGTTAGTCTGTGAGTCTCCAAGTCTGTTCACATTTTCCTTTAGCACAGGCTACACCCTGTAGTTCTTATCCGATCATCACAAAATTTCATATGCAGGTTTCAGGTCACATCTAGATGAGAACGCTCCTTTTGGTCGCCATCGATCAACTGTGATGGGTGCCTGAGCCCAAGACCCGAAAACCTTTAGCACAGCCTACAGGTCGTATTTATTAAGGGATTTCATTGTAACTTGGTAGGATGCCTCTGTATAATATCTCGATGAGAACGTCCCCTTTTGATCATGATCTGTCAACCGTGATGACTGCCCAAGCCCGAAACCCCAAAACATTTAGCACAGTCTGTAGGTCATATTTAATAAGGAGGGATTTCATTGTAACTTGGTAGGATGACTCTGTATGATGTCTAGATGAGAACTTCCCCATTTGGTCGTGATCTGTCAACTGTGACGACTGCCCGAGCCTAAAACCCCAAAACTTTTAGCACAGTCTACATATTTTTGATCGCGGTTGGTTAACTGTGACAGCTACAGGAGCCCAAAGCCCAAAAACCTTTAGCATAGTCTGTAGGTCATATTTATGAAGGGATTTTATTGTAACTTGGTAGGATGACTCCAGGTAATGTCTAGATGAGAACATCCCCTTATGGTCGCGATCATTCAGCCGTGACAGCAGCCCAAGCCCAAAATCCGAAAACCTTTAGCACAGTCTACATGTCGTATTTATGGAGGGATTTCATTGTAACTTTGTAGGTTGATTCCATATAATGTCTAGATGATAACGTCCTCTTTTGGTCGCGATTGGTCAACTGTGATGGCTACAGGGGCCTGAAGCCCAAAAACCTTTAGCACAGTCTACAGGTCATATTTATGAAGAGATTTCATTGTAACTTGGTAGAATGACTCCAGATAATGCCTAGATGAGAACGTCCCCTTTTGGTCACAATCATTCAACCATGATGGCAGCCTTAGCCCAAAACCTGAAAAGCTTTAGCACAGACAAGAGGTCATATTTTTGAAGGGATTTCATTGTAACTTGGTAGGATGACTCAGTATAATGTCTAGATGAGGACGTCCCCTTTTGGTTGCGATCGGTCAACCATGATGGCCACACAGGCCTAAAACCCCAAAACCTTTAGTACAGTCTACAGGCCGTATTTATGAAGGGATTTTATTGTAACTTGATAGGATGATTCGTTTTGGAATAAGATCACTGTAAATTAGTAAGTTTCGTTGATATACATTAACTGTGAGGGCAACATACAGTAACTGAGAGGGCCACATTAACCCAACCCCAATTCTTTAGTACAGTCTACACCTCATATTATTTTTATTGAAAACAGCATACAGGGAACAGAAATTAAACATATTTCCAATTATCACAATTTTTGTCTTATTTCATAATCCTTTCATAAACATTGAACATTATCCTTTTCATCAAAACATAACACAGAGACAAGTCAAGCTACAGTGTCATTGACACTTTCATTTTATACACTTGTGTTGGACCACTCAGAATATTCGAATATGACTGAATCAAATACCAAATCGAAAACAGCATACTATTCATGAATCAAATCAAATATTGGATTGGATACAAAACAATCATTCGATAAAAAAGAATCGCATTTAAATCTAGTGCATACAATTTAGTTGCAAACAACATATCATTAAGTTGTCTTTTCTGCTCAGACAGACCAGAATTTGATAATGCAAGTTCCCTGGTTCCCCTGATTCATACAAACATTCTGTTGGTGCCATATTTACTACATAAATATCCAAATTCTCTGTGCATCTCAGAAAGTCTTGGGTTCATTTAAAATACGGAACTTCCTGATCCCAAAGGTGTCCAGATTCTAAGGAGATTCGAGGAACTCCCGGAATAACTGGTTTATTTACAGAAACAGTCACTATGAAATTGGAAACAAGCCATTTTTTTATAATCAATGTTGTGTGTTCACTATGACTCAATGATTCAGGTGCTGCCAAAAATCTGAGATTGTCGAGACTTCCAGCACCATTATTTCTATAAGCCGATTACTGTAATACTTCAGGCTATACTCATATTTTTTATTTTGTGATTTGCGATCTGCTTTAGCCCTTTACTCAACGCAGATGATATCAAAATTTATTATTTTAAATATCAATTTTTAAAATTTTTCAAACAATGGGGGGTCACATGATATGGTTTTGTTGAAATATTTTGAAAAATTTAATTTTTTCAACTGCTCAATCTTCATATTACGTGGGCGGATGCGGACGATTCATTAGGTAAAGGGTTAAAAAGTTTGTAGATTATTTGAACACAGATTTATCTTGTGTGGATAGTCAGTTCATTTTGATGACAAAAACATAGAAGAAAATATTTAAGATAATCAATGGATATGTAATGCTGATTGTCAGATCAAATTCGAATTGAATATTGTGATTAAATTGAGTTTCATTTCAAATATCCGAATATTCTCAGGGGTCCAGCCTGTGTAAATGGGTCATATGTATTATGCAGTGTTGTGGCCATCTGTCTATCTGTTCATTCTTTTTTTTTTTTGCTTTTGGGAAAATAAATTGTGTTGTAATTGTCATATCCAATCCATATTTTTGACAACCACCTGACATTTTGTTGGGGTGATATTGCTTTTTTATACCCCCGCCTAGCGGGGGTATATTGGATTCCTTGTGTCCGTCAGTCCATCAGTCCATCTGTCTGTCAGTCCTTCCGTCGCAAAATTGTTTAATGGAGGGTACCGTCATGCTGTAATCAACTCCTCCCCCACTTTTCCTTTCTTGACTTACAACATTTTTAGTGCTATTTTCAATAGAGGGTACCTTTATGCTGTAATCAACTCCTCTTACATTTTTAAATGCAGATAGCTGAAACTTAG
Source organism: Pictodentalium vernedei (assembly GCA_031216915.1). Classification (NCBI taxonomy): domain Eukaryota; kingdom Metazoa; phylum Mollusca; class Scaphopoda; order Dentaliida; family Dentaliidae; genus Pictodentalium; species Pictodentalium vernedei. The sequence continues at coordinate 288,218,914 of CM062293.1, forward strand.
GGATATGATCACACACACAATGAAGATGTGCAACATGTATAAAGTCTTGCGAAAATTTTGTTTCTCCACAGTTATTTCCCTTTCTTGACTTACAACATTTTTAGTGCTCTTTTCAATAGAGGGTATCTTTATCCTGTAATCAACTCCTCTTACAGTTTTAAATGCGGATAGCTGAAACTTAAGGATATGATCATACACACAATGAAGATGTGCAACATGTATGAAGTTTCACGAAAATTTTATTTTTCCACAGTTATTTCCCTTTCTCGACTTAGAATATTTTGACTGCTATTTTCAATAGAGAGTACCTTCATGCTATAATCAACTCCTCTTACAGTTTTGAATGCAGTGAACTGAAACTTTAGGATATGATTACAAACACATTGAAGATATGCAACATCTATAAAGTTTGTTGCAAAACTTTATTTGCTCAAAATTATGGCCCTGATCGACTTGGAAAATTTTCACAGATTTAAAAAAAATTTCAGGGATTTTTTTTTTTTGCTATTGTCAATAGAGTGAGCTAAAACTTTATGATGTGATTACACACACATTGAAGATATGCAACATCTATAAAGTTTGTTGCAAAATTTTATATTTTTATACTGTATCAATGACCCAGACTTAGCTGGTGCTAATCTCCATAATTCAGGGCCAAACACATATTTTGCCCCCCCAATCCCCAAAATTTGCATCAGAAACCGAAAAATACATGTCCTATATGGCCCTCCATACATCGACTCCTCTGCGCATGCGCAGTGTCGAGGAGGTCCCGAAATTGGCGCCAATTATCATTCTTAGTTTGGCCCTCAAAACAGTCACACTTCTCTGTTATTTGTGCTTTCAAATCTCAGTTTTTATGATGCCAGACACATATTCATGAGTGAAATGGTGGAAATAAAGAGGATACATTAGGAGGAGAGGAAAATATTTAGTGCAAGAAAATGTTCAGGGCTGTAACTTAAAATTATTTTATGAAATTATTTCTAGTTGCCTTTTTTCAAGGCATAGCCCTGATGCTGTCATTCTTGCTATGAAGTACCATTGTTTGATCAGTGTTTCCTCTCTACCTTCCTTATTCCCCCCTAGCTATTCTCCCATGTTTTGGCTTAATTTTGTGTAATGTTTATTACTAAAATTTCTTGGGAGTTTTGGCTTCGTAACAGATTTATTTCTGTTTTTTCCCCATGTTTACGTCCTCACCCTAGGGGTGTTTAGGCGTTTTGGTCTGCATCTACCATTTGATGTTCTACAGTTTCTTCTGTGGAAGCCTCTGTTTTGCATCAGGTAGTGTTTTAATTGGTGACTGATTTCGGACCATGTTGTTTCAGTGCCTGGAGTCATGTTTCCGGTTTGTTGACACTTTTGCTTAGGTTGACAACAGTTACTGCTGATAGTGATTTTTTGTCTTCTGCATCTCTTATTCATAGTAAGATACATTATTATTGTCCGTAAATGTCTCATTAATTTTTTCAAAATGAATTTAAATTTTTGTCCACACTTAGGCTTTTTTGGGATCCATTGGGCTCAGGGTTCCCTTTGGGAACTTGGGCTGTTCTGAAAATTTTTTTTTTTTTTTTTTTTAAAAATTTTTTTCTTTTTCAAATCATTATTTATTAATGAATATAATGGATTGTTGTATTATGTATCTTTATTTTCAAGGATTAGTGCGAGTACTTTGATTGTTTACATTTCACTATGAATGATTATTGTTCAAATTGTAATAGGAGGAAGTCTTCCTATGATTCTCATGATCTCTGTATTAATTGTTCTCTCTGTACTCGCACTGATCTTTGTTCTGTGTGTTTCAAATGGGATGAAAAACGTTGGAAACGTGTGTCACGGTATGTTGTTCCTGGAGAAAGATCCATTCCGGTTCTTTCTCCTCAGAGTCACTCTAGTGTTTCACTCTCTTTTTCAGAGGAACAAGAACAGGGTGATGTTTCCGTGATGTCGTCCAGAAGTGTGCCTCCGTCGTCACATACAAGTGAAGAGCTAGCGGCAAAAGTGCTCATGGAGATTCGTCAATTCCCTGAAAGGAACCCGAAGGGGTTGACGTCCGCTAGCTCGACCGGGGTTGCGTCCATTCACCGAATGGGGCAGCATTCGGGTTCATCCGTTGCGGTCCAGCAGAGAGAGTCGGGTGTTGCGAGCACTATAAAACATCCACGTGCACACCCAGTGACGACGGAAAGGAGGATGGATCGGAGGAAGCCTGACAGTCCGGTGTTTAGCTTGTCTAGTTCGACACGGGCTGCAAGCGAGAGAGGTCCCTCTCTCAGACAACAGCATCTGGGACCAGATGTTGTAGTCCGTAGTGTTACGCAGTCGGAGCATACGTCCGCCGCTCGGGATGCTCCGGTATATAGGCAGTCCGCCGAGGCTACCTATAAGGCTTCCATATCCTCTCAGCAGCACACTTGACCGCACCTTGGCTATGTGACCAGTGAATTACAGTCAGCTTCGCCGACCAGGGATTCCTTGGCGATCAGGTCACGCCATCCGGTAGCCAGGGATTCGAGGCCTTCTTCATCCGGACGTTCGCATAAAAGATGTATGCAGGATGCAATGTCCAGGGAGCTTCCGGCGGCTAAATCCAGTAAGACCGCCGCTCCCCAGGCCTCTGTAACGGATGTGCTATCACAGATAGCAAAGTTAATCGCAGCATCCCAGCAACCGTCAGAGCCTCTGTCGGAACATGAAATGTCAGAAGATGCTGGGTCGGTAGGTTCCGCAGCTGGATCTGGTGTGGACGACCGAGATTTACATGATTTACATGAGGTCCGGCAGGATGGCGAAAGGGATTCTGATGAATTAGATATTTCCCTTTCGGAACAACATAAAATAGCCATAGAATTCATCCGGTATTATCTTCCAGAAGTTGTTCCGCCAGACCAAAATGCTGCGCAGCCGGATAGGAGGGTGATAGCGCCACTGGACACCGAGTTTTTTAATCGGTTTAGGGACATTGTCCCGGAATTTCCGTCACAATCCAGGAATGTCTCTCGGATTTTTGAGTTATTGAATGATGCTATTGATAAACTTGCCAACAAGACGGGCAGGTCAGCCTTCCTACCGGCATCTGCTCTACAGCTGCCGTTTATTAATCAAAGGAACAAGTTTGATACGGCAGGTCAGGGCATCCAGAGAGTTCCTCTGCGTTTAGACGACCAGGCTGAAGACCTTGATATATCCATGCCGTCGTCTATGTCACTTCCGTCGTCTACGATGGAAACGACGATATCGTCTAACAGAGCTAGTTTAGATGCTCTTTCCTACGCAGATCACCTTACTAGAGCGTTGTCATTACGCTTTGAAGGATCTGAATTTCAAGACGTACAAACGTCTTTAAGAGTTCTGTCCAGGGCCATAGCGTTTTCCACTTATAACTCCGCCCTTTCAGTGGCAAATCTGGAGTTAGCTCGACGTGATGCGGCCTTGGCTATTTCCACTCGAGTGGACAGTAAGGTGAAAAACTCTCTTAGAGTCGCTCCGGTCTCTGGAGAGTTTCTCTTCAGTGGCAAGCTTTCTGATATATATGATAAATTAACAAAGAAAGCTTCAGACTCTCTGTTGTTTAAGTCTGCTTCCAAGAAATCGGAACCAGCAGACAGGAGTAGGCCAGGCACTTCCGGGACGAGTTCGTCCAGGGGAAGTTCCTATAGAGGTTCCTATGCGTCCTCTAGGTCTTACTCTAGAGACCGGCAGAGTAGCGACTTGACTAGGGGCCGTTATGCTGACCGAAATAACCGGTCAGACGCCCCTAGGCCGACGGGGCGAGGTGTGGGTCGCGGAGGACGTGGTTTCTCCTACCGCAAGCCTCGCGGATCCAGGAAGTGTTGGTCTAGACCTCTGTCGCGTTCCGGTGGGCGGAAGACTGTCGAGTTTCTCAAGCAATTGGGAATCAATTACGGAGGACCCTTGGGTTCTAGGGGTTATTTCAGAAGGACTAAAACTGTCCTTCAAAGGCAAGCCTCCGTTAACTCGAAGTCCAAGATGGACTCAGCTTCCGTCAAATTGTCAGAAAAGAACGGCACTTCTATCAGAAGTCCAGTCTCTTTTAACGAAGAACGCGATAGAGGTCGTAGAAAAGCAGGAATCTCCAGGTTTCTACAGCCATCTTTTTCTGGTTCCGAAGCCAGATGGCTCGTTCCGTCCAGTGATCGACTTAAGCTGGATAAACAAGCTGATCGTGGCTCCAAAGTTTTATGTGGAGACCATTCGATCGGTCAGAGCGAGCATTCGAGTGAACGACTATGCTGCGAGCATAGACCTCAAGGATGAATACTTTCACGTCATGGTACATCCGGCGTTCAGAAAGTATCTTCGCTTCGCTGTCCTAGGTGTTGTTTATCAGTTCCGAGCGATGTGCTTTGGTCTCAATCTAGCGCCCTGGGCATTCACTTGAGTAATGAACTCGGTAATGACTCATTTCCGAGCTCATTCGTCTGCGGTAACGTCGGCTTACCTGGACGATATTCTTCAGAGATACGGCAACGAGTTAACGCTTCAGAACGACATGCACAATCTGCTTCTATTGCTCCGACGTCTCGGTTTCATAGTAAACGAAGAGAAGTTGGATCTGGTGCCGTCCAAGTCATTTACCCACCTGGGAATGAGCTTCGAGACGCACAACAATCTCGTTCGTCTGCCATTAACCAGAGCGAAATTAGTCAGTTGTTATGCTCGCTATTGTCTTCACTCAGACAAAGTGTCAGCGAGGGAATTCATGAGACTAATAGGTCTGTGCGGAGCTGCCTCGGATCTCATTCCGATGGGGCGGCTACGCACTCGTCCTCTCCAGGTCTATCTGACTCAGAATTGGAGAGTGAAGATTCATTCGCTCAAAACGGACATACTCTTGTCAAGCCAAGTGAAACAAGAGATTCAGGCTTGGGCAGACATACAGTGGTTAACTCAGGGAGTTCCACTGCAGTTGCCAGATCCGAGCTTTACGATTATGACGGATGCCAGTCAAACTGACTGGGGCGCGACACTGAGCCCATCGGATTTGAAGTGCCAGGGTCTTTGGGATCCGCAGTTTCTGAGCAAGCACATCAACATCAAAGAGATGATGTCGATTTGGCTTGCTCTACGTCATTGGATAGACGTTATTCAGAATGCACATGTGCAAATTATGTCCGACAATACGACAGTAGTTGCGTATATTCGGAACCAAGGTGGCACTCATTCCATTCCGTTGCTCAATCTAACGGAAAGAATTCTTCTGTTTGTACTAGAACATCAGATTCTTCTCTCCGTCCGTCATATTCCGGGTCGTCTGAACGTCTTAGCAGACTCCCTTTCACGGAGGGGTCGCCTGTTGCCGTCAGAATGGACTCTCAACAAGCAAGTATTCAATCAGATTTGCTACCAATGGGAACGGCCAATGATAGATTTATTTGCGACACATCTCATCAATCAGTTGCAGACGTATGTGTCACCTTGTCCGGATCCTCGAGCGTTTGCAGTAGACGCTCTCTCGATCTCTTGGGACGGAATGATAGGATATGCGTATCCTCCAGTGCTGTTGATTCTGCAGATATTGCTCAAGATAAAACAATCGCAATGCAAGATTCTGTTGGTAGCATCTCTGTCTCCACAGAGACCGTGGATAAATCTACTCAGGTGTCTGTTGTGGGACATGCCGAGGAAGCTTCCTCAACGGGAAGATCTTCTTTCGCAAGGGAAATCGCGCATCCTCCATCACAATCCGCAAGGTCTAAACCTTCACGTATTTCCATTGTGCAGTCCTTCTTGCACGGAAAACATTTTACAGGACGAGCAGTGGACGCGATTTCTAACTGCAGGAGGACCTCCTCTTCGCTAAACTATGCTGCTAAGTGGAGGGTCTTTTGTCAGTGGTGTGAGGATCATTCAGTAGGTATTTATGATCCCTCCATTCCAGACATAGCAAACTTTCTAGTATACTTGTTTGATGAGATTAATCTGCAGCCTATCACCATTAAGGGTTATAGGTCTATGCTATCTGATACCTATGCACATCATGATAGCTTGAGGATTGGAACTAATGTCTCTTTATTTAAGTTAGTTAGAAATTTTTCGATAAATAGACCTAGAACCCTTAGATTAATTCCGAAGTGGAATTTGGCCTGGGTTCTTCTTAAGCTAAAAGAAGTGCCTTTTGAGCCTCTTGACACAGTTGACTTCAAATTCTTAACATATAAGACAGCTTTTCTCTTAGCTTTCTCTTTTGCTAGAAGAGTTAGTGAGCTTCATGCACTATCTGTGGAGGATTCTCACTACCGTAGTGTCGGTAATACTATTACCTTTACCACTAATGTTGGATTTTTGGCTAAGAATCAGGCTCCTAATAAGTATCCTTAACCTATTATTATTAAGGCCCTTCCATCATCTGATGGGCGTAGGCCTCTACTGTGTCCTGTTAGAGCAATACGTATTTACAGACGTAGGTCTGAGTTTATCAGAAAGGGTCGTAAACGTTTCTTTCTGTCTTTGATGCCTAATAGAAAGGATATTATGGTCCATTCTATTGCTAGATGGATTCAATTAACTATTCGAACTGCTTATGAAAAATTATCTTCTTCTCAGCAGTCGGCACTCAAGATCTCAGCTCATGAAGTAAGAGCTCTTTCTACTTCTTGGGCCTATGCTAATTGTATTGCTATTACTGATCTAATGAAGGCTGCATATTGGTCTCAACCTTCCACATTCACTAATTTTTATCTCAGAAATATTGAGTCCATTTCTGGAGACCTCCATTGTTTAGGTCCGTTATCAGTTGCTCAGAATATCGTCCACTAAACAGTTGCAACTATAGTTATGTAGGCTTTCTGTTCCGGCAGTGACTCTGTCCTGCTGCCCTCTTCGCTCTGGGGTATTTGACCAAGGGGAAGGGGGGGGGGGGGGGGGGGGGCGGGTGTTCCCTTAGGTCACCTGCTTTATAGTGAAAAGCAAGGGAATACCTCCCCCAGAGTCAGTAATTCCGAGTCGGTACCGGGATGGTTTTAAAGTGTAAAGATAATGTTTAATCATCCATGTAATATTTTTAAAGTGTAGCTCGGTGTGAAGCATTTGTATATGTCATGTGTCAAACGAGCGTTAATATACAATCCTCGGACACTTTTAATGAATATAAAGAGTCTCATTTCTCTGGACTTCCTTTATTTATTGGCTTACCTTTAAAAACATTAGTATAAAGGGTTATACTGAATGTTAATAGAGATCATTGATTATTATGCTCAATTACTGATCGGTGTTGTGTCTTTCTTCTTTATTATAAATAGGAAAGATACATGTAAAGCCTATCTGTTCTTTTCTCCTGGAGAGGATATTCTATTATACATAATTGAGCTTATTGGATTTTCCTTTATGTCCTAGGCCCTGCAGCCTATTTACTATTCAGCTAAGTCTGGGTCATTGGTACAGTATAAAAATGTTAAAAAATTTATAGTAATTTATATATTTTTTATACTTAACCAATGACCCAGACGGGGATGGCCCTTCCAGGAGTTGGGAACTCATACCTCCCCGCTGAGTACATAACGCTTACCAGGCACTGGTTGTAAGAATGATAATTGGCGCCAATTTCGGGACCTCCTCGACACTGCGCAGGTGGGGAGGAGTCGATGTATGGAGGGCCATATAGGACATGTATTTTTCGGTTTCTGATGCAAATTTTGGGGATTGGGGGGGCAAAATTTGTGTTTGGCCCTGAATTATGGAGATTAGCACCAGCTAAGTCTGGGTCATTGGTAAGTATAAAAAATATATAAATTACTATAAATTTTTTAACTTTCTCAAAATTATGGCCTTCATTGACTTAGAAATTCCGTCGCAAAATTGTTTAATGAAGGGTACCTTCATTACCAGCTGAAAGGCGGGGGTATTTGTTTGTGTCACCTTTAGGTGACACCTATTGTTTTCTGAACACCAAGATGTCACATTGTTGACCTCGCACACCCTCAGGTATTGGTGCGGGGGTAACACACCACCTGGTGATTGATTGCGGGGTTATCGCACCACCTGGCGATGAATCGACTCTAGTATTTTCTTGTCTTGAATTGCCATAATATATGGTTTCTGGATAATAACTAGCTACACTCCCAGCATGGCTGGTCCATTTTGGGCAGACAACCATTTGTATATAAAAGGCAGATCAGCTTTGATTTTGCTGTTTGTGTGACATTCTAGAGTTAATGCCCTGTATTTTCTTAGCACTTCCAGGATTTTAGTTTGACATTTATGGTTTTCAGATGATAATTCCAGTTGTACTCAACAATCAATTTTTGTCGAACAAACTTTCGAGAGTAAATGCAGATCAAGTTCGATTTTGACATTTGTGCAACATTCTGTTGAGGAATTATTGCCCTTTATTTTCTTAGAATTTCCATGATTTCAGGTTTCTAGGTGATAACTCTAGCTACACTGACATAGCCAATCAATTTTTTTGCATACAAACTTTCTCGAATAAAAGACAGATCAAGTTTGATTTTGACAGTTGCACGTCATTTTATTATGGAATTATTGGCTTTTATTTTCTTAGAATTTCCTTGATTTTTAGATCATGATTTATGGTTCCTTGGTGATCACTCCAGCTGTACATAACAAAGCCAATCCATTTTTGGCATACAAACCTGCTCAAGTAAAAGGCAGATCTACCTCTATACCTATTTTATTTGTTTAAAAACACTGCAAAAATATAAGGTGTTGTACAATTTTGAACAGTCCATGGACATTGCCCAGTGTTGGTATTAGTAAAACTTGGTTCGGAGATTCAGAGGAGAACCTGTGCCCCTGTGATTTTTAGATTGGTCTGACTCATTTTTGCAGAGTTACTGCTCTTTTGGCCTTGGAGTATTTTTGCAGCCTTCATCATATTTTCTGCTTGGTGATGTTTTTAAAATTTGGCACAAAGATTAGTCAGCATGGAAACCTATGTATCTGTATCTGTAATTTGGAGATTGAATGGATTCATTTTAGCAGAGTTATTGCCATTTTTAGACTTAGTATTAGGCAGCCTACATAATGCGGAATGCAGAGGGTATTCTTAGAACAGACACCTCTAGTTATATTTTCTATTTACCATAGGTTAGTAGTTTTTGCTGGTTTTGGAACAAGTGCCATTTATTTATAAGTGTAAATATAAATATAAATTATTTAGCACTGCAGAGTATGAGTTTCTGTCAGTAGAGTTTTGAAATCCAGTTCTAGGGTAGGAACCACAATTAAACCTATTTTTTATACCACAACCAATGGCCCAGACTTGCTGGTGCTAACTCAGTTTAATTCAGGGCCAAACACAAATTTTGCTCCCCAATCCCCAAAATTTGCATACAAAACCAAAAAAAATATTTTGTTATCTGCGCATGCGTAGTATCCAGGAAGGTACCAAAATTGGCGCCAACCATCATTCTTTGCTTATGTTTCCGTAGTCTATTCCGGATTACATGGAATAGTGTGACATGAGCAGTGAAGATACAGAATAGTAATTGCGAGGAAACAGCAAATTGCACTTTAAATGTAAACCAGAATGGAATTTGAGGAAATGGCGCTAGCAATTTTTGTTGATGATGTTGTCAATGACAACATAGATGCTGTTTTTGCTCATCGCAGTGCCACATCTTTATAAAACAGCATAGCTCTCCTATCAATAGGTAGGTCAATATGACCAGATTAAAAAGAAACAAAAAATTTACAAAGAAACACTGGACAGAGCACTTGAGTTTTATTATTATTTCGACTCCCATTTGTTCAGGGGCGTAGCCAGGATTCTATAATTGGGGGGAGGGGGGATAGCCATTTCTAGCCATTTTTTGTGGGGGTGGGGGCATAACATGATATTTGTAATGTTGTGGGGTTTTGGGGGTCCTTGCCTAGTCCAAGCTAACACCCTCCCGTCGTTACCCCTCCTCCCACTTCCCTTCATGGAAGTGGGAGGAGGGGGGTAACGACTGGAGGCCCAGTTAGTACAAAGACCTGGGAAGAGGCGGGTGATGACCAGAGGGGCCTAGTTTGGACAAGGCCTTCTCCGAGAAAATTTAGTACTCAAAGATCGAATATGAGGCAATTGTAGCCTGTGTAGCCCTATATTGGAGAGCATTTGGGTCAATATTTTTTTTTTCTTTAGGGGGGGGGGGGGATGCTAAAGCTTTAGGTTGACCTGAGCCTCCAGCCCACCACCCCGCCCCCCTGGCTACGCCACTGGCCCAGACGCCGGGAGATTGGGGACAGGTTCTCTCCATTGTGTCCATTCAACTCAGCTCGTTAATGTTATTTGAGCGAGAATTTAAAAAAAAAATTCAGTATTTGGTGTCCACTATTTGTTGGTTATGAGTATACTGAGAACCAGCAAAGCCTGTCTGTGCACTCTCACCACAGAGTTCCCGTGAACAAGAAGGTCACGAAAGCACTGCTGCGTTGTTAAGGTTCAGTAACAATATCCGATCTCACCAGGGAGAAGGTGGGGGAGGCAAACCCACACAGCTTGGCTGGAGCGTTAAAATGGGACGGGAGTGTGGTCACACCCCTCAAATTTCTAACTGGTGGGGCGGGTGGAGAAAGATTTCCAGATCTTCAGTTTTCAGAATTTTTGCGTCTGTAGGATTTGAGCCTTGTAACCAAGTTGGTTGTACCCCCCCTCACCCCACCCAACATTCATCCTCTTATGATTTCACTTCCAGATGTAATGTTCTGTCACAATAATCAGGGTTTCGGGTCAAGGGGAAATTAATAAGTCAGTTATGAGCGGTCAAGAGTGGTCACTTCGCAAAAAAATGAATTCCAGGGTTAAAAAAAATCATTTATTCAATTTGGGGATGGGTCAACGGCCCTGTTGTTTAATTGAATTAACTCCAGTTCTTTCTCTTTATTTTCATCAAGTATTTGTGGGTATGCTATGTTTAAATATTTTGCTGAATTCCATGTATCTAACATATTTGTTATTGTCTTGATCACTCAAACGTTTTGGAGAATACAACGAACAGGGAAATATTTTCCACTATTTGTTGATAATTGCGCATGTCAGGAATAAATGGTAAACCATCTAAACCAGCTCGCGAGGTGGTTTACTCAGAATGATTCGGATTGATATTCCAGAATGACGATTTGCAAAGAAAACAACCAGATTGGTAATCCGAGTTGTCTGCGCATGCCCGGAATAAACCATGTATTCTGGAATGGACTACGGAAACATGAGCTTTGTTTGGCCCTAAAGTCAGTAACAATGATCTGACATCTATGCTTTAAAATCTCCTTTTTATACGCCCGTTTTGAAAAAACGGGTCGTATTATGGTATACCGCTGTCCGTCTGTCCGTCCGTCTGTCCATCCGGTCATATGTCATACGATAACTCAAGAACGCTTTGAGAGATTTTCGTTATTTTTGGGTAGGTGGTGTATATCGAAGGAGGGAAGCTCCCTTTCGTTTAGTGTTGCCATTCGATTAGTCATTCCAGAGTTATGGGACTTTATTACTTAGAAAATTGTTGATTTTTTACACGTCGTACGATAACTCGAGAACGCTTTGAGAGATTTTCGTGATTTTTGGGTAAGTGGTGTATATCGATGGAGGGAAGCTCCTTTTTGTTTAGTGTCGCCGTTCGATTAGTCATTCCAGAGTTATGGGACTTTATTACTTAGAAAATTGTTGATTTTTTACACGTTGTACGATAACTCAAGAACGCTTCAAGAGATTTTCACGATTTTTTGGTAGGTGGTTTATGTTGATGGAAGGAAGCTCCCTTTTGGTTGGTGTCACCGCTTGATTAGTCATTCCAGAGTTATGGGACTTTATTTTTCATATGTCGAACAATAACTTGAAAATGCTTAGAGCAATTTTCATGATTTTTTGGTTGCAAGTATATGTTGATAGAAGGAATCTCCCTTTTGATTTGTGTCACTGTCCGATTTGTCATTCCAGAGTTATGGGACTTTATTCATCAAAATATAGGCAATTTTCCACATGTTGGACTTTGAGCAATTTTCATGATTTTTTGGTGGCAAGTATATGTAACCTGACAAGTACACATGTATACTCATATTGTGTGGTTCCCTCTTGTAATTAATAACGGGTGTATCATGCGCTTATGGATGCCAGACACAAATCAATGAAAGAATTCTTTGATCCAAGGCTGTAAATGGATGATGGAAGTGAACAACAGTGGTTTCAAATGTTCAGGGCTGTAACTTTATAATAATTATAAAAATTATTTCATGTTGCCCAATTTCGGGTCATATGCCTGTCGTCATCATTTTTGCTAATGATTAATCCACTGTTTGTTAAGTGTTCCTTCCCTATCCTTCCTTGAAGCCCTCCTGTTAAACTCCTAAGCTTTTTGGCTATTTTTTATTGAAATTTTTTATTAAATTTCTTGGGAGTTTAACGTGTATTACAGAATGTTTATTCTGTTTATCCCCATGGTTATGTCCTCACCCTAGGGGTGTTAGGTCGTTTTGGTCTTGCATCTTCTATCCGATGTATTGTTTTTTCTTCACATGAAGGTCTAGCTTTGCATCTGGTAGCATTTAAATCGGTTATTGACTTTGGGCCTTTTTGTGTGCCTGACGTCTTGATTCCGTTTTTTTCCTTTAACGTTGTTTACATTGGCAACGTCCTCAAATGTATGTAGTATTTAATATTATATTACTGTAGGATACATTGAATATGATTCCGGTAGTGTAGCTAAAAAATTTTGGATTTTGTCCCTTGGGCTCATCATGTTCCCTTGGGGAACTTGGGCATTTTCTCAAAATGAAAAAAAATTTTTTTTTTTTTTTTAGAATTTTTTTAATTTAATTTTGATTGCTATTATTCATGTATCTTTATCATATATTTTATTGTGGAATTTGTAGGAGTGCTATCAACTTTGTATTTTGATTGTAATTATGAAAGCTTACTGGTCTAAATGCAAGGCGAGGAAGTCTTCCTCAGATTTACATGCTTGTTGCCATGCCTGTAGTTGCTGCACACCTACGGATTCTTGTCCTACATGTGTACATTGGGGTAACAAACATTGGAGACGGGTGTCGCGGTACATCGTTGATGGTGAGGTTCCTATGCCGGAGCTCTCACCGCAAGATAATTCAAGTTTTTCAGTTTCTTTTTCAGGGGAACAAGAGCATGGTGATGGTATTGTGACACCCATCCAAAGTATGCTACCGTCGTCGCTCTCTGATGAGCAAACAGAGCTAGCTGCAAAGGTGTTCATGAATATTAAGCAAGGGATAAGGCCTCTAGTTAGTGTTCTTAATCCCCTGCAAGCAGCTAGGCTGACTGGTGAAGCGGGAGCCATGGCACTGGGTAAGTCCATTGCAGTCGAAGGAAGTGTAGATTTGGGAAGAGTGAGTACCTCAAAATCAAAAGCTCACCCAGTGATGACGGAAATAGGGAGGAAGTCAGAAAGTTTCTCTTTGGTAGGCTTGGCGAGGTGTGATAAGACTGTGAGCAGGAGATCCTTCTCTAACCCAACAACATTTGGGGCCAAATGTTGTTTTGAGAAACTTGCATGAGCCGGAGCATTCGTCCATGCCCACCTCTCAGGACGCTCCATCAAGACTGCAGCTGGGGTCGGCTACAGTCACAGCTTCCTCTGCTGTGTTACAAAAGCACACATGACCGCATGCTAGGTACCTGACTTCAGATATCCAGTTATTTGCGTGAAGACGGAGACAGTCTTCGCCCGTTAAATCGGACCATCCGGTGGCTAGCGATCCGAGGCTTTGTTCATTGGGACATGCGGAGAAAAGATCTATCTTCGGATCTTCGTCCCAGGAGCAGCAAGCGGCGAAGAAACAGAAGACCACTGCTCCTCAAGCCTCAGTAACAGACTTAATGTCGTAGATTTCGCAGCTGATCGCAGCATTCCAGCAAGCGCAAGAGCAGCCTTCTACAAACACCTGTGGTGAGCTGTCAGACGGTGCTGGGTCGTTCCAGTCATCTGCACACGCAGATGCAATGGACCGAATGTCACAGCTGAATCAGTCGGATGGTGAAAGGGTAAGGAAGAGGATCACTCTTCCCTTTTGGAACAGCATATGGTAGCGATGAATTTTATTCATCAATACTATCCTGAAATTGTTCCACCTGTTCAGCAAGTTGCGACTACTAGAGAGAAACCACTGTCATCTCTGGACGCAGATTTCATGCGGAGGAAAGAGGATGTTCCTTCCTTCCTTGAACAGTCTCGACAGGTGTCGCAGGCCTCCGGGCATGTTATCGATGCCATATTAAACCTCCCTAGTGCTAAGAGGAAAGGTGGTTTCTTATCGACATCTTCTATAAATATACCGTTCCTTGGACCACGTTCATTTAAAACACTTGGAGATGTCCAGAGAGCTCCTCTGCGTTTAGATGGGCAGGCCGGGGATTTAAATATGTCCCTACCTGCTTCATTCAATATATTCTCGGAAGTGATGGAATGTGCTATTTCATCCAATAGAGTGAATTTGGACATGATGTCCTACTCAAATCACCTTACCAGAGCTATGGCGCGTCTTAATAGGAAGAAATTTGAGGACGTTTGTTCCTCGCTTAGAGTTCTTTTCAGGACAGTCATGTGTGCCATGTACAACCACACTCTGACAGTGGCAAATTTGGAGTTGATCAGACGTGATGCTGCCCTTGCGTCGTCATCACTTTTAGATGACAAGATGAAAAGCTCTCTCCGAGTCGCTGCGGTCTCCGGACATACTCTATTTGATGATAAGCTTCCGTTAGTCTATGAACAAGCTACAAAGAAAGCTTCCAGTGCACTGCTATTCAAGTCGGTGCCTCAACAACATGCTTCAGCAGACCTGGGTAAATGAGGCCATTCCTCTTCAAAATCAACTAAAGGGAACTCCTCGCGAGGATACAAGAAACCCTCTTATTCTTACTCCAGTGGTCGTCAGTATAGCGACTCGGGAAAGGGGTGCAGATCTGATCAAGACTATAGGTCAGACGCCCCTAAGCCGATGGGATGAGGTTCTTTGCGGGGAGGACGTAGTTTCTCCTCCCGTAAGCCTCGTAAGTCGTATATGTGATGGACAAGACCTCTATTGCTTGCCAGTTGGCAGAAGGTTATCAAACTTCGCGAGAAACTGGATAGAAGTCACAGAAGATCAGAGGGTGAGAAGTGTAGTCTCGGAAGGCCTACGGCTATCATTCCGAGCAAAACCCCTACTTACAAGGTGTTTGCGTTGGACAAATCTTCCGGCGGATCCTTTCAAAAGAGAGTCTCTCCCAGCGGAGGTAAGGCTCTCTTATTAAAGGAAGCAATAGAGGTCGTCGAGAATAAAAATTCTCAAGGTTTTTACAGTTACCTGTTCCTCGTATCGAAGCCAGATGGCTCATACTGACTGGTAATAGACTTGAGCTGGATAAACAAGTTGATCGTGGCTCCAAAGTGCTATATGGGAACCATTCGATTGGTAAGAGCGAGCTTTCGAGTGGTCGACTATGCGGCAAGCATTGATCTAAAGGACGCCTACTTTCATGTCCTGGTACATCCGGCATTCAGAAAGTACCTGCGTTTTCCAGTGCAAGGAGAGGTTTATCAATTCAGAGCAGTGTGCTTCAGTCTGAACCTGGCTCCTTGGGCTTTCACTCGAATAATGAACTCGGTAATGTCGGCTTACTTGGACAACATTCTTCAGAGATACGGCAACAGAATTATTCTTCAGGTCTGCTTCAATTGTTCCGATGTCTCGGTTTCATAGTAAACGAGAAAAAGTCGAATCTAGCTCCATTCAAGTTGTTCACTCACTTGGGAATGAGCTTCGAGACAAACTGCCGTTACCCAAAGCGAAATTAGTCAGTTGTTATGCTCGCTTTTGTCTAAACTCTCCCGCAGTAACAGCGAGGGTGTTTATGCTACTCATGAGGCTTTCCAGAGTGGCTGCAGATCTTATTCCAATGGGCCGCCTCCGCACGCGTCCCCTCCAGATATTCTTTACTCAGAACTGGAGTGTGAAGACGCATTCGCTCGAAATCAGTATTGTTTTAACAGACCTAGTAAAACGAAAGGTTCCGATTTGGGCGGATCTTCAGTGGTTGACTCAGGGAGTTCTGCTTCAACAGCCGGATCCGGCTTTCACAATTATGACGGATGCGAGTCAGACGGGCTGGGGCGCATCTCGAAGTCCCGCAGACTTAAAGTGTCAGGGTCTTTGGGACTCTCAGTTCCTGGAGAAGCACATAAACATCAAGGAGATGATGTCAATCTGGCTAGCACTACAACATTGGATTTGTCTAATAGCGAACATCCATGTTCAAATTCTTTCGGACAACTTGACAGTAGTAGCTTACCTCAGGAACCAAGGTGGCACTCATTCGATCCCGTTATGTGAATTAATGGAGAAGATTCTCCTATTCAGTCTGAATCATCAGGTTCATCTCTCTCTGAAAGGTCACGTGTTACCCTCGGAGTGGACTCTCAACAAGCAAATATTCAGTCAGATCTGCTACCAGTGGGATCGTCCCATGATAGATCTTTTTGCGACTCACCTAAACAATCAGTTACTGACGTTCGGGTCACCATGTCCAGACCATCAAGCGTATGCAGTAGACGCTCTATCTGTCGCATGGGACAGAATGATAGGATATGCATCTCCTCCTGCTATGTTGATTCAGCAGATTCTGTTAAAGATCTAACAGTCTCACTGCAAAAAAATCCTGCTAGTCGCACCTCTGTCGTCACAGAAACCCTGGATCAATTTTCTCAGGTGTCTGTTATGGGACATTCCCCGGAAGTTTCCGCCTCAAAAGGATCTTCTATTTCAGGGGAAGTCACGTGCACTGCATCACAACCCGAAAGGTCTCAACTTTCACATATTTCCATTGTGCAGTCCTTCCTGCACGAAAAACATTTTACAGAACGAGCAGTGGATGCAATTTCTAACTGTAGGAGGGCTTCCTCTTCATTGAATTATGCAGCGAAGTAGAGGGTTTTCTTCTGTTGGTGTTTGGATCAGTCGATAGACATATATGATCCGTCCACTCCAAAGATTGCCAATTTCCTGGTTTACCTGTTTGACGAACTCAAACTGCAGCCCGTCACCATTAAGGGGTATAGGTCTATGTTATCAGACATTTGTGCTCATCATGATAACTTGGCTATTGGATCAGATTCTTCTTTATCCAAGCTAGGTAGAAATTTCTCTATTAATAGACTTAGAACCCTCAGATTAATTCCTAAGTGGAATTTGGCTTGGGTTATGTTGAAGCTTCAAGACGCTCCTTTTGAGCCGTTAAATGATGTAGAGTTCAAATTCATGACCTATAAAATGGCTTTTCTCTTAGCCTTTGCCTCAGCCAGAAGAGTGAGTGAACTTCATGCATTATCTGTTGATGATTCCCATTACCAAAGTTTGGGTAATACTGTTACCCTTACTACGGAAGTGGGATTCTTGGCTAAGAATCAGATTCCGGATAAGCGGCTGGAGCCTATTGTCATTAAGGCTTTACCGTTCTCGGATAACTGTAAACCCTTGCTGTGTCCAGTTAGAGCAATGCACATTTATAAACGTCAATCAGATTTTATTAGAAAGGGAAGAAAAAGATTCTTTCTTTCTCTGATTCCTAACAGAAAAGATATTTCTGTTCATTCTATCACTAGATGGATTCAGTTGGCAATACATATTGCCTATGAAAGTCTATCTTCGGATCAGCGTTCTGTCAACAAGATTTCAGCGCACGGGGTTAGAGCACTGTTCACTTCTTGGATTTATTCTAACAGTATAGCCATTACTGATCTTATGAAGGCTGCATACTAGACACAGCCCTCTTCATTTACCAAGTTTTACCTTAGAAATTTAAAGTCCATCTCCGGTGACCTTAGATCTTTGGGTCCTCTTTCTGTTGCTCAGAATGTCGTCCATTAATATTACATCTACAAGGTCTTTAGGCAGTCTGCTCGAGCACTGACGCCATTCCGCTGTTCTCTTCGTTTTGAGGAATTTTACCTCAGAACAGAGGGGGCAAAATGGTCCTTCCCTTATGTTCATAATAATGTCTCATTTATGTACTGTTTTTAAAGTGTAGCTCACTGTGAAGCATTTGTATATGTTACGTGTCATACGAGTGTTAATATACAATCTTCGGACACTTTTAAATGAGTATAAAGCATCTCATTCTCTGGACTATCTTTATATATTGGTTTTCTTCACCGAATTAGCATAAAGGCTGGCATTAAATGGAGAAATTATGTAATTCTCAATTACATTGTTGGTGTTATGCCATTCTCTTTTATTGTAAAAGAGAAGGAAATATGTAATTCCTATATCTTCTCCTATTCTCCTGTAAGAGCTCTCCTTTATCGAAGCAATTGAGAGATTGGATTTTCCTTTAAGTCCAAGGCCCTCCAGCCTTTTTTACTATTCAGCTAAGTCTGGGCCATTGGTTGTAGTTTAAAAATATAAATTTAAAGTAATTTGTATATTTTTTATATTTACCAATGGCCCAAATGGAGATGGCCCGCCCATGAGTGGGCACTCATACCTCCCTGTTGATTATAACATTTAGCAGGCACTGTAGAAAGAATGATGGTTGGCACCAATTTCAGGACCTTCCTGGATACCGCGCATGTGCAGATAACAAAAGTATGGAGGACCAAATAGGACTTATTCTTTTCGGTTTTGTATGCAAAATTTGGGTATAGGGGGCAACATTTTAGCCCTAAATTGAATTGAGTTAACACCAGCTAGTCTGGGCCATTGGTAAGTATAAAAAATATACAAATTACTTAAAATTTATCATATTTTGTGGCTAGTTCCAGTTTTTTCTAACAGAAATTAGAATTTGTTTTTCATCTAGCCCTCTGATGGGGAATTTTTTGGAATAAAGTGTAGACAGTCAAACTCAGAAGGTTTCAACGTCTTGGTGCCACGTTTGTACTCGGCCAACCTTCCTAAAAATACAAATAGATCTTGATAGTTATTTGAAAAAAAATAAAAATAAAAACATATTCAGACATGATCCCAGGTGTACCCACACATACATCCACAGTCCATAAACATATGCCACCTACCCTGAATCAAGAGGCATGAGTATTTTGTCTTGCTAAAATGGATTTGAACTAAGGAGTTTTGAAACTAAACTGCAGAACAAGTTTATAAGAGAAAAACAGCTCTGCACATTGTGACTGAGATTAGTCCATCAGCCCTTGACCTAAAGAGAACAAATTTTAACACTGATTTTATGTGGGAACTATTAGTCAATCAGACAATAATGTTCCAAATAAAATGTGTAATAGTAGACACTTGCTGTATTAATCAAATAACATCTATAAAGATAATACATTTGAACCCTATTAATTGAATAGCCACTTTGCCAATGAAAATTATTCAATTAACACTAGTATTCAATTAACAGAGATTGTGTCACTTTGTTGTATTCCGGAGAAAAACTCCGCATTGATCCCATTATATCTTGTTTGACAGAGCTCCATGAGCTCTGTCAAACAAGATATAATAAGATTAAATGCCTGTATTGGACGTACTGAAGCCAAATAAGTCTATAAACAAAGGAACACTGGGGCGAGTCATGGTAATTTTTCAACAGGTTGCAAGATTTTTTATTCAATTAACAGGAGTTTACCCTACAACCTATATTCAATTAACAAGTCAAATTTGTACTGGAGGTATGGCAAATGGTTTTGTGTTGGGAAATTATATTCAGTTAGCAGGGTTTTTCAGTAAAGAGATATCCAGTTAAGTGGGCTCCACTGTATTGATAAAGAAAGGAAATATTTTCAAATAACTATTATGCAAACGTGTGGATTGTATACCTACTTTAAGAGTATCCAACACTATCCAGGATATGTAACCTTCAAACATAATCTTTAACCCTTGGAGGCTGACATTGATCACTTTCTGCAACCACAAAACAAGTGCCCCAACATACTGTGTTTGGGTAAACTTGCAAGTTGCACTCAAAGTACCTTGACAGTTGTTTCTAGGCAAGACTTGGCTTCCTATATAAGAAAAAGAAAGAACAGCAAAGCTGCAGGATAATAACTATCTGAGAGCAGCAGAAATCACCAGGCATTTAAGGGTTAAACTCTTGTAACAACACAACAAAAATTGTAAAAGTTCAGTCAGATCCATACCTCAAAAGGTATATTTGAAATTGGTACCAAAATTATTATTATTATTAATACAGTCAGCAAAAACACCAGATAAAAAAGTTCAGAAACGTAAAACTTGAAGAATCTTTTCACACATAGTCTTGTAATGTTTTGATCCCCCCCCCCCTCACCCCCCCCCCCCCCTCACCCCCCCCCCCCCCAAAAAAAAGGAAAAAACAGTTTCGCCTGTTTTTGAATGACGATGTTGCTACAGTTGAATTGAAGTGGCAATACAATAGTTTCACAGTTATAGTTATTTATTAATTTTTAATCACAACATATGTCTCCTCAATGATTTTAATATTTTTTTTTCATTTTTCAATTCTTATTTCTAGTATGAAAATGTGGTAAGATGCTCATATTTTTTTAAGTCAGTGTATGATGATCATTTCATTGATTTCAGTTCCTTTTTTATTCATTTACAAATTTTCTGTTGTCATGGTAGACTGATATTGTATTGGTTTGTTAGTTGCTAACTGTTTATGTAGTTAATGTTTCAGATTTTAACTTAATTTTAGCAATCTTTTGTTTTGTAATGTGCTTTTTTGTTCTTTTGAAGAGTATTATCATTGATTAGGTACTGAACAAGTTTCTACAGATTAACATACTTTGCTGAATAAAGATTACAAGTTTGTTTCAGCATCTACAAACTTGTAAATGAATCTGTTACACCGATATTGTTAGCATTTCATTTATTTTAAAATGGAAAATGTTCCTGGAGTTGATGAAAGTGGCCATAATCCAAGTTCCATGCACTGCTTTACTGGTCATGGTGTTTTCAGTATAAGTTTCATATAAATTGTTTGCTATTCTGTGCTTATATACACCCTGTATGTATACTACTCAAAGTTTGCTAAGCACCAAGTATATTCAACTACCTGTTTTACATTTTAGTTGAAATATTGTAAAGAAACGTGTATATATTTTTTATTTAATTATATCTTTAATGATTTTAGTACATAAATTAAGATTTTATTTGTGTTTGACATTATTTTTTAGCTTTTGAATACGATAACCATGGAAAATGGATTTTATTGGTAAAAGAGGAAATTTTTCAATTTGTCAAAAAGTTGATGGAGCGAACTGGTATGGGTTCAATATCGAGTATGAGACTCATTACTGTTAATTACAGCTTGACAACGCCTTCTCATGCTCCCAATCAGGTTCCTGGTGGTCCTTTGTGGGATGTTGTTCCATTCTTGGACCAGCATGGCACCAAGCTCCTGGACACTTCTTGGCTGGACTGGACGGGGTGAAATTGCAAGCTGCAACTCATTCCCGACATATTCGATTGGATTGAGGTTAGGGGACCTTGCTGGCCAGTCCATACGCTCAATCCCCTCTCTCTGTCGGTACTCCCTGACAGCATGGGCTTCATGAGGATGGGCATTATCGTCCATCAGAATGAATCTATCACCCACTGCACCTGCATACAATCTGACGTGGACATCCAAGATCTCATCAGTATACTGCTGTGCTGTCAATGTACCACCTTCAAGGACACAGAGCTCAGTACATCCATCCCTGTTGATGTCGCCGCAGACCATGATAGACCCTCCACCATAGAGGTCATGCTCAGCAATGTTGGCTGCATGAAATCGCTCTCCTGGTCTTCTCCATACCCTAGAACACCTACTGTGTGTTCTAGGCAGTACCTTGACTCATCTGTAAAAAGGACAGGTCGCCAATCTTCTCTGGTCTGTCCAACGTGATCCATGGTCCATTCATATGCCTGGCGGTGGTTCTGGGACATGAAATACATGGTCTTCTCGGTCGGAGACCCCCTTCATGCAACTTTGTCCAGATAATCTGCATTGAAACATTTACCCCGGATGCATTCTGAAGGTCACTGCAAAGCTGGGTTGCTGCGGCAAAGCGGGCCTGAATGATCAAAAATCAGTCTTCGGCTGCAGATGTTGCCCTGTCTCTGCCACCACCATGCCGTCTTACTGGTGTGCCATACTGCTGAAAGCTTGCCCAGGCTCTGGTGATCACCGTATGGTGCACACCAAGTGCTTCACCAACCTGTTGATAGGTAGCCCCTCGCTTCATTATCCCTACAGCCCGCCACATTTCTGCTTCAGACAAATGTCTTCTTAAATTTGCATTTGCCATATTCAATCTTTAAATCACAAGGGTTTGTGTTGAAATGAAGATTGAATACCCTACACATGTCACGTGTACATGTTGACAGTACACAAAAACATCATGAAAATGAAGGAGTACATGCTTTCCATGACTGACACGAAAAGTCTGCCAATCAAGAGAGCTAATGTAAACACTGGAGACCATCTCAATACATTCCTCAATCATATCCACCAAAAATATTGCAAATATGTCACAAGCAAATTTCACAATGATGTGCCAAATATTTGGTGCTAAGCAAACTTTGAGTAGTATATTATTTAAAAAGTAGGTATTTCATTCTATAACTTCAAATTATTTTGTGAGGCATAAAAAAGCAGATTAGTGACTTAAAATGGAAGAAGTCATTTCTTTTTCTACCCATATATTCATCTACTCATTTGATGAAATATCCACAACAGTGGCATCGCTATGAGGGTCCTTGTGGTGCCGAATTTGGAAATGTAGGTCACATTTTTTTTATAACTTTTTCAGAATCTACTGCTCTAGTCTTACCGAGTGCTGAAATACAAGATCAGAGCTCATGTAATTTGCAGTAAAACACTGAACCATACTTGGGATATAAAGACCAAATTGACATGGAACTCATGCAGAGCATCAACCTGATAGATCACACCAACTGTAAAGGAGTTGATGTGTCAGGGTCAGTTGCCATGTTTGAACATCAATTAAAGCAGATTGTCAGAATGAAAGCATTCCTGAGATTAATAATATAAAGTGCATCTGATATAATGATACATCAACAGGGCATCAAATCATTGAATGACGGGGAATTCAGTTTGCAAATTTTTCCCATAATGCAACTAGGAATTAAACCAATTCAATCTTGTTTGGCAGAGCTCATTGAGTTCTGTTAAAAAAGAATGAATTGATTAAATTCTTAGTTTCATTGGGGAAAAGATTTAGTGCTGGAAATTTCAGAATTTTGGCATCAGTGTGTAAAGGGTTAATCATTGAATGACAGCCCAACAAGACCCCACCACCCCCACCCCCCAGGTTTTATTGGGCACTTCCCCAAAATAATTTCTGGCTATGCATTGATCCACAAACATAAATGTGACTTTAGGACAATTTGTGGAAAAAGTAGCACTGTCCTGTATTAACCCTTTACCCAACTTGAAAAGAAGATGACATTTACAAAAAATATTCTCCAATAACTAGAAATTTTTAATTTTTTTCCTCAAAAACATAGCTTTTGACTCCTCATAGGAAAAGGCTCAATGATCTGGGATTATAAGTTATGTTTTTGAGACAGAATATTATAATGAATAATTTTATTTAACCAATATGTAAGAAGGTGAAGGGTTAAGGAGTTTTCACATTTTTTTTTTCATCAGTATGGTGTATATGTTTAGTTCTTTCATCATTTACCGATAATGCCAGTTTCACAACAGTAAAATTAGAATTAACTGGCAGAGTGTTAAATTGTTTTTCAAAGGTTATTTGTAAAATGTGTTTTGTTTTAAACAATACCAAACCACCAGCAAGCTTAAGGGCAGCCTAAGTTTAGTAATAGTTTGATCATAAATAATTGATTTGTTACAATTTATATATTTTTATCCTACTGCAGAGGAAACAACAAGGTAATACAAAGTGTAAAAGCCACTTTTCAATAGAACCATGATAGTAGCTTCTTGTAATCAACCAGTTAAATGAGAAAACTACTTACTATTTCAGCAAGTTGCATACTTATTTAATGCCAACTCTTTAGCAGCTATTTATGTATTTATTTTTTATTAGCTCACCTGGCCTAAAGGGCTATGGTGAGCTTTTGCCATTACTTGGCATCCATTGTCATCCATAAACTTTTCACATTTTTATCTTCTTCTCTGGAACTGCTGCGCCAAACTTGGCAGGAATGGTCTATGGTAGGTCCTCTGCAAACACACCTCATTTTGTTCTCGTCGAATGAAAAAACATGAGGCCAGAGGCATTCTTTGATTCTTATTGGTGGATTTTCACAAATCTTCTTCTCTGAAACTACAAGTCAATATGTTTTGAAACTTCACATGCTTGATGACTGGGACATCCTCTACCCACGATCCTCATTTAATGTTGATTGGGTACAAACATGACTACAACTGCAGTTTATAGTTACTCTAGAAATCCTGTTTAGTACAGTGAAGTTTGAATGTTGGAATTTTCAATATGCTTTCAGTCAAAAAATATTGTTCAAGCTTGTTATTATACTAAATTTTGATGTTGTACACATGAATTAAAATTTGGTGGAACTGAATTCACTTGCTCTAAGATTGATTTCAACTTCAGTCAAAATGAATTTTGCTGTAGAGGAATTAGAATAATTATACCCCCACTTTCAAAGAAAATGGGGGGTATACTGGATTACATACGTCCGTGTGTCTGTGCATCCGTGAATATTCATAACTTTCATAACTTAAATAAATTATTATTGAACTTGCAATGTAATTAAATTGTAACATTTCCCAAGACTAGATTTTTGGTGTTGTCAGATTATTATTTTTTTTTTTATTACTTGTTCACTTAGAAATTGTATCCGTCCGAGTCAAATTTTGTCTGTTCAGCCTGTATCTCGGGTATCGAATGTTCTATTGCAATGAAATTTGCCGTGAACACTGCTTATGGTATAGGCTTTAAAAAAGGATTCAACGATATTTCTCACATTCTCCTTTTTAGAGTTATCTCCCTTTTTTGACTTAGAAATTGTAGGAAAGAAATAGACAATATTTGTCTGTTCAGCCTGTATCTCAGGTTCTGAAAATGCAATCCTGTTGGAAAACACACATTTTTTTTCTATAATATTTGGTTATAGGTATGCCCACACTAGGCGGTACACCCACACTAGGCGGTACACCACGTGGGGGTATGCACTGAATGACAGTCCAGCTCTTGTTGTATGTCAATCTAAATTGATTTCTTCTGCAGGTTAAATGGATGTCACTGCTGTTGAAATAGTTTTTGCTGCAGTTGAAGTAAATTGGGTTAGGTTTTCTGCATTGAGAATAATACTTTCATCATACTGTTTCTGCAGCAGTAAAATTTAAATTTACCTGCACGTCAAAAATATGTATTATTTTGTGTTGCTGGGAACATTAATTTCAGCTGCAGTAGAATTAGACTCAAATGATAAAATGACTTCCTGCAATGAAGTTATGAATGTGTTATGATTTTACAAAATAGCCTTGCACAAATACTTTGTTTCATAGTAACTGTTAGCTGAGATATATTTGAAAATAAACAGACTAAAAGCCTGGTTGCAGTAAGGCCTTCATCAACAAAACTTTAGTTGAGCAGTAAATATTCATGTGTTCTAAATACCAATGCTTGTGTAGCGGGCATGCTACAAATAGTACAGTAATATTTCCTTTATAGAATATCAGTGTATTTAAAGTGTATTTTAAAAGTTTTAGCCCTTTACCCAATACATGTGATATTAAAATGTGTTATTTTAATTTTTAGCTTCACTTGACATAGTCAAGATAAGCTATTGCCATCACGCATGCGAAAGTCTGTTAGTCTGTGAGTCTGTGACGTCTGTTCACATTTTCCTTTAGCACGGGCTACACCCCGCAGTTCTTGTCTGATCGTCACAAAATTTCATATGCAGGTTTGGGGTCATGTCTAGATGAGAACATCCCCTTTTGGTCGCGATCAGGCAACCGGTATGGCTGCCCGAGCCCAAAACCCGAAAACCATAAGCACAGTCTACAGGTTGTATTTATGAAGGGATTTCATTGTAACTTGGTAGGATGCCTCTGTGTAATGCCTAGATGAGAACGTCCCCTTTTGGGCATGATCTATCAACCGTGATGGCTGCCCAAGCCCGAAACCCAAAAACTTTTAGCACAGTATGCAGGTCATGTTTAATGTGGAGGGATTTCATTGTAACTTGGTAGGATGACTCCTTATGATGTCCAGATGAGAATTTCCCCATTTTGGCATGATCTGCCAACTGTGATGACTGCCCAAGCCCAAAACCCGCAAACCTTCAGCACAGTCTACAGGTCATATTTATTGAGGAATTTCATTGTAACTTGGTGGGTTGACTTCATACAATGTCTAGATGAGAAAGTCCCCTTTTGGACGTGATTGGGCAACTGTGACGGCTACAGGGGCCTGAAGCCCGAAAACCTTTAGCACAGTCTAGAGGTCATATTTATGAAGAGATTTCATTGTAACTTGGTAGGATGACTCCAAATAATGTCTAGGTGAGAACGTCCCATTTTGATCACGATCATGCAGCCTTGATGGGTGCCCGAGCCCAAAAACCTTTAGCATAGGCAAAAGGTCATATTTATTGAAGAATTTCATTGTAACCTGTTAGGTTCACTCCATATAATGCCTAGATGATGACATCCCCTTTTGGTCGTGATTGGTCAGTTGTGATGGCTACAAGTGCCTGAAGCCTGAAAACCTTGAGCACAGTCTACAGGTCATATTCATGAAGGGATTTCATCGTAACTTCTTAGGATCACTCCAGATGATGCCCAGATGAGATTGTTCCCTATGGTTGCGATCATTCAGCCATGATGGCTGCCCGAGCCTGAAAACCTTTAGCACAGTCTACAGGTCATATTTATGAAGGGATTTCATTGTAACTTGGTAGGATGACTCCAAATAATGTCTAGATGAGAACGTCCCATTTTGATCGCGATCATTCAGCCTTGATGGGTGCCCGAGCCTAAAAACCTTTAGCATAGGTAAAAGATCATATTTATGGAAGGATTTCATTGTAACCTATTAGGTTGACTCCATATAATGCCTAGATGATGACATCCCCTTTTGGTCATGATTGGTCAGCTGTGATGGCTACAAGTGCCCGAAGCCCAAAAACCTTGAGCACAGTCTACAGGTCATATTTATGAAGGGATTTCATTGTAACTTCGTAGGATCACTCCAGATGATGCCCAGATGAGATTGTCCCCTTTGGTTGCGATCATTCAACCATTATGGCTGCCCAAGCCCGAAGCCCGAAAACCTTAAGCACCGTCTACAGGTCATATTTATGAAGGGATTTCATTGTAACTTGGTAGGTTGACTTCATAAAATGTCTAGATGAGAATGTCCCCTTTTGGACATGATTGGGCAACTTTGACGGCTAAATGTGCCCGAAGACCGAAAACCTTTAGCACTGTCTGCAGGTCATATTTATGAAGGGATTTCATTGTAACTTGGTAGGAGGACTCCAAATAATGTCTAGATGAGAATGTCCCATTTTGGCCGTGATCATTCAGCCTTGATGGGTGCCCGAGCCCAAAAACCTTTAGCATAGTCAAAAGGTTATATTTATAGAAGGATTTCATTGTAACCTGTTAGGTTGACTCCATATAATGCCTAGATGATGACATCCCCTTTTGGTCATGATTGGTCAACTGTGATGGCTACAGGTGCCCGAAGCCCGAAAACCTTGAGCACAGTCTACAGGTCATATTTATGAAGGGATTTCATTGTAACTTCACAGGATCACCCCAGATGATGCCCAGATGAGATTGTCCCCTTTGGTTGCGATCATTCAGTCATGATGGCTGCCCGAGCACGAAGCCTGAAAACCTTTAGCACAGTCTACAGGTCATATATTTGAAAGGATTTCATTGTAACTTGGTAGGTTGACTTCATATAATGTCTAGATGAGAACGTCCCCTTTTGGACACGATTGGGCAACTGTGACGGCTTCAGGGGCCCAAAGCCCGAAAACCTTTTATTACAGTCTACAGGTCATAATTATGAAGGGATTTCATTGTAGCTTGGTAGGATGACTCCAAATAGTGTCCAGATGAGAACGTCCCCTTTTGGTCACGATCATTCAGCCTCGATGACTGCCCGAGCCCAAAAAGCTTTAGCATGTCTGTTGGTCGTATTTATGGAAGGATTTCATTGTAACTTGTTAGGTTGACTCCATATAATGCCTAGATGATGACATCCCCTTTTGGTCGTGGTTGGTCAACTGTGATGGCTACAGGTGCCTGAAGCTGGAAAATCTTGAGCACAGTCTACAACAGGTCATATTTATGAAGGAATTTCATTGTAACTTCATAGATCACTCCAGATGATGTCCAGATGAGAATGTCCCCTTTTGGTTGTGATCATTCAGCCATGATGGCTGCCCAAGCCTAAAGCCCGAAAACCTTTAGCACAGTCTTCAGATCATATTTATGTAGGGATTTCATTGTAACTTGGTAGGTTGACTTCATGTAATGTCTAGATGAGAACAGCCCCTTTTGGACACCATTAGGCAACTGTGTTGGCTACAGGGGCCCAAAGCCCAAAAATCTTTAGCACAGTCTACAGGTGATATTTATGAAGGGATTTCATTGTACCTGGGTAGGATGACTCTAAATAATGTCTAGATGAGAACGTCCCCTTTTGGTCGTGAACATTCAGCCTTGATGGCTGCCCGAACCCAAAACCCCAAAACCTTTAGCATAGTCTATTGGTCATATTTATGGAAGGACTTCATTGTAACCCGTACGTTTGACTCCATATAATGCCTAGATGATGACATCCCCTTTTGGTCGTGATTGGTCAACTGTGATGGCTTCAGGGGCCCGAAGCCCAAAAACCTTGAGCACAGTCTACAGGTCATATTTATGAAGGGATTTCATTGTAACTTTGTAGGATCACTCCAGATGATGCCCAGATGAGAATGTCCCCTTTTGGTTGCGATCATTCAACCATGATGGCTGCCAGAGCCCAAAACCCCAAAACCTTTAGCATAGTCTATTGGTCATATTTATGGAAGGACTTCATTGTAAACTGTACGTTTGGCTCCATATAATGCCTAGATGATGACATCCCCTTTTGGTCGTGATTGGTCAACTGTGATGGCTTCAGGGGCCCGAAGCCCCAAAACCTTGTCTAGATGAGAACGTCCCCTTTTGGTTGCAAACATTCAGCCTTGATGGCTGCCCGAACCCAAAACCCCAAAACCTTTAGCATTGTCTATTGGTCATATTTATGGAAGGACTTCATTGTAACCCGTACGTTTGACTCCATATAATGCCTAGATGATGATATCCCCTTTTGGTCATGATTGGTCAACTGTGATGGCTTCAGGGGCCCGAAGCCCAAAAACCTTGAGCACAGTCTACAGGTCATATTTATGAAGGGATTTCATTGTAACTTTGTAGGATCACTCCAGATGATGCCCAGATGAGATTGTCCCCTTTTGGTTGCGATCATTCAACCATGATGGCTGCCAGAGCCCAAAACCCCAAAACCTTTAGCATAGTCTGCAGGTCATATTTATTAAGGGATTTCATTGTAACTTGGTAGGTTGACTTCATATAATGTCTAGATGAGAACGTCCCCTTTGGACGCAATTGGGGAAACTGACGGCTACAGGGGTCCGAAGCCCGAAAACCTTTAGCACAGTCTACAGGCCATATTTATGAAGGGATTTTAATGTAACTTGATAGGATGATTCGTTTTGGAATAATTTTGCTGTAACTTGGTAACTTTTGTTGATATAAGTTAACTGTGAGGGCCACATACATTAACTGTGAGGTCATATTAACCCACCCCTCATCTCGTTAGTACAGTGTACACCTCATATTATTTTTATCATAAACATAGCATACAGGGAACAGAAATGAACATGTTCCCAATTATCACAATTCTTGTCTTATTTCATAATCCTTTCATAAACATTGAACATTATCCTTTTCCTCAAACACAACACACAAGTTAAGCTACAGTGTCATTGACACTTTCATTTTTTTCCAAATTTGACCCAAAATTTTAGCAAAACCATACTGTGATCCCCCATTGGAATGAGCTCGACAAGCCCATTCCAGTGAGGGAGGGGGTCACATGTTTTGTTGAAATTTTTTGAAAAATAATTTTTTTCAACTGCACAATTTGCATATTATGCATTGGATGTGGGCAGATAGACAAAGGGTTAATTTTTCCTTTTTTCCAGAAAGAAATGTTGCCTATGAGCAGAACTTCTGTTTTGTGTTAGAATTTAACAAAAATAATGTGCATTGAATAGATTGCTTGTAAAACTGCAAGATTAGATTTTTCACTTCATGTTTACATGTAAAGGGAGAATGTAGAGTACATTCTCCCTTTACTTTTCCTAGAGTATCAACCATATCTGGCCAGCATATTTCACAAAAATTACAAATCCAATTTTAATATTTTTATATCTTTGATGCCAAATTATAGCTGATTACCCTCACTAGAACAAACTCATTGAGTTTCCAGTGAGTGATCCTAAACTATGTTTTGGTGGCAAAAATGAAATATTTTTATACTGTACCAATGACCCAGACTTAGCTGGTGCTAACTCTAACAAAAACCAGGGCCAAACACAAATTTTGCCCCCCAATCCCCAAAATTTGCATCCAAAACAAAAAGAAATCATGTCCTAAAGGACCTCCATACTACGCCTCTACTGCGCATGCGCAGTGACGCCGCGTCCCGAAATTGGCGCCAATTATCATTCTCTGTTTGGCCCTTCATCAGTCAACATCTCACTGATCTTTGTGCTTGTAAATCTCAGTTTAAAGGATGCCAGACACGTAATTTTTGGAGAAAATGTGATTCTAAGGAGGATAGAAGGAGGAGAGGAAAAAGAAGTGACAAAAAATAATCAGGGCTGTACTTAAAATTTTTTGATGAAATTATGTTAAGTTGCCTATTTTCGAGGCATGGGCCTCTTGTTGTCATTCTTGCTAAATGTTGCACTGCTTATTCAGTGTTTCCTCTCCCCTAGCCTTCTAAAGTCCCCCCTTGCAATTCTCCCATGCTTTTGGCATATTTTTGAGAAATTTCATTTCTAAAATTTCCTGGGAGAGTTGTTTGGTTACAGAATGTTTTCTGTTATTTTCCCCATAGTTACGTTTTCACCCATGGGTGTATAACGTTTGTGTTCTGCATCTTCCATCTGATGTTCTGCAGATTCTCCCCTGGGAGTCTCTGTTTTGCATCAGATAGAGTGTAATTTGATGACTGATTCCGGGCCAGCTTTTTCAGTGCCTGGAGTCATGTTTTCTGGTGTTTTTACACTGTTTGTTTACATTGGCAACAGCCTTTTTTGAGGGGGGCTGTTTGCCTTTGCTGTAGTTTATCTCACTATAAGATACATTTATATTATCCGTAAGTGTCTCATTAATTATTTAATGTAATTTTAAAATTTTTGACCACACTTTGCCATCGGATCCATTGGGGCTCAACGTTACTTTTCAGCAACTTGGGCTTCGCTGAAAAAATATTTTTTCAAAATTATTTTGATTTGCAATTGTTTTTTCATTTATTAATGGATCATATTATCATGTATCTTTGTGTCAGGGGTTTTTGCGAGTAACTAGGACTTATTGTTGTTCTTTCACAATGAAGGGACATTGTTCAAATTGTAATAGGAAGAAATCTTCCTCTGACTTTCATGATCATTGTATTAATTGTAGTCAGTGTTCTCGCATTAATCCCTGTCCTATATGTGAATATTGGGATGAGAAACATTGGAAACGTGTGTCACGATATGTTGTTTCTGGAGAAAGGGCTATGCCGGCTCTTTCTCCGCAAGGTCACTCTACTCTCTCAGTTTCTATTTCAGAGGAACCAGAACAGGGTGATGTTTCCATGTTATCTTCTACAAGTGTGCATCCGTCGTCACAAATGAATTCAGAGCTAGCGGGAAAAGTGCTCATGGAGATTAGACAAATGTCGTCCGCTAGCTCGCCCGGTGTAGCGTCCATTCACCGAATGGTTCGGCAGCCGGGTTCGTCCGATGCGGTCCAGGAGGAAATTTTGGGTGATGCGAGCACTATAAACATAATAGATGCACACCCAGTGACGGCGGATAGTAAGCGAGAACGGAGGAAGCCTTTGAGTCCAGTTCCTAGCTCGTCCAGGTCCAGCCGGGCCGCGAGCGAGAGAGGCACCTCTCTCGTACAACAACATCTGGGACCAGATGTTGTGGTACAAAATGTGTCTTTAGCGGAGCATACGTCCGTCGCTCGGGACGCTCCGTTGTATAAGCAGTCCGCGGAGACTGTTAAGGCTTCCTCTTCTCGTCAGCGCACACGACCGCACCTTGGCTGCGTGACCGCCGATATATTACCAGCTTCGCCGATCAAGGATTCTTCGGCGACCAGGTCACACCATCCGGCAGCCAGGGATTTGAGACCGATGGACTCCGGACGTTCGCATAGGAAAAGTATGCGGGAGCCATCTGATGCGGAGCTGCCCTCGGCGAAACAGCGAAAGACTGCGCCTCCGCAGGTCTCGACGCCGGACATTCTTGTGCAGATAGCACAGATTATCGCAGCATCCCAGCAGCCGACAGATACGGTGTCGGATCGAGAATTATCCGACGGCGCTGGGTCGGTACGCTCCGCCGAAGCATCGGGGGCGGACGACCGGGAACATCATGAGGTCCGACCGGATGGTGAAAGGGATACGGATGACTTGGAGCTATCCCTTTCGGAACAACATAAAGCTGCCGTGGACTTCATCCGGCACTTTCTCCCTCAAGTTGTTCCGTCGGACCAGACTGCTGCGGTTCCGGACAAGAGAATTATAGCGTCATTGGACTCTGAATTTTTTGAGCGGTTCAGGGACATCGCTCCCGAGTTTCCGTCGCAGTCCAATAATGTTGCAAGAACATTTGAATTATTGAACGACGCTATATTTAAACTTGCTTCCAGGACGGGGAAAGCAGGTTTCTTGTCCGCTAATACTCTCAACCTGCCTTTCATTAATGCGAGGAATAAATTCGATACGGCAGGACAGGGTATACCGAGAGTTCCTCTGCGTATGGATGACGAGGCGGAAGACTTAGAGCTATCATTACCGTCGTCGGCTTCTATTCCAACCGCGGTGTTGGAAACAGCTATTGCGTCTAACAGAGCCAATTTAGATGCCTTATCTTACGCAAATCACCTTACTAAGGCGTTATCACTGCGCCTTCAGGGGAAAGAGTTTCAGGATATACAATCCTCTTTAAGACTTCTTTCAAGGGCAGTAGCTTATTCCACGTGTAACTCCGCCCTTTCAGTGGCAAATCTGGAGTTGGTTAGACGTGACGCAGCCCTAGCTACATCCACACTAGTGGATACTAAGGTGAAGAACTCTCTTAGAGTCGCTTCGGTCTCAGGAGAACTTCTCTTTGACGGCAAGCTTTCTGCTATTTATGATAAAATTACAAAGAAAGCTAAGGATTCTCTGTTGTTTAAATCTGCTCCTAAGAAGTCGGATACAGCAGACACGAATAAGACAGGCACTTCTGGGTCTAATGCGCCCAAGAGAGGTTCCTATAGAGGTTCCGGTGCGTCCTCTTGGTCTTATTCGAGAGACCATCAGGGTAGCGACTCTCGTTCGGGACGTCCTTCAGGCCGGGATAATCGGTCGGATGCCCCGAGGTCGACGGGGCGAGGTGCGGGCCATGGAGGACGTGGTTTCTCCTACCGCAGGCCTCGCAGGTCCAGGAGGTGATGGCTTAAACCTCTATCGCGTACCGGTTGGCGGAAGGTTGTCGAGCTTTTCACAAGAATGGGCGTCGATTACGGACGACCCTTGGGTGAGAGGAGTGACTTCGGAAGGTCTAAAGATATCCTTCAAACGAAAGCCTCCATTAACTCGAAGTCCAAAGTGGACTCATCTTCCGTCAAATCCGCAGAAAAAAGACGCTCTGTTATCAGAGGTGCAGTCTCTTTTAATGAAGAACGCGGTAGAGGTCGTAGAACACCAGGAATCTCCGGGATTCTACAGCCATCTGTTTCTGGTTCCGAAACCAGACGGCTCGTTCCGACCAGTCATAGATTTGAGCTGGATAAACAAGCTGATCGTCGCTCCGAAGTTTTATATGGAGACGATTCGATCGGTCAGAGCGAGTATTCGGGTGAACGATTATGCAACAAGCATAGATCTCAAAGATGCGTACTTTCACGTCATGGTACATCCGACATTCCGAAAGTACCTACGCTTCGCAGTCCTAGGAGTGGTGTATCAATTCCGGGCGATGTGCTTCGGATTGAATCTAGCACCCTGGGCTTTCACTCGGGTAATGAACTCGGTAATGATCTATTTCCGAGCTCATTCATCTGCGGTAACGTCGGCCTACCTGGACGACATTCTTCAGAGGTACGGCAACGAGTTAACGCTTCAGAACGATGTTCAGAATCTTCTTCTATTGCTCCGACGTCTCGGTTTTATAGTAAACGAGGAGAAGTCGGATCTGGTGCCGTCCAAGTCATTCACTCATCTGGGAATGAGCTTCGAGACGCACAACAATCTCGTTCGTCTGCCGTTAACCAGAGCGAAATTAGTCAGTTGTTACGCTCGCTATTGTCTGCACGCAGACAAAGTCACGGCGAGAGAATTTATGAGACTGATAGGTCTGTGCGGAGCCGCCGCGGATCTCATTCCGATGGGGCGGTTACGCACACGTCCTCTTCAAATTTTCTTGACTCAGAATTGGAGTGTGAAAATTCATTCACTCGATGTAGACGTTCTCTTGTCAGATCAAGTGAAACAAGAGATTCAGACTTGGGCAAACATTCAGTGGTTAACTCAGGGAGTTCCGCTGCAGTTGCCGGATCCGAGTTTTACCATTATGACGGATGCCAGTCAAACAGGTTGGGGTGCATCATTAATCCCAACGGATTCGAGATGCCAGGGTCTTTGGGATCCGCAATTCCTGTGCAAGCACATAAACATCAAAGAAATGATGACAATCTGGCTTGCGTTACGTCACTGGATGGACATTATTCACAATGCTCATGTCCAAATCCTATCCGACAATACGACAGTAGTGGCGTATATACGGAATCAGGGAGGCACTCATTCAGTTCCGTTGTTCAATCTAACGGAAAGAATCCTTCTGTTTGCGCTAGAACATCACGTTCTTCTTTCTGTCCGTCACATACCGGGTCGTCTGAATGTGCTAGCAGACTCCATTTCACGAAAGGGTCGCTTGTTGCCGTCGGAGTGGACTCTCAACAAACAAGTATTCAATCAGATTTGCTACCAATGGGAACGGCCAATGATAGACTTATTTGCGACACATCTCAACAATCAGTTGCAGACGTATGTGTCTCCGTGTCCGGATCCAAGAGCATTTGCAGTAGACGCTCTGTCGATCCCTTGGGACGGAATGATAGGATATGCGTATCCTCCAGCGCCGTTAATTCAACAAGTATTGCTAAGATAAAACAATCTCAATGCAAGATTCTGTTGGTAGCATCTCTGTCGCCACAGAGACCGTGGATAAATCTACTCAGGTGTCTGTTGTGGGACCTACCGCGAAAGCTTCCTCCATGGGAGGATCTTCTTTCGCAGGGGAAATCGCGCCAACTCCATCACAACCCGCAATGTCTCAACCTTCACGTTTTTCCGTTGTGCGGTCCTTCTTGCATGGCAAACACTTTACAGGACGAGCAGTGGACGCGATTTCTAACTGTAGGAGGACCTCCTCTTCGCTAAACTATGCGGCTAAGTGGAAGGTTTTTCATTGTTGGTGTAGGGATCATTCTGTAGATATATTCGATCCCTCCATACCAGACATTGCAAACTTTCTAGTATACTTGTTTGACGAAATCAAACTGCAGCCTGTTACTATAAAGGGTTATGGATCTATGTTATCTGATACCTATGCACATCATGATAGTTTACAAATTGGATCTAATGTCTCTTTATCTAAGTTGGTTAGAAACTTTTCGATAAATAGACCCAGAACTCTTAGATTAATTCCTAAGTGGAATTTAGCTTGGGTTCTTCTTAAATTGAAGGAAAAGCCATTTGACCCTTTTGGGACAGTAGATTTCAAATTCTTATCTTATAAGACAGCTCTTTCTACTTCCTGGGCTTATGCTAATAGTGTTGCTATTACAGATTTAATGAAGGCTGCTTATTGGTCTCAGCCATCCACATTTACGAATTTTTATCTCAGAAATATTGAGTCCATTTCTGGAGACCTGCATTGTTTAGGTCCGTTATCTGTTGCTCAGAATGTCGTCCACTAAACAGTTGCAACTATAGTTATGCAGGCTTTCTGTTCCGGCAGTGACTCCGTCCGGCTGCCCTTTTCGTTCTGGGCTATTTGACCCAGGGCAAGGGGAAGGGGGGGGGGGGGTGTTCCCTTAAGTCACCTGCTTTATAGTGAAAAGCAAGGGAATGCCTCCTCCAAGTCAGTATTTCTGAGTCGCTTCCGGGATGGTTTTAAGTGTAATATTAATGTTAATTTCATTCATGTCTTATTTTTAAAGTGTAGCTCGGTGTGAAGCATTTGTATATGTCAAGTGTCAAACGGGCTTTAATATACAATACTCGGACACTTTTAAATGACTATAAAGAGTCTCAGTTCTCTGGACTACTTTATTTATTGGCTTGCTTTAAAAATAATTAGTATAAGGGATATACTGGATGTTAATAGAGAACATGAATGTTATTGTGCTCAATTATTAAGGGTAGTGTATCTTTCTAATTTAATATTAAATAAGAAAGATACATGTAAAGCCTAATACTCCTTTTCTCCTTAAGGGGTTACCTCTTTACTATATAGTTGAGCTTATTGGATTTTCCTCTATGTCCTAGGCCCTCCAGCCTGTTTACTATTCAGCTAAGTCTGGGTCATTGGTACAGTATAAAAATGTTAAAAAATTTATAGTAATTTATATATTTTTTATACTTACCAATGACCCAGACGGGGATGGCCCTCCCTGGAGTTGGGAACTCTTGCCTCCCCGCTGAGTACATAGCGCTGACCAGGCACTGCCAGTAAGAATGATAATTGGCGCCAATTTCGGGACGTCTGCGTCACTGCGCATGCGCAGTAGAGGCATAGTATGGAGGTCCTTTAGGACATGATTTCTTTTTGTTTTGGATGCAAATTTTGGGGATTGGGGGGCAAAATTTGTGTTTGGCCCTGGTTTTTGTTAGAGTTAGCACCAGCTAAGTCTGGGTCATTGGTAAGTATAAAAAATATATAAATTACTATAACTTTTTTAACTTTTTTAGATATAAAGATTTTTTGTGTCCTTATCTGGTGGTTTTAGGTAAAAAGTTAACCCTCTAACACTGATGTCAGAATACCCAAATTGCAAGCTGCAGATTCTCCCATAATGTAACTAGAAATTTAACTCTTATGGACTTTGACAAGTATCTGGAATTCCCACCAGCCCACAGCATCTTTTTCTCCAGTGGACTTGCAGTGATTTCTAGTCCAGGCAGCCAAGACTTGACTAGAAGCCACTTCCAAGAAAATTTGTCTATTGTCACCATGACCTCCTCATGATGACATGTTAAGGGCACCTGTTCTGTGATAAAAGTCGGACACAGTCCTTTAAGGGTTAACCAATTTAATTTTGTTTGACAGAACAAATGAGCTCTGTCAAATAAGATTGAATTGGTTAAATTCCTAGCTGAGCTGTGTGTTTTTGCCTGAAATTTTGACATTTCGACATCAGTATGCAGAAGGTTAAGAAACATTAAGTTAGGCATCAATATTTCCCTTTGGCACTCCCTACAACGCACATTTATGATCGGATCACTTTGGAACCCGGTATGCTTGTTTGGGGTTACCTCTAAATGGGAGCTATCGGTATTCTTCCATTTCCGTCAAAAAAACGTTGGCGTTGACAACAACCTTTGAACTTAGTTTAATCAGTCATCAGTATTTTTCTTTAGCATGCCTTAGTTGCATTATGTAAATATAAGGAGAGTGCTAAATTGTTTTTGGTTGGACAAATTTATCCACATGTCTTTGCCTTGTTACAATTATTGGAGAGTGCCTCTTGTGGCACTCAAGTCGCTCTCACATAAATAGTAACAAGGCAAATCCAAACAGTCTGGATAATTTCATTTCTAAGATAATTTGATTATAAAACTTTTAAGATGGCATATCTGCACTTCAATCTAAAGTTTAAATTTGTTATTCCAGCACTCAATCAGTTAAATGTCTATATTTTTACATCATTTTCCAGAGAGTTTAACTATTTTCAACAATTAGTCAGACTTTACTGGTCAGATGTCACTACTGTTCTGTTGAAAATACCTAACCCTTTACCAAACTTAATTTTCAGAAGCCTGCAATATTTTTTATTGAATTCTTTGAAATTTCCTATTTTTTTTGTCTTCAAGATATGGCTTATAAACCCTCATTGGAACACATTTTATAAGCTGTCACCATTAACATAGTGTAAGCCATGTATTGAGAGCAAAAATTGAAAGAAAATAAAAGAAATCTGAAGGAGCATATTTGTGTATAACACTGAAAATATTTGGCCTATTAGGTAGAGGGGTAAACAATATTGACTTTAGCATCAGCTCTCCTATTGAAGGGAGGGAATATGTTTTTCAAACAAAAAGAGCATTTAACAGATCAGTTGTTACAAATATATGATGAATGGATTGATTACTGACGAAGAAAAATACCCCCAACTAACAGCTCATTCCAATGAGGTGTCATAACCTATGTTTTTGAGACAAAAGATGAAAAAAATTAATTATTCAAGAATTTTGTTTGCAAGTGTTGTCTCCTTTCATGTTAGGTAAAGGGTTAAAAGTGTTTTAAGTGATTACATTATTTAACTCTTTTTTTCAGATTAGAACAAAAGACCATATATTTGACAGTGTCAGTCATCTTGTGAACTACCACCAAGAGAACAAACTTCCTATTTTATCTCAAGAAAGTGAACTCTTTTTGTTGCACTCCATTCAGAAAACCTAAGAACTGGAAAAACCATTGGATATTTTTGCCCTAAAATTTACATCTATTGCTTCTAGTCTGTCCCATTGGTGAATCCAGTTTTGACAAATTAAAATATAGATGAGATGGATTGTTGCATATGGATTGCACAGCATTTTCTATCAGAAGTCGGAATAGAATTTCAGGTCCAATACAGAAATGGACTATTGCAAGCTGGTAGTGTGCTAAATTATTTTTGGTCACCAGAATTGTTTCACATGCCTTTGCCTTCTCACAATTATGGGAGATTGTCTATTGGCTGTCTCCCTTAAATTGTAACAAAGCAAATCCATACAGACTACATAATTTCGCTTCAAAGATGATATTAAGCACATCCATAGAATATGGAGTCTTTAAGTTGCAGTACCAGCACTGCAGAATAACTCCTAAATCTGGGCTTCCAGCACTCAGCCAGTTAATTCAGAATGTACATGTAACATATAATAGCATTCCAATAAATTTGATTTTTTGGATGCTAGTGGAATACATTAACTGTACTGTGATCACAAAAGGAGATAGAGAATTTTTACCGAATTGTGACTGGGTCATGATCTGGAGAAAATTCTATGTCAACTTACATATACACTGCACTATAGAATTCAACCTGACAAAAAACAAATGTGAAAACGTTGTATCTCAAAAGCTATTCTTGTTTTTTTTTCACTTATTTTTGTTATTAATTAATTTTGCACAATTATATTTATTGAAATCTGCATTCACTGTTGTTATTGCATCACGACTGGATGAATGCCAGTTGTATGATCACAGTACTGTAATTGGAAAACTGTTATTTTCTCTCCCTGAATAGGAACAGATGGGTGGAACATTTCATTCTTTCCAC
Organism: Pictodentalium vernedei; assembly: GCA_031216915.1. Taxonomy (NCBI): domain Eukaryota; kingdom Metazoa; phylum Mollusca; class Scaphopoda; order Dentaliida; family Dentaliidae; genus Pictodentalium; species Pictodentalium vernedei. The sequence goes on from CM062293.1 coordinate 288,258,650, forward strand.
AATCCAGCTGGATTCACCACTGCTCAGTCTGTAGCAATAACAATATTTTGTACAAAGGATTGTTAAATATTTTAGTTTGTATCATTTTATTCTGGCAGGACCAGATATGTGAATTGCTTGGTCTGGTTACCATGCAGTTAATTCATTTACACCGAAATTTGTATTTAATATTTACATGTACTGATTTATTGTCAAGGCCACTCCTAATGGCCTAGCAAACAGCAGCTTATTCTTAGAATTTCTTTATTAATCCTTTCAATGCTACATTTCTGAATGGGATGGCTGCATACAATACTGGCAAAACAGTTGAGAGAATCCACATAGTATTTGCAGGGAGGTTCAGTAATAATTGAATCCATTAGTCTTGTCAGGATGCTGGATTAAGTTTGTGCTAAGGCCATTAAAAAAAAGTCTTATATTCTCAGGCAAAATTTCCCTGGTCAGTATTTTCGAATTGGAATTTTGAGCACTGGCACCGGGACATATTTCTTTGTAGTATTATTTCAACCTCCTGTTCCCGTTTTCCTCCATATTTTCATGCTCCGAATTTCTATTATATAAATGTTTTCTATGCTACATATAACAACTTTTGAGTACAATGCCCCTTTTATTGTTTCAAATAATCCTGCAGTGGAGCATCTATTTATTTATTTATTATTTATTTATTTGTGTTTATGGTCACATACTTATGCACAATGGCTAATCGTGACCTCTCCAACATCGTAACTCTGAACTCTGCACCGCAGCACAGGCAGGGTTAGATTGGTTGAAGACATGCGCACCATCGACGTGCAGTATGCCTCAGTACACAGCGTCATCGTGCCCGCATGTAGGCAATCGGGGTGAAGTGTCTTGCCCAAGGACACAACGCGGTTGCCGCAGGTGGGATTCGAACCGAGGACCTCTCGGCTTGCAGCCTGCACCTCTACCAACTGAGCCACCGCGCCCCCAGTGGAGCATCTTTGGCATGTTGTAAACAGCCAAGTTGATTGAAGTATTTCGCAATATGTGCGATAAGATAAAAACAGACCGGAGTTTGTAAAAAATTTCTTCCTGAAATGTGAATATATTTTTAGGGTATCTTTTAGATTTCAGAAGAAAAAATGAAAATAAAAAGCCTCCCGCCCTCATCAAAAATTTGAGGCACAATTGCCTGAGAACATAGACATTTTTTTAATAGCCTAACCCTCTTTATCTACATGCATGCTGCTGGTGGACATTCCTGCCAAAAACAAGAAATGTCCTGCTGCTGAAAAAAGTATAATTTGAGCAGTTTCAATCCAACTTCCCACTGTAAATTGAATCAACATTTTGACCAATGACTTCTGGAATGAAATTTTTGCAAGTTTTTCATGATGTCTTGACCTTGCTGCTTCACAGCAGCCATGACTAGATTTGAAGGAAAGTATTTTTAAAATACTCGGTAGGTTAGGACTTTTTTGTTGGGTTGACTCTTACATTGTTAAACAACCTCAAATTTTTCTTACATGCAAACATTTTACCTACCTAATGAGCTGAAGCCATTCAGAACAAAATGAGAGAAAAGATCGTAAACTATTTTTATCGTGTTCATTATTATTTCATCCAGTACAGAACATACCAATATGACCTCTTATTGGAAAAAGCTCACTGAGCTTGTTCTATTGGTTGTTTTAACCCTTTACCCAATGTAATGGCCCAAACCGGCCAGTGCTATTCACAAAATTGCCATTCAGTTTTCAATTTTTTAAAAAATTGTTTATTCAAAACATAGCTTATGACCCCTCACTGGAATGAGCTCATTCCAATGAGGGGCCATAAGCAACATTTTTGACGCCAAAAAATGAAAGAAAGTTATTCAGTAACTTTGTACGCAAATGTCATATGCTTTTCATGTTAGATGAAGGATTAAGCTGAGGTTTGGAAGAACAAAACTCCACTTTGCATCTCAAGGTATCCTTGATAAAAAACAAAACAAAATCCCTCTGATTTTAATTATCAAGATATGACAAGCAAACAAAAGTAAATATTGTAATTGTTCACATCAGCAGTGAATGCTGTTTTGCATTTCAAAAGTGTTGGTATGCTAAAGGACATACTTGTTATATAACTTATGTGTAAAATATTTTTGGTGACGTCTCACATTAACTGTTCGAGTGCTGAAAGCCCATATTTGGGCTGTATTCTGAAGTGCAGGTACCTCAACTTAAAAACTTTATTTTCTGTAGATGTACTTAATATATTTTTATACTGTACCAATGACCCAGACATAGCTGGTGCTAACTCTTAAAATATAGGGCCAAACACAAATTTTGCCCCCCAATCCCCAAAATTTGCATCTAAAACTAAAGAAAACATGTCCTGAAAGGCCCTCCACACTTCGCCCCTACTGCGCATGCGCAGTGTCAAGGACGTTCCGAAATTGGCGCCATTAATCATTCTAAGTTTGGCCCTTCATCAGTTAACATCTGACTGATCTTTGTGCTTATAAATCTCAGTTTAAATGATGCCAGACACATAAATATTAGTGAAATGGTGATTCTAAGGAGGATAGAGAAGGAGGAGAGGAAAAGAATGTGTGACAGAATATTCTCAGGGCTGTAACTTAAAATTTTTTAATGAAATTATGTTAAGTTACCTATTTTCGAGGCAGCAGTCATTTTGTTGTCATTCTGATTATTTAGTTACACTGTTTTTTAAGTGTTTTCCTCTCTCCCTGTCCTTTAAGTTCCCCCTTGCTATTCTCCCATGCTTTTGGCATAGTTTCTGTAATTATTATTACTAAAATTTCTTGGGAGTTTTAGCTGAATAACAGAATGAATTCTGTTCTTTCCTCATGTTTACGTCTTCACCTACGGGTGGTTAGGCGTTGTGTTCTGCATCTACCATCTGATGTTCTGCAGTTTCTTCCCTGGAAGTCTCTGTTTTGCATCAGATAGTGTATTTTTGGTAACTGATTTCGGGCCTGGGTGCCTGGAGTCTTATTTTAGTGTTTTTACACTCATTGTTTACATTTACAACAGCCCTCTGTGTGAGGGGGGGATTTCTAAAAAATAATATCTTTATGTTATTTTAATCATAACTAGATACATTATTATTGTTCGTAAGTGTTGAATAAATTGTTTAAAATATTTTTAAAATTTTTGTCCACACTTAGGCTTGGGATCCATTGGGGCTCAACGTTACTTTTCAGAAACTTGGGCTGTTCTGAAAAAATATTTTTTCAAAATATTTTGATTTCAATTATTTTTTCTATATTAATGGATCATATTATTATTATGTATTTTGATTGCCAGGGGTTAGTGCGAGTACCAGGACTTGTTTTCTTTTCACATTGAAAGGATATTGATCAATTGTTTTAAGAGGAAGTCTTCCTCTGACTTTATTATCATTCTATATGTGGTCAGTGTACTCGCATTAACTCCTGTTCTGTATCGTATGATTTCGATGACAATATGGGAAGCGTATGTCACGGTATGTTGTTGGGGATTTGGACACTCCGGTCCTTTCCCCGCAGGGTCACTCTACTTTATCAATTTCTATTTCAGACGATCAAGATTAGGGTGATGTATCTGTGATGTCTTCCAACAGTGTGCCTCCGTCGTCACAATTAATGAAGGGCTAGCGGAAAAGTGCTCATGTAAATACGCCAATTGCCTAAGAGGACCCTAGTAGGTTCGACGGCCTTTGACGTCCGCTAGCTCGCCCGGTGTAGCGTCCATTCACCGAATGGTTCGGCAGCCGGGTTCGTCCGTTGCGGTCTAGAAGGAATTTTGGGGTGATGCGAGCACTATAAATTAACTTAATGCACACCCAGTGACGGTGGATCGGAGGGAGAACGCAGGAAGCCTTTTAGTCCGGTTCATAGCTCGTTCTGGTCCATCCGGACGGCAAGCGAGAGAGGCCCCTCTCTCGTTCAACAACATCTGGCCCCAGATGTTGTGGTACAAAATGTGTCGCAAGCGGAGCATATGTCCGTCGCTCGGGACGCTCCGTTGTATAGGCAGTCCGCTGAGACTGCTAAGGCTTCCTCTTCTCGTCAGCGCACACGACCGCACCTTGGCTGCATGACCGCCGATATATTACCAGCTTCGCCGATCAAGGATTCTTCGGCGACCAGGTCACACCATCCGGTAGCCAGGGACACGAGGCCTGCAGACTCCGGACGTTCGCATAGGAAGTGTGCGGGAGTCAACGTACACGGAGCTTCCGGCGGCAATGCATCGTAAGACCGCTACTGCACAGGCCTCGGGAACGGACGTGCTTTCCTTAATAGCACAGTTTATCGCAGCATCCCAGCATCAACTGAATCTGTCGCATATATTTTATCCGACGATGCTGGGTCGGGACGCTCTGCGGAAGCGGGTACGGACGTCCGAAAGTTTCATCCGGTCCAACGGGATACCGAAAGGGATTCGGAGGATTTCGAGCTTTCCCTTTCGGAACAACATATGCTGTTGTGTATGTCATCTGACTTGGTCTTCTACAGCTTCTTTCGTCGGACCAGAATGCTGCGATGCCGGATAAGAAACTGATAGCGTCGGTGGACTTAGAAATTTTTGGTTCGGTTCAGGGACATCGTCCCTCAGTTCCGACATAGTCCAATAATGTCACACAAACTTTCGAATTATTGAACGACGCTATATATATTATTATTTTATGCTTGCTATCCAAGCATTTCTGGTTTCTTGTTCGAAGAGTTATGGAGATGTCTTTCAAAAGTGTGCCTCTGTCGTCATAGTTAATGAAGAGTTAGCGGCAATAAGTGCTCATGGAATATGTCTATCGCCTACGGAGTGACATTCGCTAGCTCACCCGGTGTAGCGTACATTCATCGAATGGTTCGGCTGCCGGGTTCGTCCGTTGCGGTCTAGGAAGGAGATTTGGGTGATGCGAGCACTTTAATTACTTTAGTACTCACCCAGTGACGGCAGATTGAGGACAGATCGGAGGAAGCCTGTTAGTCCGGTTCCTGGCTTGTCCAGGTACGTCCGGCTGTGAGCGAGAGAGGTCCCTCTCTCGCCCAACAACATAGGGGACCGCATGTTGTGGTTCAGATATTTTACATTCGGAGCATATGTCCGTTGGTCGGGACGCTCCGTTATATTGACAGTCCGAGAGACTGTCTTTAATGCTTCCTCATCCTCACAGCAGGGCACACGACCGCACATTGGCTACGTGACCTCGAGTATCCGATCAGTTTCGGCATTCAGTGATTCCACGGCGAATAGGTCGCGCCATCCGGTAGCCAAGGGACACGAGGCCTATACACTCCGTTCGCTCGCATATTGGTAGTATGCACGGGGTAACGATCAGGGAGCTTCCAGCGGCAATGCATCGTAAGACCGCTTCTCCTCAGGCCTCAGTGACGGACGTGCTATCCGAGTTAGCACAGTTGTTTCGCAGCATCCCAGCAATTGACAGTTTCTCGGTCGAATCAGGAATTATCCGACGGCGCTGGGTTGGTGCGGTCCGCGGTTGCATCAGCTACGGACGACCGAACGCTTTATAGGGTCCGACAGGATGGCGAAAGGGATTCGAAAGATTTCGAGTTTTCCCTTTAGTAGTATCGGAAGATGCCTTTCATATCTTCAGGCATTATCTTCCAGTGATTATTATTTCGGACTTCATTGCTGCGATCTTGGATAAGAGACTTATAGCGTCATTGGACTCGGATTTTTCGATCGGTTCAGGGACATTGTCCCTGACTTACCGACGCAGTCCAATATTGTCATTACAACATGTGTTTTATTTTTCGACGCTATATATATATATATATACAAGCCTGCTACTAAGCATGATAGTTTAGTTTCTTGTCCACGTTGCTCATTTCTGCCATTTTATCATTTATACAAATAGTTTATTTTGGCAGAGCAGGGCATACCGAGAGTTCATATGCGTCTAGACGGTGTGATTAAAGACTGCATATATTCTTTTTTGCCGTTTATGTCTTTTCCAATTTCAATGTTGGGAACGACATTATGTATAGTAGACTTAATTTAGACGCTTTATTATACGTAATCCGCCTTACTGAGGCGTTATCATTACGTCTTCAAGAAAAGATTTACGGGATATTATTCTCAATGTAATTTCTTTTGAGGGCAGTAGTTTGTTCACGTATAACTCCGCCCTTCAGTGGCTGATTGGAGTTGGTTAGACGTGACGCAGCCCTAGCTACATCCACACGCGTGGATAGTAAGGTTAAGAACTCTCTCAGAGTCGCTTCGTTCTCGGAGGAGCTTCTCTTCGACGGCAACTTTCCAGCAATCCATGAATTGCTCGATTTATACGTTCTCTTGTCTATCTAGTGTTACAAGAGATTCAGACTGGGGCAAACATTCGGTGGTTGACTCAGAGATTGCCGCCGCAGTTGCCGGACCCGAGTGTGGCTGTTATGACGGTTGCCAGTCAAACAGATTGGGATATATACTGATCCCTACGGATTCGAAGTGCCAGGGTCTTTGGGTTCCGCAGTCTTTTAGCTATCAGTTTAACTTCCGCGGAATAATGTTTTTTAGGCTTGCTTTATGTCATTGCATGAACATTATTCAGAAACGCATGCCCAAATTCCTGTCCTTTAATTCGACAGTAGTGGCGTATCTCCGGAACCAGGGAGGCACTCTTTCGTTTCCGTTATTCAATTTAATGGAAAGAATCCGTCTGTTGGTTATAGTACACCAAGTTCAGTTTTGGTCCGTCATATTCCGGGTCGTCTGATTGTTTTATCGGACTCCCGTTCTCTTACGGGTCGCTTGTTGCTGTCAGAATGGACTCTCAACAAACAAGTATTCAATCAGATTTGCTATCTATGGGAGCGCCCAATGATGATTTATTTATGACACAGCTTGCTAATCAATTGCAGACGTATGTGTTGGCTTGTCCAGATCTCTGAGCTAATATTGTTAACGCTCTATTGATCTATAGGACGGAATGATAGGATACGCGTATCCTCCGGCGCTGTTGTTTTAGCAGGTATTGCTAAGATAAACAACCACAATACATTTCTGTTGATAGCATCTCTATCTTCACAGAGATCATGAGTAATTTACTCTCTTGTCTACTGTGGGTCTTAACGTGAAATCTTCCTCTATGTGAGGATCTTTTTCACTGGGTAAATCGTGTCATCTTTATCACAACCAGCAAGGTCGCAACCTTCATGTATTCCGTTGTGTGGTCCGTATTGCATTGTAAGCACTGTACTGGACGAGCCTTGGACGCGATTTCTTACTATAGGAGATCCTCTTCTTCGCTATTCTATGCGGCTAATGTGGAGGCTCTTCCGTCGTGGTGTAGGGATCATTATGTTCATATTGTTGATCCCTCCATACTACTCATTGCTATTTTTTAGTATACTTGTTTCACAAGATCTACTGCAGCCTGTTATTATTTAGGTTATAGGTTTATGTTACCTCATACCTATGCACTCTACGATAGTTTACAATTGAGTCTTTTGTCTCTTTATCTAAGTCAGTTAGTAACTTTTTGATAAATAGACTTAGAATCTTTAGATTAAATTCCTATACGGATTTTAACTTCGGTTCTTATTTAGCTAAGTAATCATTTGAGCCTCTGGAAACAGTAGTTTTCAAATTCTGACCTTTTAGACAGTAATTCTGTTGGTTTCTCTTTTACTGTAGAGTCAGTGAGTTTCATGCACTATCGATGGATGATTTTCACTTTCATAGTTTCGGAATCAATACTTCCGTTACTATTTAGGTTGGATTGTTGCATAAGAGTTAGGCTCCTATTATCCGGAACGTATTATTTTAAGGTCCTTCCGTCTTCGTATGGGCATAGGCCTTTACTCTTTCCGGGTACAGTTTATGTATTTATAAACAGATATCTGTTTATTACAAAGGGCGTAAGCTTCTTCTGTCTTTGATGTCTAGTAGAAGGACGTTACGCTCCATTTTATTGTTAATGGATTCTATTAACTATCGGTACTGCTTATGGTATATCATTGACTTAGCAGTTGTGCTTAAGATTTCGGCTCATGAAGTAAGAGTTCTTCTACTTCTTGGGCTTACATTAATAGTGTCGCTATTATAGATTTTTGAAGGCCGCTCATTGCGCTCAGCCATCCACATTCATGAATTTTATCTTAGAAATATCGAGTCCATTTCTAGAGGCCTCTATTGTTAGGTCTATTATCTACTGCTCAGAATGTCATTCACTTAACAGTTGCTACTATAGCTAGGTAGGCTGTCTGTTTCGGCAGTGTCTCCGTTCGGCTGCCCTCTTCGCTCTGGGCTATTTGACCCAGGGCAAGAAAAAGGGGGGGGGGGGGGGGGGGAGGGTGTTCCCTTGGGTCACCTGTTTTACTATGAAAACAAGGGGATACCTCCTCCGGAGTTAGTAATTCTGAGCTGTTATTGGGATGGTTGTTTAGTGAGAAGTTTAGGTTTTTAAAAATTCATTCAAGTCTTAGTTTTTAAAGTATAGCTTTTGAATATTGCATATGTCAACGGACATGATTATGCAATCCTCAGACACTTTTAGGAGTATAAGAGTCTCTATTCTCTAGACTTACTTTATTTATTGGCTTACTTTAAAAATTATTAGTATAAGGATTATATTGGATATTAATAGAGTACATGGATGTATGAAGCTCAATTTTGGAAGGTGTTGTATCTTTCTAATTTATCATAAATAAGAAAGATACATGTAAGGCCTATTACTTCTTTTTCCCTACAGGGGATGACTCTATTTTATTTTATTGAGCGTATTCCTTTTTGCTCTATGTCCTTGGCCCTCCAGCCTTTTTACTATTCAGCTATGTCTGGGTCATTGGTACAGTATAAAAATGTTAAAAAATTTATAGTAATTTATATATTTTTTATACTTACCAATGACCCAGACGGGGATGGCCCTCCCAGGAGTTGGGAACTCTTGCCTCCCTGCTGAGTACATAGCGCTTACCAGGCACTGGTTATTAGAATGATTAATGGCGCCAATTTCGGAACGTCCTTGACACTGCGCATGCGCAGTAGGGGCGAAGTGTGGAGGGCCTTTCAGGACATGTTTTCTTTAGTTTTAGATGCAAATTTTGGGGATTGGGGGGCAAAATTTGTGTTTGGCCCTATATTTTAAGAGTTAGCACCAGCTATGTCTGGGTCATTGGTAAGTATAAAAAATATATAAATTACTATAAATTTTTTAACTTTCTGAGTGAAATTAATTTGTCTGTATGGATTTGCCATGTTGCAATTTATGGAAGAGTTCTGTAGGCTCTCGCCCATAAATTGTAACAAGCCAAAGACACGTTTACAAATTTTGGTAACCAAAAATAACTTGGCACTCTACCAGTTAATATATGCCATCCATCCCTTTGCCCATATCATCTCCACAACAAAGTTCGCTGGGGATATATAAAAGGGCCACCTTTTAATGAAATTAGTTGACTTGAGAATTTTTGGCATAATAATTCAGTCAATTGTGATCCGATTCATAATAATTCAGTCAATTGTGAACCAGTTCATAATAATTCAGACAATTGTGATCTGATTCTTATATATCAAGTTGTTTGGACAGAGTTGTGTCCCTTTTCATGTCATCCATTTACTCAACTGATTATCTGACTTGCATGGTAATTCAGTCAGTGAAAATTGGAATTTTAAAAAGTTGTGTTGGTATGTATCTGATGTACATGTAAAATTTCAAGCTAATATTGAATATGTGATACCTTTAAACCATTTTTTGACAGAGTGATCGGATTCATATGGTGTTCTTAGGATATAAGTCTAGTTCAATTTCAGTAGCCTTTTGATTGACTGAACTTTACTTTATCTCCATTCTGCAGTCATAATTAGCAATTAGCCATTGTGCAGAAGTATGTGACCATAAACACGAATAAATAAATAAATAAATAAATAGCCTTTTGATCTTGCATGCTGCTGGCAGATATTCCTGCCAGAATTTCTCTTGCCTCTGAAATAAGAATAATTTGGGCATATTTAATCAAATTTCCCCATGGAAATTGAGCAGATTTTTTCACCAATGATTTCTTTAGTTAAATTTAGATGAATTTTTCATCAAATCTGGTAATGGCTGCTTCATAACATAGAAAAATATCTGTTAATTTTGAAAAGAATTATTCCTGTTTTATGTCAAAATTTCAAGCATGTTAGGCCACACAAAGTAGATCTTATGTTTCTCAGGCCATTTGTAAAAATTGCATGTGGGCTAGCGTTTTTTTATTTTATTTTTTATTTCAGTAATTACTTCTTTGCCATCAAAAGTTTATATTCTTGGTTCAAGTTTTAGGCCTCATAATCTACAGAATACCATGGGTGGTGGTGTATTTCATCCCTTGAGCGCAAGAAGGCTTTGCAATGCTAAAGCAATGCCAACCCTTCTTGCACTCAAGGAACAAATTCATCAAGTTTTTTAACTTGGGTAAAATATCAGACATAAACCATTTAATTTTTATTTTTTTCAAGTTTAAATTGGTTATAAAAAGAGAGCATGCGGCAACCAAAAGGACCATACGGGAAGGGCTGAGAAACAGATTTTTTAATTTTTTTAAGCCTTAACGTCCATCTATACTGATTACCTCATTAGTGTGATAACCCAATTAATTTTTATCAGATTCTTTTGACATTTAGTAGTTATGTATCTGATATGAATGTGTAGCTAGAATTCGTATAAATCCAATGGATTTCAGAAATTTTTGACTAATGCCCCACTTCATGAAAATACAGATCTTAACCCTTTGCATATTGTAACACATAAAACCAGACAGTACTATTCACAAAAATCGCATTCAGATTTGATTTTTAGCTCACCTGAGCGAAGCTCAAGGGGAGCTTTACTAATCACTTTCTGTCCGTCGTCCGTCGTCGTCCGTCCGGCGTTAACTTTACATTATCGACTTCTCCTCCTAAACCACTAGCCCAATTTTATTCAAATGTTGGCTAAATGTTTATTACCTAATGCCAATTCAGATTTGTTCAAATGAAGTTGCCCCTCCTCCTGGGTGGTGCCACGCCCCCAAGGGGCACCAAAATCTTTGTAAATCTTCTTCTCATGAACCAGCAGTAGCAGAGACTTGGTATTTGGTGTGCAGCTTCCTTTTGAGGTGTAGACTCAGATTTGTTCAAGAGAAGTTTGTGGGGCTATGCTTGGCGTCGTTATGGGAGGGGCAAAATTTTTTGCCTCGCCCAAAATTTCTATTTTCCAAACCGAGAGGCTGATTTGAACCAAATTTTATGTGAGGGCTTATTGGGTCATGAGTACTTGATTTATGCAAAAAAAAAATTTCCCGCAGCCCCGTGGGAACCGCAGGAGCTAAAAATAGAAAAAATTTAAAACGCCCATATCTCCAAAACTGCACAGCACTGAGAATTTTTATTTGGTGTGCAGCTTCCTTAGGACCAACAGAAAGGATTGGTAAAAAAAAATTGCCATCGGTTTTATCATAGGGTACAGTTTCGGGACTTTGAAAAAGTACTGAGTCACCACTTTTTAACACTGCAGGCAATGGGAAAAACATTAAAAAATCTTCTTCTCCAGATCCAGCAGGCAGAATCTTTTGATATTTGGTATGCAACATTGTAGGGTGGATCTGATTCAAGTTTGTTCAAATCGGCCCCCTGGGTTCATATTTGGGCTCAGTATAGGAGCCCGATTTCGAACTTAGTGCATTTCAGGCAAATTTCTTAAAAAATCTTCTTCTCCAGATCGAGCAGGCAGAATCTTTTGATATTTGGTATGCAACATTGGGTGGTGCCAACATTGTGGGGTGGATCTGATTCAAGTTTGTTCAAATCGGCCCCCTGGGTTTATATTTGGGCTCAGTATAGGAGCCCGATTTCGAACTTAGTGCATTTCAGGCAAATTTCTTCAAAAATCTTCTTCTCCAGATCCAGCAGGCAGAATCTTTTGATTCAAGTTTGTTCAAATCGGCCCCCTGGATTCATATTTGGGCTTACTATAGAAGCCCGAATTCGAACTTAGTGCATTTCAGGCAAATTTCTTAAAAAATCTTCTTCTCCAGATCGAGCAGGCAGAATCTTTTGATATTTGGTAAGCAACATTGTGGGGTGGATCTGATTCAAGTTTGTTCAAATCGGCCCCCTGGGTTTATATTTGGGCTCAGTATAGAAGCTCGAATTCGAACTTAGTGCATTTCAGGCAAATTTCTTCAAAAATCTTCTTCTCCAGATCCAGCAGGCAGAATCTTTTGATATTTGGTATGCAACATTGTGGGGTGGATCTGATTCAAGTTTGTTCAAATCGGCCCCCTGGGTTTATATTTGGGCTCAGTATAGAAGCTTGAATTCGAACTTAGTGCATTTCAGGCAAATTTCTTAAAAAATCTTCTTCTCCAGATCCAGCAGGCAGAATCTTTTGATATTTGGTATGCAACATTGTAGGGTGGATCTGATTCAAGTTTGTTCAAATCGGCCCCCTGGGTTCATATTTGGGCTCAGTATAGGAGACCGATTTCGAACTTAGTGCATTTAGGCAAATTTCTTAAAAAATCTTCTCCAGATCCAGCAGGCAGAATCTTTTGATATTTGGTATGCAACATTGTGGGGTGGATCTGATTCAAGTTTGTTCAAATCGGCTTCCTAGATTCATATTTGGGCTCACTATAGAAGCTCGAATTTGAACTTGGTGCATTTCATGCAAATTTCTTAAAAAATCTTCTTCTCCAGATCCAGCAGGCAGAATCTTTTCATATTTGGTAAGCAACATTGTGGGGTGGATCTGATTCAAGTTTGTTCAAATCGGCCCCCTGGGTTTATATTTGGGCTCAGTATAGGAGCCCAAATTTGAACAGTGCATTTCAAGCAAATTTATTAAAAAATCTTCTTCTCCAGATCCAGCAGGCAGAATCTTTTGATATTTGGTATGCAACATTGTGGGGTGGATCTGATTCAAGTTTGTTCAAATCGGCTTCCTAGATTCATATTTGGGCTCACTATAGAAGCTCGAATTCGAACTTAGTGCATTTCAGGCAAATTTCTTAAAAAATTTTCTTCTCCATATCCAGCAGGCAGAATCTTTTGATATTTGGTATGCAACATTGTGGGATGGATCTGATGCAAATTTGTTCAAATCGGCTCCCTAGATTCATATTTGGGCTTACTATAGAAGCTCGAATTCGAACTTAGTGCATTTCAGGCAAATTTCTTAAAAAATCATCTTCTCCAGATCCAGCTGGCAGAATCTTTTAATATTTGGTATGCAACATTGCGGGGTGGATCTGATTCAAGTTTGTTCAAATCGGCCCCCTGGATTCATATTTGGACTCACTATAGAAGCTCGAATTCAAACTTAGTGCATTTCGGGCAAATTTCTTCAAAAATCTTCTTCTCCAGATCCAGCAGGCAGAATCTTTTGATATTTGGTATGCAACATTGCGGGGTGGATCTGATTCAAGTTTGTTCAAATCGGCCCCCTGGATTCATATTTGGGCTTAATATAGAAGCCCGAATTCGGACTTAGTGCATTTCGGGCAAATTTATTAAAAAATCTTCTTCTCCAGATCCAGCAGGCAGAATCTTTTGATATTTGGTATGCAACATTGTGGGGTGGATCTGATTCAAGTTTGTTCAAATCGGCTTCCTAGATTCATATTTGGACTCACTATAAAAGCTCGAATTCGAACTTAGTGCATTTCAGGCAAATTTCTTTAAAAATCTTCTCCAGATCCAGCTTCAGAATCTTTTCATATTTGGTAAGCAACATTGTGGGGTGGATCTGATTAAAGTTTGTTCAAATCGGCCCCCTGGGTTTATATTTGGGCTCCGTATAGGAGCCCAAATTTTAACTTAGTGCATTTCAGGCATATTTCTTAAAAAATCTTCTTCTCCAGATCCAGCAAGCAGAATCTTTTGATATTTGATATGCAACATTGTGGGGTGGATCTGATTCAAGTTTGTTCAAATCGGCCCCCTGGGTTTATATTTGGGCTCAGTATAGGAGCCCAAATTTGAACTTAGTGCATTTCAGGCATATTTCTTTGAAAATCTTCTTCTCAAGATCCAGCAGGCAGAATCTTCTGATATTGGGTATGCTCCATGCTTAGGGGGGTGAGATTCAAGTTTGTTCAAGCCAAGTCCCTGGGTTCATATTTGGGCTCACTGTGGTAGCCCGAATTATAACTTAGTTCAAAATGAGGAATTTTCTTTAAAAATCTTCTTCAGATCCAGCAGTCTGAATGTTTTGATATTTGGTATGCAACATCCTTAGGGGGTGAGATTCAAGTTCGTTCAAGCCATGTCCCTAGGTCCATATTTGGACTCGCTGTGGGAGCTCGAATTGTAACTTAGTTCAAAATGAGGACTTTTCTTTAAAAATCTTCTTCTTCAGCCATGTCCCTAGGTCCATATTTGGACTCACTGTGGGAGCTCGAATTGTAAATTAGTTCAAAATGAGGACTTTTCTTTAAAAATCTTCTTCTTCAGATCCAGCAGTCGGAATGTTTTGATATTTGGTGTGCAGCATCCTTAGGGGGGGTGAGATTCAAGTTTGTTAAAGCCAAGTCCCTGGGTTCATATATGGGCTTACTTATAACTTAGTTCAATATGAGGAATATTCTTTAAAAATCTTTTTTTTTTTTAGATCCACTGGTCAGAATCTTTGGATATTTGGTATAAGCTTTTCTTAGGAGGAGCAGATGCAACTTGTTGAAATCAATTCTCTGGGTTGATATAAATTTAGGCTACCATGTCAGGTGAGCGCCCTCAGGCCCCTTGGGGCCTCTTGTTTTGTTATTCTTGTTTCAAGAACATAGCTTATGACCTTTTATTGGAATGAGTACATTGAACAATGAGGAGGCTTAAGCTATGGTTTCAGAATATTTTGGGTCATTTTTCAGCTTTTTTGGCTATAATTAGAAAAATAGGTGCATTCTTTTTTAAAACAATAGCATTTTCACTCATTTGGATTTTCAACATTTTAAGCATACATGCATTTGTTAGTCTCAAAATTATTTTCCAACACATTTTTGTTAAAAATCAATGCATTTTTACTCCTATGTATCTGATTTAAATCACTACTAACCCTTTACTAATGCCAGTAGATTACAATTCTTGAATAACTAAACATTTTAATTTTTTGTCTAAAAATAGCTTATGACTCCTCAATGGAATGAACCCAATGAGATTGTTCTATTGATAAGTCATAAACTGTGGATGTTGAGGGGAAAAACTGAAAAAATGAAATTTAGAAGATTAATTTTTGCAAGTTGTGCTGGCTATTTTTGGCAGTTACTTTAATTAGGTAACAAATGGGATAAATTTTCAATAGTCAGTTAACTAGAGTACTAAATTATTTTTGGCCCTCAAAATTTCTTTGCTGCTCTTTGCCTTGTAGCAAGTTTTTGGGGAGAGTCTATAGGCATAAAGCTTTTAACCCTTTAGCTAACATAAAAGGTAGACAACACATGCAAACAAAATTCTCGAATAACTTATGTTTTTAACTTTTTGCATCAAAAACGTAACTTATGACCCACTAATTGGAACAAGCTCAGCGAGGTTGTTCCAATGAGTGCTCATAAGCTATGTTTTTGAAACAAAAAATGAAAAAATAATGAAAATTAAATGGTAATGTTTGTGAATAGTGTTGGCCGATTTTGGACATTACATTGGGTAAAGGGCTAAGTTGTGGTGTCTGCACTTCAGAATAAATCCCTCCCCAAAATGGGCTTTCAGCTATTGACCAGTTAATTTTCAACAAATGAGGAGATGGATACCAATTTCCCTCAGTGTTTTGAGTTTTATTCTAGTTTTCTTGACAAGAATCTGGAAGCAAGAGTTGCAATGAACACTAATGAATATATATTAACCATTGAACATCAATTATATTGATCATATGTTCACTGATGAGCACTTTATTTGTATAAGTGGCAGTTTTGGGCAGGATCTAATTTTCCAAATTTGCAAATCTGCATACATATGATCATAATCATGTATTTTGCACACATTTTAACTCATCTGTCTGAAAGTCAGGGTAGCTATCACTTGATGTCCGGCATATCTAGTGTCCATCGTCCATTAACTTTTGAAACATCTTCTTTAAAACCACTGGGCCAAACTCAGACATATATAGCACAGACCATCTTTAGAGTTACCCTTTCTACTTTGTTCAAATGAAGCTGCTGCCATCTTCGGGCTGTGGTTAATGCCCCAAAAGACTAAAAATCTTCTTCTCGTGAACCACCAGAGAGAATGCCTTGATACTTGGTATGGCACTTCCTTTGGCGGTGTGGATTAAAATTTGTTCATGGGAAGTTTGTAGGTCAATATTTGTGTTCTCTGTTAGAGCATGCCCATTGTGGGTCCACCCAAAATTTGTATTTCAAAAACCGATGGGCTGATTTGAAGCAAATTTGGAATATAGTATAATTGGGTCATAGGTACTTGATCGATGCTCAGAAATAAATTTTCACAGCCCCATGGGAACCCTAGGAGCTAAAAATAGAAAAAAACACCCATATGTTAAAAAGCTACATGGACCAGAATATTGATTTTGGTACGCAGGTTCCTTAGGACCAATGGAATGTCAGCAATTGGAAAATGCTGAGTCATCATCTTTCTTGTACTCCGTCATCTAATTTGAAACTTATCTTCTTAAAAATCACTGAGCCAATTTCATACATCTATAGCACAGACCATGTTTGAAGTACACCCTTTCTATTTTGTTCAAATAAAGCTGCTGCCATCTTTGGGCTGGGGTTTAATGCCCCAAAAACCTAAAAGTCTTTAAAAATCTTCTGATGATGAACCACCAGAGAGAATGCTTTGATATTTGACATGGAACTTCCTTTGGTGGTGAAGATTAAAGTTTGTTCAAAGCAAGTTGGTAGGCCAATACTTGGGTTCTCTGTGGGAGCATGCCTATTTTGGGCTCATCCAAAATTTGTATTTCAAGAACTGTTGGGCAGATTTGAACCAAATTTTGCATGTAGTTGAACTGGGAAATAAGTACTTGATTAATGCCCAGAAAAAAGAAAAAACTTTTGCAGCCCCATGCACAGGGGCTAAAAATAGAAAAAATTCAAATGCCCATATTTCAAAAACTGCACAGACCTAAATATCGTTTTTTTGTTCTTTGGTATGCAGCTTCCTTTGGACCAGTGGAAACAGAGGGACCAAAAAAATTGCCCTCGATTTTATCATGTCTGCCTTATGGGGATGCCCATTTTAACACTGTTGGCAATGGGAAAATGCTGAGTCATTATCTTTCTTGTACTCCAACTAAGTATTCTTTTTCAAGACCTTTGGGCAAAGTCTAAACTAATTTTTACAAAGCATTTTGGTGGAGTTACCTTTCTCATTTTTTCCCCCAAAAGTTACTATGCCCTCCCCTGGGGTTGGGTTAATGCCCCATAAGCCTAAAATGCTTTAAAAATCACCTTCTCATAAGCCACGCCCAGTAATGCTTAGGTTTCTGGTAATTAATAAACTTACTTTATAGATGCAGATTGTTTTTTCAAAGGAACTCGGTAGGTAAAAATTTTGACTCCCTGTGGGAGGATGCCCATTTTGGGAGCTCCTCTCAAAATTTCTATTTCCAGAACCAATGGGCTGATTTGAACCAAATTTGTTACATAGTATAACTGGGTCATATGCATTTGATTTAAGCCCGAAATTTTTTTTTTGGGGGGGGGGGGGGTGTGGGGGGTAGAGAGATCCACAGAAGTTAAAAACAAACAAAAATTTCATGTGGACACTTTTTTGAGACTTCACAGAACAGAGCTTTGTGTTTGCTTGAGAAGCTTTCCTGGGGCTGGCAGAAACAAATGGCCAAAAAAATTGCCTTTGGTTGTGTCATGGCAAATCAAAAAAATTGCTCTTGCTGCCCATCACATACAGACTCACTCATCTCTTTTGACAACTTGAGCCAGGTGAGCATTTTGGGTTCACTTGAGCCTCTAGTTTTTCTATAAACCGCATAATTGCATAATCATTTCATTTATTTTTATCAACAAATTTCTTATTCTGCCTAAGGCCAGTTACCTCATGTTGATTATCATGCCATGCCATGCCAAATATTGTCTCAAATTACCCTGGTAACCCAGGGTCTTAGGAGCTGTATTATGATATACAATGCTACTTTTCTGTAAGGAATATGCAGAACCTCCCTTCTCAGGAACGTTAGCAGTCCTAGACACCTCAGTGATTAGTGTGGGACTTCCTGCACCCTTAATTAACCTCGCATTTCTTCTATGCACATTGATAACCCATATCTGGGTTCGCTAAAAAGTGCTGAAAGCCACTGTTTGGTCTTTAAATCATATTTCATTGTTAAGTTGTTACACATAAGTTTCTTAATTATGAAAATTATTTCTTATTTCTTATAATGTATTGAAGAGAATCAGTAGACACTTTTCAATGATTTGTAAAAAAATTCTATTTTAAACTAAATATGACTTTCAGCATTTTTGAAAATGAAAGAACATCTTCCCAGAAAATGCTTCAGGGATGACAGTATACTTTAGGCTGCTGTGGATCAGTATTTTTAGTTGTCTTAGATGGCATCTTTCAGATTAGAATGAGACACAGATAAAGTACTAAAATCAGTTCTACTTTCATGTTTTCTTTGTTCAAGTAAAAAGTGTTAACCTGCTCTCTTGTCATCCTTACTGGAAAAAATTTGCTGACAAGGCTGAATTTTTTCCCCCAGTATTAGACTGCCAACCACACCCCTACATGCAAAAATGCAAAAAAAAATAAAATATTTTTTTACTCCAAAAAATTAGGGATGCCACCCTCCCTGCTTTCCCTTGTTTTATAATTTTTTCAGGATTTTTTTTTTACAATTGTTTACTGCAGAAATATATGTATCATCATTAATGAAGCAATGGGGGAAAAATCAAGAAAAAATTTGCAAGCAACAGGAAAATTGTGTTTTTCCTTGATATGGATGACCCACCCACCCTCAACCTGTGATCCAGAATGATACAACTGTTAGAATGGAAAAACTCAAGAGTGAACTACCAGTAGTATAAGAGTAAATGACTCCTGTCACCTCAAGTCCTTTATGCTAATAACATTTTAACAACAGGAGCCTGTCTGAAAATCTGTGGAGTTTCTGAAGGCATCACATAGGGTTCATTGTGGTCGTTGAAAACTGTGAATGTCCTTGAATTTGAAAATTTATTTTCAAGGCCTTGAAAGTGATTGAAATTTGAGTAGGGTCCGTGAATTTGAGTTGTCCTTTGGAAATTGTTGCACTTTTCTTGTATGGCTTATATCGTCCCTTGAGTGCAGCAAAGTGCCATCTGCAATGCTAATGCATTGCAGATGGTACCTTGTTGCACTCAGGGACAATATATAATTAATGCACCACAACATTTTTTATCGAAGATTGTGTTGCAGGGTACATCAGCAAAAACAGTTCTCTCAAAGAAATCTGTTTACACTGATTCCTGTTCAAGATTGTAGGGTTATTGACCAGTGCAGGGAAAAGTCTTAAATCTTTTCTGAAAGGGGAAATCCTTGAATTTTTAGCTCAACTTTGGCGAAGCCAAATTTGAACTTTTGTCATGGCCCGTCGTCCGTCTGTCCGTACGTCAGCAATTGGATACGGCTCGGGCTAGAAGCCGTATTTATGAACTGATCTTTACGAAACTTCTTGGGTACCTTTGTTATGACTGTGGGACGAGAACGAGTATTATTGGGTGCGGTCCGAAATTCAGGATGGCTGCCAGCCGCCATTTTGTACCGACGATGCAGAAATCTGTTTTTTGTACAGAATTTCCATATGAAAGCTCTGATTTGAATACTTTTTTGTATGAATGTTTAGTACCATGAGATACATTACATATCATACAGGTTTTTTTCTCGTGCCTAAATTATGCAAATTAGACTAACTTTGATTTATTTTGTGTTACTTTCAGCACTGTCAGTGCAAATGCCAATACGACTCAGGCTAGAGGCTGCATTTATGAACCGATCTTTACGAAACTTCTTGGGTACCTTTGTTATCACCGTGGGACAAGAACAAGTGTTTTTGGGTCCGGTCTGAAATTCAAGATGGCCACTGGCAGCCATTTTGTTCAAAATTAGGGGCAATCAGATTCACATATAATACAGGTTTTTTTTCTCGTGCATAAATTATGCAAATTAGACTAACTTAAGATTTATTCAGTGTTACTTTCAGCACTGTAAATGTAAATGCCAATTCAGCTCGGGCTAGAGGCCGAATTTATGAATTGATCTTCACAAAACTTCTGGAGTACCTTTGTTATCACGGTGGGATGAGAACGAGTGTTTTGGGGTCCGGTTCGAAATTCAAGATGGCCATTGTACAAAGTTAGGTGCAATGAGATTTTTGTGCAGAACGTCCATATTAAAACTCTGATTTAAATGATTTTTTGTATGCATGTTTAGTACCATGGGAGACACCACATATAATACAGGTTTTTTTTCTCGTGCATAAATTATGCAAATTAGACTAACTTTGATTTATTCAGTGTTACTTGCAGCGCTGTAACTGTAAATTCCATCATCGGGCTCGGGCTAGAGGCAGTATTTATGAACCGATCTTCACAAAACTTCTTGGGTACCTTTGTTATCATTGTGGGACTAGAACGAGGGTTTTGGGGTCCCGTCGGAAACTCATGATGGCCACTGGCGGCCATTTTGTACCAAAATTAGGTGCAATCAGTTTTTTTGTACAGAACTTCTATGTGAAAGTTCTGGTCTGAATAAATTTTTGTATGAATGTTTAGTAACATGCAGGCTTCTCAGCAGTACCCAGTACCGGTGCCAGAATCGGAGGTACTCTGGCATTTTCGTGGTACCGGTTCTGATTCTCAGTACCGTCCGTACTTGGTACCAAAGATGCATATACAGACCCCTGTAGATTGGCAGGATTTTTAACTAAAACTATTAGTATAGTATACAAGTTCTGCTTTACTGGTACAATAGGACGCAGTCACCAATCCTTGGGGTGGAAGTCCTCTAAAATGGGCAGCATGGGGTATAAACAATTGACTAAACTTGACTTTATGTCCATGTTATGTCACGATTAGCCATTGGGCATAAATATGTGATGTTAAACACCAATAAATAAATAAATATTAGTATAGTATAGTTTGTAGAGGTAACTGTATGTATATTGTGCCTGCATTCACTTTGAACATAAATTCAGTATCAGAAGTGTGTGTGTGTGGGTGGGGGGAGGGTCATGTATCAATCATGACATTTTCTGCCAGTTACTGTGGTTGGAGTCTGGTGCTTCAAAATTGAAACTTGAAAGTGGGACATCTGACATTGCTTCAGTCTTTTAGTGCCGGCGTTGTAACTTCCATACCATGGTTTAGTCTGTCTGATCATTGCTGACCATGAAGTTTGCTTGACCATTGATCGACTCGTGAAGATGCGTTTGTAAAGTGGAAATAATATATAATATTGAATTGTCCATTGAATTCTGACCATGCTGGGCACGAGTGCCCCGTCCGCGACTAGTGTCCATCGGACATCCCCCCCCCCCCCTCAAGGACCCCCCTCATACACACACACCATAACTATTTTTTTAACTTGGTATGCTCATTAGGCAAGACCTTCAGATAAGAGCTATTGATTAGCATTCATTTCTGTGAAAAAAGTTGACATTTACAATAACCTCTGAACTTACTGCATTTGTGTATCAGCATTCTTCCTTTAGCCAGTCTTAAAGTTTACATTTAAAAATGCATAGATTACTCTGACGTTGTGCACACACAATGCTGTTATGTTGAAATTTCACCAAATAACATTGGTACCAATGATCTTCAATTTTGCCATTTCACTTATAACTTAACAAGTTCAAGTTTGTCAAGTTGAGCTAGTGTCATTGACACTTTCATTTCCATCTTTGAGACAATGAGTGCTGTCACAAAACTGCATTGTGTCACTCACCATTCTCACGTTCAACATGTGCACAGTTATCCTGCTATAAATAGTTTTATCTTCCTTATTATTTTTTGCATTGTCTACATTTTTGTGATTACATTTAATCACATAGAAATTGCAGCAAATGGTTTTTGACACACCTAATGCTTTTCCTCCAGTTCCATTTTTACAAATCCATATGGAACATGTGTTCCATGTGGATTTCCATTGACAGACTTTTTCCATCTGATGTCATGGACCCATCAAAAGAACTAAACTTCACTCATTTTCGTAATTTGCCAATTGAAATGTTGCTTTCTGACCTAGATCAATTCGGAAGCTGCAGTGATGGCTGATAAATTGAATGTCAGTGGGAAATGTTTTTGTTCAAATCAACCAAAACTAATGAAATTAAACTTGTTCTTTAAATGGGGAGTAATTTTTTTAACACTTATGTTCGGACTTTGAAGCAAATATCTCTCAAATAACAGTAGCTAATTTCCTAAAAATTCGAATAAATAACCTATTTGGACACAATTTTCATTTATATTTTTAGGTTTATGTATTGATCTGCCTCAGGTGTTTGCCAATTACACCTGAGGATTTTGTTTTTTAGCTCACCTGACTGAAAGTCAGGGTGAGCTATTCTGATCACTTTTCGTCCGTCGTCCATCGTCCGGCGTCCGTTGTGAAGGTGGTGTTTGGGCTTTTTCTCCCAAACCACTGGCCGCATATTAATGAAATTTCATGTGAGAAGGGGTTGTGTCTGCGGACTTTGATTTTTTGTCAAATTAGGTTTCGGCTCACATTGAGCAGAGGGATGGGGCAAAAATGCTCCAATTCTTAAAAAATCTTCTTCTCAAGAACCAGCAATAGCAGAGACTTGATATTTGGTATGCAGCTTCCTTTTGAGGTGTAGACTCAAGTTTGTTCAAGAGAAGTTGGAGGGGCTATATTTGACGATGTTAAAGGAGGGGCAAAAATTTTGGCCCCGCCCCAAATTTCTATTTTCCAAACCGCGAGGCTGATTTGAACCAAATTTTACCTGAGTGCTTATTGGGTCACAAGTACCTAATTTATGCCGAAATTTTTTTCCCCATAGCCCTGTGGGAACCACAGGAGCTAAAAATAGAAAAAAATGAAAACGCCCATATCTCCAAAACTACACGGCACTGAGAATTCTTATTTGTTGTGAAGCTTCCTTAGGACCAACAGAATGGAATGATAAAAAAAAATTGCCATCGGTTTTATCATGGGGTACTTTTTGGGGACTTTGAAAAAGTGCTGAGTCAGCATTTTTTAACACTGTGGGTAATGGGAAAAACATAAGACTACTTTTCTCGGAAACCCCTGCTCCAAAAGCTTTAAAATTTCACATATAACATCTTTGTAAGATTGTTTCACATGTTTATTGAAATGAATTGCCTGGGTGGATATTTGGGCTCTCTAAGGGAGCCCAAATGTTTAAATTAGTGCAGTATGAGGAGTATTTTTGAAAAATCTTCTTCTTCAGATCTAGCAATAAGAATGTTTTGATATTTGGTATGCAGCATCCTTAGGGGGGTGAGATTGAAGTTTGTTGAAGCCAAATCCCTGGGTTCATATTTAGGCTGAAAATTTGGGGTCCCGTTGCGGACTTCGAAATTTTGGACCAAAATCCGAAAAAAATTTTTTTTGTTTTTTCTCCCTTTCTGTCAATTTTAAGACAAAAAAAATAATTTTTTTTCCCCTGAAAATTTGGGGTGCAGGTGGGACTTAGAAAATTTTGGACGAAAATCCGAAAAAAATTTTCGGTTTTTTTTATGCATTAATGTCAATTTTAAGACGAAAAAAAAAAAAAAAATTTTTTTCCCCTGAAAATTTTGGGTGCGGGTGGGACTTAGAAAATTTTGGACCAAAATCGGAAATTGTTTTTTTTGTTTTTTCTGTGTTTCGGTCAATTTGGGTCCGGGTGGGACTAAGAAAATTTTGGGCCAAAATCGGAAAATTTTTTTTTTGTTTTTTCTGTGTTTCGGTCAATTTTAAGACAAAAAAAAATTTTTTTTTTTTTTTTTCCCCTGAAAGTTTTGGGTCCGGGTGGGACTTTTTGTTTTTTATGCATTCCTGTCAAAAATTTTGGACCAAAATCCGAAAAAAAAATGTTTTTGTTTTTTCTGCGTTTTGGTAAATTTTAAGACAAAAAAAAAATTTTTTTTTTTACCCTGAAAATTTGGGGTCCGGGTGGGACTTAGAAAATTTTGGACCAAAATCCGGAAAAAATTTTTTTTGTTGTTTTTTCTGCGTTTTGGTCAATTTTAAGACAAAAAAAAAAAAAAGTTTTTTTTTTTTTCCCCTGAAAATTTGGGGTCCGGGTGGGACTTAGAAAATTTTGGACGAAAATCCGAAAAAAATTTTTTTTGTTTTTTCTGTGTTTCGGTCAATTTTAAGACAAAAAAAAAAAAAGTTTTTTTTTTTTTCCCCTGAAAATTTGGGGTCCGGGTGGGACTTAGAAAATTTTGGACGAAAATCCGAAAAAATTTTTTTTTGTTTTTTATGCATTTCTGTCAATTTTAAGACATAAAAAAAAAAAATTTTTCCCCTGAAAATTTTAGGTCAGGGTGGGACTTTTTGTTTTTTATGCATTCCTGTCAAAAATTTTGGACCAAAATCCCCCAAAAAAATTTTTTTTGTTTTTTCTGCGTTTTGGTCAATTTTAAGACAAAAAAAAAAATTTTTTTTTTTTACCCTGAAAATTTGGGGTCCAGGACCAAAATCCGAAAAAAATTTTTTTGTTTTTTTTGTTTTTTATGCATTTCTGTCAATTTTAAGACCAAAAAAAAAAAAAAAAATTTTCCCTTGAAAATTTGGGTTCCGGGTGGGACTTAGAAAATTTTGGACCAAAATCGTAAAAAAATTTTTTTTGTTTTTTCTGCGTTTCGGTCAATTTTAAGTCAAAAAAAAAAAAAATTTTTTTTTTTTCTCCTGAAAATAAATTTGGGGTGCGGGTGGGACTTAGAAAATTTTGCACCAAAATCCGAAAAAAAATTTTTGTTGTTTTTTATGCATTTCTGTCAATTTTAAGAGAAAAAAAAAATTTTTTTTTACCCTGAAATTTAGGGTCCGGGTGGGACTTAGAAAATTTTGGACCAAAATCCAAAATTTTTTTTTTTTTGTTTTTTATGCGTTTCTGTAAATTTTAAGACAAAAAAAACATTTTTTTTTTACACCAAAAATTTGGGGTCCGGGTGGGACTTAGAAAATTTTGGACCAAAATCTGGAAATTAATTTTAGCATTTTTTATGCGTTTTAAGAAGAAGAAAAAAATTTAGGCTGAAAGTATTTTGTTTGGGAAAAAAATCTGTTTTTTATGTGTTTATCTCAATTTTGGGACGTTAAAGTGCAGGAACTGAAAATAGAAGGAAAATCCTGTGTATTGTGTGGGCACAATCGCTTCATCTAGTTGGTATATGCTTTTCTTAGGAGGGGCGTATGCAGCTTATTCAAGTCAAGTCCCTGGTTTGATATTTAGACTACCATGTCAGGTGAGCGCCCTCAGGCCCCCTGGGGCCTCTTGTTATTTCAAGCAGACGTAGGAACTGTCAAATTCTACAGATGAAACCAAATTTTTAAATTAATGGATTCTATTTCACAGAGGAGTGTAATAAGCATAGAATGTCTTGATGTATGAATGCATTCGACAATATGGCATAAGTGCAAATGAAGGAAGAGTAGAACTTGAAGTTGCGTTTCTCATTCTATCCTACGATGATACTGGTGCCATATTGACGAACACATTCAAACATCATGGCCTTTTGTGTATGTATATCTCAACAACATGCGTAATCAAAACTTATAGTATTGGCACAGAATTTTCTCCCACTTCATGAAATCCGAGATGTGAATGTCCTAGGTTAGATAATTGGATGTTCATATACAGTGTTCATGCTGGCCTGAAACTATCTGGTGCCAAATGTTTAGCCATTCTGGAAATGTTAGTGCCAAACAAAGTGTTTTGGTGCGAGCATGCTAATGGGAGGGGTGTTGTTGTTTTTCTGTGTCTGATAAAAAAAAAAATGATCGAGTTTTGAAAAAGAACTGGCAGTTATATCAAGAGAGAACAGACACAATTGATCATGGAAAAAATCTGACAGAACTTGAAAGTCTAACAAAATTCTCGGTAGGTGAAAAGAGCAGTCACCAAAGTTATATCTATATGCCACAGATTCAAATTAATGGGCAAACTGGGGGTGCGTTGGCTCAGTAGGTAGAGATACAGTCTGCAAGCCGAGAGGTACTCGGTTCGAATCTCACCTGTGTCAACTGCGTTGTGTCCTTGGCCAAGACACTTAATCCCAGTTGCTGATGTGGGGGCATGGTAGCATTGTGTACTAAGGCATACTGCTTGTCGATGGTGCACTTGTCTTCAACCAGTGTTAATCCTGCTTGTGTGGAGTTAGTACGTTGGGGAGTCTGACAGTTGTTCGCCATTGCTCGGTGATTCTCTCTGTGTACTCAGGGTTCCTCCACCCTTAAAACTGTCTGACACTAGGTGACCCTGGCTGTCAAAGGTGTGGTTAAACCCTAATAAATTAATAAATACATAAATGGGCAAACTGAATGATGTTGGTACGTACACCTGTTTTCGCACTAGATAATAACAGATAAATCAACTAATTACTGTTAATCCACTAGGCTTAGCAGATTGCTAGTCTTTACAAATGGCAGCTAACCCTTTACCTAACAAATTGCCCACATCCGCCCCCATAATTTGCAAACTGAGCAGTTGAAAAAAATAAATTTTCAAAAATAGTTCAACAAAACCATATCATGGGATCCCACATTGGAATGAGCTCGATGAGCTCATTCCAGTGAGGGGTCACATGATATGGTGTTGTTGAAATGTTTTGAAAAAATTTAAAAAATAGTAATTAAAATAATAAATTTTGATATTCTCTGCATTGGATAAAGGATTAATTAGATAAATACTTCAAACTGTCTTTTGTAAAGTTGATAACCTACAATGTTTTATTGATGAAAAAAAAACAATGCCTTATTACCACTCATTTGCTGGTAGTTCGCATTGAAAGTTTGCCCAAACACTATTTCTACTGCTTTCTTTACAAAATCACTGGGTTAGGGTGTATTTCGTGAAAATCCGTTAACTGTTTCTGCCTCTATTGGCAGCTGATGATTTCCTTGTACTGGAAATAATAATTTTTTGTTTTGTTTTGTCATCGATCATGCTCTTCACTGCTACATTGGATTTCTGTCACAAGGAAAGGAACTTTTTTGGTGCCCAAATTTTAGCCAACAATGATTTTTGGGTGCCAAACCAAAATTTTTAGCCAGTGGGCTAAATTGGCACCTGACAGCTACAGTGCCTTAACTGTGTGTTCATGTGGAATGCTGTTCATTTTCCATGTATATACCTTAGGTATATACTAAATGTTGTCACTCTTCCGGAATATGTTTTTTTCAACAATCGTCCAACTTCAAGTAGATCAGGAAGCATGCGATCATTGTTCAATCCTTGGTTGGCATTAGACCCATATTCAAACCCAAATGGTGCCATGGTGGCAATCGGGTGGGAAAAATATCTTCAATGGGTTTCAGTGTTGGATGGGGAAATTTCACCCTTGGGGCAAGATATTTGTACAAGATGCTAAGTAAGCTTCATGTTTGGCACATATATCTTACACCTTGGATGAGATTTCCTCATTCCACACCTACACCCAAGCCTGGAAATAAGCAGACTGTCATCTGCAGAATGAGGTCCCCAGAGGGTGAATTTTGGAGGTGCTACCGTGCACAGCAGGGTAGCATTACTAAATTTACCCTCTGTGAACCTCAATCTGAATCAGGGTCTCAGGCTTAAACAGAAAGAGGTACCCAGAGGAAAAATTGGGGGATTCTAGCCCACTGTATGGGATACCACAAGCAAATTTACCCTCTAGGAACCACATTCTGCAAATGACAGATTGCTTATTTCCACGCTTGCCTACACCCATCAAGGATAATAATACCAAATTTGAGAGAAACAATATGCTTATAATTACTTTATTGTTCTTTTTACCTCATGATTGATTTGTAACAAAGATCTTGAAAAACTTAAAATATAGTTTTCCTGATTTTGCAAGTTTTTCTTGACATCCAAAGCTGACTTAATTCCACAGTTAACCCTTTACCTAACATGAAAAGCAGACGACACTTGCAAATAAATTTCTTGAATAACTACTTTTTTCATTTTTTGTCTCAAGAACATAGGTTATGACCTTCTCTTTGGAACGAGCTCGAAGTGCTCGTTCCAATAAGGGGTCATAACCTATGTTTTTGAGACCAAAAAATGAAAATTAATTGGCGATTTTTTAAAATAGCGCTGGCCGGTTTTGGCCGTTACGTTGGGTAAAGGATTAACAGAATATCTGTGAGCATGGTGGCTCAATGGTTAAAGTATTGGACTTTACATTGCCCACGTAAGGGTATAATGTCACTGTGTACTAGGACATACAGTATATCAATGGTGCACATGCCTTCAACTACTGCTAACTCTGTTTTTGCTTAGTTACGAATGTGTTGATTCTGACAGTTGCTTGCCACTGTTTGGTGATTCTTTCCTGGTAGTCTGGCTTTCTCCACCTGTAAAACTGTCCAACACAATGTGACCCTGTCTGTTGAAAGTGTCATTAAACCACAATAAAAAAAAAACAAACAGAATATCTCAGTTTTATAATGTTAAATAACAAATATGAGAACATAAATTTCAGTCATGAATAAAATTGTAAGAGTGAACACATTTATTTTGCCGTGTGTGAATACATTTAACCCTTTGGCGCCTTGTCGGCATGCCGGCAGTAAACTGACATTACAAACCCATCCACGCACTGTGCGCCGATCTCATAGTAATGCGTCTATCTTACCTCAGTCCATTTGTGCTATCTCTATCAGTCCACAGAAGTAATTTCCATGCCCGAATGAATTTCGAGTTATTTCCCTTTAGTTGTTTGGCTGCAGATTTAGTGCCAATTGCACCAGAATCATAGTGATTCCATGGATGAATATGACTCTAATGATAGCGATGTGGAACAGGATTCTGCAGTACAGTCTGGCTCAAATCAAGCTGACACCCATGACACAACTATGAGTGCTGGACGTTGAGATGATGTTGCCAGAAATAATCCAGACGGAGGGAGTCCTTCACTGTCTGCTTAGGACTGGCCAGTGGGAGGGGACACAGCAGAAAAAGAAGTGCTGGTCAGGGACGTGGCAGAATATGAGGGAATGAGCTTGGTCATGGAATTGGTCCAATTTTTCAATGGGAAAAATGCACAGATTTTGTTCCACTTGATATCCCATGTTCTGAAGCTGGGAAGATAAATCTTGACTTACGTGACAATCCAAATGAATGGGACTTTTTACACCTTTATCTAACGGATAAGATGATTCCGAAATTAACCCCAGTATCCCAAGTCTGGGGGCCAGTTTGGCTGAGTCACGAAAGGGTTAATATATTTTATTTTATTTAATGCTCAGGCATCAATTCACACTGAAAAATGAAGTCATATTCCCCTGTCGGTCGACAAAACGAAATATCAAAATGATATTTAGAAATCGATATTTCATCGTAGGTTCGGATGACGAATCACATGTACTTTAAACGAGTCAGCACGCGTCGCTCGTGAAGATCCTCATATTTCTTTGTAGCCACTCACGAGATATTTTCGGTATTCATCAAATTTTCGTGAATATCCTCTATTTATTTAATGCTCAGGCATCAATTCACGCTGAAAAATTAAGTCATATTCCCCTGTCGGTCGGCAAAACGAAATATCAAAATGATATTTAGAAATCGATATTTCATCGTAGGTTCGGATGACGAATCACATGTACTTTAAACGAGTCAGCACATCAGTAATGAATTCCAGAGTCCCAAATACAAACGAATTCGAATAATTGATAGTGACAGTGACTAAATCAATTCATTAAATCAGCGGTTTCAAAGTTTGACTTTCTCATTCACCTTCCAGCGAAAAGCCGAAATCACTTTCAAATTTCTTCAGTTCAACTTCACATGTCTTCAGTGCATTGAGTTCAAAAAAAATAAAATGACGTGTCTTGTTATTGAAAATAAGAAAGTGGTGTTTTTTGTTATTGTTCTATTTCTTCGAAACACATTGCGATTATTTCAATTCGCCAGCCTTGGTAAATCGTAAAGTTAGGGGAGAAATAAGACGGGACTACTTTTTGTGCGGATATTCACACATTCCAATGGTTGGAGTTTGGTTGTTGTAATTTTTGTATGGACGCCGGTTCGGCACATAAATTTTGCGCCTTAATGGCAAATAAAGGCCACAAATTGGAGAGTTTGTAGTCGTAGAGCATTAAATAAAAAGAAAATTCACGAAAATTTGATGAATACCGAAAATATCTCGTTCGTGGCTACAAGAAATATGAGGATCTTCACTCGCGACTGCGTCGCTCGTGAAGATCCTCATATTTCTTTGTAGCCACTCACAAGATATTTTCGGTATTCATCAAATTTTCGTGAATATCCTCTATTTATTTTTTTTTATGTTTATATCATAAATACCAAATTTCACTGGTGTTGAAATTAGGATTTCTTCGATTTTTATCAAGAAAAGCTTAACTTTGTTAACCAATTACTCTTTTAACACTTTCAGCCTGGTATGAAGAAAGTTCTTGAAAATTTTTTTATAGGAAGTGTTAAAATAACCCAGTGAACAACAAAATGATGAGGGGGATCAGTAATTTTTTGATCCTACAGCCCTATAGGGCTGACAGATTAAATCATTACTAAACCTCGCAAGAAGTGCTAATTTGACTATTGCATATGATGATTTTGTTTAAGAACCCAGTACAGAAAGGTGTTGGTGAAGGAGGCTAGAATTCTACTTTCATGATAATCTGCCTCTTAGCAATGTCTGTGTTCAGTATGAAATTGCCATAATATTACAACTCAGTATATTATTTCATTCTTGACTAAGTTTCTCTTACTTTGCAAGTCTTCCTAATATTTGGAGAAAGTTCCTTCCATTTTGCTGAATTACATTGAATTTGATACTCAGTTTAGATGTGTTTGATAAGACTGCATTCCCAAATACAGAAGGTTCAGGATTTTATGTACAGATATGTTACTGTAAAATAGGCTAAAAAAGGATGCTGTGGTTCACAGGCAATCCTACACTGAAATTTCAACCCTCTCGGTGAACATTTTTATTGGCTTGCAGTGTCTTCCAAAATTGCTAAGAAATTGTGAAAGTTTAACATTTTACCTTTTTTGATTGACGTGTGTTTATTTGCATGTGTTTGCACCAAAGTATGATCAAAATACAGTGTTTATATATTATATTTGTTTTATAAACATCCAGTTTGCTCCGTTCTGCCGAAATTAACTCAAATGTTTTTTTATTTGTATTTTTTTTAATAAAGGTGCAAAAGTATAACAAACAAAAAATAAAAATGAAAAAAATGAAAACCTCCCTCCCTTATGGAATTGAAAAATTATTTGCCTGTGAATCAAATGAATTTTTTTGATTGGCGTTATTAACAGAAAATGGGGTAAGTAATCAAGTATATTAGTTTTAGTTATTTAAAATTGAAAATATGCTTTTCATAATCCTCTGCATATATAATTTCAAGCTGCTAAGTCTTGTGTGACCGAGCATTGAGCTAGGTAGAGGTGCAGACTGCAAGCCGAGAGGTCCTCTTTTCGAATCCCACCTGCGGCAAGAGTTGTGTCCTTGGACAAGCCACTTAACCTCCATTGCCCACAAGGGGGCATGGTGACGTGTACTAAGTTGTACTGCACATCGATGGTCCACCTGTCTTCAACCAATGCTAATGCTGCTTGTGTGGAGTTAGTATGTTGAGGAGGTGACAGTTGCTTGCCATTGCTCCTCTCTGGGTACTCTGGCTTCCTCCACCCGTAAAACTGTCGAGATCATGATTAGCCATTGTGCAGAAATATGTGGCCTTAAACACCAATAAATAAAAAAATAAATGCATCGGTCCAGGACCCAGCTCTTGTTTTTATTGTTGACAAGCTATATTTAGATTAACAAACTCATTAAGCAGTGTGATGTAGTAATCTATTCATCTAAAAAAATGATTTCTAACCAGAATTCTGAAGGAGTGATCAATTGAAATTGTACTGCTCATTGAGAAAACCCCTATTTTTAGCTTAACTTGACAAAGTCAAAATAAGCTATTGCCATCACGCATGCGGAAGTCTGTTAATCTGTGAGTCTGTAAGTCTGATCACATTTTCCTTTAGTCTGTTCACATTTTCCTTTAGCACAGGCTACACCCCGTAGTTCTTGTCCGATCGTCATGAAATCTCATATGCAAGTTTGGGATCATGTCTAGATGAGAACGTCCCCTTTTGGTCACGATCGGTCAACCGTGATGGCTGCCTGAGCCCAAAACCTGAAAACCTTTAGCACAGTCTACAGATTGTATTTATGAAGGGATTTCATTGTAACTTGGTAGGATACCTCTGCATAATATCTTGATGAGAACATCCCCTTTTGATCATGATCTGTCAACTGTGATGGCTGCCCAAGCCCAAAACCCAAAAACTTTGAGCACAATCTGCAGGTCATATTTAACATGGAGGGGTTTCATTGTAACTTGGTAGGGTGTCTGGAGGAGAACTTCCCATTTTGGTCGCTATCTGTCAACCGTGACAACTGCCCGAGCCCAAAACCCAAAAACCTTTAGCTCAGTCTACAGCTCGAATCAATGGAGGGATTTCATTGTAACTTGATAAGTTGACTTCATATAATTGAGAACGTCCCTTTCTGGTTGCGATTGGTGAACTGTGACGGCTACAGGGGCCCGACGCCCTAAAACCTTTAGCGCAGTCTACAGGTCATATTTATGAAGGGATTTCATTGTAACTTGGTAGGATGACTCCAGATAATGTCTAGATGAGAATGTCCCCTTTTGGTTGCAATCATTCAGCCGTGACAGCTGCCCATGCCCAAAACCTTTAGCACAGTCTATAGGTCATATTTATGGAGGGATTTCATTGTAACTTGGTAGATTGACTTCATTAAATGTCTAGATGATAATGTCCCCTTTTGGTTGTGACTGGTCAACTGTGACGGCTACAGGGGCCTGAAGCCCAAAAACGTTTAGCACAGTGTACAGGTCATATTTATGAAGGAATTTCATTGTAACATGATAGGATGACTCCAGATAATGCCCAGATGAGAACATCGCCTTTTGGTCGGGGTTGCCAGAGCCCAAAACACGAAAAACTTTAGCACAGACTACAAGTCAAATTTATGAAGGGATTTCATTGTAACTTGGTAGGATACTCAGTATAATGTCTAGATGAGGACATCCCCTTTTGGTTGCGATCGGTCAGCCATGATGGCTACACAGGCCTGAAGCCCGAAAACCTTTAGCACAGTCTACATGCCGTATTTAGGAAGGGACTTCATTGTAACTTGATAGGATAACTCATTTTGGAATAGTTTCAGTGTAACTTGGTAATATTCGTTGACATACATTAACTGTGAGGGCCACATACATTAACCCACCCTTCAGTTCTTTAGTACAGTCTACACCTCATATTGTTTTTATTGAAAGCATAGCATACAGGGAGCAGAAATTAACATATTCCCTATTATCACAATTCTTGTCTTATTTCATAATCCTTTCATAAACATTGAACATTATCCTTTTCATCAAACACAACACACAGGCAAGTTAAGCTACAATGTCATTGACGCTTTCTTTTTTTTTTTTTGGAGCATATTCAGTCTTATTATTATCGTTTGTTATTAATGAGTTGTTTGTGTTTTCATAGTGCATGAGGCACATTTTTGTAAATAATAGATTAGATGTAATCTTTTGTTTATTTTTTCATTAAAAATACTGAAGGCATTAATGTATTTGCAGGGACCGACCTGGTAAGTACAGTGTGAATTTGACTCTAGAATTCTGATTTGGTTCCTAAATCTTAAATATAGACTTTCCTCCACTGGTCACTTAAGCAACCTAGACTTGACTAAGAACTAGTGTGAAAATGAATGCTTATTGTGATGTAATAAAAAATATCTTGCAATCATTTGAGAAACAATTTTAATTATGCACAAAAGAATGTAATTGAATACACAAATGTTTGTCCTACACAATTGAGATCTTCCAACAAGAAGATCATTATCAAAAAGTAATATACATGTCACTATAGCTAACTGGCAGATTGCTCGAAGCTCATATTTTGGCTTTATGCTAGTGTGCATGTGCTGCTGCAACTTGAAGGCTTCATGTTCTGTAAATGTACTTCAGATATCTTTGAAGTTAAATTATATCATCTGTGTGGATTCACCTTGTCCAATAAATTATAACAAGGCAAAACACATTGAACAAACTTGGACAATCAACAATAATTTAGCACCCCACTGGTTAACCCTTTACCCAACGTAACGGCCAAAACCGGCCAGCACTATTCTCAAAAATCGCTAATTAATTTTCATTATTTTTTCATTTTTTGTCTCAAACACATAGGTTATGACCCCTCATTGGAACGAGCCCGTCGAGCTCGTTCCAGTGAGGGGTCATAACCTATGTTTTTGAGACAAAAAATGAAAAAAATTAGTTGTTCAAGAATTTTTTTTACAAGTGTCGTCTGCTTTTCATGTTAGGTAAAGGGTTAAGAAGTAAATCTGGCTTCTAGATTTCAAAAGTACTCTCCAAGTCTGGCTCTTATTTTTAAATGCTCAGGTCAGTCCCGGATTTACATTACCATATCAACATTATAAAGTGAAACATACATCTGAACTTCACTATGGGATTACAGGGAAGTTCCGCCTTGCTTGTTTTCTGTGGTAAATAAGTTGTTTTACTGCAAAATGGGACTGGGTAACCAATGCCTGAAGTCATAGTGTGGTGAAGTGGGCAACATTGGTATAAATAATTGGTTAAACTGACTTGACCCTTGTGTTATGGTCATGATATAGCCAAAGATTCTGAAAGTGACCTTAACATCAATAAATATATACATCTTGACTGATTCAGTGCTAGATGCCCAAAATTGGTCTCCTTAACTGGTAGAGTGCTGGAAGCCCATATTTGGGCTTTATTCTGAAGTGCAGGTGCTACAACTTAATGACTTCATATTCTGTGGATGTGCTTCATATTATTTTTTAATTCAAATTATTTAGTCTGGGTGTATTTGCCCTGTTACAATTTATGGGAGAGTGCCACTAGGCACTCTCCCATAAATTGTAACAAGGCAAAGAGACATGGACAAATTTGGATAACAAAAAATAATTTAGCACTCTACCAGTTAAAAGATGTGTGGGTGTCTAAAGATTCTCTTACTCTTGGCGAGTGCTTCATAAACACCAAAAGCAAATGCTTTTTTGTCAATATCACCTCCAGTGGGGTGCTTGTTTACTTTGGTAAGCAAGTTCTGCTTTACTGGTAAAATAGGATAGAATGCTTGGGATGGAAGTCCTCCAAAGGGTGCAGCATAGGTATAAACAATTGGCTAAACTTGAGGGGGTAGTTACCCATTGGGAAGACTATAATTTGGCCCAATGGGAGAAAATTTTTATTTTTCTGATTAACAGAAGGCTGTTTCCTTGCATCTAAGCGATCAGTTGCAGACTAGACTGCTGGTATATTAAAATGTTCTCTATGGCAGTTCACAAAGAGAGCATTTCGATACACCAGCAGTCTCTGCAATCAGATATCCATTTTGTCTCTTGGTCATTTTCACGAAATTTCATGCACCAACTGGCATTGGGTTGCATTAATTTGGGTGGGCACTCAATAAGGGGGCCCACCAGGAATTTTTCTGCTGGACCATACAGCCAGTCCGCCTGATGCATGAACCTGTCTTTGATTCACTCTGTATTGTTATCATTTTTATTCAAATCTCTGTCAACAAGACTTGCTTAAGTTAGAATATTACACCCCAGTTGTTTCATTTCCCTTTTAATCTATTTTAAAGTCTCACTATTCATCTATACATAGGATCCGGTTGCCAATGCCTGGGGTGAAAGTTCTCTAAAATGGGCTATAGGGTATAAATAAATGATTGATTGGTCTTCACTTTATATCCATGCTGAGGTCACAATTAGACATTGTGCAGAAAAATGGGACCTTAAACACCAAGAAATAAATATAAATAAATACATTTTACTATATGGCCCATAGTCAAGTGCAATAATGTCATTAGCATTCGTGATGGCAAAATATTTAAGGTCTGTGAAACCCTGCAACGAAAAAGATGTTTAGCTGAAACATTAAGAGTACAACTCCCCTGTGAGAACCAGGGAAGTGAAGCCGTGCTTGCTTGTGGTAACCAAGCTCTGTTTTACTGGTAAAGTGGGAGTGCAGTGGCTCAGTGGTAGACTGTTGGACTTCTATGCTAGAGGTCCCGAGTTTGATCCCCGTCCAGGACGACCCGCGTTGTGTCCTTGGGCAAGGCACTTTATCCTGGTTGCCTCAATGGGGGCACGATGATGCCATTTAATAAGGTGTACTGCACGTCGATGGTGCACATGTCTTCAATTGCTGTAACCCTGCTTGAGTGGAGCTTGAACAGAGTTAGTATGTTGAGGAGCTGACAGTTGCTTGTCAATGCCCGGTGGTTCTCTCTGGGTAGTCCGGCTTCCTCCACCCGTAAAACTGTCACAGTCATGATTAGCCATTGTGCATAAGTATGTGACCTTAAAACACCAATAAATAAATAAATACTGGTAAAATAAGACCTGGTCACCAATGCTTGGGGTGGAAGTCCTCTAAAATGGGCAACATGGGTATAAACGAATGACTAAACTTGACTTTCTATGTAGCGGTTATGATTAGCCATTGTGCAAATATATGCAACCGTAAACACCAAATAAATAAGAGGACAACTTCCCCTGATCACCCCCCACCCACCCCCACCTGTAATTCTGCCTGTTGGGTATTTATTAAATTATCAGTATTACTTTTAACTGGTTGAGTGCTGGCAGCCACTATCAGGGCTTTCAAAATAATGAGGGTACCAGAGAAAAAAGTAACATTTTCCTTGCTCATATTTCACATTTAGTCAAATGCAAATAATATTTTGTTGATAAAAATTTGTTTTATTAGAATTTATAGGAGAATAATTTGTAATAAAACGAATATTGAATAACAAATTCAGACCACCAAAAATAATCTAACCCTGAACCAGGTAAATTATGAAACCTTTCATCGCATTCTTTGTTCAATTTTCTTGTGGAAAAATAGGTTGTTGCTGGGCCTTGATGAGTCGTTTTTCTCCAAATGAGAATAACAATGATAATGGTAAAGCAATATGATCTTCGGTGTAATATAAGAATATTACATGAGATTGCAACCCCTTCAACAGTTTAAGGACTGGTATGTCAACCGTTAATGTGCATTATTGATCTCAGCTTCGCTTCAGTCAATTTACAAATTATGGGATAGCTGGCCAGTCCATAAACTACCATAGAGTTTGCAACCTCGTCCAATATTTGTTAAACTGTGAAACTTGTTATTTGAATAGCCACTTTGTCAGAGTTATTTAGTTATGGGGCTTTAATGACACTTTCGAAAGCCAGGGGTACCTCCTGTCAGACAGTTTTATGAGTGGAGGAAGCCAGAGTACCTGGAGAGAACCACGGAGCAACAGTCAGGCTCCCCAACGTACTAACTCCCCACAAGCCTGGTTAGCATTGGTTTAAGACAAGTGCACCATCGATGTGCAGTATGCCCAAAGACACCACGTTAGTACCTCTGATGGGGAATGAACTGTGGACCTTTCGGTTTGAAGTCCCAATTCCGTAATCACTGAGCCATTGTGCTTTCACTTTGACAAGAGAAAAATATTCAAATAACAAGAGTATTCAATTAACAGAAATTAGGACATTTTCCTATCTTCTAGTTATAAACTGGGCATTTATTCTATTATATCTTGTTTGACAGAGCTCAGTGAGCTCTGTCAAACAAGTTATAGTAGATAAATGCCCATACTAGATGTATGGAGGCCAAAAATGTCAATAAATGTTGGGAATGCAGTGGATGTGGGGAGCAATTCTTCAAGAGATTTTACAATATTTTTTATTCAATTAACAGGAGTTTACTCTATAATCTTGGTGCAATTCACAGGTCAAATTTGCACTGAATGCATGGTAAATGGTTGGATGTTTGAAAGTTTTATACAATTAGCAGGGTTATTCAGTTAAAATGTCTTTACTCCAATAACTTCCATGTTCAGAGTAGTAATTTACTACACATAAATGGGATTTGGAATCAAGTTGTCCAAATTATTTGAGAGTTAGAAATTGAAACAGAAGTTGTGAAGTCTGGTGTAATGCTAGTTTTGTTATAACCCCTTTCCAAACATTAGCAGCAGACGACACTTGCAAACAAAATTCTATAATACCTAAAAGTTTTCATTTTTGCCTAAAAAAACAGAGCTTATGATCCCTCATTGGAATGGGTTCAACAGGCTCATTCCAGTGAGGGATCATAAGCTATGTTTTTGAGGCCAAAGTTTAAAAAAATAAAATTTGAATAGCAATCTTTGTTTGTGAATTACATTGGATATTTATTGCTATTACATTAGGTAAAGGCATAATTTGAAGGGTAAGATGATCGAAAACATAATATTTTGTGAAATATTTGTGCATAAATATTGATATTGTCTCAAAATCGAATGTTGTTAAATTTTATTTAGTCCAGAGGACACATAATTTAATGAACTGCAGTATTAAATATATTTCTCATAGAAAGCTGTGTTTGGTTGTTTATTTAATCCATTGATAAAGGTTTGTTGACTGGTGATGTCATTTTTGTAGGACACTATTTCCATTTACTGAATAGCAGTGAAAAATTTGTTCAACTCAAGTCCGCAGAGTGATTCTTGAGAATTGGGGAGAGGAGGTTGAATGGAGCACCACATTTGAATACTGGGACCCGATTGATTAACCCGTGGCACAGCAGAGACAGCATGAATGGAAGACTCATGTGCTGTGCCATGAATCAACCAAAACACAACAGTTCGGTCATATTGTCCTAGTTCAAGAACAAGTTACCCGGAAGTAAATATGCCTCACATTTGAAAAAAAAATTATACGTGTCCACAGATGAGCACTGCAGTGTAGTTGTAATGCCCATGATCCATCATGTTACAATGTTTGGGATTGGTGACATACGTGGGTTTATTTTGAAAGATCAAAAGGGGAACAACTCAAAGAGTTGTATTACTGACCGCTTCGCATCATTGTGCTTAAATGGACTGCTTTTAATCATTCATCAAAGTTCTTTTTTTTGAAGAATGCCAATAGATATTTTTTAATAGAGTCTGAAAAGTTAAAGTGCAAACACAAGTTTTGTCCCATAAAGGCTCTTTACTCCATGGGAACAAATTTTTTATAATGATATCACAGTGCTGCTCACACGACCTCGGTGAAATTCACAGAATTCCTAGTGATGGCACCTGTTCTGAACTGGTTGACTGATCAAATTTTTCTGTCCCATCACAAAACTGTGCTGTGTCGTGAGTAAATCAGCTTCCCCCATGTGGACAACTGGGAAAGCAAACAAAAGACTTCTTATGGATCACTGGGTTATATGCTGTGCTAATAAAAACCTTGTGAGGCATAGTTCTGAGGATACTATCAAGCGCCAACCTTTCACAAATTTGGTGATTGAAGCAACCAAAAAATGCACTCATAAACCATTTGTCCAAATGTTCTTAGATGTGATATATAAGATCCTTATCAGGGGAGACTTACTGGAGTGGGTGGGTGAACACAATAACCCTTTACTCAATGAATCGGTCACATCTGCTCGCGTAATTCAAAAAATGAGCCATTGGAAAACATTTATTTTTTCAAAAAAAGTCAACAAAACCATATCATGTTACCCTTCATTGGAACAGGCTTTTTGAACTCATTCCAATGAGGAGTCACATGATACAGTTTTGTTGAATTTTTTTTAAAAATCTGAAAAAATATTTAAAATAATAAATTTGGATATTGTCTGCATTGGGTAAAGAGTAAAAAAATAAAGTGCATTCAATTGAAGTCATTGGAAGTAATTAATCATTACAACACATTTAAGGTCACATGGAAAATGCAGTGAATCGAATGCTATCACATGTGCATTTGATATTCAACATATTTAACTGCATCAGTTCAGATCAAATCTTTGGGATGCTATTTACCACTGGACAACACATTTTAAAACGGTGGGTAATAGAGAAAGGGCATGAATAATTTTCCTTCCATAAAACTTGAGACCCAAATCTTGTATTCAGCATACCAGTACATCCTCTATAACAAATTTATTCAAATCACCCCATTGGTTCACATTTAGGGATCCCATTTCAACACTGAATAAAAGGAAATATTTTGAGCAAAAAATCACAAAACTGCTGCTTATTACACAATATAGAACATATAATGTCTTCATTGTGATGATTTACATATTTCATTGAATCAAGATTAGATTATCCAACATTTTAACCCTTCTTAACTGGAAGAGCATGAAATTGTCTTGGTTCATCAAAATTTGTGATATGACTGCCTTGTTTCAATTTATGGGAGAGTACCAAGGCACTCCAGACAAATCCATACAAACTATATAATTTCACTTCAAAGATATTTTGAAGCATACCCACAGTATATGAAGCCTTTGAGTTGTGGTGCTTGCACTTATAGGGGCTTCTGCCACTCAACCAATTAACATGGTGAGCAGACTGCAGTTACAATATTTATTTCTAAATAACAAACAACCTTTACATTAAAACTGGTGAAGATGTCAATATTCTTTTACCTTTCTAATGTTCAGAGAATTAGAAAATCCTTACATGAAAAAAATGATGGAAACCCATTTTCAGGTTGCCTAAACCATCTGCACACTGATGCCAGATTACCATAATTGCAAACAGCAAATTCTTCCCATAATGCATCTAGAATTTAACCAATTTAATCTTGTTTGACAGAGCTCAATGAGCTCTGTCAAACAAGATTATATTGGCTAAATTCCTAGTGGCATTTTTGGAATAATTGCAAGTTGATATTTTGACATCACTGTGCAGAGGGTTAATTTGTAATATGTACTGGACTGACGCTCATAAATAAACTGATAAATATTTTACATTTTCGACAACAAAGTTGTCTTAACTCTTGAAGGCCAACTTCCAACTTTTGACAATTATTATTGCTGTAGTGTTATTGGAACAGGGTGTTTGACTTGTATCCAAAAAGCGGGGAGCGAGAATAAGCTCCCTTCGATGTTTCTGGGAATTCGAGTTTGAAATCAATACAAATCGTGTGTGAATTTATATGCAATTCGTCTTCTTTTATTCATGATATTCACAGTCACCTTCCAGTTAATGCCTCACCATTATATCTGGTGACGAGAAGCAAACATTTAGTGTTACAATTCAAACTTATTTTGTTAGGAAAACATGTATTTTCTAATGTTTCCTATTCGTGTGTGTGAAAAGCGAATACCAGACAAAGCTCGTAACTATCATTGGTGCCCTTGAAATTGACCCACATTTTTACCACAAACTTTGTTCAATCACTATGTCATGTCTCCCAAATTTTGATAACTTTCGTGTCCATGAAGATAACAATGTTGGGGCACGGTGGGAAAAATGACTTTCTCACTTCAAACGACTCCTCATTGCAATGGTCATTGATGACAATAAGAGAAAACATGCTTTGCTTTTGCATTATGCAGGACTGAGGTTGACAAAATATTTCACACTCTTCAAGACACAGGTGTA
This sequence comes from Pictodentalium vernedei, assembly GCA_031216915.1. Taxonomy (NCBI): domain Eukaryota; kingdom Metazoa; phylum Mollusca; class Scaphopoda; order Dentaliida; family Dentaliidae; genus Pictodentalium; species Pictodentalium vernedei. Next base: position 288,300,206 of record CM062293.1, read on the forward strand.
GAAGACAATTATGAGATGGCACAAAGTTAAATGAATATATTCTACCTAAAGTAAACATGGCATATGAAATTTATAATTTTTGCCAAAGTAAACAAAATGAAGGGGAATCATTGGACACATACTATACCAGATTGCAACAGTTAGCAAGAACATGTGATTTTGCAGATACTGATAAAGAAATTGCTTCACATATTATTTTAACATATACATCCAACAGTCTTCGTCACGCAAAGCTCTGTGTGACAATTTAAATTTGAAACAGATACTTGATGCAGGCCGTGCATTAGAACTGAGTGAAAGCCAAGCCTCTCAAGTAGAAACTAAACGATATGCCCAAAGTGTTACTAACTGTAAGGAAGCCACAGATTTTCAGCATCCATCACGTCAGTTGCCTCGTCCTCTGTCACACAATTGTTCATCAGAGAACCGTTTGTCACAAAATCATTTACGCCACACAAAATCTAACCGTTGATAACCAAGGTCTCAATCACCATTCAGAGGATAAATCTACATCAAACAAAAAAATGTTACTATTGTGGTGGTGCTTACCCACATGTTGACTCCAAAACTTGCCCTGTCAAAGGACGGATATGCCGTGCATGCGGCAAACTCAATCATTATGCGTCTGTATGTCAGTCGCGAAATACCTGTGCAAAAATACATTCATTCCATTCACATTCAGGAGATGATGAATATGTCTACTGCAATGGCAGTCAACAGTGCTCATGTAGATAATAAAATTCCAAAATGTGAAATTAAACTTGGAAATAAAACAGTAGAATTCATGCTAGATTCTGGCACTTCAATAAACATCATAGACTCGGAAACGTTTCATGGCTTGAATGCAATAAACAAACTAAAACCATCAACGACTAAAGTGTTCGCGTATGGCACAACTGAACCCATTCAAATAGATGGTGTTTTCAGGACAACCACTTCCTGTCGTTCGATCACAGTTGAAACTGAATTTCATGTTGTTAAAGAACAGTCAACATGACACCAAAGACAGATATATTTTCTGAATTCAGTGACTTGTTTGATAACAAAATTAGTCAGATCAAGAGTTACGAAGTCAAATTGCATTATTGATCCAGATATTAAACCAAAACAACAGCCACATAGGCAAATACCTTTTCATGTGAGGGAACAAGTTGAGAAAGAACTTGCAAGGCTTGAATCTTCAGACATTATTAAAAAAGTTGAAGGCCCCATACCCTGGGTAAGTCCTTTCATTGCAGTGCCCAAAAGTTCTGGTAAAGGAATCAGAATCTGCATTGACATGCATGAAGCCAACCAAATGAGAAAAACACATTACTCCAACCACTGACGATTTACGTGCAGACCTAAATGGTGCGACGGTTTTCAACCATCTCGATCTTGTTCATGGATATCACCAACTTTCACTACATCCTGATAGCCAATACATCACTACATTTTCATCACATGTGGGACTTAGGTATTACAAGCGACTCTTGTTTGGCGTAAATGCTGCATCGGAGATTTCTCAAAATGTTATATCTGAACTGTTGTATGGAATCCCTGGGTGCAAACATTTATTAGATGACATTCTTGTGTATGGTTCTAACTAGTATGAACATGACAAAAATCTGAAAGCTGTCCTAACAAAACTCAGAGAGAGCAATGTTAAACTCAACGAAGACAAATGTGAGCTAAATAAGAAGGAAATATGTTTTTATGGACATTTATTCAGTGCTAAAGGTGTTCGACCAGATCCAGGAAAAACCCAGGCAATTGTCAATTGAAAAGGGGCATTCAATTTTTCTAAGTGAAAAGAAAATCCAAAATGGCCACCATTCGGCCATCTTGAACCCGATCAGAAAAAAGATTATGTCATGCACTGCACCTCTTCATGTTGATCATTTTGGTGAAGTTTCATGAAAATGTGACTAAAACTGTGGAAGTAGTTCACTCCACAAGTATTTTGCAAAATCCAATATGGCCTCCAATCGGCCATCTTGAATCCGATCGGGAAGAAATTTATGTCACGCACTGCTCCTCATCATGTTGATCAATTTATACTGAGTTTTATGAAAATGCAGCAAAAACTGTAGATGTAGTTTGCTCCACAAGTATTTTGCAAAATCTAATATGGCCGGCAGTCGGCCATCTTGAAATCGAGCAGGAAAAAAATTATGTCATGCACTTCCCCTCATCATGTGGATCATTTTTGTGAAGTTTCATGAAAATGCGGCTAAAACTGTGGAAGTAGTTCGCTCCACAAATTTACATGTGCAACGGTCCGACGACGACAATGACAGACCGACCGACGGACAAGTTTGCAAAGGCATAATTCTGCGTTGTTTACATGTTGTTATACCAAATTCTCTTCGGGCCAAAGTAACTGAACTTGCCCACCTTGGAAATCAAGGAATTGTGAAAACAAAATGTTCAATAAGCAAAAGTCTGGTTCCCGGAATCGACAAACTTACTGAACAAAAGGTTAAGCAGTGCATCCCATGCCAATCTGCAACAACGTGTCATACTCCTCTGGAAGCGATGAAAATGTCCATTCTTCCCGACCGACCTTGGGACAAAATGTCAGTTAACTTTGCTGGGCCATCCCCCTCTGGTGAATATTTACTAGTTGTTATTAATGATTATAGTCATTATCCTGGAGTAAAATTTGTGACTTCCACTCAGCGTGGACCTCCCTTCAACAGTAAAGACTTTTCTGACTTTGCAAAATACCATGGTTTCACACATCGAAAAATCACGCCGTTATATCCTCAAGCCAATGGTGAAGCAGAACGATTTATAGCCTCTCTTGATAAAACAGTTTGTGCATCCTATTCATCAACTGACAGTTAGAAACAAGGATTAAATAACTGTTATTCCTGAAATTATAACTGAATCAGACTGTACTTTACATTGCAGAATCAAAAACTATGACAAATTAAAAACAAGATGCATCAAAATGATATTCTGATAAACGATGCAATGCAAAACAATGTTTGATTCAATCTGGCAATACTGTGCTTGTGTGACAACCCAAATGCACTAAACTGTCAATGCCTTACAATGCAAAACCTTACAGTGTCATACAGTGAAAAGGCACCATGATCACTGCCAAACGAGGAACTCCTGTAATTACACAAAATATTACAAATTTTAAAATAATTCCATTACAATATCATCTCAACATCGAGGAAGAAGAGGATGATTGGTTGGATCTGATAAGAAATAATTCCTAGTCAGTAAATTTGCCAAATTCATCTGGTGACTCTTTGAGCCACAAGTCGAGCCTAAAAAGTAGAGAAAGCTTGAAGTGTTGTCAAAAACCACTGGTCAGATTCAATGATTATGTAATGTTCAACTGAACTTTATATATTCTGTCGGATAGTTTAAGAAATCAGTCAGATAACTTTTTGTTTTCGTTCACAAATTAATTTTTTTCAATTCACCTCAGATCCAAGTTCTCTTCCAGTGAGAAGGGGGTGGATGTGGTGTTGTTAGAACAGGGTCTTTGACTTGTATCCAAAAAGTGGGGAGTGAGAGTAAGCTCCCTTTGATGTTTCTAGTAATTCGAGTTTGAAATCAATTCAAATTGTGTGTGAATTTACATGCAATTCATCTTTTATTCATGATAATCACAGTCTCCTTCCAGTTAATGCCTCACCATTATAATTACCGTCAGTTGAACAGGTTCTCCAGTGTGCTGCTATTGGATAATTTACAATTTACATTCAAATGCTGTTTCAGTGGTTTTGTTGTCAAGTTTTGGCTGCTAATATAGGCAGCGAAGACTTGACTAGAAAACAGTTTGCTCAGAGGTCTTAGCAGGTATTGGTTTGCAAAAATACAAAAAAACTCTTGAGGCTCTTACGGGTTAAAAAAAAAAATTAACTTTTTCACTAAAAATCAATTACTGACAGCATCCTAAATAATGATTCTTTCCCACATAAAACTCAGTCTACTGGATTACTGTAGCAGTATGTTGTCATTACACTCCTGATCTCTAGTTGAAGCATAGAGTGATTAAATCATGAGATTTCATGGTTGGCTGATTGCAGGGTATAAAAGCCTGTGTCACAAAGAATGGCCCATCTTTTGTTGCCGAGTCACATGCCTCATCATAGCATTTTTTCATTCACTTTTTAGTCTTGAATATAATAATGTCTAAGAAACAATCCCTAACCTGTGGTGGTTCTAATGATCCACTGAATTTGAATGCCGGCATCATTCCCCATGAAAGCGAAGCTCATGGGCAGGATGATGACGTTATTAGTATTTTTGTCTCTGATTTGGAGGAGAGCAGTTTAAGGGGTTATACGACTAATCACAAGGCAGTTAAATCCAGTGTGAAAAACTTACATGAGAGTGCATCTGTTGTGGCTAAGCCGCTTTCCACTGCAAATATATCAGGCATTCCTGATAAAAAAGCAAAATGGAAGCGTAAACAAAAGGGAAATAATCCAGCTGCTCCATTTCGGATGATAAAATTGAACCGGTCATTGAAGACATACAAGCAAAGAAATGTAAAACTGTAAGTCCTGATTCAGAAAATAAATGTGACACAGTTTCAGTACGTACTTCAGATACTTCTGCAGTCCTTCACGAAATACTGTCGACTATATAAGAATTAAATAACAGACTAGAGAAGTTTGAATGTAATAAGTCAGGTTGCAGAAAGCCTCCGGTGCCTCAAAAAACACCTTCCAAAAATAATGCCTCCTCGACTAAGTCGTACCAGCATAACAGTGCTCAAAACAAAAGATAGGTGAGACCTTTGATGTGGATGCACCAGAAGTATATTTGAATAATAATCTTGATTTTAACAACAATTATTCCCATGATAATGCAGATCTGGATACTATACAAATCACTAAGGCTAACCCAGAGGGTGCTGATAGAATCCAGGAGATGAAGGACTTCTTTGGCTGTTCTCAACCCTCACCCACTTACAGTGAAGGATCGGATTTTGACCCACTGAACTGTGTATGGCGCAATATGTAAATAGAAATGCCACTAATTTGGGTGAGGACAAAACTGAGAAATTACTTGATGGGTATCCAATTCCAGAAAATGCAATGCTTACTGCTCCACCTAGAGTTAATCTAGAGATTTGGGGGTCAGATCAGGAACTCCCAGTTCAGAACTCGGGATTGTTATCTGCAGAGGATCAAAAAAATCTTACCGGTATCATCCTCCACTTCGGCTACACTAAAAATTACAGAGGAACTTTGATCCAAAAAAGTTAACACAGGCATTATTAAACAACTGGCTGTGGATAACTTGCAACTGCAAACTAATGCACAGTTTAAGTTATCTATGCTTAGAAGAAATGCCTTTAGACCGATCTTCAAGAACATGTACATGTATAAGGGAATTTTTTCTACTGATAACAAGGTTTCATCCCAACTTTTTGGTGATGAAATGTGTAGGAAAATTAAGGAGATTAATGAGCTCAGCAAGACCACAAATAATAGGTCTCTGCGAGAATCATTTTCAAGTTCTGGAAATTATGGAAGGTCTTTTTTAGGCAGAGGCATGAACAGGAGCAGAGGCAGGGGGCTCAACAGAGGCAGACAACCCTACTACCAGAGACGGCCAGCTCCTTGGCAAAACAAATTAAAAGGCAGGGAACAATCAGACAATTAATGGTATGAAGGTGAAACTTCTGAAAACACTCAAGCTGGGAAACTTAAAAATCATTTAAATACTTGGAAGTAATTCACTTTGGATCCCAGGATCCTCAGCTCAATATCGCGACACAAAACTGGAATTTGATAATATTCCAGTGAACCTAAAACTCCCATTTGATCAGAAAGAATGTCAGTTTATTAATTCTTCTGTTGAAGAGCTACTCAATAAAGGGGCTATTGAGGCTACAGACGAGCAGGATAGCCAAGTCATTTCTAATATTTTCCTCAGGGGCAAGAAAAATGGCTCATTTTGCCTCATCATAAATTTAAGGCCACTCAATAAATATATTACATACCATCATTTCAAGCAAGAAACTTTGGACGTGGTACTTCAGGCTCTGCAATCAAAGGAATTTTTAACATCTGTCAATCTCAAAGATGCATACATCAGTGTACTAATTCATGAAACTGATAGGAAGTATCTTAGATTCCATTGGGCTGGTCAGTTATTTCAGTTTATCTGCCTCCCTTTCGGATCATCGAGTGCTCCTCGGGTGTTCACTAAGATCCTGAAACCTATTTTTTCACATTTACATTCCCAGGGTATTAAAGTATTTTATTACTTTGATGATTCCCTCTTGGCAAATTTGGCTTTTGCACACTGTTTACAGTACACACAAACACTTATCAGCCTGCTGAACTCTGTGGGTTTTACTATCAATTGGGAAAAAATCAGTAATAACTCCTTCCAGACGAATTACCTATTTGGGGTTTATCACAGATACAGACCAATCAAAATCTTTCTCACTGATGAGAAAATAGATAAGCTCTTGCTCCGATCAAAGCAGATTTATGACAAACAATGTGTGACACTTAAAGAATTATCAGAGTTGATAGGTATTTATCCTTCTTCAATGAAAGCCATTCAGCTTGCATCTCTAAATTATAGGGTGCTCGATGCATTAAAAAATGATTCATTGAAAGTTAATACTCAGGATTTTATTGCTTTCGTACACTTCTCAGTCAGTGCACTAGAAGAAATAACTTGGTGGTTACATAATGCAAGTAAAATGAATGGGCAGCTCATATGGCCAGCTGACATTTCCATTACCATCCAAACAGATGCATCCTTGGTTGGTTAGGGTGTAGTCTGTGGAAACAAAAATGCTCATGGCAGATGGACAGATTCACAATCAGATCATATAAACTTTTTCGAACTAAAAGCCATGTTTTTTGGACTCCAGAAATTGTGTGCTCATTACTTCACTTGTCACATTTGCATTGAACCTGGCAACACTACTGCTGTATCTTATATTAACCGATGTCAGAGTGATTTTTTTTCAAAAGATGAAGTGCAGAGTTTGGAATTGGTTCCAGAGAATGATAATTATTGGACACTAAATATTATCAGTGTTTTCCTGTATTAATAAATACAATAGTGCAGTATTCAGTGTTTTATTATTCATGCCAAGATGCGACATATATACAACCAAGATGTTACTTGTAGGCTTATATTATTCAGTCGCTTCATAATTATGATATTAACTCTCAGTTGCAAAATGCTTTAAATTGGCTACAATAATCCAGTAGACTGAGTTTTATGTGGGAAAGAATCCCCCTATCATACAAGTATATATGCGAGAGATGAGAGAGATTCTTTCTTACATAAAACTAAAAGTCGGAGGGAGTGCTGCCCACCCTGTTGTGGAGCAGTGACCCTCCCACAATGATTTATATTTTGCAACTGATTTGGCTTTAAAAGATGGCCCATTCTTTGTGACACTGACTTTTATACCCTGCAATCAGCCAATCTCATGATTTAATCGCTCTGTGCTTCAAATAGAGATCAGGCATGTAATTAGGACAACATAATGCTACAGTAATCCCTCTGACTTTTTGTTTTATGTAAGAAAGAATCTTTCTCATCCCTCGCATACATGTTGGTATGAGAGGGTGATTCTCCATGAATGGAAATAATTTACCTTCCACCCAACACAAGATGAAAATGAGTTAGATAACTGTACCAATACCTTGTAAAACTTCTGAAAGTTCTCTTATTTCAAAGCAAAGTTTTTGGCCCCTTAAAGGAATGTGCTTTTTAAGCTCCTTCCAGTTCAAGGTCATAAACTACAATTTGGAAACAAAAAATTAAAAACTGAGAGTCTCATGTTTTCCAAATTCATATCCTGCCTGTCTCAAATGCGTCTCCCATAAATGTGCACAGAATTCCAGGCCAACAGTTTTATAAAGTCTAGATGTTGAAACTCTGTGAACAAAACATTCCTGTTAAGGTCTGTTAGAAAATGCTGTACACAAGAATTGAAACATAGAATAATTCCATAATATGACTACTACAAATTGTTCTTCCATACCACCATAGTTGCCCATCAACTCTGGTTTGCTGTATGATGAGGGCCTCATTTTTTTCCAATTCATATCTTGCTTGTCTCAAAATGAGGCTCATATAACATGCACTAAAGTCTGAATTTACTCCCTCCACATCTCACCCATCAATTTGATAAATACTAAATATAAACACACATATCTCTGTGTTGAACTCAATGATCAAAAGAGTCCAGTCAAGGTGTTTCAAAATGCTGTACTCGTGAAATAAAACATAAATAATCATAAGGCATACTGAACATCATTGGTGCACTTGCATTCACCCGTTGCTAACTTTGCTTGTGTTGGGTTAGTATGCCAGAGAGTCTAACAGTTGCTTGCCATTGCTCAGTGGTTCTCTCTTGGTACCAGTTTTCTCCACCTGTAAAACTATCCAACATGGTGTAACCTAGTTGTCAAAAGTGTCATTAAACCTCAATAAACATTACCCACATATAGCTAGTGCTATTCACAACATCCTAGGCTATGTTTGGGATTCAAAAATGATAACATAATTATAGTTATTTCAGAAATTTTTTTGCAAGACTTAGTGTCATTTCTAGTTGTGTTAGGTAAAGGGGTAATATAATTCTTTCTCTGCTTGAATTTCAGGTGTTTTGCTCAAATTTTAAATGCACTTTGTCATTAACCAGGTTAGTGCCGGAAGCCTATAACTGGGCTCTGTACTGATGTCAGGAATCGTAATTTATTGGCTTCATATTCCTTGGATGGACTTCAAATTATCTTGAAAGTGAAATTATTTTGGCTCTATGGATTTGTCTTGTTACAATCTATGGGAGAATTTTTACAACCAATGAAAGTGTCACTGACAAAGCTGCTTAACTTGACTGTTTGTAGTGTTTGATGAAAGGGATAATGTTCAATGTTTATGAAAGGATTATGAAATAAGACACGAATGGTGATAATTGAGAATATGTTAAGTTCTGTACCCTACATGCTATGTTTTCAACAAGAATAATTTGAGGTATAGACTGTACTGAAGAACTGAGGCCTGGGTTGATGTGCCCCTAAAAGTTAATGTATGTCAACAAAAGTTACCAAGTTATAGTATAATCATTCCAAAACGAGTCATCCTACCAAGTTACAATGAAATCCCTTCATAAATGTGACTCAAACACTTTGCTAAAGGAATCTAGGTCACGTGCAGGTCCAGTGGACAATGAAATCCCTTCATAAATATGAACCGTAGACTGTGCTAAACAAATCTAGGTCACGCATGCAGCCGTGACAGTTGACCGATCATGAAAATAGGATGCTCTCACCTGGTCAGCCTACCAATTTTTCGATAAAATCTCTTCATAAATGTAACCTGTAGACTGTGCTAAAGGAATCTATTGTCACGTGCCCCAGCAGCCATCATGGTTGACCGAACCCAACCAAAATAGTACGTTCTCATCTAGACATTATACAGAGTCATCCTACCAAGTAACAATGAAATCCCTTCATAAATACGACCTGTAGACTTATGCTAAAGGTTTCAAATCCGCACAGCCATCCGATTGCGACCAAAGCGGAACATTTTCATCTAGACTTGACCTCGAACCTGCACATGAAACTTCATGATGATCGGACAAGAACTACGTGGTGTAGCCTTTGCTACAGACTTACAGACTCAGACTTTCATACTCACAGACTTCCATATGCATGATGGCAACAGCTTATCTTGACTTTGTCAAGTTAAACTAAAAGTAATTGAGCACTCTACCTATTAAGTAAACAAATTTTATGATGATCAAGAGATCAAGAGATCTAGGTTGTTACAAATATATATATTCCATCTTGCTGAGGAGAGAAAATTGGCTGAATCAAACTCATTGCCTATTTGCCTATTTGATCTGTTGCATCTGATCAAGAGATCAAGAGATCTAGGTTGTTACAAATATGTATATTCCATCTTGCTGAGGAGAGAAAATTGGCTGAATCAAACTCATTGCCTATTTGCCTATTTGATCTGTTGTATCTGCGCAGATCAAATCGGCAAATCTGCGCTGATCTTGTTAAAATGACAGTATACAACAACCCAGAACAATTAACTGCCATAATAAGCCATGCAGTACACTTAGGGGGTGCAAATTCACACTCAAACAGATCTTTATGAATAATATGAAAGACTCAGGGAATAATCTGAAAGAGAATGTAGTTACCACCTTCAAAACACTAAAATATTGAATATTTGGCACATCAACTCTGAATTCTGCCATAAATAAAACAGAAAACTAGATATTATTCAAAAGTATCTTTAATATATACATGTGAAAATAAAGCATACAATGTTAGAACTTAACACATTTTGCTTGTTTTTTCTTCTTTGATGCAGGCTTATAATTTATGTCTACCAGACTTGGTTCAACATCAGCACTCTGACTATTACTCAATCTTTCTACCTTTGCATCATCAATTCCTGAAAATAGAAAATGCGTATTTGCATTTGCTGTAAGTCAGTTTTTCTGTATCATTCTGTATACAGAACTGATTCTGCTTTATCAAGAGCATAGGGAGTGAGGTGGCTCAGTGGCAGCAGAAGCTCGCTAAAAGTGGAGGGGCGCAAATTTTCAAGGCGACTATGGTTCAGCCCAATGGGAGCAAAAATTAGGATCGTATATCGATAAATGTACCCTGACACACTATAGTGTCTTGTTTAGATGAGCAGACCATGGGTTGGTCACTGTCCTGTCAATTTCTTCTACTTCAATCATCTTCCAACCCGAAGGCTAGCCTTCGGGTTGGAAGATGGTTGAAGTAGAAGAAACAGCGACCGAAGGTGGGATTCATTGGCCAAATGTTGTTTGGATTTGCGAATAATATATTACAAGAATGCCTGTATATTGGCACGTTTGCATGCTCCCATTTTAACTCATTGTGTAACCACGCAATATGCCTGTGGAAAAAAGTGGAGGGGCATGTGTCCCCTGTGCCCCTCTGGTTCCGCCGCCTCTGCTCAGTGGTTACAGTGTTAAGACTTCAAACCAAAAGGTCCACGGTTCAATCCCGACCAGATGTAACTGTGTTGTGTCCTGGGGCAAGGCACTTCATCTAGATTGCCTGTGTGGGGGCACAATGGCACTGTGTACTAAGGCATACTGCACATCAATGTTGCACTTGTCTTCAACCAATGTTAACACTGCTTGTGTGGAGTAATACATTGGGGAGTCTGGCAGTTGCTTGCCATTGCTCGGTGATTCTCTCCGGTTTCCTCCACCCATAAAACTGCCGACCTGAAGTGACCCTGGCTGTCAAAAGTGTCAATAAACTCCAGTAAATAAATAATAAATAAATTAAGAGCATATTTCATTTCCATAGAAACGGAAATATACAAAGGTATACACAGTTGTTAATAGAATACCGGTAGTTAATTTACCTGTGAAAAATATTCAATTAACAGGGGTATTCAATTAACAGGTATCAGGTCATTTTCCCGTATTCCAGTGTCAACATGAGTATTTATTCTATTTAATCTTGTTTAACAGAGTTCATGAAGCTCTGTCAGACAAGTTATAATATATTAATGCATATATATTGTATGTTCTGAGGCCAAGAAGATCTATACACTTTGGGAATTCAGTTATCGTCAAGAGTAATCCATTGATATATTACAACAAGATTTTTTAATCCATTAACAGTTATTGACATTACAAGTTTTTTGCAGTTAACAGATCAAATTTGCACCAAAGGTATGGTAAATGGTTTGATGTTTGGAAATTATATTCAATTTGCAGGGTTATTCAATTAAGGGATAAGAGGTTAAGTGGGATCCACTGTACTATATTTTCTGTGCCAAGCCATATGCTGAAATGTGCAACATACTTTTTTATAATATATATACTATATGGGAAGCAGGCCACGAAATTTCACGCAAACGATCGTTTCGTTCGCGGGATGGTTATGCAAATCCAAAAACCTGCGAACAATGTTTCGTTCACGCAAAAAATATGAGTCCGAATTTTTTGTTGTTCATTGATGTGTCAGTGTGGCGTGGTACCCTGATCGCCAGATAAGAAATACAACGAATGAGTATGAAGTAGAAGCGGTAGTTTGTCCTGTTGCTTGAACTTATATAGTACTGTATTTTACACATGCGATTCTAAACACAACATTTCAACATTTATTTTCACGGACATTATGTAAGTATAGTAACTGACAACACGAAACATATCAACCATTGTGGGTTTTTCCGTGGTTGTGTTCTATTTGATATTGGTGTAGATTCAGCGTGCTTTCCCCCTCATTATTGTTGCATGCCAATTCGCCCCAGTCTTTTTTTTCTTCATATCTTATGGATCAAACAAAGGGATGTAGAGGTTGAGATTGAAGACACTAATTTTAGAATTTGGACTTAAATAGTATTTGCAGTGGCGTTGATATGGAAATGCAGAAAAAAATTCAAGGAAAAACTTGATCAAACGTTAAACATTTATGTGGGCCGAAATGCCATGGGCCTGGAACACCTATGGTTGTTTCACTAATAGACTTCAATTTTTTGGTAAACACGCATGCACTGGTGTTTGTTTTATTTTTTTTTGAATGGCGTGGTGATCTGTCAATATTTTCTCAGCCCCAGTCCTGAGGTCTTGCATCCATTGATGTTTATCAGCGAAAGAATCTTATACTGACTCGAGCCTTCCTTTGCTGACTTTGACAACACCAGCCACTGGTATTGTCTATGTCAGCAAAGGAAGGCTCGAGTCACATGTAATATTCATTGATTGCGGAATGGCTTCTACGTCACTTTTCATTATTGCTCTAATTTATTACAATGAATACTAATCCCTTTAAATATTTTGTTTCTTAATGGTTTTACCATATTGGTATAAGCGTAAACCTGTACAACTTATGTCAACCATTGAATATTTCATCTCATATCTTGTTTTAATCACGTAACCTTTTGCGTAACCAATTGGTTGCGCAAAAATAATTAACGTGAATGAAACAATGGGTTACGCAAACCCCAAACCCGTGAACGAAAAATGGGTTTCGTAAATTTTTGAAATTTCATGGCCTGGGGAAGGAAAGATTACCCCTAAAAGTTGTCCGATAACTTTTTCTTGCAGACAATTATTTACATATTTACAAAAGGACAAGAAGCACTTTCAGCTTATCAAGCACAACCTGGTGGTCCATGAGCTGAACTGGGTATACTGTATGGCTGTATCTTTGAATTTGAAATCTGGAGACAAATGACACCATTCCATCCATAATTTCCTGTAGACTTGATTTTAAGATTACATTTTCACAAGCATTTGAAAAAACAAATCAGAATTTAGGTCAAACATCAGCTGAAATCAGATAATTTGCTGAAATGTCTTATTCTTGACTTTTTAACTTCGAGAAAACTTCCATCCATTTTTCAAGAGTACCATGCTTCTGCCTTAATTTCTCTTTGGGACCTACTACTTTACAAAGAATTTTGTTTTCTTAAATAAACTATAAAAAATGAATTGAAGGACAAAAGTGATGAGTGGAAAGTCCTTGAAAACCATTTTGCAATGAACTGGTTGAGTGCTAGAAGTCACTATCATGGCTCTATTGAAAAGTGCTGAAAGCCACATTAGTGGCTTTACACTTAATCCCTTAGCTTGTTTTTCCCTTAGCGGTAGAAAGAAATTCTTTCTTTATAACTGTTTTGTTACATTTATTCAAGAGTGCCAATAGTCACTCTCCAATAAATTGTAACAAAACAATTATTTATGAGCAAACTCTTGTTAAATTAAGGGGTCCTTTTGCTGGTAGCATTGTATCTTTGGATAAACAATACTCACGTTACAAATCACTTTTGAAAAATAAATTAGCACTCCAGCAGTTAATACAGAAAATTCACAAATGATTTTGAACTAACTAAACAGCTGACTAAGATCTACTGTAATTTTCAGCATGTGTAGTTATATTAAGACAGTAACGTAGATATGGGGTTAAGCTTTATCAGGTATTCACTAGCGTGTTGCAATCGTTTAGAGACAAAGACACCAAGCCCTATGCAAATGTAGGCCATACATTTACAAAATCAGACCAACTTTGGTCCAACCTTCATGATTCACACAACAAATACTGCATTAAAAACATTGCTCACCTTGCTGTTTAAGAAGATCTGGGCAGTCTTTTTTCAAATGTTCAACAGAACCACATTCTTTACAGCAGCCACCTGTATCAAAATAATATACATGTATGGAAAAAGATATGAAGGTCATAAAGGAAACATCTGTATGAATATTGAAAAAATTAACTTTCTGTGTGGCAGGCCATTTTAACTGGTTCAGTCAGTGTTAGAATATGTATTTAGACTTCATTAAAGCTTTACCTAACATAACGGCTATATGCAGCCAGTGATATTCACAAAAACCACAATTCACAATTTTTGTTGTTGTTGATATTTCCCTTCAAGACATAGCTTATGGCCCTACATTGGAAGGCGCCCATCAAACTCATTCAAAAGAGAAATCATAATCTACATTTTAATGCCAAAAATGAAATTTTTTAGTGATATAAGATAACAGGTTAAAAGTGTCAGTGGCACCATAAATCTTCTTATTCATAGCATGTGCTTTAATATTCAACAAGCAAAGAGGAAAAAAATGAAAAATTTAAAGTAATTTGTATATTTTTTATACTTTCCAATGGCCCAGACTTAGCTGGTGCAAACTCAATAATATCCAGGACCAAACACAAATTTTGAACCCCCCAACCCCCAAAATTTGCATACAAATCAGAAAACTGAAAGTCCTTTCTGGTCCTCCATACTTTAGTACTGCGCATGCACGGTAACCGGGAAGGTACCGAAATTGGCGCCAAGCATCATTCTTTATAGTTGTGTCTGCTAAATGTTATAAACCAGCAGGGAGGTATAAATGCCCACTATGGGAGGGCCATTCCAGTCTGGGTCATTGGTAAGTATAAAAAATATACAAATTACTTTAAATTTTTCATATTTTTATATAACAACCAATGGCTCAGACATAGCTGAATAGTAAAAAGGCTGAAGGGCCTAGGACTTTTAAAGGAAACAAAATAACTCTATTACTCCGACTGAAAGGAGGACTCCTACAGGAGAATAGGAGATAAATGAGGAATTACATATGTCCTTCTCTATAAGAAAAAGAGAAAGACATAACACCAACAATTTAAAGGAGTAATATATAATAAATTCTCCATTTAATGCTAGCATAACCTTTATGCTAATTCGGTGAAGGAAACCAATTATAGCGCTAGTCCAGAGAATGAGACGCTTTATACCGAGTTAAAAGTGTCCGAGGTTTGTATATAAATGCTCGTATGACACGTGACATATACATAACGCTTCACATTGAGCTACACTTTAAAGGAACAATACATAATGAGACAATATTGTTGCTTCACACCGAGCTACACATTAAAACCACCCAGCACCGACGCCTGACTACTGTCCTTGGGGGAGGCATTCCCTTGCTTTTCACGATAAAGCCAGATGATACTAAGGGAAAGACCGTCCCACCCCACTTCCCCTTGTTCTGAAGGAAGAGTCCTCCGAACGAAGAGGGCAGAGGACCATTGTCAGTGCTTGAGCGGGATGCCTAAAACATCTAAAAGATGTTATATTAATGGACGACATTCTGTGCGACATAAAGAGGACCCAAGGATCTAAGGTCACTGGAGATAGACTCTAAGTTTCTAACATAAAACTTAGTAAAAGTAGACGGTTGCGTCCACTAAGCTGCGTTCATTAAATCAATAATGGCAATACTATTGGAATAAGCCCAAGAAGAAGACAATGCTCTAACTTCATGTGGTGAAATCTTATTTACAGAATGCTGATCTGAAGAAAGATTCTCATAAGCAATACGTATTGCTAATTGAATTCAGCTGGCAACTGAATGTACAGAAATATCTTTTCTGTTAGGAATAAGAGAAAGAAAAAATCTCTTTCTTCCTTTTCTA
Source organism: Pictodentalium vernedei (assembly GCA_031216915.1). Classification (NCBI taxonomy): domain Eukaryota; kingdom Metazoa; phylum Mollusca; class Scaphopoda; order Dentaliida; family Dentaliidae; genus Pictodentalium; species Pictodentalium vernedei. The sequence continues at coordinate 288,316,117 of CM062293.1, forward strand.
ACAAAGCTAGAATGACGTTTATAAATACACATCACTCTTAATGGACACAACACTGGTCTAAGGTTGTCCGAAGATGGTAAAGCCTTAATAACAATAGGCATATCCGGAATCTAGTTCCTTACCAAGAATCCCACCTCTGTAGTAAGAGTAATAGTATTACCCACACTACGGAAATGGGAATCTTCTACTGATAAAGCATGAAGTTCACTAACTCTTCTAGCAGAGGCAAAGGCTAAGAGAAAGGCTGTTTTATAAGTAAGATATTTAAATTCCACCTCATCAAATGGCTCAAAAGGAGCTTCCTGTAACTTCAGGAGAACCCAAGCTAAATTCCATTTAGGAATTAATCTTAGGGCTCTAAATAGATAAATTTCTAACTAGTTTGGATAAAGAAAGATCTGATCCAAAAGCCAAATGATCATGATGAGCATATGTGACTGATAACATAGACCTACAGCACTTAATAGTAACGAGCTGCAGTTTTAATATGTCAAAAAGGTAGACCAAAAAATTGGCAATTTGAGGTATAGATGGATTATAAATATACACCGACTGATCCGCACACCAATGGAAGAAGACTCTCTGCATAGTTTAACAAAGAGGAGGTCCTGCTATAGTTAGAAATTGCATCCACTGCTTGTCCTGAAGACTGCTTTCCATGCAAGAAGGACCGCACAACGGAAATACGTGAACGTTGAAACCTTCCGGATTGTGATGCAGTTTGTGGGACTTTCCCTGAAACAGAAGATCCTTGAGTGGAGGAAGCCTCCGAGGGATGTCCCACAACAGACACCTGATGAGACTGGTCCAAGGTTTCTGTGTTGACAGAGATGCTACAAGGAAAATCTTGCAATGAGACTGTTTGATTTTCAACAGGATCTGCTGAATAAGAGGAGTTGGAGGAAATGCATCCTACTATTCCAATATAGATAGATAGAGATTGATAAAGCGTCCACCGCATATGCCCGAGGATTCGGACACGAAAGTCGGAAGCTGATTGTTCACTCCGAGGGTAACAGGCGACCTTTCCTTGAGAGCGAGTCTGCAACTACATTCAGACGACCCGGAATATTACAGACCGAGATAAGAACATTATGATCCAGAGCAAATAGGAGAATTTTCTCCATCAATTCGAATAGAGGAATGGAATGAGTACTGCCCTGATTCCTGAGAAAAACCACTACTGTGGAATTGTCTGACAAAATCTGAACATGGACGGTCACTACGTGAACAATCAAATGCTTTAGGGCTAGCCAAATGGACATCATCTCTTTGATATTTATGTGCTTTTCCACGAACCAAGAGTCCCAAAGACCCTGACACTTTAGATCAATGGGAATCAGGGAGGCCCCCCCAACCCATTTGACCGCGTCTGTCATAATAGTGAAGACCTGATCTGGTACTTGAAGCGGAACTCCCTGAGTCAACCATTGAAGGTCCGCCCAAATCTGAATCTTGTTTTACTAGGTCTGTTAAAACAATCTGACTTCCGAGCGAATGCGTCTTGACACTCCAGTTCTGAATGAATAAAATCTGGAGAGGACGTGTGGTTAAGAAACCTAGTGGAATCAGTTCCGCAGCCGCTCCGCACAGTCCCATCAATCTCATAAACTTCCTTTCTGGTACTGTGAGAGTTTAGGAGAAAGCAAGCATAATAACTGACCAGCTTCGCTCTGGTTGTGGGAAGACAAACCAGATTCTTGTGAGTCTCGAAACCCATTCCCAAGGGAATGAAGGACCTCGACGGAGTCAAATCCGACTTCTTTTTGTTTACAATGAAACCAAGTCGGAAAGACAGAAGCAGACTCTGCACATTGTTCCAAAGTGTGCTTTCATCACCATATCTTTGAAGAATGTCGTCCAAGTAAGCCAACGTTATTACTGCCGAATGAGCTCGGAAATAAGACATGACCGAGTTCATTATCCGAGTGAACGCTCAAGGAGCCAGGTTCAGATCGAAACACATCACTCTGAACTGGTAAACCTTCCCTTGAATGGCAAAACGCAAATACTTTCTGAATGTTGGATGGACCAAGACATGAAATTACACGTCTTTTAGGTCTATGCTTGCCCAAAGTCGTTCACTCGAATGCTTGCTCTTACCGACTGAATAGTTTCCATGTAAAACTTTGGAGCTATTATCAATTTGTTTATCCAGCTCAAGTGTATAACCGGTCGAAACGAGCCGTCTGGCTTCGGCACAAGGAACAAATGACTGTAGAATCCCGGAGAATTGGGATTCTCTACAACCTCTATTGCCTCCTTTTCTAAGAGAGATTGAACTTCTAAAAGAAGAGACTCTCTCTTTGAAGAATCGCTGGAAGATTTGTCCAACGCAGACTTCTTGTAAAGGGAGGCTTTGATCGGAATGATAGCCGCAGATCCTTTTCGACTACATTCCTTACCCACTGATCTTCCGTTATTTCTATCCAGTTGGTTGCAAATTTTGATCACCTTCTGCCAACTGGAGAGCAATAGAGGTCTAGAACATCATTTGAAGGACTTACGAGGCTTCTGGGAAGAGAATCTACGTCCTCCCCGGAACCTCCTCGTGCCGTCGGCTTAGAGGCATCAGACTTAAAGTCCCTATAAGACTTATGCCCCTTACCCAAGTCGCTACTTCACCACCCACCATGTAGGACGACACCCACTTCCAACGTTTGGCATCCCAATCTTCACAAGTAGAACAAGTATTAGAAGGAGTGCAGTGACTACAGGCAAGACAACAAACATATGTATCCGCGGAAGACTTCCTGGACTTACACTTGGAAAAAAAAAGTTTTCATTTTAGAAATTACGAAGCCAAAAATCTTAAGTCCGCTGCACTCACTCCTAAGACATAACATATAAATTATACATAGCAAGGATACATAATATAGACAATCAAAAACATTTTTGAAAGAATAGAAAAAAAAAAATTCGAAATTTTTTTAAAATGAAGCCTAAGTACCCCAAGGTAACCTCATGAGCCCAATGGCATCCGTATAGAGCCAAAGTGTGGAGTAGCACTACATAATTAAAGCTAAACTACCGGAATAAGTAATAATATTTATCCTAATAGAAATACAATAACTGTGCTATACCAAATACTGATATAATATGTATTCAAAACGTTGTCAGACAGAAAACAATGTCAAGAGGAAAAACCAGAAACTAACTAAACAAACAGGCACAAAAGAGGCCCGAAGTCAGTAACCGATCAACAACCACCTGATGCAATGCTAGATCTTCATAGGAAGAAAAAACAATGCATCTGGTAGAAGATGCAATACTACAAAAGATCCTAAACACCCAAAGATGAGGATGTAAACACGGGGGTAAAAGGAATATCCATTCCGTAAGACATGTTAAACTCCCAAGAATTTTTGTAAAAAATTTCAATAAAAAAGCCGAAATACCTTGGGAATCTAACAGGAGGGTTCAGGAAAGGGCAGGGAAGGAATATTTAACAAACAATAGTGTGATCATTAGCAAGAATTACGACATTCAGGCACATGTCCCGAAAATGGGAAACATGAAAAATTTTATATAAATATTTCAAAGTTACAGCCCTGAACATCAAAAACCATCATTGTTCACTTCCAGCATCCTGTTATAGTCTTGAATCCACCATAACCATCACTGATATGTGTCTGGCATTTTCAATAATGAGATTTAAAGCACAGATGTCAGTTGAGATGTTTACTGACTTGGGCAAAACAAAAGAATGATGCTTGGAGCCAACTTTGGTACCTTCCTGGTTACCGCGCATGTGCAGTACTAAAGTATGGATGACCAGATAGGACTTTCAATTTTCTGATTTGTATGCAAATTTTGGGGGGGGGGGGGTGGGGGGGGGTACAACATTTGTGTTTGGCCCTTGATATTATTAAGTTTGCAACAGCTAAGTCTGGGCCATTGGTTCTAGTATAAAAATAATGTTTTATTAAACACATTTGTTTATATTATTTTAGTTTTACAGTTAAGGAACTGCAAACAGTTTGAGTGTCAATTCGGCTCAAAACTGCAGCAATGATTCGATATGACTTGAAACCAATCACTGAGGTTCAACATTTTCAAACCCAAGCTCAATTTCATTTAAAAGACGTACACGTACATCATATTTGGCACAAATAATTTTAACTCTTAATCCACTGAGTATTTCCAAAATATATTTCAAATCTAGTCATGGCTGCTTCACAGCAACTATGACCAGATTTGATGAAAAATTCAACTAAATGTAACTCAAGAAATGATTGGTGAAAAAATGCATGGCATGTACAGAGAGAAAATTTGATAAAATATGCCCAAATTATACTTATATCAGTGGCAAGAGAAATCCTGTCCTGCAAGAAGTTAATATTTTCTAAATACCCACTGCTTTCATGGTAAAAAATAACGTTCAGGTAATTGCTTGACATTTCTGTCCTTCATGGATACACATGGCTCAAATGGAGAACCTTCTATCGCTAAAAGCAACAGATTACATTATTTTCATTGCACCATTTTCAGTTTTTCACCACTATTCCAACAGTTTTGGGGTTGTCTAATTTATACCACCATGCGTATGCTGGAGTACATCTACCTATCACATTATAACTTTTGTGACTGACTGGAATCAGAATTCGGGATTCAATTCGATTTGAAACTGGAGCAGAGATTCGATTCGAGCTAAAATCAGAGGTTCGCAGGTCCCTTTTTTATAGGCACTCTCCAATAAATTTCAACAAGAGCAATTCTAACACGTGTGCTGATGCCCCTGAAAGTAGCAAAGTCGGACTTGCATGTAAATAAATAACTTCTGAATGTTTGAAGAGAATTGGTACATCCAAACAACTTTGAATGAACGGAATTAAAAAACCCTATGATTCTTGTGTCATCCATATTTGTATTGAATATATCGATATGTAGTAGGCTAAAATGACATGCAAACCTACCCTGCAAACACTGGGCAGTACAGAAATAGTGGACTAGAAAAAATTGGGATAGTGGACTAAAAAAAATATTGGGCAGCACTTCCCCTATAAGACACTGGCCAGTAAGAATAAAGCTCAAATTCGCATCCATATTTATATGGTTATATCGATATGTAGTAGGTTAAAATGACATGCAATCTCCCCCACCAAGCACTGGGCAGCACAGAAATAGTGGACTAAAAAAATTGGGCAGCACTTCCCCCATAGGAACTGGCCAGTAAGAATAAAGCTGAAATTGGCAACCATATTTGTATGGTTATATTATGTAGTTTAAAATGACATGCAACCTCCCCTGCTAGCACTGGGCAGTGCAGAAATAGTGGTCTAAAAACAAATCAGGCAGCACTTCCCCTATAGGCGCTGGACAGTAAGAATAAAGCTGAAATTGGGAAATTTGTGATTTTTTAATTCAAAAAGAGGCATAACTCTTGCAAGAATGGTGAGAGTGAACCTCCAAATCGAACTTGACCTGTATTTTGACATTAGTAAATATAGAACCTTAGTGAGCACGCTCACATATCCCACGCGCCCCGATATTTCAAGCTCAAATCATTTTTTAAAAATAAACATAGATTCTAGGAATACTGCAGAAAACAGTGTTCTGTAGTTTCAACGGTATTGAAAGAATTCAAGCAGAGAAAAAGCCCGGAAAATTGTAATTTTGATGAACTTTTCAAAGTCTATGGGGTTGTAATTTTGGTAAAAATCAGTGGAGCGGAACAAAACCCAAACTTGTTCTGTAGGCCACCATGTTAGAGTAACATATCAAAAATCAGCTCAATATCTGGAAGCGTGTAGGAAAAAAGTCTGGAAAACTGTAATTTTGATGAACTTTTCAAAGTTCAAGGGCCGTAATTTCGGTAAAAATCAGTGGAGCGGAACAAAATACAAACTTGATCTGTAGGCCACCATGTCAGACTAACATACCAAACATCAGCTCAATATCTGGAAGCGTGTAGAAAAAAAGTCCGGAAAACTGTAATTTTAATGCATTTTTCAGAGTCCAAGGGTCGTAATTTCGGTAAAAATCAGTGGAGCAGAACAAAACGCAAACTTGTTCTGTAGGCCACCATGTTAGACTAACATACCAAAAATCAGCTCAATATCTGGAAGCGTGCAGGAAAAAAGTGTGGAAAACTGTAATTTTGATGAACTTTTCAAAGTTCAAGGGCCGTCATTTCGGTAAAAATCAGTGGAGTGGAACAAAATGCAAACTTGATCTGTAGGCCACCATGTTAGACTAACATACCCAAAAACAGCTCAATATCTGGAAGCGTGTAGAAAAAAAGTCCGGAAAACTGTAATTTTGATGAACTTTTCAAAGTTCAAGGGCCGTAATTTCGGTAAAAATCAGTGGAGCGGAACAAAATGCAAACTTGATTTGTAGGCCACCATGTTAGACTAACATACCAAAAATCAGTTCAATATCTGGAAGCGTGTAGAAAAAAAGTCCGGAAAACTGTAATTTTGATGAATTTTTCAGAGTCCAAGGGCCGTAATTTCGGTAAAAATCAGTGGAGCGGAAAAAAATGCACACTTGATCTGTAGGCCACCATGTTAGACTCACATACCAAAAATCAGCTCAATACCTGGAAGCGTGTAGAAAAAAAGTCTGGAAAACTGTAATTTTGATGAATTTTTCAGAGTCCAAGGACCGTAATTTCGGTAAAAATCAGTGGAGCGGAAAAAATGCAAACTTGATCTGTAGGGCCACCATGTTAGACTCACATACCAAAAATCAGCTCAATATCTGGAAGCGTGTTGAAAAAAAGTCCGGAAAACTGTAATTTTGATGAATTTTTCAGAGTCCAAGGGCCGTAATTTCGGTAAAAATCAGTGGAGCGGAAAAAAATGCAAACTTGATCTGTAGGCCACCATGTTAGACTCACATACCAAAAATCAGCTCAATATCTGGAAGCATGTAGAAAAAAAGTCCGGAAAACTGTAATTTTGATGAATTTTTCTGAGTCCAAGGGCTGTAATTTCGGTAAAAATCAGTGGAGCGGAAAAAAATGCAAACTTGATCTGTAGGCCACCATGTTAGACTCACATACTAAAAATCAGCTCAACATCTGAAAGCGTGTAGAAAAAAAGTCCGGAAAACAAGTAGGACTGACTGACAGGAGACTGACGGACTGACAGACGGACCAGTCAAAAACATTATACCCCTGCAACTTCGTTGCGTGGGGTATAATAAGCAAATAAAATTTGAAATCGATTGGTGCGGTGATACAATTTTAAATGGTCTGGAACCAAAATCACTATAATTCTTGTGACATCCATATTTATATGGATATATTGATATGTAGAGGTTAAAATGTCATGCAACCTCCCCTACAAGTACTGGGCCGCAGAAAAATTATGAACTAAAAAACAAACTGGGCAGCACTTTGCCCTATAGGATATGGTACAATTTACCTTAGTCAGAAACAGAGGCCAAAAACAAACAGGGGCCATAACTCTACCAAACATGAATGGATGAAATGCTAGGTACGAGGGCATCCGTTCCCCCAAGCTGCCCTATCACCATACCAAAGAACATTAAAATGCGACAACTGATGCTCGAGTTATAATATAAAATGCTTGTATGGACGGACGGACGGTGGAAGGACATACAGACCTCGACCATATACACCCTCGAAAATTTTTTTCGGGGGCATAATAAAACAATGAGCAAATTTTTACTACCAGGTTTCTTATCCGAGAGAAATGACGGTTAAACTATGAGGGCATTTCTCTTCCTGTGATTTTAAAATCTATAAGCCTGCTGTAATTACATGCACACATGAAATGCAGAAATGGGTTACAAAGCCAACCACTCAAAAAGAAAAGACTAAAAGTCAAGCCTGTTCAAACCATAAGGATGCATAAGAATATGAAACACGAACAGAACTTTGAGAATATGATTGAAAAACATCATACAGCAGATTTTTATGACTCAAAAATACAATGGTAAGGGGGTGGGGGGGGGGGGGGATGAGAAAAAGAAATTTTTTTTTTACACATACAGCTCAGTATTTAATGATTTATAAAATATGTGATAACATGTGTACTTTTTTAAAATTTGGCTGTTTGATTTTAATACTTTCCACACATTTTAAAAATGTGACTTCCAGTAATAATCTACTACTTCTTAAAGAAAGAAAACTGAGGACACTGTTTTACATAATCAGGCACTGATGCACAGTATACAATAAACAAGAAGAATGTTACTAAGGTAACACATGCCTCCCCCCCCCCTTGTGACCTTCACCTTGCATATGCGACAGAAACTATTATACGCGACACACCTTCTGACTGTCCTTAACATTTGTAATAAGTTTAACAATTGTACTATGATTCGTTTCTGAGTTATGGCTGAGACATGAGTATTGACCGATTTTTAGTGTGACCTTGAAATGTGACCTTGACCTTGAAGGTACGAACCCGGCTATGGTGTGTGACACATCCTCCCACGGTCCTTTATAATTGTGTGAAATTTGATGACTGTGGCCCTAACAGTTTTCAAGTTATTGGCTCGGGGACACACACACACACACACACAGAGTCTTGTCTACCCTACATACCGAGGTACCCCATTGTTTGTCCTTTGTGTGGACTAACGGTTTCTACCTCGTTTTGCCGGTACAGTTCTGGGAAAACAACCGAGGTAAAGGGTTTCTTTTGTCTTTTGTACCTCGGTAAGGCAAAACACGCAAACTCTTTTGTCTAGTTACCTCGTCAAGTTGGTAAGACAAACCCACACACACACACACACACACACATGCATGCACACTTCAATCACTATATGCCACCCGACTTAAGTTGGGGGGGCATAAAAATATCCCAAATAATAGGTTATTAAGCAGAAATTTGATCAAATTATAGGTTACACCACTTAGATAATACAAATTATAATAAAAAAAATATCTTTTTATCAACGGTGTCGGAAAGAGGCAGCTGCCCCCTTGCCCTGAGGACAGAGGACAGCATGTGCCCTTTTTCACCAGAATTGCACAAGTGGAAAAGACTTTTCTTTCTGAGAATTGTAATTGAGAAACTTGAGAGTATTCATTTCTAACATATTTTACGTGTACGAATGCCAAAGGGGAGGTGTTATCAGATATGATGACAGATTTTGGTTGATAAAGCTGATGATTTCTAAAGCTTTATATCATCCCTTGAATGGAACAAGATGCTATCTGCAGTGCTTTAGCATTGCAGATGGCACCTTGTTCCTCTCAAGAGAAGATATGTATATAATGTCAATATCATTGTGTATCATATTACAATTTATAATACATTGTAAACTCCTGGCTTAATTCATACCCAGAGTCAAGTGCTCTTTTTGGATATTCCCTGCCCCCCCCCCCCCCACCCTGAACTGGGATGCTTCCGAAGTTTTTTAAAATTAAAGAATCTTTGAAAATCAGATTAGGTGGAGATAGGAGTATTTTATTTACATTTAAATGAATCCTCTTTCATTGCTGTTTTACAATATTGTTGGGCCAAGTGGAAACCTGGAAGTGGAGCACTGCTTGTTCAGTGTTGTAAACAAGTTCAGCTTTACTAGTAAGAGGATCCACTAACCAATGGCTTCGGTGGGAGTCCTCTAAAATCGGCAGCATGGGTATAAACAATTAGCTAAACTTGACTTTATTCCTATGTTGCAGTGTTGATATAGCCAGGGATGCTCACTGTAACCATAAACACCAATAAACACCAATAAATAAATAAATACACTATTTTTGTGCAGTTATCAGTTTTAATTTTGCAATATCTTATTCCAGAAATATCAACACACTGATGGAAATGTGTTCCATGCAGATCGAGATCCTTTTTTGTGGTCACAATACTTTATTATGGTGGCCATGTGCCAAATTTACCTTATATATTCTACACGTTTAGTACATAGAGCGTGGATTTTAAGTAAACAACCATGGAGATAATAAATGGAATTCTGTGGAAAAAACATACCGGTAACCACAACTGTCGAGCAAAGTTAGAGAAGATGGTCATTTCGAATGAAGCTGGAGTTCCAGATCTTAACATTTGTCCGAATTCGTGACAATCAACTATCGACAGAATTGGTTTTCAGTTCTCAAATAAGTTACGATGTGAGAGTAGTGTTATATACCCCTGTGAGTGCAAGCAGTTTGTCTTTAACTGGTAGAGTGCTAAATTATTTCTGATCATCAAAATTTATTCAATGGTCTTTACCATGCTGCAATTTATGGGAGAGTGCCTATTGCAACAAGGCAAATCCATACAATTGAAATACTTTCACTTCAAAGATAACAGGAAGCATACCTACATAATATGATGCCTTTGAATTATTGTACCTGCACTTCAGAATAAAGCTCAAATTTTGGCTTCCAGCACTCTACTCTGCTCGTAGAAGCAGCCAAGACTTCAAGATACACTACTGCTAAGTCAAAGAGTTACCTTATTATGAGGAAGCAAAAAATAAATAGAATTATCAAGCCTCTGAGGAAACTTTCCTAATCTATTACTAGAATCAAATGTATATTTTTCAAGAATCAAAGTTGATTCTCATGGGTTTTTTTTAAAGAGAATCGAGTCTGATTCTTGCATTAATTTTAAGCCCTGAGGTCCAATGGCTGAATTTTTATTTGTGCTCCTTATGCTTTTTCACTGGGTTTGAGAGTCTTTGCCTAGGTTGAAACTTCACTCTATGAGTGTTTATCGGGTAACATATACCATACACTGTATGATAATTTTACCTAATGGATATAATCCTCTTGGATTATCAGGACACTGCTTGGAAATATGGCCTTTCTCACCACAGATAAAACATTTAGCATAAGGGTATTTGCCTGAAAGTAGAAAAATTGTAATAAAAATGTAGTGTAGTTAAAATATGATAGAAAAAATAGTTAAACAACTGATCACAGCATCAATCCAAAACTGCTCAAGTTTTTATAGTTTAGTGATTACAAAAGCAGAATGTAACTTTCCACCTCACAACATAATAAAATCTCATTTGAGGTCACATACTTATGCACAATGGCTAATCGTGACTGTGACAGTTTAACGGGTGGAGGAAGCCAGAGTACCCAGAGAGAACCACCGAGCATCGACGAGCAACTGTCAGCTCCTTAACATTCTAACTCTGTTCAAGCTCCGCTCAAGCAGGGTTACAGCGGTTGAAGACATGTGCATCATTAACGTGCAGTACGCCTTAATACACGGCGTCATCATGCACACATGTTGGCAATCGGGTAGGCAACCCAAGGACACGTGGGTCGTCTCGGACAGGGATCAAACTCGGGACCTCTAGTATAGAAGACCAACAGTCTGCAACTGAGCCAGCACGCTTCCCTTGAATTCACAGTACTTTATTAATAAGTTCTGTGTCAGTGGATCGCAACCAGATTGAAAAAGAGACTGTTTTTGTGATCAGAGTACTGTATCAATGTTAACACTGGAGTCTGTTCCGACCCATTATCACTTAATAACTGGTTGAGTGCTAAAGGCCACTATCAGGGCTTTAAAAAAAAATGAGGGTACCAGAGTAAAAGCCGACATTTACCTTGCTCATGTTTCATATTCAGTCAAAAGCAAATAATATTTTGTTTATATAAATTTGTTTTAGGACAAATTATTGGGTGCTCTCCAATAATTTGTAATAAAACATTTTTTGGTCACACATTTCGGAGCTCCTGCTTTTTCATAGTTTTCAAGTGGATATCTCTGGATTTATTTGTTGAAATTTGTTCCAGAGTTCCGTGCCTGATGTAGACTCTTTTGCTATGACTTTTAAAGGAATTTAACAACTTCTGTACTTTTATGAGAAAAATCTTGAAACATATTGAAGATTTTTCCAATCTTGTTTCTATATTCAAATGCACTAGTTAGCCAGGATTATCTAACCCATTGTTCCAATTTAGCTTGGACTGTTTTATCAACTTTGGTTGAAATCAAATAATCTAAACAGGAGTGATCGGTCGGAAACCAATTGTTTACTGACAGACAGATGGATGGATTCACGTTCAGACAACGGTTAAAACCTCATTTTTTAAAAAAAAGTTCAGGGGGTATAGACATGGTTACATCCCTCAACGTAATGCTTGATATTAACTAATGCTAACCCCAACCCTAAACTGACCCTAACCCTTAATATAAACCCCGAAAATTCGCAGTTTGCCTCATAAGTCTCACATCTTATTAATTAAGCTTGTACTATATCAAATAAGCTCATAATATTTTGGTAAGCTCATAATGCCTGTCCGGACCAAAAAAAAAAAACCCTTTTAACTCCTGTATTATAGTGCAGACGGACGGATGGATGGACGAAAGTCATGACTATAGCCCTGACTGTAAACAGTCGGACTAAAAATGCCTAATTGGCACCCCAAGTGGGGGGAGGGGGGGGGGGGGGGACTGGAGGTTATAGGAGTCCAAATTTTTTCCGCATAGAGTCACTCTAAATCCTCCATAATGCATTTTGGGCAGCATGGGGGGGGGGGTATGGGAGTTAAAAAAAAAAGTTCTGTATGTAGTCACTCTAAATACTTCAAAATGCATTTTGAAGCAAGGAAAAAATACCTAATTGGTGGGTGGGGGGGGGGGGGGGGGGGAGGGGATGGGCAGGGGCAGGGCAATAACTTCAACAATTTTCATTGGATAATGGTGGTCATCGAACTTGACATAGACATAGAAATTGCTGCTTTAGAGACATGTACTGAAAAGAATTGAAATCTGTTAACTATTGTTCAAGTTATGTCATAAACAAAGTTCGGACAAAAAGATGGACGGACTGAAAGACAGATGGACAGAGCTCTATGCTATATCCCTCCCTTGTGATGGGATAAAATAAAAAGTAACGAAGTATGTGGTAGAAGCGTAATTTGAAATTTAGAGAAACTAAGTTCGAAAACCGGTTTGAAAAGGGTTAAATTAATGCCAATATTTTGAAACCACTGTATACAAGTTCAGTAGACCTTGCCCCAAATGAAAAACAATGATGTTATAACACAATGTTTGAAGAATGAAAGGTTCAACCTGAAAAGCAAAACTTTAATCCAAAACTTTACGCTGGAAATACTAGGTAAAACTGACTGCCAAAAAAGGTTCAATATTTTCTAAACCTGATAAAAGAAATCATTGATGTAAATGCAATTATTAAGTTGTATTGACTATGCAAGAATTATAGTAAAAAAGTATGTGGCAAAGCCTAATTTCAAATACAAATAAACTAAGTCTGAAAACATGTTTAAAAGGGGTTAAAATCATGCCAATATTAATGAAAATCACTATAGAACGGTTCAGTAGACAGTAGACATAATGTCCCAAATGAGAAACAGTGACACGGCACTAAACTGTTTGAAGAATTAAAGGTGTAACTTTGTGAACTAAAAAACTTTTACCAAAAAACCTGGAAGTTGTAAGTTAAATTGCCATACAAAAAAGGGTTAAATATTTCCCAAAATAACATGAAACATAATGAGAATGATACAATCAATAGAAATTAATATTAATTTAAAAGAAAAAAACTTTAATCTTGACTAAAAAACTTTAATCACAGACTTTAACCCAAATTCTAAATGTTAACAGACGGACAGACAGATGGACGAAAGTCATGACTATAGCCCAGACTGTAAACAGTCGGGCTAATAAAAATTAAATGGTTTATGTCTGATATTTTATGTTAATAAAGTTAAGTTAATAAAACTGATAACTGTGTCCCTTGAATGCAACAAAGCTTTGCAATGCTTTAGCATAGCATTGCAAAGCCTTCTTGCACTCAAGGGATGAAATACACTACCTATGCTATTCTGTAGATTATGAGGCCTAAAACATAAAACAAACCAAAAACATGAACTTTTGATGGCAATGAAATAATTACAAAAATAAAATAAAAAAATGCCGGCCCACAGGAAATTTAACCAAAAAATGGCTTGAGAAACAGTGCTGTTTTACTGATGAACACTGGCTCAGCTTTGCTAGTATAATAAGATCCAGTACCCAATACCTGCAGAGTATCCTCTTAAGGGGACACCATACTTATAAAATTTAGGTTAAACTCGTCTGCACATTTGTGTTTGTGGTCACACAGTAGCCAGATAATGAAAGTGACCTTAACCTCCAATAAATACTAACATAAATAAATAATCAAAGAGAACTATATGCAGGTTTATTTCAACCAGACTATCTCATTCACTTTGTCACAGTTCTGTGATCACAAAAGTGGATAGAGAAATTCAATCATAATGCGAATGGGTTGCGATCCGGTTGAAATTCTCTGACCACTTATCTCCCTGCAACACTACAGAATCTCACCCATCAAAAAAGAATGACAAGGAGGACAATGAATCTGAAATGCTATTTCTGTTTGATTATGTTGATTAAGTCCTAATATTACAGGCCTGGCAATCTAGAAAATCAAGGAGTGCAAAACAATTGCCCTTCTCAGATTGAATGGGAGTGCAATTGCACCAGAAATTTTAATGCAACAACTTGTATGCTATTTTGGTTATATTCACTTCAAGGTATTAATGTTGTGACTGAAAAATTGTACTACATTCAGCTACATTGTGGAAAAATTGGTACACAAATCTTCTCATTATTCAAAATGTTGCATTCAAATCTTATGTGACTGTCTTCTGTACTCAAAATGTATCGAAATGCGACACAGAATGGGTCACGAACTATTGCAAATCAATGTAACATTGACAAATTGTACCATGAGTTCCAATAGAACACATTGGAACTCAGGGGACGATTAATTATAATACATTTTAAAGGCAGTCCCAAATATGTCTGGCATTCCAAAAAATCAAGGAGTGCAAAAAATTGCCCTCCTCAATTTTTTTAGGCGTGCAGCACTTCTGTACTCCTAAAGAATGCCAGGCCTGATATTACAAATTTTTTTTTTTACGTAATCTCAACTCTCTGGTATTGGTGTCAGGATTTAATCATGATCCGATTGCAAAAAAGGATGCTTTTGTGCATGCACGTGTGATTGATCACATCACCTTCAACACTGATATGGTATTTCCAAACACCTGGAATGCAATTCATTCTTTGTGATACAAATCTTCCGATTCACGATTCACACTATATTTCAGGTTTTAATTGAATTTTATTGAGAATTTGCTTTCAGGTATGCGATCAGGAATGATAAATCTCTTCTTTGTTCGCTTCATGGTTTTATAAAAACAAAACACCTATGAAGAGTACAGGCTTGATTTATTTTCAAGAAACAACTAAAATCGGGCATATGTGGCCACTCTCACTGAAGGCCTGTGTTGACATAACAGATTTCAGTTTCGAGATGAGGAGTGAAAACTTAAATTATAAATGCAGACAGACTGATGATAACAGGTGATAGTAGGCTAGAGAAGATGCAAAAAGTACAGATACTCTCCAAAAATGGACACAGTGTGGAACTGGAAAATGTTTCTAATGGAGTAAGTATCGAAGTTTCAATCCCAACACGTCACCCAGTAGTAGCGCTGTAACATGGTAATATATTTTAACTGAAGAGTAAACAGCCAAAAACCTGTTGACAAAAATGAAGTGAAAACACATTTGTCATCTTGTTTGTAAATAAATACAGAGTAATCACTTGACTGGACTTGTTACATGAAATAATTCATAGAGGTGAGGGACGTTGTACAAACACGAGTGCACAAATGCGCACGAGTGTTTTACAATATAGTCTCTGGCCTCAAATGAATTATTTCATGTAACCAGTCCAGTCAAGCGATTACTCTGTTTATTACTTTTCATTATTAATGATAATTATATTATTTAACCCTTTACCTAACATAATGGCCAAAACCGTTACGTTAGCTTAAGGGTTAAATATTACCAAATGTAATGGTTTTGGCGAGCTCGTTCCAGTGAAGGGCCATAATCTATGTTTTTGAGACAAAAAATGAAAAAAATAGCTATTCAAGAATTTTTTTTGCAAGTGTCATTGGCTTTTCATGTTAGGTAAAGGGTTAAAAAAAACAAAACAAAACAATGAAGTCCCCATTACACCCACGGCTAAGAGTCTTCGTTTGCGCACACAGATACATGACACAATTGTTGATTGCATAATTCACTTGTTAAGTTATTGTTTATAATCAAACCTGGATATTCAGTAAATCACACTTTGGAAAGTAATAAAATATATTTATATCTGCTTATATATATATATTATATTTGCTTCTTTATGCATATTGGTACATGTGTACATCTTGCATTGTGAACTATTTATTTTATATTATGTGCACAAAGTGAAGTGCCATGCACCCACACTTTACAATATGTGATGGAGTGAAATTCCCAGTTGCATTATGGGAAAACATTGCTGTTGTATACTTTGGTATTTTGACATCAGATTTTGCAGTGAGTTGAAGACTAAACAGTTTACCTGCTGCAATCTTAACTTTACAGCTTGAAGATGTGTGTTCAGTTGATCCACATTTAAAGCAGATCCCTGTTCCTTGTTCAATGTCTTCCTTCACTTCAGGGCAATCTGCCACATAATGTCCTTTACCGCGACAGTTGAAACACACCTGTAAATATATTTTGTATGTTTATTTAAAAATTTGTAACACTTAGAATACGATTTAACACTGACAATAAACAGGTTTCCTGCAGGCACTGATAAAAATTCAAGGCTATTCAAGGCTGTTTCTCGATATATTTCAGCATTTTACAATAGCGAAATTGAAGGATTTTAAAGGCCCTGTAACTAGTCCTAACTAGGACCTCTGGTCATTACCCCCATCTCCCACTTCCCTACAAGGAGGGGGTAATGGCTGGAGGGTCGTAGTTAGGACTAAGCCTTCACAAACTCTCGCATATAAAACTATACCGTTATGATTATGTTCTTCATCAGCATTTTTTATTTTGTGAATAACCGATGCCTCCCAACACATTTTCCATGATTTCAAGGTCTTGAATGTCCTCTAGTCAAATTTAAGGCCGTTCCTTGAATTCAAAGCCCTCTGAGAGCCCTGTTAGATTTTATGCATGTAAATGTATATCTGAATAACTGAGATTTTACTGCCAAAGATGTAGCCCAGTTAGTTTATGTGACAACCTTCTTTCCAACATAATGCTCAGAAATTAAAACAATTAAAAATTTCTGTTTCAGCTCTTAAAATATAAACACCCACGAGAAGGAGTTTCCAGCCCAAGAACTTTTGTTTGAACTGATTATCACTCCATTACCACTCAATAATGTTGAAGACCAAATTTACTTACAAGAGAAGGCCATATGACTATCAGGACCATGATGCTCGAAAGTTTGTTTCTTAAACATTCTATCACGACATAACGTCTTTGGAATTAAACTGAATGTTGCAAGCCAAATGTGTCTGTGGTAGAATTTTACCATTTACCTAATGTAATCACAGTGCAATTCACAAAAATCACAATTTTTTGTATTCTTCAATTTTTACCTCAACACATTCCATAATGCCTCACTGGAACAAGATCTTCGACATAGTACAAATGAAGGGTCATAGGTGTAAGCTATGTAGTGGAGGCCAATACAAATGATTTTTTTTAGTTCTTCAATAAAGTATTTTGCAAGTGTACTCAACTATTCATGTTAGGTAAAGAGTTATGTCAGTGAGTACCTTTGCTGCTTCTCGTTCTTCAGCCCTTTTCAATCTTCGTTTCTCTCTTCTAGAATCTTTTCTTGCAAAATCAGTTTTTCTTCCAGCACCCTTATTGAAGTACCTGTCTCTACTGATAGTATTAAAGTTACTACCTTTTCTAATATTGTTTTGCTGGAGTTCCTCCCATGATGAAGCATCATTTTCTTTCTTTTTATTTACAGGACCTGCTCTTGCAAATCTAGTCATCTCTCAAACAAATCTGTAATAAATAGAACCTGATCTTGAATACAGGGACAGAGTTCTCACACTCTGCAAGCCATCTCATCTCATTTTCATACCCGTTAGAGTACATTTGTAATTCAAATTAACGAAAATCTGACTGGAAGAAGATTTTTACAAAAACAGTCAGTAAGGACAAACAAAATTAATAATTGATTCTCAGAATTTTTTTTTTAAAACGAATGAGAGAGGGCGGTTTTTATTTTTATTTTTTTATTCCTGATGGAATGGTCGCTGATGCCTAAAATCTAGTTGTGAGAGCCTAAAATTAAATACTAGAGCTTCCGTGTTAATTTCACCAATAGTTTTTATTGAAACAGAAATCATACAACACAAAATCAATATAGAAAAACTGAAATGGAGATAAACTAAAGGCTCTAAAGAGCCTGTAATCACTCACCTGGCAGAACTACATATAACAATGTGATTTTCCATAGGGTTTCCATGATAACTATGAGCTGCAATTGCAGCAAAGTTTACAGCACGGTCAACATTACATAAGGATCAATGGTTGAGGATGTCCCAGTCATCAATCATGTGAAGTTTCAAAACATTTGGCCTTGTAGTTTCAGGGGAGAAGATTTTTCAAAATCAACCAATCAGACCAATCCAGCAGACACAGGCAGACAGACAGACAGTCAAACGAACAGATGGATGGACGGATGGGGACAGACAGACTGCATTTCATAATACTCCAGCCATAATTGCTGGAAATCCATACCTACTTCTCTGAAACCATATGTGCAGGGTTAAGTTAGAAATCAACAGTATCATAGTAATACTGTTTACCAAATAGTGCCAGCACACATTTATGAATTCTATTTCAATAAGAATCAGTCAAAAAGGTTAAAGAACATTTTGAAAATTACAGTTTTTCAGACAGTACTCTCTTTCAAAGAGCTTTGGATAGGTAAAGGGTTACACAAAGAACAACATTTTATACAAAGGATTTGTCATTATGTCTATCTTGAATGAATGATAAAATCAAAGGAATACTAATGTGGAGAATATGAAAAAATTTAAAGTAATTTATATATTTTTTATACTTACCAATGGCCCAGACTAAGCTGGTGCTAACTCTAAAATATTCAGGGCCAAACACAAATTTTGCCCCCCAAATCCCCAAAATTTGCATCCAAAATCAAAAAACTGATGTCCTATATGGTCCTCCACACTTTTACCTACTGCGCATGCACAGTGTCAAGGAAGTACTGAAATTGGCGCCAAGCCTCATTCTTACAACCAGTGCCTGCTAAATGTTATATAATCACACGGTCATGATTAGCCATTGTGCATAAATATGTGACCTTTAACATCAATAAATAAATAAATAGTTCCCAACTCATGGGAGGGTCATCCCCGTCTGGGCCATTGGTAAGTATAAAAAATATATAAATTACTTTAAATTTTTTCGTATTTTTATACTGTAACCAATGGCCCAGACTTAGCAGAATAGAAAAAAGGCTGGAGGGCCTAGGACATAACGGAAAATCCAATAGGCTCAACTATTTATAAAGGAATATCCCCTCGAGGAGAAAAGGAGAGAAAGGATTTACATATATCTTTCTTGTTTATTAAAATAAGAAAGACAGAATACCAATCCATAATTGAGCATAATAACATCAATGATCTCCATTAAAAATCCAGTATAACCCATTATACTAATTTCTTAAAGGAAAGCCAATAAAGATAGTCCAGAGAATGAGACTCTTTGTACTCATTTAAAAGTGTCCGAGGATTGTATATTAATGCTTGTATGACACGTGACATATACAAATGCTTCACACCAAGCTACACTTTAAAAATATTACATAAATGAGATAGACATTAGCTTTACACTTTAAAACCATCCCAGCACCAGCTCGGAATCACCGACTCAGGAAGAGGTATTCCCTTGCTTTTCACTTTAAAGCCGGTGATATAAGGGAACACCATCACCCCCCCCCCCCCCCCCCCCTTCCCTTGCTCTGGGTCAGATCACCACAGAACGAAAAGGGCAGCAGGACAAAGTCACTGCTGGAACAGAAAACCTACATAAACTATAGCTGTAACTGTTTAGTGGATGACATTCTGAGCAACAGATAACGGACCTAAACATCTTAGGTCGCCAGAAATAGACTCTATATTTCTAAGATAAAAGTTAGTGAAGGTAGAAGGCTGTGTCCAGTAAGCAGCCTTCATAAGATCTGTTATAGCAATACTGTAAGAGAATAAGCCCAAGATGTAGACAGCGCTCTTTTCATGCGCTGAAATCTTAAGCATGGACTGCTGATTGGAAGATAAACTCTCAAAAGCAGTACGAATAGCTAATTGAATCCATCTAGTAATAGAATGAACCGAAATGTCCCTTCTATTGGGAATTAAAGTTTTCGTCCCTTTCTGATAAACTCTGATCTGAGTTTATAAATACGCATAGCTCTAACTGGACACAACAAAGGTCTACGGCCATCTGAGGATGGAAGAGCCTTAATGATAATAGGCTCAGGATACTTATTAGGAGCCTGACTCTTAGCCAAAAATCCCACATTAGTACTTAAAGTAATAGTATTATCAATACTACGATAATGAGAATCATCAATAGAAAAAGCATGAAGCTCACTGACTCTTCTTGCAGAAGCAAAGGCTAAGAGAAAAGCTGTTTTATATGACAAAAACTTGAAGTCTACAGTGTTCAATGGAAATATGTGAAGGTTGAGACCTTGCGGGTTGTGATGCAGTGTGTGAGATTTCCCCTGAAAGAGAAGGTCCTCCCGTGGAGGAAGCTTCCGGGGAACGTCCCATAACAGACACCTGAGTAGATTTACCCATGGTTTCTGGGACAGAGATGCTACCAACAGTATCTTGCAGTGCGACTGCTTGATCTTTAGCAAGATCTGTTGAATCAATGGAGTTGGAGGATATGCATAACCTATCATTCCATCCCAAGAAATTGAGAGAGCGTCTACTGCAAACGCTCGAGGATCTGGACATGGCGACACATACGTCTGCAACTGATTGTTGAGATGTGTCGCAAACAAGTCTATCATTGGTCGATCCCATTGGTAGCAAATCGGACTGAATACTCGCTTGTTGAGAGTCCATTCCGACGGCAACATGCGACCTTTCCAGGAGAGTGAGTCTGCTTGAACGTTCAGATGACCCAGTATATGACGGACCGAAAGAAGAACGTGGTGTTCTAAAACATACAGAAGAATTCGTTCCATTAGATCGAATAATGGAATCGAATGAGTGCCTCCTTGGTTCTGAATGTACGCTACTACCGTCGAATTGTCCAATAATATCTGAACATGAGAATTGTGAATAATGTTCATCCAATGACGTAGCGCTAGCCATATTGACATCATTTCTTTGATGTTTATATCCTTGTTCAGGAACTCCGGGTCCCAAAGACCCTGGCACTTCGAGTCTGTTGGGCTCAATGTCGCGCCCAAACCTGACTGACTCGCGTCCGTCATAATTGTAAAAGCCGGATCCGGCAGATGCAGCGGAACTCCCTGAGTCAACCATTGAATGCCTGCCCAAATCTGAATCCTTTGTTTTATTTGGTCCATTAACACAATGTTTGATTCGAGCGAATGAATCTTCACACTCCAAGTTTGAGTAAAAAATATCTGGAGTGGATGTTTACGCAAGCGGCCCATCGGAATTAGATCTGCTGGTGCTCCGCACAACCCGCATCAGTCGCATGAACACTCTCGCTGTTACTACGTCTGAGTGTAGACAAAAGCGAGCATAACAACTGACTAACTTCGCTCTGGGTAACGGAAGACGAACTAGATTGTTGTGAGTCTCGAAGCTCATTCCCAAGTGAATGAACGACTTGGACGGAGCAAGATCCGACTTCTTTTCGTTTACAATGAAACCGAGACATAGGAGCAATTGAAGCAGACTCTGAATATCGTTCTGAGGAACCATCTTGTTGCCGTATCTCTGAAGAATGTCGTCCAAGTAGGCCGACTTTACCGCAGACGAATGAGCTCGGAAATATGCCATTACCGAGTTCATTATTCGAGTGAATGTCCAGGGTGCTAGTTTGAGTCCGAAGCACATCGCTCGGAACTGATAGGCGACCCCTAGGACGGCGAACCGTAGGTTATTTTCTGAATGTCGGATTTACCATCACATGAAAGTATGCGTCCTTAGAACAGGTGACTGTAAAAACCCAGGGATTCCTGGTTTTCCACGACCTCTATTGCATTCTTCTCCAAAATAGATTGCACCTCTGAAAGAAGGGAATCTCTCTTTTGAAGATTTGACGGAAGCTGAGTCCAGCGCGGACTTCGTGTTAACGGAGGTTTTTCTCGGAAAGATAGCCTTAGGCCTTCCGAGATAACCCCTCTTACCCATTGATCATCTGTAATTGACAACCAATTGGTCAAAAACTTTGTCAGCTTTCCGCCCACCGGACCGCAATAGAGGTCCTGACCATCACCTCCTGGACCTGCGAGGCCTACGGGAAGAGAAACTACGTCCTCCCCGTGCAGCGCCTTGACCTGCTGAACTTGGGACATCTGACCGGTTATCTCGGCCAGAACCACGTCCCCTACCTGAGTTGCTACTCTGACGGTCTCTAGAGTAAGAGCCTGAGGATTTCTTATATCCTTTGGAGGATCTTCCCTCGGACGAACTTGAAGTAGAACTCTGATCATAGATTAACGAAAGCTTACCATCAAATAGAAGGTCACCGGAAACCGGAGCGACTCTAAGAGAGTTTTTCACCTTAGAATCCACCATAGTGGATGAAGCCAGGGCTGTGTCACGTCTAACCAACTCTAAATTAGCCACTGATAGGGCAGAGTTGTACGTGGAATAAGCTATAGCCCTGGAAAGAACTCTTAAAGAGGTACGTACATCCTCGAATTCTTTCCCACAGAGATGTTGTGCTAACACTCTAGTAAGGTGATCTGCGTATGACAGGGTGTCTAGGTTCGTTCTATTAGAAGAAATAGTAGTCTCCATAGTACTAGAGTGAATATTAAAAGATGCCGGAAGAGACAAATCCAAGTTCTCAGCCTGATCGTCTAAATGGAGAGGAACTCTCGAGATGCCTGGACCTGCCGTTATAAATTTATTTCTACTATTGATAAACGGCAGATCTAGAGCACGTGAAGATAAGAAACTGTATTTCCTCGAGGAACTGGTTGTAAGAATGAGGCTTGGCGCCAATTTGAGTACTTCCTTGACACTGTGCATACGCAGTAGGTAAAAGTATGGAGGACCATAAAGGACATCAGTTTTTTGATTTTGGATGCAAATTTGGGGGATTTGGGGGGGGGATTTGTGTTTGGCCCTGAATATTTTAGAGTTAGCACCAGCTAAGTCTGGGCCATTGGTTACAGTATAAAAATATTTGTATACTATCATTTAGAGCTGACCAGTAAATTACACTAAGTTTTCCAAACACCTGTCATCAATCACAACTTGACAGTTTTTCTGATAACATATAGCAGCAAAGTTGTTTCCAGTTACATCCCAACATAAAACTGCTCACAATATTTTATCACTGTCCCAGTTCTCAGTGGAGAAAACTGCTACAGTACATGGGGACCGTATTATCACTAAAATCACCCACAGAGTGGAATTCCAGCCAAGCAATAACTGCAAATTTGTTACAAAGCATAAAAATCACAAGCAAAGTTCCAGCCAATGGACTTCCATGTTAAACCCAGAGGTCCATTGGCAGGCACATTGCTTGTGGTTTTTTTGCCCATGTGTACAGAATTTGAAACTGATACTTTGGGTGATTATTCCACTACACAGGTGATTTAGTTACAATCCACTATCCACTTACTGTACTATTCAAGCTACCCTGCCAGCATAGGGTTTATATTTTCATAATAACATATAACAGCAAAGTTTTTCCTCTTACACTGTGAAGTATCAAAACATCTGGCCTAGCTTGTAGTTTCAGAAAACATTTTTCAAAATTGACCAATTGGAATCAGAGAATGCCTCTGGTGGCCATGTTTTCCAACAGGAACAAAATGAGGATTGTTTGCAGGGGACCTCCCATAGACCATTCCTGCCAACTTTGGCTCAGTAGTTCCAGATAAGAAGATGAAAATGTGATTTCCCATAGGGTTTCTACAGTAACTATAAGCTGCAATTACAGCCATGTTTGCAACCCGATTACCATTAAATGAGGATCGTAGGTAGAGGGGGTCCCAGTCATCAACCACACAAAGTTTCAATGCATTTGGCCCTGTGGTTGCAGAGGAGATGATTTTTCAAAATCCACCAATCAGAATCAGAGAATGCCTCTGGCGGCCACATTTTTCAACCCACAGGAACAAAATGAGGATCTTTTGTAGAGGACCTCCCAGACCATTCCTGTCAAGTTTGGTTCATGTTGGCTCAGTTGTTCCAGAGAAGATGAAAATGTGATTTCCCATATGGTTTCTATGGTAACTATAAGCCATAATTGCAGACATGTTTGCAACCCGATGAACATTAAATGAGGATCGTTGGTAGAGGGTGTCCCAGTTATCAACCACACAAAGTTTTGATGCATTTTGGCCCTGTGGTTTCAGAGGAGAAGATTTTTAAATATCGGTCAATCAGAATCAAAGAATGCCTCTGGCGGCCTTGTTTTTCAACCCACGGGAACAAAATTAATATCTTTTGTAGAGAAGCTACCATAGACAATTCCTGCCAAGTTTGGTTCACGTTGGCTCAGTTGTTCCAGAGAAGATGAAAATGTGATTTCCCATTGGGCTTCTATGGTAACTACAGTTAAAACTAGAAGTCCTGTCATGAAATGCGCACAAATAGCACGTTGATACGCACGTTAATGTACGCGTTATGGCCCAAGTAAAGCTAACAAATTCTGTACATATGGCCTGTGCACAAGCAATGTTTCAGCCAATGGACCTCCGGGTAACCTGGAGGTCCATTGGCAGAAACATTGCATGTGTTTGCTATGAGTAACCAGGAGAACCTGTCGTTCTTTGGATCTCATTTGATATAGCAATTGCGCGCAATTCCAACGCGCAATTAAGCCTAGATAAGCGCACTATTCGTGACAGGACTTCTAGTTTTAACTGTATAAGCTGCAATTGAGGCCATGTTTGCAACCCGATTAACATTAAATGATGATCATTGGTAGAGGGTGTCCCAAGCGTAAATCATGTGAAGATCCAAAACATTTCACCTTGTGGTTTCAGAGGAGAAGATTTTTGAAAATCCACCTACCAAAATCAAAGAATGCCTCTGGCGGCCATGTTCTTTCATCAGACGGGAACAAAATGAGGATCGTTTGTAGAGGACCTCCCATAGACCATTCCTGCCAAGTTTGGTTCACACCAGCTCAGCGGTTCCAGAGAAGAAGATGAAAATGTGAAAAGGTTACGGTTGCCGGACGACAGACGACGACGGATGCCAAGTGATAGCAAAAGCTCACATGGCCTTTTAGGCCAGGTGAGCTAAACTTTTTTAAATAAATAATACTCTTATTATTTTTTATCTCCATTTTATGGAGTTCTATCACAAAATCAATCCTTGATCATTTCGGCACCTCGTGGTTCCCGAATTTTAATTTATGTGGAATTTATTTCTCAGAAAATAACTTGCATTTTTTTGATTTTCTATAAAATATTACACTACCCAGTATTATCATTTATTAACAAACTAATTATTCTTGATTTCAGAATATTCTGTGTTTGAAACCTCTTTCCACAGGTGGAAATGTGCCACGATAAAATATCCAGCTGCCCAATTGTAAGTGGTGGGCAGATTTGTTCGGCACTTTTTAATTTCTGACCACCACTTTGGGTAAAAAAGATGCTTTTAACCACCAGTAAATCCTCACAATGTCACATTTAGCACGATAGAGCCAATTAAAGAAGGTCTTAACGCACATATTGTCTGGCACTCAAACATTTCTGGGCAAAACTTGGTGCGATGTAATAGGAAAAAGACCTCTTGTGCACAGCACATGTACATATTCTGAATTATTTCCTGGAAAACAAGAAAAAAGGTTCTTTACTACCATATTGCTTTTGATGAGGAATTTGATCAAGCACATGGAATCAGTCCCACTGAGGAGGCATGCTCCACAGAACATTATCGTGGGAAGTGATTTATGTATGATCACGTTATACATAAATACCCATTAAACCTTTATCTAACATGAATAGAAGATGACACTTCAGGAAAAAAAGACTTGAACATCTAAAAAGTTTCATTTTTACCCCCAAAACATACCTTATGATCCCTCACGCACTGGAATAAGCTAAACAAGTAGACCCTAAAGCTGCCGCCACTATCAGTCACAAACCTTCCTAGTCATAGCCAGCTGTAAGTGAATTTGTCAGCCGTAAAAATATCCAGCCAACAATGTGCAGGAATATTTTAGATTTGATCATTATAGCTATCTGTATGAAAGTCTCCCTTGTTTGCTAACCTATGCAAAATCTTGCAAAGCATATACAAAAATCCTCCTGATATGCTATACACCACACCCACCTAATGTCAGTAAATAGTCTCTTTGATTCTTAGTCTATTTAGCACACTTTCTACATTGGGTCTTGTCAATTAAGGCTCAGCGATGTTCATGGATAAACTGGTTGTGATGCACTACAAAATAAGATAAACAAACAAATCACTTTTACTAATTGTTACTTCTTTCTTGTACCCTTTGTAGAAAATATTGTGACCTTGATTAGAAATATCCTATGATGCATTGACCAAGTACAGAAACAGGTGCTCCAGGTTCTCCAAAGAGAACAGACTTTCGATTTGAAAAATGGAGCTGCAAAATAAATTAAAAAATGTGCACCTAGTTTCGAATCCATGCATGCTGTTTAGTTTTTGTGCACCTACTGGGAATTGATTGAACTTATACATGTATCTGTGTGTATAGTTTTATGTGATGAGAAGAAATCATGTCGCTTATGAAACTGAGTTTCGCAGTGGCTGACATTTTTATCTTCTCATATTTCTCTCAGCCTTCAACAACAATTGTCTACTCACAAATTTTTCAACTATACTCAAGAATCCAACCACCAAGGCTACATTCTTTTTCGTGACCACAACACAGAAAGTGTAGCAGGATATGACATTAACAATAATCACAAAACATCAGGAAGATTATGCCAAAAATGGAAATTTCAAGTAATTTCTGTATTTATCATACCTACCACTGGCCCAGACATGCTGGCACTCTATTCGTCAGAATTCAGCCCAAAATTTTTAATTTTGAACTCCCACCCAAAAAAAAAATTAAGCCAAAACAATAAAACAACAAGTAGAGTCCTGCACAGTCACCCATAGATGGCTTCTGCATGTGTGCAGAGCCAGGAAATGTCCTCAATTCCCACCAGTAACCATTCTTTTGTGATGCATGCTGAGTGTAATATTTCTCATGCAGGGAGGTGTGAGTGAATAAGCCATGGGAGGGCACTTCCTGTAGGGCCAGTGGTAGGTATGATAAATACAGAAATTACTTGAAATGCCCATTATTTATCCACCATTACCACTGGCCCAGACATGCTGAATAGACAATAGGATGGAGGGCTAAACAGGACTGAATGGAAAAAAAATAATAACAAGCCGGCTGTTGTTTAATCCAAACAGTAGGAATACTTAAACAGTTTGTTATGGATAAAATGGGATTTATTTACATCCAAGAGTGATGGATAAATATCATTGTTGGATGTAATATCTATAAGGATACAAGAATCCCTACTGGAGTAAGACTGGCTACCTCTTCTAAGACCACAGCATATCCCAAATGCTATAATTTAGGTTAAGGGGAACAAGATATAAATGTGCTCAGAGGTAACATGAGATGATTTATATCAAGATTACGAATCATGAGTAATTGTATGCAATGAGCTCATGACATCTAAGACTACATGTATATACAAATATACAATATACCAAACAGTGGCATTAATTGTGGTCCACCAAAAAGAGAGGCTTGCAGGCTCTTCATTACATGCATAAAGCCAAACTATATGCAAAAATACCCCCCCCCCCCCCCACCCTGTTTTGCAAGAAATGCTTTGCAGAACAAAGAGGTAGGCCACAATATATGTCAAGTGTCGTAATGCAAAAGCTTGAAATTTAAATTATCTAACTTTCTGAGCAGCTGGCAGAGGACCTAAACATCTTAGCTCACCTGCCACAGATTCTAGATTTCTCAGGTAAAAAAAGTGAAGTAGAAGGTTGTGTCCAGTAAGCAGCCTTCATAATATCTGATAGAGCAATAGAATTAGCATATGCCCAGGAGGATGATAAAGCTCTAACCACATGAGCAGAGATTCTATCCACTCTACTATCTCTATCAGATAAATTACTATAATAAGTGATACAGAGAGTAGACTGAATCCATTTAGAAATGGAATGAACTGAAATATCCTTTCTGCTTGGAATGAGAGAAAGAAAGAGCCTATTTCTTCCTTTCCTTTTGAAACTAGACTGTTTCACATAAATTCTTGGAGCTCTCACTTGACATAGTGAGGGTCTAGAATTATTAACAGGCGGTAAAACTTGAATAATTATAGAAGCAGGTAGGGCTAAAATAGTTAACCGGTCAATAATCAGTCACAGACATGACCGGTTATGAATTCCCCCAAAACAATAATGCTGTTACAGGTTATGCTACTTGAACTAATGCATGCATTCTATTTCTTCATCTTGGCGATGTTTCGGCAGCTTGGTCGATGTTAACAGCTTCAAAACAGTTGAGATACATATCAAAAGGGGATGGGGGGGGGGGGGGGGGGGGAAATTTCTCCGTAAATTATAATCACTTTAACTGAGGATAACCTGATGAGCAATTTATTCTGAGTTATCAGATGAGAATGTTATACAAGGTTTGTGTGTCCATTCTGCAGTCCTAGTAATCTGCCATCGCTCCCTAGGCAAAAAAAAGTATACCAACAGAAAGTATCCCTCTCCTCGGCAACTACAGAGGGTCATTCCATTCAGATGCCGAAAGCATCTGATGCTCCTGCCGAAAGCAGTGCAAATTCAGAGGGAGGGATGCTATCAAATGGAGCCTTGAAAAGTGGGATCAAATGGAGCCCCCTGGTGGCTTTTCGGGAGCAAATGTTCTTAGAATAAAATAAAAAAATCTCCCCATTTGGCGTGATATTGAAAGCAGTGCAAAGCATACAATGTGTGGTTTATGACAGAAATAAAACAAGTATCGAACTTCTAAAAAGACCACATACTTCACTTGAATGCAACATCTAAGCATTTGCTGGCCATTGTCAATAATCTCTATGTATACGTTTGAATCAAATTGAATGGAATTTTTAAAAAAAAACTGTTGTTCACCTCTACTTGTACAAATGACATTTTCAAGACAGTATGCCAAGATTTGGGTCTTTCAGTATCAATACACAAAACTTAACACAATAATCAATGTTATTCATTATTATTCATACAAACGGTTAAGCATAGTGAAATGTTCATCAGTTTATCAAATGCAGTTTCCTTTGCTGAACTGGAACTTGCCTCTTGCTCCACATTTATACTGTCCAATAGATTTATTTCTACATGTAATTATGAAAGTTTGAACTCCAAAACTTGTTTTCCGAGGGTGGGTGGGTGGGGTGGGGTTTTCTGGAGGGGGCTCTGACATTTTACATTATAACCAGGCAAATTTTTTTGCTGATGATATGCATTGCTACCACGGCATTTTTCCCTCGGTATTGCCGATCCTTGAGGATGCATTGCCGGGACTGATTTTGGCATTTTTCAGTTTGATCTCGCCCTAAGTTGATCTACCAAAGACACATACCAATGGAATTCTTTGTGTAACCATGGTTAAGCAATTAACGGCAGTTATCAGAAGTGGTTAACCAATTATGAAAATCCTGTAACCGTTCTTCCCTAGGAGCAGGTAGTTTATCTGGTGCCTGATTCAAGCTAAAAAGACTACTTGAGTAATAAAGGTAATAGAATTACCCATAACACAATAATGTGAATCCTCAATAGACAGAGCATGAGTTCACTAACTCTTCTAACTGAAGTGAAAGCAAGCAAGAATCTTGTTTTAAATGTCAAAAACTTAAACTCCACAGATTCTAAAGGTTCAAATGGAGCTTCTTGGAGTTTTAGCAAGATCCAGGCTAAATTCTCCTTAGGAATTAGCCCTAAAGTTTTGGGCCTTTTGATGGAAAAATTCTTTAGTAACTTTGACAAGGACTGATCTCAACCTGAGTTTAATATGGCCTTCATGAGCACAAGTATCTGACAACATAGAAATCCCATCATAAATACAACCTGTAGACTGTGCTAAAGGTTTTGGGGTTTCAGGCCCGCACAGCCATCACGGTTGACCAATTGCGACCAAAATGGGACTTCTTATCTAGACATGACCTCGAACCTGCATATGAAATTTTGTGATGATCGGACAAAAACTATAGGGTGTAGCCTGTGCTAAAGAAAATGTGAACAGACTCACAGACTTCCTCATGCGTGATGGCAATAGCTTATCTGGACTTTGTCAAGTTAAGCTAATAAGTTGCAAGGTCACTCACAGTCGGTTCTGGCATAATGTCAAGTCGCATTTCCATCTGCAACATTAAAATGAAATCTATATGCAAAAAATTGCGAGATGCACACTTTTTTGTTCACTTTTACAATTCAAGCATTCTATGGTGTGCAAATGCTGTTCTACACCTCAAAATCGATTTCGTTTGCACGAAAAGTAAATTGTGGTAATACATACATCAATGGCGGGATTGACATGGTTGTCCAAATTCTGTCCCCTTTCC
Source organism: Pictodentalium vernedei (assembly GCA_031216915.1). Taxonomy (NCBI): domain Eukaryota; kingdom Metazoa; phylum Mollusca; class Scaphopoda; order Dentaliida; family Dentaliidae; genus Pictodentalium; species Pictodentalium vernedei. The sequence goes on from CM062293.1 coordinate 288,346,642, forward strand.
CAATGAACAATAGGTAAGCTTTTTCCCAACTGCAAGCTGAAAATTCCCAATTTCAACTCTTCATTTTTTCTTTACTTATAGTTAGCTCCATTGATGTGTTTTTCACATTTTCATTGTTGCATTCCCTCTTCAGTAAACTTTATTGATACATGTACAGTGTATGTGTAAGAGGCCTGGGGTTTGGAAGATTGTCCTATTGATACTCCCTTCTGAAGAGTTCCAAGTAAAAAAGTTATTTATTTATTGGTATTTAGAGGCACTAACTTTCAGCTTCTTTGGTTGTACAGTAGAACCCACTTAATTGGATATCTCTTAACTGAATAACCCTGTTAACTGAATATAATTCACCAACACAAAACCATTTACCATACCTTCAGTACAAATTTGATCTGTTAATTGTATACAGGTTATAGAGTAAACTCCTGTTAATTGAATAAAAAATCTTGTAACCTGTCAAGAAATTACCCTGATTCTCCCCAGTTTTTCTTTGTTTATAGACCTATTTGGCCTCAGTACATCCAAAACAGGCATTTAATCTATTATATCTTGTTTGACAGAGCTCATGGTGTTTAAGGTCACATACTTATGCACAATGGCTAATCATGACCGTGACAGTTTTACGGGTGGAGGAAGCTGGAGTACCCAGAGAGAACCACTGAGCGGCGATGATTAGCTGCCAGCTCCCCAGCATCGTAACTCCGCACTGCAGCACAGGCAGGGTTAGACTGGTTGAAGACATACGCACCATCGACATGCAGTATGCCTTAGTACAAGGCGTCATCGTGCCCCCATGTGGACAATCGGGGTTAAGTGCCTTGCCCAAAGACACAACGTGGGCATCCGAATTGATCGCTCAGATGGTCACCCATCCGAGGATTAATCGGGCTCTACGTTGCTTAATTTCAGTGATCTGACGAGAACCGGTTACCGCAATGCCACCGCGCCCCCCAGAATAAATGCTAAGTTCATCTCTAGAATATAGGAAAGTGACCCAATCCTTGTTAATTGAATACTCATGTTAACTGAATAATTGTCATTGGCAAAATGGCTATTCAATTAACAGGGTTCCACTGTATCATGACAACAACGTTCATGTGGGTATGAAGTCAAGTTTAGCAAATCATTTATAAGCATGCTTCCATTTTAGAGGACATCCACCCCAGACATTGATGGCCGGGTACTATTTTGCCAGTAAAGAAGAACTTGTTTACCACAGTAAACAAGCACTTCCACACTTCACTGGGTTTTTACAAAGGAAGACAGTTACTAAAAGGGTACATGTAGTTTTCTTTGTAAAAACACATGAAAAATGTCCCAATTTGGGTTGTTACATCGTGAAATCTCCCAACTGGAAGGGACCCAGACCCTTTCCCCAACTCAGGTCCTGTATGTAAAAACTCCCTTACACAGCATGACCGAGGTGATTTTGCCTCTTCCTTTTCACGGTGCATCAAAACCTGTCTGATGACTGTCAGTTGAACCAGGCCCAACATACTGATATATAAGAATGAATAGTAAACTCTGATACTGTCCATGTATTTATGCAAGTCAAGTGTAAAATCCAGTATTGTCATTACAAAGAGATGCAAATGACTGCATGTTTGATTTGGTGCTTCTTAAGTTACAGTACGCATCAAGTGTATCCCATCTCAATCACCCAAATCGTTGATGAGTGATGAACATAAATTTCATCTTGTGATATCTGGGAGAAAAAACCCGACATGATCCTATGAATTAGGAGATTAAGACGATGATTTGTTACCTTTCTGTGAAGTAGCAAACACAGCATTCGGCAGCTGCTTTGAGTAATTAAAGGCTCATCGTTCTGCTGCGGTGTTCAACTGTGATTCTTTAATTGTCGATCCCCGGCAATAAAAAACTGGAAAGTCCACTCTGTGGGTGTCAGTATCAATCAACCCGCACCTCCTTTCACCAGATTCAACTAGCGCAGTGTGGGCAAATTATTAACGTGGCTGTCTGAATCGATTTTTGGATTAAAAATATGAAGGCCAAAAGAGACTGCTCTCAAATTTCATTGAAGTGCCAAAATGTACTGGCAAACTGTCTGAGAAAACACTTTCGTTTCAAGAAACAATTCAGTGTATTGGGACAACTGACAATTTTGACATTTAGCACCCAATAAAAATTGATTGAAGATAAAGAAGTCACATGTCTGTTGAGCTTGCTCCGGTGGCTATAATCACAGCAGTTTGTTAATTGATTAAAACCAGTAAACAAACAAATCACTTTTACTAATTGTTACTTCTTTCTTGTACCCTTTGTAGAAAATATTGTGACCTTGATTAGAAATATCCTATGATGCATTGACCAAGTACAGAAACAGGTGCTCCAGGTTCTCCAAAGAGAACAGACTTTCGATTTGAAAAATGGAGCTGCAAAATAAATTAAAAAATGTGCACCTAGTTTCGAATCCATGCATGCTGTTTAGTTTTTGTGCACCTACTGGGAATTGATTGAACTTATACATGTATCTGTGTGTATAGTTTTATGTGATGAGAAGAAATCATGTCGCTTATGAAACTGAGTTTCGCAGTGGCTGACATTTTTATCTTCTCATATTTCTCTCAGCCTTCAACAACAATTGTCTACTCACAAATTTTTCAACTATACTCAAGAATCCAACCACCAAGGCTACATTCTTTTTCGTGACCACAACACAGAAAGTGTAGCAGGATATGACATTAACAATAATCACAAAACATCAGGAAGATTATGCCAAAAATGGAAATTTCAAGTAATTTCTGTATTTATCATACCTACCACTGGCCCAGACATGCTGGCACTCTATTCGTCAGAATTCAGCCCAAAATTTTTAATTTTGAACTCCCACCCAAAAAAAAAATTAAGCCAAAACAATAAAACAACAAGTAGAGTCCTGCACAGTCACCCATAGATGGCTTCTGCATGTGTGCAGAGCCAGGAAATGTCCTCAATTCCCACCAGTAACCATTCTTTTGTGATGCATGCTGAGTGTAATATTTCTCATGCAGGGAGGTGTGAGTGAATAAGCCATGGGAGGGCACTTCCTGTAGGGCCAGTGGTAGGTATGATAAATACAGAAATTACTTGAAATGCCCATTATTTATCCACCATTACCACTGGCCCAGACATGCTGAATAGACAATAGGATGGAGGGCTAAACAGGACTGAATGGAAAAAAAATAATAACAAGCCGGCTGTTGTTTAATCCAAACAGTAGGAATACTTAAACAGTTTGTTATGGATAAAATGGGATTTATTTACATCCAAGAGTGATGGATAAATATCATTGTTGGATGTAATATCTATAAGGATACAAGAATCCCTACTGGAGTAAGACTGGCTACCTCTTCTAAGACCACAGCATATCCCAAATGCTATAATTTAGGTTAAGGGGAACAAGATATAAATGTGCTCAGAGGTAACATGAGATGATTTATATCAAGATTACGAATCATGAGTAATTGTATGCAATGAGCTCATGACATCTAAGACTACATGTATATACAAATATACAATATACCAAACAGTGGCATTAATTGTGGTCCACCAAAAAGAGAGGCTTGCAGGCTCTTCATTACATGCATAAAGCCAAACTATATGCAAAAATACCCCCCCCCCCCACCCTGTTTTGCAAGAAATGCTTTGCAGAACAAAGAGGTAGGCCACAATATATGTCAAGTGTCGTAATGCAAAAGCTTGAAATTTAAATTATCTAACTTTCTGAGCAGCTGGCAGAGGACCTAAACATCTTAGCTCACCTGCCACAGATTCTAGATTTCTCAGGTAAAAAAAGTGAAGTAGAAGGTTGTGTCCAGTAAGCAGCCTTCATAATATCTGATAGAGCAATAGAATTAGCATATGCCCAGGAGGATGATAAAGCTCTAACCACATGAGCAGAGATTCTATCCACTCTACTATCTCTATCAGATAAATTACTATAATAAGTGATACAGAGAGTAGACTGAATCCATTTAGAAATGGAATGAACTGAAATATCCTTTCTGCTTGGAATGAGAGAAAGAAAGAGCCTATTTCTTCCTTTCCTTTTGAAACTAGACTGTTTCACATAAATTCTTGGAGCTCTCACTTGACATAGTGAGGGTCTAGAATTATTAACAGGCGGTAAAACTTGAATAATTATAGAAGCAGGTAGGGCTAAAATAGTTAACCGGTCAATAATCAGTCACAGACATGACCGGTTATGAATTCCCCCAAAACAATAATGCTGTTACAGGTTATGCTACTTGAACTAATGCATGCATTCTATTTCTTCATCTTGGCGATGTTTCGGCAGCTTGGTCGATGTTAACAGCTTCAAAACAGTTGAGATACATATCAAAAGGGGATGGGGGGGGGGGGGGGGGGGGAAATTTCTCCGTAAATTATAATCACTTTAACTGAGGATAACCTGATGAGCAATTTATTCTGAGTTATCAGATGAGAATGTTATACAAGGTTTGTGTGTCCATTCTGCAGTCCTAGTAATCTGCCATCGCTCCCTAGGCAAAAAAAAGTATACCAACAGAAAGTATCCCTCTCCTCGGCAACTACAGAGGGTCATTCCATTCAGATGCCGAAAGCATCTGATGCTCCTGCCGAAAGCAGTGCAAATTCAGAGGGAGGGATGCTATCAAATGGAGCCTTGAAAAGTGGGATCAAATGGAGCCCCCTGGTGGCTTTTCGGGAGCAAATGTTCTTAGAATAAAATAAAAAAATCTCCCCATTTGGCGTGATATTGAAAGCAGTGCAAAGCATACAATGTGTGGTTTATGACAGAAATAAAACAAGTATCGAACTTCTAAAAAGACCACATACTTCACTTGAATGCAACATCTAAGCATTTGCTGGCCATTGTCAATAATCTCTATGTATACGTTTGAATCAAATTGAATGGAATTTTTAAAAAAAAACTGTTGTTCACCTCTACTTGTACAAATGACATTTTCAAGACAGTATGCCAAGATTTGGGTCTTTCAGTATCAATACACAAAACTTAACACAATAATCAATGTTATTCATTATTATTCATACAAACGGTTAAGCATAGTGAAATGTTCATCAGTTTATCAAATGCAGTTTCCTTTGCTGAACTGGAACTTGCCTCTTGCTCCACATTTATACTGTCCAATAGATTTATTTCTACATGTAATTATGAAAGTTTGAACTCCAAAACTTGTTTTCCGAGGGTGGGTGGGTGGGGTGGGGTTTTCTGGAGGGGGCTCTGACATTTTACATTATAACCAGGCAAATTTTTTTGCTGATGATATGCATTGCTACCACGGCATTTTTCCCTCGGTATTGCCGATCCTTGAGGATGCATTGCCGGGACTGATTTTGGCATTTTTCAGTTTGATCTCGCCCTAAGTTGATCTACCAAAGACACATACCAATGGAATTCTTTGTGTAACCATGGTTAAGCAATTAACGGCAGTTATCAGAAGTGGTTAACCAATTATGAAAATCCTGTAACCGTTCTTCCCTAGGAGCAGGTAGTTTATCTGGTGCCTGATTCAAGCTAAAAAGACTACTTGAGTAATAAAGGTAATAGAATTACCCATAACACAATAATGTGAATCCTCAATAGACAGAGCATGAGTTCACTAACTCTTCTAACTGAAGTGAAAGCAAGCAAGAATCTTGTTTTAAATGTCAAAAACTTAAACTCCACAGATTCTAAAGGTTCAAATGGAGCTTCTTGGAGTTTTAGCAAGATCCAGGCTAAATTCTCCTTAGGAATTAGCCCTAAAGTTTTGGGCCTTTTGATGGAAAAATTCTTTAGTAACTTTGACAAGGACTGATCTCAACCTGAGTTTAATATGGCCTTCATGAGCACAAGTATCTGACAACATAGAAATCCCATCATAAATACAACCTGTAGACTGTGCTAAAGGTTTTGGGGTTTCAGGCCCGCACAGCCATCACGGTTGACCAATTGCGACCAAAATGGGACTTCTTATCTAGACATGACCTCGAACCTGCATATGAAATTTTGTGATGATCGGACAAAAACTATAGGGTGTAGCCTGTGCTAAAGAAAATGTGAACAGACTCACAGACTTCCTCATGCGTGATGGCAATAGCTTATCTGGACTTTGTCAAGTTAAGCTAATAAGTTGCAAGGTCACTCACAGTCGGTTCTGGCATAATGTCAAGTCGCATTTCCATCTGCAACATTAAAATGAAATCTATATGCAAAAAATTGCGAGATGCACACTTTTTTGTTCACTTTTACAATTCAAGCATTCTATGGTGTGCAAATGCTGTTCTACACCTCAAAATCGATTTCGTTTGCACGAAAAGTAAATTGTGGTAATACATACATCAATGGCGGGATTGACATGGTTGTCCAAATTCTGTCCCCTTTCCCAATGAACAATAGGTAAGCTTTTTCCCAACTGCAAGCTGAAAATTCCCAATTTCAACTCTTCATTTTTTCTTTACTTATAGTTAGCTCCATTGATGTGTTTTTCACATTTTCATTGTTGCATTCCCTCTTCAGTAAACTTTATTGATACATGTACAGTGTATGTGTAAGAGGCCTGGGGTTTGGAAGATTGTCCTATTGATACTCCCTTCTGAAGAGTTCCAAGTAAAAAAGTTATTTATTTATTGGTATTTAGAGGCACTAACTTTCAGCTTCTTTGGTTGTACAGTAGAACCCACTTAATTGGATATCTCTTAACTGAATAACCCTGTTAACTGAATATAATTCACCAACACAAAACCATTTACCATACCTTCAGTACAAATTTGATCTGTTAATTGTATACAGGTTATAGAGTAAACTCCTGTTAATTGAATAAAAAATCTTGTAACCTGTCAAGAAATTACCCTGATTCTCCCCAGTTTTTCTTTGTTTATAGACCTATTTGGCCTCAGTACATCCAAAACAGGCATTTAATCTATTATATCTTGTTTGACAGAGCTCATGGTGTTTAAGGTCACATACTTATGCACAATGGCTAATCATGACCGTGACAGTTTTACGGGTGGAGGAAGCTGGAGTACCCAGAGAGAACCACTGAGCGGCGATGATTAGCTGCCAGCTCCCCAGCATCGTAACTCCGCACTGCAGCACAGGCAGGGTTAGACTGGTTGAAGACATACGCACCATCGACATGCAGTATGCCTTAGTACAAGGCGTCATCGTGCCCCCATGTGGACAATCGGGGTTAAGTGCCTTGCCCAAAGACACAACGTGGGCATCCGAATTGATCGCTCAGATGGTCACCCATCCGAGGATTAATCGGGCTCTACGTTGCTTAATTTCAGTGATCTGACGAGAACCGGTTACCGCAATGCCACCGCGCCCCCCAGAATAAATGCTAAGTTCATCTCTAGAATATAGGAAAGTGACCCAATCCTTGTTAATTGAATACTCATGTTAACTGAATAATTGTCATTGGCAAAATGGCTATTCAATTAACAGGGTTCCACTGTATCATGACAACAACGTTCATGTGGGTATGAAGTCAAGTTTAGCAAATCATTTATAAGCATGCTTCCATTTTAGAGGACATCCACCCCAGACATTGATGGCCGGGTACTATTTTGCCAGTAAAGAAGAACTTGTTTACCACAGTAAACAAGCACTTCCACACTTCACTGGGTTTTTACAAAGGAAGACAGTTACTAAAAGGGTACATGTAGTTTTCTTTGTAAAAACACATGAAAAATGTCCCAATTTGGGTTGTTACATCGTGAAATCTCCCAACTGGAAGGGACCCAGACCCTTTCCCCAACTCAGGTCCTGTATGTAAAAACTCCCTTACACAGCATGACCGAGGTGATTTTGCCTCTTCCTTTTCACGGTGCATCAAAACCTGTCTGATGACTGTCAGTTGAACCAGGCCCAACATACTGATATATAAGAATGAATAGTAAACTCTGATACTGTCCATGTATTTATGCAAGTCAAGTGTAAAATCCAGTATTGTCATTACAAAGAGATGCAAATGACTGCATGTTTGATTTGGTGCTTCTTAAGTTACAGTACGCATCAAGTGTATCCCATCTCAATCACCCAAATCGTTGATGAGTGATGAACATAAATTTCATCTTGTGATATCTGGGAGAAAAAACCCGACATGATCCTATGAATTAGGAGATTAAGACGATGATTTGTTACCTTTCTGTGAAGTAGCAAACACAGCATTCGGCAGCTGCTTTGAGTAATTAAAGGCTCATCGTTCTGCTGCGGTGTTCAACTGTGATTCTTTAATTGTCGATCCCCGGCAATAAAAAACTGGAAAGTCCACTCTGTGGGTGTCAGTATCAATCAACCCGCACCTCCTTTCACCAGATTCAACTAGCGCAGTGTGGGCAAATTATTAACGTGGCTGTCTGAATCGATTTTTGGATTAAAAATATGAAGGCCAAAAGAGACTGCTCTCAAATTTCATTGAAGTGCCAAAATGTACTGGCAAACTGTCTGAGAAAACACTTTCGTTTCAAGAAACAATTCAGTGTATTGGGACAACTGACAATTTTGACATTTAGCACCCAATAAAAATTGATTGAAGATAAAGAAGTCACATGTCTGTTGAGCTTGCTCCGGTGGCTATAATCACAGCAGTTTGTTAATTGATTAAAACCAGTGGCAATATATTTTTAATGATAGACACCACAATGGGATTGGCAACCAGAAATAATCAAACTGCTACCATTTATTGTACAGAACTTCTGAAAAGTGGTGTTCACTTTAGCTCATTGATGTGGATGTGTTAACATAAATTCAGCATTTCAGTGAAGCCATTTGAGAATATGAATATGTTTAAAATTTAAAACATACCAAATGACGTTGGTTAAAGTGACATGGTCTCAAAGCGTAGGAATGCTTTTTACACTCCCAGTACGGACATGAGATGCATTCTCCTCCATTGCTAAAATAGACTGCAGTAATTCAGAGGAGTTGAATCTTTGACTACTCCTTCTGTATTTTAGGGTATCAGGACAACTCGGCCCATAACAAAGTCGGCTCATAACAAAGTCGGCCCATTACCAACTCGGACTACAGCAACTCGGCCCATAACAAAGTCGGCTCATTACCAACTCGGACTACGGACTGTGGGAATACGTAAGGGAATGTTGATGGGAAAATTGGTAAGACGGGAGGGGTAGATGAGATAAGAAAACAAAACTCGAACTCGACTGAAAGTTCAAAAAAAAATTTTTCGGAACTTCTCAAAAATGAAGGGATTTTACAAAAACATATACAGCTGTACAGTGAAGAAAAATATATACAATATACAATACTCATGGATAAAAATGTAATTATATATGTGAATTTAATTTAGTCGTTAGATGGCCCATAGATTTTTCCACATTCCTTCAGGATCTTAGAAGCTGTTGTTTCTCCAGCTGCGTAGTCCGCCCAGTACTTGTGTAATTTCCCCTTAATATCTTTGTCTAAAGCTCTTTGACATCTCAGAATCTGTTCTTCGGTGACAAGTCTGAAGGCGATGTTTACTAGGTCTGCTTCTCTTCGTAGAAATGGAACCAAGATGTAAAATGAGAGATTAGATGAGAGATTAGGACCTGCCAGCATTGCGGTTGATTTGAGTGTGCCAGCCTGAAAAAATAAATTTAACAAGTTATTATGATTCAAAATGAATGTGTATAAATTCATATATCAATATTCGGATCGTCAATTTTCTTTTAAATGAAAAAAAAAAGAAAATAATATTCATAAATTAATAATATATTTACCTTCAACATCGTTATTAGTACGGATGTCTTTCTCATAAATCGACCATGCTGCTGGAGGCCAAATTGGGTTGGTTATCCTTGACGACTCGATGTATCTGAGTAACCGTTTCAGTTCTGGTGAATTTGCTCTTTGTTCCAGGGCTTTGAATGCTGGCTCTATGTCAGAAGCTGGCAAGAATGGCAAAGCTAATAAGGAAAATCTATTGAACTTCGTGTGCAGCGAAATCAAAACTGAGGAGGTGCGAAGGGTGATCTCGAAATTAAGGAATGGAAAAGCGGAAGGGGTGGACGAAATTGGATGAACTCCTGCATAGCGACGAGGGGGTTGCAGTTGGTGACTTGGAGATCCCAGGGCTATTTTGTGCAGACGATATGGTGCTAGTGTCAGAAAGCGAAGAGGGGCTAGCGAAGATGCTGGGAATTGTTGGGAAATATGGGAGCAAATGGAGACTCGAACTTAATGAAAGCAAGAGCAAAGTTATACCCGTGGGCCGCAAAGTGGACCCCACTCGAAGGTGGAGAGTGGGGGAGTTCTGCATTCCGGAAGGTAGCCGTAGACTTCTTATAGTGTAGGAGAGACTAGTGACTATGAGTACCTGGGGGTAAATATAAACATCACAGGAAGAGGCATCTACCGAAACCACTCAAATAAATTGATTCTGAAGGGGAAGCGAATCCTTAACCAAATGAAACTTATAGGGAGAAACAGTTTCAATAAGGTTTTCGTGGGGAAAACTATTTGGGAAATGGTGGGTTTGCCAAGTATAACATACGGTACGGACGTTGTACCCCTAAACCACACAGCTGTTGAGAGCTTGAAAGTCCTGCAGAACGATGCAGGCCAATGGATAACAGGCTCCAGTAATGCCGCAGCGCTAGAAGCGATCAGAGGTGAGCTTGGGTGGATGAGGATCAAGGACAGGATAGACCTATTGAAACTCGGTTATCTTAATTATTTGGTAAATCTCCCTGATAGCCGATGGTGTAAAGTAATGTTCCTGAGAACTTTCAACTCAAATATCAAGACGGGGTGGATGATCCAAGTGAGGGAGCTAGTAGAAAACTACTCATTGGAGATCTCGGACCTTGACGTTGGGGCAAACCAGGGCAAAAAGATCGTCATAGAAAGGGTCATGGAGGATTGTAACCGTAATTGGCGAGATGGGGTCAAATCAAAGAGATCTTTGGGTGGCCTGCGTGATAAAGAGAAGCCTGGTTTTGAAGAGTACCTTAATGGCACCTTTGGGGGTCACTGTTGTTCAAGCTGATGTCTCGGTCCCTGGAGCTGAGGGGAAAAATTGGGAACAACAGTGAAAAGGAGTGCCAGATGTGTAATTTGGGCGTGGTGGAGACCCTGGAACACTTTCTTATAGAATGCCCAAAATAATAGAAAAAGAAAAAAACATCGACATATGTTCATTTTTATTTCCCTCCATCAAAACAACTCACTTCTACAAACAACTCACAGTACAACTGAGGCTATTAATTCAATGGAACTACAAAAATAACTTTTATTGTTCCTTTTTCATATCAAAAATATTTCCGATGGAATAAAAAAAATTCTATGGGCAGACTTGGTAATGGGCCGACTTGGTAATGGTCCGACTTTGTTATGGGCCAGCTTTGTCATGGGCCGAGTCGTCCTATAATCTAGTATTTCAATAAAATCCTTTGAGCATTTGGTAGCTATTTATTTTTTAAGGGCGCGTCGTTTTACCCAAATGAAACCAAATGAAAACAAATGAAATCAAATGAAAGTAATTAAATCACAAAACCAACCAAATGATACTATATAATGTTCCTCTATTCAATTTAAAACCACGAACCAAAAAGAAATCGATTGCAATTGTCCGTTGCGAAATAAATTGAGTTTTATAAAACATTGCACACTGATATGACTGATGTGATTGGGCTTTATACAAAATTACTTCCGGTCTTTTGCTGTAAATCAAATCGGATAGGCTGGTACAAGAAAACAGAATACTGCACGACAAACCAGGCCACGTGTATGCCTTTTTATCAAGACAGAACACAGTGATGAAACCGTGTAGCACAAAGTAATTTTTTCCACAAAATATGCATTTATGTAAATCTATTTGTAACCGGTCAGCGTAATTGTGTCTTTCGCGTTCCGTTTATAACATACTTGAATGCCGAAGATAATTTTACATATAACCACAGAGGTTCAATTGTCTTCGCACCTGCTGTCAATTAAAGCCCCTATAACTTTTTGTTAAGTCTGTTTTAGGGCAATTCGTTTTGTATATCGGTTTTAATGTGTAAGAAGAATATTATATAGTTTCATTTGGTTGGTTTTGTGCTTTAATTACTTTCATTTGCTTTCATTTCCCTTCATTTGGGTAAAACGACGTGCCGTTTTTTAATCTGTTGTCAAACCCATTTCCCATTGAGAATTGGGGAGCTCAAATTCAAATTATCAATTCACACCAAAAATATTAGGCTATATGTATAGTCAAAGTTCTTGGAAAGTGAATGCCTTGTCAACAAGTGCCCCCCCCCCCCCCCCCTCCACACACCCCATGACTGCAGAAGTATATGTGGATAACATTTTCGGAAAAGTAGGTAGGTCAACATTTTGCTCTCACAATTCTTATTATATAAATTTTGCTACAATGTCATGAAAAGCTTCTAATAGGCGAATGTGGTTAAAAATGCGCGGAGGCCGGTTTGGGTAAAATTGTGGAGGCCGGTATGGGCGAAATTGTGGAGGCCGGTATGGGCGAAATTGCGGAGGCCGGTTTGGGTGTAATTCCTATCAACATAGCCATTGGTTATGTCAACTCGAAATTAGGCGAACTAAAAACAAAAAGCCGTCATACTTTGTGATCACTTCAAACAGAACAAATCAGTGAACATATGAAGAACAACTAAAAGATTACACTTATTCAGTATCTATGCCAAATTTCTGATTTAAGCTGAATTCATTTCACAAGAGGTGGGTGAAAATGTGTGGAATCAAATTTTTAAAACGGAAATTGCACTACACAGTGAAATTAAAAATTGGTATCGTATACGGGTCCTACTAGAAACCGGAATCGACCGGAATCGACTTTAAAGACCGGAATCGAGCGGAATCGACTCATATTTTACTGATTATTCGCCATGTTTTGTACTTTTACCAATGGCATTCTATCTAATAAGTTTCCACGTGCAAGATTTAGTACATGTCAAAGGATTTCAGGGTACAGGAAGAGGTTAGCAAAGAGTCTTCCTCGTTTAAAAGCTTTTTTTCTTTTGATCGAAACATTTTCCAAGGGAAGTAACTTGTCGCGTCATTTTGAACTCGATGTTTTATCATGCATGGCCAATACAACTCAAAATTAATTATTGCTCGAGAAGCGAGAATATCAAACTTGAAGCTGACTGAAATGTGTGTGTGTGTGGGCGGGGGGGGGGGGGGGGGATTGGGAGGGGGTCGGGCATCAAAAACGCAAACTAATCAAGATTAAAATTTGCTCAATTTGAATGAGAAATTTAGCGAATCATCATCTTGGTTGGTTCGTGATTGTTCAAAAAGAAACCCGCACAGAACTCGACCCTGCGCTCTCTCAGAGAAAACCGCCAAAGTCGGCAAGGGTCGTTGAAAGTTGGGCGAGGTGACAGGGGGTGGGGCGGAAAAGAAGGCCCATAACTGCATGCCCCTCTCCTCCACTCTGCTGATTCCGGTTTCTAGTAGGACCCTTTAGGTCCCACGAAGTTTCTATCGCAGAGGCATGCATTAAAACTTGGGTCATTTGACAAAGTAAGAAGATGCCGCTTTTTCAATTTTAGTTATTTTATTATTTACACATAGATACAAAATTAAAATGAATAACAATTATAACCGGGTGTAGATATATAACATTCTTTCATTCGTTCGTTCGTTCGTTCTAATTATGTGACATGATAAGTTTCGTTCATTCATTCGATCATTCGTTCAGTCATTCGTTCGTTCCTATATACTGATTATGTGATATGAGAAGTTTCATTCGTTCATTCGTTCAGTCCTTCGTTCGTTCCTACTAATTGTGATATAAGAAGTTTCATCCATTCGTTCAGTCCTTCGTTCGTTCCTACGTGCCCCCCCCCCCCCCGACTTTTTCACTAATTATGGGTACCCTAACAGGACGTATTCTGACATAACGTACACAACTCCTATGGCCACATTGACTGTGGGGGATAGTAATAGTTCTAACAAAATTAACACAATAGTGTCGGCGTCGCTGTCCATTTAAATATATGTTGAGATATTGCACATCGCAAGTTCACAACTTGTCATAACAGACTATAGTAATAGTAAAGCTAGTCCAAACTTGGACCCAAATTCCGTAATATAATTTTTTGGTTTTGGTACGTCCTTTGCACGTACCAAACCCCAAAATTAGGCCTATATTACGGAATTTGGATCCAAGTTTGGACTATGGTAAAATGTGTGCACACACACACACTTTTTTGAAGCTTCTGCCGTTCCTGGGGCAAAGTCAGCTAGGGCCGTGGAAAGTTGGGCGGTGGGGGGGGGCACAAAAGAAGGCCCATGACTGCATGCCCCTCTATGCTGAAAAGTCTATCGCCGTTCAATGCAGTGGCTCAAACACTGATCACTGACCTCTCACGGATTGATGAATAAAAAAAAAGTTTCTATCGTAGAAAAAAAAAAACACACACACAAAAATTATCTGCTACTCACATTTATTGACCTGAATTGCACTAGTTAGAGCAAGGGCAGGCTAAATTCAAGGACTTTCAAGGAGTCAGAAAGATTTTCAAGTACAATTCAAGGACATTTTTACAATTTTCAAAATTCAAGGACTTTTCAAGGTTGTGCACACCCTGTAACATGAATAGTTGTACAGCCATGAATCCCGAACTTTCCCCCATACCCAATGTAACAAGTCGATTCGCTCCCACGAACAATGGGCTAAGTGTATCCACTTGTTGCAAGTGTGTCACTACCGGTGACAAACAGAAAGCCCCTGTCGTGTGTGAGAATCGAATATTGTTACATTGGATATCACATTTCGGATTCAGATATACTGGATACCCCAAGACGACATATTTGTTATTTTTGATTAGGCCTATACTTCATATTTCGACCAGAGGATGGTTTGGGTGAATTCGCCTGTAGAGTGTATCTCAGGCGACCGTGATTTAGTCAATAGATACCGTATACGCCATGGGCTATTTCACGGGCCCACTCTTGCATATTCGTCGATTAAGACACATTTTTATATAAGACAAAACCTGATATTTACGACGAAGGGTGTGATAGTTTGACCTGGTTGGCAATGGTTGCCAGGGACGGCGGCGGGGGGGGGGCACATGGGACACGTGCCCCCCCCCACAATTTTTTCACCAATTATGGGTACCCAACCCTAACAGGACATATTCTGACATAACGTACACAACTCCTATGGCCACGTTGACCATGGGAGATAGTAATAGTTCTAACAAAATTGGCAACACAATAGTGTCGGCGTCTCTGTCCATTTTATATATTGACACATTGTACGTCGCAAGTTCATAACTTGTCACAACAGACTATAGTAATAGTAAAACTAGTCCGAACTTGGACCCAAATTCCGTTATATAATTTTTGGGTTTGGTACGTCCAAAGTAGGTACCAAACCCCAAAATTATATTACGGAATTTGGGTTCAAGTTTTTGGACTATGGTAAAATGTGTGCATGTAGGTCCCTATTCCCTTTCGAGAGCTGAACTTACTTTCGTTCCGTATTCGTGACATACTTCGTGACAAAGTACCCCACCAACCCATGCCGCACCCCTATCCTTCACATTGAGCCCCTAAAAATTTATTTTTAATCCTAGAACCCTGCGGTTACCCAGAAAAAAATTGTGCCCCCCACCACACACACACACTTTTTTGGAGCTTCCGCCGTCGCTGAATTGGTTGCATTGATATTGTGCTGGGCAAGAGAAACAGAGTTGGTTGCACTGCTATTGTGCTGGGCAAGAGAAACAGAGCCCAAGGTACAATTTTATCTTCTACAAGATTAACCAGTTACGCCACAGCGGAATTAAATAGGTATTTTATGGAAAAACCCCTTAGCTACGCCCCTGGCCTTATCATCAACAAAAACTCACCTGTCTAACGCCGCCTTTGCGTCATAACTTTCACCACTGAACGCACATTTTTGGCAAAAAAAACCTCAGCTCTCCATTTGATGACCATTTGTTCAAAAGGTCGGTTGACATTGGTATGCATCGACGGTGAATCCATCTTGTACATCCGGAACATTCAATAGAATTTGACCCACATCCTCGGTCACAGATACCACAAGGGTACTTTACTGTTTTGGCTACTGGTCGGTAATATGGTTTGGAATACATGACGATTACAGTGAAATTGCCAGGTAAATGATACAAGGCTTGTATGACAAGAGATTTTTATAGAGAGAAAGTATATTCTTGGAATCGCTGGCCAGAGATAGCTTCCTCACAGCTCCTCACAGTTGTTACTAAAATTTAAGGGATTACTAGATAAACTGACAGACTTCATGGGGAATCACACCTCTTCGTAACAAAGAGACTTAAAAAGAAACAATGAAGAATATTAATTAAAACGACTAATGGTAGTCAAAACATTAGCTTCTTGTACAATCTGTATCTTTTCAGCTAAAAGATAACTTTGATGCAGCTTATAGGGGCTTCTGAATTTTCACAAAAAGGTTAACCAATCTACGCAAATTGGGAAATCGTTTGTCTTTATTATTAATATTAATAATATTGGAAAAATGAATGGAAAGTTAGGAGCTCGGCAGATCAGTTCCATTGGAATGGGCCGTGTCTATTCGATCATGATAATTGTATAATGCTGGTGGGTTTCGATCTGTCCTGATATCACATAATTAGTAGGAACGAACGAACGAACGAATGAACGAACGAACGAACGAACGAATGAATGAATGAAACTTCTCATATCACATAATTATTAGGAACGAACAAAGGACTGAACGAATGAACGAACGAATGGATGAAACTTCTCATATCACAATTGGTAGGAACGAACGAATGAACGAATGAATGAATGGGACTTCTCATATCACATAATCAGTAGGAACGAACGAACGACCGAACGAATGATCGAGTGAACGAACGAACGAACGAATGAATGAAACTTCTCATGTCGAGTTCTGTGCGGGTTTCTTTTTGAACAATCACGAACCAACCAAGATGATGATTCGCTAAATTTCTCATTCAAATTGAGCAAATTTTAATCTTGATTAGTTTGCGTTTTTGATGCCCTCCCAATCCCCCCCCCCCCCCCGCCCCACACACACACATTTCAGTCAGCTTCAAGTTTGATATTCTCGCTTCTCGAGCAATAATTAATTTTGAGTTGTATTGGCCATGCATGATAAAACATCGAGTTCAAAATGACGCGACAAGTTACTTCCCTTGGAAAATGTTTCGATCAAAAGAAAAAAAGCTTTTAAACGAGGAAGACTCTTTGATAACCTCATCCTGTACCCTGAAATCCTTTGACATTTACTAAATCTTGCACGTGGAGACTTATTAGATAGAATGCCATTGGTAAAAGTACAAAACATGGCGAAAAATCAGTAAAATATGAGTCGATTCCGGTCGATTCCGGTCTTTAAAGTCGATTCCGGTTTCTAGTAGCACCGTCGTGGCGTGTACGATCTATGTACGAAAAATACAAAATCCCTATAAGATCTTTGGTTAATATTTCTCTTGTTCCCGATGTACATCAGCTTATTTAAGACATACCAATAGTATGTTTTTTCCAACTTTTTCAAATATAATGCGTGCATTCAATGTTTACCTACGGCAAGCCGGAAGGGAAATCAACTTACGACTTACGAGTTATGACTTATGACTTATGACTTACGAGTTACAAGCCGGAAGGGAAATCAACTTACGACTTACGAGTTATGACTTACGACTTACGACTTATGACTTATGACTTAGTGATAGGTGCGAGAGAAAAAAGTCATAGGCTACAGACGTCCAGATTAGGTGAGAAATGGGCCTTGCAACACGCCTTTACGCCTCTTTTTCATCGCCTCCTATCAGGGAAGATTACACTTTGCCATGCCAGGGGATGGGGGTGGTGGGGGGGGGGGGGGCACCAAAAATTTGCAAGACGTAAGGTGGGGATGGGTGGGTCTCTCGAGTGCGCCAAAAATGTGCATTCCCAACTTGAGCAATTTTTTGGTGTTTTCAAAAATATATCAATATAACTGAATATAAACCACCATTTTGTTGGAATCCATAAAGATGATGTTGTACATGACACTCTTAGCATAAATACACCACCAGGATGTGTTATGTGAGAATACTGGGCTTAATCTGGGAATATGTCATACTTTGGTAGGGGGGTGGGTGTCTTGTCCTAAATGTAGAAAATGAGCAGACAGTATTTTGGTAAATTCTCTCTGATGCTGTCTAATGCAATAAATTCAATCCTTGGTCATCTACGTAGTTTTTTATTTGTTAACCCCCTAAAACGGAGGCAAGGTATAAACTTTCTAAATCTTGCAGAATATTGCCTTATATCCTCGTATGCTGTCAAAAGTTCAACATTTATATTCTGATTGACCGAGCTCAAAGAGATTTGTCAAACAAAATATAATTATTGAACAGTTCAATGAACAAGTTTAGAAAAATCGATATCAGAGGGCAGGGTGTTCATTGATTGATTTTATATTTATGTATTAGATGTTTAATGACACATTACCCGCTAGAGCCAGGTAGAGTGTTGAATTGTTATGGGTCATTAGGATTCTATGGCATAATTTTGCCTTGTTGCAATTTATTGGCCCACAACAGCTCACAGAGATTTAAATTTGTTGTACCAGGTTAAGAACATTATGAAAAACCCTTAAAGACAGCTGCGCATGCTAAAAGTTGATGTTTACTTTGGATTTTAATGGGGGGTGTGGGGTGTGGGTGTCTGAGAACGGGAGTAGAAAATTTGCACGGGTGGGTGGGTGTAAATTACTGTAAAAATGAGCTGAATAAAAAATAGGACATCACGTCCTGCAAATTTTCAGTGCCCCCCCCCCCCCCCCCCCCCCCCCCCGGCCATGCGCTGCAAAACAGGATGAGACATGCTAAAGATTTACCCATTTTGTTGCAATGAAAAAGCGTTGTAGATGTACGTTAGAGACTCCATTTTCACGACAAGAAAATAAATCATGTTCCTAAAATACTGACAAATGGGTTTATTCTTTGATACATTTGCTACATGGTCTTCTGGCTTTTCAAAAACATTTTGCTGACACGTGACTAAGAATGAAAACAAGCCCAGTGACACTGGTCAACGGTTACTGGAAGGAGTAGTGTGGGATAGTAACAGGACATAATTCTATAAAAAAAATGATACCGCGTTTTAACTAAGCAATCAGAATTGTATCGATACACGAGTTGACCATAAGTTGCAGAAGCCACTCTTCAATTATTCTTGGGCTGAATGTGTGGAGCTGCTTTGCGCGCGACTTTGACGCGTTTGTGAGAATCAAAAGATTTTTAATCATACGATCAACGAAAACGTGGGCTCGAAGCATTTCTGTCACTCATGTCGGAGATATTCCTTTCCCCAATATTAAGCGCTGTGGCTTATGACTTTTAATCACATATATCTCTCAGTTTTCGGCGTGGATCAGAGAGAAGGTTCAAAGTGCCCGATATGAGAATGAACATTCTAAGTGATTCACCCAGTACCACAGAATCTACAACACGTGCCATCACAAACATCTATAACATATAGCGGGAAAAACGTGCATAAAATAAGTAGTGCGGATTGTAGTAGGGGTCACATGCACCGTTACAATGGCATCTCAAACAAAAAAAAAGTCAAACATTCCTCTGTAATTCGCTGGAACGTCTTACCAAACCCCAAAGCATCAAAATGACGTTTTTAATGTCCCATATACTATTGTGGTTAAAATTTTACTTGCGAATAAACATTACCTTCTTACTGCTAACCTATATTTTTTTCTTATATATGTCCACGTAATATTGGAGCCCATATTTCTTCCGGGGCCGTTTAATTCTTTAGAAATGGCCTCTATAATTTGATCCAAATCTTCTGTTTTTCTGCGACGCAGGTTTAGCCTCTTTAGATGATTTTTAACAGAACGATCCCTACAAAAAGTAAAAAATCGGTAACTTGATTTTTTTTTTAACTTAGTAATTCATTTAATAGTTATGGAAGCCCATTAGGGGCATGTGAAGAAAAAAAATTACATGTGTGAAAAAAAAATTACATGTGTGAAAAAAAAAAATTAAGTCGTGCGCACGAGATAATTAAGTCGTGCGCACGAGATAATTAAGTCGTGCGCACGAGATACCTAAGTCGTGCGCACGAGATACCTAAGTCGTGCGCACGAGATAATATGTTTAGGTTACTGCAAGCATTTCGCATGTAGTGGAATAGCAGGGTTGGGAAGGGGGACAAAACCGTAAAGATATCCACCTTTCGACTGTGTTTTAGATGTTGTAAATGCCCTCACCCGAAACCCTTATTTTTCTCCGACCGTGACATATCAATTTTATTATGAACTAAGTAGAAGTGTGAGTTAGGGTAGAGGAGGAGAAGGGGATTGGGATATGGGGGGGGGGGGGGGGGGGGGGGGGGAGGGGGGTGCTCGTGAGAAGTAGCCGAGGATTCCCAGTATGATTTGTCTGTTCTGCTACATCTGAAGACGAAATACTAGCGTCTTTCTGGCTGCATATTTTTCATCATACTGGGCCGAACCAGATTTGCCCCAGGGGGTGTGGTTCCCCAGTGATTGCCCAGCACGTTGTTTCGCCCTTTCCCCCCTTCCTTGTAAGATACTTTGGATGGTTACCCCAAAAATACACAGCATATTCCAAGATAGGGTACACGTCTAAGGCGGTGTCCCCCTCTCCCCCTCCAACCCCCAACAAACACATTCGGAATGCTTTTACGTCCCAGCATCAACCAATGGTTTTTTTTGTACAGAACTTCTATATGAAAATTCGGATTTAAATAAATTTTTGTATGAATGTTTAGTAACATGCAATACACATGTACATCACATATAATAGGGTTCTCATGCATAAATTATGCAAATTGGAGAAATTTGGATTTATTCAGTGCTACTAACTACATATACACAGTGAGTGCACCAATCAATACTTCTCGGGCTGGAGGCCGTATTTATGAACCGATCTTCATGAAATATAACTTCCACTTGCAGCTCAGCTGTATTCCACTGGATGCACTTATTTTCCTTGAAACTGCTGCCCAGAGGGAGACATGAATTCAGTGAGTTTGCTTGTTTTGGGTTAAGACCCATCCCATGCAGCTGTATGTCTGTTCATTTATGCATGTTCGTCTGTCTTGATTACGATTACCCCATATGCTTATTCCTATATCATAACATAAAAGTCGGCGGGGGATGTGGATGTCGTTAGACTCTCTTGTTCGTAATTGGTATACATCAGCTCTGGGGTGGGGGGGGGGGGGGGGGGGGGGGCGGGGGGGGCAGATGCAAGTTTGTTCAAATCGAGTCCCTGGGTTAATATTCAGGCTCCCTATGGGATTCCGAATTTTAACTTAGTGCAATATGAGAACTATTCTAATCTTTAAAAAGTCCCTGGGTTAATATTTTGGCTCCCTATCGGAGCCCCAATTTTAACTTAGTGCACCACCACCACCCATCCCCCAGGATTTACAGCCATGCGCCCTACTACTATACGATACATATATATATTGTGAATCGAGCCTCTGCTGTGAGGCATATTTAGAAGCGGTCGTCTATCGGGCCGGGTGTCCTATGAGCAAGCGCGGCGGCCCCCACCGAAGCAGGAGACCTAGAAAGTTAACCATGTTGTCTTGTCTGGGCTGGTCATTCTTGGATCAAGAGAGTTTTCTACCGAAGCGGGACACTTTGAAACCTGTGAGAGCTTTTAACCCCTTTTCACCACAAGACGATAACTGGGTGATGGAGTTGGTGGACTTGCAGTGTGTATGTGTGTGTGTGTAGTGAAGGGGGGGGGGGGCGCTTCTATCCTATTCAAAACAAACTACATTAGTAGGTTAGTAGGCGGCAATGGGGTCAGCCCCGTGGAGCACAACAAATAAGCTGGTGTCCCCGTAACTGTTTGGAGGGGGGGGGGGGGGGTGACACGTAATCACTGGGAACAGGTTTCAAATTGTCGCGCCCGCTCAATAAATGGAGTAGGTTCCTTAACTGGGAACTTGGCAAATTCTTTCAAAGCAAACTACATTAGTAGGTTAGTAGGCGGCAATGGGGTCAGCCCCGTGGAGCACAACAAATAATCTGGTGTCCCCGTAACTGTTTGGGGGGGGGGGGGGGACACGTAATCACTGGGAACAGGTTTCAAATTGTCGCGCCCGCTCAATAGATGGAGTAGGTTCCTTAACTGGGAACTTGGCAAATTCTTAACTTGCCAGATCTCCAAGCTGGAATTAATCCAGCTTGAGTTGACTGAAGAAGTCTCACGGGAATCGAGCGACTTAGTATCTCGTGCGCACGACATAGCTATCTCGTGCGCACGACTTGGCTATCTCGTGCGCCCGACTTAGTATCTCGTGCGCACGACTTAGCTATCTAGTGCGCACGACTTAGTTATCTCGTGCGCACGACTTAGTATCTCGTGCGCACGACATAGTTATCTCGTGCACACGACTTAGGTATCTCGTGCGCACGACTTAGGTATCTCGTGCGCACGACTTGGCTATCTCGTGCGCACGACTTAGTATCTCGTGCGCACGACTTAGTATCTCGTGCGCACGACTTAGTTATCTCATGCGCACGACTTAGTATCTCGTGCGCACGACATAGCTATCTCGTGCGCACGACTTAGGTATCTCGTGCGCACGACTTAGCTATCTCGTGCGCACGACTTGGCTATCTCGTACGCACGACTTAGTATCTCGTGCGCACGACTTAGCTATCTCGTGCGCACGACTTAGTTATCTCGTGCGCACGACTTAGTTATCTCGTGCGCACGACTTAGTATCTCGTGCGCACGACTTAGGTATCTCGTGCGCACGACTTAGGTATCTCGTGCGCACGACTTGGCTATCTCGTGCGCATGACTTAGTATCTCGTGCGCACGACTTAGTATCTCGTGCGCACGACTTAGTTATCTCGTGCGCACGACTTAGTATCTCGTGCGCACGACATACCTATCTCGTGCGCACGACTTAGTTATCTCGTGCGCACAACTTAGTATCTCGTGCGCACGACATAGCTATCTCGTGCGCACGACTTAGTAAGTTTGAGGGAGTGGGGTATAGTCTTTACAGATGAGAGGAGACGACTAATTTCCTTCATGTATTGCCTCGCCTGTGGTCCTTGAAGTCGAGAACGTCACTTCTTTGTGACTCCCTGCTCCCAAATTTGTTCACACACGGGCGAAACATGGCCTTCCCGGGGGTTCCGTGCCCCAATGGTTGCCGTGCGTACCATCTCGCCCAATCTACTTAAGTACATTGGTTGCCACTAATGCATAAGCATCATACATCCATGGTAGGGTGTCAATCTATGACGGTACTCATCCTAAGTTTGAGAGCTTTCTACTTCCTGGCTCAGCAGAAAACACTGAGGACCTCCCATGGCGGGATGGCCTGTCGTAACTTCTATGATATTTCTTCATAGAAGGGCAACCCACCAGAATCGTATCTCGTACTATCTACCCCGAAATATTGGAGGTGGGGGGGGGGGGGGGGGGTTGGTACCACTAAATTTCCCGACGACTATATAGTTATTTGTCCTTGGTCTATTGTCATCTGCTCGATGAGATTTGAGCCCTATTCATTGGGGCGAGCAAGGGCGGATCCAGGGGGGTGGAACCGGCGTACGCACCCCCTATTTTTTCCAGAGTTAACAATTTCTGGCGGATTAAGAAACGATCCCCTTGTGAATTACTACATGGTCGGCCCTGTGCATTATTACGCCACTCCCTCTCCGCTAATTTCAAATCCTGGATCCGCCCCTGGCGAGGAGAGGGGTGTACTTTCTGGAATGTGGGACTGGTAGACTTTCCTCCGGGAAGTTTTGAAAGAATAGTCTGAGAGTGATTCTGGTGTAATCTGATTGCTGTTACACCACCACCACCCATCCCCCAGAATTTACAGCCATGCGCCCTACAACTGTTATATGATACATATATATATATTGTGAATCCAGCCTCTGCTGTGAGGCATATTTAGAAGTAGTCGTCTAGTTGGCCGGGTTTCCAATGAGCAAGCGCGGTCCCCGCCGAAGCAGGAGACCAAGAAATTTGACCATGTTGTCTTGTCTGGACTGGTGATTCATGTACGAAGAGAGTTTTTGACCGAAGCGGGACACTTTGAAACCAGTGAGAGCTCTTAACTCCGTTCCACCACAAGACGATAACTGGGTGATGGAGTTGTGGGACTTTGAGTGTGTGTGTGGTGGTGGGGGTGGGGCGCTTCTATCCTATTCAAAAACAAACTCCATTACAAGCCGCCAATAGGTCAGGCCCGTGGAGCAAAACAATC
This sequence comes from Pictodentalium vernedei, assembly GCA_031216915.1. Classification (NCBI taxonomy): domain Eukaryota; kingdom Metazoa; phylum Mollusca; class Scaphopoda; order Dentaliida; family Dentaliidae; genus Pictodentalium; species Pictodentalium vernedei. The sequence continues at coordinate 288,370,856 of CM062293.1, forward strand.
TAGTATCCCCGTAACTGTTTTGGTGGGGGTGGGGCCGTAATCACTGGAAACGGGTTTCAAATTGTCGCGCCCGCTCAATAAATGGAGTAGGTTCCTTAACTGGGAACTTGGCAAATTCCTAACTTGCCAGATCTCCATGCTGGAATTAAAGCAGCTTGAGTTGACTGAAGAAGTCTCACAGGAATATAGAAATACCAGAGACACCCCTCCCTCTTCGTCCATTGGAAGGGCCATTCCATGATTTTCGGGAGAAAGGTGGACGTAAAAGCATTCAGAATGTGTTTGTTGGTGGGGGGGGGGGGGAGGGGGTGGAAGGGGAGAGGGGGACACCGCCTTAGAGTGTACCCTGTCTTGGAATATGCTGTATATTTTTTGGTAACCAACCAAAGTACCTTACAAGGAAGCGCGGAACAATGAGCTGGGCAATCACTGGGGAACCACAGCCCTGGGGCAACTCTGGTTCGGCCCAGTATGATGAAATTTTAAATACGCAGCCAGAAAGACGCTAGTATTTCGTCTTTAGATGTAGCAGAACAGACAGATCATACTGGGAATCCTCGGCTACTTCTCACGAGCACTCCACCCCTCCCACCGCCCGCCCATTCTCCTCCTCTACCCTAACACACACAAGTTTCCTCTTCGTCCATAATAAAATTGATATGTCAGGGTCGGAGAAAATACGGGTTTAAATTCGGGTGAGGGCATTTACAACCTCTAAAACAGTCCAAAGGTGGATATCTTGACGGTTTTGTCCCCTTCCCAACCCTGCTATTCCAAAGTCGTAAGTTGATTTCCTTTCCGGCTTGTAACTCGTAAGTCATAAGTCATAAGTCATAAGTCGTAAGTTGATTTCCCTTCCGGCTTGCCGTATTTGCCACTTATCTTTCACTGTAACAGTCCGCTTGAGATTCCAAATTTGATCTTTACAACTCATAAAGGGTACGTTTCCGTGGGCCATTCGGAATGTATTCAGAATTCACCCGACTAGTGTGTCATGCGCAGTTCAATTACAGAATCTTATTCTCAAGGAAACGTTCATTTGACGTTAAATGATATTCAGAATAATCGATATGGATCAAGACTGCGCTTCTCGTCGAAGAATTCACAGACGACACAGAAAAAGTTGGTTGCGTTATCGGCAGCTAACAAGAATTATTCTGTGCACAAGCACTCAACAAATTATCAGATTTGATCATTTTTAATAAAATATATCTTATATTATCAATACTAAAAAAATTAGTGTTGATAATATAACATATATTTTATTAAAAATGAAATTTGATAATTAGTCAAGTGCCTGTGAACGGAAGTAGATTCGACACCTAATGTAAAGTTCTGCAATGTGCAAAACCTTTGGGAACTTTTAACCTTGCAATAGCTTTCAACAATGTTTTATTTTATGGTAGAGTGAGTCGTGGCTGATACAATTTGGTCTCAACATCGAATTGGAATTATAAGAATAGTATGAATTTATTTTGAATGGTAGAGTGAGATGTGGCTGAAACAAATTGGTCTCAACACCGACACGGAATTATAAAGAGAGTCTCAGTTTATTTTTCTATGAAATTAGAGAGCTAAAGTATAGACGTAGGTACCAGGATAAGGCGTCGCCTCACAGAAACTTGGCTAGTAAATATATATGGGGCCAACAGGAGTCGTGTGTTACGGCTTCTTTCTAAATAGGTCAGTGGCGCAGTGTGTATTTGGGGCGGGGGGGGGGGGGGGTCCGGTCAACATGCCAAGTTGCATAATTTAATCACCTACTGGATGAAGATTTTAGGCGTGTGGCTGCCGTGTGCTGTAGAACAGGGAATTAGAGAGTCCGAAAGATTTCCCGTATATGATACGGCAGTAAAACTCGCAAGAAGAAACGGAGGTTGGGGCGCGTGTTGGATACCAGTCACAAAAAGTCGACTAAAGACCAGGCGGCTGTCACATGTTTGGGTTCGGTGTATAAAGTCGGTAGAGCTGCATGGGACTTTGCTCCGAGTCCTCGCGTGTTAAAGCGAATGGGCCGCAGCAGTACAGTGTTACATGGGGTAAAGCATGATAAGGCCCATATGGGTGGGGCGCAATTCTGTAGTCGCTGTTGAGTCAAAGAGGCGTTGTAGGCTACTAGAGTGACATCGCAAAAGAGTCATAGGCACGAACGACGTCAGAGCGAGAAGGTGGATGTGCACTGAGAATATTCGTGTCACTGTAACAGTGGGGGGGGGGGGGGGGGGCAATGGCGGATACAGGAATTCTCAAAGGAGGGGGGGGGGCGAATTGTGCAGATGCCGAAGGCATCTGCCGCGACTGCCGAAGGCACGAGCTTTTGTAGGGGGGTCTGGGGGTGTTCTCCCCCAGAAAAATTTTGGAAATGAGCGACCAAATGGGGCATTCTGGTGGCTTCTGGGTCGAAATCCTCTTGAATTTTTGAACGGCTAATTAACACTTTTTGAACAGCATGTTTCAGAATTTCAAATTCTGTCATACGTTCGAGACAGAATTAGAAAATTTGAAATATGCTCTTCAGATCCGTTTACCATAATATTGTATTTTGGACACACTGTTTACAGTCATAACCGACTTAACCTCAGGAGAACATTGCGATCTGCCAGCGTTTGAAAGTTTTCAGCAGTCAGCCCTCTAGGCTTAGGTACCCCATGACTATGCCAATCAAGATCCTGACCCATAATTGGCATAGCCGTGGGGTACCTCAGGCTAGGGGTATGTAACACCTCAAAATCATGCTGTGTCGGTGATGCTATAAATGAAAGCGACCAGTAGATATATTTTGCATAATTTCAACGGTATATTTGTTTTCCATAGCGAATGGTGATGGAGGAAATAAATGTCGTGTATGTTTTTACTACATAGGATACAAGCAGGGGCGGCGGAAGGTTCCATAAAGTGGTGGTGGTGGTGGTGGTGGGGGGGGGGGGTGTCACCGATTTCATGGAGCATCCAAGAGATGCGAGAGAGACGTGGGGAGACGTGGTGAGGGAGGGAGATAGAGGCGGGCGGAAGTGGGAACAAAAACTTGTTAAATTCAAAGAAGGGTGCAAGTTCATATACATTAGTCCAAATTTAGCCCGATAGACAGAAATGTATTTGTTTGGTTTGGTACGTCCACGGGACGTACCAAACCCAAAATATATTACGGTCTGTGAGGCCGATCACGTAGCAAACCAAAAAGTATATTACGACTTGAGAGGCCGAGTTTGCACCAGATATATACACGATTTGGGAAAGTTGGAGGCACAATTATACATTATCAATCATTGGTAAAAAGTGAGGGGGCGCGTGCCCCTTGTGCCCCCCGTAGCCGCCCCCGGATACATGATCATGATTTCAACCTCCAAGTTCCAACGACGGCCTAAACTGAAGGGACTTTAGCTACTTTTACAGGGGAGGGGAGGGGAGTGGGTTGTGATGAGTTTTTCAGTGGCTATGAAATACCTCGTGTACTTTTCAGTGAAGATCCCACGAAATATTTGAGAGCTACTGGAAGACTTTATACACTCCATCATACATGTACGTGGGCTCATCCACGCGAAGCTCGGGCGGTTGAGCTTGTGTAGGTCTGAGCGAAAACAGTCTTTCAGTAGTATGGACCATTTCGTGGGGTCCTCACTGAAGACCACTGTAAAAGTGCTACTGAAGGCAAAAGCCATTATAGTGGCTTCAGGGCGTAAAATGTTCTAAACATCATTCATACGTTTTATGGTAATTTTAATAGTGAATGAATATCTCTTCAATTCATGTATTGTCCCCAAATGAAAATCCTGGCTACGCACTACATGCGAGACAAACACGAGCTAAAGGGGGGGGGGGGGACCGCCCCGCCCCCTTTTGTATCCGCCATTGGGGGGGGGTACATTGTTATATAGGGTATACAGGCTACGGAAAGAAGGCGTTGTGCAATAACCTCGGTAAAAGCATCGGGTCGAGCCGTATTGGAAAGGCCCAAAAGCCCCAGCGACGTTAACCCTTTACTTAACATGAAAAGCAGACGACACTTGCAAAAATAATTCTTGAATAACTAATTTTTTTCATTTTTTGTCTCAAAAACATAGGTTATGACCCCTCATTGGAACGAGCTCGACGAGCTCGTTCCAATGAGGGGTCATAACCTATGTTTTTGAGACAAAAAATGAAAAAAATAATGAAAATTAATTGGCGATTTTTGAGAATAGCGCTGGCCGGTTTTGGCTGTTATATTGGGTAAAGGGTTAAGGCCCCGCTGACCGACCGACCACATCCTGGAAAATCTAACGGATTTGTTTACGTAAATAAAACTGCTTCAGTGGTCATGGACCTTCTTCAGAGACCCTTCAGAGGCATGGGGGATACACGTGGACTTCTAGCCATATACTGTACATACCAACACATAGCGCTCTACTACTTTACAAGGTCTGTACCCAGTCACATAAGCCTTGAAATCCCATTCTAATACCACATCTGTGAACCATAAAGGTTTTATTTGCACAATCGCGTACGAAAGGTTGATGGTTCACAGATGACGGAACCTGTCAATTCTTTTCTTAAATTGCACACGTGTAACATGAAGGGACGAGGAGGCGTGCAGCCACCCCACCCCCACCCCAAACAAAAAAAATCACATAAATTCTCACCCCTGGAGGCATACATGTATGCTATTTGTCGCGTGTGAGTGGAGGTGGCGTATTTTAGCTTACAGTACTGACCACGAAAACACCATTCTGAAAGGTTCAGCTATGCCATTTTCACGATACCCCCCCCCCCCCCGCCCCAAAACTCCATCCCCAATTACATAACTTCTGCAATTGCAATTCCGTAAAAGAAGACATCTTTCGGTCCCACCACTTTCCTATAATAAAACCCAATCAATCAGATTACTAAACTGTTATAACAGATAATTAGTTTGTTTATTGAGGGTTACGGCACTTTCGAATGCCAAGGCCATATCGTGTCGAGCAGTTTTACAGATGGAGAAAGCCGGAGTATCTAGAGAACCATCGCACAGCGACAAGTAACTGCTAGACTCTTCAACGGACTCACCAGACACTAGACACATGAGCATTGGTTGAATGCGCGCGTGCCATCAACGCGCAGCACACCTAAGAACACTTTGCACCTGTGCCCCTGTGTGCGCAGTTTGAAGTGACTTGCTCAGTGTCACAATGCAAGTGGTATGGACATCTTTCGAACTGTTGATCTCCCGGTCACAAGTCCGATGCGCCAGTCAATGTGCTCCCCATTAGTTGCTTTTAAAAGATAACTATAACAGATCATTAATTGGTAAAAGTAGATAAGGCCAAATTAATCTGTTACAACAGAATATTAGTTGGCTATTACTGTATAAAAACTGTTAAAAACAGATTATTAGATGGTTATAACACATTACTAATTTGTTAAAACAAATTATGAATCTGTTATAAAAGTTTATTAATCTGTTGTAACAGATAAATAACTGGAGACGGATTGGCACTAATTCGCCACCGTTGAAATTTCGGCCTCAAGGTTTTTGATGCACAAAAGAATTTAGTTAGTGCGCATGCGCAAAACTATTTAGTCAGTGCGCAATACTGCGCATGTCTGGAATAACGTTTATTCCTCCTCGAGAGGTGGATTAACAAAATACATTCCGAACAGTATTCCAGAATACATTTTCTTGAAGAAAACGACACGAATCACATTCTGCCTTATCTGCGCATGTCCAGAATAACACTAGTATTCTCGAATGGCCCACGGAAACGTACCCAAGTACTTTCATTTTTTCTGAATACTTTCTCGATTTTCCGAATGGATGTTGTCGTATAAACAGTGGTTAACATCCACGAAAACATCTTTTAACACCGAAAAATAAGCCTCCTATAAAAGAAGGTATAAGCCTTTGGGCAATAATTTTTAGAGGAACTTCTGAATACTGTTCTTTTATCAAAGTCACCTAACTTCGTGCATCAGACCGACATAATAATAACAACACTTTGGCCAGCCGCTGATTTGTCGCGGTTCTCGGACATATCCAATCACCACAATGGGGCGAATTTTGGACTGTTCTGGTTGCAATGGTTCCGCGCCAAAGTTTTCCAGGCATTTCCAAATATGACATGCCATACTGTATACACTCTCTTCAAATGCAAATATTCTGTAGCTTAGTATCTAACCCATAACATGTATTACATTTCACAAATTCACAAGAATCATATAACACTATCTGATTAAGTAGAAATAAACAATCTGAATGTGGGTGGAATAATTTATTGTCAAAGGCAAGACTTCAACCTAAAAAATGCTGAAACCAGAAATTTTCAGCCACCTAGCAGCCTCAAAAGCAGAATTTTCCAACCTACCAACCCCTGGAGCAGAGCATCCCCTGTTTCTAAAATGCAAATTTTTTTTATATGTTTAGCTCACCTACATCTGTAAGATGTGGTGAGCTATTGTCATAACCTCGGGCGTTGGCGTCAGCGTCGGCGTCCGGCGTGTCCAATATTGTATGATTTAATGTTAAGGTTAATTTCTCAAACATCAGTGGGCTCAGGCCTTTCATATTGCATATGTAGGTTGTAGGGGACTATCAGAACAGTATTTAACCCTGATACTACTACTTTTTTCAAAATTTGACCTAAAATTTTCTGCCAAAAGTTGTTGTAAGAATTTGCATTTAGGTGTTGTAAGAATTTGCGTTAAAGTCAGCTTTTGTGCAGATTGTGCTGCTTTAACTTCTCATTACTGTTGATTTTCATATTTCAATATAGTAACAACTGTAGGTATTAACCCGACTGTATGCAGAAATTTAACGGAAATTTTCTTTTTTTTCAGTCAAAATTTTTATGTTTTTCTCCCACTTGGTAAATTTTAAGTTCTAAAAGTTTGTGTTAAAGTGAGGTGTTAAGGTGAGTTCTCAAAGATCAGTGGGCCCAGGCCTCTGATATTGCATATGTAGGTTGTAGGGGACTATCAGAACAGTATTTAACCCTGATACTACGACTTTTTTCCAAATTTCACCTAAAAATTTCTGCCAAAATTTGTTGTAAGAATTTGCATTTAGGTGTTGTAAGAATTTGCGTTAAAGTCAGCTTTTGTGCAGATTGTGCTGCTTTAACTTCTCATTACTGTTGATTTTCATATTTCAATAACAACTGTAGGTATTAACCCTACTGTATGCAGAAATTTAATGGAAATTTTCTTTTTTTTCACTCAAAATTTTCATGTTTTTCTCGGACTTGGTAAATTTTAAGTTGTAAAACTTTGTAAACTTTGTGTTTAGGTGAGTTGTATGTGTCTTTCCAGGCGATTAATATTCTACACTTGGGTTACTGAACTCCATTGCAGTAATATTTAACCCTCATTACATGCATATTTGAGGAATTTGAGGCTGATTTTCTGCCAAAACTTGTTGTAAGAATTAGCGTTTAGGTGTTGTAAGAATTTGCGTTAAAGTCAGCTTTTGTGCAGATTGTGGTGCTTTAACTTGTCATTACTGTTATTTTCTCATTTCAATAACAACTGTAGGTATGAACCCTACTGTATGCAGAAATTTAACTGATTTCTTTTCTTTTTTTCAGTCACAATGTTCACGTTTTTCTCTGACTTACTCAATTTTAAGTTCTAAAAGTTTGTGTTAAGGTGAGGTGTTAAGGTGAGTTCTGTTTCTATGTGTCTTTCCAGGCAATTGATATTGTACGCATGGGTTACTGAACTACGTTGCGCCCTTATTACATGCATATTTGAGGAATTTGAGGGGGATTTTTGGGACTTATATTCACTTTCTTTAAAAAAAATTTTTTTTTACTTTTTTTTTTTATTTAATACTTTCTCATACTTGTTACTAGTAACATTAAGGCTTATTTTAGTTGTTGATGTGATTTATTTTTGTTGGGACTTATAGTCACTTTCTTGAACGAATGTTTTTCCGCAACTCCTCTTTAACCAATGAATGTACTTCAATTACAATTTCAGTGATTTATGAAAGCCTTTCCTAATTCTTATTTATGATTTAATATCTGGCCTCACGATTCATATTCTTAATCATAAACATTTCGAAAAGAAAAAAATGCTTTTATATCCAATGATTCTATGTTGAATTGATATATAATAAATGCAGAAATATAGACTTTCCAAAGCCATCACATAAACCACATTAATCATTTGATGCCTAGTTAATGATTTATATTAACTAAATATTAGGCATGTTACATTGGAATGACATTATCAAGCGCGAATGTAGGTGAGCGTTGGGATGTAACATCCCTCTTGTAAAAATTTGCGTTAAAGTCAGCTTTTGTGCAGATTGTGGTGCCTTCACCTCTCCTTACTGTTTGTTTTCTCATTTCAATACCGTAAAACGGGGCTACTTTGCCAACCCCGTGGCTACTTTGCCAACCTGCCCAGAAAAGGATAAGTATGAATCTTACAACTATTATACAGAAAATATTGATGATCATTCTTGTGATATTGTTTAATGGATATAAGAGTTAGCTCCCTTGTGCCAGAGGGCAGCTGAAGCTTCTCCAAAAGTCAAGGTCAGACAGTGTCCTTGTGGAAGTTAAAAGACACCAATTTTGAAAACACCTCCAAATTTCAAGACTATCTCCGTGTGGAAGCCTGAACAAGAAGAATAGGTGAGTTGATTTTTTTTACTTTCTATTTGTATATTCATAGATATCTTCAGCTTTACTGAATCTCTCAAATTTTTTTTAAATTTGAAAAAATGTTTCTCAGCATGGTATTCTGTGAAGTTGTGGGGCTACTTTGCCAGGTTGGCAAAGTAACCCCCAAAACTTCCTGAGTTTTAAATTCAATTATTATTGATATAATGGGCCAGAGAATATCAGTTCCAACATAGAGCCTTTCGTACCTCAAAGGTTGTAGTATGTTCTACTTGAGTAGCTTTAGCACTGCCTTTGCAGCCTTTCTTTCATGTACATGTACAAATACTTTCGATTTGACTTCATGTACATCAACCAGCATTCATTTTCACTCTCTGTCTCAAGTTAAAGTTGACCCAGTTCAACAAATGTCACCTTACACATTAATGAAATAAATAAAATAAATAACCCATCCAACTCAAAATCAGCTGCAAAAGATGAAGGTAACATTGTGTTTTGAGTGATTGGTAATAGTAGTATTAACCCTTTACCCAACGCAGACGATTTCAAAATTTATTATTTGAAATAACATTTTTTAAATTTTTCAAAATATTTCAACAAAACCATATCATGTGACCCCTCTTTGGAATGAGCTCGTCGGGCTCGTTCCATAGAGGGGTCACATGATATGGTTTTGTTGAATTTTTTCGAAAAATAATATTTTTTCAGCTGCTGAATTTGCATATTACGCGGGCGGATACAGGCGATTCGTTAGGTAAAGGGTTAACCCTTTATCCAATGTGACAGCAAAAGCCGGCAAGTATTTTTTACAAAAATCGCCTTTCAGATTTTATTATGCTTTCAATTTTTGTCACAAAAATAGAGCTTATGACCCCTCATTGGAACAAGCTCATTAAGCTCATTCCTATGAGGGGTCATAAGCTATTATTTTTTTTCGACAAAACATGAAAATATTTAGTTATTCGAGAAATGTTTTGGCAAGTGTAGTCTGCTATCCGTGTTAGGTAAAGGAAGGGTTAATGAAATTATAAACTTGATCAGTTGGAGGAAAATGCAGTTTGGTATTCAGATTTCACTGTCAGTTTCATTTTATCCATCACTTTATTTTATTGCTCCCATTCCGTTAAAAAAGCATTGAGGGTGGGGGGTGGTGACTTGCATTCTCGCAACATGATGATAAGAACAGCTTAATATATCTTATTTGCCTGAATATTGTAATCCTGTTCCTCTGCAGCCCAGGCCCATTACAGTTAAGCCTCAAAATAAGGTGTAGGACACTTGCTGAATGAGGTTCTCAGATGGTGAATTTTGTGACGCTACCACACACAGTGGGCAGACGTTAGTGTTGAAACGATTAACCGACTAATCGATGTCGACGCGATTATTAAATTAGTCGATCCCTAAATCTGCTAGTCGATTAGTCGGAACATCTGCCCCAACCATACACCATCCCCTTAAATTCACCCAACATTGTTGCAAATGTCACAAGTAAACTCCCGAAATCAAAAAACAACCCACGGAAATAACGCGTTTGATGTTTCCGACTGCATGAATAACAACCGTAGTTGGCCAACTGACCAGAGATTGAATAAGACCAGGGGTGCGTGAAGTAAACAGGGAAAAATATATGGGTGAGCTTATTCTCGAGGGAGCAGCCTGCAGGAAAATTAGGACCCAAAGTTGACATGAAATTAGGCCACCTACGGACATCAATTTGTTCTCCAGGTACTGGAAAGTTCGAAATGTTTTACAGGGACACACTAAAAAGTGTAGTCCGTGTCCGTGTCCGTGTCGGAGAAAAAGTGTAGTTGGGAATTAAATTATCATTTTCTCCTGTATTTGTTGGTTGTTTTCTATGAAATTTGGAAAGTATACTCAGGGGACGATACCAAATATATATGCCAAAAGAGAAGCTTGTACGATGTTATTTTACGATGTTAGAAGACATTTTCTCTTTCAAACACACTAAAAAGTGTAGCTGACTCGGCGCCGTGTTAACTAATTAATTGGCTTACGCTGTGTTGACACATGATTATGAGGAGATTAGTGGGGTGTTGATTGGATTGATAGATTTTCTTTCATTACTTTTTTTTCCATTTACATAAGATTATGTTAAATGTCCGTGGTGGGTCGTTACACGCACGCTCTCTCTCTCTCTCTCTCTCTCTCTCTCTCTCTCTCTCTCTCTCTCTCATGCGCCCTCTCAGTCTCACTCTGTTTCACAAATCGGTTGCGATGAATGAATGAATGAAACTGTGACTGACAGAGAAGAAAAGAAAACCAAACAGCAACGCCGGTTTGGGTAGCGGCCCCGGTATATTGACCATAGCGGTTACAAAAAAAGAGTGGAGAAAGCTCCGCCAGTATAGTTTTGAATATCCGGGAGTCATCCATCAAGCCTTCAGGGAGATAGGATGCGGGGGGGGGGGGGGGGGGGATATATGTAATATCTGGTTATCCTTCTGGAATTTCAAATACCACCCCCCCCCCCCCCCCCCCCCCACCTCCGGCGAAAAAAAAATTAATTATCCCTTAAATGTTTTTTTTTTGTTAAATCAATAATTAAAATACTTTCCACCAAAATGGCGGCGGAGAAACAAACATTGAAGTATAGTCTAGGACGCTGCACATTGAGTGAAGAATGAAGTGGACGGAGACAAAAACAATAAACTAAATTAAAATAATAAGAATTTTACAATACCACCTGGAGTTGTACATGTAGGACAGACGTTGAAAAATTGAATTCTCTTATATTTTCCAAATGTTGATAATTTCAACACTTGACATTATTTCTTTGGAAGCTCTCGTGGAAAGTTTCCAAAGATATTATGTCAGGTGTTGGAATTTGTAAAATTTGTAAAATTGTGGAGTAGTCCAGATGACTAATACCGGACTCGGTCTCCAACCGTGATGCCCACGACACAAAGCTCGTGGAGCCCATTGAATATAAACAAAACGGGAAAGGGCGCCATGTCAATAAAAGAGGGCCTAAACGAAGATGGAATGTTAGACGTAATAAACGTCTAAACCTCTCCAGACGAAATCACACTGTGTCTAAATTGAAACACAGATTGCATATTTCTCAGCTAGCTGATACCGCTGAGCAGTACATAACTAACATGTCGAATCTCGAATTGACAGATTATGAGAAATTGGTACTTGGCAAAGGGTTAAAGTTCATACCCACACCCACTAAGCCATCCACCAGCCACTTCAAATATGACATTCAACTCCTGTGTAATAGAATTAGACTCAAAATCATACACAGTGATAAGGGGAACAATTTTATCAACCCTTTCCATGACAAGCTGCACACGACTCCCACTTCATGCAACAGTGTGTTAGCCGAAACATATCTATCTAAAACAAGAATAGAACTAAACCGTCTTGTGAAAATACAAACATTACGAAAGTGCCGGGACAACATGTCCCGAGGCGAGAGACGGGCTTTATCGGCCCTCCGCAGAAACCACACAGTTGTCATAAAGGCAGCAGATAAAGGCAAGAACACGGTCCTTATGACCCGTGAAGCATATATTAAGGAGGGCATACGCCAGCTTACATCAGCGGCGCACTACAAGTCTATTGATTATGACCCCACAATGGAAACGCTTGTTAAAGTTAAAAACTGTCTCCATCAAATGCACAATATGCGGGAGATAGACAGTCGGATGCTTACCTCCCTTATACCGGAACCGGAGAGAGTGAGCCTACCGACGCTATACCTACTCCCCAAAATACACAAGCAACCTCCAACTACGGGCCGCCCAATTATATCGGGCTGTTGTGGCCCTACTGCTTCAATCTCGGGACTGCTGGATTTCTTTTTAGTACCCATAGTACAAAGGCAGCCCACTTATATACGTGACACAACTGACTTCATCTTCAAAATTGAAGCCGAATCAATCCCTAAGGGAGCCTTTCTTGTGTCCGCTGACATCGCCAACATGTACACAGATGTTTCACATGCGGAGGCCATTACAGCTGTACGGGAAGCACTTGAGGAACACTTAACCCTCCATAATCCGCTCCCGAAGCCCTCCACCAATTCATTACTGAATCTCCTAGAAATCATATTGAAGAGTAATTGCTTCAGCTTTGATGACCAGAAGTATATCCAAACGCTGGGCGCCGCAATGGGCAGCAAATCTAGCCCTGAAATATCGGATATAACTGCCCACAAATGGGAAAAGGAACTACTTAAGATGGATACCCAAATGAACATACAACAATGGTTCAGGTATCGAGACGACACATTCATTATATGGCTTGGCTCGATTGATGAGCTCCATACATTTATGGCAAGAGCTAACGACTCTCACCCCACATTCCGTTTTGTCTATGAAGTATCAGACCAAAGGGTTACATTCCTAGACACGGAAATTTACAAAGGGGCGCGGTTTCGAGACACAGGCATACTTGACATCAAACTCCACATCAAGCCTACCGAAACCTTTCAATATCTCCACCGCTCGTCAGCCCATCCAGAGGCGACGTTCCGAGCTTTTGTGAAAGGTGAACTTATCAGATTCATCCGAAATAATTCAGATGAAACTATGTACCAACATTACTCTGAATTATTCTTTCAGAAGCTATTGGATCGGGGTTATCCCCCACATGAAATTTTGCCAATTGCCAATGAGCTCAATTATAACGAAAGAGCGCGGCGTCTCCAAGCCACGGCCACCAAACACAAGGCCAAAAATACTGAACCTCCACTAGTATTCACAACCATATATAATCCATATATCAAACGAATTAAAAAGGCACTGCTAAAATTCTGGTCGCTAATGAGTGAGTCGAAGGAACTTAGAAAATTGTTCCCCGAACCTCCAATTCTCGCATTCAAACGCGGAAAAAATCTCAGGGATATTCTGGTACAAGCCAAACTTCCCAGATTGCATTCCTTTCCTGACAATACAAAGGAACCTCCAAACGAATGTGTTCCAGGAGATTGTTTGCACAATTGAAGTTCCTCTCTGATGAAACAGATCACAATCACCACATAAGCCCAAAAAACAACACGGGCAGTCCACCTGTGAAAAACAGGCTTCAGCGGATTAAGCTAATAACATGGACTCTTATTGTAACATGTTTACACAATCATAAGACGAAACATTTTGGTCCTCTGTCACACCTAGTGACATCTTGCGACCCGGCCACCAACAGTGGCTTCAATACGTCATATCATACACAATGTTTTGATTGGCTGTGACACAAAATGACGCCCCACTAGTCACACCCTGCTGGAATCATACCCGATTCCACGAGCGTATATATACGTGCGAGCATGAAAGGCAATGGCAAAAAAAACGAAACCGAGGAATATCGTGTTCTTCCGCAACCCGTTCAGTGTCACAAGTGTCAGAAATTTGGGCACTTGTCACACAAATGCAACGGGGAGCAACGATGTATGAAATGCGGTGACAAACACATCGCGAAGGCATGTAGTGCTAAAACTCTGAAATGCCCGAATTGCGGTGGTCAACACCCCAGCAACTACCGGGGTTGTAGCCACTTCAAAAAAGTTAAAACAAACATCCAGCTTAAAGCTCTAAATGTAAGTAATGTCGAGAACTCATCTTCCCCTTATTCCACGTGTACTCTAATGGCTGGCTCTATTTTCAGCATAATGAAGAAACACTTGGACACCAGTCTTTCGGACGTTTGCAAAGAGATTAGTAAAACAGCCTCCAAGTTATATAATACTCAAATATCTCACACACTATTAGAAGCGGCCGTCAACAGAATATAATTATGTAACAATATTACAAATAGTAATTAAACTTAAATAAACTTAGTACAGTTATTCCTAAACCATTCATGGATACACTAAAAATAGTCCAGTGGAACGCTCGAAGCGTTAATCAGAAAAATTTGCAAATGTCACATTATTTAAAAAATACGGACGTTATTGGAATTAGCGAAACCTGGCTTAAACCAAACAAACAATTCTCGTTATGTGGTTTTGATATTATTAGAAGAGATCGCCCCGCCCAAAAAGGCGGCGGTGTCGCTCTGTTAATAAGGCAGGAGATTAAATACAAATCAATACCATGCGACCACCTCAATGCTGAAGTGATTGCAGCTGAAATTGAACTTGACCACAAACACGTGGCCATTATATCATATTATAACAAGCCGCAAGCAACAGTAGACAGTAAAGTATTTGAATTTTTTACCAACAAGTACAAGCACTGCATATTCTTGGGTGATTTCAATTCCAAACACCAGGTATTCGGTTGTCATAAGACTGAGCCTAATGGTGACGCCCTTTTCCATATCATTGAAGAACTCGATCTATTCGTGGTAAATAACGATCAAGACGTAACATACATAAGCAACAACCCACTCCATCAATCAGATATCCTAGACTTGATTATCACCAGCAAATCACTAACCAGCCAAATGCAAGACATATTTGTAGGAGACGATGATCTAGGCAGTGATCACCTGCCGGTTCACGCCACTCTGAAATGTAATACTGGTCCCGCAAGGTATCCTCCCGTGAATAGGAGGAACCTATCAAAAACTGACTGGAACCTCTTCAGAAACATTATCGAAGTAAAAATAAAGGCAAATGACCCCTCAAATGTTCATGAACTAGAAAAAGCCTGCACCCACCTTAACGACGTTATCAACAGTACGCTAGATGAAATCTGTCCCAAGCAAACAGTAAAGACGCGGATAAACAGAATAACCCAAACAACTCTTCAAATAATCAAACAAAAAAGAAAAGCCTTCCGGGCTTACCAATCAGAGAATGATCAAATGAAAAGAGCAGAACTTAAAACCGCGTACAATCGCCTTCATGGGGAAGTAAAAAAGGCCATAGCTAACGACAATCGCGTGAGATGGGAAAAAGCAACCGAAAACCTAAATGGGCTGAGAGAACCTAAGAGGTTCTGGGATACATTTAAAACTCTTACTGGCCAAAAGAGCAAAATTGCCAATAATAATGCGCTAAAGACTAGCGACGGATCTATGGCCATAGACGACAAGGCAAAGGCCAGTGCTTTTGCCGAACTTCTAAAGAAGGCACATCGTCCACAAGAAGGGAACAGATATGACAACGATTTTAAGGTACGAGTAAATAAATTTGTCCAAGATAACAACTCAATCTTCAATGAACCGAACTTCGACAAAGGGCATGAAGACGGGGACGACCATGAATTAACCGAACCAATAAGCGTAGAAGAGGTCATGGGTATAATCAGAAAATGCAGGTCATCTTCGTCCCCAGGAGAAGACGAAGTCTCTTACAAAATAATGAAACAGTGCCCCAACATCTTCTACTGCAGACTTACCAAACTCTTAAACTGCTGTCTCTCCTGTGGGTACTTCCCAAAATGCTGGAAAGTGGCCACGGGAGTCATGATACCTAAACCCGACAAAGACCTTACCAACCCTTCTAACTACCGCCCAATCAGCTTGCTTAGCTGTGTTGGGAAAATATTTGAGCGGATTCTCACTACGAGACTTCGCAGCTATCTCGAATCAATCAATTTTTTCAACAAATGGCAAAGAGCGTATAGGAGTCAGAAAGAGGGAATCGAACACGTATATAGACTGGTCGATTATATGAAAACAGCATTTAGTCAAAACGAAATCGGAACCGCGCTTTTCTTGGATGTAGAAAAAGCGTTCGACTCGGTATGGCACAATGGCGTGAGATATAAACTAGCGAAAATGGGATTACCCACTAAAATTCTAAGGATCATATCATCATTTCTAACTGACCGAAAAATCAAGGTGAGGGTTAATCGCGAGGTGTCAGAGGAAGTAATACTCGAAGCGGGAACACCACAAGGGTCGGTTCTAAGTCCGCTTCTTTTCATAATATATGTGAATGATATAGAAAAAGTAGGGAAAAACTTTGTTGAACTATCGCAGTTCTCAGATGACAAAGGCATTTGGACAGCCAGCAAGTCCAGAAACATAATTAAAAATCGTCTGCAGGATACCATTCGCGATCTTGAAAGCTGGTGTGCCCTGTGGCGCATCAAACTCAATGCCGCCAAAACTCAAAAAGTTACGTTCTTCAAAAAGCAAAGGAAAAAACCAGTCCCGAGTATCGATCTCCAGTTATACGATCACAAACTAGAAGCAAACAAAGAGGCCAAATTTTTGGGATTTATCCTAGATAGCAATCTCAGTCTAAACAGTCACGTAAACTCCATTACGGTTAGAGCTACTAAACGTATCAATTTTCTGAGGATGATCAGAGGTAGAAATTGGGGAGCAAACAAAGATGTGCTTCTCAAGCTCTACAAAACATTTATACGTCCGGTACTAGAATACGGTGCCATAATAACAAGCGACCTAAGCAAAACCAACATTCAGAAGCTACAGAGGGTTCAAAATTATGCCCTGCGAGTGGCACTATGCAAACCGAAATGGACACCGATAAAGGAACTTCACGAGCTAGCAAAAATAGAAACTATTGATACGCGATTAAAAGACCTACAAACCAAAACCCTCAACAGACTCCAAGATAGTGAATTAATGGTTGAGTTGAACGAACACCGATCCCTTAACAGAAAAACAAAATAAGTTTCCAGAAAATAAAAAAAAAAAAAAAAAAAAAAAAAATACTAAAATAAAATAAAAATTATACAATATAACTAAATCGCGTGGAGTCAGTGAGGATTGCCTCGCTACTCATTGGGAACTTTAGGATAGAGTCTGTGAGGACTGCCTCGCAACTCTGCTGAAGCGCGATTGAAACGCGTTTAATAAGATCTATATAACAAAACCCTCCACATACTCCAGGATAGTGAATCAATGGTGAAGCTGAACGAACACCGAACCCTAAACAGAAAAACAAAATAATCCACAGTAAATTAAAATTACTCAATAGAATTAAACTGCGTGGAGTCAGTGAGGATTGCCTCGCTACTCATTGAGGTCTTTAGGATTGAGTCTGTGAGGATTGCCTCGCAACTCTGCGTGTTGGGAGTGGACTCCGAAGAAACACACCCCTTACCCCATCCATAGCAACAATCACACAGCAGGCACAATATACAATAGCGGATACCTATCTTTCTCTCTACCTTTTACTTTTCTAACTGAACATTCTCAAATTTTCTTGCAACACTCTTATCAAGAAGACGCATGGAAATGGTAGACAAAGCGTAGGAGGAATTGGTGCAACCTACCTTTCTGCAACATATACAAGAAACCACCAAACGCTAGGCAAGGATTGAAACAAGCTTGTCTGGCTGGGAACGAGTGTACATTTGATATAAATAAACATTTGAATAAAGATTTAACAGCCCTTTTAAGGGCTTGAGGGTGTGTGTCAGTGATTTTTTTTTTTTTTTTTTTTTTTTTTTTTTTTTTTTTTTTTGGGGGGGGGGGGGGTTGGGGTGGGGTGGAGGAGGTCATTTGGGATTCCCGAAGGATAACCAGATACCTCAAAATCACATACGGCATCCTATCTCCCAGAAGGCTTGATGGATGACTCCCGGTTTCTTAAAACTAAACTGTTGGAGCTTTCTCCACTTCTTTTTTGTAACCGCTATGGTCATATACCGGGGCCGCTACCAAACCGGCGTTGCTGTTTGGTTTTCTTTTCTCTTCTTCCCTTAAACTTGCCATCGCACAACATTACATTCTGGCTCGCCACAATGGTGGGACTCAAACCTCTACCATCGCCGAACTGGAACCGAACAGAGCTCGCTCTCTAATAGTTTTAAAGGCGTTGGGGGATTGAGTATTGACCATCTAACACTCCAGCTTAAACTGCCGGGTATTCTATCCGCGTGCATAACCCCCTCAGACTCCATTTTGGGCAATAGGAAAGCTAGGCCTGTGTGATCCAAGGAAAAAAAAAATAAGGTTAACCGGGTCGCAAGGGATTTGTAAATCCCACATCGTCCCTGCGCGCCTTCGGCGCGCTAAAACCTTTCATTCATTCAGGCAATCATTACTTGCTCTATCTTACATAGATACATAGTAGAATTTCACAATGCGACCTTTCAAAGCCACCAACTTTAACAGGAACCGGAATCGTACCATGAGGCGTGCCCAGCCGTACAAGAAAATCCGCATGCCTAATGTGGATCCTTCCCTTGGCAAACATGAAGGCCTTGTACAGCAGCGGAAAGAATATGCCGAGGCCTGGAAAGAATATGTCCAATCACCAGAGTGGACATTCTCTGTACGTCCGCCAATAGTAACCGGCTTTCCTGGGGACGACATTCTTGCATCCAAATTAGAGGAAAAGGCTTCAGAAGCCTCCTCCCAAATGAAGGAAACTATCATCTCCCATTTGGAAGAGTGGAGCAATCAAGCGCCACCATCCGTCCAGACAGAGGATGAGCGAATAGCCGCCATGGCGACAAAAATTTCCATTATGGTCGCCCAGTCTCTACTCCAGCAGGCTCAACCACAAGCATCCTCATCGGCCACCAACGCATAGACATATACCAGCGATTCCAACGGCCCTTTTCAGGGCCACCATACTATTAAAAAGATTACCTTTCACAAACACACTGTGAACAGCTTCGCATGTAGTAGGAAGCGGAAAACAATTCCCTCCTACTCACCCCACAATGAAATCATACGCACCATGTGGGTGTCTATAAAATGGGTGTTAGTATGTTCCTGACATACTCTAACATTAATCACTCCTAATATAGAAGTGAACAAATATTTAAACCCTTCTTAACCCCTAACTGGGGACAACATAGTACGCAATACTCAATCTGGGTTTACACTTGACCAACGAACCGTACTAGGGTCTTGATACGTACATAATTAGCATTTATCACAATGTGATAATCAGGCTGAGTCCAATCTCAGTATCAGATATAGGCACAGTATTCAAAACCGACAAGGGCCTATTCAAACTGACGACTTGGTTGCGTATAGTTTATTGTCTAAACTAACTCAATTACATGACAAACAGCAACTCGTCGACTCCATTCATTGTCATGAGTTGTGAACTTGAATAAATATGTGAGCTAATCCTAGCGGGATAATCAAACTAAGCCAATTTTATGCTTAGCACACGGTAACCACCAGGGCACTCCCGGGGTTGCTTCTGACGGGCTCGTGGTGCCTGCCCTCCCCCCCCCCCCCCCACTTACATACTTACATACTTACAATTTGTAAAATTGTGGAGTAGTGGAGACCCTGGAACATTTTCTCATGGAATGCCCAAAATATGCCCTAGTTCACTATATAGGCAATGAAACACTTCATCTTGAGAGACCGCACGGTGATGCCAAAACTAAGCAGCAACCATGCAAGCGAACGTTACCACCGTACTCCACGTGCTTGTTGGTAATCGCGACACTTGACATGATTTGTAAGGTTGGTCTCCGTGCTTGAGAGCTTCCCAAGAAATGATGTCAAATTTTGGAATTATAAATAATTGGGTGAAAAAAAATCTTGTTCTTATTTCGTCTGGTTTTAAAATACGATCGACACCTTTATCCACTGTCGCAGGGAATCCAACCACAAAACACTCGGAACGACATACCAACTAAATTTACTTTTGCTTGTTATAAATATGTTTGTTATTTGTTCATTGTTGAGCTGTATCTCTATATCTTTGTGCTAAGCTATATCCTTCATGTCCTGTACTTATCCAATAAAATACTGAAAATTAAATTATTCGTTGATTCTTTCATCCACACCCCACTAATCTCCTCATAATCATAAAAGAACCAGGGTAATCAGTCCGTCTTGCTGTGTCAACAGCCAACACAGCGTAAACCAATTAATTAGCTAACACGGATCCGAGTCAGCTACACTTTTTAGTGTGTTTGAAAGAGAAAATGTCTTCTAACATCGTAAAATAACATCGTACAAACTTCTCTTTTGGCATATATATTTCGTATCGTCCCCTGAGTATACTTTCCAAATTTCATAGAAAACAACCGACAAATAAAGGAGAAAATGATAATTTAATTCCCGACTACACTTTTTCTCCGACACGGACACGGACACGGACTACACTTTTTAGTGTGTCCCGTTTTACAGAAACATCAAAGAGAAATTATGGAAGAACACATACCAGTTCGTATTTGGAACAATTTGTTATCACTAAAGAACCAATTACAAAATCCATGTGCTTTTTATTTTCATTTTGTAAATACATGCGGACAAATTCCTGGAAATCTGCGAGTTTCCGGGAAATTGAAAGTGAAACTAGCTTTTCCTCGAACTGCAACTGAGTTAAGAGGAAACCCAATCAGGTCAGGTGATGATTTTCAAAGCAGACATTATGGAAATTAGTAGGCGTGTTCGATGTATGCATAATTATGGACAGATAAGAGGTTAAGTCATAATACGAGAAGTTGTGTGGGAGTGTTCAGTGTACAATTGTTGACAGGCTGATGACTGCTGTGGGCGTTAACTGTGCTTAATTTTCGACAGGGGATGTACATCACGCATGCGTAAAGAGCACTTCCTTTTGTTAACATTCAATGGGATGGAACGAATAATATAAAAAAAAACCTGAATAATGATTTATTTTATTAAAATATCAGTGACTATATTGAGAAAAAATGATTTTAAACAGAAGCTACCAACATTAATTCTCTCTCGAAACTGAAAGAGGTTTTGAGGACTTTGAAAGCTTCACTTGCCATTGTTTCATTGCAAGTATTACTGTTAGTTTTAACCAGGGAAGAACGGCAGTACACGTGTTTGATAACAATAACATGGGGGCTTCGACTAGTCGATTAGTAATCGATTACTGCTGGCGACTAGTCGATTCCTGAAAATCACTAATCGTTTCAACACTAGCAGACGTTACCAAATTCACCCTTTGAGGACATCAGTCTGATATGTCTCGGAGAGCAAATCATTCATGAGCAGAATGAGGTTCTCAGAGGGGGAATTTGGTGAGGCTATCCGGCTGTGCTGGTGTTCTCACCAACTTCACTCTCTGGGGACCTCATTCTGCAAATGTCTGATGCCTTATCTTCAGGCTTATTTCAATCATTAACAACTGACATTCAAATCATAATAGTTCCATGTTTCTTATTTTTCAGACAATGACGAGAATCTCCAAGAAAAAGTTGGGAAGCAGACAGTATCAAAATTATACAAACAATACCCTTCTAGCAGCCATGCATGATGTGAAGCATGGCATGTCTGAATAAAGCAAGTGAAATTCACAAAATCCCACAACGTACCTTGGCAAATAAAGTGAACAAGAAACACACTGGCAGACCTGGACACTCCTTCACATTTTCTGTTGAAAAAGAGACAATGTTTGTTGAGTCATTGATTAAACTGCAGGAATGGGGATTTCCCTTCGAAACTACAACATTCAGGCTCCTCGTCAAAACGTTTCTGGTTGGTGCCAGTTGGAGCCAGTGCCAGAAGTTTTAAAGTGTCACAGGCATTGTTGGAACAAATCAATACAATATTTGATGCCCCTTGATTTTAATGACAAAGTCAAACCTACTCTACATGCAGTGGCAAAATGAATTGTTTACAGTTGATTAAATTGAATTTGAAGTTAGATGAATCCTATTCTTGTGCAGTAATGAGAATTCAGTTGCAATCCAATAGCCTGCTTATTCTCAGTTTTCTCACCCACGCCTCGTCCACTCCCCAGCACACCACTCTCTCCCTACCTCTTCCCCCACCCCCATCCCCACCCCAGTAGTCGACCTATCTGTTGCCCACATATTTGCCAGAGTGACAGTGTTGTGATGAATGATCTGGCAATTGTACACTAAAGGTATATGGTGGCATATATTTGTCAGTACCGGTAAGGTCCCACATTCCCAATTTGCCACCATGTAACTACAGCGCACACTTACCAAATCATCCATCACAACACTTTTATAGCATAATTAATCAACCACAACACTGTGTTAGGTTTCAAAATGGTCCATAGTTGGTACAGAATATATATTAAATGCAATGGTTTCTTTAAATCTGACTCGTGTACAACATCTTCATAGAAAATGGGGTGAGGTGGCAAAGTAACCCCAGACCCTGGGGTAACTTTGCCAGGCATGTTTTCTCCTTTCTACTCCAACACTACCCAACATTGGGGAATATATGACCATACAGTAAATAATGCAATGGTATCTAGCACAAATGGGCACAGAAAGATTTCTCACATTGCCCTATATAAAAAATGGCAACTGTGGAACCATTGAAAATGTGGCAAAGTAGCCCCATTTTACGGTAACTACTTTAGGTATTAACCCTACTGTATGCAGAAATTTAACTGATTTCTTTTCTTTTTTTCAGTCACAATGTTCCCGTTTTTCTCTGACTAACTCAATTTTAAGTTCTAAAAGTTTGTGTTAAGGTGAGTTCTGTTTCTATGTGTCTTTCTAGGCAATTGATATTGTACACATGGGTTACTGAACTACATTGCGGTAACATTGCGCCCTCATTACATGCATAGTTGAGGAATTTGAGGGGGATTTTTGGGACTTATATTCACTTTCTTTAAAAAAAATTTTTTTTAACTTTTTTTTTTTATTTAATACTTTCTCATACTTGTTACTAGTAACATTAAGGCTTATTTTTTTTAGTTGTTGATGTGATGTATTTTTGTTGGAACTTATAGTCACTTTCTTGAACGAATGTTTTTCCACAACTCCTCTTTAACCAATGAATGTACTTCAATTACAATTTCAGTGATTCTTCATTACGTAATGCCATTTTGCACCTCCTATTTTATTTTTTGATCTGATGTATTTTTATTAGCTCACCTACTTCTATTACAAGTGGTGAGCTTATATGATGACCTCGGGCGTCAGTGTCGGCGTCCGGCATGTCCACTATTGTAAGATTTAATGTTAAGGTTATTTTTTCAAAGATCACTGGCCTCAGGCCTTTCATATTGCATATGTACGTTGTAGGCGACTATCAGCACATTATTTAACCCTGATTCTGTGACTTTCTTTCAAATTTCACCTACAATTTTTAACCAAAACTTGTAAGAATTTGCATTTAGGTGTTATAAGAATTTGCATTAAAGTCAGCTTTTGTGCAGATTGTGCTGCTTTAACTTCTCATTACTGTTGATTTTCATATTTCAATAACAACTGTACATATTAACCCGACTGTATGCAGAAATTTAACTGCAATTTCTTCTTCTTTCAGTAAAAATTTTCATGCTTTTCTCGAATTTAGTCAATTTTAAGTTCTTAAAGTTTCTGTTTAGGTGACTTGTGTTTCTATGTGTCTTTCCAGTTGATTGATATTCTACATTTGGGTTACTGAACTCCATTGCAGTAATATTTAACCCTCGTTACATGCATATTTGAGGAATTTGAGCCTGATTTTCTGCCAAAACTTGTAAGAATTTGTGTTTAGGTTTAAGATTTTGCGTTAAAGTCATCTTTTGTGCATAATTGTGGTGCCTTCACTTATCATTACTCTTTATTTTTGTCTTTTCAAAAACTACTTTAGGTATTAACCCTACTGTAAGCAGAAATATAACTGATTTTTTTTTTTTTTTTTTTTCCTTTCAATCCAAATGTTAACGTTTTTCTTGGACTTCCTCAATTTTCAGTTGTTAAAGTTTGTATTAAGGTGAGTTCTGTTTCTATGTGTCTTTCCAGGCAATTGATATTGTACACTTGGGTTACTGAACTACATTGCGATAATGTTGCTCCCTCATTACCTGCATATTTGACGAATTTGAGAGGGATTTTTGGGACTTATAGTCACTTTCTATAAAAAAAAATGTTCAAATTTTTTTTTTTTCTTTCTTTTTGCTTTTAATACTCTGTCATACTTGTTAATAATAACATTAAGGCTTATTGTACTTGTTGATGTGATGTCTTTTTGTTGCTACTTATAGTCACTTTCTTGAAAGGATGTTTTTTCGCAACTCCTCTTTAACCAATGAATTGATTCTAATGAAACTTTCAGTGATTCTGAAAATACAGAAATATAGACTTTCCAAAGCCACCACATAAACCACATTAATCATTTGATGCCTAGTTAATGATTTATATTAACTAAATATTAGGCATGTTACATTGGAATGACATTATCAAGCGCGAATGTAGGTGAGCGTTGGGATGTAACATCCCTCTTGTTTAGTTACCTGTCTGGTAACAAACCCGTGTAAAAATTACATTTTAAAAAATAGCCAATTTTTCGAAGCCACTGTTTCCCATAATTCATCTGGTAATTTACGCCTATGTATCAGACTCCAGCTTTGGGAACCAAACTTCAAATTCTCTTGTCCAACAAAAAGCGTAATGTAATCATATATCTGATACTAAAAATATATCTCTATTTCACATGGCGTTAGTTTCAACATATGTCCTATGTTTAGGATTTCATCCCTGTGCAATAGTGCGAAACTGTAGAGCGGAACCTTAAAGAGAAAACAAGAGTGATCTCCCCTTGGATTTCACTCAGGCAAAAGAATCTGGAGTTTATCCTGAGTTGAATGAACAAAAGCCACAAGTCTCTATTTTCAACTAGTAAAAAGATACAGCAGGGCCTTTCTGATTGCCGAATAGCTTTTGCAGCCGGTTTTTGCCTGATTTTCACAACCACACCACACCACCTCAACCCTCAGATTTCTCTAAGCCAGTTCAGAGAGCATTTCTGTTATTACCACCAGCCACATTGACTGACCAGGTCCTGCCAATAGCACTAAATACAATCAAAATGTAAAACAATAAGCAGTAATAATCATAGCTGCGGGGGGGGGGGGGTGCTCTCTAGATATGAAAGCGTAAACAGCTTGACGGGCGGATGACACACACACATGACACCAATGACCAAAATGAAAAAGTAGACTGCAAATCTCTGGTCAACAATAACAACCAGGCTGTCCATAACTGCATATATTTGCCATGAATACAAGACTCGGTGTTTAGGAAAGGCAGTGCTCTACCTTAATGTTTTTGAAATCTTGACGAAAATTCAAAACAAGTGCAAAATTATGCTACATCAATAAATTTCTCCAAATTTCCGCTTATTTCCAACCAGTTGTGCTGAGATATCACTTGATGAATGTTAACTACTACTAACAATTGCACACAAACCAGAAATAATGAAAAGTTTTTGAAAAATGGTGTATTTATAACTCAAACACAAATAAGGAACTTCCTGATTCAAGAATTGACACCAACGGCAAAATGCTCTTTAAAGAGAAAACAAGAGTGATCTCCTCTTGGATTTCACTCAGGCAAAAGAATCTGGAGTTTATCCTGAGTTGAATGAACAAAAACCACAAGTCTCTATATTTTTATACTGTACCAATGACCCAGACATAGCTGGTGCTAACTCTTAAAATATAGGGCCAAACACAAATTTTGCCCCCCAATCCCCAAAATTTGCATCTAAAACTAAAGAAAACATGTCCTGAGAGGCCCTCCACACTTCGCCCCTACTGCGCATGCGCAGTGTCAAGGACGTTCCGAAATTGGCGCCATTTATCATTCTAAGTTTGGCCCTTCATCAGTTAACATCTGACTGATCTTTGTGCTTTTAAATCTCAGTTTAAATGATGCCAGACACATAAATATTAGTGAAATGGTGATTCTAAGGAGGATAGAAAAGGAGGAGAGGAAAAGAATGTGTGACAGAATATTATCAGGGCTGTAACTTAAAATTTTTTAATGAAATTATGTTAAGTTACCTATTTTCAAGGCAGCAGCCATTTTGTTGTCATTCTGATTATTTAGTTACACTGTTTTTACAAGTGTTTTTCCTCTCTCCCTGTCCTTTAAGTTCCCCCTTGCTATTCTCCCATGCTTTTGGCATAATTTCTGTAATTATTATTACTAAAATTTCTTGGGAGTTTAGCTGAATAACAGAATGAATTCTGTTCTTTCCCCATGTTTACGTCTTCACCTACGGGTGGTTAGGCGTTGTGTTCTGCATCTACCATCTGATGTTCTGCAGTTTCTTCCCTGGAAGTCTCTGTTTTGCATCAGATGGTGTATTTTTGGTAACTGATTTCGGGCCTGGGTGCCTGGAGTCTTATTTTAGTGTTTTTACACTCATTGTTTACATTTACAACAGCCCTCTGTGTGAGGGGGGGATTTCTAAATAATAATATCTTTATGTTATTTCAATCATAACTAGATACATTATTATTGTTCGTAAGTGTTGAATAAATTGTTTAAAATATTTTTAAAATTTTTGTCCACACTTAGGCTTGGGATCCATTGGGGCTCAACGTTACTTTTCAGAAACTTGGGCTGTTCTGAAAAAATATTTTTTCAAAATATTTTGATTTCAATTATTTTTTCTATATTAATGGATCATATTATTATTATGTATTTTGATTGCCAGGGGTTAGTGCGAGTACCAGGACTTGTTTTCTTTTCACATTGAAAGGATATTGATCTATTGTTTTAAGAGGAAGTCTTCCTCTGACCTTATTATCATTCTATATGTGGTCAGTGTACTCGCATTAACTCCGGTTCTGTATCGTATGATTTCGATGACAATATGGGAAGCGTATGTCACGGTATGTTGTTGGGGATTTGGACACTCCGGTCCTTTCCCCGCAGGGTCACTCTACTTTATCAATTTCTATTTCAGACGATCAAGATTAGGGTGATGTATCTGTGATGTCTTCCAACAGTGTGCCTCCGTCGTCACAATTAATGAAGGGCTAGCGGAAAAGTGCTCATGTAATACGCCAATTGCCTAAGAGGACCCTAGTAGGTTCGACGGCCTTTGACGTCCGCTAGCTCGCCCGGTGTAGCGTCCATTCACCGAATGGTTCGGCAGCCGGGTTCGTCCGTTGCGGTCTAGAAGGAATTTTGGGGTGATGCGAGCACTATAAAATTAACTTAATGCACACCCAGTGACGGCGGATCGGAGGGAGAACGGAGGAAGCCTTTTAGTCCGGTTCATAGCTCGTTCCGGTCCTTCCGGACGGCAAGCGAGAGAGGCCCCTCTCTCGTTCAACAACATCTGGCCCCAGATGTTGTGGTACAAATGTGTCGTTAGCGGAGCATACGTCCGTCGCTCGGGACGCTCCGTTGTATAGGCAGTCCGCTGAGACTGCTAAGGCTTCCTCTTCTCGTCAGCGCACACGACCGCACCTTGGCTGCGTGACCGCCAATATATTACCAGCTTTGCTGATCAAGGATTCTTCGGCGACCAGGTCACACCATCCGGCAGCCAGGGATTCGAGACCGATGGACTCCGGACGTTCGCATAGGAAAAGTATGCGGGAGCCATCTGATGCGGAGCTGCCCTCGGCGAAGCAGCGATAGACTGCGCCTCCGCAGGTCTCGACGCCGGGCATTCTTGTGCACATAGCACAGCTTATCGCAGCATCCCAGCAGCCGACAGAAACGGTGTCGGATCGAGAATTATCCGACAGCGCTGGGTCGGTAGCCGGGGACTCGAGGCCTGCAGACTCCGGACGTTCGCATAGGAAGTATGCGGGAGTCAACGTACACGGAGCTTCCAGCGGCAATGCATCGTAAGTCCGCTACTGCACAGGCCTCGGGAACGGACGTGTTTTCCTTAATAGCACAGTTTATCGCAGCATCCCAGCATCAACTGAATCTGTCGCATATATTTTATCCGACGATGCTGGGTTGGGACGCTCCGCGGAAGCGGGTACGGACGTCCGAAAGTTTCATCCGGTCCGACGGGATACCGAAAGGGATTCGGTGGATTTCAAGCTTTCCCTTTCGGAACAACATATGCTGCGATGCCGGATAAGAAACTGATAGCGTCGGTGGACTTAGAAATTTTTGGTTCGGTTCAGGGACATCGTCCCTCAGTTCCGACATAGTCCAATAATGTCACACAAACTTTCGAATTATTGAACGACGCTATATATATTATTATTTTATGCTTGCTATCCAAGCATTTCTGGTTTCTTGTTCGAAGAGTTATGCAGATGTCTTTCAAAAGTGTGCCTCTGTCGTCATAGTTAATGAAGAGTTAGCGGCAATAAGTGCTCATGGAATATGTCTATCGCTTACGGAGTGACATTCGCTAGCTCACCCGGTGTAGCGTACATTCATCGAATGGTTCGGCTGCCGGGTTCGTCCGTTGCGGTCTAGGAAGGAGATTTGGGTGATGCGAGCACTTTAATTACTTTAGTACTCACCCAGTGACGGCAGATTGAGGACAGATCGGAGGAAGCCAACAACATAGGGGACCGCATGTTGTGGTTCAGATATTTTACATTCGGAGCATATGTCCGTTGCTCGGGACGCTCCGTTATATTGACAGTCCGAGAGACTGTCTTTAATGCTTCCTCATCCTCACAGCAGGGCACACGACCGCACATTGGCTACGTGACCTCGAGTATCCGATCAGTTTCGGCATTCAGTGATTCCACAGCGAATAGGTCGCGCCATCCGGTAGCCAAGAGACACGAGGCCTATACACTCCGTTCGCTCGCATATTGGAAGTATGCACGGGGTAACGATCTCGGAGCTTCCTGCGGCAATGCATCGTAAGACCGCTGCTCCTCAGGCCTCAGTGACGGACGTGCTATCCGAGTTAGCACAGTTGTTTCGCAGCATCCCAGCAATTGACGGTTTCTCGGTCGAATCAGGAATTATCCGACGGCGCTGGGTCGGTGCGGTCCGCGGTTGCATCAAGCTACGGACGACCGAACGCTTTATAGGGTCCGACAGGATGGCGAAAGGGATTCGAAAGATTTCGAGTTTTCCCTTTAGTAGTATCGGAAGATGCCTTTCATATCTTCTGGCATTTCTTCCAGTGATTATTTTTCGGACTTCATTGCTGCGATCTTGGATAAGAGACTTATAGCGTCATTGGACTCGGATTTTTCGATCGGTACAGGGACTTTGTCCCTGACTTACCGACGCAGTCCAATATTGTCATTACAACATGTGTTTTATTTTTCGACGCTATATATTTATATATATATACAAGACGGCTACTAAGCATGATAGTTTAGTTTCTTGTCCGCGTGGCTCATTTCTGCCATTTTATCTTTTTTTACATATAGTTTATTTTGGCAGAGCAGGGCATACCGAGAGTTCATATGCGTCTAGACGGTGTGATTAAAGACTGCATATATTCTTTTTCACCGTTTATGTCTTTTCCAATTTCAATGTTGGGAACGACATTATGTATATTAGACTTAACTTAGACGCTTTATTATACGTAATCCGCCTTACTGAGGCGTTATCATTACGTCTTCAAGAAAAGATTTACGGGATATTATTCTCAATGTAATTTCTTTTGAGGGCAGTAGTTTGTTCACGTATAACTCCGCCCTTCAGTGGCTGATTGGAGTTGGTTAGACGTGAGGCAGCCCTAGCTACATCCACGCGTGGATAGTAGGTTAAGAACTCTCTCAGAGTCGCTTCGTTCTCGGAGGAGCTTCTCTTCGACGGCAACTTTCCGGCAATCCATGAATTGCTTGATTTATACATTCTCTTGTCTATCTAGTGTTACAAGAGATTCAGACTGGGGCAAACATTCGGTGGTTGACTCAGAGAGTGCCGCCGCAGTTGCCGGACCCGAGTGTGGCTGTTATGACGGTTGCCAGTCAAACAGATTGGGATATATACTGATCCCTACGGATTCGAAGTGCCAGGGTCTTTGGGTTCCGCAGTCTTTTAGCTATCAGTTAACTTCCGCGGAATAATGTTTTTTAGGCTTGCTTTATGTCATTGCATGAACATTATTCAGAAACGCATGCCCAAATTCCTGTCCTTTAATTCGACAGTAGTGGCGTATCTCCGGAACCAGGGAGGCACTCTTTCGTTTTCGTTATTCAATTTAATGGAAAGAATCCGTTTGTTGGTTATAGTACACCAAGTTCAGTTTTGGTCCGTCATATTCTGGGTCGTCTGATTGTTTTATCGCACTCCCGTTCTCTTACGGGTCGCTTGTTGCTGTCAGAATGGACTCTCAACAAACAAGTATTCAATCAGATTTGCTATCTATGGGAGCGCCCAATGATGTTTTATTTATGACACAGCTGGCTAATCAATTGCAGACGTATGTGTTGGCTTGTCCAGATCTCTGAGCTAATACTGTTAACGCTCTATTGATCTATAGGACAGAATGATAGGATACGCTATCCTCCGGCGCTGTTGTTTTTAGCAGGTATTGCTAAGATAAACAACCACAATACATTTCTGTTGATAGCATCTCTATCTTCACAGAGATCATGAGTAATTTACTCTCTTGTCTACTGTGGATCTTAACGTGAAATCTTCCTCTATGTGAGGATCTTTTTTCACTGGGTAAATCGTGTCATCTTTATCACAACCAGCAAGGTCGCAACCTTCATGTATTCCGTTGTGTGGTCCGTATTGCATTGTAAGCACTGTACTGGACGAGCTTTGGACGCGATTTCTTACTATAGGAGATCCTCTTCTTCGCTATTCTATGCGACTAAAGTGGAGGCTCTTCCGTCGTGGTGTAGGGATCATTATGTTCATATGGTTGATCCCTCCATACTACTCATTGCTATTTTTTAGTATACTTGTTTCACAAGATCTACTGCAGCCTGTTGTTATTTAGGTTATAGGTTTATGTTACCTCATACCTATGCACTCTACGATAGTTTACAATTGAGTCTTTTGTCTCTTTATCTAAGTCAGTTAGTAACTTTTTGATAAATAGACTTAGAATCTTTAGATTAAATTCCTATACGGATTTTAACTTCAGGTTCTTATTTAGCTAAGTAATCATTTGAGCCTCTGGAAACAGTAGTTTTCAAATTCTGACCTTTTAGACAGTAATTATGTTGGTTTCTCTTTTACTGTAGAGTCAGTGAGTTTCATGCACTATCGATGGATGATTGTCACTTTCATAGTTTCGGAATCAATACTTCCGTTACTATTTAGGTTGGATTGTTGCATAAGAGTTAGGCTCCTATTATCCGGAACCTATTATTTTAAGGTCCTTCCGTCTTCGTATGGGCATAGGCCTTTACTCTTTCCGGGTACAGTTTATGTATTTATAAACAGATATCTGTTTATTACAAGGGCGTAAGCTTCTTCTGTCTTTGATGTCTAGTAGAAGGACGTTACGCTCCATTTTATTGTTAATGGATTCTATTAACTAGCGTACTGCTTATGGTATATCATTGGCTTAGCAGTTGTGCTTAAGATTTCGGCTCATGAAGTAAGAGTTCTTCTACTTCTTGGGCTTACATTAATAGTGTTCTATTATAGATTTTTGAAGGCTGCTCATTGCGCTCAGCCATCCATTCATGAATTTTATCTCAGAAATATCGAGTCCATTTCTGGAGGCCTCTATTGTTAGGTCTATTATCTACTGCTCAGAATGTCATTCACTTAACAGTTGCTACTATAGCTAGGTAGGCTGTCTGTTTCGGCAGTGTCTCCGTTCGGCTGCCCTCTTCGCTCTGGGCTATTTGACCCAGGGCAAGAAAAAGGGGGGGGGGGGGGGAGGGTGTTCCCTTGGGTCACCTGTTTTTACTATGAAAACAAGGGGATACCTCCTCCGGAGTTAGTAATTCTGAGCTGTTATTGGGATGGTTGTTTAGTGAGAAGTTTAAGTTTATAAAATTCATTCAAGTCTTAGTTTTTAAAGTATAGCTTTTGAATATTGCATATGTCAACGGACATGATTATGCAATTCTCACACACTTTTAGGAGTATAAGAGTCTCTATTCTCTAGACTTACTTTATTATTGGCTTACTTTAAAAATTATTAGTATAAGGATTATTGGATATTAATAGAGTACATGGATGTATGAAGCTCAATTTTTGGAAGGTGTTGTATCTTTCTAATTTATCATAAATAAGAAAGATACATGTAAGGCCTATTACTTCTTTTCCCTACAGGGGATGACTCTATTTTATTTTATTGAGCGTATTCCATTTTGCTCTATGTCCTTGGCCCTCCAGCCTTTTTACTATTCAGCTATGTCTGGGTCATTGGTACAGTATAAAAATGTTAAAAAATTTATAGTAATTTATATATTTTTTATACTTACCAATGACCCAGACGGGGATGGCCCTCCCAGGAGTTGGGAACTCTTGCCTCCCCGCTGAGTACATAGCGCTTACCAGGCACTGGTTATTAGAATGATAAATGGCGCCAATTTCGGAACGTCCTTGACACTGCACATGCGCAGTAGGGGCGAAGTGTGGAGGGCCTCTCAGGACATGTTTTCTTTAGTTTTAGATGCAAATTTTGGGGATTGGGGGGCAAAATTTGTGTTTGGCCCTATATTTTAAGAGTTAGCACCAGCTATGTCTGGGTCATTGGTAAGTATAAAAAATATATAAATTACTATAAATTTTTTAACTTTCAACCAGTAAAAAGATACAGCAGGGCCTTTCTGATTGCTGAATAGCTTTTGCAGCCAGTTTTTGCCTGATTTTCACAACCACACCACACCACCTCAACCCTCAGATTTCTCTAAGCCACTTCAGAGAGCATTTTTAGCTCACCTACTTCTATTAGAATGATGAGCTATTGTCGTGACCTCGGGCATCAGCGTCGGCGTCCAGCGTGTCCAATATTGTAAGATTTAATGTTAAGGTTAATTTCTCAAAGATTAGTGGGCTCAGGCCTTTGATATTGCATATGTAGGTTGTAGGGGACTATCAGAACAGTATTTAACCCTGATACGACGACTTTTTTCCAAATTTCACATAAAATTTTCTGCCAAAACTTGTTGTAAGAATTTGCGTTTAGGTGTTGTAAGAATTTGCGTTAAAGTAAGCTTTTGTGCAGATTGTGCTGCTTTAACTTCTCATTACTGTTGATTTTCATATTTCAATAACAACTGTAGATATTAACCCTACTGTATGCAGAAATTTAACGGAAATTTTCTTTTTTTTTTCAGTCCAAATTTTCATGTTTTTCTCGGACTTAGTAAATTTTAAGTTGTAAAACTTTGTTAACTTTGTGTTTAGGTGAGTTGTGTTTCTATGTGTCTTTCCAGGCGATTAATATTCTACATTTGGGTTACTGAACTCCATTGCAGTAATATTTAACCCTCATTACATGCGTATTTGAGGAATTTGAGGCTGATTGTCTGCCAAAACTTGTTGTAAGAATTAACGTTCAGGTGTTGTAAGAATTTGCGTTAAAGTCAGCTTTTGTGCAGATTGTGGTGCCGTCACCTCTCATTACTGTTTATTTTCTCATTTCAATAACTACTTTAGGTATTAACCCTACTGTATGCAGAAATTTAACTGATTTCTTTTCTTTTTTTCAGTCACAATGTTCACGTTTTTCTCTGACTTACGCAATTTTAAGTTCTAAAAGTTTGTGTTAAGGTGAGTTCTGTTTCTATGTGTCTTTCCAGGCAATTGATATTGTACACATGGGTTACTGAACTACATTGCGGTAACGTTGCGCCCTCATTACATGCATATTTGAGGAATTTGAGGGTGATTTTTGGGACTTATATTCACTCTCTTTTAAAAAAAAATTTTTTAACTTTTTTTTTTATTTAATACTTTCTCATACTTGTTACTAGTAACATTAAGGCTTATTTTAGTTGTTGATGTGATGTATTTTTGTTGGGACTTATAGTCACTTTCTTGAACGAATGTTTTTCCGCAACTCCTCTTTAACCAATGAATGTACTTCAATTACAATTCCAGTGATTCTTCATTACATAATGCCATTTTGCACCTCCTATTTTATTTTTTGATCTGATGTATTTTTATTAGCTCACCTATTTCTATTACAAGTGGTGAGCTTATATGATGACCTCGGGCGTCAGCGTCGGCGTCCGGCGTGTCTAATATTGTAAGATTTAATGTTAAGGTTATTTTTTCAAATATCACTGGCCTCAGGCCTTTCATATTGCATATGTACATTGTAGGTGACTATCAGCTCATTATTTAACCCTGATACTACGACTTTCTTTCAAATTTCACATACAATTTTCAGCCAAAACTTGTTTAAGAATTTGCATTTAGGTGTTGTAAGAATTTGCATTAAAGTCAGCTTTTGTGCAGATTGTGCTGCTTTAACTTCTCATTACTGTTGATTTTCATATTTCAATAACAACTGTACGTATTTACCCGACTGTATGCCGAAATTTACCTGCAATTTCTTCTTTTTTCAGTAAAAATTTCCATGCTTTTCTCGAACTTAGTCAATTTTAAGTTCTTAAAGTTTTTGTTTAGGTGACTTGTGTTTCTATGTGTCTTTCCAGCCGATTGATATTCTACACTTGGGTTACTGAACTCCATTGCAGTAATATTTAACCCTCGTTACATGCATATTTGAGGAATTTGAGCCTGATTTTCTGCCAAAACTTGTAAGAATTTGTGTTTAGGTTTAAGATTTTGCATTGAAATCATCTTTTGTGCACATTGTGGTGCCTTCACTTATCATTACTCTTTATTTTTGTCTTTTCAAAAACTACTTTAGGTATTAACCCTACTGTAAGCAGAAATATAACTGATTTTTTTTTTTTATATCCAATGATTCTATGTTGAATTGATATATAATAAATGCAGAAATATAGACTTTCCAAAGCCATCACATAAACCACATTAATCATTTGATGCCTAGTTAATGATTTTTATTAACTAAATATTAGGCATGTTACATTGGAACGACATTATCAAGTGTGAATGTAGGTGAGCGTTGGGATGTAACATCCCTCTTGTTTGTTATACATTGACGACAGTACAAATCTTTTCCCTTCTCTCAACCTTATCAAGCTAAGCTTTGGCAAAAACAACCCTATATCCATTTAGTTTATCACCTCTTGAAAAAAAATATACTGAAAAGAAAGAATACATGAGAAGTCGGCCCCAAACAAACTCGGCCTACGAGAGAAGTCGGCTGAAAACAAAGGTGGCCCACAAGAGAAGTCGGCCCAAGGGAGAAGTCGGCCCCAAACCAAGTCGGCCCGTGAGAGAAGTAGGCCCCCAAACGAAGTTGGCCCATGAGAGAAGTCAGCCCCAAACGAAGTCGGCCTACAAGAGAAGTCGGCCCCAAACCAAGTCGGCCCATGGGAGAAGTATTATAGAATAAATTTGATTAAGGTTGTACTCACTTTTAAGTTAGAAATTAAAAAATTGATGAGATTAAATAACTTATCCAACATTTTCAAACTAAACTTATCTAACATTGTACTGAAGCATAAATCTTCCAACTTTCAAGTCTACACAATACAACGTTGTACACATTTCACCATTTTGCGAAGGGCGATATATTTCGTTCTGCCCCTTCACTGGTGGAAGATATGTTTGCAACAGATATTCAGCTCGAACAACCAACAGCTAGTCGACCGAAACTGTCAAATCTAGCTTGAAGCAGCAACTTTGATATCAATGCCAAAAAGGCCGTCCCACAGAAAAAAAAGATTTTGCATTCGACTTAGCAGCTGATTGGTTACGGAGCAATTTCCTTCAAGCTGATATCAATTTAGATGGTGCTCGGCGTATTCTGTTTTCAACGCCAGATCAATTACAACTTTTGAGTAATGCTACGTCAATCTTATTGTTATTATGTTGTCATTTTTGACAACCCAAAAACGAGGTTTTTTGCCACTCAGTCGAAAGAAGCCATCTTATGTTTTGTCCACTTCCATCGAAGCATCCTAATCTCCCCCCCCCCCCCCCCCCACTCCTCTCGGCCATTTGACAAAATAAAATGCTGAGCTAAATGCTACTCTTATTAGTTTGTGGGGCTGACTTCTTCCGCGGACCGACTTCTCCTAAATTGTTGGGTCAAATTTCTCTTATGGGCCGAGTTCTCCTGTAGTTTGAGGGGCCGACTCTCTCGTGGGCCGACTTCTCCGAAATTGTTTGGGCCGACATCTCCGGGTGGCCGACTTCTCCATGGCCGAGTTCGCAATGGGCCGACTTCTCTGCATACCGAAAAGAAATATAGGTCTTCATGTGACTTTTGCCTTTAAGGGGCTATATAAGTAATAAAATTTTGTTTATTTTGAAAATTCTCACCTCTGATATTCAATAAATTCATATTAAATATACACAAAATTGTACATCAAAATGAAGATTGAGATGTATAGAACACGAAACACATGTGTCATCAACTCATAAAGTCGACCATAGGCACCAGTGGTTCCCAGAAGTCTGCTACCGTATTCGTACCAGAACTGATAATTTAATAATATTTTACGAGAAAAACTTATGGCCAAATGTGCTTTACATACCCAAGAACAAAGCTAAGGTATCAAAATTCTTCAAAACACAGCGACAGGGCTACATGGGGGTAAATTCCCAAACCAACGCCTTTGTTTACATATGAATGTATCGATTTCGGGTTGACATCAGCGGATGGAAAAAGCATCGATATACAATGCTGTCTAAAATCAAATAATGAAAAAGATCGCCTTAATACAGTATACTATTAGTATATAGAGTCTGCATAGTTGCCATATTCAACGCAAGGTATCATAATACCTGTTGAAATGTCTTAGAATAACGATTTTGTTTTTCGATGGAAATCAGTGGTATCGAGTGGTTTGCACATGTCTGTCGAACATGGAAACCATTTTCAATAACAAATGCAGACAGTGTTGTCCTTTTCCAAAATGCAGTCCTATCGCTGCACCTGACAGTGTTTTGAATGTCTAGCTTTGTTATTGAATATATGAAGCACATTTGGCCATGAGTTGTTCTCGCGAAATATTATTTTATTATCGGTTCTGGTACGAATACAATAGCAGACTTCCAGAAACTAGTGGTGCCTGCTGTCAACTCTATGAGTTGATTACATATGTGTTTCGT
Source organism: Pictodentalium vernedei (assembly GCA_031216915.1). Lineage (NCBI taxonomy): Eukaryota > Metazoa > Mollusca > Scaphopoda > Dentaliida > Dentaliidae > Pictodentalium > Pictodentalium vernedei. The sequence continues at coordinate 288,408,060 of CM062293.1, forward strand.
GTTCTATACATCCCAACTTTCAATTTGGTGTATAATTTGTGTATATGTAATCTGAATTGAAGGAATATCAAAGGTGAGAATTTCAAAATAAACAAAATTCCATTACTTATATAGCCCCTTAAAGTGCTATACAAGTAAAAGAATTTTGTATATTTGGAAATTCCCGCCTCTAATATTCCTTAAATTCAAATTAAATCTACACAAATTATACATCAAAATGAAGGCTGAGTTGCATAGAACACGAGCTCTCTACTCCGTGTTAAACAAACATGTCAGCACTAATATGTCTGACATCTGTCAAGATGTAAGCCGTACAGCGTCTCGACTGTTTAAAACCCAAATATCCGAAACCCTAATCAAAGCCGCAATTAACACCAATTAAACCATTGCCAACCTAGCACCATTTAATTAAACAACGCGATTTTCTTCAAACTATAACATGGATAAACTACAAATAGCTGTGTGGAACGCTAGGAGGGTTAATAATAAAAAAACTTCAAATGTGCCAATATTTCGAAAATACAGATATTGTCTGTATTTGCGAAAGTTGGCTAAACAAAGATAAAAACTTCTCACTCAGCGGATTCAATGTTATTAGAAGGGATTGGCAGCTCACCAAAGGCGGCGGCATTGCTCTTCTAATAAAGTAGAACATCAAAAGTAAAACCATTAAAACTGATCAACTCGATATCGAGGTGATTGCAACCAAAATCACAGCCGATAATAAAAACATTGCGATTGTTTGTTATTACAATGACCCAAGCAAAATTATCTCTTTGAATTTTTTATGAGGAAATACAAACACTGTATCCTCCTCGGTGATTTCAACGCCAAACATATTTACTTTGGCTGTCAAAAAAACTGGCCCAAATGGGGAAGCCCTACTCGAAATCACCAAAAAACATAACCTACACATGGTTATGAATGACAACTCCGCGACTTACATCAGTAGCATTGTCTATGGAGGGCAGATTCAAATATTAACTGTATACCTTCTGTCAATTACTAATCTTGGATTCACATTCATTCATTTCTGGTGTTCACATTTATCTTTTATACATTTTTATCCTTCATTTGAAAACTCAACAAGCTGTTGGTGTCCATCAAACGGCAAGACCCACACAAAAACATCCCCATTCCCCATTGGCTTTTTTTCATGTATGATTTTCTCAGCATGAATATTAGCCATTGGGAGAATGGGGATGTTTTTGTGAGAATTTTGTTGCTTATATGGACGCTGACAGCTTGTGAGTTTTCAAATGAAGGGTAAAAAACATATAAAAGATAAATGTGAACACCAGAAATGAATGAATGTGGATCCAAGATTAGTAATTGATAAAGGTATACATTTAATATTTGAATCTGCCCTCCATAGACAATGGGACCTCAAATTTTTATAATAAATCAGAGAATTGTCGCTCGTAACCCCTTTCCACTGAACAGCAACTTGTCCAACTAAATATATTTTTATACTGTACCAATGACCCAGACATAGCTGGTGCTAACTCTTAAAATATAGGGCCAAACACAAATTTTGCCCCCCAATCCCCAAAATTTGCATCTAAAACCAAAGAAAACATGTCCTGAATGGCCCTCCACACTTCACCTCTACTGCGCATGTGCAGTGTCAAGGACGTTCCGAAATTGGCGCCATTAATTATTCTTAGTTTGGCCCTTCATCAGTTAACATCTGACTGATCTTTGTGCTTGTAAATCTCAGTTTAAATGATGCCAGACACATAAATATTAATGAAATGGTGATTCTAAGGAGGATATAGAAGGAGGAGAGGAAAAATGTGTGACAGAAAATTATCAGGGCTGTAACTTAAAATTTTTTAATGAAATTATGTTAAGTTACCTATTTTCGAGGCAGCAGCCATTTTGTTGTCATTCTTGTTATCAAGTTACACTGATTTTTCAGTGTTTTCCTCTCTCCCTTTCCTTTAAGTCCCCTCTTGCTATTCTCCCATGCTTTTGACATAATTTCTGTAATTATTATTACTAAAATTTCTTGGGAGTTTTAGCTGAATAACAGAATGAATTGTTTTTTTTTCCCCATGTTTACGTCTTCACCTATGGGTGGTTAGGCGTTGTGTTCTGCATCTACCATCTGATGTTCTGCAGTTTCTTCCCTGGAAGTCTCTGTTTTGCATCAGATAGTGTATTATTGGTAACTGATTTCGGGCCTGGGTGCCTGGAGTCTTATTTTAGTGTTTTTACACTTATTGTTTACATTTACAACAGCCCTCTGTGTGAGGGGGGATTTCTTAAATATAATATCTTGATGTTAATTTAATCATAACTAGATACATTATTATTGTTCATAAGTGTTGCATAAATTGTTTAAAATATTTTTAAAATTTTTGTCCACACTTAGGCTTGGGATCCATTGGGGCTCAACGTTACTTTTCAGAAACTTGGGCTGTTCTGAAAAAATATTTTTTCAAAATATTTTGATTTCAATTATTTTTTCTATGTTAATGGATCATATTATTATGTATTTTGATTGTCAGGGGTTGGTGCGAGTACCAGGACTTTGTTTTCTTTTCACATTGAAAAGATTTTGATCAATTGTAATAAGAGGAAGTCTTCCTCTGACTTTTATAATCATTCTATATGTAGTCAGTGTACTCGCACTAACTCCTGTTCTGTATGTGATGATTTCGATGACAACATGGGAAGCGTATGTCACGGTATGTTAGTGGGGAATTGGACATTCCGGTCCTTTCGCCGCAGGGTCACTCTACTTTATCAATTTCTATTTCAGACGATCAAGATTAGGGTGATGTATCCATGATGTCTTCCAACTGTGTGCCTCCGTCGTCACAATTAATGAAGGGCTAGCGGAAAAGTGCTCAGAATGCTGCGATGCCGGATAAGAAACTGATAGCGTCGGTGGACTTAGAAATTTTTGGTTCGGTTCAGGGACATCGTCCCTCAGTTCCGACATAGTCCAATAATGTCACACAAACTTTCGAATTATTGAACGACGCTATATATTTATTATTTTATGCTTGCTATTACCAAGCATTTCTGGTTTCTTGTTCGCAAAAGTTACGGAGATTTCTTTCAAAAGTGTGCCTCTGTCGTCATAGTTAATGAAGAGCTAGCGGCAATAAGTGCTCATGGAATATGTCTGTCGCCTAAGAGGTCCCTTGTAGGATCGACGGAGTGACATTCGCTAGCTCACCCGGTGTAGCGTACATTCATCGAATGGTTCGGCTGCCGGGTACGTCCATTGCGGTCTAGGAAGGAGATTTGGGTGATGCGAGCACTATAATAACTTTAGTACTCACCCAGTGACGGCAGATTGTGGACAGGTCGGAGGAAGCCTGTTAGTCCGGTTCCTGGCTCGTCCAGGTCCGTCCGGGCTGTGAGGGAGAGAGGTCCCTCTCTCGTCCAACAACATAGGGGACCGCATGTTGTGGTTCAGATATTTTACATTCAGAGCATATGTCCGCCGCTCGGGACGCTCCGTTATATTGACAGTCCGAGAGACTGTCGATAATGCTTCCTCATCCTCACAGCAGGGCACACGACCGCACATTGGCTACGTGACCTCGAGTATCCGACCAGTTTCGTCATTCAGTGATTCCACGGCGAACAGGTCACGCCATCCGGTAGCCAAGGGACACAAGGCCTATACACTCCGTTCGCTCGCATAATAGTAGTATGCACGGGGTAACGATCACGGAGCTTCCAGCGGCAATGCATCGTAAGACTGCTTCTCCACAGGCCTCAGTGACGGACGTGCTTTCCAAGTTAGCACAGTTTTTCGCAGCATCCCAGCAATCGACAGTTTCTCGGTCGGATCAGGAATTATCCGACGGCGCTGGGTCGGTGCGCTCCGCGGTTGCATTAGGTTCGGACGACCGAACGCTTTATAGGGTCCGATGGTGAAAGGGATTCGGACGATTTCGAGTTTTCCCTTTCGGAACATCGGAAGCTGCCATACATTTCTTCCGGCATTATCTTCCAGTGGTTGTTCCTTCGGACTACATTGCTGCGATGTTGGATAAGAGACTTATAGCGTCATTGGACACGGAATTTTAGATCGGTTCAGGGACATTGTCCCTGACTTACCGACACAGTCCAATAATGTCATTAGAACATGTGTATTATTTATCAATGCTATATATATATAAGCTTGCTACCAAGCATGATAGTTTAGTTTCTTGTCCGCAATGCTCATTTCTGCCTTTTTTCATTTATAGGAATAATTTATTTTGGCAGAACAGGGCATACCGAGAGTTCATATGCATCTAGACGGCGTGGTTAAAGACTGTAAATTATCTTTTTCGCCGTCTATGTCTTTTTCAACCACAATGTTGGAAACGACAATGATGTCTAATAGACTTAACTTAGACGCTTTATCATACGTAATCTACCTTACTGAGGCGTTATCATTACGTCTTCAAGAGAAAGAATTCCGGGATATTATCCTCAATGTGATTTCTTTTGAGGGCAGTAGTTTGTTCACGTATAACTCTGCCCTTCAGTGGCTACCTGGAGTTGGTTAGACGTGACGCAGCCCTAGCTACATCCACGCGCGTGGATAGTAAGGTGAAGAACTCTCTCAGAGTCGCTTCGGTCTCGGAGAAGCTTCTCTTCGACGGCAACTTTTCAGCAATCCATGAATTGCTCGATTTACACGTTCTCTTGTCTATCAAGTGTAGCAAGAGATTCAGACTGGGGCAAACATTCGGTGGTTGACTCAGAGAGTGCCACTGCAGTTGCCGGATCCGAGTTTTATAATTATGATGGTTGCCAGTCAAACAGGTTGGGATGCAATATTGATCCCAACGGATTCGAAGTGCCAAGGTCTTTGGGTTCCGCAGTCTCTAGGCAAGCACTTATCTTCCACGGAATAATGTTTTTTAGGCTTGCTTTATGTCATTGGATGAACATTATTCAGAAACGCATGTCCAAATCCTGTCCGATAATACGACAGTAGTGGCGTATCTCCGGAACCAGGGAGGCACTCATTCGTTTCCGTTATTCAATTTAATGGAAAAAATCCTTCTGTTTGTTATAGTACACCAAGTTCTGCTTCGGTCCGTCATATTCCGGGTCGTCTGATTGTATTACCGGACTCCCTTTCTCTTATGGGTCGCTTGTTGCCGTCAGAATGGACTCTCAACAAACAAGTATTCAATCAGATTTGCTATCAATGGGAGCGCCCAATGATAATTTATTTACGACACAACTTGCTAATCAATTGCAGACGTATGTGTTTACATGTCCGGATCTCTGAGCTTATGTTGTTAACGCTCTATTGATCTAATAGGACGGAATGATAGGATATGCGTATCCTCCTGCGCTGTTGTTTCAGCAAGTATTGCTAAGATAAACAACCACAATACATTTCTGTTGATAGCATCTCTGTCTTCACAGAGACCGTGGGTAAATTTACTCTGAGGTCTACTGTGGGACTTAACGTGAAAACTTCCTCCATGAGAGGATCTTTTTTCGCTGGGAAAAATCGTGTCATCTTCATCACAACCCGCAAGGTCTCAACCTTCACGTATTCCATTGTGTGGTCCTTATTGCATTGTAAGCATTGTACTGGACGAGCTTTGGACGCGATTTCTTACTGTAGGAGAACCTCTTCTTCGCTATTCTATGCGGCTAAAGTGGAGGCTCTTCCGTCGTTGGTGTAGGGATCACTATGTTGATATTGTTGATCCCTCCATAGTAGTCATTGCAACTTTCTAGTATGCTTGTTTGACAAGATCTACTGCAGCCTGTTACTATTAGGGTTATAGGTTTATGCTATCTCATACCTATGCACTCTATGATAGTTTACAATTGAGTCTTATGTCTCTTTATCTAAGTCAGTTAGTAACTTTTCGATAAATAGACTTAGAATCATTAGATTAAATTTCTATACGGAATTTAACTTTGGTTCTTATTTAGCTAAGTAATCATTTGAGCCTCTGGAAACAGTAGTTTTCAAATTCTGACCTTTTAGACAGTAATTCTGTTGGCTTCTCTTTTACTGAGGAGTCAGTGAGCTTCATGCACTATCGGTGGATGATTCTCACTTTCGTAGTTTCGGAATCACTACTTCCTTTACTATTTAGGTTGGATTTTTGCATAAGAGTCAGGCTCCTAATAAATATCCGGAACCTATTGTTATTAAAGTCCTTCCGTCTTCGTACGGGCATAGGCCTTTACTCTGTCTGGTTAGAGTTTACGTATTTTTAAACAGATATCTGTTTATTACTACGGGCGTAAGCTTCTTCTGTCTTTGATGCCTAATAGAAGGACGTTACGCTCCATTCTATTGCTAATGGATTCAATTAACTATCGATACTGATTATGGTATATCATTGACTCAGCAGTTGTGTTTGAGATTTCGGCTCATGAAGTAAGAGTTCTTCTACATCTTGGGCTTACATTAATAGTGTCACTATTATAGATTTTTGAAGGCTGCTCATTGCGCTCAGCCATCCACATTCATGAATTTTTATCTCAGAAATATCGAGTCCATTTCTGGAGGCCTCTATTGTTAGGTCTATTATCTACTGCTCAGAATGTCATTCACTTAATAGTTGCTACTATAGCTAGGTAGGCTGTCTGTTTCGGCAGTGACTCCGTTCTGCTGCCCTCTTCGCTCTGGGCTATTTGACCCAGGGCAAGAAAAGGGGGGGGGGGAGGGTGTTCCCTTGGGTCATCTGTTTTACTATGAAAACAAGGGGATACCTCCTCCGGAGTTAGTTATTCTGAGCTGTTATTGGGATGGTTTTTTAGTGAGAAGTTTATGTTCTAAAAATTCAGGACTTAGTTTTTAAAGTATAGCTTTTGAATATAGCACGTGTCAACGGTCGTTATTATACAATCCTCAGACACTTTTAAGAAGTATAAAGAGTCTCTATTCTCTGGACTTACTTTATTTATTGGCTTACTTTAAAAATTATTAGTATAAGGATTATACTAGATATTAATAGAGTACATGGATATAGGATGCTCAATTTTGGAAGGTGTTGTATCTTTCTGATTTATCATAAATATGAAAGATACATGTAAGGCCTAATACTTCTTTTTCCCTAGAGGGGATGACTCTATTTTATATATTGAGCGTATTCCAACTTGCTCTATGTCCTTGGCCCCCCAGCCTTTTTACTATTCAGCTATGTCTGGGTCATTGGTACAGTATAAAAATGTTAAAAAATTTATAGTAATTTATATATTTTTTATACTTACCAATGACCCAGACGGGGATGGCCCTCCCAGGAGTTGGGAACTCATACCTCCCTGCTGAGTACATAGCGCTTACCAGGCACTGGTTATAAGAATGATTAATGGCGCCAATTTCGGAACGTCCTTGACACTGCGCATGTGCAGTAGAGGTGAAGTGTGAAGTGTGGAGGGCCATTCAGGACATGTTTTCTTTGGTTTTAGATGCAAATTTTGGGGATTGGGGGGCAAAATTTGTGTTTGGCCCTATATTTTAAGAGTTAGCACCAGCTATGTCTGGGTCATTGGTAAGTATAAAAAATATATAAATTACTATAAATTTTTTAACTTTTCGGCCTTTTCTGCGACTTCTCCCAGTTATTATAACTAACCCAAGAACACTCAACGGTCGTGTGTGTAATAAACCATTGTAAAGCTTATTCTTTCCCCTTTACACTGACACTGGGTACTACTGGATATGTTGGGTGAATCAAATTTGAGGGGGATATAATGAAGATGAGTGCTATCGTTTTTGAAAAGCGAGTTGTGTACCTTCTTAATATTTATATACCATTATGGGGGCACATCAACATCGATTCAAAAATGCTATCAGATATCTTTTTCTTTTGATTTCTCAGCTTGTGCAGAGTACCTGTGCCTTAAATTTGGTGATTCATGTATTACCATCCTTTTTCGCACTGAATAAAATAGACATACTTTTACCTACCCCCACCCAGTTTTTATCTTCTCTCACACTTTTCAGAAGACAGTTATCACCAGGATTCTAGAATGTTTTCAAAACATGCACTTTAAAATTTTATTCACACTTACAAGCTCAGTTCAGTTCCCACCAGTTGGACAAATCAGGGAACTTTATCCACCATTAAATGTTGAGGTTCAAACCGCTAGAGGTGCTTTTTGCATGAAAACAGTGTATTGTGACCTATACACCCGGAGACAACTTCGCGAGATTTTTTTAAGGACAGTTCGCCAGAGATTTGGTGACATTTTGCAGAACTTTTGGACAGTTCGCCGAAATTTTAGACGGTTTGCCTGAATTTTTTTGAACGGTTTGCCGAAATTCTTTAGGACGCTTCGCCAAAATTATTTTGGATATTTTTCCAAATGAGTTATCACTTTTCGCCGAAATAATTTGGGATGTTTTGACAAGTTATTTTTTCTTATCAAACAGACAACTTTTTTCGTTGATAACTGTATACTGGAAAAAGTATGAAAAGAAAAACAACACAGAGTTAATAAAAAAAAAATGAGAGATCTTTATTGACTAACACAATTAATTTTTTGTGTGACAGCATTGTTCTAATGTTTTGACAGCAATAAAAAACATGGTTGCATTGATTTACCACATAGAACTACATACAAGCAGCTAGAACTACATACAAGCAGCTAGAACTACATACAAGCAGCTAGAACTACATAATGGTTTTCTTTCTCAAATTTGACCTCTTTTCGGCATTCCTAGTACCGTGTTTTAACATCCTGTTGTATCTTTTCTAAAACAAAGGTGACATTGATAATCAGTTGAAATCTTGGACAGATTTGCCAAATCGGGTTTACTTAATTTCTCAGAGTCAGCATGAAACCAGCTGTTACAATACACCAATCACAGAAAATTGTATTTGTTGAGCTGTTTAAAGAACATTTATCACAAGGGTATTTGTTAACTTTTCCTGAAGGAGGCATACTGACAAGTGATAAAGTTTGAGAAGAACCAAGGGTTTTACAGTTGTCAGGGAGTTTGGTGACTTCATGCCAGTAACAATACACTATTTATTTTGAGAAAAAAAAACGTGGAGAGAAAGCGAAATACAAATATAACTGAAATGATATTAAACAAGTAATTTTTCTGTGGGAACCCCATGTAGTGCAGCAGTGCTTGTTTTACTGGTAAAATAGGTCCCTTAATCAATGCCTGGGGTAGAAGTCCTCTAAAATGGGCAACATGAGTGTAAACGCTTGGCTGGTCATGACTTTATATCCATGTTGTGGTCATGATTAGCCATTGTGTAGAAATATGCAACCTTAAACACTAATAAACAAGTAATTCTGGATAATTGCAGTAAATGCTGGATAATTTAGGGTAATTTCAGTGTCGGGGACTGAATTTGAATGCCAGTAAGGCTATTTTGCTGTCATTTGCTGATACATGTACATTGATAGGTTCTCAATCTCAGAATGAACCAGAGAGAGAGAGAGAGAGAGAGAGAGAGAGAGTATATGCTTGAAAAAGATTTACAGATAAATGATAGATCATTGTCCACTTTACATGTGTACATGTATAGTCATGCAAGATGTTTGTTTTGTCTTTTGTTATTTCGGGTTAGTTTGTGAAGAACTCTGTCTTAGAGCTACCATGAAATATTATCAAAAGTATAATGTTTACCAACTTATTGAACAAGTGTTACAATTATAAAACAAAATACACAATAACAAGCATGATGACAGAAGAATTATCTTTATTTGTATATATTAATGGGTTATTTTGGGTTCTAAATATTTCTTGATTCCTTTGTTAACGGTTCTTAATTACAGAGGTGGCTGCTATACATTGTCAGAAGTCACTTTTTTAACACTTTTATTATCGGGTGGCACATATACATGTGTAGTATTTTTTTAGAGGACCCTGTTGTATTATATAATCTGTTGCCTGAGTACATGTATGTCTATTACTTGTATGCTAGCCTTATTATATAAGGTCTCACCATCTGCTTTTCAACATCACTGGGGTTTTATTTGGTCCATTTATAAACATGTTCTTGTATTCTACTTTATCTTTCTAGTCTCAACTGAACTAGCAATGGATGCAAAAGCTGTGAAAACAGCTCTGAAAAATGCGAGAGAAGCAATCAGACAGAAAGAGTATAAACAGGCACTGGAGAATTGTAAAGTAAGCTGATTATATTTTTCTTCATTGTGTTTCAAGGTAAAATAATTGATTTCAGACTGTCTCTTTGTATTGTAACTGGTAGAGTGCAAAATTATTTTTGGTTATCCAAATTTGCCCGCATCTGTTTGCCTTGTTACAATTTATGGGAGAATGCCTAATGGTACTCTCCCATAAATTCTAACAAGGCAAACCCACGCAGATTAAATAATTTCAATTAAAAAATAATGTGATGCACATCCACAGAATATGAGCCTTTAAGTTGTGGCGTAGTCAGAATAAAGCCCAAACATGGCCTTCCAGCACTCAACCAGTTAAACCTCTCCCTATCATGACCAGTTGATGACACAAAACTTTGCATAAATAAATGAAAATGTTCATATTTTTATACTGTACCAATGACCCAGACATAGCTGGTGCTAACTCTTAAAATATAGGGCCAAACACAAATTTTGCCCCCCAATCCCCAAAATTTGCATCTAAAACTAAAGAAAACATGTCCTGAAAGGCCCTCCACACTTCGCCCCTACTGCGCATGCGCAGTGTCAAGGACGTTCCGAAATTGGCGCCATTTATCATTCTAAGTTTGGCCCTTCATCAGTTAACATCTGACTGATCTTTGTGCTTTTAAATCTCAGTTTAAATGATGCCAGACACATAAATATTAGTGAAATGGTGATTCTAAGGAGGATAGAGAAGGAGGAGAGGAAAAGAATGTGTGACAGAATATTATCAGGGCTGTAACTTAAAATTTTTTAATGAAATTATGTTAAGTTACCTATTTTCAAGGCAGCAGCCATTTTGTTGTCATTCTGATTATTTAGTTACACTGTTTTTTCAAGTGTTTTCCTCTCTCCCTGTCCTTTAAGTTCCCCCTTGCTATTCTCCCATGCTTTTGGCATAGTTTCTGTAATTATTATTACTAAAATTTCTTGGGAGTTTTAGCTGAATAACAGAATGAATTCTGTTCTTTCCCCATGTTTACGTCTTCACCTACGGGTGGTTAGGCGTTGTGTTCTGCATCTACCATCTGATGTTCTGCAGTTTCTTCCCTGGAAGTCTCTGTTTTGCATCAGATAGTGTATTTTTGGTAACTGATTTCGGGCCTGGGTGCCTGGAGTCTTATTTTAGTGTTTTTACACTCATTGTTTACATTTACAACAGCCCTCTGTGTGAGGGGGGGATTTCTAAAAAATAATATCTTATGTTATTTTAATCATAACTAGATACATTATTATTGTTCGTAAGTGTTGAATAAATTGTTTAAAATATTTTTAAAATTTTTGTCCACACTTAGGCTTGGGATCCATTGGGGCTCAACGTTACTTTTCAGAAACTTGGGCTGTTCTGAAAAAATATTTTTTCAAAATATTTTGATTTCAATTATTTTTTCTATATTAATGGATCATATTATTATTATGTATTTTGATTGCCAGGGGTTAGTGCGAGTACCAGGACTTGTTTTCTTTTCACATTGAAAGGATATTGATCAATTGTTTTAAGAGGAAGTCTTCCTCTGACTTTATTATCATTCTATATGTGGTCAGTGTACTCGCATTAACTCCTGTTCTGTATCGTATGATTTCGATGACAATATGGGAAGCGTATGTCACGGTATGTTGTTGGGGATTTGGACACTCCGGTCCTTTCCCCGCAGGGTCACTCTACTTGATCAATTTCTATTTCAGACGATCAAGATTAGGGTGATGTATCCATGATGTCTTCCAACAGTGTGCCTCCGTCGTCACAATTAATGAAGGGCTAGCGGAAAAGTGCTCATGTAATACGCCAATTGCCTAAGAGGACCCTAGTAGGTTCGACGGCTTTTGACGTCCGCTAGCTCGCCCGGTGTAGCGTCCATTCACCGAATGGTTCGGCAGCCGGGTTCGTCCGTTGCGGTCTAGAAGGAATTTTGGGGTGGTGCGAGCACTATAAAATTAACTTAATGCACACCCAGTGACGGCGGATCGGAGGGAGAACGGAGGAAGCCTTTTAGTCCGGTTCATAGCTCGTTCTGGTCCATCCGGACGGCAAGCGAGAGAGGCCCCTCTCTCGTTCAACAACATCTGGCCCCAGATGTTGTGGTACAAAATGTGTCGCTAGCGGAGCATACGTCCATCGCTCGGGACGCTCCGTTGTATAGGCAGTCCGCTGAGACTGCTAAGGCTTCCTCTTCTCGTCAGCGCACACGACCGCACCTTGGCTGCGTGACCGCCGATATATTACCAGCTTCGCCGATCAAGGATTCTTCGGCGACCAGGTCACACCATCCGGCAGCCAGGGATTCGAGACCGATGGACTCCGGACGTTCGCATAGGAAAAGTATGCGGGAGCCATCTGATGCGGAGCTGCCCTCGGCGAAGCAGCGATAGACTGCGCCTCCGCAGGTCTCGACGCCGGACATTCTTGTGCACATAGCACAGCTTATCGCAGCATCCCAGCAGCCGACAGAAACGGTGTCGGATCGAGAATTATCCGACAGCGCTGGGTCGGTAGCCGGGGACTCGAGGCCTGCAGACTCAGGACGTTCGCATAGGAAGTGTGCGGGAGTCAACGTACACGGAGCTTCCGGCGGCAATGCATCGTAAGTCCGCTACTGCACAGGCCTCGGGAACGGACGTGCTTTCCTTAATAGCACAGTTTATCGCAGCATCCCAGCATCAACTGAATCTGTCGCATATATTTTATCCGACGATGCTGGGTCGGGACGCTCCGCGGAAGCGGGTACGGACGTCCGAAAGTTTCATCCGGTCCGACGGGATACCGAAAGGGATTCGGAGGATTTCAAGCTTTCCCTTTCGGAACAACATATGCTGCGATGACGGATAAGAAACTGATAGCGTCGGTGGACTTAGAAATTTTTGGTTCGGTTCAGGGACATCGTCCCTCAGTTCCGACTTAGTCCAATAATGTCACACAAACTTTCGAATTATTGAACGACGCTATATATATTATTATTTTATGCTTGCTATCCAAGCATTTCTGGTTTCTTGTTCGAAGAGTTATGGAGATGTCTTTCAAAAGTGTGCCTCTGTCGTCATAGTTAATGAAGAGTTAGCGGCAATAAGTGCTCATGGAATATGTCTATCGCTTACGGAGTGACATTCGCTAGCTCACCCGGTGTAGCGTACATTCATCGAATGGTTCGGCTGCCGGGTTCGTCCGTTGCGGTCTAGGAAGGAGATTTGGGTGATGCGAGCACTTTAATTACTTTAGTACTCACCCAGTGATGGCAGGTTGAGGACAGATCGGAGGAAGCCTGTTAGTCCGGTTCCTGGCTTGTCCAGGTCCGTCCGGGCTGTGAGCGAGAGAGGTTCCTCTCTCGCCCTACAACATAGGGGACCGCATGTTGTGGTTCAGATATTTTACATTCGGAGCATATGTCCGTTGCTCGGGACGCTCCGTTATATTGACAGTCCGAGAGACTGTCTTTAATGCTTCCTCATCCTCACAGCAGGGCACACGACCGCACATTGGCTACGTGACCTCGAGTATCCGATCAGTTTCGGCATTCAGTGATTCCACGGCGAATAGGTCGCGCCATCCGGTAGCCAAGGGACACGAGGCCTATACACTCCGTTCGCTCGCATATTGTAAGTATGCATGGGGTAACGATCACGGAGCTTCCAGCGGCAATGCATCGTAAGACCGCTTCTCCTCAGGCCTCAGTGACGGACGTGCTATCCGAGTTAGCACAGTTGTTTCGCAGCATCCCAGCAATTGACAGTTTCTCGGTCAAATCAGGAATTATCCGACGGCGCTGGGTCGGTGCGGTCCGCAGTTGCATCAGCTACGGACAACCAACGCTTTATAGGGTCCGACAGGATGGCGAAAGGGATTCGAAAGATTTCGAGTTTTCCCTTTAGTAGTATCGGAAGATGCCTTTCATATCTTCTGGCATTTCTTCCAGTGATTATTATTTCGGACTTCATTGCTGCGATCTTGGATAAGAGACTTATAGCGTCATTGGACTCGGATTTTTCGATCGGTACAGGGACATTGTCCCTGACTTACCGACGCAGTCCAATATTGTCTTTACAACATGTGTTTTATTTTTCGACGCTATATATATATATATACAAGCCTGCTACTAAGCATGATAGTTTAGTTTCTTGTCCGCGTTGCTCATTTCTGCCATTTTATCATTTTTACAAATAGTTTATTTTGGCAGAGCAGGGCATACCGAGAGTTCATATGCGTCTAGACGGTGTGATTAAAGACTGCATATATTCTTTTTCGCCGTTTATGTCTTTTCCAATTTCAATGTTGGGAACGACATTATGTATAGTAGACTTAACTTAGACGCTTTATTATACGTACCGTATTTACTCTATGTATTGGGACAGCTAAAAATAATTATTTTCACAGGTGTCCCAATTCTTAGAAAATGGGGAAAGAACAGAGCCTGGTCTTGATTTGATGCTGAATCAAGTTGTGTGTGATTTGTTTTCCATCACTATATACGAAAATCGCCGTCCAATTTTTTTTTATATTTTCATTTTTTGCTTCCATAACATAGCTTATGATCCCTCACTGGAACGAGCGTATTGCGCGCGTTCCAATGAGGGATCATAAGCTATGTTTTGGAAGCAAAAAATGAAAATTTTTAGTTACCCAAGAATTTTTTTATGAGTGTCGTCTGCAACGAGTGACGGGCCAACTGGAAACAAATCTCCTGAATGTCCCAAACTTTGGAGCATAAAAAAAATATAGTTTTCTGGAAAAAATGTGTGTCCCAAATCATAGAGTGTCCCAATACATAGAGTAAATACGGTAATCCGCCTTTCTGAGGCGTTATCATTACGTCTTCAAGAAAAGATTTACGGGATATTATTCTCAATGTAATTTCTTTTGAGGGCAGTAGTTTGTTCACGTATAACTCCGCCCTTCAGTGGCTGATTGGAGTTGGTTAGACGTGACGCAGCCCTAGCTACATCCACACGCGTGGATAGTAAGGTTAAGAACTCTCTCAGAGTCGCTTCGTTCTCGGAGGAGCTTCTCTTCGACGGCAACTTTCCAGCAATCCATGAATTGCTCGATTTATACGTTCTCTTGTCTATCTAGTGTTACAAGAGATTCAGACTGGGGCAAACATTCGGTGGTTGACTCAGAGATTGCCGCCGCAGTTGCCGGACCCGAGTGTGGCTGTTATGACGGTTGCCAGTCAAACAGATTGGGATATATACTGATCCCTACGGATTCGAAGTGCCAGGGTCTTTGGGTTCCGCAGTCTTTTAGCTATCAGTTTAACTTCCGCGGAATAATGTTTTTTAGGCTTGCTTTATGTCATTGCATGAACATTATTCAGAAACGCATGCCCAAATTCCTGTCCTTTAATTCGACAGTAGTGGCGTATCTCCGGAACCAGGGAGGCACTCTTTCGTTTCCGTTATTCAATTTAATGGAAAGAATCCGTCTGTTGGTTATAGTACACCAAGTTCAGTTTTGGTCCGTCATATTCCGGGTCGTCTGATTGTTTTATCGGACTCCCGTTCTCTTACGGGTCGCTTGTTGCTGTCAGAATGGACTCTCAACAAACAAGTATTCAATCAGATTTGCTATCTATGGGAGCGCCCAATGATGATTTATTTATGACACAGCTTGCTAATCAATTGCAGACGTATGTGTTGGCTTGTCCAGATCTCTGAGCTAATAGTGTTAACGCTCTATTGATCTATAGGACGGAATGATAGGATACGCGTATCCTCCGGCGCTGTTGTTTTAGCAGGTATTGCTAAGATAAACAACCACAATACATTTCTGTTGATAGCATCTCTATCTTCACAGAGATCATGAGTAATTTACTCTCTTGTCTACTGTGGGTCTTAACGTGAAATCTTCCTCTATGTGAGGATCTTTTTTCACTGGGTAAATCGTGTCATCTTTATCACAACCAGCAAGGTCGCAACCTTCATGTATTCCGTTGTGTGGTCCGTATTGCATTGTAAGCACTGTACTGGATGAGCTTTGGACGCTATTTCTTACTATAGGAGATCCTCTTCTTCGCTATTCTATGCGACTAAAGTGGAGGCTCTTCCGTCGTGGTGTAGGGATCATTATGTTCGTATTGTTGATCCCTCCATACTACTCATTGCTATTTTTTAGTATACTTGTTTCACAAGATCTACTGCAGCCTGTTATTATTTAGGTTATAGGTTTATGTTACCTCATACCTATGCACTCTACGATAGTTTACAATTGAGTCTTTTGTCTCTTTATCTAAGTCAGTTAGTAACTTTTTGATAAATAGACTTAGAATCTTTAGATTAAATTCCTATACGGATTTTAACTTCGGTTCTTATTTAGCTAAGTAATCATTTGAGCCTCTGGAAACAGTAGTTTTCAAATTCTGACCTTTTAGACAGTAATTCTGTTGGTTTCTCTTTTACTTTAGAGTCAGTGAGTTTCATGCACTATCGATGGATGATTTTCACTTTCATAGTTTCGGAATCAATACTTCCGTTACTATTTAGGTTGGATTGTTGCATAAGAGTTAGGCTCCTATTATCCGGAACCTATTATTTTAAGGTCCTTCCGTCTTCGTATGGGCATAGGCCTTTACTCTTTCCGGGTACAGTTTATGTATTTATAAACAGATATCTGTTTATTACAAGGGCGTAAGCTTCTTCTGTCTTTGATGTCTAGTAGAAGGACGTTACGCTCCATTTTATTGTTAATGGATTCTATTAACTATCGGTACTGCTTATAGTATATCATTGACTTAGCAGTTGTGCTTAAGATTTCGGCTCATGAAGTAAGAGTTCTTCTACTTCTTGGGCTTACATTAATAGTGTCGCTATTATAGATTTTTGAAGGCCGCTCATTGCGCTCAGCCATCCACATTCATGAATTTTATCTTAGAAATATCGAGTCAATTTCTTGAGGCCTCTTTTGTTAGGTCTATTATCTACTGCTCAGAATGTCATTCACTTAACAGTTGCTACTATAGCTAGGTAGGCTGTCTGTTTCGGCAGTGTCTCCTTTCGGCTGCCCTCTTCGCTCTGGGCTATTTGACCCAGGGCAAGAAAAAGGGGGGGGGGGGGGAGGGTGTTCCCTTGGGTCACCTGTTTTTCTATGAAAACAAGGGGATACCTCCTCCGGAGTTAGTAATTCTGAGCTGTTATTGGGATGGTTGTTTAGTGAGAAGTTTAAGTTTATAAAATTCATTCAAGTCTTAGTTTTTAAAGTATAGCTTTTGAATATTGCATATGTCAACAGACATGATTATGCAATTCTCAGACACTTTTAGGAGTATAAGAGTCTCTATTCTCTAGACTTACTTTATTATTGGCTTACTTTAAAAATTATTAGTATAAGGATTATATTGGATATTAATAGAGTACATGGATGTATGAAGCTCAATTTTGGAAGGTGTTGTATCTTTCTAATTTATCATAAATAAGAAAGATACATGTAAGGCCTATTACTTCTTTTCCCTACAGGGGATGACTCTATTTTATTTTATTGAGCGTATTCCATTTTGCTCTATGTCCTTGGCCCTCCAGCCTTTTTACTATTCAGCTATGTCTGGGTCATTGGTACAGTATAAAAATGTTAAAAAATTTATGGTAATTTATATATTTTTTATACTTACCAATGACCCAGACGGGGATGGCCCTCCCAGGAGTTGGGAACTCTTGCCTCCCCGCTGAGTACATAGCGCTTACCAGGCACTGGTTATTAGAATGATAAATGGCGCCAATTTTGGAACGTCCTTGACACTGCGCATGCGCAGTAGGGGCGAAGTGTGGAGGGCCTTTCATGACATGTTTTCTTTAGTTTTAGATGCAAATTTTGGGGATTGGGGGGCAAAATTTGTGTTTGGCCCTATATTTTAAGAGTTAGCACCAGCTATGTCTGGGTCATTGGTAAGTATAAAAAATATATAAATTACTATAAATTTTTTAACTTTTGTGCTTTCCACACATTGCTATTGACTGTTTATTGATATAGACAATAAACATATAGTGTGTTTTTATATCTGTGTTATACAACGAGTTGTATAACACAGATATAAAAACACACTATATGTTTATTGTTTTTATCTGATAACAAACAGACACCCGTCTCGTGCGTCTACCCGACTTATATATGCTTCCCACGGGCATCCAAAGAAAACCAGTCTACGAGACAAAAGAAATAGGACAAGACGCATAGAGTTGTGTCCCTTATATTACAAAATCGATGACGGCGATTGTAAAGTGCGATTGCACTTCTTGCATCATGTAACTGCGCTGGAACAAAATAAATTTCAACTATTTTATTAACAGTAACAAAACGGTGTTTCAGTAGAGTTATTCTTTTTATACGCCCGTTTGAAAAACGGGACGTATTATAGTATGGCGTTGTCTGTCCGTCTGTCTGTCTGTCCGTCCGTCCATCCGTTTGGTTTCCGAACAATAACTTTAGTATTTGTTTTCCGATCGGCTCCAAATTTGGTATGTGGTTTAATCACAACAAAATACAGGTCAAGTTCGAATATGGGGTCGGTCTGAACGATTTTTGCCTGAATTATGGCCCCTGTTGGACTTGGTATGTGGTTTAATCACAACAAAATACAGGTCAAGTTCGAATATGGGGTCGGTCTGAACAATTTTTGCCTGAATTATGGCCCCTGTTGGACTTAGAATTCTTCGTCAAATATTTGGTTTCCGGATGATAACTTTAGTATTTGTTTTTCGATTGGCTTCAAACTTGTTAGTCTTTTTCTCAAGTGACTGAAAAATTTAGTCATTTCACAAAATCACTGATTTCAAAGTCTGACCGTAACATATATATATATGCCAGTATAAATTTCTCGCACTCTAAAAAAATTGCAAATGTGTTAAAATGGTACAATTTGAACAGTTCACGGGCGTATGATGCAATGCCCAGCGGTGCTCTTGTTTTGACATAGTTCCAGTTTTCTTCCGTGTTTTATGCTGTAGTCCCAATATAACAAATAATTTTGCGTTTGTTTACAATTTTTACGAAGTGTTTTTTTTTCAGGTACAGCAGACGAACTTTTAATTAGCGCAGTTCCGCGAGTACTTTTGATCGAGGCCGTGACTATAAATAGTTCGCAGTCGCCGCATACTAATTACTATTAACATTCAAGTAATTTCTACAATGTTTTGAAGCAAAATTTTAGGTTGCCTTTATTGAAGCAAAATAAATAAGAAATGACACCATCAGAGGATTTTGACAAAGTGCAATAAGCGTACAATTAAAACCTGCCCTGTGATATAACGATGTTTCATGAATGAATGAATGAAAATGGAATTGAAAGAGGTCAGAGGTCGTTCGCATAAATTATAATTATATACAACACCCGTTGTATATACTTGAAGTATATACAACGGTTGTTATACTCTATGGTTATCAGATAAATGAGTTTATCAAGCTTGTTGCAATAAAGGATTAAAATATATGACTTGGGAGCAAAAACTGAAAAAAAATAATGAAATTTCAATGCTGATGGTGAGAAGTCTGTATTCTATAAACTGTGATTCAGCCCATCAGAATAAATTTTATACTTCTATTCTCAAGAAATACAAATTTTTATACTGTACCAATGACTCAGACATAGCTGGTGCTAACTCTTAAAAATCTAGGGCCAAACACAAATTTTGCCCCCCAATCCCCAAAATTTGCATCTAAAACCAAAGAAATCATGTCCTGAATGGCCCTCCATACTTCGCCTCTACTGCGCATGCGCAGTGTCAAGGAGGTCCCAGAATTGGCGCCATTTATCATTCTTTGTTTGGCCCTTCATCAGTTAACATCTGACTGATCTTTGTGCTTGTAAATCTCAGTTTAAATGATGCCAGACACATAAATATTAGTGAAATGGTGATTCTAAGGAGGATAGAGAAGGAGGAGAGGAAAAATGTGTGACAGAATATTATCAGGGCTGTAACTTAAAATTTTTTAATGAAATTATGTTAAGTTACCTATTTTCGAGACAGCAGCCATTTTGTTGTCATTCTGGTTATTTAGTTACACTGATTTTTCAGTGTTTTCCTCTCTCCCTTTCCTTTAAGTCCCCCCTTGCTATTCTCCCATGCTTTTGGCATAGTTTCTGTAATTATTATTACTAAATTTTCTTGGGAGTTTTAGCTGAATAACAGAATGAATTCTGTTCTTTTCCCCATGTTTACGTCTTCACCTACGGGTGGTTAGGCGTTGTGTTCTGCATCTACCATCTGATGTTCTGCAGTTTCTTCCCTGGAAGTCTCTGTTTTGCATCAGATAGTGTATTTTTGGTAACTGATTCTGGGCCTGGGTGCCTGGAGTCTTATTTTAGTGTTTTTACACTCATTGTTTACATTTACAACAGCCCTCTGTGTGAGGGGGGGATTTCTTGAAAATAATATCTTGATGTTATTTTAATCATAACTAGATACATTATTATTGTTCGTAAGTGTTGAATAAATTGTTTAAAATATTTTTAAAATTTTTGTCCACACTTAGGCTTGAGATCCATTGGGGCTCAACGTTACTTTTCAGAAACTTGGGCTGTTCTGAAAAAATATTTTTTCAAAATATTTTGTTTTCAATTATTTTTTCTATATTAATGGATCATATTATTATTATGTATTTTGATTGCCAGGGGTTGGTGCGAGTACCAGGACTTGTTTTCTTTTCACATTGAAAGGATTTTGATCAATTGTAATAAGAGGAAGTCTTCCTCTGACTTTTATAATCATTCTATATGTGGTCAGTGTACTTGCATTAACTCCTGTTCTGTATCGTATGATTTCGATGACAACATGGGAAGCGTATGTCACGGTATGTTAGTGGGGAATTGGACACTCCGGTCCTTTCCCCGCAGGGTCACTCTACTTTATCAATTTCTATTTCAGACGATCAAGATTAGGGTGATGTATCTGTGATGTCTTCCAACAATGTGCCTCCGTCGTCACAATTAATGAAGGGCTAGCGGAAAAGTGCTCATGTAAATACGCCAATTGCCTAAGAGGACCCTAGTAGGTTCAACGGCCTTTGACGTCCGCTAGCTCGCCCGGTGTAGCGTCCATTCATCGAATGGTTCGGCAGCCGGGTTCGTCCGTTGCGGTCTAGAAGGAGTTTTTGGGGTGATGCGAGCACTATAAATCAACCAAATGCACACCCAGTGACGGCGGATTAGAGGGAGAATGGAGGAAGCCTTTTAGTCCGGTTCATAGCTCGTTCTGGTCCATCCGGACGGTGAGCGAGAGAGGCCCCTCTCTCGTACAACAACATCTGGCCCCAGATGTTGTGGTACAAAATGTTTCGCATTTGGAGCATACGTCCGTCGCTCGGGATGCTCCGACATATAGATATCCAGTCAGCTTCGCCAGTCAGGGAATCATCGGCGACCAGGTCACACCATCCGGTAGCCAGGGACACGAGGCCTGCAGACTCCGGACGTTCGCATAGGAAAGTGTGCGGGAGTCAACGTACACGGCGGAGCTTCCGGCGGCGGCAATGTATCGTAAGACCGCTACTGCACAGGCCTTGGGAACGGACGTGCTTTCCTTAATAGCACAGCTTATCGCTGCATCCCAGCATCAACTGAATCTGTCGCATATTTTTTATCCGATGATGCTGGGTCGGGACGCTCTGCGGAAGCGGGTACGGACGTCCGAAAATTTCATCCGGTCTGACGGGATACCGAAAGGGATTCGGAGGATTTTGAGCTTTCCCTTTCGGAACAACATATGCTGTTGTGTATGTCATCTGACTGGATCTTCTACAGCTTCTTTCGTCGGACCAGAATGCTGCGATGCCGGATAAGAAACTGATAGCGTCGGTGGACTTAGAAATTTTTGGTTCGGTTCAGGGACATCGTCCCTCAGTTCCGACATAGTCCAATAATGTCACACAAACTTTCGAATTATTGAACGACGCTATATATATTATTATTATATGCTTGCTATAACCAAGCATTTCTGGTTTCTTGTTCGCAAAGTTACGGAGATGTCTTTCGAAAGTGTGCCTCTGTCGTCATAGTTAATGAAGAGCTAGCGGCAATAAGTGCTTAGGGAATATGTCTATCGCCTAAGAGATCCCTTGTAGGATCGACGGAGTGACATTCGCTAGCTCACCCGATGTAGCGTACATTCATCGAATGGTTCGGCTGCCGGGTTCATCCGTTGCGGTCTAGGAAGGAGATTTGGGTGATGCGAGCACTATAATTACTTTAGTACTCACCCAGTGACAGCGGATTGAGGACAGATCGGAGGAAGCCTGTTAGTCCGGTTCCTGGCTTGTCCAGGTCCGTCCGGGCTGTGAGCGAGAGAGGTCCCTCTCTCGTCCAACAACATAGGGGACCGCATGTAGTGGTTCAGATATTTTACATTCGGAGCATATGTCTGTCGGTCGGGACGCTCCGTTATATTGACAGTCCGAGAGACTGTTGATAATG
Source organism: Pictodentalium vernedei (assembly GCA_031216915.1). Taxonomy (NCBI): domain Eukaryota; kingdom Metazoa; phylum Mollusca; class Scaphopoda; order Dentaliida; family Dentaliidae; genus Pictodentalium; species Pictodentalium vernedei. The sequence goes on from CM062293.1 coordinate 288,430,532, forward strand.
CTTCCTCATCCCCACAGCAGGGCACACGACCGCACATTGGCTACGTGACCTCGAGTATCTGATCAGTTTCGTCATTCAGTGATTCCACGGCGAATAGGTCACGCCATCCAGTAGCCAAGGGACACGAGGCCTATACACTCCGTTTGCTCGCATATTGGTAGTATGCACGGGGTAACGGTCACGGAGCTTCCAGCGGCAATGCATTGTAGGACCGCTTCTCCTCAGGCCTCAGTGACGGACGTGCTATCCGAGTTAGCACAGTTGTTTCGCAGCATCCCAGCAATCGACAGTTTCTTACTCGAATCAGGAATTATCTGACGGCGCTGGGTCAGTGCGGTCCGCGGTTGCATCAGGTACGGACGACCGAACCCTTTATAGGGTCCGATAGGATGACGAAAGGGATTCGAAAGATTTCGAGTTTTCCCTTTCGTAGCATCGGAAGCTGCCATTCATATCTTCTGGCATTATCTTCCAGTGATTGTTATTTCGGACTACATTGCTGCGATGTTGGATAAGAGACTTATAGCGTCATTGGACACGGAATTTTGGATCGGTTCAGGGACATTGTCCCTGACTTACCGACACAGTCCAATAATGTCATTAGAACAAGTGTTTTATTTTTCGACGCTATATATGCATATAAGCCTGCTACCAAGCATGATAGTTTAGTTTCTTGTCCGCAATGCTCATTTCTGCCGTTTTATCATTTATGCGAATAATTTATTTGGCAGAGCAGGGCATACTGAGAGTTCATATGCGTCTAGACGGCGTGGTTAAAGACTGGAAATATTCTTTTTCGCCGTCTATGTCTTTTCCAACCACAATGTTGGAAACGACAATGATGTCTAGTAGACTTAACTTAGACGCTTTATCATACGTAATCCACCTTACTGAGGCGTTATCATTACGTCTTCAAGAGAAGATTTACGGGATATTATTCTCAATGTGATTTCTTTTGAGGGCAGTAGTTTGTTCACGTATAACTCCGCCCTTCAGTGGCTGATTGGAGTTGGTTAGACGTGACGCAGCCCTAGCTACATCCACGCGCGTGGATAGTAAGGTGAAGAACTCTCTCAGAGTCGCTTCGTTCTCGGAGAAGCGTCTCTTCGACAGCAACTTTTCAGCAATCCATGAATTGCTCGATTTACACGTTCTCTTGTCTATCTAGTGTTACAAGAGATTCAGACTGGGGCAGACATTCGGTGGTTGACTCAGAGAGTGCCACTGCAGTTGCCAGATCCCAGTGTTATAGTTATGACGGTTGCCAGTCAAACAGATTGGGATATAATATTGATCCCAACGGATTCGAAGTGCCAGGGTCTTTGGGTTCCGCAGTCTCTAAGCAAGCAATTATCTTCCGCGGAATAATGTTTTTTAGGCTTGCTTTATGTCATTGGATGAACATTATTCAGAAACGCATGTCCAAATCCTGTCCGTTAATTCGACAGTAGTGGCGTATCTCTGGAACCAGGGAGGCACTCATTCGTTTCCGTTATTCAATTTAATGGAAAGAATCCGTCTGTTGGTTATAGTACACCAAGTTCTGTTTCGGTCCGTCATATTCCGGGTCGTCTGATTGTTTTACCGGACTCCCGTTCACTTAGGGGTCGCTTGTTGCCGTCAGTATGGACTCTCAACAAACAAGTATTCAATCAGATTTGCTATCTATGGGAGCGCCCAATGATAATTTATTTACGACACAGCTTGCTAATCAATTGCAGACGTATGTGTTTGCTTGTCCGGATCTCTGAGCTAATGTTGTTAACGCTCTATTGATCTAATAGGATGGAATGATAGGATATGCGTATCCTCCGGCGCTGTTGTTTCAGCAGGTATTGCTAAGATAAACAACCACAATACATTTCTGTTGATAGCATCTCTGTCTTCACAGAAACCGTGGGTAATTTACTCTGATGTCTACTGTGGGACTTAACGCGAAATCTTCCTCAATGAGAGGATCTTTTTTCGCTGGGTAAATCGTGTCATCTTTATCACAACCCGCAAGGTCGCAACCTTCACGTATTCCGTTGTGTGGTCCGTATTGCATTGTAAGCATTGTACTGGACGAGCTTTGGACGCGATTTCTTACTATAGGAGATCCTCTTCTTCGCTATTCTATGCGGCTAAAGTGGAGGCTCTTCCGTCGTTGGTGTAGGGATCACTATGTTCATATTGTTGATCCCTCCATACTACTCATTGCAACTTTTTAGTATACTTGTTTGACAAGATCTACTGCAGCCTGTTATTATTAAGGTTATAGGTTTATGTTACCTCATACCTATGCACTCTATGATAGTTTACAATTGAGTCTTATGTCTCTTTATCTAAGTCAGTTAGTAACTTTTTGATAAATAGACTTAGAATCTTTAGATTAAATTCCTATATGGAATTTAACTTCGGTTCTTATTTAGCTAAGTAATCATTTGAGCCTCTGGAAACAGTAGTTTTCAAATTCTGACCTTTTAGACAGTAATTCTGTTGGCTTCTCTTTTACTGAAGAGTCAGTGAGTTTCATGCACTATCGATGGATGATTTTCACTTTCGTAGTTTCGGAATCACTACTTCCTTTACTATTTAGGTTGGATTTTTGCATAAGAGTTAGGCTCCTAATATCCGGAACCTATTGTTATTAAGGTCCTTCCGTCTTCGTACGGGCATAGGCCTTTACTCTGTCCGGTTAGAGTTTATGTATTTATAAACAGATATCTGTTTATTACTACGGGCGTAAACTTCTTCTGTCTTTGATGCCTATTAGAAGGACGTTACGCTCCATTCTATTGCTAATGGATTCAATTAACTATCGATACTGCTGATGGTATATCTTGACTCAGCAGTTGTGTTTGACATTTCGGCTCATGCAGTAAGAGTTCTTCTACATCTTGGTTTTACATTAATATTGTCGCTATTATAGATTTTTGAAGGCTGCTCATTGCGCTGAGCCATCCACATTCATGAATTTTTTATCTCAGAAATATTGAGTCCATTTCTGGAGACCTCTATTGTTAGGTCTATTATCTACTGCTCAGAATGTCATTCACTTAACAGTTGCTTCTATAGCTAGGTAGGCTGTCTGTTTTGGCAGTGACTCCGTTCTGCTGCCCTCTTTGCTCTGGGCTATTTGACCCAGGGCAAGAAAAAAAGGGGGGGGGGGGAGGGTGTTCCCTTGGGTCACCTGTTTTACTATGAAAACAAGGGGATACCTCCTCCGGAGTTAGTAATTCTGAGCTGTTATTGGGATGGTTGTTTAGTGAGAAGTTTATGTTTTAAAAATTCATTCAAGTCTTAGTTTTTAAAGTATAGCTTTTGAATATAGCACGTGTCAACGGACATGATTATGCAATCCTCAGACACTTTTAAGGAGTATAAGAGTCTCTATTCTCTAGACTTACTTTATTTATTGGCTTACTTTAAAAATTATTAGTATAAGGATTATATTGGATATTAATAGAGTACATGGATGTATGATGCTCAATTTTGGAAGGTGTTGTATCTTTCTAATTTATCATAGATAAGAAAGATACATGTAAGGCCTATTACTTCTTTTTCCCTAGAGGGGATGACTCTATTTTATATTATTGAGCGTATTCCATCTTGCTCTATGTCCTTGGCCCTCCAGCTTTTTTACTATTCAGCTATGTCTGGGTCATTGGTACAGTATAAAAATGTTAAAAAATTTATAGTAATTTCTATATTTTTTATACTTACCAATGACCCAGACAGGGATGGCCCTCCCAGGAGTTGGGAACTCTTGCCTCCCCGCTGAGTACATAGCGCTTACCAGGCACTGGTTATTAGAATGATTAATGGCGCCAATTTTGGAACGTCCTTGACACTGCGCATGCGCAGTAGAGGTGAAGTGTGGAGGGCCATTCAGGACATGTTTTCTTTGGTTTTAGATGCAAATTTTGGGGATTGGGGGGCAAAATTTGTGTTTGGCCCTATATTTTAAGAGTTAGCACCAGCTATGTCTGGGTCATTGGTAAGTATAAAAAATATAGAAATTACTATAAATTTTTTAACTTTTTCAAAACTTTTTTTTTTTGATTTCAATTATTTTTTCTATGTTAATGGATCATGTTATTATGTATCTTTGTTTTCAGGGGTTGGTGCGAATACTAGGACTTTTTGTATTCTTTTCACAATGAAAGGATATTGTTCATTTGTAATAAGAGGAAATCTTCCTCTGACTTTCATAATCATTGTATTAATTGTAGTCAGTGTACTCGCACGAACTCCTGTTCAGTATGTGTCAATTGGGATGACAACATGGGAAGCGTGTGTCACGGTATGTTAGCGGGGAAATGGCCATGCCGGTCCTTTCTCCACAGGGTCACTCTAGTTTATCAATCTCTATTTCAGACGAACAAGAACAGGGTGATGTATCCGTGATGTGTTCCAAAAGTGTGCCTCTGTCGTCACAATTAAATGAAGAGCTAGCGGTAAAGTGCTCATGGAAATACGTCAATTGCCTAAGAGGTCCCTAGTAGGATTGACGGCCTTTGACGTCCGCTAGCTTGCCCGGTGTAGCATCCATTCATCGAATGGTTCGGCAGCCGGGTTCGTCCGTTGCGGTCCAGAAAGGAGTTTTGGGTGATGCGAGCACTATAAATCAACTAAGTGCACACCCAGTGACGGCGAATCAGAGGAGAGAACGGAGGAAGCCTATTAGTCCGGTTCCTAGCTCGTCCATCCGGGCTGCGAGCGAGAGAGGCCCCTCTCTCGTACAACAACATCTGGGACCAGATGTTGTGGTACAAAATGTTTCGCATTCGGAGCATACGTCTGCCGCTCGGGACGCTCTGTTATATAGACAGTCCGGAGAGACTGTCAATAAGGCTTCCTCATCCTCACGGCAGCGCACACACGACCGCACCTTGGCTACGTGACCTCGGATATCCAGCCAGCTTCGCCAATCAGAGAATCCACGGCAACCAGGTCACGCCATCCGGTAGCCAGGGACACAAGGCCTGTAGATTCCGGACGTTCGCATAAGAAAAGTATGTAGGAGTCAACATACACGGAACTTCCAGTGGCAAAGCATCGTAAGACTGCTACTCCACAGGCCTCAGTGACGGACATGCTATCCCAAATAGCACAACTTATCGCAGCATCCCAGCAACGACAGAATCTCTGTCGGATCAGGTAATATCCGACGACGCTGGGTTGGAACGCTCCGCTGAAGCATCAGGTACGGACATCCGAAAACTTCATAGGGTCCGACAGGAAGGCGAAAGGGATTCGGAGGATTTCGAGCTTTCCCTTTCGGAGCAACATAAGCTGCTGTACATTTCATCCGGCTTTATCTTCTAGAGGTTGTTTCGTCGGACCAGAATGCTGCGATGCCGGATAAGAGACTGATAGCGTCTGTGGACACAAGAATTTTTTGATCGGTTCAGGGACATCGTCCCTGAGTTTCCGACACAGTCCAATAATGTCACAGGAACTTTCGAATTATTGAACGACGCTATATATATATGCTTGCTATTAAACAAGCAAGTCTGGTTTCTTGTTCGCAAAAGTTACCGTGATGTCTTCCAAAAGTGTGCCTCTGTCGTCATAGTTAAGTGAAGAGCTAGCGGCAATAAGTGCTCATGGAAATACATCTATCGCCTAAGAGGTCCCTAGTAGGATCGATGGCGTTGACATCCGCTAGCTCGCCAGGTGTAGCATCCATTCATCAAATGGTTCGGCAGCCGGGTTCGTCCTTTGCGGTCCAGGAAGGAGATTTGGGTGATGCGAGCACCATAATTAGACAAAAGTGCACACCCAGTGACGACGGATCAGAGGAGACATCGGAGGAAGCCTATTAGTCCGGTTCCTAGCTCGTCCAGGTCCATCCGTGCTGCGAGCGAGAGAGGTCCCTCTCTCGTACAACAACATCTGGGACCAGATGTCGTGGTACAAACGTTTCGCATTCGGAGCATATGTCTGCCGCTCGGGACGCTCCGTTATATAGACAGTTCGAGAGACTGTCGATAAGGCTTCCTCATCCTCACGGCAGCGCACACGACTGCACCTTGGCTACGTGACCACGAATATCCAGCCAGCTTCGCCTTTCAGGGATTCCACGGCGAACAGGTCACGCCATCCGGTAGCCAAGGGACACGAGGCCTGTAGACTCCGGACACTCGCATAATAGAAGTGTGCACGGGTCAATGTACATGGAGCTTCCAGCGGCAAAGCAACGTAAGACCGCTTCTCCACAGGCCTCAGTGACGGACGTGCTATCCAAAATAGCACAACTTATTGCAGCATCCCAGTAAACGACAGAATCTCTGTCGGTTCAGGAATAATCCGACGACGCTGGGTCGGTACGCTCCGCTGAAGCATCAGGTACGGACGACCGAGCTCTTCATAGGGTCCGACAGAATGGCGAAAGGGATTCGGAGGATTTCGAGCTTTCCCTTTCGGAACAACAGAAGCTGCCATAGATTTCTTCTGGCATTATCTTCCAGAGGTTGTTCCGTCGGACTAGAATGCTGCGATCCGGGATAAGAGACTAATAGTGTCATTGGACACAGAATTTTTTTTTGATCGGTTCAGGTACATCGTCCCTGAGTTGCCGACACAGTCCAATAATGTCACAAGAACATTCGAATTATTGAACGACGCTATATATAAGCTTGCTACCAAAACATGCAAGTCTGGTTTCTTGTCCGCAAATGCTCTAAATCTGCCTTTCATCAATTCAAGGAATAAATTTGAAACAGCAGGACAGGGCATACCGAGAGTTCCTCTGCGTCTAGACGACGAGGCTGAAGACTTGTAATTGTCTATATCGCCGTCTATGTCAATTCCAACCACGACGTTGGAAACGACAATAATGTCTAACAGACTTAACTTAGACGCTTTATCATACGCAGACCACCTTACTAAGGTGTTATCATTAACGTCTTCATGGGAAAGAATTCCAGGATATGATCCTCAATGAGATTTCTTTCGAGGGCAGTAGCTTTTCGACGTATAACTCCACCCTTCAGTGGCAAACCTGGAGTTGGTTAGACGTGACGCAGCCCTAGCTATATCCACGCGCGTGGATAGTAAGGTGAAGAACTCTCTCAGAGTCGCTTCAGTCTCGGAGAAGCTTCTCTTCGACGGCAACCTTTCGGCAATCTATGAATTGCTCGATATAGACGTTCTCTTGTCAATCAAGTTTAACAAGAGATTCAGACTTGGGCAAACATTCAGTGGTTGACTCAGGGAGTTCCACTGCAGTTGGCGGATCCGAGTTTTACGATTATGATGGATGCCAGTCAAACAAGTTGGGGTACAACATTGATCCCAACGGATTCGAAGTGCCAGGGTCTTTGGGTTCCGCAGTTTCTAGGCAAGCACATAAACGTCCAAGAAATAATGTCAATTTGGCTTGCACTACGTCATTGGATGAACATTATTCAGAAAGCGCATGTCCAAATCCTGTCCGACAATACAACAGTAGTTGCGTATATCCGGAAACAGGGAGGCACTCATTCCGTTCCGTTATTCAATTTAACGGAAACAATCCTTCTGTTTGTTCTAGAACACCAAGTTCTGCTTTCGGTCCGTCATATTCCGGGTCGTCTGAATGTATTAGTAGACTCCCTTTCACGGAAGGGTCGCTTGTTGCCGTCAGAATGGACTCTCAACAAACAGGTATTCAATCAGATTTGCTACCAATGGGAGCGGCCAATGATAGACTTATTTGTGACACAATTCAACAATCAATTGCAGACGTATGTGTCACCATGTCTGGATCCCCGAGCATATGCAGTAGTAGCTCTATCGATCTCGTGGGACGGAAGGATAGGATATGCGTATCCTCCAGTGCCCTTGATTCAGCAAATATTGCTCAAGATAAAACAATCTCAATACAATTCTGTTGGTAGCATCTCTGTCTCCACAGAGACCGTGGATAAATCTACTCAGGTGTCTGCTGTGGGACTTACCGCGAAAACTTCCTCCACGGGAGGATCTTCTTTCGCTGGGGAAATCGTGTCAACTTCATCACAACCCGCAAGGTCTCAACCTTCACGTATTCCGTTGTGCAGTCCTTCTTGCACGGCAAGCATTGTACAGGACGAGCAGTGGACGCGATTTCTAACTGTAGGAGGACCTCCTCTTCGCTATACTATGTCGTTAAGTGGAAGGTCTTTCGTCATGGGTGTAGGGATCATTTTGTTGATATTTTTGATCCCTCCATACCAGACATTGCAAACTTTCTAGTATACTTGTTTGACGAGATCAAACTGCAGCCTGTTACTATTAAAGGTTATAGGTCTATGTTATCTGATACCTATGCACACCATGATAGTTTACAATTGAATCTTATGTCTCTTTATCTAAATTAGTTAGAAACCTTTCGATAAATAGACCTAGAACCCTTAGATTAATTCCTAAATGAATTTAGCTTGGGTTCTTCTTAAACTAAAAGAAAACCATTTGAGCCTCTTGAGACAGTAGATTTCAAATTCTGGTCTTATAAGACAGCATTTCTCTTAGCTTTCTCTTCTGCTAGAAGAGTCAGTGAGCTTCATGCACTATTGGTGGACGATTCTCACTATCGTAGTGTCGGGAACACTATTACCTTTACTGCTAATGTTGGATTTTTGGCTAAGAATCAGGCTCCTAATAATATCCGGAACCTATTGTTATTAAGGCCCTTCCGTCTTCAGACGGGCACAGGCCTTTACTCTGTCCGGTTAGAGCTTTATGTATTTATAAACAAGATATCAGTTTTTCAGAAAGGGACGTAAAAGCTTCTTCTGTCTCTGATGCCTCATAAGAAGGACATTACGGTCCATTCTCTGGCTAGATGGATTCAATTAACTATCCGTACTGCTTATGATAATCTATCTTCAACTCAGCAGTCTATGTGTAAGATTTCGGCTCATTAAGTAACAGCTCTTTCTACATCTTAGGCTTATGCAAATAGTGTTGCTATTACAGATTAATGAAGGCTGCATATTGGTCTCAGCCATCCACATTCACAAATTTTTATCTCAGAAATATTGAGTCCATTTCTGGAGACCTGCTTTGTTTAGGTCCATTATCTGCTGCTCAGAATGTAGTTCACTAAACAGTTGCAACTATAGTTATGCAAGCTTTCTGTGCAGGCATTGACTCCGTCCTGTTGCCCACTTCGCTCTGGGCTATTTGACCCAGGGGAAGGGGGGGGGGGGGAGGGTGTTCCCTTGGGTCACCTGTTTTATAGTGAAAACAAGGGGATACCTCCTCCGGAGTCAGTAATTCTGAGTTGTTACCGGGATGGTTTTAAAGTGAAAAGTTAATGTTTAAAAAATTCATTCATGTCATATTTTTAAAGTGTAGCATTTGTATATGTCACGTGTCAAACGGGAGTTAATATACAATCCTCGGACACTTTTAAAAGAGTATAAAGAGTCTCAATTCTCTGGACTAACTTTATTTATTGGCTTACTTTAAAAATAATTAGTATAAGGATTATACTGGATGTTAATAGAGAACATGAATGTTATGATGCTCAATTATGGAGGGTGTTGTGTCTTTCTAATTTATCATAAATATGAAAGATACATGTAAAGCCTAATACTACTTTTCTCCTCGAGGGGATGACTCTATTTTATATAGTTGAGCTTATTGGATTTTCCTCTATGTCCTAGGCCCTCCAGCCTTTTTACTATTCAGCTATGTCTGGGTCATTGGTACAGTATAAAAATGTTAAAAAATTTATAGTAATTTATATATTTTTTATACTTACCAATGACGCAGACGGGGATGGCCCTCCCAGGAGTTGGGAACTCTACCTCCCCGCTGAGTACATAGCGCTGACCAGGCACTGGTTGTAAGAATGATAAATGGCGCCAATTCCGGGACCTCCTTGACACTGCGCATGCGCAGTAGAGGCGAAGTATGGAGGGCCATTCAGGACATGATTTCTTTGGTTTTAGATGCAAATTTTGGGGATTGGGGGGCAAAATTTGTGTTTGGCCCTAGATTTTTAAGAGTTAGCACCAGCTATGTCTAGGTCATTGGTAAGTATAAAAAATATATAAATTACTATAAATTTTTTAACTTTCTTGGTTTCTCAGACAATACCTCACCAATTGTTTCTATATCTCGTTTTTCCCCACAGGGCTCATGCATTTCCTTCATCTGAGGATTCCTGCATGAGCATATGACATTTTATAAAATCTACCATTTCTGCAAGGCATGTTAACTTATTGTTCACAATAGATATCAAATCGACTGATTAACAGTTCACGTCACAACTCAAATGATTCTCTTTCTCCATCATCATCATATATGATGAAGAAAATTGGAACCAAATGTTTAAACAGTTCAAACAGAAAGATAACTTCAAATATGTTCTGAGAAAAAGTGGTGCAAAAGCACCAAGAAAAAATAAGCCAAAAACTGGGCCGAGTGCAACCGGAGCACACCCAGTAGGGGACATTCTCCTCTGTACCAATCCAAGGCTTCCGGTACCAGTGCGTAGACTTATAACCAATGTTTCTTTCTTTTTCTCCTGCCATCTTATGAAGATGCGTTTGATTTTGCTCATCATCAGTGATACCTATTGACTCGATATTGGCAATGTTCCTGTGCTGCATAATGGATTCATAAGCATTAGTTTCACCATTCAAATATACAGAGCTGTGATTTTGTATATTCTCTCATTTATTCACCATATTTTTTTGTGAAATCTTTTTTCTCTGTTCCGATTTTGTTCTCGAAATTCACGCACCGTGTTGTTCAGTCTCTTGTTATTTATGCTATCCTTTTTGGAACTGCATATATTGGAGTTAGATGTCAGTGGAGGGGCTGTTGTGGGAGCATTTCTCCCCTCTGTTGAGGGTTGAATTTCTGCCTGTTTTTCCCTTTTATACGCCCGTTTTGAAAAACGGATCATATTATGGTATACCGCTGTCTGTCCGTCTGTCCATCCACACATCGTACAATAACTCGAAAACGCTTTGAGCAATTTTTATAATTTTTTGGTGGAAAGTATATGTTGATGGAAGGAAGCTCCCTTTCGATTTGTGTCGCTGTCTGATTTGTCATTCCAGAGTTATGGGACTTTATTCGTCAAAATATAGGCAATTTTCCACATGTTGGACAATAACTTGAAAATGCTTTGAGCAATTTTCATGATTTTTTGGTGGCAAGTATATGTTGATGGAAGGAATCTCCCTTTGTATTTGTGTTGCCGTGCGATTTGTCATTCCAGAGTTATGAGACTTGCTTCGTCAAAATATAAGCAATTTTCCACATGTCAAAGAATAACTTGAAAATGCTTAGAGAAATTTTCATGATTTTTGGTTGCAAGTATATGTTGATAGAAGGAATCTGCCTTTCGATTTGTGTCGCTGTCTGATTTGTCATTCCAGAGTTATGGGACTTTATTCGTCAAAATATAGGCAATTTTCCACGTCGGACTTTGAGCAATTTTCATAAACCTGACAAGTACACATGTATACTCTTATTGTGTGCTTCCCTCTTGTAATTAATAACGGACGTATCATGCGCTCATGGCGCAGCTGTTTATTGGCTGTTGGGGTACCTTTGTGTTCCTGTCTGGCGTTAGTTTCCTGCCACATTCCTCTGGTAGTTGGGGTGTCCTGTCCTGTCCATCTACATTGCTCCCATCAGATATGGGATGGTTCCTTGCAGGCAATGTTTCTTACCGAATCATGTAGAGGACTTCCATGCTTCATGCTCCACGTGCAATGGGTGTTAGACTGAAAGACTTTGTGGGCTGTGTGGTTCTTGCTCTTCCACCCTTTGAGCTTCAGTAAACCGTGTAGTATGTGCTCGTGGCCATTCCTCCCTCGCCCTCTATGGGGATTTGCAGTCTTTTTTGGCGGTAGATACCGAGGTAGCTGCTGACATTCTGGCGAAGAGGTGCCTGGTTCTGGGACAGTTGTTCCTCTCCAGTCGACATCTGAGGCTGTCACTAGGGTTGTGACTCCTCCTTTGGAGCTGAGCTCGATTGCTCTCTCCACTTTTCCACCATTGTTAACAGCTACCAATCCGCTCCTGTTGCTGCTCATCGTGATGTCGTCGGACTCCTCTTTAGCTTATCCCTGCAGGGGTTTCTGCTTCTTTGGACGTGGAATATCGGCCTCAACCTTCCCTGCCTTCAACTCCGCGAAGTTGGAAGGGGTTGCCGATCCCAGTCCTTCTGCATCAGTCTCCCATCCATCAGACCAAGCAGGTCTTGATTTGGATTCAGATGTCCATGGTGGTGGCACCATGGACTCTGTTGCACTTCTGTCTGCGCATTCTGGCCCTTCAGCCAGTTTAGCAGGACTGGTGCATTTTGTGCAGCATGAACCTTCTGTCTCTCAGAGCCCCTTGGCAGCTCTCCGGAGTTCCCGCACTTCAAATCCTTGGGGTATTTCATACCCCTATCTGCATCTGCCAGCAGATGCTTCAGCTGCCACCCATCGTTTGGCGTCAGGTGTTTTTGAGGATCGTGACCCTTCACTGGTTAAAAGAGTCAGATGTGGAGCCACTTTGCCTGGTCCTTCCCACTTCAGACCGGCAGATTCAGGTTGTGAGCTTAGGGCGGCCCTCTCCTTGCTCACACAGGTTCTGTCCAAGAGCCTTCCCATTGCCTCCAGCAAGGCTAGTAGTGGCTTCCAGATGCCCTAGGTGTTCCCGGGATTGGAAGCAGACCACTTTTCAATCATGCTGGTGTTCCTACACATGGGAGGCTTCGGCTGGTATTCCCAAGATTGGTTGTGAGTCTTCCGACTCAGGTTCTGGGTCTGACACATCTGATGTTGAGAGTCATCAGTCTTCTGACTTGGGGGCAGCTCTCGACTTTGTTTTTGAGTTCCTTCCGGAGCTCAAACCATCAGACCAGCTGGAGGTTTCAGCTTGGCCATGATTGTCGGTCGCAAGCTTACATCCTGTGGAGCAACCTGCTTCTGGGCGCCTTCGGCCATACCAGTCGGTACAAGTGGTCGAGGCTTTTGCAGCATTGGAGTCCAAGCTGAGTTCCAAGGCTATGAAGATGTCGTTCTTAACTAGGGCTGATACCTTTTTGCCCCCTGTGCATTATCATTTTTACTATTCCGCTAGTCCATTAGTCTACCAGACTTTGAAGGTCTTGGATTTGTACTCCACCTCCTCGGGCTTTACAAGCCCAAATCTGCCATTATTCCTTTGGCGACTTTGGAGTCCATGTTGGGCTTATCCAGATAGATGCTGGGCATACTATCTCTCTCGGATTATGCCGTCTGCCTTAGCTGCTTATCTGGCTCCAGATAAGTTTGATTACATAAGTCTTCCTTGCATGTGCTTTTCTTACTCATACGCATGCCTGTAACATGGCTAATCTGAAATTAGTTTGCAGGGACGCTGTGCTGGACACTATCAGTTCCCTTCCTGAAGTGCAGGGTGCTGCTCTTCAATCCACTTCTTTGGTGGGTCCGTGTCTGTTCCATGATTCCAGACTGTCTGGGTTGACTTCCTGCATCATTCCAAGGATCACCTGTTGCTTCGCCAGCTTGATCCACCTGCTGTTGGAGGTCGTGGCCATTCAAAGTCTAACAAGCACCCTTCTGCTTCGGCCACTGCGAAGCCAAGGCAGATCCTCCTGCCTCTGCTACTTCCTCTTACTCAAACGGTAAGGGTAGGGGTAAGTGTTGGCAGAATAGAGGGAGGTCTCAGGACCCTTCTACTAGTAGAGGAGGTGGTTTTGTTTCTGACGGGCCTCGCCAGAGTTCAAAAGGTAGGTCCTCACCTCGTTTTGTCCCAGGTTGGAGGAAGGATATCAGAGTTCGCAACCCCTTGGGCTGAGACCACATCCGATTCTTGGGTGTAAGACGTTGTTCGGTCCGGTCTGTGTATATCCTTTCGGAGGCACCCCTCTATGTCACCAGTGCTACTACCAACCCCACAGTTCCTTCAAACGTTTCACGTCGGAAACTTTTGATCACAGAGATCGACAATCTCCTGTCAAAGGGGGTGATCGAGGTTGTCAAGAACATTCATTCAGTGGGTTTTTATTTCCACCTGTTCTTGGTGCCGAAGAAGTATGGCTGGCTTAGACCAGCTATCAAACTGAGTATCCTGAAGCAGTATGTCATTGCTCCCAAGTTCCGCATGGAGACTTTCAGGTCTCTTCTCTGCTCCATTCACCAGGGAGACTTCTCTTCCAGCATCGATCTGCGAGTTGCTTACTTTCACATGCCGATTCATCGGACATCTCCGTTTTTCTTTTCTGGGGCAAGTTTACCAGTTCAAGGCCGTGCCTTTTGGCCTCAACCTAGCTCCTTGGGTCTTCACCCGACTGATGTGCTAGCATTCCATCTCACACAGTCCAGAGTGACTACTTCAGTTTATCTAGACAACATTCTCCAGAGGCACTCCAATGCTGCTCTTCTGGAGTCCGATGACAACACACTATTGAACCTGCTTTCGTTGTTAGGTTCAGAGTCAATGAGGAGAAGTCTGACCTGGTCCTTTCTCAGTCGTTTTGTCATCTGGGTATGAACTTCCATACTCATCTGAATATGGAGGCAGTTCCCCAGGCGAGAGCAGTGATTCTCTCGGCTTTCGCCCTGACTCTCACCCAATTCACATCTGCGACAGCCCGGAGTATTATCTGGCTGCTCGGTCTCAGTGACGGATCTCATTCCTTTAGGTCGGCTGCATGTCAGACCTCTCCAACACTTTCTGCTAAGTCGTTGGAGGCTGAATGTCAATCCTCTGGATCTGATGCTCCAGTTACCAACATCTCTGTCGTCATCTTCTTCCCTGGACGGATGTTCAGTGGATTACGCAGTACCATTGGATTTGCCCACATCCGATTGTGTTCTGACGGCAGATGCCAGCGATATCTGATGAGGCACAACGTTGGTGTTTCCATATACAGTGTTTGGGACCAGGATCAGGCAGCTCTTCACATCAACCAGAAGGAGCTTCTTGCTCTTGTTCTGAGATTCCAGCAGTGGATCCCCACCCTTTGATTCGTCAGGTCCTCCTGTTGTAAGACAATTTGACAGTGGTAGTTTACATTCGGAACCAGGGCAGCATGCATTCAGGTCCCATGTATGAATTGGCTCTGGATCTTCTACTGCTCGTTCTGGACGTCAACTCTGGTGTGGTGGTTTGCCATTTTCCTGGTCGTCTGAACGTCCTAGCCGACGACTCCCTGTCCCGATGAGGCAGGGTCATTTCCACCGTGTGGATGCTTCACAGAACAGTGTTCCAGTTGCTTTGCAATCTCTGGGGTCGTCGCCACCTCGATCTGTTTGAGACCTGTTGGAACCATTAAGTGGACACTTTTGTGTCCCCGTGTCCAGATCCCCTGGCTTTCACCGTGGATGCTCTGTCCCTCAGTTGGAATGGTCTAGTCAGCTAAGCCTTCCCACTAGTTTCGATTATGCCTCAGTTTCTAGCCAAGATATGAACCTGCAGTTGTCAAATCATTCTGGTTGCTCCCCTGTCGCCTCAGCAGGTGTGGATCAGTCAGCTGTACTTTCTCTGTCAAGGTCATGCGAGGAGTTTCACATCGACCCAACATCATTGTGCCTTCACGCATATCTTTTGTCTGGTCCTGTCTCCTCCGTAGAGTTTTTTCGAGATAAGCAGGAAGTGGAAGGTCTTCTGTCCATGGTGTGCTGATCACTCTGTTGATTATGCCAACCCTTCGATTACACAGATTGCAGAGTTTCTGGTCTATCTGTTTGATTCTCGAGGTTTCCAACCTGTAACTATCAAGGGGTACAGATCTGTGCTTTCGGAGACCTTTTCATATGTGGGAAAGTGTCATATTGGCACTAATCAATACCTCTACAAGCTCTTTCAGGACTTTTCTTAGAAAAGACCTACAGTTTTGCGGCTGACCACAAAATGAAATCTATCTTGCTGCTTTGCACGGGGGAGGGGGGTGGGGGGGGGGGTGGGTGGTGGGAGTTGGGGGGAGTGCAGGCATTTGAACCAGGTGGATATGCGTTTTCTCACATACAAGATGGCTTTTGCCTCAGCTCGGAAAGTTAGCGAGCTTCACACCCTCTCGGTTGATCCAGCTTTTTTCAGGAGTTCCACCAACTGTGTTACTTTTACCACACCACTGCCCATTGCTCCTTTTTAGCCAAGAACCAGATACGAGAAACATCTCCACCTCTTATCTGTATCAGGGCTTTTTGTTCGGTTGGTGGTAGTTGTTCTTTGCTCTGTCTGGTTCATGCCATTTGCATTTACCGTAATCAGACACAGTTTATTAGAAAAGGCAGGAAGCGATTCATTCTGTCCCTGATTCCTGGTCGACAGAAGATCTCTCCTCACTCCATCTCTGGATGGATTTGTGTTGCTGTTAGAGCATCATACACTCATTTTGCAAGGCTTGATTGTATTACCAATCACATTTTTGCCCACCAGGTGCGTGTATTGTCTACCTCCCATAGATAATTGGAGCCTATCGTTATGCAGGCAGCCTACTGGAGAAATGCTTCTACTTTCTCCTCCTTTTATCTGCATCAGTTGCAGGAGCAGTCTGAGAAACTTTTTTCTCTATGACCTCTTTTTCTGCCCAGGCGGTTATCACCCCTAACCATTTACCTTTTCTCTCAGGACCAGTTCAGTCCTTGTGTATTGTTCCTGTCCTTTCTGTCTGTGTGTCACACGGCCATACGCCTCATCTCACATTGTTCTATATTGATGTTTGTGATGCAATGGTTATGTAGGCCTTGGGAACCCTTCTTGAGTCCACAGTTTCAGCGTAGTCGGGTTATGTGAGGGTTGGTTATGTGATTCCCACCTCCTATTGTCTATTCAGCCTGTTGTAAGCAATTGTGAATAGGTTGTTAAGAAATTTAAATTTTATAGTAAATTTCCTTTCTTATTATACCTACATCAATTGTTTACCCGGAGGCTCTCCTGTCTTCTTGTTCAGGACTTTCAGGTAAGAATCCTTCCTCCCCGCTGATCACATAACTTTATTGTTGGCGGATTCAAATAGAATGACACATTGGTTATACATCTGCGCACTGGTATCGGAAGCTGTTGATTGGTGCAGAGAAAAGTGTCCCCTACTGGTTTGTGCTCTTGTTGCACTCGACCCAGTGTTTGGCTTATTTTTTCTTGGTGCTTTTGCACCACTTTTTCTTTCCCAAATTGCTTGGGAAAGAACAAAAATAGAGAGTATACTTGTGAGTTAGGGACTTCCACTGTATTGAAACTTTGTTGTAAATATTGTGGTAGGTACAATAAGAAAGGAAATTTACTATAAAATTTAAATTTCTATTAAATAAAATTGTTCTTATACTATTATATGATGAAGATATGTATGGATGTTGCAGCATTGTTGCTGCACTTCAACAGTCTACTTTCTATGGCTTTGTAGTAGTATCTAGGCAAGTCTTGGCTGCCTACATACATGTTGGTAGCCAATACTTGCCAAGAAACAACTGACAAGGTTCTTGGGATATAACTTGCAAAAGTTTGATTTGAATTGGAGAAAAATCATGCCAAAATGCCATTGGGAAAGGGTCCCATATTCGGCCCCTGTAGACACCCAAAAGAATCCTGGTGTTTGGGCAAAACTTTCAGGTGACCTACGTGTGAATTAGTTTTAATTGACAAGTTGACATTGTGGGAAAGATTGTTAAATTCCTGAACAATGCTACAGATTTTTTTTGCAATTTGGATACTGTAATTATTGAAAATAATGCCACTTGCAAAATCTTTAAAATTGGTGAAAATCCCAAGCGTTCAGTTTTAATGCTGGGTGGTACTGCCTCCACTTTCCTGCATGAGCATATCCCTGATATGTGTATCATCTCTTGAGTGCAACAATTCAACATCTGCAATGCTAATGCATTGCAGATGGTGATTTGTTATTCTCAAGGGACGATGTATGGTTTTGTGTATGAGAAACAACTGGAATTTGCATAAAATTCTCTATATTTTTATACTATAAACCAATGGCCCAGACTAGCTGGTGCAAACTCAAAAGTTATCAAGGGCCAAACATAAATATTGAACCCACCCCCAATCCCCCAAATTTGCTTGCAAAACCGAAAATTAAAAGTCCTATCTGGTCCTCCATACTTTTACTCTCCGTGCATGCACAGCCATCAGGAAGTGACCGGAATTGGCGCCAACATCATTCTTTGTTTGGCCCTAAAGTCAGCAACAATGAACTGAGATCTGTGCTTTAAAATCTCCTTTTTTGAGGATGCTAGACACAAATCAATGCAAGAATTGGTGGATCCAAGGCTGTTATTGGATGTTGGAAGTGTTCAACGGTGGTTTTTGACATTCAGGGCTGTAACTTTATAATAATTATAAAATTATTTTATGTTTCTCAAATTTGGGACATACGTCTGACGTCATCATTTTTGATAATGATTATTCCACTGTTTGTTAAGTATTCCTTCCCTATCCTTCCATGAACCCTTCCTGTTAAACTCTTTAGCTTTTTGGCTATTTTTTATTGAAATTTTTTATTAAATTCTTGGGAGTTTAACATGTATTACAGAATATTTATTCTGTCTTTCCCCATGGTTATGTACTCACTCTAGGGGTGTTAGGTCGTTTAGTCTTGCATCTTCTATCCGATGTATCGTTTTTTCTTCGTATGAAGATCTAGCTTTGCATCTGGTAGCATTTAAATTGGTTTCTGACTTTGGGCCTTTTTTGTGTGCCTGATGTCTTGTTTCTGGTTTTTTCACTGACGTTTACTTTGACAACATCCTCATATATAGGTAGTATTTTATATTCTATTACTGTAGAATTACTGTAGGATACATGGATTATTATTCCAGTAGTAGCTCAATAAATTTGGATTTTGTCCACACTTGAGCTCTATTGGGATGCCCTTGGACTCTTAATGTTCCCTTTGGGAACTTCGGCATTTTTAAAAAATAAAATTTTTTTCAAAAATATTTTGAATTTAATTTTGATTTTGATTGATATTATTCATGTATCTTAATTATATATTTTGTTGTGAAGTTTGGAGGACTGAGATCGACTTTAGTTGATGCACTCCTGCAGACTCTTGTCATTCTTGTGTTCACTGGGATGACTAATGTTGGAGACGGATGTAACGGTACATTGTTGGCGGTGAGGTTCTGAGGCCAGGCCTCTCCCCGCGTTATAATTCATTTTTTCAGTTTCTATTTCAGAGGAACATGAACATGGTGATGATATTCTGACACCCATCCAAGTGTGCTACCGTCGTCGTGCTCTGTTGAGCAAATAGAGCTAGCTCCAGTGCTCATGATATGCAAGGGATAAGGCCTCTAGTTAGTATTCATAATCTCTTGCAAGCAGCTAGCCTCGACTGGTGAAGCGGTTACTCCTTCCGTGGGAGCCGTGACACGTTGTAAGTCCGTTGCAGTTGAAGGAAGTGTAGATGTGGGTGGAGCGAGCACTTAAATATAAATAAGCTCACCCAGTGACGATGGAAATAGGGAGGAAATAGAGAGGAAGTCAGCAAGTTTCTTGTACTTGGCGAGGTCTAATAGACCGCGAGCAGGAGAGGCCCCTCTCTAACCTAACAACATTTGGGGCTAAATGTTGTTATGAGAAACAAGCACGAGCCGGAGCATACGTCCGCCCACCGCTCAGGACGCTCTGTCTAATCTGCAGTCGGGGTCACCTTCAGTCACGGCTTCCTCCGCTACGTTTCACTAACCGAAATGAAGTTTTCTTTTTGGAAACTTGCACGAGGCAGAGCATATGTCCACCCACTGCTCGGGACGCTCCATCTAGTCTGCAGCCGGGTCGGCTTCAGTCACGGCTTCCTCTGCTACATTATTAAAGCACACACGACCACAGGCTAGCTACCCGACTTCAGATAACCAGTCAGCTGCGCGAAGATGGAGCCTTTCTTCGCCCTTGAAGTCGGACCATCCAATAGCTAGCAATCTGAGGCATCAATCAACGGGACGTCCGGAGAAAAGATCTATCTCCGGATCTTCTCCCTGGAGCAGCAAACGGTGGGAAAAACAGAAGATCGCTGCTCCTCAAGCCTCGGGACAGACTTGCTGTCACAGTTGTGCAGCCATTAGCAGCATCCCAGCTAATGCAAGAGCAGCCTCCCGCTGACTCCAGTCTTGAACTGTCAGACAGTGCTGGGTTTGGTCCGGTCAATTATGCATGTAGTAGACACCAGCAGTTTCTCTACGGGGCGCTCGGATAAATCTGGGGTCAGATCACCGATTGGAGAACCCACTCCATCCCATTAACAGTCGGGGCTGACTGTGTCCATTGTGAGAAACCTTATTGAGTCGGAACACACATCTGAACGTTCCTTTCACACTGCAGCCGGGGCCAGTGGCAGTTATGGCTTCTTCTACTTACATGGAAACGCACGAAAGAGGATTAAGCTGAGATCTGGGGACAGATCGAGAGTGCAGAGCGTTTTTCATCCCATTAAAAAGTCGGGGACGACTGTTTTGTGTTGTAAGAAACTTCAATGAGGAGGAGCATCCGTCCTATGTGACGAGTCGGGATGCCTCTCCCGCACTTCAGTCGGGGTTGGCTGTGGTTACAGCTTCCTCTTCTTCCATGGATATGCACAATAAGGGATAGATGACCAAAAGTTTCTAACAGAATGCTCGGCGAGGTCTGGAGCATACTGCAAGCTGGAGAACCTTCTCCTTTCCATCAGCAGTTGGGGTCGAATGTTTTTGGTGCGAGAAACTTTAGTGAGTTGGGACGCCCGTTCACGCTTGCGGTTCAGTACGCTTCTTCCACACTGCAGCCGGATTCGGTGGCAGCTATGGCATCTTCCTTTGCTTCATTAATGAAGAGCGTTGACCACAGACTAGCTATCTGACTTCTCAAGTTTGGGTTGATAGCTAGTCATTTGAGACTAGTACTACCGTTTAACAGACTCTGATGGTGAGCTGTCAGTCGGTGCTGCATTGGTCTAGTTGTCCGTTTAGTCGAATGGAGTTGACCATATTTGCGGATGGAACATTTGGATGGTGAGAGGGATATGGAGTGTGAGTCTCCTTCTCTCACAGAAGGGCACTTTAAGACTATAAAAAGTCTTAAGCTCTTAAGAATATTGTTCCATCTGAATAAGTCTGCATTTAGATGAGCAGGCCGGGGATGAGAATATGTCCCTACCTGCATCATTTAATATATGCTTGGAAATAATGGAATGTGCTTTTTCATTGAAAAAAGCAAATCTGGGCACAATGTTCTAATCAGATCACCTTACCAGAGCGTATGCCACGTACAACTCTGCACGGATAGTGAATTTGGAGTTGGTACGACTTGATACTGCCCTTGCGTCGTCATCACTTATAGATGACAAGGTGAAAAGCTCTCTCTGAGTCGCTCCGGTTTCTGGAAATATACTATTTGACGACAAGCTTGCGTTGATATATGCGCAGACTACAAGAAGCTTCAGTGCTCTGCTATTGAAGTAGCTGTCTCATCAACACACTTCAGCAGACCAGGGTAAGCGAGGCCATTCTGCTTCTAAGAAAGCATCATGAGAATGTCTTGCGAGGGTACAATAACCCTCTTATATTTACTCTGGAAGTTGTCATTATAGCGACTCGGGAAAGGGGTTTAGGTCTGATCAAGGCTATGGACACCCCTAGGCCGATGATTAATGGAAGGTTAGCATCTTCATGAGAAACTGGGCGTTAATCACTTAAGTTCCTTTCAAAGAGAGTCGCTTCTAGTGGAGGTAAAGGCTCTTTTATTGAAGGGAACAAATGAGGTCGACGAGATGAGCTTCTTCGCGGAGAGGATGTAGTTTCTCCTCCCGTAAGCATCGTAAGTCGTACAGGTGATGGACATGACCTCTATTGCTTGCCAGTTTACGGAGGATTATCAACTTCATGAGAACTGGACGTTAATCACGGAAGTTCCTTTCAAAGAGAGTCGCTTCTAGTGGAGGTAAAGGCTCTCTTATTCAAGGGAACAATTGAGGTCGATGAGACGAGATTCTTCGTGGGGAGAACGTAGTTTCTCCTCCCGTAAGCATCGTAAGTCGTACAGGTGATGGACATGACCTCTATTGCTTGCCAGTTGACGGAGGATTATCAACTTCAGGAGAAATAGTAGCCTTCTGTACGGTTACAGCAGTCTCTTCGGTTAGGCTCTGTCCACTGTCTTTTGGGATGACAACCAAAAAGGATACTGTGCTTTTCAGTTTGTTTTTCCTAGGTGTCATAGACTTGAGTCTTATTGTTACACCATAGTAACCTAGCTAAAATCTTGAGTAAGATTTTTTCAGTATTATGCAGTGGCATAACTGAATTTATTATCTCTTGGGACTGCGGTCTCTTCGGGAATTCAGGGCTGTTTATATAGCAGCTCTTCATTCCCTACCTTGCGCGACAATAACTGTAAGTCTCCATTAAGTGAGTCTTCAGGGTCGCAACTTACACCAATATATCTGTCTTCATGTAGATGAAGACTTATAAGCTATGGCTAGCGTTGTAAGTCTCCCTATTGAGCTTCTAGGGTCTCAGTTATCAGCTTTTAATGGTCTTCACGTACAGGAAGACCTTTAGCTGCTTCATCTAGGCTGAGTTAGTTGTCTTATCGGACATGATACCGTTTGTTAGAGGAGGTTATTCTCTTAAAAACCGGTATGGTTTGATGTGAGTTATTATGTAAATACGGTGTATTTGTTCATCACATCCTTCTCCGCTCTTAGTAGCATTATGGAGTTGGTCAGACGTGAGGGAGCCTTGCGGTTCCTATACTATTTGAAGACTAACACAAGAACGAATCAAGTAATGCGGGTGAGGGGGGTCCGATATGATTTCAAATCCCCCCCTCCCCACTGCCAATGTGTTAAGAGGCGATTACCGGGCAAGACGTAGTTCTCTTCCCGTAAGCCTCGTATGCATTTAAGTGTATACATGCATTTCATGACTTCTCGATTGGCAGCTGGGTCATGTTCTATGGCGACCTCATGGGCACATCCACTTTTTAGTTGGTTGGTTTCCTGTGGTTGTTCGTCTATATGTCATATACGAGCATACGATTCATCCATCAATAAATTGCTAGCCTTTGGGTACCTGTAAGGCTGTCTAGTCAGTTAACTGGTATTCAGATGATTACATGCGGGATTTAACTTCTCACGCGCTTAATAAATGCATTATTAGGCAGACTCATTATTGTATGTTATAGACCTTAGAAACAATGAATCATTTCAGGAGCGGTCCGTGACGAGTCTGTTAATCATAGCTCGTTCCGTTTCTAAATCCAGGTTTCTATTAATTTCGGAACCCAATCGAATACAACTTGTCAACTATGTTGGTCTACTCTGAAGTCCTAGGCCCTCCGCCTTTTTACGATTCAGCTAGTCTGGGCCATTGGTTTATAGTACAAAAATACGATAAATTTAAAGTAATTTGTATATTTTTTTTTACTTACCAATGGCCCAGACAGATATGGCCCTCCCATGAGTGGGCACTCATACATCCCCGCTGAGTTATTACGTAGTACTCTTTTCTACAAAGAATGATGTTGGCGCCAATTCCGGTCACTTCCTGATGGCTGTGCATGCGTGGAGAGTAAAAGTATGGAGGACCAGATAGGACTTTTAATTTTCAGTTTTGCAAGCACATTTTGGGGATTGGGGGGGGGGGGGGGTGTTCAAAATTTGTGTTTGGCCCTTGATAACTTTGAGATAGCACCAGCTAGTCTGGGCCATTGGTAAGTATAAAAAATATACAAATTACTTTAAATTTATAAATTTTTATACTGTACCAATGACCCAGACTTAGCTGGCTGGTGCTAACTCTAACAAAACCAGGGCCAAACACAAATTTTGCCCCCCAATCCCCAAAATTTGCATCCAAAACAAAAAGAAATCATGTCCTAAAGGACCTCCATACTACGCCTCTGCTGCGCATGCGCAGTGACGCAGTCGTCCCGAAATTGGCGCCAATTATCATTCTCTGTTTGGCCCTTCATCAGTCAACATCTCACTGATCTTTGTGCTTGTAAATCTCAGTTTAAAGGATGCCAGACACGTAATTTTTGGAGAAAATGTGTTTCTAAGGAGGATAGAAGGAGGAGAGGAAAAAGAAGTGGCAAAAAATAATCAGGGCTGTACTTTAAATTTTTTGATGAAATTATGTTAAGTTGCCTATTTTCGAGGCATGGGCCTCTTGTTGTCATTCTTGCTAATTGTTGCACTGCTTATTCAGTGTTTCCTCTCCCCTAGCCTTCTAAAGTCCCCCCTTGCAATTCTCCCATGCTTTTGGCATATTTTTGAGAAATTTCATTTCTAAAATTTCCTGGGAGAGTTGCTTGGTTACAGAATGTTTTCTGTTATTTTCCCCATAGTTACGTTTTCACCCAGGGGTGTATAACATTTGTGTTCTGCATCTTCCATCTGATGTTCTACAGATTCTCCCCTGGGAGTCTCTGTTTTGCATCAGATAGAGTGTAATTGATGACTGATTCCGGGCCAGTTTTTTCAGTGCCTGGAGTCATGTTTTCTAGTGTGTTTACACTGTTTGTTTTCATTGGCAACAGCCTTTTTTGAGGGGGGCTGTTTGCCTTTGTTGTAGTTTATCTCATTATAAGATACATTTATATTATCCGAAAGTGTCTCATTAATTATTTTATATAAATTTAAAATTTTTGACCACACTTTGCCATCGGATCCATCGGGGCTCAACGTTACTTTTCAGCAACTTGGGCTTTGCTGAAAAAATATTTTTTCAAAATTATTTTGTTTTGCAATTGTTTTTTCATTTATTAATGGATCATGTTATTATGTATCTTTGTGTCAGGGGTTTTTGCGAGTAACTAGGACTTATTGTTGTTCTTTCACAATGAAGGGACGTTGTTCAAATTGTAATAGGAAGAAATCTTCCTCTGACTTTCATGATCATTGTATTAATTGTAGTCAGTGTTCTCGCATTAATCCCTGTCCTATATGTGAACATTGGGATGAGAAACATTGGAAACGTGTGTCACGATATGTTGTTTCTGGAGAAAGAGTGATGCCGGCTCTTTCTCCGCAAGGTCACTCTACTCTCTCAGTTTCTATTTCAGAGGAACCAGAACAGGGTGATGTTTCCATGTTATCTTCTTCAAGTGTGCGTCCGCCGTCACAAATGAATTCAGAGCTAGCGGCAAAAGTGCTCATGGAGATTAGACAAATGTCGTCCGCTAGCTCGCCCGGTGTAGCGTCCATTCACCGAATGGTTCGGCAGCCGGGTTCGTCCGATGCAGTCCAAGAGGAAATTTTGGGTGATGCGAGCACTATAAACATAATAGATGCACACCCAGTGACGGCGGATAGTAAGCGAGAACGGAGGAAGCCTTTTAGTCCGGTTCCTAGCTCGTCCAGGTCCAGCCGGGCCGCGAGCGAGAGAGGTCCCTCTCTCGTACAACAACATCTGGGACCAGATGTTGTGGTACAAAATGTGTCTTTAGCGGAGCATACGTCCGTCGCTCGGGACGCTCCGTTGTATAAGCAGTCCGCAGAGACTGTTAAGGCTTCCTCTTCTCGTCAGCGCACACGACCGCACCTTGGCTGCGTGACCGCCGATATATTACCAGCTTCGCCGATGAAGGATTCTTCGGCGACTAGGTCACACCATCCGGCAGCCAGGGATTCGAGACCGATGGACTCTGGACGTTTGCAAAGGAAAAGTATGCGGGAGCCATCTGATGCGGAGCTGCCCTCGGCGAAGCAGCGAAAGACTGCGCCTCCGCAGGTCTCGACGCCGGACATTCTTGTGCAGATAGCACAGCTTATCGCAGCATCCCAGCAGCCGACAGAAACGGTGTCGGATCGAGAATTATCCGACGGCGCTGGGTCGGTACGCTCCGCCGAAGCATCGGGGGCGGACGACCGGGAACATCATGAGGTCCGACCGGATGGTGAAAGGGATACGGATGACTTGGAGCTATCCCTTTCGGAACAACATAAAGCTGCCGTGGACTTCATCCGGCACTTTCTCCCTCAAGTTGTTCCGTCGGGCCAGACTGCTGCGCTTCCGGACAAGAGAATTATAGCGTCATTGGACTCTGAATTTTTTGAGCGGTTCAGGGTCATCGCTCCCGAGTTTCCGTCGCAGTCCAATAATGTTGCTAGAACATTTGAATTATTGAACGACGCTATATTTAAACTTGCTTCCAGGACGGGGAAAGCAGGTTTCTTGTCCGCTAATACTCTCAACCTGCCTTTCATTAATGCAAGGAATAAATTCGATACAGCAGGACAGGGTATACCGAGAGTTCCTCTGCGTATGGACGACGAGGCGGAAGACTTAGAGCTATCATTACCGTCGTCAGCTTCTATTCCAACCGCGGTGTTGGAAACAGCTATTGCGTCTAACAGAGCCAATTTAGATGCCTTATCTTACGCAGATCACCTTACTAAGGCGTTATCACTGCACCTTCAAGGGGAAGAGTTTCAGGATATACAATCCTCTTTAAGACTTCTTTCAAGGGCAGTAGCTTATTCCACGTGTAACTCCGCCCTTTCAGTGGCAAATCTGGAGTTGGTTAGACGTGACGCAGCCCTAGCTACATCCACACTAGTGGATTCTAAGGTGAAGAACTCTCTTAGAGTCGCTTCGGTCTCAGGAGAACTTCTCTTTGACGGCAAGCTTTCCGCTATTTATGATAAAATTAAAAAGAAAGCTAATGATTCTCTGTTGTTCAGATCGGCTCCTAAGAAGTCGGATACAGCAGACACGAATAAGACAGGCACTTCTGGGTCTAATGCGCCCAAGAGAGGTTCCTATAGAGGTTCCGGTGTGTCCTCTTGGTCTTATTCGAGAGACCGTCAGGATAGCGACTCTCGTTCGGGACGTCCTTCAGGCCGGGACAATCGGTCGGACGCCCCGAGGTCGACGAGGCGAGGTGCGGGTCGTGGAAGACGTGGTTTCTCCTACCGCAGGCCTCGCAGGTCCAGGAGGTGATGGCTTAAACCTCTATCGCGTTCCGGTTGGTGGAAGGTTGTCAAGTTTTTCACAAGAGTGGGCGTCGATTACGGACGACCCTTGGGTGAGAGGAGTGACTTCGGAAGGTCTGAAGATATCCTTCAAACGAAAGCCTCCATTAACTCGAAGTCCAAAGTGGACTCATCTTCCGTCAAATCCACAGAAAAGAGACGCTCTGTTATCAGAGGTGCAGTCTCTTTTAATGAAGAACGCGGTAGAGGTCGTAGAAAACCAGGAATCTCTGGGATTCTACAGCCATCTGTTTCTGGTTCCGAAACCAGACGGCTCGTTCCGTCCAGTCATAGATTTGAGCTGGATAAACAAGCTGATCGTCGCTCCGAAGTTTTATATGGAGACGATTCGATCGGTCAGAGCGAGTATTCGGGTGAACGATTATGCAACGAGCATAGATCTCAAAGATGCGTACTTTCACGTCATGGTACATCCGACATTCCGAAAGTATCTACGCTTCGCAGTCCTTGGAGTGGTGTATCAATTCCGGGCGATGTGCTTCGGATTGAATCTAGCACCCTGGGCTTTCACTCGGGTAATGAACTCGGTAATGATCTACTTCCGAGCTCATTCGTCTGCGGTAACGTCGGCCTACCTGGACGACATTCTTCAGAGGTACGGCAACGAGTTAACGCTTCAGAACGATGTTCAGAATCTTCTTCTATTGCTCCGACGTCTCGGTTTTATAGTAAACGAGGAGAAGTCGGATCTGGTGCCGTCCAAGTCATTCACTCATCTGGGTATGAGCTTCGAGACGCACAACAATCTCGTTCGTCTGCCGTTAACCAGAGCGAAATTAGTCAGTTGTTATGCTCGCTATTGTCTGCACGCAGACAAAGTCACGGCGAGAGAATTTATGAGACTGATAGGTCTGTGCGGAGCCGCCGCGGATCTCATTCCGATGGGGCGGCTACGCACACGTCCTCTTCAAATTTTCCTGACTCAGAATTGGAGTGTGAAAATTCATTCGCTCGACGTAGACGTCCTCTTGTCAGATCAAGTGAAACAAGAGATTCAGACTTGGGCAAACATTCAGTGGTTAACTCAAGGAGTTCCGCTGCAGTTGCCGGATCCGAGTTTTACCGTTATGACGGATGCCAGTCAAACAGGTTGGGGTGCATCATTAATCCCAACGGATTCGAGATGCCAGGGTCTTTGGGATCCGCAATTCCTGTGCAAGCACATAAACATCAAGGAAATGATGTCAATTTGGCTTGCGTTACGTCACTGGATGGACATTATTCACGATGCTCATGTCCAAATCCTATCCGACAATACGACAGTAGTGGCGTATATACAGAATCAGGGAGGCACTCATTCAGTTCCGTTGTTCAATCTAACGGAAAGAATCCTTCTGTTTGCGTTAGAACATCACGTTCTTCTTTCGGTCCGTCACATACCGGGTCGTCTGAATGTGCTAGCAGACTCCCTTTCACGAAAGGGTCGTTTGTTGCCGTCGGAGTGGACTCTCAACAAACAAGTATTCAATCAGATTTGCTACCAATGGGAACGGCCAATGATAGACTTATTTGCGACACATCTCAACAATCAGTTGCAGACGTATGTGTCTCCGTGTCCGGATCCAAGAGCATTTGCAGTAGATGCTCTGTCGATCCCTTGGGACGGAATGATAGGATATGCGTATCCTCCAGCGCCGTTAATTCAACAAGTATTGCTAAAGATAAAACAATCTCAATGCAAGATTCTGTTGGTAGCATCTCTGTCGCCACAGAGACCGTGGATAAATCTACTCAGGTGTCTGTTGTGGGACCTACCGCGGAAGCTTCCTCCACGAGAGGATCTTCTTTCGCAGGGGAAATCGCGCCAACTCCATCACAACCCGCAAGGTCTCAACCTTCACGTTTTTCCGTTGTGCGGTCCTTCTTGCATGGCAAGCACTTTACAGGACGAGCAGTGGACGCGATTTCTAACTGTAGGAGGACCTCCTCTTCGCTAAACTATGCGGCTAAGTGGAAGGTTTTTCGTCGTTGGTGTAGGGATCATTCTGTAGATATATTTGATCCCTCTATACCAGACATTGCAAACTTTCTAGTATACTTGTTTGACGAAATCGAACTGCAGCCTGTTACTATAAAGGGTTATAGATCTATGTTATCTGATACCTATGCACATCATGATAGTTTACAAATTGGATCTAATGTCTCTTTATCGAAGTTGGTTAGAAACTTTACGATAAATAGACCCAGAACTCTTAGATTAATTCCTAAGTGGAATTTAGCTTGGGTTCTCCTTAAATTGAAGGAAAAGCCATTTGAACCTCTTGGGACAGTAGATTTCAAATTCTTATCTTATAAGACAGCTTTTCTCTTAGCTTTCTCTTCTGCCAGAAGAGTCAGTGAGCTTCATGCACTATCGGTGGATGATTCTCATTATCGTAGTGTTGGGAACACTATCACCTTCACTACTAATGTGGGTTTTTTAGCTAAGAATCAGGCTCCTAATAAATATCCGGAACCTATTGTTATTAAGGCTCTTCCGTCTTCAGACGGGCGTAGGCCTTTACTCTGTCCTGTTAGAGCACTACGTATCTATAAACAGAGATCTCAGTTTATCAGAAAGGGACGAAAACGTTTCTTTCTGTCTTTGATGCCTAATAGAAAGGACATTTCAGTCCATTCTATTGCTAGATGGATTCAGTTAACTATCCGTACTGCTTATGAAGATTTATCTTCTTCTCAGCAGTCTGTGCTTAAGATTTCTGCTCATGAAGTAAGAGCTCTTTCTACTTCCTGGGCTTATGCTAATAGTGTTGCTATTACAGATTTAATGATGGCTGCTTATTGGTCTCAGCCATCCACATTTACGAATTTTTATCTCAGAAATATTGAGTCCATTTCTGGAGACCTGCATTGTTTAGGTCCGTTATCTGTTGCTCAGAATGTCGTCCACTAAACAGTTGCAACTATAGTTATGCAGGCTTTCTGTTCCGGCAGTGACTCCGTCCGGCTGCCCTCTTCGCTCTGGGCTATTTGACCCAGGGCAAGGGGAAGGGGGGGGGGGGGGGGTGTTCCCTTAGGTCACCTGCTTTATAGTGAAAAGCAAGGGAATGCCTCCTCCAAGTCAGTATTTCTGAGTCGCTTCCGGGATGGTTTTAAAGTGTAATATTAATGTTTAAATTCATTCATGTCTTATTTTTAAAGTGTAGCTCGGTGTGAAGCATTTGTATATGTCAAGTGTCAAACGGGCTTTAATATACAATACTCGGACACTTTTAAATGACTATAAAGAGTCTCAATTCTCTGGACTACTTTATTTATTGGCTTGCTTTAAAAATAATTAGTATAAGGGTTATACTGGATGTTAATAGAGAACATGTATGTTATTGTGCTCAATTATTAAGGGTAGTGTATCTTTCTAATTTAATATTAAATAAGAAAGATACATGTAAAGCCTAATACTCCTTTTCTCCTTAAGGGGTTACCTCTTTACTATATAGTTGAGCTTATTGGATTTTCCTCTATGTCCTAGGCCCTCCAGCCTGTTTACTATTCAGCTAAGTCTGGGTCATTGGTACAGTATAAAAATGTTAAAAAATTTATAGTAATTTATATATTTTTTATACTTACCAATGACCCAGACGGGGATGGCCCTCCCTGGAGTTGGGAACTCTTGCCTCCCCGCTGAGTACATAGCGCTGACCAGGCACTGCCAGTAAGAATGATAATTGGCGCCAATTTCGGGACGACTGCGTCACTGCGCATGCGCAGTAGAGGCGTAGTATGGAGGTCCTTTAGGACATGATTTCTTTTTGTTTTGGATGCAAATTTTGGGGATTGGGGGGCAAAATTTGTGTTTGACCCTGGTTTTGTTAGAGTTAGCACCAGCCAGCTAAGTCTGGGTCATTGGTAAGTATAAAAAATATATAAATTACTATAAATTTTTTAACTTTTCTTTCAAGAGTGGAAAAGAACACAGAACTCATTCGAACCTAAGTTCACAAATTGTTTGTTTGTTTATTTATTGGCATTTAATGATACTTTCAACAGCCAAGATCATATCATATCAGACAGATTTATGACTGGTGAAGGACCTGGTAAACCTCGAGAGAACCACTGAGCAGTGTTGTTTAACTGTGGCCTATCCAACTTACTAATCTGGCATGAGTAAGGTTTGTATTAGTTGAAAGTATACCATCTTTGCACCCTATGCCTTAGTACAAAGCTTCATTATGCTACCACATAGGCAAGGCAATCTGGATGCAGTGTCTTGCCCAAGGACACAAGGCAGATGGTGTGGGTCAGGAATTTCAGCCTTTCAGTCCCAAGTTCAATGAACCATTGCACTCCCTAGTTTACTAATTGAACTATCCAGAAGTCTGTGAAGTGTACATACGTTATACAGGACCTGAAGTGACCTCTGATGTTGTTCAGTTTGGTGATAGAAAAAAAAACAGACATAGAATTTTGACTGAGTCACTACTAGTCGCAATCCTGTTGAAATTCTCATTCCACTTTCATCTCTGCAACACTCTAGGATCTCACTCGTCAAAAAAGAAATACCAGAACATGGAATCTGCCATGCCACTTTCATTTGTTTCTCTTGGTCGGAGTCTTGATTTTGCAGTTTATTCAGGAAATCTTGACTCCCTGGTGTAAGTGTGTTGCAACCCAATCATGATCTGATTGTAGAACAGATCACTTTTGTGATCACAGTGCTGTACAACTTAACTGGTTGAGTGTTATAAGCCACTATCAGGGCTTTCCAAAAAATGAGGGTACCCGAGCATAAGTCAATGTTTTCCTTGCTCATGTTTCATATTCAGTCAAACCTATGTAATATTTTGCTTATATAAATTTGCGCTATTACAAATTTGGAATAACAAATTCAGACTACCAAAAATGATGTAGCCCTTAACCAGTTAAATAACCCAACAGGTAAAAAATACTGTTGAATAATGGGCAAAGGGTCTTAATGTGGATTCCTACTAGATTCTATGTGTGACAGTGTTATGTATTTAGTTTCCTTTTCACCTTTTATCTAACATAAAAGGCTGACAGCACTTGAACAAAATTCTTGAATAACTAAAAATTTTTCATTTTTTTCTGTCAAAAACATAGCTTATGGCCCATCATTGAAATGCACTCAATGAGCTCGTTCCAAAGAGGGGTCATAAACTATATATTTTTATACTGTACCAATGACCCAGACATAGCTGGTGCTAACTCTTAAAAATCTAGGGCCAAACACGAATTTTGCCCCCCAATCCCCAAAATTTGCATCTAAAACCAAAGAAATCATGTCCTGAATGGCCCTCCATACTTCGCCTCTACTGCGCATGTGCAGTGTCAAGGAGGTCCCGAAATTGGCACCATTTATCATTCTTTGTTTGGCCCTTCATCAGTTCACATCTGATTGATCTTTGTGCTTGTAAATCTCAGTTTAAATGATGCCAGACACATAAATATTAGAGAAATGGTGGATCTAAAGAGGAAATAGAAGGAGGAGAGGAAAAATGAGTGACAGAAAATAATCAGGGCTGTAACTTAAAATTTTTTTATGAAATTATGTTAAGTTACCTATTTTCGAGGCATGGGCCTGTTGTTGTCATTCTTGTTATAAAGTTACACTGCTTGTTCAGTGTTTCCTCTCTCCCTTTCCTTTAAGTCCCCCCTTGCTATTCTCCCATGCTTTTGGCATTTTTCTGTAATATTATTACTAACATTTCTTGGGAGTTGTAGCTGGATAACAGAATGAATTCTGTTCTTTTCCCCATGTTTACGTCCTCACCCATGGGTGTTTAGGCGTAGTGTTCTGCATCTACCATCTGATGTTCTGCAGTTTCTTCCCTGGAAGTCTCTGTTTTGCATCAGATGTTGTTTTATTGGTAACTGATTTCGGGCCATAGTTATCAGTGCCTGGAGTCATGTTTCTTGTGTTTTTACACTTCTTGTTTACATTGACAACAATCTCTGTGGAGGGGGGATTTCTTGTCTTTGTGTTAGTTTAATCATAACAAGATACATTATTATTATTTGTAAGTGTTGCATTAACTTTTTAAAATATTTTTAAAATTTTTGTCCACACTTAGGCTTGGGATCCATTGGGGCTCAACGTTACTTTTCAGAAACTTGGGCTTTTCTGAAAAAATATTTTTTCAAAAAATTTTTTTGATTTCAATTATTTTTTCTATGTTATTGGATCATGTTATTATGTATCTTTGTTTTCAGGGGTTGGTGCGAGTACTAGGACGTTTTGTATTCTTTTCACAATGAAAGGATATTGTTCAATTGTAATAAGAGGAAATCTTCCTCTGACTTTCATAATCATTGTATTAATTGTAGTCAGTGTACTCGCACTAACTCCTGTTCAGTATGTGTCAATTGGGATGACAAACATGGGAAGCGTGTGTCACGGTATGTTAGCGGGGAAATGGCCATGCCGGTCCTTTCTCTGCAGGGTCACTCTAGTTTATCAATCTCTATTTCAGACAAACAAGAACAGGGTGATGTATCTGTGATGTCTTCCAAAAGTGTGCCTCCGTCGTCACAATTAAATGAAGAGCTAGCGGCAAAGTGCTCATGGAAATACGTCAATTGCCTAAGAGGTCCCTAGTAGGATCGACGGCGTTGACGTCCGCTAGCTCGTCCGGTGTAGCGTCCATTCATCGAATGGTTCGGCAGCCGGGTTCATCCGTTGCGGCCCAGAAAGGAGTTTTGGGTGATGCGAGCACTATAAATCAACTAAGTGCACACCCAGTGATGGCGGATCAGAGGAGAGAACGGAGGAAGCCTATTAGTCCGGTTCCTAGCTCGTCCAGGTCCATCCGGGCTGCGAGCGAGAGAAGCCCTTCTCTCGTACAACAACATCTGGGACCAGATGTTGTGGTACAAAACGTTTCGTAATCGGAGCATACGTCCGCCGCTTGGGACGCTCCGTTATATAGACAGTCCGGAGAGACTGTCAATAAGGCTTCCTCATCCTCACGGCAGCGCACACGACCGCACCTTGGCTATGTGACCTTGGATATCCAGCCAGCTTCGCCAATCAGAGAATCCACGGCGACCAGGTCACGCCATCCGGTAGTCAGGGACATGAGGCCTGTAGACTCCGGACGTTCGCATAAGAAAAGTATGCAGGAGTCAACGTACACGGAGTTCCAGCGGCAAAGCATTGTAAGACCACTACTCCACAGGCCTCAGTGACGGACGTGCTATCCCAAATAGCACAACTTATGCAGCATCCCAGCAACGACAGAATCTCTGTCGGATCAGGTAATATCCGACGACGCTGGGTCGGTACGCTCCGCTGAAGCATCAGGTACGGACGTCCAAAAACTTCATAGGGTCCAACAGGATGGCGAAAGGAATTCGGAGAATTTTGAGCTTTCCCTTTCGGAACAACATAAGCTGCCGTACATTTCATCTGGCATTATCTTCCAGAGGTTGTTTCGTCAGACCAGAATGCTGCGATGCTGGATAAGAGGCTGATAGCGTCTTTGGACACAAGAATTTTTTGATCGGTTCAGGGACATTATCCCTGAGTTTCCGACACAGTCCAATAATGTCACAGGAACTTTCGAATTATTGAACGACGCTATATATATGCTTGCTATTAAACAAGCAAGTCTGGTTTCTTGTTCGCAAAAGTTACCGTGATGTCTTCCAAAAGTGTGCCTCTGTCGTCATAGTTAAATGAAGAGCTAGCGGCAATAAGTGCTCATGGAAATACGTCAATCGCCTAAGAGGTCCCTAGAAGGATCGACAGCGTTGACATCCGCTAGCTCGCCAGGTGTAGCGTCCATTCATCGAATGGTTCGGTGGCCGGGTTCGTCCGTTGCGGTCCAGGAAGGAGATTTGGGTGATGCGAGCACTATAATAAGACAAAGTACACACCCAGTGATGACGGATCAGAGGAGAGATCGGAGGAAGCCTATTAGTCCGGTTCCCAGCTCGTCCAGGTCCATCCGGGCTGCGAGCGAGAGAGGTCCCTCTCTCGTACAACAACATCTGGGACCAGATGTTGTGGTACAAACATTTTGCATTCGGAGCATATGTCCGCCGCTCAGGATGCTCCGTTATATAGACAGTCCGAGAGACTGTCGATAAGGCTTCCTCATCCTCACGGCAGCGAACACGACCGCACCTTGGCTACGTGACCACGAATATCCAGCCAGCTTCACCAATCAGGGATTCCACGGCAAACAGGTCACGCCATCCGGTAGCCAAGGGACACGAGGCCTGTAGACTCCGGACGCTCGCATAATAGAAGTATGCACGGGTCAACGTACACGGAGCTTCCAGCGGCAAGGCAACGTAAGACCACTTCTCCACAGGCCTCAGTGACGGACGTGCTATCCAAAATAGCACAACTTATCGCAGCATCCCAGCAAACGACAGAATCTCTGTCGGATCAGGAATAATCCGACGACGCTGGGTCGGTTCGCTCCGCTGAAGCATCAGGTACGGACGACCGAGCACTTCATAGGGTCCGACAGGATGGCGAAAGG
The DNA here is from genome assembly GCA_031216915.1 of Pictodentalium vernedei. NCBI lineage: Eukaryota > Metazoa > Mollusca > Scaphopoda > Dentaliida > Dentaliidae > Pictodentalium > Pictodentalium vernedei. Next base: position 288,465,872 of record CM062293.1, read on the forward strand.
GATTCGGAGGATTTCGAGCTTTCCCTTTCGGAACAACAGAAGCTGCCATAGATTTCTTCCGGCATTATCTTCCAGAGGTTGTTCCGTCGGACTAGAATGCTGCGATGCTGGATAAGAGACTAATAGTGTCATTGGACACAGAATTTTTGATCGGTTCAGGTACATCGTCCCTGAGTTGCCGACACAGTCCAATAATGTCACAAGAACATTCGAATTATTGAACGACGCTATATATAAGCTTGCTACCAAAACAGGCAAGTCTAGTTTCTTGTCTGCAAATGCTCTAAATCTGCCTTTCATCAATTCAAGGAATAAATTTGAAACGGCAGGACAGGGCATACTGAGAGTTCCTCTGCGTCTAGACGACGAGGCTGAAGACTTGGAATTGTCTATATCGCCATCTATGTCAATTCCAACCACGACGTTGGAAACGACAATAATGTCTAACAGACTTAACTTAGATGCTTTATCATACGAAGACCACCTTACTAAGGCGTTATCATTACGTCTTCAAGGGAAAGAATTCCAGGATATGATCCTCAATGAGATTTCTTTCAAGGGCAGTAGCTTTTCCACGTATAACTCCGCCCTTCAGTGGCAAACCTGGAGTTGGTTAGACGTGACGCAGCCCTAGCTACATCCACGCGCGTGGATAGTAAGGTGAAGAACTCTCTCAGAGTCGCTTCGGTCTCGGAGAAGCTTCTCTTCGATGGCAACCTTTCAGCAATCTATGAATTGCTTGATATAGACGTTCTCTTGTCAATCAAGTGTAACAAGAGATTCACACTTGGGCAAACATTCTGTGGTTGACTCAGGGAGTTCCACTGCAGTTGCCGGATCTGAGTTTTACGATTATGACGGATTCCAGTCAAACAGGTTGGGGTACAACATTGATCCCAACGGATTCGAAGTGCCAGGGTCTTTGGGTTCCGCAGTTTCAAGGCAAACACATAAACATCCAAGAAATGATGTCAATTTGTCTTGCACTACGTCATTGGATGAACATTATTCAGAAAGCGCATGTCCAAATCCTGTCCGACAATACGACAGTAGTTGCGTATATCCGGAACCAAGGAGGCACTCATTCCGTTCCGTTATTCAATTTAGCGGAAAGAATCCTTCTGTTTGTTCTAGAACACCAAGTTCTGCTTCGGTCCGTCATATTCCGGGTCGTCTGAATGTATTAGCAGACTCCCTTTCACAGAAGGGTCGCTTGTTGCCGTCAGAATGGACTCTCAACAAACAGGTATTTAATCAGATTTGCTACCAATGGGAGCGGCCAATGATAGACTTATTTGCGACACAACTCTACAATCAATTGCAGACGTATGTGTCACCATGTCCGGATCCCCGAGCATATGCAGTAGACGCTCTATCGATCTCGTGGGACGGAATGATAGGATATGCGTATCCTCCAGCGCCGTTGATTCAGCAAATATTGCAAAAGATAAAACAATCACAATACAATTCTGTTGGTAGCATCTCTGTCTCCACAGAGACCGTGGATAAATCTACTCAGGTGTCTGCTGTGGGACTTACCGCGAAAACTTCCTCCACGAGAGGATCTTCTTTCGCTGGGGAAATCGTGTCAACTTCATCACAACCCGCAAGGTCTCAACCTTCACGTATTCCGTTGTGCGGTCCTTCTTGCGCGGCAAGCATTGTACAGGACGAGCAGTGGACGCGATTTCTAACTATAGGAGGACCTCCTCTTCGCTATACTATGCAGCTAAAGTGGAAGGTCTTTCGTCGTTGGTGTAGGGATCATTATGTTGATATTTTTGATCCCTACATACCAGACATTGCAAACTTTCTAGTATACTTGTTTGACGAGATCAACTGCAGCCTGTTACTATTAAAGGTTATAGGTCTATGTTATCTGATACCTATGCACACCATGATAGTTTACAATTGGATCTAATGTCTCTTTATCTAAATTAGTTAGAAACTTTTCGATAAATAGACCTAGAACCCTTAGATTAATTCCTAAATGGAATTTAGCTTGGGTTCTTCTTAAACTAAAAGAAAACCATTTGAGCCTCTTGAGACAGTAGATTTCAAATTCTGGTCTTATAAGACAGCATTTCTCTTAGCTTGCTCTTCTGCTGAAGAGTCAGTGAGCTTCATGCACTATCGGTGGACGATTCTCACTATCGTAGTGTCGGGAACACTATTACCTTTACTACTAATGTTGGATTTTTGGCTAAGAATCAGGCTCCTAATAAATATCTGGAACCTTTTGTTATTAAGGCCCTTCCGTCTTCAGACGGGCATAGGCCTTTACTCTGTCCGGTTAGAGCTTTATGTATTTATAAATAAGATCTCAGTTTATCAGAAAGGGACGTAAACGCTTCTTCTGTCTCTGATGCCTAATAGAAAGGACATTATGGTCCATTCTATTGCTAGATGGATTCAATTAACTATCTGTACTGCTTATGATAATCTATCTTCAACTCAGCAGTCCGTGCTTAAGATTTCGGCTCATGAAGTAACAGCTCTTTCTAAATCTTGGGCTTTTGCAAATAGTGTTGCTATTACAGATTTAATGAAGGCTGCATATTGGTCTCAGCCATCCTCATTCACGAATTTTTATCTCAGAAATATTGAGTCCATTTCTGGAGACCTGCATTGTTTAGGTCCATTTTCTGCTGCTCAGAATGTCATTCACTAAACAGTTGTAACTATAGTTATGTAGGCTTTCTGTTCAGGCAGTGACTCCGTCCTGTTGCCCTCTTCGCTCTGGGCTATTTGACCCAGGGCAAGGGGAAGGGGGGGGGGGGAGAGTGTTCCCTTGGGTCACCTGTTTTATAGTGAAAACAAGGGGATACCTCCTCTGGAATCAGTTATTCTGAGTTGTTACCGGGATGGTTTTAAAGTGAAAAGTTAATGTTTAAAAAAATTCATTCATGTCATATTTTTAAAGTGTAGCATTGAATATGTCACGTGTCTAACGGGCGTTAATATACAATCCTCGGACACTTTTAAAAGAGTATAAAGAGTCTCAATTCTCTGGACTAACTTTATTTATTGGCTTACTTTAAAAATAATTAGTATAAGGATTATACTGGATGTTAATAGAGAACATGAATGTTATGATGCTCAATTATGGAGGGTGTTGTGTCTTTCTAATTTATCATAAATAAGAAAGATACATGTAAAGCCTAATACTCCTTTTTTTCCTCGAGGGGATGAATCAATTTTATATAGTTGAGCTTATTGGATTTTCCTCTATGTCCTAGGCCCTCCAGCCTTTTTACTATTCAGCTATGTCTGGGTCATTGGTACAGTATAAAAATGTTAAAAAATTTATAGTAATTTATATATTTTTTATACTTACCAATGACCCAGACGGGGATGGCCCTCCCAGGAGTTGGGAACTCATACCTCCCCGCTGAGTACATAGCGCTGACCAGGCATTGATTGTAAGAATGATAAATGGCGCCAATTTCGGGACCTCCTTGACACTGCGCATGTGCAGTAGAGGCGAAGTATGGAGGGCCATTCAGGACAGGATTTCTTTGGTTTTAGATGCAAATTTTGGAGATTGGGGGGCAAAATTTGTGTTTGGCCCTAGATTTTTAAGAGTTAGCACCAGCTATGTCTGGGTCATTGGTAAGTATAAAAAATATATAAATTACTATAAATTTTTTAACTTTTTAGCCAAAAAATGAAAAATAATGAAAATTGAATGGTAATTTCTGGAATATTGCTGGGCTGTTTTGGCCGTTACTATGGATAAAGGGTTAAGCAGATGCTAATCAAATCTCAGGACTTACTAATCCATTTTACCCTGTATAAAAAAAAAACAACTACCGGTAATCAAACTTTTCTGAACAAAAAACTTCCTGGTCTGATTAGTTTGTTTTTGTTTTTTGGGTTTTTTTTCAGATTGTATTGTCCACAGACCGAAACAATTACAATGCTCTTGTCTTTTTTGGTGTTGCAATGGAAGGGTTGGAACAACCAGAACAAGTTGTAAAAGCTTACAAGCGAGCTACAGATGCATCTCCAGATCAGCTTTTAGCGTGGCAGGTAAGTTGGAATAACATATTTAATTCTTCAACAAAATAGTCAAACCTGTCCATTAGTTCTGAAATGAATATTCGAATATCTATTTGTTCAAGGCAATTTTTAGCTCAACTTGACAAAGTCAAGGTGAGCTATTGCCATCACTTCTCGTCCGTCTACGTTAGTACGTACGTCCACAATTTCCTTTGGCACACCTCACAGGTCGCATTTATGATCAGATCACTTTGAAACTTGGTATGCTTGTTTGGGGTGACCTCTAGATGGGAGCTGTCGATTTTCTTCAATTTCCGTCAAAAAATGTTGCCGCGGCCAACGTTCTTAGAACTTAGTTTAGTCAAACCACAATATTTCCCTTCGGCACACTCTACAGGGCACATTTATGATTGGATTGCTTTGAAACCTGGTATGCTTGTTTAGAGTGATCTCTAGATGGGAGCTGTCGATTTTCTTCAATTTCCGTTAAAAAATGTTGCCACGGCCAAAGTTCTTAGAACTTAGTTTAGTCAGACCTCAATATTTCCCTTTGACACACCCTACAGGGCACATTTATGATCGGATTGCATGTAAACCTGGTATGCTTGTTTGGGGAGACCTCTAGATGGGTGCTATCGATTTTTTTCAATTTTCATCAAAGAATGTTGCCGCGGTCAACATTCTTAGAACTTAGTTTAGTCAGAAGACCTCGATATTTCTCATTGGCACACCCTACAGGGCACATTTATGATCAGATTGCTTTGAAACCTGGCATGCTTGTTTGGGGTGACCTCTAGATGGGAGCAATCGATTTTCTTCAATTTCCATAAGAAAATGTTGCCGTGGCCAACGTTCTTAGAACTTAGTTTTGTCAAATCACAATATTTCCCTTTGGCACACCCTACAGAACACATTTATGATTGGATTGCTTTGAAACCTGGTATGCTTGTTTGGGGTGACCTCTAGATGGGAGCAATCGATTTTCTTCAATTTCTGTCAAAAAATGTTGCCATGGCCAACGTTCTTAGAACTTAGTTTAGTCAGCCCTCAATATTTCCCTTTGGCACACCCTACAGGGCACATTTATGATTGGATTGCTTTGAAACCTGGTATGCTTGTTTGGGGTGACCTCTAGATGGGAGCTGTCGATTTTTTTCCATTTCCATCAAAAAATGTTGCTGTGGCCAACGTTCTTAGAACTTAGTTCAGTCAGAAGATCTTGATATTTCTCTTTGGCACACCCTACAGGGCACATTTATGATCGGATTGCTTTGAAACCTGGCATGCTTGTTTGGGGTGACCTCTAGATGGGAGCTATCGATTTTCTTCCATTTATGTAAGAAAATGTTGCTGCGGCCAGCATTCTTAGAACTTAGTTTAGTCAGACCTCAGTATTTCTCTTTGGCACACCCTACAGGGCACATTTATGATTGGATTGCGTTGAAACCTGGTATGCTTGTTTAACTTGGTGTGCTCATCAGACAAGACCTTTCGATAAGAACTATTGATCAGCATTCATTTCTGTGAAAAAAGTTGCCATTTACAGTAACCTCTGAAGATGCTGCATTTGTGTATCAACATTCTTCCTTTAGCCAGTCTTACAGTTTACATTTAAAAATTGATGGATTACTCTGTTCTTCAATTTTGCCATTTCATTTATAACTTACCAAGTTCAAGTTTGTCAAGTTGAGCTACAGTGTCATTGACACTTTCATTTAATATTAAATTTATATGTTAAAAGTTTTCCTCACCTCTCCCACAACTGAAACAAACATCATTATGTCTGTCACTTCTTGTTGAAGCAAAAGTAACATCAGCATATTGTTTAGTGGCATGTGTGTTATTGAACTCACACTCTGTGGTGCATCTGTTTTGATGATTCTAACACACAAGTGATACAACTGTGCCATTTTAGGGTCCTGCTAATCTTTGAATTCAATTTGAATTTCGAATTGTTTGTCCAATTTGATTTGATTTTCAAATACCTGATCGCTGAATACTGACATCGAATATCCTCATGACCACATATATCATGATATGTGGTAATTATTTCTTGTCAGTTACATTAATATCACAAATATTACAGTTAACTGGTTACTCAGAGCTATCAGGTGGTTATTTTAAAAATATTGTGTGGGACCCAAATAAAATCATTAGAGGGATGCACGTGTATCTGTTGTACAGGCAGCTCAGAACACTCACCATGTTATCTTTGTCAACAAACCCACTACTTTCACCATATATACGATTATATTGAATCATTAAAGCTGCGTACGAACATCCCTGACCACATATACCAACTGAATGTCCAGTTTGGTTAAAAATTTGAACCTTAAACTTTAGATTCGTATTCGATTCGAATGGAAAAAGTCTAATTTTCAGGGTCCTAGTGCATTTGCAGGAATCTTCCTACCATTAAACCCTTTAACAAATGCACAGGATATCAAAATTTATTATTTTAATTATTGTTTTTCAAAAAATTTTACCAGAATCATATCATGTGATCCCACATTGGAATGAGCTCATTCCAATGAGGAGTCACATGATATAATTTTGTTGAAATTTTTAGCTCACTGATACGACTCGGGCTGGAGGCTGTATTTATGAACCGATCTTCACGAAACTTCTTGGGTACCTTTGTTATCACCTTGTGATGAGAACGAGTGTTTTTTGGTGTGGTCTGAAATTTCAAGATGGCCATCGGTGGCCAATTAGACAAACTTTGATTTATTCAGTGCTACGTATACACAGTAAGTGGACATTTCACTATGCCTCTGGCTAGAGGCTGTATTTATGAACTGATCTTCACGAAACTGCTTGGGTACCTTTGTTGTCACCATGTGACAAGAACAAGTGTTTTGGGGTTTGGTCCAAAAAGCCAAGATGGCTACCATTGGCCATTTTGTGCTGAAATTAGGTTCAATCATTTTTTTTTGTACAGAACTTCTATATTTATTGATGACTTTTCTTTTGGAAGGAGTTGATGAGTTTATTTTTAGCCTAACTTTGACATAGTCAAATTTGAGGTTTTGTCATGGCCCTTCTTCCATCTGTCCATCTGGATGCCTGTCCATCTGTCAACACGATCTTTATGAAACTTCTTTGGGACCTTTGTTATCACCATGGGACAAGAACAGGTGTTTTTGGGTGCGGTCCAAAATTCAAGATGGCCACCAGTGGCCATTTTGTACCAAAATTAGGTGCAATCAGTTTTTTGTACAGAACTTCTATATGAAAGTTCTGATTTGAATCAATTTTTGTATGATGTGTATATTCAAATGTGTTGAAGCCAAGTTCCTGTGTTCCAATGGGAAAAATAAAACCTCCTCACCCATGGGAACCCTCTGAGCTAAAGAAAAAAAATTCAAATACCTATATTTTAAGAAGGATTGGACAAATATTTATTAATTAGTATGAATCAACCTTAGAAGGGTTTGAATCAAACAGGCCAAAACAAATGCTAACATTTGGCTTATGGTGCACCATACAAGGATCCCCATTGTAACATTAACCCCATGGAGATTTCTTTTCTTTACAATACTTTACCTGTACATCTGTTAAGGCTACGGTTAGTATTTATGTACAGTCCTTTACAATACTTTACATGTACCTTTGTTATCAGGTCATTACCTAGATGTGTGTCATTGCTGTGTCACATACTATACATGTACATGTCTTACACAAGTTGAGCTACAGTGTCATTGACACTTTCATTTGAAAAATATTTATTTAACTGCTCAATTTTGTAAATTATGCAAAAAGATGCAGGCGTGTCGTTAGGTAAAGAGTTAAGGGAAGAATTTTATCTCAATAAACTCAATAGTTTTGGGGTCATTGGCTGAAGGGAGATAATCCAAATAGCAAAGTACACTTTTGTTGATCGGTAAAATGTTGGAAGAGTGACAACCGAGTGTTCCTTTCCACCCCCATGCAACAAATAATAAAGGCGTAACTCTGTGGAAACCTGAGTTATATTTTTCCCAAGTGAATTTGAGAACAATATCTGAATGCATCTTCTTTATTAACTCTTTACCCAACGCAGACAATATCAATATTTATTATTTTAAATATCATTTTTTAAAAATTTTCCAAATATTTCAACAAAACCATATCATGTACCCCTCATTGGAAAGAGCTCAACGAGCACATTCCAAAGAGGTAGAGCTGGGTCGGTGTTGGTATTTTTGTTGCGGTTTTGGTTTTGGACCACCTCCAAAAAACTGCATCGCATTAATTTGAAAACTCCGACATTTCTTATCAACCTACCTCAATTGTTTACTACAGGCTTGCACTACAGTGGAAGAACCTAACTCGGATAAAATACTCTCTATTTTAATCTTTCCCAAGATTTGGGAAAGAAAAGTGGTGTAAAAACACCACGAAAAAGTAAGCCAAAACTGGGTCGTGCGCCATCGGCGCACACCCAGTATGGGACGCTCTTCCATAGTACAAATCCACGACTTCCGTAAAACAGTGCGCAATGCGTCAATTCGTCATTCTTTTTTTATCCGAGACATGTGAAGGAGGTGTCTCCGCCATATGCATTATGAAACAGTGATAATTCAACTCGTGGATAATGGTTTTCCTGTGACTGGAATTATGGATCTGAAGATCGTATAATAACAGGACTGTGTTTTATATATTCTAGTTAATATTTTCAACCACATTCTCATTGTATATTATTTACTATTCCATTTTTGCGAATGTTTTGTTTTCGATATCACGCGATTCGACAATGGATTTTTTCGGTTGATGAATTAATTTTTGGAGTTAGGTGTCAATCTGGGACTGTCTGGACAGGATTTCTTCACTCTGTTGAGGGCTGAATTTCTGTTTTTTTTTCGGTCCCTGTCGACTGTCTGGGTTCTGTCATGTACCCACCGTTTTTTTTTCTGCCACCTTCTCTCGTAGTTGAGGGTGTTCTTCTACTTTCTGTTTCTGTTGAGTTCACCTTTTTTCTTCTACTGCTCTCACCTCTGTTATTTCCTGTTCGGTTCCTTTAAGGCAATTTCTTTTGCCCTCGCCTTGGTGCGTTCTTGTGGCCGTTTCTTCCGCACCTGCAGGTGGTGTGGAACGCTGTCGTTTCGTTAGCCTCCCGACTCGACCACGTCTGGTGTGAGTTTACCCCCTCCGTGGGGGTTGTGCAGCTCCTCCCGAACCTGCGGGTGGGTGGGGGGAGGGGTGAGGGGGTGGGGGTCTTGTGAGGAGGACACTGTGGTTTCGCCCCCCCCTCCCCGATCCCCCTCCCCCTCCCCCCCCCCCCCCCCCCCCCCCCCCCCCCTGACTCAACCACGTGCAGTGGGGGGTGGGGAATGCTATCGTTTCGGGGTTGCCCGATTCGACCACGTCTGGTGAGAATTGTTCCCCCTCCGTGGGGGATGTGCAGCTCCTCCCGCACCAGCGGGGGGTGGGGAACGCTGTCGTTTCGGGGCTTCCCGACTCGACCATGTCTGGTGAGAGTTATTCCCCTTCCGTGGGGAATGTGCAGTATTTTACCGTGGTGGATACTGCGAAAGCTGTTGGATTTCTGGTGAAGAGATGCCTTGTTCCGGGACTATGTGCCCTCTCCAATCGACATCTGAGGCTGTCACTAGGGTTGTGACTCCTCCTTTGGAGGCCGAGCTTGGTGGCTATCTCCGCTTTTCCGCCAGTTCCAACAGCTCCCGTCGTATCTGCTGCTACTGCTGTTCCGTCTACAACGTCATTGGGTACTGTTTTTAGCTGGCCTCGGCTTATCCCTGCCAGGGTCTGCAGGGATGTCTGTCGTGTGGTTGTGGGGTATCGGCCTCAGCCTTCCCTGACTTCCACTCGGCGAAGTCAGATGGGGCTGCCGACTGAACCCCCTACTGTGTCCTCTCATCCATTGAGCACAGTAGTTTTATACCTGCAGTGGTCTGCTGCGGTGTCTGGTTGTGTAGACGTGGGGGTATCGGCCTCAGCCTTCCCTGACTTCAACTCGGCGAAGTTGGAAGTGGCTGCCGGCCGGACCCTCTACTGTGGTCTCTGCGCCGTCGAGCACCACAGTTGTCATTGGATTCGGATGTTCTTAGTGGGACACTATGAACTCCGTGGCGTTTCCGTCCACTCATTCTGGCCACACAACCAGTTTTGGGGGACCAATGTCTTTTGTGCAGCCTGGACCTTCTGCACTGCAGAGGTCCACGGTGACTCTCATGAGTTCCCGCTATGTTGATCTTCGGGGTGTGTCACACCCCTATACACGTCTGCCTTCAGATGTTTCGGCTGCCGCCCGTCATCCCATGTCGGATGTTTTGGAGGATCGTGACCCTTCGCTGGTTAGGAGGGTCAGAGGTGAAGCCACTTTGCCGGTTTGTTCCCCTGTCGAACCAGCCAGTACGGGCAGTGAGCTTAGGGAGTCCCTCTCCTTACTCACTCAGGTTCTGGCCAAGAGCCTTCCCGTTGCTTCCAGTGAGGCAGCGAGTGATTTCCAGGCGCCCCCTATGGCGCCGCCTCCCGGGATTGGAAACAGGCCACTTTCTGATCCCCCTGGTGTTCCGACACCATGGGAGGCGTCGGCTGGTTTGCTCATGATGGGCTATGTGTCTTCCGACTCAGGGGAAGAGTCAGACATGCTTGATGTCGAGAGCCAGCAGTCTTCGAACTTGGGGGCAGCTCTTGATTTCGTGTTTGGGTTCCTTCCGGATCTCAAACCATCTAACCAGTCGACAGTGTCAGCCAGGCCGCGATCATCGGTCGCGCGCCAACAGCCTATGGAGCAACCCGCTTCTGGGCGTCTTCGACCGTGCCAGTCGGTACAGTTGGTTGAAGCATTTTCAGCCTTGGACTCTAAGCTAAGTTCCAAGGCTATGAAGGCTCCGTTCTTCACCAGGGTTGACACCTTTTTGCCTCCGGCACGTTATCGTTCCTACGATTCCGCCAATCCGTCGGTCTACCAGACTTTGACGGTTTTGGATCAGGACTCCAATTCCCTTGGGCTTTCCAAGTCCAAGTCTGCCCCCAGATAAGTTTGATGAGGTACAGGCCCCTTTGTGTGTGCTGTCCAAGGTGCTCATGCATCTTACTCACACGCCTGCCTGTAACACGGCTAATCTGGAATTAGTTCGAAGGGACTCTGTGCTGGACACAGGCCGATCCCTTCCTGAGGAGCAGTGCGCTACTCTTCGATCTGCTTCTTTGGCAGGTCCGCAACTTTTCCATGGTTCTGTGTTGACGGTCCGGGATGACATCCTACGTCATTCCAACGATCAGCTGCTGTTTCTTCAGCTTGATCAGCCTTCTAGGGTAGGCACGGGCCATTCCAAGCCTAACAAGTACCCTCTGCTTCCTCTGCGAAGCAAAGGGGCTGATCCTTCTGCATCCGCTTCTACTTCTTACTCAAGGGGTAAGGGTAAGCGTCGGTAGTCTTGAGGGAAGTTCCATGATTCTTCATTCAGTAGAGGAGGTGTTTTCTCCTCTTGCGAGCCTCGTCGGGGTTTGAAATGAAGGTCCTCACCTCGACCCGTCCCAGGTTGGAGGAAGGATAGCAGAGTTCGCAGACCGTTGGGCCACCATCACATCCGATCCTTGGGTGTTAGATGTTGTTTGGTCCGGGCTGCGAATATCCTTCCGAAGGCACCCCACTCTGTCCAGGGTGCCTCTTCCAACTGCAGTTCCTTCAGACATTTTACGTCGGGAACTTTTGTCCACAGAGATAGACAGTCTCCTGACAAAGGGGGCGATTGAGGTCATCAAGAACATTAGGTCAGTGGGTTTCTATTCCCGCCTGTTCCTGGTGCCGAAGAAGGACGGCCGACTCCGACCGGTTATCGATCTGTGTTTCCTGAACCAGTCTATCATTGCTCCCAAGTTCAGCATGGATTCTTTCAGGTCGGTCCTCCGTTCAATTCACCAGGGAGATTTCGCTTCCAGCTTCGACCTGCGAGACGCTTACTTTCCCGTTCCGATTCATTGGGCGTTACGGAAGTATCTCAGGTTCGTTTTTCTGGGGCGAGTTTACCAGTTCAAGGCCATGCCTTTCGGCCTCAACCTGGTTCCCTGGGCCTTCACCAGACTGATGTCGCATGTGATAGCTTTCCATCGCACACAGTCCAGGGTGACTACTTCGGCATATCTGGACGATATCCTCCAGGGGCATTCCAGTGCTGCCTTACTGGAGTCGGATGTCGTCACTCTGTTGAACTTGCTCACGTCGCTAGGTTTCAGAGTCAACGAGAAGTCGGACCTGGTCCCTTCTCAGTCGTTTTATCATCTGGGGATGGCTTTCCGCACACAATTCAATTTGGTGGCGGTTCCCCAGGCCAAGGCTGTGATTCTCTCAGCTTTTGGTCTGACTCTGTCCCAGTCCACTTCCGCGACGGCTCGGAGTATTCTCCGGCTACTTGGTCTCTGCTGTTCGGTGACAGATCTCATTCCTCTAGGTCGGCTGCATGTCAGACCTCTCCAACACTTTCTGCTCAGTCATTGGAGGCCGAATGGCGATTTTCTGGATCTGGTGCTTCAGTTTCCAGAATATCTTTATCCTCACCTTCTCCTCTGGGTGGATGTCCAGTGGCTTTCGCAGGGTGTTCCGTTGGACTTACCCACGTCTGATCGCGTTCTGATGGCAGATGTCTGCGATCTCGGATGGGGTGCGACGTTGGACCCTCTAGGTCTTACCATTCACGGGATGTGGGACCAGGATCATGCAGCTCTACACATCAACCGGAAGGAGCTTCTTACTCTTCTTCTGAGTTTCAGGCAGTGGATCCCTCACCTGTCGAATCGCCAGGTCTATCTGTTGTCCGACCATTCGACGGTGGTTGCTTACATTCAGAACCAGGGCGGCACGCCCTCTGTTCCAATGTACGAATTGGCTCGGGATCTTCTACTGCTCGCTCAGGATGTCCACGCCGGGGTGGCTGTTCGTCACATTCCCGGTCATCTGAACGTCCTAGCCGACTCCCTGTCCCGTCGGGGCAGGGTCATTTCCACCAGGTGGATGCTCCACATGGCAGGTTCCATCGCTCTCTTGCGACTCGTTGGAACCATCCGGTGGACACTTTTGTGTCCCCGTGTCCAGATGCACTGGCTTTCGCCGTGGACGCTCTGGCCCTCCTTTGGGATGGTCTTGTCGGCTACGCCTTCCTACCGGTTCCGGTTCCGCCTCAGGTTCTCGCCCAGATATGAACTTGCAGTCGTCGGATCCTTTCGATCACACCCGTCACCTCGGTGGGTGTGGATCAATCTGCTCTGCTCTCTGTTAGCGGCGGTTCCGGCATGTCTCCCTCTACCTCGTGACTTTCTTTGCCAAAGTCGCCCGAGGAGGTTTTACGTTGACCCGACTTCATTGTGCCTTCGCACATGTCTTTTATCAGGTCCTGTCTCCTCCGTAGTGGTTTTTCTAGACACGCAGTGGAGTTGCTTTTCTTCTTCAAGGAAACACTCACTCCACTGGTTTAGCCTCTGTGGCTAAGTGGAAGGTTCTTCTGTCGATGGTGTGCGATCACTCTGTTGCTTCTGTCACTCCTTCGATCACACCGCTTGCGGAGTTTCTGGTATATGTTTGTTTCTGGGGGTCTCCAGCAATGGGTACATGTCCATGCTTCGGAGACATTTTTTCATATGTGATACCGCATTGTTTCGACACTCATCCTTGCCTCTCCAAGCTTGTTCAGCTCTTCCTTGAAAAGGCCTAGGACTTTGCAGTTTCCTCCAAGATGGTCACTTTCTTGGGCGCTGCTCTGCTTGGGGGTGGGGGGCGTTCACGCCTTTATCCTGGATGAATATGCGTTCTCTCACATGCCAGATCTCTCCTACATCCATTTCTTGATGGATTTGTCTTGCTATTCGTGCAGCTTCCGCTCGTCTAGCTACTGGTGATTGTTTTACCAATTGTTTTTTCTGCCACGAGGTGCGTGCATTGTCTTCCTCTTTTAATAACTCTGTCATGTTGTCGGATGATGGATGTTATTCTGGCAGCCTTCTGGAGAAATGCTACATTCTCCTTTTATCTGCGGCAGTTGCAGGAGCCGACACAGAACCTTGGGGCCCTCTTTCTTCGGCTCAGGCTGTTGTCTATCCCAGCCTTTCAGGGTCAGTTCCAGCTTTGTGCTGTTACTGCCCTTTCTGTCCGCGCGTCGCACTTCACCATATGCCTCATCTTTCATTGTCTTTTCTAATGTTTGTGATGCTATGGTTTGGTAGGCCTAGGGATCTCTTCCTCTGTCCACGGTCCCAGTGCTATTGAGTTATGTGTGGGTTGGTTATGTGATTCCCTCCAGCCTTTTGTCTATTCAGCCTGTAGTAAACAATTGAGGTAGGTTGATAAGAACTATAAATTTTATATTAAATTTCCTTTCTTATTATACCTACCGAAATTGTTTACATGGAGGCCCCCCCCGTCTTCTTATTCGGGTAAGACTCCTTCCTCCCCGCTGATCACATAACTCCTGTGTTGTTCGGAATCAAAAGAATGACGAATTGACGCATTGCGCACTGTTTTACGGAAGTCGTGGATTTGTACTATGGAAGAGCGTCCCATACTGGGTGTGTGCCGATGGCGCTCAACCCAGTTTTGGCTTATTTTTTCGGGATGTTTTTACACCACTTTTCTTTCCCAAATCTTGGGAAAGATTAAAATAGAGAGTATTTTATCCGAGTTAGGTTCTTCCACTGTAGTGCAAGCCTGTAGTAAACAATTTCTGTAGGTATAATAAGAAAGGAAATTTACTATAAAATTCATACTTTCGATGGCAGGTAAAATCCGTTCTCCATTCCGCATTTTTATAGTTTCGATATTTAACTAAAAGTCTATGGGTTACTGTTTGGTATTGTTTCCAATAACTCCATGAAAATAATTTCACCGGATTTCTGACTCTGAGACGTTTGGGTTTAAAGAGAGGCCAAAACGTCATTGGTAACTTTTTTACCTTCTCCCGCACCATATTTTTAATAGGGCAATGCATTATGGGTATTTTCAGTCTAAATTTAAAAATATATTTACTCAGGAGAAAAAACCCAGATTGTTAAGGAAATTCATTCTGTACGCAGCAGAATTCTTTTTCCACTAACTGACACTTTCCAAATTTACTTTGAATAATATTAAATTTGCCAGTGTTTTATAACTTCTTCCATTTTCCCAGAGCGGAAAGACACTGAAAGGAAAGTCCCCATTTTCGCCGAACGGAAAGTTAAAACCCAACCTGAACTCTACAAATTTGTGCCTAATTTGAACTTTCAGTATACATCAATAAGCCAAACAGCTCTATTAATTTATCTTTGTCAAGGACTGATGACATTTTGACGTTGTTCACGCTCTGCACTGGGTAAGCAAGTTTGCAAAATCAACCTAAATTTGATGAATGAACTTTGCCTGTACCACAGCCAATAACTGCACTGCAACCGCGGTTTTATTTCTTAAAAAACACCCACACTGACTTGAAAATTCACCACCGATCCACCTCTACAAAGAGGGGTCACATGATATGGTTTTATTGAAATTTTTTTAAGAATGGTATTTTTTCAGTTCGTGAATTTGCATATTACGTGGGCGAATGTGGCCATTTCATTGGGTAAAGGGTTAATGCCATAGGTGATTTCAGTGGATTAATGCTGCCCCTCAGAAGCTCACCATACTTAAACACAACAATGCCTCCCTACCCATGCTAAGAGGGAACAAGTATTCAAATATTATCCAAATACCATGATGGATATTAGAACCTTAAAATGTACTATTCTTTTCAGCACTATTGCTCAGTTATGTATGTAAATTTCATGACACCATTTTTTCATCCAAACTGTTTGGAGTGGAAGGGTGTAATTGTGGCATTACATCCATCTGTTTATCCATCTGTCAGTTTGTGAAGAATTTGTATCTCGGGTTTGTTCAGAATGGCATCTAGATGTGAGTTGAGTTTTGTAAGTTTTCAAAGAAAGGTTGCTGCCCTTGTGACCTTTTTAAGATTTTATTAGCTCAACTTGACAAAGTCAAGCTGAGCTATTGCCATCACTTCTCATCCGTCGGCGTACGTATGTACGTTAGTGCGTACGTCCACAATTTCCTTTGGCACACCTCACAGATCGCATTTATGATCAGATCGCTTTGAAACTTGGTATGCTTGTTTGGGGTGACCTCTAGATGTGAGCTATCGATTTTCTTCAATTTTCGTCGAAAAATGTTGCCGTGGCCAATGTTCTTAGAACTTAGTTTAGTCAGACCTCAATATTTCCCTTTGGCACACCCTACAGGGCACATTTATGATTGGATTGCTTTGAAACCTGGCATGCTTGTTTAGGGTGACCTCTAGATGGGAGCTGTTGATTTTCTTCAATTTCCATCAAAAAATGGTGCTGCAGCCAACTTTCTTAGAACTTAGTTCAGTCAGACCACAATATTTCCCTTTGACACACGCTACAGGGCACATTTATGATCGGATTGCTTTGAAACCTGGCATGCTTGTTTGGGGTGACCTCAAGATGGGAGCTATCAATTTTCTTCCATTTCTGTCAAAAAATGTTGCCACTGCCAACGTTCTTAGAACTTAGTTTAGTCAGACCTCAATATTTCCCTTTGGCACACCCTGCAGGGCACATTTATGATCAGATTGCTTTGAAACCTGGTATGCTTGTATGGGGAGACCTCTAGATGGGAGCTATCGATTTTCTTCCATTTCCATCGAAAAATCTTGCCGCCGCCAATGTTCTTAGAACTTAGTTTAGTCCGACCTCAATATTTCCCTTTGGCACACCCTACAGCAAATATTTATGTTCGGATTGCTTTGAAACCTGGCATGCTTGTTTGGGGTGACCTCTAGATGGGAGCTATCGATTTTCTTCCAATTCCATCCGTCAAAAAATGTTGCTGCTGGCAACGATCTTTGAACTTAGTTTAGTCAGGCATCAATATATTCCTTTGGCATGCCCTACAGGGCACATTTATGATCAGATCGGTTTGAAACATTGTATGCTTGTTTGGGGTTACCTCTAGATGGGACCTATTGATTTTCTTCTATTTCCATCAAAAAATGTTGCCACTGGCAATGACCTTCGATGAACTTAGTAAAAACTTAGTGCAGTTAAGCATCAATATTTCCATTTGACACACCCTGCAGGGCACATTTAAGATTGGATCACTTGCAAACTTGGTGTGCTTGTGTGGGGTGACATCTATATGGGAGCTGTCGATTTTCTTCCATTTCTGTCAAAAAATGTTGCCGCTGACCTTTGAACTTAGTTTCGTCAGACCTCAATATTTCCCTTTTACACACCCTTCAGGGCACATTTATGATCAGATCACTTTGAAACTTGGTATGTGTGTTTGGGGTGACCTCTAGATGTGAGCTTTTTTTAATTTCCATAAAATATTATTGTCATTATCACCAGCCTTTGAACTTACTGCATTTGTGCATCAACTTATCCCTTTTTCACTCTCTGCAGGGTATATTTATGAATTTCCATAAAAAAAAACAAACAAAACAAAACATTGCCACAAAGCAATGACCTTCTACTTAGTGCATTTGTGCATTAACATCTTCCTTTGGCATTCATCAAAGGGCACCTTCATTATCAGGTTGTTTTGAAACTTTGTATGCTTCTGCAGGGTAACAAAGATAGGAGCTATTGATTTTCTTTTCATTTCCATCAAAAACTTGCTGTTAGCAACAAGTTTTGAATTTATTGTATTTGTGCATCAACATTCTTTAACATGGCCTACAGGCCACATTTATCATAGGATTGTTTTTGAACTTGGTGTGCTCATTAGTCAAGAACTCTAGATAAGAGCTGTTGATTAGCATTCATTTCTGTGAAAAAAGTTGTCATTTACAATAACCTCTGAACATACTGCATTTGTGTATCAACATTCTTCCTTTAGCCAGTCTTACAGTTTACATTTAAAATGCATGGATTAATCTGACGTTGTGCACACTCAATGCTGTTATGTTGAAATTTCATCAAATAGCATTGGTACCAATGATCTTCAATTTTTCCATTTCATTTATAACTTACCAGGTTCAAGTTTGTCAAGTTGAGCTACAGTGTCATTGACACTTTCCTCTTTTATTTTATATCATAAATAGTAACCATTTTGGATTGTTAGCATTCAAAGCAATTCGTTTGGCATGGCCTATAGCTAGTATGAGTCATCAGATCCCACAAAATGTCATTTGTAAGTTTGGGCAGACACTCTGAAGTAAGCTATTGAATTTCTTTGGCATGACTTGGAAGAGTGAGTTCCCCTTGGGGATTTGAGACACTGGTAGGTTAAAATTTAGTCCTTGTTTGTTTGGAGTTTTTGTTCAAAAATATTTCAATCGGTAATGTCAAATCTATTGATATCCTCTGATATAACTTTCTTATCTTTTCTGTAACTCCCAAACTTCTTTCAGGTGAGTGCCTTAGGTCATCTGGTGTTTGATAGAGCTCATGAAGTTAAAATAGAATAAATTTATCATCAGAATGTTGGAGAATGATCAAATTATATAATTATTTAAAATATTCTTATTAATAGTATATTTTTCACTATCAAAGTGATTCTTTAACTAATGGGGTTCCATGGTAGTTGAAATATGTTGGGAAGAAGTCTATGATACTGTAGAGATTTTATTTTTAGAAAGTATTTTTATTTTTAGTTTTGCAAGCTTGTATGAATCGTTTTAGATGTCTTGCAGCCATATACTGACATATGTGAGCTGTGGCTGCTTGTTGAATATTATCTGTCAGTAAAGACATCTAAACTGTTGCCCTAAAATGTTCCCATAAAACCACTTTTAACTCCTAACCTTCTGAGTGTTTCTCAAATGTGTCTTAAAAATCAAGTCTTGGCTGTTGTGTAGCAGTCATGACCTAGTTTGATTAAAAATTCAAAAGCACATCGTGTCAAGAAATGATAGATAAGAGGACTATTTGATGGGGGTATATTTATTAACCCTTTACCTAACAAATCAGCAACATCTGCCCACATAATTTACAAATTGAGCACTTGAATTTTTTTTTACTTTTTAGAATTTTTTACAAAACCATATAATGTGACCCCTCACTGCAATAAGCTTGTTCCTGTGAGGTGTCACATGATATGGTTTTGTTGAAATTTTTTGAAAAATAATTTTTGAAAACCAATTTCATATCTTGTGCATTGGGTAAAGGGTTAACAGGACTCAGAATTATACCTTTACTAGGTAACAGGGTGTTTTGTACTGGCAGGAAAAACTCCCTGCAGCAGGTAGAGTTAAAGCCAAAAATAGTCAAGACAAAAATCATCTACTACAGGCAAGGCCCTGGTACATTAAGCTTAACCCATGTATCCTAATTATGACTTTGACAATCTTTTTCAACTCCCATGCAGTGATGCAGAAACTTGCCAAAACATATTAAATTACCCTGTCTGTAGTTGTTTTGCACAGGGTTAAAACTAGCTGGTACTGAATGATTTAAAGTAAAGTCCATTTCATGTTAATCAGATCTTATTGTTAATCTCGGCTTTGAAACCATATTTGAAATAGGTTGTAACACAACATAATCATTAGGCTTTTCCCTCTGGAAAAGGCTATTGTTTTTCTATGTATTATTATTATTATTTTTTTTTTTTCCCCCCACACATTTTGTCCGTACGATTCAGAAGCCATTTTTGAACTGATTTTCACAAAATTTTGCACACTCATAGAGGGGCTCAAAATCTAAAAATGTACTGAAGTGGAATTTTCGATTTAACCCTTATTTCATCAGAATTGGCAAAAAAACTGCCAAAGTTGGGGTTTATCGGCACTTTCTCGAAACATGTCCTGTAGATTTTTAGCTCACCTGACTGAAAGTCAGGGTGAGCTTTTCTTATCACTCTTCGTCCGTCGTCCGTCGTCCTCCGTGAAGGTGGTGTTTGAGCCTGTTTCTCCTAAACCACTGGCCACATTTTAATTAAATTTCATGCAAGTAGTGGTTATATAGGGGCATTTTGATTTTTAGCCAAAATAGGTTTTGGCTCATATTGAGCAGAGGTGTGGGGAAAAAATGGCCAAATTTTTTGAAAATCTCCTTCTAATGAACCACCAGTAGCAGAGACTTGATATGTGGTATACAGAGTCCTTTTGAGGTTTAGAATCAAGTTTGTTCATTTGTTCAAGAGAAGTTTGTCGGGCATTATTTGCCTTCGTTATGGGAGGAGCAAAAATTTTGGCCACGCCTAAAATTTCTATTTTCAGAACCGTGAGGTCGATTTGAACCAAATTTGATATGAGATGATAATGGGTCATAAGTAGTTGATTGATGCAAAAAAAAATTTTCTCATTGCCCTGTGGGAACCTCGGGAGCTAAAAATAGGAAAAACCTTAAAACTGTCATATCTCCAAAACTACACGGCGCAGAGAATTCTTATTTTGTATAAAGCTTACTTTTATCCAGTAGAATGGAATGGTTAAAAAAAATCCCTATCGGTTTGATCACAAGGAACTTTTTTCAGGACTTTGAAAAAGTGCTGAGTCAGCACTTTTTAACACTGTAGGCAATGGGAAAAACATTAAAAAATCTTCTTCTCCAGATCGAGCAGGCAGAATCTTTTGATATTTGGTATGCAACATTGTAGAGTGGATCTGATTCAAGTTTGTTCAAATCTGCCCCCTGGGTTCATATTTGGGCTCAGTATAGGAGCCCGATTTCGAACTTAGTGCATTTCAGGCAAATTTCTTAAAAAATCTTCTTCTCCAGATCGAGCAGGCAGAATCTTTTGATATTTGGCATGCAACATTGTGGGGTGGATCTGATTCAAGTGTGTTCAAATCGGCCCCATGGGTGTATATTTGGGCTCAGTATAGAAGCTCGAATTCGAACTTAGTGCATTTCAGGCAAATTTCTTCAAAAATCTTCTTCTCCAGATCCAGCAGGCAGAATCTTTTGATATTTGGTATGCAACATTGTGGGGTGGATCTGATTCAAGTTTGTTCAAATCGGCCCCCTGGATTCATATTTGGGCTCACTTTAGAAGTCGAATTCGAACTTAATGCATTTCAGGCAAATTTCTTAAAAAATCTTCTTCTCCAGATCCAGCAGGCAGAATCTTTTGATATTTGGTATGCAACATTGTGGGGTGGATCTGATTCAAGTTTGTTCAAATCGGCCCCCTGGATTTATATTTGGGCTCACTATAGAAGCCCGAATTAGAACTTAGTGCATTTCAGGCAAATTCCTTAAAAAATCTTCTTCTCCAGATCCAGCAGGCAGAATCTTTTGATATTTGGTATGCAACATTGTGGTGTGGCTCTGATTCAAGTTTGTTCAAATCGGCCCCATGGGTTTATATTTGGGCTCACTAGAGAAGCTCGAATTCGAACTTAGTGCATTTCAGGCAAATTTCTTAAAAAATCTCCTTCTCCAGATCCAGCAGGCAGAATCTTTTGATATTTGGGATGCAACATTGTGGGATGGATCTGATTCAAGTTTGTTCAAATCGTCCCCCTGGATTCATATTTGGGTTCACTATAGAAGCCCGAATTCGAACTTAGTGCATTTCAGGCAAATTCCTTAAAAAATCTTCTTCTCCAGATCCAGCAGGCAGAATATTTTGATATTTGGTATGCAACATTGAGGGGTGGATCTGATTCAAGTTTGTTCAAATCGGCCCCCCTGGATTCATATTTGGGCTCACTATAGAAGCTCGAATTCGAACTTAGTGTATTTCAGGCAAATTTCTTAAAAAATCTTCTTCTCCAGATCCAGCAGGCAGAATCTTTTGATATTTGGTATGCAACATTGTGGGGTGGATCTGATTCAAGTTTGTTCAAATCGGCCCCCTGGATTCATATTTGGGCTCAATATAGAAGCCCGAATTCGAACTTAGTGCATTTCAGGCAAAGTTTTAAAAAAATCTTCTTCTCCAGATTCAGCAGGCAGAATCTTTTGATATTTGGTATGCAACATTGTGGGGTGGATCTGATTCAAGTTTGTTCAAATCGGCTCCCTAGATTCATATTTGGGCTCACTATAGAAGCCTGAATTCGAACTTAGTGCATTTCAGGCAAATTTCTTTGAAAATCTTCTCAAGATCCAGCAGGCAGAATCTTTTGATAGTGGGTATGCACTATGCTTAGGGGGGTGAGATTCAAGTTTGTTCAAGCCAAGTCCCAGGGTTCATATTTGGGCTCACTGTGGTAGCCCGAAGTATAACTTAGTTCAAAATGAGGAATTTTCTTTAAAAATCTTCTTCAGATTCTGCAGTTGGAATGTTTTGATATTTGATATGCAGCATCCTTAGGGGGTTGAGATTCAAGTTTGTTCAAGCCATATCCCTAGGTCCATATATGGACTCGCTGTGGGAGCTTGAATTGTAACTTAGTTCAAAATGAGGAATTTTCTTTAAAAATCTTCTTCTTCAGATCCAGCATTCGGAATGTTTTGATATTTGGTGTGCAGCATCCTTAGGGGGGCGAGATTCAAATTTGTTAAAGCCAAGTCCCTGGGTTCATATATGGGCTCCCTGTGGGAGCCCGAATTATGTCTTAGTTCAATATGAGGAATATTCTTTTAAAATCTTCTTCTTTTTTTTTAGATCCACTGGTCAGTATCATTGGATATTTGGTATAAGCTTTTCTTAGGAGGAGCAGATGCAACTTGTTGAAATCAATTCTCTGGGTTGATATTTAGGCTACCATGTCAGGTGAGCGCCCTCAGGCCCCTTGGGGCCTCTTGTTTTTTAAACATTCATCATTGCTAGACCTGCCTGTGACACGACCTTTGATACACACGACATATGAGGCGATGCATATGGTAACCCTCCACAGGCTGCCAAACATCAAAATTTTGATGAAATGGGCTGGTTTCAGGCCCGCACAGCACCCAAACGATACATGAGAAATAAACATAACTTCCTTTATTGGAAGTGGAATTCACCGAGGATCATTTTTGTAAGTAATAAGAGTGTTCAAAAAACCAAGCGTTAACCCGTTTTGGGCTGGTTAAACAGAAATACCCCAATAAACCTCAAAAATTCATGTTTTCCGTGAATTTCTCTAAACGAGTCTTGTAGATTTTCAAGAAAAATTTGTCACTCCCAGGCCTTGGTGTGACAATAGAAGATGCATGGACAAAATACTGCGGTGAGCATTTGTTAACCCTCCACGAGCTGCTAAAAGTAAAAATTGTGATAAAATGGGCTGTTTTTGGATGCCAACAGCACGCAATGGGTACGCCACAAAGAAAAGTGCCTTCTTTTATTGAGCACACAATCTATATGAAAACATTTTTGTATGTAGTAAGGGTATTCAAAAGTCGAAGTCTTTACCCATTTTGGACAGGCTAAAGAGAGAGATCCCTTAAAATCTTGAAATTCCCATTTTCTGTGGATTTCTCTAAAAACATTCTGTAGGTTTTCAAGAAAAATTGACTACTCGCAGGTCTTTGTGTGACATTACAAGTTGCATGGACAAAATATTCCGGTGAGCGTTTATTAACCTTCTACAGGCTGCCAAGCATCGTAATTTTGTTGAAATGGGATGTTTTCGGACATGCACAGCACCCAGCATGTACCTGAGAAATAAACATATTCTCCTTTGTTGGAAGTGGAATTCACCGATGACTGATGTGGAAGTCTGTGAGTCTGTGACGTCTGTTCACATTTTCCTTTAGCACGGGCTACACCCCGCAGTTCTTGTCTGATCATCACAAAATTTCATATGCAGGTTTGGGGTCATGTCTAGATGAGAACGTCCCCTTTTGGTCACGATCGGGCAACCGGTATGGCTGCCCGAGCCCAAAACCCGAAAACCATTAGCACAGTCTACAGGTCGTATTTATGAAGGGATTTCATTGTAACTTGGTAGGACGACTCTGTATAATGCCTAGATGAGAACGTCCCCTTTTGGGCATGATCTATCAACTGTGATGGCTGCCCAAGCCCGAAACCCAACAACTTTTAGCACAGTCTGCAGGTCATGTTTAATGTGGAGGGATTTCATTGTAACTTGGTAGGACTCCTTATGATGTCTAGATGAGAATTTCCCCATTTGGGCATGATCTGCCAACCGTGATGACTGCCCGAGCCCAAAACCCGAAAACCGTTAGCACAGTCTACAGGTCATATTTATAGAGGAATTTCATTGTAACTTGGTGGGTTGACTTCATACAATGTCTAGATGAGAAAGTCCCCTTTTGGACGTGATTGGGCAACTGTGACGACTACAGAAGCCCGAAGCCCTTTAGCACAGTCTAGAGGTCATATTTATGAAGGGATTTCATTGTAACTTTTGTAGGATGACTCCAAATAATGTCTAGATGAGAACGTCCTATTTTGATCGTGATCATGCAGCTTGATGGGTGCCCGAGCCCAAAAACCTTTAGCATAGGCAAAAGGTCATATTTATGGAAGGATTTCATTGTAACCTGTTAGGTTGACTCCATATAATGCCTAGATGATGACATCCCCTTTTGGTCGTGATTGGTCAGTTGTGATGGCTCAAGTGCCCGAAGCCCTAAAACCTTGACCACAGTCTACAGGTCATATTTATGAAGATGAGATTGTCCCCTTTGGTTGCGATCATTCAAACATGATGGCTGCCTGAGCCCGAAGCCCGAAAACCTTTAGCACAGTCTACAGGTCATATTTTTGAAGGGATTTTATTGTAACTTGGTAGGTTGACTTCATATAATGTCTAGATGAGAACGTCCCCTTTTGGACACGATTGGGCAACTGTGACGGCTTCAGGGGCCCAAAGCCCGAAAACCTTTAGAACAGTCTACAGGTCATAATTATGAAGGGATTTCATTGTAGCTTGGTAGGATGACTCCAAATAGTGTCCAGATGAGAACGTCCCCTTTTGGTCACGAGAATTCAGCCTTGATGGCTGCCCGAGCCCAAAAACGTTTAGCATGTCTGTAGGTCGTATTTATGGAAGGATTTCATTGTAACTTGTTAGGTTGACTCCATATAATGCCTAGATGATGACATCCCCTTTTGGTCGTGGTTGGTCAACTGTGATGGCTACAGGTGCCTGAAGCCCGAAAATCTTGAGCACAGTCTACAGGTCATATTGATGAAGGAATTTCATTGTAACTTCATAGGATCACTCCAGATGATGTCCAGATGAGAATGCCCCCTTTTGGTTGCGATCATTCAACTTTGATGGCTGCCCAAGCCTAAAGCCCAAAAACCTTTAGCACGGTCTTCAGATCATATTTATGAAGGGATTTCATTGTAACTTGGTAGGTTGACTTCATGTAATGTCTAGATGAGAACAGCCCCTTTTGGACACCATTAGGCAACTGTGTTGGCTATAAGGGCCCAAAGCCCGAAAATCTTTAGCACTGTCTATAGGTGATATTTATGAAGGGATTTCATTGTACCTTGGTAGGATGACTCTAAATAATGTCTAGATGAGAACGTCCCCTTTTGGTCGCGATCATTCAGCTTTGATGGCTGCCCGAACCCAAAACCCCAAAACCTTTAGCATAGTCTATTGGTCATATTTATGGAAGGACTTCATTGTAACCCATAAGTTTGACTCCATATAATGCCTAGATGATGACATCTCCTTTTGGTCATGATTGGTCATCTGTGACGGCTTCAGGGGCCCGAAGCCCAAAAACCTTGAGCACAGTCTACAGGTCATATTTATGAAGGGATTTCATTGTTAACTTTGCAGGATCACTCCAGATGATGCTCAGATGAGAATGTCCCCTTTTGGTTGCGATCATTCAGCCATGATGGCTGCCAGATCCCAAAGCCCAAAAACTTTTAGCACAGTCTACAGTCATATTTATTAAGGGATTTCATTGTAACTTGGTAGGTTGACTTCATATAATGTCTAGATGAGAACCTCACCTTTGGACGCAATTGGAAAACTGATGACTACAGGGGCCCGAAGCCCGAAAACCTTTAGCACAGTCTACAGGCCATATTTATGAAGGGATTTTAATGTAACTTGATAGGATGACTCGTTTTGGAATAATTTCACTGTAACTTGGTAACTTTTGTTGATATACGTTAACTGTGAGGGCCACATACATTAACTGTGAGGTCATATTAACCCACCCCTCAGCTCTTTAGTACAGTGTACACCTCATATTATTTTTATCATAAACATAGCATACAGGTAACAGAGATGAACATATTCCCAGTTATCACAATTCTTGTCTTATTTCATAATCCTTTCATAAACATTGAACATTATCCTTTTCATCAAACACAACACACAAGTTAAGCTACAGTGTCATTGACACTTTCATTGTATGTAATAAGGGTATTCAAAAACCAAGTGTTAACCCCTTTTGTGGTTGTTAATAGTGATACCCATCAAAAGCTTAAAAATTTATGTTTTCCCTGGATTTCTTTACAAACATCTGGTAGGGTTTTCAAGAGAAAATGGCCATTGATAGGTCTTGGTGTCACATTACCAGTTGATTGGAAAAATTATTCCAGTAAGCATTTGTTAACCCTCCATGGGCTGCTAAATGTCAACATTTTGAAAAAATAGTCTATTTTTGGACACCACCAACATCAGATGGGAATGCAACAGAGAAATATAACTTCTTTTACCGGACGCAAAACTGACAGGGAAACATTTTTGTAAGTAGTAAGTGTATTAAAAAATCGAGGTCTTAACCCATTTTGACTAGTTAAGGAGATATACCCCTTAAAAGCTTAAAATTCCAGTTTTCTGTTGATTTCTCAAAAAAATATTTTCAAGAAAAATTGACCATTCGCAGGTCTTGGAGTGACATTACAAGTTGCATGGACAAAATATTTTGGTAAGCATTTGTTAACCCTTCAGAGGCTGCCAAGCATAGATATTTGAAGAAAATGGGCTGTGCTTGGGCAACCACAGACATGTTAACCTTCCAAAATTTTTTTCAGGGAGACTGAAGAAAATTTTCAGGGAGATGACATGATTTTCAGGGCGATTTTTTTTTTGCGCGTAGAAGACACGTGTGGATCAATTTTAAATACAAATTAATACCAAATACCCCCCCCCCCCCCACACACACAGACATAACAGGAAACAGTCCAACAACAATACATCAAAGGAACATACGCCAACGTTCTACTAACCGGTGGTGAGTGACCCAGACCTGTTAACCTCTCGAGGTGACTGTCAGTGAGATTTTGATGAGCTCCCAGTGAGACTTGGATGCTTGTCAGTGAGATATTTTTATACTGTACCAATGACCCAGACTTAGCTGGTGCTAACTCTAACAAAACCAGGGCCAAACACAAATTTTGCCCCCCAATCCCCAAAATTTGCATCCAAAACAAAAAGAAATCATGTCCTAAAGGACCTCCATACTACGCCTCTACTGCGCATGCGCAGTGACGCAGTCGTCCCGAAATTGGCGCCAATTATCATTCTCTGTTTGGCCCTTCATCAGTCAACATCTCACTGATCTTTGTGCTTGTAAATCTCAGTTTAAAGGATGCCAGACACGTAATTTTGGGAGAAAATGTGATTCTAAGGAGGATAGAAGGAGGAGAGGAAAAAGAAGTGGCAAAAAATAATCAGGGCTGTACTTAAAATTTTTTGATGAAATTATGTTAAGTTGCCTATTTTCGAGGCATGGGCCTCTTGTTGTCATTCTTGCTAATTGTTGCACTGCTTATTCAGTGTTTCCTCTCCCCTAGCCTTCTAAAGTCCCCCCTTGCAATTCTCCCATGCTTTTGGCATATTTTTGAGAAATTTCATTTCTAAAATTTCCTGGGAGAGTTGCTTGGTTACAGAATGTTTTCTGTTATTTTCCCCATAGTTACGTTTTCACCCATGGGTGTATAACGTTTGTGTTCTGCATCTTCCATCTGATGTTCTACAGATTCTCCCCTGGGAGCCTCTGTTTTGCATCAGATAGAGTGTAATTGATGACTGATTCCGGGCCAGTTTTTTCAGTGCCTGGAGTCATGTTTTCTAGTGTGTTTACACTGTTTGTTTTCATTGGCAACAGCCTTTTTTGAGGGGGGCTGTTTGCCTTTGTTGTAGTTTATCTCATTATAAGATACATTTATATTATCCGAAAGTGTCTCATTAATTATTTTATATAAATTTAAAATTTTTGACCACACTTTGCCATCGGATCCATCGGGGCTCAACGTTACTTTTCAGCAACTTGGGCTTCGCTGAAAAAATATTTTTTCAAAATTATTTTGTTTTGCAATTGTTTTTTCATTTATTAATGGATCATGTTATTATGTATCTTTGTGTCAGGGGTTTTTGCAAGTAACTAGGACTTATTGTTGTTCTTTCACAATGAAGGGACCTTGTTCAAATTGTAATAGGAAGAAATCTTCCTCTGACTTTCATGATCATTGTATTAATTGTAGTCAGTGTTCTCGCATTAATCCCTGTCCTATATGTGAACATTGGGATGAGAAACATTGGAAACGTGTGTCACGATATGTTGTTTCTGGAGAAAGGGCGATGCCGGCTCTTTCTCCGCAAGGTCACTCTACTCTCTCAGTTTCTATTTCAGAGGAACCAGAACAGGGTGATGTTTCCATGTTATCTTCTTCAAGTGTGCGTCCGTCGTCACAAATGAATTCAGAGCTAGCGGCAAAAGTGCTCATGGAGATTAGACAAATGTCATCCGCTAGCTCGCCCGGTGTAGCGTCCATTCACCGAATGGTTCGGCAGCCGGGTTCGTCCGATGCGGTCCAAGAGGAAATTTTGGGTGATGCGAGCACTATAAACATAATAGATGCACACCCAGTGACGGCGGATAGTAAGCGAGAACGGAGGAAGCCTTAGTCCGGTTCCTAGCTCGTCCAGGTCCAGCCGGGCCGCGAGCGAGAGAGGTCCCTCTCTCGTACAACAACATCTGGGACCAGGTGTTGTGGTACAAAATGTGTCTTTAGCGGAGCATACGTCCGTCGCTCGGGACGCTCCGTTGTATAAGCAGTCCGCAGAGACTGTTAAGGCTTCCTCTTCTCGTCAGCGCACACGACCGCACCTTGGCTGCGTGACCGCCGATATATTACCAGCTTCGCCGATGAAGGATTCTTCGGCGACCAGGTCACACCATCCGGCAGCCAGGGATTCGAGACCGATGGACTCTGGACGTTCGCATAGGAAAAGTATGCGGGAGCCATCTGATGCGGAGCTGCCCTCGGCGAAGCAGCGAAAGACTGCACCTCCGCAGGTCTCGATGCCGGACATTCTTGTGCAGATAGCACAGCTTATCGCAGCATCCCAGCAGCCGACAGAAACGGTGTCGGATCGAGAATTATCCGACGGCGCTGGGTCGGTACGCTCCGCCGAAGCATCGGGGGCGGACGACCGGGAACATCATGAGGTCCGACCGGATGGTGAAAGGGATACGGATGACTTTGAGCTATCCCTTTCGGAACAACATAAAGCTGCCGTGGACTTCATCCGGCACTTTCTCCCTCAAGTTGTTCCGTCGGGCCAGACTGCTGCGCTTCCGGACAAGAGAATTATAGCGTCATTGGACTCTGAATTTTTTGAGCGGTTCAGAGACATCGCTCCCAAGTTTCCGTCGCAGTCCAATAATGTTGCTAGAACATTTGAACGACGCTATATTTAAACTTGCTTCCAGGACGGGGAAAGCAGGTTTCTTGTCCGCTAATACTCTCAACCTGCCTTTTATTAATGCAAGGAATAAATTCGATACGGCAGGACAGGGTATACCGAGAGTTCCTCTGCGTATGGACGACGAGGCGGAAGACTTAGAGCTATCATTACCGTCGTCAGCTTCTATTCCAACCGTGGTGTTGGAAACAGCTATTGCGTCTAACAGAGCCAATTTAGATGCCTTATCTTACGCAGATCACCTTACTAAGGCGTTATCACTGCGCCTTCAAGGGGAAGAGTTTCAGGATATACAATCCTCTTTAAGACTTCTTTCAAGGGCAGTAGCTTATTCCACGTGTAACTCCGCCCTTTCAGTGGCAAATCTGGAGTTGGTTAGACGTGACGCAGCCCTAGCTACATCCACACTAGTGGATTCTAAGGTGAAGAACTCTCTTAGAGTCGCTTCGGTCTCAGGAGAACTTCTCTTTGACGGCAAGCTTTCCGCTATTTATGATAAAATTAAAAAGAAAGCTAATGATTCTCTGTTGTTCAGATCGGCTCCTAAGAAGTCGGATACAGCAGACACGAATAAGACAGGCACTTCTGGGTCTAATGCGCCCAAGAGAGGTTCCTATAGAGGTTCCGGTGCGTCCTCTTGGTCTTATTCGAGAGACCGTCAGGATAGCGACTCTCATTCCGGACGTCCTTCAGGCCGGGACAATCGGTCGGACGCCCCGAGGTCGACGAGGCGAGGTGCGGGTCGTGGAAGACGTGGTTTCTCCTACCGCAGGCCTCGCAGGTCCAGGAGGTGATGGCTTAAACCTCTATCGCGTTCCGGTTGGCGGAAGGTTGTCGAGTTTTTCACAAGAGTGTGCGTCGATTACGGACGACCCTTGGGTGAGAGGAGTGACTTCGGAAGGTCTGAAGATATCCTTCAAACGAAAGCCTCCATTAACTCGAAGTCCAAAGTGGACTCATCTTCCGTCAAATCCACAGAAAAGAGACGCTCTGTTATCAGAGGTGCAGTCTCTTTTAATGAAGAACGCGGTAGAGGTCGTACAAAACCAGGAATCTCTGGGATTCTACAGCCATCTGTTTCTGGTTCCGAAACCAGACGGCTCGTTCCGTCCAGTCATAGATTTGAGCTGGATAAACAAGCTGATCGTCGCTCCGAATTTTTATATGGAGACGATTCGATCGGTCAGAGCGAGTATTCAGGTGAACGATTATGCAACGAGCATAGATCTCAAAGATGCGTACTTTCACGTCATGGTACATCTGACATTCCGAAAGTATCTACGCTTCGCAGTCCTTGGAGTGGTGTATCAATTCCGGGCGATGTGCTTCGGATTGAATCTAGCACCCTGGGCTTTCACTCGGGTAATGAACTCGGTAATGATCTACTTCCGAGCTCATTCGTCTGCGGTAACGTCGGCCTACCTGGACGACATTCTTCAGAGGTACGGCAACGAGTTAACGCTTCAGAACGATGTTCAGAATCTTCTTCTATTGCTCCGACGTCTCGGTTTTATAGTAAACGAGGAGAAGTCGGATCTGGTGCCGTCCAAGTCATTCACTCATCTGGGAATGAGCTTCGAGACGCACAACAATCTCGTTCGTCTGCCGTTAACCAGAGCGAAATTAGTCAGTTGTTACGCTCGCTATTGTCTGCACGCAGACAAAGTCACGGCGAGAGAATTTATGAGACTGATAGGTCTGTGCGGAGCCGCCGCGGATCTCATTCCGATGGGGCGGCTACGCACACGTCCTCTTCAAATTTTCCTGACTCAGAATTGGAGTGTGAAAATTCATTCGCTCGATGTAGACGTTCTCTTGTCAGATCAAGTGAAACAAGAGATTCAGACTTGGGCAAACATTCAGTGGTTAACTCAAGGAGTTCCGCTGCAGTTGCCGGATCCGAGTTTTACCGTTATGACGGATGCCAGTCAAACAGGTTGGGGTGCATCATTAATCCCAACGGATTCGAGATGCCAGGGTCTTTGGGATCCGCAATTCCTGTGCAAGCACATAAACATCAAGGAAATGATGTCAATTTGGCTTGCGTTACGTCACTGGATGGACATTATTCACTATGCTCATGTCCAAATCCTATCCGACAATACGACAGTAGTGGCGTATATACGGAATCAGGGAGGCACTCATTCAGTTCCGTTGTTCAATCTAACGGAAAGAATCCTTCTGTTTGCGTTAGAACATCTTGTTCTTCTTTCGGTCCCTCACATACCGGGTCGTCTGAATGTGCTAGCAGACTCCCTTTCACGAAAGGGTCGTTTGTTGCCGTCGGAGTGGACTCTCAACAAACAAGTATTCAATCAGATTTGCTACCAATGGGAACGGCCAATGATAGACTTATTTGCGACACATCTCAACAATCAGTTGCAGACGTATGTGTCTCCGTGTCCGGATCCAAGAGCATTTGCAGTAGACGCTCTGTCGATCCCTTGGGACGGAATGATAGGATATGCGTATCCTCCAGCGCCGTTAATTCAACAAGTATTGCTAAAGATAAAACAATCTCAATGCAAGATTCTGTTGGTAGCATCTCTGTCGACGCAGAGACCGTGGATAAATCTACTCAGGTGTCTGTTGTGGGACCTACCGCGGAAGCTTCCTCCACGAGAGGATCTTCTTTCGCAGGGGAAATCGCGCCAACTCCATCACAACCTGCAAGGTCTCAACCTTCACGTTTTTCCGTTGTGCGGTCCTTCTTGCATGGCAAGCACTTTACAGGACGAGCAGTGGACGCGATTTCTAACTGTAGGAGGACCTCCTCTTTGCTAAACTATGCGGCTAAGTGGAAGGTTTTTCGTCGTTGGTGTAGGGATCATTCTGTAGATATATTTGATCCCTCTATACCAGACATTGCAAACTTTCTAGTATACTTGTTTGACGAAATCAAACTGCAGCCTGTTACTATAAAGGGTTATAGATCTATGTTATCTGATACCTATGCACATCATGATAGTTTACAAATTGGATCTAATGTCTCTTTATCGAAGTTGGTTAGAAACTTTTCGATAAATAGACCCAGAACTCTTAGATTAATTCCTAAGTGGAATTTAGCTTGGGTTCTCCTTAAATTGAAGGAAAAGCCATTTGAACCTCTTGGGACAGTAGATTTCAAATTCTTATCTTATAATACAGCTTTTCTCTTAGCTTTCTCTTCTGCCAGAAGAGTCAGTGAGCTTCATGCACTATCGGTGGATGATTCTCATTATCGTAGTGTTGGGAACACTATCACCTTCACTACTAATGTGGGTTTTTTAGCTAAGAATCAGGCTCCTAATAAATATCCGGAACCTATTGTTATTAAGGCTCTTCCGTCTTCAGACGGGCGTAGGCCTTTACTCTGTCCTGTTAGAGCACTACGTATCTATAAACAGAGATCTCAGTTTATCAGAAAGGGACGAAAACGTTTCTTTCTGTCTTTGATGCCTAATAGAAAGGACATTTCAGTCCATTCTATTGCTAGATGGATTCAGTTAACTATCCGTACTGATTATGAAGATTTATCTTCTTCTCAGCAGTCTGTGCTTAAGATTTCTGCTCATGAAGTAAGAGCTCTTTCTACTTCCTGGGCTTATGCTAATAGTGTTGCTATTACAGATTTAATGAAGGCTGCTTATTGGTCTCAGCCATCCACATTTACAAATTTTTATCTCAGAAATATTGAGTCCATTTCTGGAGACCTGCATTGTTTAGGTCCGTTATCTGTTGCTCAGAATGTCGTCCACTAAACAGTTGCAACTATAGTTATGCAGGCTTTCTGTTCCGGCAGTGACTCCGTCCGGCTGCCCTCTTCGCTCTGGGCTATTTGACCCAGGGCAAGGGGAAGGGGGGGGCGGGTGTTCCCTTAGGTCACCTGCTTTATAGTGAAAAGCAAGGGAATGCCTCCTCCAAGTCAGTATTTCTGAGTCGCTTCCGGGATGGTTTTAAAGTGTAATATTAATGTTTAAATTCATTCATGTCTTATTTTTAAAGTGTAGCTCGGTGTGAAGCATTTGTATATGTCAAGTGTCAAACGGGCTTTAATATACAATACTCAGACACTTTTAAATGACTATAAAGAGTCTCAATTCTCTGGACTACTTTATTTATTGGCTTGCTTTAAAAATAATTAGTATAAGGGTTATACTGGATGTTAATAGAGAACATGAATGTTATTGTGCTCAATTATTAAGGGTAGTGTATCTTTCTAATTTAATATTAAATAAGAAAGATACATGTAAAGCCTAATACTCCTTTTCTCCTTAAGGGGTTACCTCTTTACTATATAGTTGAGCTTATTGGATTTTCCTCTATGTCCTAGGCCCTCCAGCCTGTTTACTATTCAGCTAAGTCTGGGTCATTGGTACAGAATAAAAATGTTAAAAAATTTATAGTAATTTATATATTTTTTATACTTACCAATGACCCAGACGGGGATGGCCCTCCCTGGAGTTGGGAACTCTTGCCTCCCCGCTGAGTACATAGCGCTGACCAGGCACTGCCAGTAAGAATGATAATTGGCGCCAATTTCGGGACGACTGCGTCACTGCGCATGCGCAGTAGAGGCGTAGTATGGAGGTCCTTTAGGACATGATTTCTTTTTGTTTTGGATGCAAATTTTGGGGATTGGGGGGCAAAATTTGTGTTTGGCCCTGGTTTTGTTAGAGTTAGCACCCCCCCCCCCCCCCCCCCCCACACACACATACATTAAACATTCCACCCTAATGTGTTTTATTTGAACAATTTGTCCTTTCAAAAGCCAAAACATAGAAATATAGAGAAAAACAGAAATCAAAAATATGGATGTGGTCATGTGCCAATATCTGAGTTGTTCCAATGACATCCATATTTCAATGGTTTTATGTACAAAATGTTTGGAGATATTTTTGACCTTTTCATCACTATGTCAGTTTTGACGCTGTGTTGAAAGTTTTGGATCTATTTGGGAAATCATGGGTACTTGCGGCGACCTGCGGCGATCTGTGGTGTTTAGGCACACCCCGAGCCCGGTTGTTGTGGTAATTCGATCTGCCAAAGCCCAGCGCCCCACCTAACCACACCGGGTACTCACTGGAAGTAGTTGGTCATTTACGAAGGGGATTTGGAATGGGGTGATCATTTTTCAGTGAAACGTGAACATTATGCCACAGCCAGCCCAGGACGAAACATCTCCGGGATATTTAATTTATTTTGTTGTCCATTTATCACAACGAATGAAAAAATGTCCAAGTGCCGTAAATTAGCAACTTTTTAGAGATTTTTTTCACCAAAAACATAAATTTTTATACTGTACCAATGACCCAGACATAGCTGGTGCTAACTCTTAAAATATAG
This sequence comes from Pictodentalium vernedei, assembly GCA_031216915.1. NCBI lineage: Eukaryota > Metazoa > Mollusca > Scaphopoda > Dentaliida > Dentaliidae > Pictodentalium > Pictodentalium vernedei. The sequence goes on from CM062293.1 coordinate 288,500,665, forward strand.
GGCCAAACACAAATTTTGCCCCCCAATCCCCAAAATTTGCATCTAAAACTAAAGAAAACATGTCCAGAAAGGCCCTCCACACCTCGCCCCCACTGCGCATGCGCAGTGTCAAGGACGTTCCGAAATTGGCGCCATTTATCATTCTAAGTTTGGCCCTTCATCAGTTAACATCTGACTGATCTTTGTGCTTTTAAATCTCAGTTTAAATGATGCCAGACACATAAATATTAGTGAAATGGTGATTCTAAGGAGGATAGAAAAGGAGGAGAGGAAAAGAATGTGTGACAGAATATTATCAGGGCTGTAACTTAAAATTTTTTAATGAAATTATGTTAAGTTACCTATTTTCAAGGCAGCAGCCATTTTGTTGTCATTCTGATTATTTAGTTACACTGTGTTTTCAAGTGTTTTTCCTCTCTCCCTGTCCTTTAATTCCCCCTTGCTATTCTCCTATGCTTTTGGCATAGTTTCTGTAATTATTATTACTAAAATTTCTTGGGAGTTTTAGCTTAATAACAGAATGAATTCTGTTCTTTCCCCATGTTTACGTCTTCACCTACGGGTGGTTAGGCGTTGTGTTCTGCATCTACCATCTGATGTTCTGCAGTTTCTTCCCTGGAAGTCTCTGTTTTGCATCAGATGGGGTATTTTTGGTAACTGATTTCGGGCCTGGGTGCCTGGAGTCTTATTTTAGTGTTTTTACACTCATTGTTTACATTTACAACAGCCCTCTGTGTGAGGGGGGGATTTCTAAATAATAATATCTTTATGTTATTTTAATCATAACTAGATACATTATTATTGTTCGTAAGTGTTGAATAAATTGTTTAAAATATTTTTAAAATTTTTGTCCACACTTAGGCTTGGGATCCATTGGGGCTCAACGTTACTTTTCAGAAACTTGGGCTGTTCTGAAAAAATATTTTTTCAAAATATTTTGATTTCAATTATTTTTTCTATATTAATGGATCATATTATTATTATGTATTTTGATTGCCAGGGGTTAGTGCGAGTACCAGGACTTGTTTTCTTTTCACATGGAAAGGATATTGATCAATTGTTTTAAGAGGAAGTCTTCCTCTGACCTTATTTTCATTCTATATGTGGTCAGTGTACTCGCATTAACTCCTGTTCTGTATCGTATGATTTCGATGACAATATGGGAAGCGTATGTCACGGTATGTTGTTGGGGATTTGGACACTCCGGTCCTTTCCCCGCAGGGTCACTCTACTTTATCAATTTCTATTTCAGACGATCAAGATTAGGGTGATGTATCTGTGATGTCTTCCAACAGTGTGCCTCCGTCGTCACAATTATGAAGGGCTAGCGGAAAAGTGCTCATGTAATACGCCAATTGCCTAAGAGGACCCTAGTAGGTTCGACGGCCTTTGACGTCCGCTAGCTCGCCCGGTGTAGCGTCCATTCACCGAATGGTTCGGCAGCCGGGTTCGTCCGTTGCGGTCTAGAAGGAATTTTGGGGTGATGCGAGCACTATAAAATTAACTTAATGCACACCCAGTGACGGCGGATCGGAGGGAGAACGGAGGAAGCCTTTTAGTCCGGTTCTTAGCTCGTTCCGGTCCATCCGGACGGCAAGCGAGAGAGGCCCCTCTCTCGTTCTACAACATCTGGCCCCAGATGTTGTGGTACAAATGTGTCGTTAGCGGAGCATACGTCCGTCACTCGGGACGCTCCGTTGTATAGGCAGTCCGCTGAGACTGCTAAGGCTTCCTCTTCTCGTCAGCGCACACGACCGCACCTTGGCTGCGTGACCGCCGATATATTACCAGCTTCGCCGATCAAGGATTCTTCGGCGACCAGGTCACACCATCCGGCAGCCAGGGATTCGAGACCGATGGACTCCGGACGTTCGCATAGGAAGTATGCGGGAGCCATCTGATGCGGAGCTGCCCTCGGCGAAGCACCGATAGACTGCGCCTCCGCAGGTCTCGACGCCGGACATTCTTGTGCACATAGCACAGCTTATCGCAGCATCCCAGCAGCCGACAGAAACGGCGTCGGATCGAGAATTATCCGACAGCGCTGGGTCGGTAGCCGGGGACTCGAGGCCTGCAGACTCCGGACGTTCGCATAGGAAGTGTGCGGGAGTCAACGTACACGGAGCTTCCAGCGGCAATGCATCGTAAGTCCGCTACTGCACAGGCCTCGGGAACGGACGTGCTTTCCTTAATAGCACAGTTTATTGCAGCATCCCAGCATCAACTGAATCTGTCGCATATATTTTATCCGACGATGCTGGGTCGGGACGCTCCGCGGAAGCGGGTACGGACGTCCGAAAGTTTCATCCGGTCCGACGGGATACCGAAAGGGATTCGGTGGATTTCAAGCTTTCCCTTTCGGAACAACATATGCTGCGATGTCGGATAAGAAACTGATAGCGTCGGTGGACTTAGAAATTTTTGGTTCGGTTCAGGGACATCGTCCCTCAGTTCCGACATAGTCCAATAATGTCACACAAACTTTCGAATTATTGAACGACGCTATATATATTATTATTTTATGCTTGCTATCCAAGCATTTCTGGTTTCTTGTTCGAAGAGTTATGGAGATGTCTTCAAAAGTGTGCCTCTGTCGTCATAGTTAATGATGAGTTAGCGGCAATAAGTGCTCATGGAATATGTCTATCGCTTACGGAGTGACATTCGCTAGCTCACCCGGTGTAGCGTACATTCATCGAATGGTTCGGCTGCCGGGTTCGTCCGTTGCGGTCTAGGAAGGAGATTTGGGTGATGCGAGCACTTTAATTACTTTAGTACTCACCCAGTGACGGCAGATTGAGGACGGATCGGAGGAAGCCAACAACATAGGGGACCGCATGTTGTGGTTCAGATATTTTACATTCGGAGCATATGTTCGTTGCTCGGGACGCTCCGTTATATTGACAGTCCGAGAGACTGTCTTTAATGCTTCCTCATCCTCACAGCAGGGCACACGACCGCACATTGGCTACGTGACCTCGAGTATCCGATCAGTTTCGGCATTCAGTGATTCCACAGCGAATAGGTCGCGCCATCCGGTAGCCAAAGGACACGAGGCCTATACACTCCGTTCGCTCGCATATTGGAAGTATGCACGGGGTAACGATCTCGGAGCTTCCTGCGGCAATGCATCGTAAGACCGCTGCTCCTCAGGCCTCAGTGACGGACGTGCTATCCGAGTTAGCACAGTTGTTTCGCAGCATCCCAGCAATTGACGGTTTCTCGGTCGAATCAGGAATTATCCGACGGCGCTGGGTCGGTGCGGTCCGCGGTTGCATCAAGCTACGGACGACCGAACGCTTTATAGGGTCCGACGGGATGGCGAAAGGGATTCGAAAGATTTCGAGTTTTCCCTTTAGTAGTATCGGAAGATGCCTTTCATATCTTCTGGCATTTCTTCCAGTGATTATTGTTCGGACTTCATTGCTGCGATCTTGGATAAGAGACTTATAGCGTCATTGGACTCAGATTTTTCGATCGGTACAGGGACGCAGTCCAATATTGTCATTACAACATGTGTTTTATTTTTCGACGCTATATATTATATATATATACAAGCCTGCTACTAAGCATGATAGTTTAGTTTCTTGTCCGCGTGGCTCATTTCTGCCATTTTATCTTTTTTACATATAGTTTATTTTGGCAGAGCAGGGCATACCGAGAGTTCATATGCGTCTAGACGGTGTGATTAAAGACTGCATATATTCTTTTTCGCCGTTTATGTCTTTTCCAACTTCAATGTTGGAAACGACATTATGTATAGTAGACTTAACTTAGACGCTTTATTATACGTAATCCGCCTTACTGAGGCGTTATCATTACGTCTTCAAGAAAAGATTTACGGGATATTATTCTCAATGTAATTTCTTTTGAGGGCAGTAGTTTGTTCACGTATAACTCCGCCCTTCAGTGGCTGATTGGAGTTGGTTAGACGTGATGCAGCCCTAGCTACATCCACGCGTGGATAGTAGGTTAAGAACTCTCTCAGAGTCGCTTCGTTCTCGGAGGAGCTTCTCTTCGACGGCAACTTTCCGGCAATCCATGAATTGCTTGATTTATACATTCTCTTGTCTATCTAGTGTTACAAGAGATTCAGACTGGGGCAAACATTCGGTGGTTGACTCAGAGAGTGCCGCCGCAGTTGCCGGACCCTAGTGTGGCTGTTATGACGGTTGCCAGTCAAACAGATTGGGATATTCTGATCCCTACGGATTCGAAGTGCCAGGGTCTTTGGGTTCCGCAGTCTTTTAGCTATCAGTTTAACTTCCGCGGAATAATGTTTTTTAGGCTTGCTTTATGTCATTGCATGAACATTATTCAGAAACGCATGCCCAAATTCCTGTCCTTTAATTCGACAGTAGTGGCGTATCTCCGGAACCAGGGAGGCACTCTTTCGTTTCCGTTATTCAATTTAATGGAAAGAATCCGTCTGTTGGTTATAGTACACCAAGTTCAGTTTTGGTCCGTCATATTCTGGGTCGTCTGATTGTTTTATCGCACTCCCGTTCTCTTACGGGTCGCTTGTTGCTGTCAGAATGGACTCTCAACAAACAAGTATTTAATCAGATTTGCTATCTATGGGAGCGCCCAATGATGTTTTATTTATGACACAGCTTGCTAATCAATTGCAGACGTATGTGTTGGCTTGTCCAGATCTCTGAGCTAATACTGTTAACGCTCTATTGATCTATAGGACGGAATGATAGGATACGCGTATCCTCCGGCGCTGTTGTTTTAGCAGGTATTGCTAAGATAAACAACCACAATACATTTCTGTTGATAGCATCTCTATCTTCACAGAGATCATGAGTAATTTACTCTCTTGTCTACTGTGGATCTTAACGTGAAGTCTTCCTCTATGTGAGGATCTTTTTTCACTGGGTAAATCGTGTCATCTTTATCACAACCAGCAAGGTCGCAACCTTCATGTATTCCGTTGTGTGGTCCGTATTGCATTGTAAGCACTGTACTGGACGAGCTTTGGACGCGATTTCTTACTATAGGAGATCCTCTTCTTCGCTATTCTATGCGACTAAAGTGGAGGCTCTTCCGTCGTGGTGTAGGGATCATTATGTTCATATGGTTGATCCCTCCATACTACGCATTGCTAGTTTTTAGTATACTTGTTTCACAAGATCTACTGCAGCCTGTTGTTATTTAGGTTATAGGTTTATGTTACCTCATACCTATGCACTCTACGATAGTTTACAATTGAGTCTTTTGTCTCTTTATCTAAGTCAGTTAGTAACTTTTTGATAAATAGACTTAGAATCTTTAGATTAAATTCCTATACGGATTTTAACTTCGGTTCTTATTTAGCTATGTAATCATTTGAGCCTCTGGAAACAGTAGTTTTCAAATTCTGACCTTTTAGACAGTAATTCTGTTGGTTTCTCTTTTACTGTAGAGTCAGTGAGTTTCATGCACTATCGATGGATGATTTTCACTTTCATAGTTTCGGAGTCAATACTTCCGTTACTATTTAGGTTGGATTGTTGCATAAGAGTTAGGCTCCTATTTCCGGAACCTATTATTTAAGGTCCTTCCGTCTTCGTATGGGCATAGACCTTTACTCTTTCCGGGTACAGTTTATGTATTTATAAACAGATATCTGTTTATTACAAGGGCGTAAGCTTCTTCTGTCTTTGATGTCTAGTAGAAGGACGTTACGCTCCATTTTATTTTTAATGGATTCTATTAACTAGCGTACTGCTTATGGTATATCATTGGCTTAGCAGTTGTGCTTAAGATTTCGGCTCATGAAGTAAGAGTTCTTCTACTTCTTGGGCTTACATTAATAGTGTTGCTATTATAGATTTTTGAAGGCTGCTCATTGCGCTCAGCCATCCATTCATGAATTTTATCTCAGAAATATCGAGTCCATTTCTGGAGGCCTCTATTGTTAGGTCTATTATCTACTGCTCAGAATATCATTCTCTTAACAGTTGCTACTATAGCTAGGTAGGCTGTCTGTTTCGGCAGTGTCTCCGTTCGGCTGCCCTCTTCGCTCTGGGCTATTTGACCCAGGGCAAGAAAAAGGGGGGGGGGGAGGGTGTTCCCTTGGGTCACCTGTTTTTACTATGAAAACAAGGGGATACCTCCTCCGGAGTTAGTAATTCTGAGCTGTTATTGGGATGGTTGTTTAGTGAGAAGTTTAAGTTTATAAAATTCATTCAAGTCTTAGTTTTTAAAGTATAGCTTTTGAATATTGCATATGTCAACGGACATGATTATGCAATTCTCACACACTTTTAGGAGTATAAGAGTCTCTATTCTCTAGACTTACTTTATTATTGGCTTACTTTAAAAATTATTAGTATAAGGATTATTGGATATTAATAGAGTACATGGATGTATGAAGCTCAATTTTTGGAAGGTGTTGTATCTTTCTAATTTATCATAAATAAGAAAGATACATGTAAGGCCTATTACTTCTTTTCCCTACAGGGGATGACTCTATTTTATTTTATTGAGCGTATTCCATTTTGCTCTATGTCCTTGGCCCTCCAGCCTTTTTACTATTCAGCTATGTCTGGGTCATTGGTACAGTATAAAAATGTTAAAAAATTTATAGTAATTTATATATTTTTTATACTTACCAATGACCCAGACGGGGATGGCCCTCCCAGGAGTTGGGAACTCTTGCCTCCCCGCTGAGTACATAGCGCTTACCAGGCACTGGTTATTAGAATGATAAATGGCGCCAATTTCGGAACGTCCTTGACACTGCGCATGCGCAGTGGGGGCGAGGTGTGGAGGGCCTTTCTGGACATGTTTTCTTTAGTTTTAGATGCAAATTTTGGGGATTGGGGGGCAAAATTTGTGTTTGGCCCTATATTTTAAGAGTTAGCACCAGCTATGTCTGGGTCATTGGTAAGTATAAAAAATATATAAATTACTATAAATTTTTTAACTTTTTTTCACAGCCTGCTTTAGAAAATTGCGAATCAGAAATTTTTCCCAATATATTGAAAATTACGGCAACTCATATGTTTGAGCCGTTTGTCTGCAAAATTGGCTATAATTATCTGAAGTGAAAGTGAAATCCAAAATGCACAATAATAAATTTGTGCGTATTTTTGCACATGTTCGATTGGACAAAATTTATGCGTATGGAACTTATTTTTTGATTTGACTGCTACCTGTATACAAGCAAAGGTGTGCCTTTAATATATAATCAATTTCAGCAATTATCCTGCATCTCAAATTCATTTAATCCGCCTGTCAAACGTGTTGCAATAATCACAACACGGCCATTGACAGAAATGAGAATTGGTCATCAGTTCTTACGTAAGTGGTGACGTTTCACACAAACTTAATGACCTTGCCATTGAGAGTAGAGCACATGCTTTTGTATTTGTAAACAAAAGCTGGTGGATTCAGTTTTTGTCTGGTATGTCGACTTTCCGGGAGATTTTGGCCCAAATTGACTCCCGGGCGGGAGGGCGGGAGGGGATAGCTAATTCCGGGAGAATCCCGGGCATTCCGGGAGAGTTAACATGTCTGGGCAACCATAACACCAGTTGTGTACCTGCGAGAAAAACATAACCTCCTTTATTGGAAGTGGAATTCACCGGCGATCATTTTTGTAAGTAATGAAGGTATTCACAAAACCAGGCATTAACCCGTTTAGGGCTGCTTACAGAGCAATACCTCTCAAAAGGTTAAAAATTCAATTTATCTGAGGATTTCTCTGAAAACATCTCTTAGATTTTCAAGAAAAAATGGCTATTCTCAGATCTTAGTGTGACATTACAAGTTTCATGTACAAAATATTCCTGTAAGCATTTTTTAACCCTATGCAGGTTCTCAAACATCAAAATGTTGATAAAATGGGCTGTGTTTGCGTACCCACAGCATCCGAAGTTGAGAGGAGAGATCAAAATAAGAGGAAGTAGAATTCACCGAGAATTATTTTTGGAAGTTATAAGAGTATTCAAAAAACAACATTTAACCCGTTTTGGACTGGATAAACAATGATACCCATGAAAAGCTTAAAATTCATGTTCTCCCTGGATTTCTCTGAAAACATCTTGTAGATTTTAAAGAAAAAATGGCCATTTGCAGTTCTTGGTGTGACATTACAAGTTGCATGAATAAATATTCCTGTTAACACTTGTTAACCCTCTACAATTGCCAGACATCTATATTTTGGAGACATTTGAGATAAAATGGACCATTTCAAATAGGCACAGCAGCACTCAGTGGGTATGTGTCAAACAAACATAACTCCTTTTATCGGTCATTAACTCGGACGACGATATTGATATTAACCCACTCCACCGTTAATGATGGTTTTTAGCCTAAACAATTTTTTTTATCAAACTGAGTCATCTGAGACTACTGTACTCACCTTTCTCATAACATCAATGAAGGAACTTCAGTGAGACAGTTAAAAACAATTCATCAGACATTGTGGGGTCATGAAAAATCATGGAATCTCATCGGGAAAAGCGATGATTCTCCAGAATCATAAAGTCTAGTTATTGTTTACATTTTTAGGGTTTGAATGGATTTTATGAGAAGAATCCATCAAAAGAGAATTTGGATGACCACATAAAAACATATGAAAGACTTCAGTCTCTTTACAAAAAGTATGTATATGCCGTAATGTTCTTGACTTTACAGACTTTATGAAAACTTTTAGATTGATTGCATTGCTTTTTATGATAAACAACTTTTATGTTTATGCTAGAGAAAAGGGTATAGTGAAAAGAATTACGTTGAAATTACAGGATCTATTACTTTTACAAATTACAAGTAACTATTTTAGTCTATTTAACCCATTACCCAACTTAACGGCTAAAACGAGCCAGAGCTATTCTCAAAAATTGCCAATTATTTTCAATATTTTTTCATTTTTTGTCTCAAAAACACAGGTTATACACCCCATTGAACAAGCTCATCGAGCTCGTTCCAATGATGGGTCATAACCTATGTTTTTGAAACAAAAAATGAAAAAAAATTAGTTATTCAAGAATTTTTTTTACAAGTGTCATCTGCTTTTCATGTTAGGTAAAGGGTTAAATGGTAGAGTGCTAAAATACTTTTTGGCAGTCTGATTTCATTAATCAGTAATTGTTCAATTACAATTCATTGGAGTTTGCCTATAAGCACTCACCAATAAATTATACCAAAACAAATCCCCATTATAAAATAGCATTGCTTTCAGCAAGAAAATGAAGCACATATTAAGAATATGAGAATCTCAACATGGCACCTACAGGTTTAACAAAGCCCAAAAATGAACTTTTACCATCTCTAGCACCACTGGTAGCACTCTGATACGAGTTAATCATTGGTTCAATGACAAGCCACCAACACTTTTACTAATGAAAAGCTTCACTCAGTAAAAAATAATGCATTGTTTTCAAAATGTTATTTATATGGTGGAGCCCAAGTAATTTGATATCTCCAAATTAGACATTATGTTAATTACAAATAAATTTCAAACACCAAACCATTTTCCATACCTTCAATACAAATTTAACCTGTTGGTTTAACCCTTAAAGACCTATTTCTAACTTCTACGACTTCAGAACAGGTGCCCTTATCATGCCATCTTGAGTAGGTCTTGCTTCCAATAAGCAAATTTCAAAGGCAGTGGTTTCTAGTCAAGTCTTAGCTGCCTGTTAAGGCAGCCAAGACTTGATTAGAAATCGTTTAAACCACTGGATATGCACAGGCTGTGGTCAGGTGTGAAATCAGGACAATTGTCCAGGCCCTTAAGGGTTAAACATATTATATTGCCATAAGAATGTAAAAAAGATTGGAGAACAAGTTCTTATACAATTTAATTAATCTCCGTTCCCGAACAAGAATATGTATTTTTATACAAAAAACCAATGGCCCAGACTTGGCTGATCCAACCTCAATATTATCAAGGGCCAAACACAAATTTTTAACCCACCAATCCCCAAAATTTGCATACAATACCAAAATTTATAAGTCCTATCTGGCCCTCCATACTTATAGTACTTGCACATGCACTGTACCCAGGAAGAGACCAGAATTGGCACAAAGCATCATTCTTTTGTTTGGCCCAAGTCAGTAAACATTTGAATTGACATCTGTGCAATAAATTCTCATTTTTTAAGATGCCAGACACAAGTCAATGATGGTTTTCATGGAATCAACAGTGTAACAGGATGTTGGAAGTGAATAACAGTGGTTTTGGATATTCAGGGCTGTAACTTTATAATTTTTATGTAAAATTATTCATGTTCCCCAGTTTCGGGATATGCTTCTGAACGTTGTCATTATAATATGACTCAGGGTTTCCGCTAGGGGAAAATTTGTGGGTCCGGTAGTTTAAAGAAAGTGAAACTCAGATGCCAAAGGCGTCTGCTGCACATGCCAAAGGCACCTGCGTATAGAGGGGAGTCTGGGGGTTCTCCCCCCATGAAAATTTTGATTTTTAGGTGCTCTCTGGTGGCCTTTGGGGGCATTCTGGTCGTTAAAATGCTGAATAATTGAAGTGGAAAATATGTATTTTTTTCTCCGACAATTCTCTAAATTCCCACGGGACACACAATACTACATCTGGTCAGAGGTTTCATAAAAATACAAACCCAAAACAACACAAAATCCACGAATCCTGACAGTGACTGCGACGCTTGACCTCAATTTTTTTTATACAACCCAATACGTGCCAACGTAAATAATTGGAAATGCAGAGAGAATGAAATATTCAAAAAGAACCATGATGCGGACGTGTGATGTCATGCACGTGCAATTACACCATTTATCGCTCGAAATAAAAGCCAGTGATTTCGGACCAAACACGACAATTTGAGTCCGAAATTTTATAGGCGACGTTTAGGATTTGAACTTTATTTCCCCTTCTTGTCTGGGGTTATAAAGTATCAGGTTGTCGCCAGTAATAGTAGGCATAGTATACAACATAATTATGCCTATATTACGTGGAAACAAAGGATCCTGAGTGTTGTTACGATACAGCATTGTACTTGACATTTTAACCATCAGCTTTTCTGACTAATCATAGTATGATCGGCGGGGGGAATGGGTCCGGTCGACGGACCTGCAGCTGGTCTAGCGGAAACCCTGTATGACTCCACTGTTGTTTTGTTAGTATTACTTCCCTTCCCTCTCCTGAACCCTCCTGTTATACTCCCAAGCTCTTTTGGCTTTTTTATTGAGAATTTTTAGCTTAACTTGACAAAGTCAAGATAAACTATTGCCATCATGCGTGCAGAAGTCTGTTAGTCTGTGAGTCTGTTCACATTTTCCTTTAGCACAGGCTACACCCCGCAGTTCTTGTCACAAAATATCATATGCAGGTTTGGGGTCATGTCTAGATGAGAACGTCCCCTTTTGGTCGTGATCGGTCAACCGGTATGGCTGCTCGAGCCCAAAACCCCAAAACCATTAGCACAGTCTACAGGTCATATTTATGAAGGGATCTCATTGTAACTTGGTAGAATGCCTCTGTATAATGCCTAGGTGAGAATGTCCCCTTTTGGTCATGATCTGTCAACCATGTTGGCAGCCCAAGCCTGAAACCCAAAAACTTTTAGCACAGTCTGCAGGTCATATTTAATATGTAGGGATTTCATTGTAACTTGGTAGGAGGACTCCATAAGATGTCAAGATGGGAACTTCCCCATTTAGTCTCGATCTGTCAACCATGACGACTACCCGAGCCCGAAAACCATTAGCACTGTCTACAGGTCATATTTATGGAGGGATTTCATTGTAACTTGGGAGGTTGACTTCATATAATATCTAGATGAGAACGTCCCCGTTTGGTCGCGATCATTCAGCCTTGATGGCTGCCCGAGCCCAAAAACCTTTAGCATACTCTGTAGGTCGTATGTATGGAAGAATTCCATTGTAACTTGTTAGGTTGACTCCATACAAGGCCTAGATGATGGCATCCCCTTTTGGTCGTGATTGGTCAGCTGTGACGGCTACAGGAGCCTGAAGCCAAAAACCTTTAGCACAGTCTACAGGTCATATTTATGAAGGGATTTCATTGTAGCTTGATAGGATGACTCCAAATAATGTCTAGATGAGAACATCCCCTTTTGGTCGCGATCATTCAGCCATGATGGCTGCCCGAGCCCAAAAACCTTTAGCATAGTCTGTAGGTCGTATTTATGGAAGAATTTCATTGTAACTTGTTAGGTTGACTCCATATAATGCCTAGATGATGACATCCCCTTTTGGTCATGATTGGTCAACTGTGATGGCTACAGATGCCCGAAGCCCAAAAACCTTGATCACAGTCTCCAGGTCATATTTATGAAGGGATTTCATTGTAACTTCGTAGGATCACTCCAGGTGATTCCCAGATGAGAATGTCCCCTTTTGGTTGTGATCATTCAACCATGATGGCTGCCCGAGCCCAAACCCCGAAAACCTTTAGCACAGTCTACAGGTCAAATTTATGATGGAATTTCATTGTAACCTGGTGGGTTGACTTCATATAATGTCTAGATGAGAACGTCCCCTTTTGGACGTGATTGGGCAACTGTGATGGCTACAGGAGCCCGAAGCCTGAAAACCTTTAGCGCAGTCTACATGTCATATTTATGAAGGGATTTCATTGTAACTTGGTAGGATGACTCCAAGTAATGTCTAGATGAGAACGTCCCCTATTGGTCGCGATCATTCAGCCTTGATGGCTGCCCAAGCCCAAAAACCTTTAGCATAGTCTATAGGTCGTATTTATGGAAGGATTTCATTGTAACTTGTTAGGTTGACTCCATATAATGCCTAGATGATGACATCCCATTTTGGTTGTGATCGGTCAACTATGATGGCTAAAGGTGCCCGAAGCCTGAAAACCTTGAGCAAAGTCTACAGGTCATATTTATGAAGGGATTTCATTGTAACTTCATAGGATCACTCCAGATGATGCCCAGATGAGAATGTCTCCTTTTGGTTACGATCTTTCAACCATGATGGCTGCCCGAGCCCGAAGCCCGAAAACCTTTAGCACAGTCTTCAGGTCATATTAATGAAGGGATCTCATTGTAACTTGGTAGCAACAGGTTCCCAAAGCCAGAAAACCTTTAGCACAGTCGACAGGTCATATTTATGAAGGGATTTCATTGTACCTTGGTAGGATAACTCCAAATAATGTCTAAATGAGAACATCCCCTTTTGGTCGCGATCACTCAGCCTTGATGGCCGCCCAAGCCCAAAAACCTTTAGCATAGTCTATAGGTCATATTTATGGAAGGATTTCATTGTAACTTGTTAGGTTGACTCCATATAATGCCTAGATGATGACATCCCCTTTTGGTCGTGATTGGTCAACTGTGACAGCTACAGGGGGCCCGAAGCCCAAAAATCTTGAGCACAGTCTACAGGTCATATTTATGAAGGGATTTCATTGTAACTTCGTAGGATCACTCCAGATGATGCCCAGATGAGAATGTCCCCTTTTGGTTGCGATCATTCAACCATGATGGCTGCCCTAGCCCAAAGCCCGAAAACCTTTAGCACAGTCTACAGGTCATATTTATGAAGGGATTTCATTGTAACTTGGTAGGTTGACTTTATATAATGTCTAGATGAGAACATCCCCTTTTGGACGCAATTGGGCAACTGTGGTGGCTACAGGGGCCCGAAGCCCAAAAACCTTTAGCATGGTCTACAGGTCATATTTATGAAGGGATTTCATTGTAACTTGGTAGGATGACTCCAAATAATGTCTAGATGAGAACTTCCGTTTTTGGTCATGATCATTCAGCCTTGATGGCTGCCCAAGCCTAAAACCCATAAACCTTTAGCAAAGTCTATAGGTCGTATTTGTGGAAGGATTTCATTGTAACTTGTTAGGTTGACTCCATATAATGCCTAAATGATGTCATCCCCTTTTGGTCGTGATTAGTCAACTGTGACGGCTTCAGGGGCTCGAAGCCCAAAAACCTTGAACACAGTCTACAGGTCATATATATGAAGGGATTACATTGTAACTTCATAGGATCACACCAGATTATGCCCAGATGACAACGCGATGGTCGCGATCATTCAACCATGATGGCTTCCTAAGCCCAAAACCCGAAAAACTTTAGTACAGACTACAGGTCTTATTTGTGAAGGGATTTCATTGTAACTTAGTAGAATGACTCAGTATAATGTCGAGATGAGGACGTCCCCTTTTAGTTGCAAACGGTATACCGACATGGCTACACAGGCCTGAAGCCCGAAAACCTTTAGCACAGTCTACAGGCCATATTTATGAAGGGATTTCAATGTAACTTGATAGGATGACTCGTTTTGGAATAATTTCCCTGTAACTTGGTAACTTTTGTTGACATACGTTAACTGTGAGGGCCACATACATTAACTGTGAGGTCATATTAACCCATCCCTCAGCTCTTTAGTACAGTGTACACCTCTTATTAGCTCAACTTTGGTGAAGCCAAATTTGAGCTTATGCCATGACCAGTCATCCGTCTGTCCGTCAACAATTCAATACGGCTCGGGCTAGAGGCCATATTTATGAACCGATCTTTACGAAACTTCTTGGGTACCTTTGTTATGACCGTGGGACGAGAACGAGTGTTTTTGGGTCCGATCCGAAATTCAAGTTGGCCGCTGACAGCCATTTTGTACAAAATTAGGTGCATTCAGATTTTTGCGCAGAACTTCCATATGAAAGCGCTGATTTGAATAATTTTTTGTATGAATGTTTAGTACCCTGGGATACATCACATATAATACGGGTTTTTTTTCTCGTGCGTAAATTATGCAAATTAGACTAACTTTGATGTTTTTTTGTGTTACTTTCAGCACTGTAAGTGCAAATGCCAATACGGCTCGGGCTAGAGGCCGTATTTATGAACCGATCTTTACGAAACTTCTTGGGTACCTTTGGTATTACCTTGGGACGAGAACGAGTGTTTTTGGGTGTGGTTCGAAATTCAAGATGGCCGATGGCAGCCATTTTGTACAAAATTAGGTGAAATCAGATTTTTGCACAGAACTTCCATATGCAAACGCTGATTTGAATAATTTTTTTTGTGAATGTTTAGTACCATGGGATACATCACATATAATACATGTTTTTTTCTCGTGCAGAAATTATGCAAATTAGATGAACTTTGATGTTTTCAGTGCTACTTACACACAATAAGTACACATGTCAATACGGCTCAGGCTAGATTCTGTATTTATGAACCGATCTTCACGAAACGTCTTGGGTACCTTTGTTATCACCTTGGGACGAGAACGAGTGTTTCTGGGTGCGGTCTAAAATTCAAGATGGCTGGCAGTGGCCATTTTGTACCGAAATTAGGTCTAATCAGTTTTTTGTACACAACTTCTATACGGCTCAGGCTAGAGGCCGTATTTATGAACCGATCTTTACAAAACTTCTTAGGCACCTTTGTTATCACCTTGGGACGAGAACGATTGTTTCTGGGTGCAGTCCAAAATTCAAGATGGCTGCCAGTGGCCATTTTGTACCGAAATTAGGTCCAGTCAGTTTTTTGTCACAACTTCTATACAGCTCGTATTTATGAATTGATCTTCACGAAACTTCTTGGGTACCTTTATTTTCAACTTGGGACAGGAACGAGTGTGTTTTGGGGTGCCTTTATTATCACTGTGCTATGAGAACAAATATTGTGGGGTTCAGTCAGATCCTCTCTGGGACTCAAAGATTTCTTTTCTAGTTTTGCATCTCACTGTCACCCACCTTTACAATACTTTACCTATACATTTGTTACAGGCTACAGTCAGTATTTATGTACAGACTGTTGCAATACTTTATATGTAACTTTGTTATCAGGTCATTACCTAGATGTTTGTCATTGCTGTGTCACATACTATACATGTACATGTCTTAACAAGTTGAGCCACAGTGTCATTGACACTTTCATTTTTATTAAAAACATAGCATACAGGGAACAGAAATCAACATATTCCCAATTATCACAATTCTTGTCTTATTTCATAATCCTTTCATAAACATTGAACATTATCCTTTTCATCAAACACAACACACAGACAAGTTAAGCTACAGTGTCATTGACACTTTCATTTATTAGAATTGGGAGTTTTTACGGAATAGGTATTCTGTTTATCCCCTGTGTTTACGTCCTGTTTGTTACTGTTAGGATGTTTTGTATTCTTGCATCTACCAGATGGATTGCTTTTTATATGCCCGTTTTGAAGAAATGGGAGTATTATGTTATGACATTGTCTGTCTGTCTGTCTGTCTGTCTGTCTGTCTGTCTGTCTGTCTGTCCATCCGTCCATCAATCCGTCCGTCCGTCCCATCCATCTGTAAATAATTTTTAGTTTACATGCAACATAGTTCAAACGTGTTGATCAGTAATTGCCATTGTGCACGTGACAAGTGCAGGTAACTCCATTTTGTATTTCCAGAGTTATGCCCCCTTTTAGTACTTAAAACATTACAGTATTGTGTCGCCTACTCCTTCAACATTTTACATGCTATATTGTTCAAACTTTGCACACATGGTGATCACCAATTGCCGTTGTGCATGTGACAAGTGCAGATAACTTCATTTTGTATTTCCAGAGTTATGCCCCTTTTAGTACTCAAAACATTACAGTATTGAGTCACCTTCTTCAACATTTTACATGCTACATTGTTTAAACTTTGCACACATGTTGATCAGTAATTGCCGTTGTGCATGTGGCAAGAGCAGGAAACTCTGTTTTGTATTTCCAGAGTTATACCCCCTTTTAGTTCTTAAAACATTGCAGTATAGTGTTGCCTACTCCTTCAACATTTTACATACTATATTGTTCAAACTTTGCACACATGTTGATCACCAATTGCCATTGTACATGTGACAAGAGCAGGTAACTCTGTTTTGTATTTCCAAAGTTATTCCCCCGTTTAGTACTTAAAACATTACAGTATTGTGTCGCCTACTCCTTCAACATTTTACATGCTATATTGTTCAAACTATGCACACATGGTGATCACCACAGGTGTATGTTGCCCCGCCAGGCAGTGCTCTTGTTCTTCATATGAACATCTAGCTTTGCATCAGGTGGTTGTTGATCGGATACTGGCTTTGGGCCTTGGTTGAGCCTGATGTTGATTAGTTTCCGGTTTTTCCTCTTGACGTTGTTGTCTGTTCAATAATGTTTTGGAGTCATATTAATTCAGTGTTTTTAAGCAATGTCGAGCCCAGTTAGTCCTTGGATGGATGAACATCTAAGCGATCGATTCGGACTCCCGCGTTGTGTCCTTGGGCACTTAACCCTGATTGCCTACATCGGGGCACGATGACGCTGTGTACTAAGGTGTACTGTACGTCGATGGTGCGCATGTCTTCAGTCAATCTAACCCTGCCTGTGCTGCAGTGCGTAGTTACGATATTGGGGAGCTTTTCAGCTGCTCGTCGTTGCTCGGTGGTTCTCTCCGGGTACTCCGGCTTCCTCCACCCATAAAACTGTCACGGGCATGATTAGCCATTGTGCATAAGTATGTGACCTTAAACACCAAAAAATAAATAAATTCAGTGTTTAGTTAAAACACATTATTGTTTTTCCTATTAGGATACATATTATATCTTATTCTGGTAGTTTAGCTTTAATTAGGTAGTGCTTGTCCACACTTAGGCTCTCTCGGGATGCTCTTCAGCTCATGAGGTTTCCTTCAGGTACTTCGGCGTCATTCAAAATTTTTAGAGGTTTATTTCGAAAATTTTTGTGATTGTCTATGTTATGTGTCCTTGCGATGTTTATTCTGTGTTATTGGGAATGCAGCAAGCTTATGATTTTTGCTTCATTATTATTGTAATTATTATAATAATTGGTACTTAGTGTAAATCTAGGAAGCCTCAGATTTAAATGCTTGTTGTTTGCCGGTACTCGCGGCACTCCTTTAATACTTTTACTATGGGATGTGAATGTTGGAAACGGGTGTCGACCTGTGTGGTGGGCAGTGAAGTTCCGATGTAGGGGCTTTCACCACAGGCTAATACTAGTCTTTCAGTCTCTTTTTCAGAGGAATAAGAACATGTGATGGTACTTTGACACCTGTCCGTTACGTGCTAGCTTGACCTGTGAAGCGGTTGTCCCTGTATGGGAGCCAGAATTTTAGGTAGGTCTGTTGTGGTCGAGTAGTATAAACGGACAGACCGAGCACCTCATAAAATAAAGCTCACCTAGTGAAGATGACAAAAGGAGAAGAAGCCTGAAAGTTTCTCTACCTGACGCTCGGCGAGATCTGGGATCAGATCACGAGTTGGAGAAATCTTTCCATCCCGTTAGCAGTCGGGGTCGTTGCGAGAAACTACAATGAGTCGGAACACGCATCGGGATGTTCCTTCCACACTGCATCCGGGTCAGCTGCGGTTATGGCTTCTTCTTACATTGAAGTGCACGCAAAGGGGAGTAGCCTACAAGTTTCTGAACGGAATACTCGGTGAGATATGGGGGTCAGATCGCGAGTTGGAAAGCATTCTCCATCCCGTTAGCAGTCGGGTTCAACTGTTTTCTGTTGTGAGAAACTTCAATGAGTTGGAGAACCCATCCGAAATGTGCACATCGGCATGCTCCTTCCACACTTCAGCCATGGTCGGCTGTTGTTACGGCTTCCTCTTCTTCCATGAAATGCACACTAAGGGTTAGAAGCCTACAAGTTTCTAAATGGAACACTCAGTGAGGTCTGTATTCAGATCGCGAGCTGGAGCACACTCTCCATTCCATCAGCAATTGGGGTCGACTGTTTCCACTTCAAGAAACTTTAGTGAGTTGGGACATCCGTTCACGCTTGCGGTCCGGGATGCTCCTTCCACACTGCAGCCGAGGCCAATTGCAGCTGTAGCTTCTTCCTCTGCTTCATCGATGAAGCACGTTAGACTGCAGACTAGCTGTCTGACTTTGCATGTTCATGCTGTTCCACGGAGGTGTTTCAAGTCTTCACCACTGAAGTTGGATTAACCTGCAGTTAGTGGTAAGAGGCATTTTTTATACGGGACATGCGCCGAAAGATCTGGGGTTAGATCTACGTCCCGTAAGCAGCATATGGTATAAAAGTGGATAACCTCTGCTCTGCAAGCCCTGTTCACGGACCTGCTGCCACAGATTGTGCAACTTATCGCAGCCTCCCAGTAGTCACAGGTTCAGCTGTCAACAGTCTCCGGTAGTGATCTGTCGGACAGTGCTGGGTTGGTCCAGTCATCTGTACATTCGGATGGTGTTGACCATTTTTTTCAGATGGAACATTCAGATGGTGAGAGGGCTACGGATGATGATTTTCCATCCCTCACGGAACAGCACATTAGGACTATGAATTTTATTCATAAGTTCTTTTGAATCTTGTTCCATCTGAACAAAAGTCTGCATTTGCTAGGCAAAAAACAGCTTAAGGTACTGGGCAAAAGAGAGACAAAGATCTTTCCTTCCCGAATCTTTTTGCTCAGGTGTTGAAGGTTTTTGGTCCACTTAACAATGCCTCCCTTGGCCTAGCAGTAGTATAAGAAAGGCAATGATCTATTCTTTATGAATAGATAGCTCATGGTTAGGCTGAGATAGCTGTCTTGTTTGGAATAGAGCCGTTAGAAGGAATAAATACGTCTTTTTCTTCTCGGTGTTGTATTCCTAGGCGTCAGAGGCATTTAGTTCTATGGTTGACCATAAGAGCAGTCTTTTCTTATACATTAGCGGCTAATGTCGTAAGTTTCAGTTTAGTAAGCTGTCTAAGGCCGCAGGGTAACACACTGATATCTGTCTTATTTATTTATTGGTGTTTAAGGTCACATACTTATGCACAATGGCTAATCGTGACTGTCACAGTTTTACAGGTGGAGGAAGCCGGAGTACCCGGAGAGAACCACCGAGCATCGACAAGCAACTGTCAGCTCCACAACATTCTAACTGGTCAATCTCCGCTCAAGCAGGGTTACAGTGATTGAAGACATGTGCACCATCGACGTGCAGTACGCCTTAGTACATGGCGTTATGGTGCCCCCATGTAGGCAACCGGGATAAAGTGCCTTGCCCAAGGACACAACGCGGGTTGTCCCAGACGGGGATCGAACACGGAACCTCTAGCATAGAAGTCCAACTGTCTACCACTGAGCCACCGTGCTCCCGTCTTTACGATACATGACTTTTAGGCTGTGTTAGCTACACTGAGACCACTATCTTTTTGGAATAAGGTCGTTAGAAGGAAAGATTACGTTTTTTCCTTCTCGGTGTTGTATTCATAGGCACCACAGGCATTTAGTCCTATTGTTGTCGCCTTAGTTTGTCTTATGTGAATTAAGAGCGATTTGTTTATATATCATTAGTGACTAACGTCATAGTGGCCTTATATATTTTACAGTGGTATTTTCTTATACATTGCAGCTAACGTCATAAGTCTCTGTGTAGTGAGCTTTCTAAGGCTGCAGGTGACACAGATATCTGTCTTCATGGAAATGAAGACTAATAAGCTGCGTTAGCTAAGATGAGACTACTGTCTCTTTGGAATTATGGTCGTTAGAAGAGTGAGCTTTCAAGGTCGCAAGTTACACTAAGATATCTGTCTTCAGAGAGATAAAGACTTCTTAGCTGCGCTAGCTAATCGGAGACTACTAGTCTCTGGAATTAGGGCTGTTAAAAGGAAAGAGTACATTGTTTCCTTCTCGGTGTTGTCTTCTTAGGTGACTGAGGCTTTTAATCCTTTTGTTGACACCTTATTGGAATCAAGTGCGGCCCTTTTTCCCTTAACTTGAGTGACTAACATTGTAAGTCTCCATTTAGTGAGCTTTCTAAAGTCGCAAAAATTACACTGAGGTATCTGTCGGTGGTATGTCCTTGTCTGTTGTATAGAGAGACATATTTGTAATTCCTAAAAATTTAATCTTCTTTTCACCTTGAGAGTTCTAATGCAGGCTAAGGAGCAGAATTTTAGTCTGCTATTCCTTTAAGTCCTAGGTCCTCCTGCCTTTTTACGATTCAGCTAAGTCTGGGCCATTGGTTTTAGTATAAAAATATGATAAATTTAAAGTAATTTGTATATTTTTTTTTATACTTACCAATGGCCCAGACGGGGATGGCCCTCCCATGATTGGGCACTAATACCTTCTCGCTGAGTTATAACATTAATAGGCACAACCAGGAAGAATGATGCTTGGTGCCAATTCCAGTCTCTTCCTGGGTACTGCACACGCTCAAGTACTAAAAGTATGGAGGGCCAGATAGGACTTTTAAATTTCGATATTGTATGCAAATTTTGGGAGTTCAAAATTTGTGTTTGGCCCTTGATAATATTGAGGTTGCACCAGCTAAGTCTGGGCCATTGGTAAGTATAAAATATATACAAATTACTTTAACTTTATCATATTTGAAAATGTGGCATGGCAATATGTACAAACTTAAGATATATACTAGAACGGCTAATTCAAAAAGCAAAATTGTTAAAACTGTGAGGAGTACAAGAGAAGTAGAGATGAAGAAGGGGAACGGTAGTTAGATTACTGTCAGAGGAGAAGGGATGGAATGTCAAGAGAACAAGATGAATCTTGAGTTGTTTGGATTTTTGGATTTGAAATATAATTCAAACTGAACTGATACATAAACTATAATGGGATGTTTATTTTGTAAGCAAAGAAATTAATTGAAGCGACCACTGGAAATGAGGAGTAAAGCATTCTGTTTTTCTGGGAGATTAATAATTAAAAAAAGTAAATCATTGACAGTTGTTATTGTACAGAGTTTAGGTTGTTCAGCATTTCTATTCTCTGAATAGTGTAATTTGGGCAGTTGAAAAAGAAATGATCAGCATCCTCTTTTGGGTGACCACAAGCACATTGTGAAGTCGAAGAGATAACGTTGAGAAATTTGTCATGGCATAAATCACGACAACCATTGTGCAGCCTGTAATGTAAAATATTAGCTCTTCTATTTCCAGTATGACCTGTTAACCCTTTACCCAACATAACAGCCAAAACTGACCAGCGCTATTTGCAAAAAGCACCATTCAATATTTTTATACTGTACCAATGACCCAGACTTAGCTGGTGCTAACTCTAACAAAACCAGGGCCAAACACAAATTTTGACCCCCAATCCCCAAAATTTGCATCCAAAACCAAAAGAAATCATGTCCTATAGGACCTCCATACTACGCCCCCACTGCGCATGCGCAGTGTCAAGGACGTCCCGAAATTGGCGCCAATTATCATTCTCTGTTTGGCCCTTCATCAGTCAACATCTCACTGATCTTTGTGCTTGTAAATCTCAGTTTAAAGGATGCCAGACACATAATTTTTGGAGAAATGGTGATTCTAAGGAGGATATAGAAGGAGGAGAGGAAAAAGAAGTGACAAAAAATAATCAGGGCTGTACTTAAAATTTTTTGATGAAATTATGTTAAGTTGCCTATTTTCGAGGCATGGGCCTCTTGTTGTCATTCTTGCTAAATGTTGCACTGCTTATTCAGTGTTTCCTCTCCCCTAGCCTTCTAAAGTCCCCCCTTGCAATTCTCCCATGCTTTTGGCATATTTTTGAGAAAGTTCATTTCTAAAATTTTCCTGGGAGAGTTGCTTGGATACAGAATGTTTTCTGTTATTTTCCCCATAGTTACGTTTTCACCCATGGGTGTATAACGTTGTGTTCTGCATCTTCCATCTGATGTTCTGCAGATTCTCCCCTGGGAGTCTCTGTCTTGCATCAGATAGAGTGTAATTTTGATGACTGATTTCGGGCCAGTTTTTTCAGTGCCTGGAGTCATGTTTTCTGGTGTTTTACACTGTTTGTTTACATTGGCAACAGCCTTTTTTGAGGGGGGCTGTTTGCCTTTGGTGTAGTTTATCTCACTATAAGATACATTTATATTATCCGTAAGTGTCTCATTAATTATTTAATATAAATTTAAAATTTTTGACCACACTTTGCCATCGGATCCATCGGGGCTCAACGTTACTTTTCAGCAGCTTGGGCTTCGCTGAAAAAATATTTTTTCAAAATTATTTTGATTTGCAATTGTTTTTTCATTTATTAATGGATCATGTTATTATGTATCTTTGTGTCAGGGGTTTGTGCGAGTAACTAGGACTTGTTGTTGACTTTTCACAATGAAAGAATATTGTTCAAATTGTAATGGGAAGAAATCTTCCTCTGACTTTCATGATCATTGTATTAATTGTAGTCAGTGTTCTCGCACTAATCCCTGTTCTATATGTCAATATTGGGATGACAAACATTGGAAACGTGTGTCACGGTATGTTGTTCCTGGAGAAAGGGCTATGCCGGCTCTTTCTCCGCAAGGTCACTCTACACTCTCAGTTTCTATTTCAGAGGAACATGAACAGGGTGATGTTTCCATGTTATCTTCTGCAAGTGCGCTTCCGTCGTCACAAATGAATTCAGAGCTAGCGGCAAAAGTGCTCATGGAGATTAGACAAATGTCGTCCGCTAGCTCGCCCGGTGTAGCGTCCATTCACCGAATGGTTCGGCAGCCGGGTTCGTCCGATGTGGTCCAGGAGGAAATGTTGGGTGATGCGAGCACTATAAACATTCAATGTGCACACCCAGTGACGGCGGATAGTAAGCGAGATCGGAGGAAGCCTTTGAGTCCGGTTCCTAGCTCGTCCAGGTCCAGCCGGGCCGTGAGCGAGAGAGGCCCCTCTCTCGTACAACAACATCTGGGACCAGATGTTGTGGTACAAAATGTGTCGCAAGCGGAGCATACGTCTGTCGCTCGGGACGCTCCGTTGTATAGGCAGTCTGCGGAGACTGCTAAGGCTTCCTCTTCTCGTCAGCGCACACGACCGCACCTTGGCTGCGTGACCGCCGATATCTTACCAGCTTCGCCGATCAAGGATTCTTCGGCGACCAGGTCACACCATCCGGCAGCCAGGGACTCGAGACCGATGGACTCCGGACGTTCGCATAGAAAAAGTATGCGGGAGCCATCTGATGCGGAGCTGCCCTCGGCGAAGCAGCGAAAGACTGTGCCTCCGCAGGTCTCGACCCCGGACATTCTTGTGCAGATAGCACAGCTTATCGCAGCATCCCAGCAGCCGACAGAAACGGTGTCGGATCGAGAATTATCCGACGGCACTGGGTCGGTACGCTCCGCCGAAGCATTGGGGGCGGACGACCGGGAGCATCATGAGGTCCGACCGGATGGTGAAAGGGATACGGATGATTTGGAGCTATCCCTTTCGGAACAACATAAAGCTGCCGTGGACTTCATCTCCCTCAAGTTGTTCCGTCGGGCCAGACTGCTGCGGTTCCGGACAAGAGGATTATAGCGTCATTGGACTCTGAATTTTTTGAGCAGTTCAGGGACATCGCTCCCGAGTTTCCGTCGCAGTCCAATAATGTTGCAAGAACATTTGAATTATTGAACGACGCTATATTTAAACTTGCTTCCAAGACGGGGAAAGCAGGTTTCTTGTCCGCCAATACTCTCAACCTGCCTTTCATTAATGCAAGGAATAAATTCGACACGGCAGGACAGGGTATCCCGAGAGTTCCTCTGCGTATGGACGACGAGGCAGAAGACTTAGAGCTATCATTACCGTCGTCGGCTTCTATTCCAACCGCGGTGTTGGAAACAGCTATTTCGTCTAACAGAGCCAATTTAGATGCCTTATCTTACGCAGATCACCTTACTAAGGCGTTATCACTGCGCCTTCAAGGGAAAGAGTTTCAGGATATACAATCCTCTTTAAGACTTCTTTCAAGGGCAGTAGCTTATTCCACGTGTAACTCCGCCCTTTCTGTGGCAAACCTGGAGTTGGTTAGACGTGACGCAGCCCTAGCTACATCCACACTCGTGGATACTAAGGTGAAGAACTCTCTTAGAGTCGCTTCGGTCTCCGGAGAACTTCTCTTTGACGGCAAGCTTTCTGCTATTTATGATAAAATTACAAAGAAAGCTTCGGATTCTCTGTTGTTCAAATCTGCTTCTAAGAAGTCGGATACAGCAGACAAGAATAAGACAGGCACTTCTGGGTCTAATGCGCCCAAGAGAGGTTCCTATAGAGGTTCCGGTGCGTCCTCTTGGTCTTATTCGAGAGACCGTCAGGGTAGCGACTCTCGTTCGGGACGTCCTTCGGGCCGGGACAACCGGTTGGACGCCCCGAGGTCGACGGGACGAGGTGCGGGTCGTGGAGGACGTGGTTTCTCCTACCGCAGGCCTCGCAGGTCCAGGAGGTGATGGCTTAAACCTCTATCGCGTACCGGTTGGCGGAAGGTTGTCGAGCTTTTCACAAGAATGGGCGTCGATTACGGACGACCCTTGGGTGAGAGGAGTGACTTCGGAAGGTCTAAAGATATCCTTCAAACGAAAGCCTCCATTAACTCGAAGTCCAAAGTGGACTCAACTTCCGTCAAATCTGCAGAAAAGAGACGCTCTGTTATCAGAGGTGCAGTCTCTTTTAATGAAGAACGCGGTAGAGGTCGTAGAAAACCAGGAGACTCCGGGATTCTACAGCCATCTGTTTCTGGTTCCGAAACCAGACGGCTCGTTCCGTCCAGTCATAGATTTGAGCTGGATAAACAAGCTGATCGTCGCTCCGAAATTTTATATGGAGACGATTCGATCGGTCAGAGCGAGTATTCGGGTGAACTATTATGCAACAAGCATAGATCTCAAAGATGCGTACTTTCACGTCATGGTACATCCGACATTCAGAAAGTATCTACGCTTCGCAGTCCTAGGAGTGGTGTATCAATTCCGGGCGATGTGCTTCGGATTGAATCTAGCACCCTGGGCTTTCACTCGGGTAATGAACTCGGTAATGATCTATTTCCGAGCTCATTCGTCTGCGGTAACGTCGGCCTACCTGGACGACATTCTTCAGAGGTACGGCAATGAGTTAACGCTTCAGATCGATGTTCAGAATCTACTTCTATTGCTCCGACGTCTCGGTTTTATAGTAAACGAGGAGAAGTCGGATCTGGTGCCGTCCAAGTCATTCACTCATCTGGGAATGAGCTTCGAGACGCACAACAATCTCGTTCGTCTGCCGTTAACCAGAGCGAAATTAGTCAGTTGTTACGCTGGCTATTGTCTGCACGCAGGCAAAGTCACAGCGAGAGAATTTATGAGACTGATAGGTCTGTGCGGAGCCGCTGCGGATCTCATTCCGATGGGTGCGGTTACGCAAGCGTCCTCTCCAAATTTTCTTGACTCAGAATTGGAGTGTGAAAATTCATTCGCTCGACGTAGACGTTCTCTTGTCAGATCAAGTGAAACAAGAGATTCAGACTTGGGCAAACATTCAGTGGTTAACTCAGGGAGTTCCGCTGCAGTTGCCGGATCCGAGTTTTACCATTATGACGGATGCCAGTCAAACAGGTTGGGGTGCATCATTGATCCCAACGGATTCGAGATGCCAGGGTCTTTGGGATCCGCAATTCCTGTGCAAGCACATAAACATCAAGGAAATGATGTCAATTTGGCTTGCGTTACGTCATTGGATGGACATTATTCACAATGCTCATGTCCAAATCCTATCCGACAATACGACAGTAGTGGCGTATATACGGAATCAGGGAGGCACTCATTCAGTTCCATTGTTCAATCTAACGGAAAGAATCCTTCTGTTTGCGCTAGAACATCAGGTTCTTCTTTCGGTCCGTCACATACCGGGTCGTCTGAATGTGCTAGCAGACTCCCTTTCACGAAAGGGTCGCTTGTTGCCGTCGGAGTGGACTCTCAACAAACAAGTATTCAATCAGATTTGCTACCAATGGGAACGGCCAATGATAGACTTATTTGCGACACATCTCAACAATCAGTTGCAGACGTATGTGTCTCCGTGTCTGGATCCAAGAGCCTTTGCAGTAGACGCTCTGTCGATCCCTTGGGACGGAATGATAGGATATGCGTATCCTCCAGCGCCGTTAATTCAACAAGTATTGCTAAAGATAAAACAATCTCAATGCAAGATTCTGTTGGTAGCATCTCTGTCTCCACAGAGACCGTGGATAAATCTACTCAGGTGTCTGTTGTGGGACCTACCGCGAAAGCTTCCTCCACGGGAGGATCTTCTTTCGCAGGGGAAATCGCACCAACTCCATCACAACCCGCAAGGTCTCAACCTTCACGTTTTTCCGTTGTGCGGTCCTTCTTGCATGGCAAGCACTTTACAGGACGAGCAGTGGACGCGATTTCTAACTGTAGGAGGACCTCCTCTTCGCTAAACTATGCGGCTAAGTGGAAGGTTTTTCGTCGTTGGTGTAGGGATCATTCTGTAGATATTTTTGATCCCTCTATACCAGACATTGCAAACTTTCTAGTATACTTGTTTGACGAAATCAAACTGCAGCCTGTTACTATTAAGGGTTATAGGTCTATGTTATCTGATACCTATGCACATCATGATAGTTTACAAATTGGATCTAATGTCTCTTTATCTAAGTTGGTTAGAAACTTCTCGATAAATAGACCCAGAACTCTTAGATTAATTCCTAAATGGAATTTAGCTTGGGCTCTTCTTAAATTGAAGGAAAAGCCATTTGAACCTCTTGGGACAGTAGATTTCAAATTCTTATCTTATAAGACAGCTTTTCTCTTAGCTTTCTCTTCTGTCGGTGGATGATTCTCACTATCGTAGTGTTGGGAACACTATCACCTTCACTACTAATGTGGGTTTTTTAGCTAAGAATCAGGCTCCTAATAAATATCCGGAACCTATTGTTATTAAGGCTCTTCCATCTTCAGACGGGCGTAGGCCTTTACTCTGTCCTGTTAGAGCGTTACGTATCTATAAACAGAGATCTCAGTTTATCAGAAAGGGACGGAAACGTTTCTTTCTGTCTTTGATGCCTAATAGAAGGGACATTTCGGTCCATTCTATTGCTAGATGGATTCAATTAACTATCCGTACTGCTTATGAGAGTTTATCTTCTTCTCAGCAGTCTGTGCTTAAGATTTCCGCTCATGAAGTAAGAGCTCTTGCTACTTCTTGGGCTTATGCTAATAGTGTTGCTATTACAGATTTAATGAAGGCTGCTTATTGGTCTCAGCCATCCACATTCACGAATTTTTATCTCAGAAATATTGAGTCCATTTCTGGAGACCTGCATTGTTTAGGTCCGTTATCTGTTGCTCAGAATGTCGTCCACTAAACAGTTGCAACTATAGTTATGCAGGCTTTCTGTTCCGGCAGTGATTCCGTCCGGCTGCCCTCTTCGCTCTGGGCTATTTGACCCAGGGCAAGGGGAAGGTGGGGGGGGGGGGGGGGGGTGTTCCCTTAGGTCACCTGCTTTATAGTGAAAAGCAAGGGAATGCCTCCTCCAAAGTCAGTATTTCTGAGTCGCTTCCGGGATGGTTTTAAAGTGTAATATTAATGTTAAAATTCATTCATGTCTTATTTTTAAAGTGTAGCTCGGTGTGAAGCATTTGTATATGTCAAGTGTCAAACAGGCTTTAATATACAATACTCGGACACTTTTAAAAGATTATAAAGAGTCTCAATTCTCTGGACTACTTTATTTATTGGCTTACTTCAAAAATAATTAGTATAAGGGTTATACTGGATGTAAATAGAGAACATGAATATTATTGTGCTCAATTATTAAGGGTATTGTATCTTTCTAATTTAATATTAAATAAGAAAGATACATGTAAAGCCTAATACTCCTTTTCTCCTTAAGGGGTTACCTCTTTATTATATAGTTGAGCTTATTGGATTTTCCTCTATGTCCTAGGCCCTCCAGCCTGTTTACTATTCAGCTAAGTCTGGGTCATTGGTACAGTATAAAAATGTTAAAAAATTTATAGTAATTTATATATTTTTTATACTTACCAATGACCCAGACGGGGATGGCCCTCCCAGGAGTTGGGAACTCTTGCCTCCCCGCTGAGTACATAGCGCTGACCAGGCACTGCCAGTAAGAATGATAATTGGCGCCAATTTCGGGACATCCTTGACACTGCGCATGCGCAGTGGGGGCGTAGTATGGAGGTCCTATAGGACATGATTTCTTTTGGTTTTGGATGCAAATTTTGGGGATTGGGGGGCAAAATTTGTGTTTGGCCCTGGTTTTGTTAGAGTTAGCACCAGCTAAGTCTGGGTCATTGGTAAGTATAAAAAATATATAAATTACTATAAATTTTTTAACTTTCCTTATTATTTCATTGTTTATCTTAAAAATATAGGCTAAGGGCCCTCATTGGACCGAGCTCATTGAGCTCATTCCAGTGAGGGGTCATAAGCTATGTTAGTGATGCAAGAATTTTGTTTGCAGGTATCGTCTGCTTTGCATGTTAGGTAAAGGGGTAAATAATTATTTTTTTTAATCTGCTGAAGAATT
Organism: Pictodentalium vernedei; assembly: GCA_031216915.1. NCBI lineage: Eukaryota > Metazoa > Mollusca > Scaphopoda > Dentaliida > Dentaliidae > Pictodentalium > Pictodentalium vernedei. The sequence continues at coordinate 288,529,887 of CM062293.1, forward strand.
ACTTTGATGACCACTGAATTTCTCACATTTACAGACATTTTGGGTCTCAGTACATCCAATATTGGCATTTAATCTATTATATCTTAGTTGACAGTGCTCAGTGTGTCAAACAAGAAATAATAAACTAAATGCTCAGATTATCACTTGAAGACAGGATAATGGCTCAATTTCTGCACTATGAAATCAGTTGGATTATAAATCAAGCCAAATCAAGTGGGTTGAGTGAATGTATGAACCCAATTGAGTTCATATTCACTCAAAAAATATGAAAGAATAATCAAAGAATTGATCCGAGAGGACCACCTAATGGAAACTCAGAAGCTACTACCTGTAGATAGACATATTAATAATACTGAATACTGATGTGCAGGATGCTTCCGGTATGTAAATGAAACTTGGAACTCGTCACAGGTCTTAGTTTTTTATATGAAAAAAGTTTTCAGGCAGTTGTCAGGGCGGTTGTTCTGCCGATTTCATAAGCAGCTGTCAGACTGGCAGATGTCAATTGTTTGGTGGGTGGTTGATGTTTAGAGTCGATTTAATAAGCGGTTGTCAGACTGGTAGTTGTCGATTGTTTGGTGAGCAGTTGTCGCTTGGTGCTTGTCTGGCAGTTTATCTTCCGTTCCAGCCATAGAATTTTGGTGTATTATTGGAAAGCCCATGTCCTGACACAACACCCCCACCCCACATTCACTAACAAGGTCATTGCCCCATTTTTACGGGGTTGAGCATGTGCAGGGGGGTGGGGGGGGGGGGGGGGGGTCAGGACAAATTATGAAAACCTTTTTAATATAAAAAACTAAGACCTCTGACAAGTTCCAAGCTAGGAACGAAACCAGTTAGGTCATTTCATTTACATACCGGCAGCAGCCTGCACATCAGTATTCAGTATTATTGATACGCGTATCTACAGGTAGTAACCGCCAGTGTGCCAGTTTCCATTAGGTGGTCCTCTCGGATCGATTCTTCGATTCTTCTTTCATATTTTGTATATATCACAAGCCTCTTACTTGGGAATAGCGACCGACTCAATCAGACTATCACTATCCTCAGACAGTCAGTCCACTACCACAATCGTTGATAGGGTGCATCACCCTAAAAGCAATGCCACATTTCATTTCGTTTGCTATCTGTGCCTGATACTACAAAGTACAGTAACTGGCCGCAGGCTATTCCAGGAACCACCACTATTAGCTCAACGACGAAATGCGTCACTCAAAGACACATTAGCAAGAATGTAACCACTCACCTTAAAACAACAAAAGGACTATATTATTCAAAACCCACACGTTGTCGGTGAACCCATAAATTGCATCTTCTGCCCCTGCTTCAAGCACAACTTTTGGTTCCACAGTTCCATCACGAGAAAATGTTATAAAGGGCCACATCATGTTAACTGCATGACCAGAAATTGCATTTACCCGCTCATCTGCAGAATTTGCAAAACACAATATGTAGGCGAAACGAAAAGAAATTTTCGCATTCGCTTACGGGAACACCTAGCAGACATCTATCAGTCACAACAGACCCCAGTCACAATTTGTTTCAATGATACCAATCACAGATCAACCGATGTACTTTTTGCATCATTCAAATTCTCCAGTCAGATCCGAATAGCAGTCATTCTGAAATTAGCTGTGCACACTCGCCCCATGTGGCCTCAACAGAAAGATTTTTAACTGGTAGAGTGCTAAGCTATTTTTGTTCATCAAAATTTGTTCATGTGTTTGCCTTGTTACAATTTATGGGAGAGTGCCAAGAGGCACTCTCCCATAAATTGTAACAAGACAAACCCATATAGACTAAGTAATTTCACTTTTAAGATGATATGAAGCACATCCACGAAATATGGCACCTTTAGGCTGGGGTACCTGCTCTACTTATTAAAGCCCTGATAGTCTCTTCTAGCACTGCACTAGTTAAATTTATTATGTTCATATTCACTTGACCCAGTTGATTTGGGATGATTTTTAACCCAACTGATTTTAGGATGTGTTAATTGTATACTCCTGTTAAATGAATATTTTTCTCTAATAAAATGGTTGTGAAATTAACGGTTTCACTGGAATTAAGTAGCATTATACCTGTTGATGCTGAACCATTAGAAATCTTGTTTGATCTCTTCGAGATTTCAACACATTATACCTTGGTAGACAGATCTTGCAGAGCTTTGTTAAACCAAATGTAGTGGGTTATTTTGCAACCAGCAGCTTATTACAGTGAATGCTTACTCTGGTTTACTGAGAAAAAGCATTGAAAGCATTTGCAACCTTCTACAAACTTTCAGCTCATCAAGGTGGCACTGGGCATCCATACTGAGAGTTTGTAAGTTGTATTTCTCAGAAATTCTAAATGTCTGTTAGGATGGAAAATCTAACCATAATGTTTCAGTAATAATCCACTATCCGTATGCTGTAGGAAGTATATTGCGAGTCATTCAACAAGTTTTGACGCTTTTGTGCAGGGAGATTAATTTATACTATTATTTGGCAGTGACAAGGAGAAATTCTTTGACACAACAAAGAAGTTGGGACAGTTACTGATGAGCAATGGATTTGTAGATAAGGTAAGCTGAACTAAATTTTCTTTACCTCTCCTCTTTATTGTCCCCCGAAAATTTTTTTTCGAGGGACTATTAAAATAGCCGGTGTCCGTCCATGCGCGGGTCCAGGTGTCCATCCCATTTTGGTTTCCCAATGATAACTTTGGTTATAGTTCGCCAAATGAAATGAAATTTGATATGTAGGTTTATAAACATAAAATACAGGTCAAGTTTGAAATCGGGGTGCAGTTTGACAAACTTTGCTAGAGTTATGCCCCTTTTTCGACTTCAAAAATTCATATTTTTTTGTTTCCTGATGATAACTTCAATTATAGTTGGCCAAATCAAATGAAAATTGGTATGTAGGTGGTGTATCAACATAAAATACAGGCCAAGTTCGAATAAGGGTGTGGTCTGACAAGTTTTGCCAGAGTTATACCCCTTTTTCGACTTAGAAAAATCTTTTTTTTTTGTTTCCTGACGATAACTTTAGTTGCTGTTGACCGATTCAAATATTTTGGTATGTAGGTGTATCAACATAACATACAGGTCAAGTTCAAATCGGGGTTTGTCCGACATTTTTTGCCAGCGAGTTATGTTCCATATTCGACTTCGAAAAATTCATTTTTTTTCAAAATCAAATCTCGAATTGCACACTTTTTTGGGGGGACGTGTGGCCAGGCAGCCTTTTTTCTTGTTATAATAGAAAGTTGGAACAGTTTGTTCATAGAATGCTAATGATAAATTATGACAAATTATGCACTTCACACAACTTACTCTGATAAAGCGCAGGTCTCCAAATAACTAGATTTTGATAAACTTTCCAGCAGGTTGCCTCATTTGACAATAGTTAACCTGTTGATCGGTTACCTAGATTTTTTTCTTAAACCTATTGGTTAACCATTGCATTAAAAGTATTAATACTGACAATGCTTCTGACATACCCAACTACAGTTCCTCCCAAATTAGTTTGGCATTTAGACACAAGGGACCCAAGGCAGGCGAAGTACAAAACAGGTACATACAAACGCCCCCCCCCACCCCCACATACACATGCACATTCACGTATGCACGCATTAACATTTGTTGTTCTTCACTTTATATGATTTTTAAGTCTAATGAAAATTAAAGAATTTTAATTGTTTATTTTGCTGTGTGGATTATTATTTCAGAAACCCAAACACATTTGTCTCGAACTGGGAGTGGGAATAGGACAATTGTGTGGGATGGGGTCAAATACCGTTGATGGATGTCTGTATTACGAATACATTGAACTTGAGGGCATGGGAGTTGCATTGGCAGTCTCTGATTAACATTGGAAAAGAAATAATTGTAAATTGTATCTGCCTTCCCCTACATTTCAGAATCCAGAGAATGTAATCCAAAGTTCCAAACTAAAACTTTATTTGTGCCACAATGTTCAAAATCATTTGGAAAAACCCATGTTCACAACCATGCTGGCTGTTTATTCAAATGGAATAAGCACGTAAATAAGAAGTCAGCATTGGGTGAATAAAAGACATTTCCATAATGTGTTCAAAAATTTTTATCATGGATTGGTAGGGTAAAAAGGAGCGGAATGCAAATAATTAACAACAGCTCATTTGATTCTCAATATGTCTCCTTTTTATTGTTTCGAAGACTTATTTTCAGCTTTGCGCAGTGCGAGAGTTAATACCTCATGTGCGGTAAATTTATTACCAAAGCAGTTAGCTCCCTTTAGCTGTAACAGACAATCGTCTTTCTCAGAATCGAAACAAATTAATTGTTTAGAGAGCCAGAGTGTGCTGCGAGTTGGTACTGCAGATCTTCAGTACCGCTAATTCTATAGATTTATACCCCCACAAGTACAGTAATGATTGAAACACGCTGTATGATAACCATGAACATTTTGTTCTCGTTTTGTTCACTGCAGTGCTTCTTTTAAATCAGTGGGAGGAAACACATTGAAAACTTTTCTCATCCAGTAACAACTAACTTTGTCGGCCATCGGCACGATTTTTGGTTAACCGATCGAGCGTTCGCCTGAAAACAAATCTGCGTAACCGATAGGCGAACGGTATGAGCGTTCGCCTCTTATTTCAAGGCCTGAAGTGATAGATTATTCATGTCGATTGTTACAATTTAATTCGGAGTGTTCGCTTGTATTTTAACCCTCTGCACACTGACTCAAAATATCAAAATTTCAGCTTGAATATATTTCTCATAATGCAACATGGAGTTCACCAATTTAATTTTATTTGTCAGAGCTCATTGAGCTTTGTCAAGCAAGATTGAATTGTTTAAATTCCTTGTTACATCATGGGTAAATATTGCAGCTTGAAATTTTTGTATATTGAAATCAAGAGTGCAGAGGGTTAATGTACCCTTATTATGCCCCTGACATCTGAAGGAGGATTCGGAGGTATCTAGAGACAACCTCTATCCATCCATCTATCTGTCGGTGTGTACAAACATTTTGGATTGTAATTTCAAAGCCATCAGTCAGATTTTGATCTCCTTTGGTATGCAGATAGACCCACATGGGGGAATGAATATGCACAAGGAATGGGTTCCATCCAGTAAGTTTTCTAAGAGTTATGGCCCTTTTTCACTCTTTCAACTTAGAAAATTTTTATTGTCCCACAATACCTTTAAAGCTGCTTCGAGCATCCCTACGGATTGGGGGCAGTGGCCCACGCTTTGCACAGCCTTTGTTTATCTAGAGCCTCTCATTGATATCATTGCAGGCATATCAACTTTTGTGCAGAGGTCAGTTTTATTACTTTCAACATAGACTAATAGACACACTTTTGAATACTGAAGAGAATAGGCATTGAAAAACAAAAAAACATTCATATGATAGGAAAATTATTCCTAAAGTTATGAAAACACACCTCAACCAATCATATACAAGCATATCTGATATCATTAAAGAAAATTATATTATATGTTGTTGAAGTAGTGAGCTGAATGAGAACTACAAATGATGGTTATGGAGAAGATGTTGCAACTCAATGTCCCTGCACCTCAGGCTGGGGTATATACAATTCTTCCAATCTACTCTTTTTTCATATGTCTGTCTATCCCAAACTTTTAGAACTTTTCACTCATTATTACTTTGTATAATGTCGTATTTTATTCCAATCCAGTGGAGCCTACTTGATTGGATATCTCTTAATTGAATAACCCTGTTAATTGAATATAACTCCCAAAGTTGTACTCAGGTTATTTTATATGGTATTGTTTTGATTTGATCCAAACACCATACCATTTACTGGTACCATGTCCATAGTACAAATTTGGTCTATTAACTGGTAGAGTGCTAAATGTTTTTTGGTCGTGAAAATGTGTTCCCATGGATTTGCCATGTTGGAATTTATGGGAGAGTGACCACAGGCACTCTCCCATGAATTGCAACAATGCAATACCATACATACTAAATAATTGGACTTCAAAGGTAAAATGAAGCACATCTTTAGAAAATGAAGCCCTTAAGTTATGGCGTCTGCACTTCAGAACACAGCCCAATTATGGGCGTCCAACACTCAATCATTAAATTTTATATAGATTGTAGAGAAAACTCCTGTTAACTCTGCACTCTGATGTCAAAACGGAAAAGTTTTCAGCAGCAAATATTTCCCAAAATACAGTTTGATATTTAACCTAATATACAGTGTTTGACAGATCTCATTGAGCTCTGCCAAACAAGATATAAATGGTTTAATTCATAGTCAAACCAGAGAAAAACAGAATGATTGAAGAAAATTCTTTTGCACTACCAGAGTGTTAGGGGTTAACTGAATAAAAAATCTTGTGACATGTCGAAAAATTACCCTCACAATCACAGATTCCCCTTGTTTATAGAACTTTTGGCCCCTGTACATTACTGGCATTTAATCTATTATATCTTGTTTGTGGGTATAATAAAATAAATGCTAACATTATCACTAGAACATAGGAAAGTGATCAAATCCCTGTTAATTGAATAATTCTAACTGCAAACGGACCATTCAATTAATAGGGTTCCACTGTATGGAATGTAATATAAACAAGGTTATGTCACTTTTTCAGGCTATTGAAATTTATACTTCATTAACAAATAATCTGGAAGATGCCCAGAAGAAAATGGATGTTCAACAGCTACTTATTGATTTGTTATCCAATAAAACATCACTCACACAAGAAGAAGAGCATTTGGTATGTCTATTTTTTACCCTTTATTAATAATCTTAGAAACAAAAATTATTTCTTTTGGAACTCTGGGATGTGAAGCAGTGCATGTTAACTTTGATGAACAATATTTTATTCAGTGGTATCATAGTATTCAGAAAACATTGTCTGTGGTGTGGGGACTCTTAAGTTCTTAACATGAGCAAAACATTTTTCTTATTAGCTGTATAAAATAATGTCAAATTCTAAAACATGTACAATCAACTAAACTGATAGGATATTTAATATTTATTTTGCGTTCTACCAAAAAAGAACACTATTATGTTTTAATTGGTGGAGTGCCAAATTATATTTGGCCATCAAAATTTGTTCACATGTCATTGACTTGTTACAGTTTATGGGAGAGTGCCAGAAGGCACTCTCTCATAAAAGGTAACACATGCAATCCATGCAGACGAAATATTTTCACTTCAAAGATAATATGAAGTACAGTTACAGAATAATAAGTCTTTAAGTTGCAGTACCTTCACATCAGAATGAAGGCCAAATATGGACTTCCAGCACTCAACCAGTTAACCCTAGTTTTCTAAGCATGGAGGTTTTTCAGTTCAGTTTCGTTTTTGCCGCAAACCGAAAGACGAAAAAAAAAAATGGCCACACAGTTTTTGCATACTTTGACGTTAAACTTTGAAATTTACATCGACCCCCTCATAATCTAATTTGGAAAATGGCAGTGAACCTTAGCAGAACGTGCAAATCCAAAAGTGATTATTTCTGTATATGTCCGTGTATAAGTTGCTCACACGTATACGTCACACCCAATATTTTCAGCCAAAATACCTCCCCTGCGACTATTGCCTTTGTAAAAGTCACACCCTGACTGTGAGAATAGCCAGTGGGGCCTACACAAGAACGACTATGGCCAGTGAGTGTGGGATTTTACTGCATGAAATTAGGCAAGTGTCGGAACATGTGAACTTTTTTTTTTTTTTTTTTTTTTCATGTCCGTCATATTTGTCTCATATTAAATGCATGAAATAAAATAATAATAAAAATTATATAGTTTTATTAACTTTGACCTTTTGTTCCCCATATGATACTCGTTGATGCCATAAATCCATTATATTTTGCACATAACAACATGAGGGAGAGATCATACTCGGTACTTCGAAAGGAGGCGAGAGGTCCAGTGAGGGATTGAGGAACAGGACAGTGAATGGAGTCACTATTATGGCATTGTTAAACATAACAAAAAAGTTATACAAGTCCAAATTATTTATTTTAACGAAATTAAAAATGAACACAGAATAACAAAACAAGTATATAATGGATAGCAGTGGCGGCACCAGGATTTTGATTGGGGGGTGGCTAAGTAAGATGTAGGGGTCCAAGGTCATAGGCCTGAGGAGGATGGGTATGCGAGGTTATGTGCCCCCCACCTGGTTGTTTTGGATCTAGGGGACCTGCCCCAGGAAAACAAATCATATTTGGATAATTTGGATGCCATGGGGGCGACATCTGAGCATTTCTATAAAGCCTGACGTGGTCTTCAATGGTGCCCAGATTGTGTCAGATAGCAATTTGAAGTTTGGTTTTGGGGGGTCTGAGGGAAAAGAGGGGGGCTAGCCCCCTACCCTCCCACCCAGGGCACTGCCACTGATGTACAGCATTTACCAAATAGAACATATACAACAAGAACGTAAACAAAAGACAAACATGAATCTACTCCAAATACATATTATCACTTCGTCAGCTGAGTGAAGTGTACTATGTCCCAGTACTGCCAGTAGGACATAGCACACTTTAAATAGCTCTCAGGTGACATTTCTATGGTCTTTTCTAGTAAGACGATAATGATTTAGATTAATTGAAGGGCCTAGAAATTATACCAAAACTGAGGTTTTAAAAAAAATAAAAACGAAACCGAACCTGAAAAAAAACCTACATGCTCTTCTAGTGTCAAACATTGTTTTGACTAATAAACCCTAAAATGTCTTTGGTTCTCAGTATTTTATGTATGGCACCTGATAGCTGCTTATAAACATTTCTAGTTTCAATGAATCTAGTAAAACTGATATTTGTATTTTGTAACTCTCACCTCAATATATAATATTTTGTATGGAGACAGATTACATAAGCATAATGCTCGCTGCTGAATCCAATTTCAGGTTTTGTAATATGCAACATATGTATCTCTTTTGTTAAATATTTATATTCATCCATACTGGATTGAAATAAAATATTGTTTGAACTAAACTAACTGTTGCATCATTTATACACATGCCTTTTATGTTCATTCACATGAAAATAGGCTTTTGAAAAGTGAACAGTTTGTGGAGAAAGGTAAGTAATGTCACATAATTTTATTGACAGTCAAATGGAGTTTTGAAATCTGAACATCTAGACATTCTACTTTGAAACAAAAGGGAAACTCTCACATTTGAGATTTAAATTTTGACAGTGACATAAAAATGATGCAGTTCTTTCAAAAGTATATAAAAGCCAGTGCAAACAGTTTTGAAAGAAGATGTGTTCAGCTATTCACAAAAATGTATATTTTTATACTGTACCAATGACCCAGACATAGCTGGTGCTAACTCTTAAAAATCTAGGGCCAAACACAAATTTTGCCCCCCAATCCCCAAAATTTGCATCTAAAACCAAAGAAATCATGTCCTGAATGGCCCTCCATACTTCGCCTCTACTGCGCATGCACAGTGTCAAGGACGTCCCGAAATTGGCGCCATTAATCATTCTTTGTTTGGCCCTTCATCAGTTAACATCTGACTGATCTTTGTGCTTGTAAATCTCAGTTTAAATGATGCCAGACACATAAATATTAGAGAAATGGTGGTTCTAAGGAGGATATAGAAGGAGGAGAGGAAAAATGAGTGACAGAAAATAATCAGGGCTGTAACTTAAAATTTTTTAATGAAATTGTGTTAAGTTACCTATTTTCGAGGCAACGGCCTGTTGTGGTCATTCTTGCTATAAAGTTACACTACTTGTTCAGTGTTTTCCTCTCTCCCTTTCCTTTAAGTCCCCCCTTGCTATTCTCCCATGCTTTTGGCTTATTTTCTGTAATATTATTACTAAAATTTCTTGGGAGTTTTAGCTGGATAACAGAATGAATTCTGTTCTTTTCCCCATGTTTACGTCTTCACCCTTGGGTGTTTAGGCGTAGTGTTCTGCATCTACCATCTGATGTTCTGTAGTTTCTTCCCTGGAAGTCTCTGTTTTGCATCAGATAGTGTATTATTGGTAACTGATTTCGGGCCAGGGTTATCAGTGCCTGGAGTCATGTTTCTGGTGTTTTTACACTTCTTGTTTACATTGACAACAGCCTCTGTGTGAGGGGGATTTCCTGAAAATAATATCTTGATGTTAGTTTAATCATAACTAGATACATTATTATTATTCGTAAGTGTTGCATTAATTTTTTAAAATATTTTTAAAATTTTTGTCCACACTTAGGCTTGGGATCCATTGGGGCTCAACGTTACTTTTCAGAAACTTGGGCTTTTCTGAAAAAATATTTTTTCAAAAAATTTTTGATTTCAATTATTTTTTCTATGTTAATGGATCATGTTATTATGTATTTTGATTTTCAGGGGTTGGTGCGAGTACTAGGACTTTGTATTCTTTTCACAATGAAAGGATATTGTTCAATTGTATTAAGAGGAAATCTTCCTCTGACTTTCATAATCATTGTATAAATGTAGTCAGTGTACTCGCAATAACTCCTGTTCAGTATGTGTTATTTTCGAGGACAACATAGGAAGCGTGTGTCACGGTATGTTAGTGGGGAAATGGCCATGCCGGTCCTTTCCCCGCAGGGTCACTCTAGTTTATCAATCTCTATTTCAGACGATCAAGAACAGGGTGATGTATCCGTGATGTCTTCCAAAAGTGTGTCTCCGTCGTCACAATTAATGAAGAGCTAGCGGAAAAGTGCTCATGGAAATACGTCAATTGCCTAAGAGGTCCCTAGTAGGATCGACGGCCTTTGACGTCCGCTAGCTCGCCCGGTGTAGCGTCCATTCATCGAATGGTTCGGCAGCCGGGTTCGTCCGTTGCGGTCTAGAAAGGAGTTTTGGGTGATGCGAGCACTATAAATCAACCAAGTGCACACCCAGTGACGGCAGATTACAGGAGAGAACGGAGGAAGCCTATTAGTCCGGTTCCTAGCTCATCCAGGCCCATCCGGGCTGCGAGCGAGAGAGGCCCCTCTCTCGTACAACAACATCTGGCCCCAGATGTTGTGGTACAAAATGTTTCACATTTGGAGCATACGTCCGCCGCTCGGGACGCTCCGTTATATAGACAGTCCAGAGAGACTGTCAATAAGAATTCCTCATTCTCATGGCAGCGCACACGACCGCACCTTGGCTACGTGACCTCGGATATCCAGTTAACTTCACCAATCAGAGAATCCGCGGCGACCAGGTCACGCCATCCGGTAGCCAGGGACACGAGGCCTGTAGACTCCGGACGTTCGCATAAGAAAAGTATGCAGGAGTCAACGTACATGGAGCTTCCAGCGGCAAAGCATCGTAAGACCGCTACTCAGTGACGGACGTGCTATCCCAAATAGCACAACTTATCACAGCATCCCAGCAACGACAGAATCTCTGTCGCATCATGTAATAGCCGACGACGCTGGATCGGGACGCTCCGCTGAAGCGTCCGAAAACTTCATAGGGTCCGACAGGATGGCGAAAGGGATTCGGAGGATTTCGAGCTTTCTCTTTTGGAACAACATAAGCTGCTGTATATGTCATCCGGCTTTATCTTCTAGAGGTTGTTTCGTCGGACCAGAATGCTGCTATGCCGGTTAAGAGACTGATAGCGTCGGTGGACACAAAAATATTTAGATCGGTTCAGGGGCATCGTCCCTCAGTTCCGACACAGTCCAATAATGTCACAGGAACTTTCGAATTATTGAACGACGCTATTTATATATATATGCTTGCTATTAACAAGCAAGTCTGGTTTCTTGTTCGCAAAGTTACTGAGATGTCTTTCAAAAGTGTGCCTCTGACGTCATAGTTAAATGATGAGCTAGCGGCAATAAGTGCTCATGGAATACGTCAATCGCCTAAGAGGTCCCTAGTAGGATCGACGACGTTGACATTTGCTAGCTCACCCGGTGTAGCGTCCATTCATCGAATGGTTCGGCAGCCGGGTTCGTCCGTTGCGGTCCAGGAAGGAGATTTGGGTGATGCTATAATATACAATAGTACACACCCAGTGACGACAGATTAGAGGAGAGATCGGAGGAAGCCTGTTAGTCCGGTTCGTAGCTCGTCCAGGTCCGTCCGGGCTGCGAGCGAGAGAGGTCCCTCTCTCGTACAACAACATCTGGGACCGGATGTTGTGGTACAAACGTTTTGCATTCGGAGCATATGTCCGCCGCTCAGGACGCTCCGTTATATAGACAGTCCGAGAGACTGTCGATAATGCTTCCTCATCCTCACGGCAGCGCACATGACCGCAACTTGGCTACGTGACCTCGAGTATCTTGCCAGCTTCGTCATTCAGTGATTCCACGGTGAACAGGTCACGCCATCCAGTAGCCAAGGGACACGAGGCCTGTACACTCCGGTCGCTCGCATAATAGAAGTATACACGGGGTAACGAACACGGAGCTTCCAGCGGCAAAGCATCGTAAAACCGCTTCTCCACAGGCCTCAGTGACGGACGTGCTATCCAAAATAGCACAGCTTATCGCAGCATCCCAGCAAACGACAGAATCTCTGTCGGATGAGGAATAAATCGACGACGCTGGGTCGGTTTGCTCCGCTGATGCATCAGGTACGGACGACCAAACACTTCATAGGGTCTGACAGGATGGCGAAAGGGATTCAGACGATTTCGAGCTTTCCCTTTCGGAACAACAGAAGCTGCCATACATTTCTTCCGGCATTATCTTCCAGAGGTTGTTCCGTCGGACTAGAATGCTGCGATGCTGGATAAGAGACTAATAGCGTCATTGGACACAGAGTTTTTGATCGGTTCAGGGACATCGTCCCTGAGTTGCCGACACAGTCCAATAATGTCACTAGAACTTTCGAATTATTGATCGGCGCTATATATATAAGCTTGCTACCAAAACACGCTAGTCTAGTTTCTTGTCCGCAAATGCTCTAATCTTCCTTTCATCAATTCTAGGAATAAATTTGAAAGGGCAGGACAGTCTAATAGACTTAACTTAGATGCTTTATCATATGTAGACCACCTTACTGAGGCGTTATCATTACGTCTTCAAGAGAAAGAATTCCAGGATATGATTCTTAATGAGATTTCTTTCAAGGGCAGTAGTTTTCCACGTATAACTCCGCCCTTCAGTGGCAACCTGGAGTTGGTTAGATGTGACGCAGCCCTAGCTACATCCACGCGCGTGGATAGTAAGGTGAAGAACTCTCTCTGAGTCGCTTCGGTCTCGGAGAAGCTTCTCTTCGACGGCAACCTTTCAGCAATCTATGAATTGCTCGATATACACGTTCTCTTGTCAATCAAGTGTAACAAGAGATTCAGACTTGGGCAAACATTCGGTGGTTGACTCAGAGAGTTCCACTGTAGTTGCCGGATCCGAGTTTTTCGATTATGACGGATGCCAGTCAAACAGGTTGGGGCACAATATTGATCCCAACAGATTCGAAGTGCCATGGTCTTTGGGTTCCGCAGTTTTTAGGCAAGCACTTAACTTCCAAGAAATGATATTATTTTGGCTTGCACTACGTCATTGGATGAACATTATTCAGAAACGCATGTCCAAATCCTGTCCGATAATACGACAGTAGTTGCGTATATCCGGAACCAGGGAGGCACTCATTCGGTTCCGTTATTGAATTTAACGGAAAGAATCCTGTTTGTTATAGAACACCAAGTTCTGTTTCGGTCCGTCATATTCTGGGTCGTCTGATTGTATTAGCAGACTCCCTTTTACGTAAGGGTCGATCGTTGCCGTCAGAATGGACTCTCAACAAACAGGTATTCAGTCAGATTTGCTACCAATGGGAGTGCCCAATGATAAATTTATTTGCGACACAACTCACTAATCAATTGCAGACGTTTGTGTCACCATGTCCGGATCCCCGAGCATATGTAGTTTACGCTCTATCGATCTAGTAGGACGGAATGATAGGATATGCGTATCCTCCAGCGCTGTTGATTCAGCAAGTATTGCTAAGATAATACATTCACAATACATTTCTGTTGGTAGCATCTCTGTCTCCACAGAGACCGTGGATAAATTTACTTAGGTGTCTGCTGTGGGACTTACCGCGAAAACTTCCTCCACGAGAGGATCTTCTTTCGCTGGGGAAATCGTGTCAACTTCATCACAACCCGCAAGGTCTCAACCTTCACGTATTCCGTTGTGTGGTCCTTCTTGCACGGCAAGCATTGTACAGGACGAGCAGTGGACGCGATTTCTAACTGTAGGAGGACCTCCTCTTCGCTATACTATGCGGCTAAAGTGGTGGGTCTTCCGTCGTTGGTGTAGGGATCATTATGTTGATATTTTTGATCCCTCCATACCAGACATTGCAAACTTTCTAGTATACTTGTTTGACGAGATCAGCTGCAGCCAGTTACTATTAAAGGTTATAGGTCTATGTTATCTGATACCTATGCACACCATGATAGTTTACAATTGAGTCTAATGTCTCTTTATTTAAGTTAGTTAGAAACTTTTCGATAAATAGACCTAGAATCCTTAGATTAATTCCTATACGGAATTTAGCTTGGGTTCTTATTAAACTAAAGCAACCATTTGAACCTCTTGAGACAGTAGTTTCAAATTCTGGCCTTTTAAGACAGCAATTCTCTTAGTCTTCTCTTCTGCTGAAGAGTCAGTGAGCTTCATGCACTATCGGTGGACGATTCTCACTTTCGTAGTATCGGAAACTCTATTACCTTTACTACTAATGTTGGATTTTTGGTTAAGAATCAGGCTCCTAATAAATATCTGGAACCTATTGTTTTTAAGGTCCTTCCATCTTCGAATGGGCATAGGCCTTTACTCTGTCCGGCTAGACCTTTATGTATTTATTAACAGATCTCAGTTTATCAGTAAGGACGTAAAGCTTCTTCTGTCTCTGATGCCTAATAGAAAGGTCATTACGGTCTATTCTATTGCTAAATGGATTCAATTAACTATCGGTACTGCTTAGGATAATCTATCCTTAACTCAGCAGTCTGTGCTTAAGATTTCGGCTCATGAAGTAAGAGCTCTTCTACATCTTGGGCTTACGTAAATAGTGTTGCTATTGTAACGACCGAGTGGTCAATCGTTAATTTTTACCCGAGTTTGAATTACCAATGTTAGACAACCACGGGACGTCAGGATGACATCAGCTGACACTATGTCAGCAAATAAGGGATACACTACTAGGACTGACACTATAGAAACACTTGACCTTACACCACTTATACACAGTACTCTGCCTCCTACTTGGCACTGGGGTTAAGCTTTATGCTGTGAGAGAACCACAAAACTGAAGATAAAGTTCATCATTTATTATGCTATTCACACTCGCATTCACACTACATTAATTCAGCATACACACACGCATTATAACAACAGGAAATCTTAGATTGAATTGACTTAAGATGTAATAATAGAATTTTAACAGGAGACAAGTGTATTCACTCTTAGATCCTGCTCAAAGTAAACCTCAAATGGGTTAATACCTATCCCAAAATACAGACTAATGGATTTACTATGTGTATCTTATTTTATTGCTTCAATCCTTTACAACAGATAGCAAGAAATTAGTGTATTCACACTGGCCTTGTTATCTTATGATACTAAAAAAGTTAGTGTTATTATTGAAGAAAATGATTTTATGTATTGCATTTGCTTAACAGTAACTATGCCCTATACTGACTTATTGTTCAATTTAAGTAGCAAGGCTGGTTGTGTATTCACACATTTGCCTGTCTACCTTGGCATTGAAAGGGTAAAATTTAATTACAGTTTAATCACAGATGACACATATCACAGTATTCACTGAGTATTGTGTCAGATATAAGTATTCCCAGTTATTCAGGTATTTAACATGTGTAGTAAGATTCACATTTGTCTCTCTACCCTGGCAGTTAAATGGTTAAATTAAAGAATTGATATTTAGAACACGACTTCAGTATTCACTGAATAATGTGTACCAGCATTGAAATTTAGTTAAATATTAAGTACAGTGGCAAGATTATGTGTATTCACACATTGTCTTTCTACCTTGACAGTGAGATGGTTAAATTGACCAATTGATTTAATTACTATGAAGAACACAACTTCAGTATTCACTGAATAATGTGTACTAGCATTTAAAATTAATTAAATATTAAGTATAGTAGCAAGATTATGTGTATTCACACAATGTCTTTCTACCCTGGCAGTGAGATGGTTAAATCGACAAATTGATTTAATTGCTATGAAGAACACAACTTCAGTATTCACTGAATAATGTGTACTAGCATTTAAAATTAATTAAATTTAAATATAGTAGCAAGATTATGTGTATTAACACATTTTCTTTCTACCCTGGCAGTGAGATGGTTAAATTGACAAATTGATTTAATTGCTATGAAGAACACAACTTCAGTATTCACTGAATAATGTGTACTAGCATTTAAAATTAATTAAATTTAAATATAGTAGCAAGATTATGTGTATTCACACATTGTCTTTCTACCCTGGCAGTGAGATGGTTAAATTGACAAATTGTTACGTATTCACGTAAATATTTATCACCGCGCAAATCATTAAACGCTTATTTCCCTACTGGTTAAAAGAATTTAACATAGACTGAGTCAACCTTAACGGCAGATCAGGGACCAGCCTAGGGGGGAATTTTAGGGAGACTTCAAGTCTCCCTCCAGAAAAAATAGGGAGACTGCAGAGTCATGTAGGGAGACTTCATAGGCAAGTGGGAAAAATTAAGAATATTCATGTACCACCCCCGCCGCCCCTTCACATTTTCAATTTATGGTCCTCCATTAACGTACAAATAATCCAGGTCCAGTTGTCTATGATGCATCTGTGCCAGGTTAAAAAATCACAATGTAATTATTGACTGAAAATCCCCCACTGCTACCTTCTCCTTCATGACCCCTCACCTCTTCTTCGTGCCAATCCCCCATCACCCTCCTGTGGTTGCCTTTCAACAAAGTCTACTAAGCTAATAATTTCCTAAGTCTGAAAGTGTGAACAGGACCAGATGTAAGAAGGTTGCTTGGGAGTTACCAACAAAATACATTCTGGGGTCGAGTATTTTGTAAAAGAAATGTCACTCCGCATCATTTTTATGGCATTCCGGTGTCATTCCGCATCATTTCATGTCATTCCGATGTTTCTGAGGACCCTTTTTCAAGATCGTCCACATGCACACTTGTGTCCTGTACAAAGCTTTTCTTGACATCACTAAAGCTTTTTTTCATGTGTTTCAATTCCATTCGTGTTTTTCTGGGAATAGACAGCCCAACAGTTAACAGTCGTCAGCAAATCGAAATGAAAATAATGTGTTATAAAATTTGTCCGTTGTGTATACATTTTCGGCATCCTAAGCGACGTAACCTACTTTCACGGAGTCGCGTAAGTCACCTATTTTCGTTTCGACACTTGAAGCTCCGACTGGAACGCAACAAAATAGAAATAAAAAAATCCGCCAAAAGCGACAATGGACAATTGCTTGTCGTGTGATTTCAAATAAATGGACGTTTATTTGGCGAATTAAAATGCCCATTTATCACACTCGAGCACATTCGATTTTTGAAAATACTCGTTTTCATGTAAACCTCGCATCACTCAGTTCAACCTTTTCTCATTTTGGCCAATTTTTAGAGGGCGACTTGTAATCGCCCCGACTATTTTTCTAGGCGACTTTGGGCTTAGAAGGGTGACTTAATCGCCCTAGTCGCTCTCATGGCTGGTCCCTGCGGCAGATTATGGCTGACTGTCTCAGATTATAACGGCGGACCCAACCAGAGTTCCAATGCTATCCCTATTCAGGAATAAACACGGGACTAACCTAACGTGCGTCTGATGCCTACGAGATTCTGAAGCAGAATGAATAAAATCTGACGAAAAACTGTTGAATAACACTTTTCAACGGGACAACGCACGGGCGAACGGGGTTACGGACGATTTTTAACGAAAGGAACGATTTTTAACAGTATCACTATCAACGAATTTCAGCGGGGCAACGCCCCCGTGCTTCAGTAACAACGAAAGTCAATTCAAACTTCACAAAAATCACAACTATAATTTAGAATTGTGTCAGGTCAGGTAAAAGGGACCTTGTCTTGTTTGTTTTCTTGAAAAACTTACTTTAAAATAATTAATTTTTAGCTTAAATGTTTCCTAATTTCTTTGACAAATCTGTCAGACGTCAAGATGGGTAAAGTGTTAATTGCCTTGGCAACAAGTCACTTCCTGATCGAGAAGCCCACAAATTAATGACGTCACACAAAAGTAAGCAAGCATGGAACGGCATGGTTTCCTGACACAATTCTGCGAACAATACATTTACAAAATATGGCATACTATTCAGTATGACAGGGTCATTTTAGTTCACAGAATGCATTTAAATTAAACAAGGAATAGATCGAATTTCGAGTGGATAACCAAAAGTGGACTTGAAGGTGTTTTTGGAAGCGAGAAATTTGCTCAGCATGACCGTATTTTTAAACAGGGAGTTCCGTGATGCATGACGCGATGCACTGAATTGCAGTGTTTCGTAAGTACACGTTTGGATAACTATACGTTCTGTGATTCACATATCGCACCATAATAATCTGAAAGTATAAACTAAAAGACACATGTTATGCTGAAAAGAAAGATTCATTAATAAAGTGATGGCCTAACTTTTAGAAAGTTACCTATCTGTAACAATACACTGGGGGACCGGTTCAGAATAATTTTAACGTTAAAAAAAAAATCTTCACTGAGTTGAACTTCAGGCCAAGTGCCTGTATATTTTGGAGGCAATGATAACCTAATAATAATAATAATAGTAGCTGGTTATAATAATTTAAGATTTCACATTATTATAGATTTAATGAAGGCTGCATATTGGTCTCAGACAACCACATTCACAAATTTTTATCTCAGAAATATCGAGTCCATGTCTGGAGGCCTGCATTGTTTAGGTCCATTTTCGGCTGCTCAGAATGTCGTTAACTTAACAATTGCAACTATAGCTATGTAGGCTTTCTGTTCCGGCAGTGACTCCGTCCTGCTGCCCTCTTTGCTCTGGGCTATTTGACCCAGGGCAAGGGGAAGGGGGGGGGGGGTGTTCCCTTGGGTCACCTATTTTATTATGAAAACAAGGGGATACCTCCTCCGGAGTCAGTAATTTTGAGCTGTTACTGGGATGGTTTTAAAGTGAAGAGTTTATGTTTTTAAAATTCATTCATGTCATAGTTTTAAAGTATACCATTTGAATATGTCACGTGTCAAACGGGCGTTATTATACTATCCTCGGACACTTTTAAATGAGTATAAAGAGTCTCAATTCTCTGGACTAACTTTATTTATTGGCTTACTTTAAAAATAATTAGTATAAGGATTATACTGGATGTTAATAGAGAATATGGATGTTATGATGCTCAATTATAGAAGGTATTGTGTCTTTCTGATTTATCATAAATAAGAAAGATACATGTAAAGCCTAATACTCCTTTTCTCCTCGAGGGGATGACTCTATTTTATATAGTTGAGCTTATTGGATTTTCCTCTATGTCCTAGGCCCTCCAGCCTTTTTACTATTCAGCTATGTCTGGGTCATTGGTACAGTATAAAAATGTTAAAAAATTTATAGTAATTTATATATTTTTTATACTTACCAATGACCCAGACGGGGATGGCCCTCCCAGGAGTTGGGAACTCATACCTCCCCGCTGAGGACATAGCGCTTACCAGGCACTGATTGTAAGAATGATTAATGGCGCCAATTTCGGGACGTCCTTGACACTGCGCATGTGCAGTAGAGGCAAAGTATGGAGGTCCTTCAGGACATGATTTCTTTTGGTTTTAGATGCAAATTTTGGGGATTGGGGGGCAAAATTTGTGTTTGGCCCTATATTTTAAGAGTTAGCACCAGCTATGTCTGGGTCATTGGTAAGTATAAAAAATATATAAATTACTATAAATTTTTTAACATTCAAGGAATAGTATCTGAACGTTTGTTATTAAAAAATTGTGTTATTTTGTGCTTTAACATACAGTAATTGTTCTCTGCAGAAATCTGTATGTCCAGGATAAAAAGAGTAAAATCTTTTCAGTGAATGTTAACAACTAATCACTTTTGAGAAGACTCGAGGAAGAATCAAATCAAAGCTCGGAAAAAACATTAAAAAATAAAGATATGTGCTGTTCTATATTATTGTTTTGTCTGCTTTAGCCTTAACTTGTAGATAGATGTCTTTTTTATTTCAGACCCTGGCACTTCACAAAGAGATGATAATTGGTTCTGCTACAGCTTCTGGTAATGATGAAAGAATTAAGCAATATTTAATGCTGTTTATGAAGGTAATTTTTTCTTTCCACATTTTTCTTCAGGTGAAGCCCATGTGAACAATTTGGTTGGAATCATGTTATAAATAGACTGCTTGAAAGCTACATTTGAGGCTTGAAATCTCAACCTCCCCAAGAACCAAATTTGTTCTCATCTGTAGCTAGAATAGCTTTATTTTTCTCCTAGCACATTTCTTCTATAAAAGGATAATAATGTGGTCAAAGTGAGATGGGTACTCAGTCAGTCAACATTGCACATCAGCCTATACACAGAATTGCTATAGCATTAAAAGTTGGGGAGGGGGGGGGGGGGATATAGCCATGGCTCTGTCTGTCTGTCCATCTGTAGATGGAGATGGTTTCCACTCTGTAATTAAAGTTCCACTTGGCCGACTGAAACTGAACTTGGCAAGTGTGTTAGGCATGATGAGAGAAAGAACCCTATATATTTTGATGTCATTGTGCCAAAGTTCAAGGTCACAGTGACCTTAGACTTAAACATTTACCAGAGTTGTCTTCTCTATTTGAAATTTTGATTGCCTGATCGAAATTAAACTTGGCATGTGGGTTGAGCCTGATGAAAGGAAAAACCTTATTTATTAGTCGAGTCGTGACGAAGTCAAACTCAACTTATAGTTTGATGAATGGCGGTGGGTGGGGCAGGCGGTGGGCGGGCAGGCGGGCAGGTGTGTGGGTGGGCGGTCATTCGTAAACAGATAGTTTCCGGATGATAACTTAATAATGGTTCAACCCAAGTTCATGAAACTTCATAGGTAGGTTGGTATTGGTGAGAGGAAGAAACCTATTAACTTTGGACTTGCTTGGTCAAAGGTCAAGGTCACAGTGACCTTGAACATAGTAAATTGTAAACAATTGGTTTCCGGATGATAACTTGACTACAGTTCAACCCACATTCATGAAACTTCATATGTATGTTGGCCTTTGTGAGTGGAAGAACTCTATTTATTTTGGACTCACTAGGTCAAAGGTCAAGGTCACAGTGACCCAGAACATAGTAAATCAAATCAATTGGTTTCCAGATGATAACTTGATAATGGTTCAACCCATGTTCTTGAAGCTTCATAGTTAGGTTGGCATCAATGATAGGAAGAACCCTATTTATTTTGGACTTGCTAGGTGAAAGGTCAAGGTCACAGTGACCTTCAACATAGTAAATCATAAACAGTTGGTTTCCAGATGATAATTTGACAATGGTTTCACCTACGTTCATGAAACTTCATAGGCAGGTTGGCATTGGTGCAAGAAAGAGCCTTATTTATTTTGGAATCACTAGGTCAAAGGTCAAGGTCACAGTGACCCTTCACATAGTAAATTGTAAACAATTGGTTTCCGGATGATAAGTTGATAATGACTTTTGTGCTGTCACAACTCGACATTGGATCAGTGATCCTATTTGCATTTTTGGGGGGTTATTGTGTCAAAGTTAAAGGTCACAATGATTTTGAATTTAGTTTTATCGGTCAGAGTTGGTTTCTGCCCTCTAGTTAAAATATTATTTGCCTGATCGAGACCAAACTTGACATGTGGATTGGGCATGATGAGAAGAACCGTATGTATTTTTTAGGTCATTGTGCCAAAGTTCAAGGTCACAGCGACCTTGAAATTGAAGTTTTATTGGTAGGAGCTGGTTTTCGCTCTCTTAATTATTATGCTCCTGACCTCCAAAGGAGGTATTTAGTGAACCCCTCCGTCCATCTGTCGTCTGTCTGTCTGTCCGTACAAACATTTTGCTTTGTAATTTCAAAACCATTGGTAGGATTTGGATCTCCTTTGGTATGCTGATAAACCTGCATGGGGGAACGGATATGCACAAGGAATGGGTTCCATCCAATAATTTTTTCCAGAGTTATGGCCCTTTTTCACTTGTTCGACTTAGAACATTTTTCTGTCCCACAATACCTTTAAGGTATTCAAACATGCCTGCGGGTCGGGGCAGTGGCCCACACTTTGCGTTGCCCTTATTAAAATTATGCATTCCCGATCAAAACCTGACTAGCCATGTGGGTTTATCATGATGAGAGGAAGAACCCTACATATTTTTAGGTCATTGTGTCAAAGGTCAAGGGCACAATGACCTTGAACTTAAAATTTTATTGGTCCCGATCGATACTAAACTTGACATGTCATCAAGTACAGGTAATCTTATCTGTATTATTTGAGTAAATACTACCAACAGTGGCTGTGTTCATTTAATGTAATATATTACCAAGGTTACTGTATCAGGGTGATTTTGGGGGGGATTGGCCACCCCAGGTAGCTACCTCTAGTTATTTGAGACATCACAAGCTCTGTTTTTGAGGCAAAAATTAAAATTTTCAGTTATCAAGAAATTTTCACTTGTCGGGTGAAGGGTAATTCATGAGATTTAAAAAAAAGACATTTGTAAGTTTACTCGTGATTTAACATGCTCATTTTACAGAATCTTTTTTTTTTGTAAGATGATCACTGATGCTTATTTTCTGTAAACAACTTCTGATCAGCATCTATATTTTACTGACACTGAAACATTGTTACAGTTTTCTTTATAATTTGATGTTAAGCAGATATTATTTGAGCCAAGTGAAAATAACACTTAAAACAAAAATTTGAACACAATACTGAATCAGATGCCCTCAAAATTATTATTTAACCCTGACCACACAAGGTGAAAATTTTAAACATAATGCAACAAGGAATTTAACCATTTCAGTCTTGTTTGACAGAGCTCATTGAGCTCTGTCAAACAAGAATGAATTGATTAAACTTGAAGTTGCATTATGGGAAAAGTTGCTAATCAATTTTTTTTTGTATTTTGACAGTGTGATAAAGGTTGGCATTATGCACATTACAATTTACAAGTCAATACAAAGCAAGCCACTTGGGTCATCCAAGGGCAAACCACACTTCATGCTTGTGAATTAGAGGAGAGGGATTAAATCTTACTTGAGTGTAATTGTTTGAAATTGTGTATCTCTTGATAAGTTAGTCAGGTTTGCCCTCAGAGGGGAGCTCGATGGCTCAGTTGGTAGAGATGCAGGCTGCAAGCTGAGAAGTCCTCGATTCGAATGCCACCTGTGGCAACTGCGTTGTATCCTTGGGCAAGACACTTAATCCCAATTGCCCACATGGGGGCACAGTAGCACTGTGTACTAAGGCGTACTGCACGTCAATGCTGCACTTGTCTTCAAACAATGCTAACCCTGCTTGTGTGGAGTTAGTACGTTGGGGAGTTTGACAGTTGCTTGCTGTAGCTCAGGGGTTCACTCCGGGTACCCCGGCTTCCTCCACCCATAAAACTGTTCTACACGAGGTGGCCCTGGCTGTCAAAAGTGTCGTTAAAACCCCAATAAATAAATAAATTTGCCCTTGGAGCCCCCACTTCCGATATAATACAATATGGACAGTAAAAACGTAAAGTGTACCTAAAAATTGCTGACCAGATAATTTTATGTTCATATAGGGCTTCATGTCGACCAAGTTTGACTAGAGAAATATTTAAACACTGGAACCGTAAATTACAGATTCAGTGTATATGAGATCATGTGATATGACAGAGATCCCTCTTGGGTGTGAACATTACATCCCATGCATCATAATGTTATCTTTGTTGTAAATTTTATTTTAGTGTACAGTTTCTCCATTCCTTTATCAAAAACATATTTGTTGAGTAAGTTTTAAAATTTTATATAGAGACCTTTTTTTTTTTATGTACAGTTGAAAGATAGAAAGTCGTTCAGTGAAGAATGTATTGAGCTCATAAAGAAGATTCCAAACTGCTTGTTTGCTAAAGAAATGCAGCTATTAGTTTATCTTGATGATGCTATAAGTGAGTTAATTGGTTGTACATGGTTCTGTATCTATTGTTTGTCCTAAAGTGCAATAGTTTCCACTTAATTGTGTTATAAAATAACCATATTAACCCTTTACCCAACATATAGAGAAAAACTTGCAAAGAAAAAAAACTTGAATAGCTAAAACATTTTATATTTTGCCTCAAAAGCATAGTTTTTGACCCTTTGTTGGGACAATCTCACTGAGCTCATTTCAATGAGAGGGCATAAGCTATATTTTTGAAACAAAAATTAAAAACATAATAAACTTTGAATGATAATATGTGTGTAGAGCACCTGCTGGTTTCATTCATTACATTAGGAAAAAGGTTAATTACATATAATAACAACAAACAAGTCACGAGACATTTAGGACAAATTTGATCTGTTGTAGGCATTTGTGTTAAGTGAATAAAAAGTATTGTGCCCAGTCAAAACAGTATACTGACACCCCCAAATTTCCAGCTTTACAGACCACTGTAACGTTAACCTCAGTATTTCCCAATATAAGCATTTAGCCAGCTATTTCTAGTTTGTCAGTGCTCCATGCGATATAATTAGAATATACTAGGATATACTGAGTTTGTTATTATAATGTAGGAAAGACCAAATTTTCTGTTCAACTGGAAAATTCCTGTAAACAAAATATTGTTTATTTTAACCATTTACTTTATGCAAACAGTCAAAAGTATCATGCACAATTCACAAAAGTTGCCATTCAAATTTTGCTATTTTTTCATTTTCTTTTTATCTTACAAAAATAACTTATGAGCTCAATCCCATTTGGGGTAATAAGCTATGTTTTTGAGACAAAAAATTGAAAAATTTCCAGTTATTCAAGAATTATTTTTGCAAGTGACATCTGTTTTTTGTATTAAATAAAGGGTTAAAAGTGGCTGTTCACTTAACAGGATTCCACCAAACATGGTTGTTTGTTGAGACCCCGGTAGCTGAAATAGAATGAGAGATAAAATTTTGTGAGAACTGTAGATAATATTCAATGGTTTTTTGTATGTCTGGGGGATTATTTGGTTGAATGATACTGGAAAATGCTGGATAGACCTTAATTCCTTGCATGCTGCTAGCAGATATTCCCTTTCAGGACACAAAAGTTCTTGCCACTGATACAAATATACTTTGGGAACATTTAACCAGATTTCCACCCTTTAAATTGAATAGACGTTTTGCCCACTGATTTCTTGAGTTAAATTTAGAAGAATTTTTCATCATATCTAGTACAGCCACTGTGGACTGGTCAGGCAGTGATGTCCATGCATGCATTTACTAAGTAATAAACCTCATCATCAGCAAAATTTTAATTAATGAAGCACCGGGTTGTAACTGGTGCTTCATTAATTAAATTTTTGGGAGCATGGTGGCTCAGTAGGTAGTGATGCAGGCTGCAAGCCAAGAGGTCTTCGGTTTGAATCCCACCTGCGGCAACTGTTTTGTGTCCTTAGGCAAGGCACTTAATCCCAATTGCTCACGTAGGGACATGGTGGTGTTGTGTACTGCACATCAATGGTGCACGTTTCTTCAACCAATGCTTACCCTCCTTGTGTGGAGTTAGTACGTTGGGGAGTCTGACAGTTGCTTGCTGTTGCTCAGTGGTTCTCTCTGGGTACTTCGGCTTCCTCCAACTGTAAAACTGTCCGACACGAGGTGACCCTGGCTGTTGAAAGTGTTGTTAAACCCCAATAAATAAATAAATTAAATTTTTGATGATTATTCCTATAATTAGTGTTAGGAATCTATTATTATTGCATCCATGGAATTATTGCCCACCCGTGGAAAGTGCCCAGTCCACGGCGGATGTACTGTACATGGGTAGATACAGTTTCTTAGTCATGGTTGATGGTCACGTCTGACCTGGAGATATTGGCAACAGTACAGATTCAGTAAAGATTGACTTTTTTGCATTTGTCTCTGGAATGGGTTGGTGATATAGTCAGCATATTTGCGAAATTTAAAAAAAAAATTTCTCCAGAACCACTGATCAGAATCTTTTCATATTTGTTGTACAGCATCCATAGGGGGAGGGGGGGGGGGGGGGTACAAGTTTGTTAAATTGAAGCCCCTTGGTTCATATTTGGGCTCAATACAGGAACCCAATTTTTTAACTTATGGCAATATGGGGAATAATCTTTAAAAATCTTCTTCAGAACCACCAGTCATAACCTTCTAATGTTTGGTATACATCATTGTTATGAGGGTCAGATTCAAGATTGTTCAAATCAAGTCCATCAGTTAATATTTGGGCTTCCTACAAGGCCCAAATTTTAACCTCCTGCAATATGGGGGATAATCTTTAAAAATCTTCTTCAGATCCACCAGTCAGAATCTTTTGATACTTGGTATACAGCATCCTTAGGGAGTTAGATCTCATTTTGTTCAAACCAAGTCCCTGGGGGTTAATATTTGGGCTTCCTATTGGAGCCCAAATTTTAACTTTGTCCAGTATGAGGAATAATCTTGAAAAATCTGCTTCTTGAGATACAATCAGAATCTTTTGATATTTGGTATACAGCATCCTTAGAGGGTTCCGATTCAGTCTGTTCAAATAAAGTCCCTGGGTTGATATTTGTGTTCCCTATGGCGGGGTGGGGGAATTTTAACAAAGTACAAAATTGGTAATATTCTCAAAATCTTCTTCTCCAGAACCACCAGTCAGAACCTTTTGATATTTGGTATACAGCATCCTTGAAGTTTGTTCAAGTTGTGGTAGCATCCCAGTACTAGAAAAAAATCATTTGTCATGGACAACAGAGTTATAAATAATTAAATAACTTCATTTGTCTGTAATGTTAACTTGCCATAGATGCTAATAAATTCTTTTTACAACTATGGTCAAGTGAGCACCTCAGGTCCCATAGGACCTCTTGTTTTTATTTCCGTTTTCCTACTTTTAAAACATTAAAATTTCAAAGTAATTTCTTATCAACCTACCTTACAGTTGTTTACTACAGGCTTGCACTACAGTGGAAGACCTTAACTTGGATAAAATAGTCTCTATTTTAATCTTTCCCAAGAGATTTGGGAAAGAAAAATGGTGTAAAAAACACCACGAAAAAAAATAAGCCGAAACTGGGTCGAGGCACACCCTGTAGGGGATGCTCGTCCCTTAGTACAATTCCACTTCCATTAACCAGTGCGCAAGCAGTCATCAGTTAATCATTCTTTTTTTGTCCACGACATGTGGAGGATGTGTCGCCATTTTGCATTACGAAACAGTGATAATTCAACTCGTCGATAATGGTTTTCCTGTGACTGGAATTATGGATCTGAAGATCGTATAATAACAGGACTGTGTTTTATATATTCTCCTTAATATTTTCAACCACATATTTTTATACTGTACCAATGACCCAGACATAGCTGGTGCTAACTCTTAAAATATAGGGCCAAACACAAATTTTGCCCCCCAATCCCCAAAATTTGCATCTAAAACTAAAGAAAACATGTCCTGAGAGGCCCTCCACACTTCGCCCCTACTGCGCATGCGCAGTGTCAAGGACGTTCCGAAATTGGCGCCATTTATCATTCTAAGTTTGGCCCTTCATCAGTTAACATCTGACTGATCTTTGTGCTTTTAAATCTCAGTTTAAATGATGCCAGACACATAAATATTAGTGAAATGGTGATTCTAAGGAGGATAGAAAAGGAGGAGAGGAAAAGAATGTGTGACAGAATATTATCAGGGCTGTAACTTAAAATTTTTTAATGAAATTATGTTAAGTTACCTATTTTCAAGGCAGCAGCCATTTTGTTGTCATTCTGATTATTTAGTTACACTGTTTTTACAAGTGTTTTTCCTCTCTCCCTGTCCTTTAAGTTCCCCCTTGCTATTCTCCCATGCTTTTGGCATAATTTCTGTAATTATTATTACTAAAATTTCTTGGGAGTTTAGCTGAATAACAGAATGAATTCTGTTCTTTCCCCATGTTTACGTCTTCACCTACGGGTGGTTAGGCGTTGTGTTCTGCATCTACCATCTGATGTTCTGCAGTTTCTTCCCTGGAAGTCTCTGTTTTGCATCAGATGGTGTATTTTTGGTAACTGATTTCGGGCCTGGGTGCCTGGAGTCTTATTTTAGTGTTTTTACACTCATTGTTTACATTTACAACAGCCCTCTGTGTGAGGGGGGGATTTCTAAATAATAATATCTTTATGTTATTTCAATCATAACTAGATACATTATTATTGTTCGTAAGTGTTGAATAAATTGTTTAAAATATTTTTAAAATTTTTGTCCACACTTAGGCTTGGGATCCATTGGGGCTCAACGTTACTTTTCAGAAACTTGGGCTGTTCTGAAAAAATATTTTTTCAAAATATTTTGATTTCAATTATTTTTTCTATATTAATGGATCATATTATTATTATGTATTTTGATTGCCAGGGGTTAGTGCGAGTACCAGGACTTGTTTTCTTTTCACATTGAAAGGATATTGATCTATTGTTTTAAGAGGAAGTCTTCCTCTGACCTTATTATCATTCTATATGTGGTCAGTGTACTCGCATTAACTCCGGTTCTGTATCATATGATTTCGATGACAATATGGGAAGCGTATGTCACGGTATGTTGTTGGGGATTTGGACACTCCGGTCCTTTCCCCGCAGGGTCACTCTACTTTATCAATTTCTATTTCAGACGATCAAGATTAGGGTGATGTATCTGTGATGTCTTCCAACAGTGTGCCTCCGTCGTCACAATTAATGAAGGGCTAGCGGAAAAGTGCTCATGTAATACGCCAATTGCCTAAGAGGACCCTAGTAGGTTCGACGGCCTTTGACGTCCGCTAGCTCGCCCGGTGTAGCGTCCATTCACCGAATGGTTCGGCAGCCGGGTTCGTCCGTTGCGGTCTAGAAGGAATTTTGGGGTGATGCGAGCACTATAAAATTAACTTAATGCACACCCAGTGACGGTGGATCGGAGGGAGAACGGAGGAAGCCTTTTAGTCCGGTTCATAGCTCGTTCCGGTCCTTCCGGACGGCAAGCGAGAGAGGCCCCTCTCTCGTTCAACAACATCTGGCCCCAGATGTTGTGGTACAAATGTGTCGTTAGCGGAGCATACGTCCGTCGCTCGGGACGCTCCGTTGTATAGGCAGTCCGCTGAGACTGCTAAGGCTTCCTCTTCTCGTCAGCGCACACGACCGCACCTTGGCTGCGTGACCGCCGATATATTACCAGCTTCGCCGATCAAGGATTCTTCGGCGACCAGGTCACACCATCCGGCAGCCAGGGATTCGAGACCGATGGACTCCGGACGTTCGCATAGGAAAAGTATGCGGGAGCCATCTGATGCGGAGCTGCCCTCGGCGAAGCAGCGATAGACTGCGCCTCCGCAGGTCTCGACGCCGGACATTCTTGTGCACATAGCACAGCTTATCGCAGCATCCCAGCAGCCGACAGAAACGGTGTCGGATCGAGAATTATCCGACAGCGCTGGGTCGGTAGCCGGGGACTCGAGGCCTGCAGACTCCGGACGTTCGCATAGGAAGTATGCGGGAGTC
Source organism: Pictodentalium vernedei (assembly GCA_031216915.1). Lineage (NCBI taxonomy): Eukaryota > Metazoa > Mollusca > Scaphopoda > Dentaliida > Dentaliidae > Pictodentalium > Pictodentalium vernedei. Next base: position 288,559,444 of record CM062293.1, read on the forward strand.
AACGTACACGGAGCTTCCAGCGGCAATGCATCGTAAGTCCGCTACTGCACAGGCCTCGGGAACGGACGTGTTTTCCTTAATAGCACAGTTTATCGCAGCATCCCAGCATCAACTGAATCTGTCGCATATATTTTATCCGACGATGCTGGGTCGGGACGCTCCGCGGAAGCGGGTACGGACGTCCGAAAGTTTCATCCGGTCCGACGGGATACCGAAAGGGATTCGGTGGATTTCAAGCTTTCCCTTTCGGAACAACATATGCTGCGATGCCGGATAAGAAACTGATAGCGTCGGTGGACTTAGAAATTTTTGGTTCGGTTCAGGGACATCGTCCCTCAGTTCCGACATAGTCCAATAATGTCACACAAACTTTCGAATTATTGAACGACGCTATATATATTATTATTTTATGCTTGCTATCCAAGCATTTCTGGTTTCTTGTTCGAAGAGTTATGCAGATGTCTTTCAAAAGTGTGCCTCTGTCGTCATAGTTAATGAAGAGTTAGCGGCAATAAGTGCTCATGGAATATGTCTATCGCTTACGGAGTGACATTCGCTAGCTCACCCGGTGTAGCGTACATTCATCGAATGGTTCGGCTGCCGGGTTCGTCCGTTGCGGTCTAGGAAGGAGATTTGGGTGATGCGAGCACTTTAATTACTTTAGTACTCACCCAGTGACGGCAGATTGAGGACAGATCGGAGGAAGCCAACAACATAGGGGACCGCATGTTGTGGTTCAGATATTTTACATTCGGAGCATATGTCCGTTGCTCGGGACGCTCCGTTATATTGACAGTCCGAGAGACTGTCTTTAATGCTTCCTCATCCTCACAGCAGGGCACACGACCGCACATTGGCTACGTGACCTCGAGTATCCGATCAGTTTCGGCATTCAGTGATTCCACAGCGAATAGGTCGCGCCATCCGGTAGCCAAGGGACACGAGGCCTATACACTCCGTTCGCTCGCATATTGGAAGTATGCACGGGGTAACGATCTCGGAGCTTCCTGCGGCAATGCATCGTAAGACCGCTGCTCCTCAGGCCTCAGTGACGGACGTGCTATCCGAGTTAGCACAGTTGTTTCGCAGCATCCCAGCAATTGACGGTTTCTCGGTCGAATCAGGAATTATCCGACGGCGCTGGGTCGGTGCGGTCTGCGGTTGCATCAAGCTACGGACGACCGAACGCTTTATAGGGTCCGACAGGATGGCGAAAGGGATTCGAAAGATTTCGAGTTTTCCCTTTAGTAGTATCGGAAGATGCCTTTCATATCTTCTGGCATTTCTTCCAGTGATTATTTTTCGGACTTCATTGCTGCGATCTTGGATAAGAGACTTATAGCGTCATTGGACTCGGATTTTTCGATCGGTACAGGGACTTTGTCCCTGACTTACCGACGCAGTCCAATATTGTCATTACAACATGTGTTTTATTTTTCGACGCTATATATTTATATATATATACAAGACGGCTACTAAGCATGATAGTTTAGTTTCTTGTCCGCGTGGCTCATTTCTGCCATTTTATCTTTTTTTACATATAGTTTATTTTGGCAGAGCAGGGCATACCGAGAGTTCATATGCGTCTAGACGGTGTGATTAAAGACTGCATATATTCTTTTTCACCGTTTATGTCTTTTCCAATTTCAATGTTGGGAACGACATTATGTATATTAGACTTAACTTAGACGCTTTATTATACGTAATCCGCCTTACTGAGGCGTTATCATTACGTCTTCAAGAAAAGATTTACGGGATATTATTCTCAATGTAATTTCTTTTGAGGGCAGTAGTTTGTTCACGTATAACTCCGCCCTTCAGTGGCTGATTGGAGTTGGTTAGACGTGAGGCAGCCCTAGCTACATCCACGCGTGGATAGTAGGTTAAGAACTCTCTCAGAGTCGCTTCGTTCTCGGAGGAGCTTCTCTTCGACGGCAACTTTCCGGCAATCCATGAATTGCTTGATTTATACATTCTCTTGTCTATCTAGTGTTACAAGAGATTCAGACTGGGGCAAACATTCGGTGGTTGACTCAGAGAGTGCCGCCGCAGTTGCCGGACCCGAGTGTGGCTGTTATGACGGTTGCCAGTCAAACAGATTGGGATATATACTGATCCCTACGGATTCGAAGTGCCAGGGTCTTTGGGTTCCGCAGTCTTTTAGCTATCAGTTAACTTCCGCGGAATAATGTTTTTTAGGCTTGCTTTATGTCATTGCATGAACATTATTCAGAAACGCATGCCCAAATTCCTGTCCTTTAATTCGACAGTAGTGGCGTATCTCCGGAACCAGGGAGGCACTCTTTCGTTTCCGTTATTCAATTTAATGGAAAGAATCCGTTTGTTGGTTATAGTACACCAAGTTCAGTTTTGGTCCGTCATATTCTGGGTCGTCTGATTGTTTTATCGCACTCCCGTTCTCTTACGGGTCGCTTGTTGCTGTCAGAATGGACTCTCAACAAACAAGTATTCAATCAGATTTGCTATCTATGGGAGCGCCCAATGATGTTTTATTTATGACACAGCTGGCTAATCAATTGCAGACGTATGTGTTGGCTTGTCCAGATCTCTGAGCTAATACTGTTAACGCTCTATTGATCTATAGGACAGAATGATAGGATACGCGTATCCTCCGGCGCTGTTGTTTTTAGCAGGTATTGCTAAGATAAACAACCACAATACATTTCTGTTGATAGCATCTCTATCTTCACAGAGATCATGAGTAATTTACTCTCTTGTCTACTGTGGATCTTAACGTGAAATCTTCCTCTATGTGAGGATCTTTTTTCACTGGGTAAATCGTGTCATCTTTATCACAACCAGCAAGGTCGCAACCTTCATGTATTCCGTTGTGTGGTCCGTATTGCATTGTAAGCACTGTACTGGACGAGCTTTGGACGCGATTTCTTACTATAGGAGATCCTCTTCTTCGCTATTCTATGCGACTAAAGTGGAGGCTCTTCCGTCGTGGTGTAGGGATCATTATGTTCATATGGTTGATCCCTCCATACTACTCATTGCTATTTTTTAGTATACTTGTTTCACAAGATCTACTGCAGCCTGTTGTTATTTAGGTTATAGGTTTATGTTACCTCATACCTATGCACTCTACGATAGTTTACAATTGAGTCTTTTGTCTCTTTATCTAAGTCAGTTAGTAACTTTTTGATAAATAGACTTAGAATCTTTAGATTAAATTCCTATACGGATTTTAACTTCAGGTTCTTATTTAGCTAAGTAATCATTTGAGCCTCTGGAAACAGTAGTTTTCAAATTCTGACCTTTTAGACAGTAATTATGTTGGTTTCTCTTTTACTGTAGAGTCAGTGAGTTTCATGCACTATCGATGGATGATTGTCACTTTCATAGTTTCGGAATCAATACTTCCGTTACTATTTAGGTTGGATTGTTGCATAAGAGTTAGGCTCCTATTATCCGGAACCTATTATTTTAAGGTCCTTCCGTCTTCGTATGGGCATAGGCCTTTACTCTTTCCGGGTACAGTTTATGTATTTATAAACAGATATCTGTTTATTACAAGGGCGTAAGCTTCTTCTGTCTTTGATGTCTAGTAGAAGGACGTTACGCTCCATTTTATTGTTAATGGATTCTATTAACTAGCGTACTGCTTATGGTATATCATTGGCTTAGCAGTTGTGCTTAAGATTTCGGCTCATGAAGTAAGAGTTCTTCTACTTCTTGGGCTTACATTAATAGTGTTCTATCATAGATTTTTGAAGGCTGCTCATTGCGCTCAGCCATCCATTCATGAATTTTATCTCAGAAATATCGAGTCCATTTCTGGAGGCCTCTATTGTTAGGTCTATTATCTACTGCTTAGAATGTCATTCACTTAACAGTTGCTACTATAGCTAGGTAGGCTGTCTGTTTCGGCAGTGTCTCCGTTCGGCTGCCCTCTTCGCTCTGGGCTATTTGACCCAGGGCAAGAAAAAGGGGGGGGGGAGGGTGTTCCCTTGGGTCACCTGTTTTTACTATGAAAACAAGGGGATACCTCCTCCGGAGTTAGTAATTCTGAGCTGTTATTGGGATGGTTGTTTAGTGAGAAGTTTAAGTTTATAAAATTCATTCAAGTCTTAGTTTTTAAAGTATAGCTTTTGAATATTGCATATGTCAACGGACATGATTATGCAATTCTCACACACTTTTAGGAGTATAAGAGTCTCTATTCTCTAGACTTACTTTATTATTGGCTTACTTTAAAAATTATTAGTATAAGGATTATTGGATATTAATAGAGTACATGGATGTATGAAGCTCAATTTTTGGAAGGTGTTGTATCTTTCTAATTTATCATAAATAAGAAAGATACATGTAAGGCCTATTACTTCTTTTCCCTACAGGGGATGACTCTATTTTATTTTATTGAGCGTATTCCATTTTGCTCTATGTCCTTGGCCCTCCAGCCTTTTTACTATTCAGCTATGTCTGGGTCATTGGTACAGTATAAAAATGTTAAAAAATTTATAGTAATTTATATATTTTTTATACTTACCAATGACCCAGACGGGGATGGCCCTCCCAGGAGTTGGGAACTCTTGCCTCCCCGCTGAGTACATAGCGCTTACCAGGCACTGGTTATTAGAATGATAAATGGCGCCAATTTCGGAACGTCCTTGACACTGCGCATGCGCAGTAGGGGCGAAGTGTGGAGGGCCTCTCAGGACATGTTTTCTTTAGTTTTAGATGCAAATTTTGGGGATTGGGGGGCAAAATTTGTGTTTGGCCCTATATTTTAAGAGTTAGCACCAGCTATGTCTGGGTCATTGGTAAGTATAAAAAATATATAAATTACTATAAATTTTTTAACTTTCATTGAATTTTATTTATATTTTCCGATTTCGCGCATGATTTTTGAAATCGTTTCTGCGAGGTTCGGACATAAAATTTTTCGGTTGATAAATTTGGACAGGATTTCTTCACTCTGTTGAGGGCTGAATTTCTGTTTTTTAGGTCTCTGTCGGCCGTCTGGGTTCTGTTGTGTTCCCACCGGTTCTTTTTTCTGCCTCCTTCTCTCGTAGTTGGGGGTGTTCTTCTACTTTCTGTATCTGTTGAGTTCACCTTTTTCTTCTACTGCTCTCACCTCTGTTATTTCCAGTTCTGTTCCTTTAGGGCAATTCCTTTTGCCCTCGCTTTTGGTGCGTTCTCGTGGCTGTTCCTCCCTCACCCGTGGGGGGAGGGGGGAATGCTGTCGTTTCAGGGCCTCCCAACTCGACCACATCGAGTTATACCTCTCTGTGGGGGATGTTCAGCTCCTCCCGCACCCACAGTGGGGGGGGGGGGGGGGGGGAGTCACTGTCGTTTTGGGGCCTCCGGACATGACCAAGTCTCGTGAGAGTTATACCCCAATGATGGGGGATGTGCAGCTCCTCCTGCACCTGTGGGGTGGGGGGTGGGGTGGAGAATTCTGTCATTTTGGGGCCTCCCAACACGACCACATCTGGTGAGAGTTATTCCCCCTCCGTGGGGGATGTGCAGTTTTTTACCGTGGTGGATACTGCAGGAGCTGTTGGATGTCTGGTGAAGAGATGCCTGGTTCCGGGACTATGCGCCCTCTCCATTCAACATCTGAGGCTGTCACTAGGGTTGTGACGCCGAGCTAGGTTGCTCTCTCCCCTTTTCCGCCAGTTTCATCAGCTCCCATTGTATCTGCTGCTACTGCTTTTCCATCTACAACGTCATCGGTCACATTTTAGCCAGCCTCGGCTTATCCCTGCAGAGGTCTGTAGTGTGGTTATGGGTTATCGGCCTCAGCCTTCCCTAACTTCAACTCGACGAAGTGGCTGCCAACCAAACCCCCTGCTGTGTCCTCTCAGCCGTTGAGCACAGCAGTTTTATCCCTGCAGGGGTCTGCACAGGTGTCTGGTAGTGTTGACGTGGGGTATCGGCCTCAGCCTTCCCTAACTTCAACTCGGCGAAGTCGGAAGTGGCTGCCGACTGAACCCCCTGCTGTGTCCTTTCAGCTGTTGTGCACAGCAGTTTTATCCCTTTAGGGGTCTGCAGAGGTGTCTGGTAGTGTAGACGTGTGGTATTGGCCTCAGCCTTCCCTGACTTCAACTCGGCAAAGTCGGAAGTGGCTGGCGACCGAACCCCCATGCTGTGTCCTCTCAGCCATTGAGCACAGCAGTTTTATCCCTGCAGGGGTCTCCAGAGATGTCTGGTAGTGTAGACGCGGGGTATTGGCCTCGGCCTTCCCTGGCTTCAACTTGGCGAAGTTGGAAGGGGCTGCCGGCCGAACCCTCTACTGTGGTCTCTCAGCCGTTGAGGCCACCATGAGCTCCGTGGCGTTTCCGTCCACGCACTCTGGTCCCATGGCCAGTTTTGTGTGACCAACGCTTTTTGAGCAGCCTGGACCTTCTGTCCCGTAGAGGTCCATGGTGACTCTCCTGAGTTTCCGCTCTGTTGATCCTCGGGGTATGTGATATCCCAGTACACATGTGCCTTCACATGTTTTCTGCTGCAGCCCGTCGCCCCACGTCGGGTGTATTTGAGGATCGTGACCCTTCGCTGGTAAATGGGTCAGGAGTGAAGCCACTTTGTCGGTTCGTTCCCACGTTGTACCATTCCAACAGTCAGTGAGCTTAGTGAGGCCCTCTCCTTGCTCACTTAGGTTCTGCCCAAGGGCCTTTTCCATTGCTTCCAGCGAGGCTACGAGTGGTTTCCGGACACCCCCTGTGGCACCGCCTCCCGGGATTGGAAACAGGCCGCTTTCTGATCGCCCTGGTGTGCCTACACCATAGGAGGCATCGGCTGGTTTGCCCATGATGGGCTATGTGTCTTCTGAGTCATGGGATGAGTCCGACATTCCTGACGTCGAGAGCCAACAGTCTTCTGACTTGGGTGCAGCTCTTGACTTTGTGTTTGGGTTCCTTCCAGGTCTCAAACCGTCAAACCAGCTGACAGTGTCAGCCCAGCTGCGATCATCAGTCGCACGCCTACAGCCTGTGGAGCAACCTGCTTCTGGGCACCTTCGACCGTGCCTGTCAGTACAGGTGCAGGTGGTTGAAGCATTTACAGCTTTGAACTCTAAGCTGAGTTCCAAGGCTATGAAGACGTCGTTCTTCATCAGGGTTGACACTTTTTTTGCTTCTGGTGCTTTATCGTTCCTACGATTTCGCCAATCTGTCAGTCTGCCAGACTTTGACGGTCTTGGATCAGGGCTCCAACTCCTAAGCTATATGGAGACTCTGGAGTCCATGTTGGGCTTATTGGGAGAGATGATGGAATGCTTTCTCTCTTTGATCACGTCGTCTCTGCTTTACTGCTTAAATGCGCCCAGATGAGTTTGACGACGAACAGGTTTTTGTTTTGTGTGTGCTGTTCAAGGCGCTCATGCATCTTCTCACACACATGCTTGTAACACGGCTAGCTTGGAATTAGTTCGCAGGTATGCTGTATGCTGTGTTGGACACAAGACATTCCCTTCTTGAGGGCAGTTTGCTGCTCTTCGATCTGCCTCTATCGGCGGGTCTGCGACTATTCCATGGTTCCGTGGCAACAGTCCGGGATGACTCCCTTTGTCATTCCATTGATCTGCTGCTGCTTAGTCATCTTGATCAGCCTTCTGTTGGAGGCAGGCGCTGTCCAAAGCCTAACAAGTACCCTTCTTCTTCCTCTGCGAAGCTAAGGGCTGATCCTCCTGCCGCCACTTCTACTCACTCACAGGGTAAGGTAGGCGTTGGCGGTAGTCACCTCGATTTCGTCCCAAGTTGAGGCATTCCACTCAGTCGAGAGTGCCTCTTCCAACATGAGTCCCTTTCAACATTACACCCTGGGAACTTTTGATCACGGAGATAGGCAATCTCCTGTCAAAGGGGGCGATCACGGTCATCAAGAACTTTCTTTCAGTGGGATTTTATTCCCGCCTGTTCTTGGTGCCAAAGAAGGATGGCCGACTCAGATAGGTTATCGATCTGAGTATTCTGACGCAGTCTATCATTGCTCCTCAGTTCAACATGGAGGCTTTCAGATCGGTTCGCCGCTCCATTCCTCAGGATGTTTTTCCAGTTCAAGGCCATGCCCTTTGGCCTCGACCTGGATCCTTGGGCCTTCACCTGTCTGATGTCGCATGTATTAGTCTTACATCGCACACAGTCCAGGGTGTCTTCTTCAGCTTATCTAGTTGATATCCCCAGAGGCAATCCAATGCTGCTTTTCTGGAGTCTGATGTCATCACACTGTTGAGCCTACTCACGTCACTTGGGTTCAGAGTCAACGAAGTCGGACCTGGTCCCTTCTCTGTCGTTTTGTCATCTGGGATGGACTTCATCAGCTCGGAGTCTTCCCTGACTGCTTGGTCTCTGCGTTTCGGTGACGGATCTCATTCCTCTCTCCAACACTTGTTAGAGGCCGAATGTCGATCCTGTGGTTCTGGTGCTTCTTTTACCGGAGTCTCTTCCTCATCACCTTCTCCTCTGACAAATGTTCAGTGGGTTATGCACGTAGTTCCGTTGGACTTTCCCACGTCCGATCGTGTTCCGACGGCTGTCGCCAGCGATCTCAGATGGTGTGTGACGTTGGATCCTCTCTTTTCCTTCATGGGTCATGGGACTAGGATCTAGCAGCTGTTCACGTCAACCAGAAGGAGCTTCTTGCTCTTCTTCTGAGTTTCCGGCAGTGGATCCCCCCGCTTTTCGAATTGTCATGTCCTTCTGTGGTCTGACAATTCTACGGTGGTTGTTTACATTTGGAACCAGGGCGGCACACACTATGTTCCCATGTATGAATTGGTTCAGGATCTTCTACTGCTCGCTCAGGATGTCAACGCTGGAGTGGCGGTTCGTCACTTTCCCGGTTGTCTGAACTTCCTAGCCGACTCCCTGTCCCGACGGGGCAGGTGCTTTTCCACCGAGTGGATGCTCCACATGGTGCTGTTCCAGTCTCTTTGCAATCTCTGGTATCGTCCCCACATCAATCTCTTTGCAACTCAGAACCATCAGGTGAACACTTTCGTGTCCCGTGTCCAGATGCTCTGGCTTTCGCCGTGGACGCTCTGTCCATCCTTTGGAATGGTCTTGTCGGCTACGCCTTCCTGCCGCTTCCGATTCTGCCTCAGGTTCTAGCCCAGATATGAACCTGCAGTTGTCGAATCCTTTCGATCGCACCCCTGTTGCCTCAGTTGGTGTGGATCAATCTGCTCTGCTCTCTGTTAGCGGCGGTTCTGGCATGTCTCCCTCTACATTGCGACTTTCTTTGCCAAGGTTGCCCGAGGAGGTTTCAAGTTGACCCGACTTCATTGTGCCTTCGCATGTATTATATCAGGTCCTATCTCCTCTGTAGTGGTTTTTTCGAGACGAGCAGTGGAGTTGCTTTTCTTCTTCAAGGAGGCACTCACTCCACTGGTTTAGCCTCTGCGGCTAAGTGGAAGGTTCTTCTGTCGATGGTGTGCGATCACTCTGTTGCTTCTGTCACTCCTTCGATCACACCGTTTGCAGAGTTTCTGGTATTTGTTTGATTCTGGGGGTCTCCAGCAATGGGTACCAGTCCATGCTTCAGAGACCTTTTTCATATGTGGGACAGCGTCGTATTGGCACTCATCCTTGCCTCTCCAAGCTTGTTCTGCACTTTTCCTTGAAAAGGCCTAGGACTTTGCAGTTTACTCCAAGATGGACACTTTCTTGGGTGCTGCTCTGCTTGGGGGGATATGCGTTTTATCACATGCCAGATCTCTCCTGAATCCATTTCTCGATGGATTTGTCTTGCTGTTTGTGCAGATTCTGCTCGTTTAGTGACTGGCAATTGTATTACCAATTGTTTTTCTGCCACGAGGTGCGTGCATTGTCTTCCTCTCAGGGCTTATACTAACTCCGTCATGTTGTCGGATGTTATGCTGGCAGTCCACTGGAGAAATGCTACCTTCTCCACTTATCTGCGACAGTTGCAGGAGCAGGCAGTGGACCTTTGTTCTACGGGCCCTCTTTCTTCTGCTCAGGCAGTTGTCTATCCCAGCCATTCAGCTTCTTACAAGGTCAGTTCCAGCTCCGTGCTGTTACTACCCTTTCTGTCTGTGCGTCGCACATCACCATATGTCTCATCTCTCATTGTCTTTTACTAATGTTTGTGATGCTATGGTTTGATAGGACTAGGGATTTCTTCCACTGTCCACGGTTCCAGTGCAATTGAGTTATGTGTGTGTTGGTTATGTGATCCCTCCATCCTATTGTCTATTCAGCCTGTAGTAAACAATTGTAAGGTAGGTTGATAAGAAATATAAATTTTATTGTAAATTTCCTTTCTTATCATACCTACCGCAATTGTTTATATGGAGGCCCTCCCGTCTTCTTATTTGGGTAAGAATCCTTCCTCCCCGCTGATCACATAACTCCTATGTTGGCGGACTCAAAAGAATGATTAATTGATGACTGCTTGCGCCCTGGTTAACAGAAGTCGTGGTATTGTACTAAGGGAAGAGTGTCCCCTATTGGGTGTGCGCCGATGGTGCTTGACCCAGTTTTAGCTTATTTTTTTTCATGGTGTTTTTTACACCACTTTTCTTTCCCAAATCTCTTGGGAAAGATTAAAATAGAGAGTATTTTATCTGAGTTAGGGTCTTCCACTGTAGTGCAAGCCTGTAGTAAACAATTGCGTTAGGTATAAGAAAGGAAATTTACTTATTATTTATTGGTGTTTAAAGTCACATATTTCTGCACAATGGCTAACCATGACATGACAGTTTTACGGGTAGAGGAAGCCGGAGTACCCGGAGAGAACCACCGAGCAACGGCGAGCAACTGTCAGCTCCCCAACATACCAACTCCACACAAGCAGGGTTAGCATTGGTTGAAGACAAGTGCACCATCGACGTGCAGTACGCCTTAGTACACAGCGTCACCGTGCCCCCACGTGGGAAATGGGGGTGAAGTGTCTTGCCCAAGGACACAATGCGGTTGCCGCAAGTGGAATTCGAACCGAGGACCTCTCGGCTTGCAGCCTGCACCTCTACCAACTGAGCCACCGCGCCCCCAGGAAATTTACTATAAAATTTATATTTTTACAGAGTTTCTGGAGTTTTATTTTGTTTCTTTTCAAAAAGCTGCCATATTTTTACACAGTAACCAATGGCCCAGACATAGCTGGTGCTAACTCTAAAATATCCAGGGCCAAACACAAATTTTGCCCCCCAAACCCAAAAATTTGCATCAAAAACCGAAAATTTAATGTCCTATGTGGCCCTCCATACGTTTGACATCTGCGTATGCGCAGTGTCCAGAAAGTACCGAAATTGCTGCCAAATATCATTCCTTGTTTGGCCCTCTGTCAGATATCAACAAACTGACTTTTGTGCTTTTAAATCTCTGTTTCTTTTCAACCTACTCACAGTTGTTTACAATTGGCTGTAACATAAGTGCAAGCCCTACTTCGGAACTAACTCAAGCTTTTAGAATCTTTTCCAAACGAGTTGGAAAAGTACTAGAGTGCAAAAGCACGAAAAAGATCGAAAAAAGGGTCGAGCGAGACCAGCGCTCGAAATTACAGGTACTCTCTCTGCACACCTCTTGCGTTTACCGAGCGCATGCGCAACAACCGTGACGTCAATTCCTTTATTTTCCGCCATTGTACATGGTCGGAAATTTTTGTGACTCATGCTAAATTATGCTGTTTATTCTTCGTGAACAACTTATTCTACATATTTAGTGTGCTAGTGGATTGTATCCTTTTATCAAGCTACCAAGTTATTATTAATTAATGTTAATTTGTATTTTTATTGCTTGTCTCTTCACACTTTATCTTGTCTTTCCCCCACGTGTGAACACGACCTTCGTGCTGTTTTCCGTCAGCGGGAAGCTTGATTATTTTGATATAATGCCTAAGACTTTTCCTTGTACCTCTTGCTTGCAGGTGAAGCATGTGGACGACTCTCATGCCACATGTGTCACTTGCAACAATTGCACTCAGGCCCATTCATGTGGTATTTGTGGGGTTTGATCCTCTAAATTCTGGGCTTCTGTGAACAAGGTGGTTCTTTCCAGAGCTAGAACCCCTCGTTCCCGGGGTAAGGGTAGCCGTGCCGTAGCAGACATTTCTGCTGGTGCACGTGGTTACTCTGTCACACAGGATTCGGATCTGCCTTCTGTGGCGAGTTCCTCTGCAACTGTTGGCGGTGTTAGTTCAGTGATACCTGACGAGGAGACCGTGGTCTCTTTGTCTTCTGATGTCACTATTGAGGCGTCTGTTTTCGTTGAGAGCTTTTCCGAGGTCAGCTCGGTGACCCTTTCCGATCTGCCTCCTACACCGTCGACCGTTGTTGAGGAAGTTGCTACTCCAGATCCTATTCTGTCTGATGGTGGCTCTTCCATCTCCTGTGACCGAGGCTGTATCTGCTGGTGTGTCTGTGTGTTCTCAGCCTCCCCCAGCCTCACGGTGGGGTTGTGCGGGTTTGCTGTCTGCTCCGTCTCATCTGGCTAGGTTTGCTCCTAGTCGGTTGAGCCGGCCGGTCGCTTCGGCAGCGATTCCTCGTCCCTCGAGTGAATCGTTTATCGTTCCACCTTCCCCTGCTAGTGTGCCGCCTAGCGGGATGGTGTTGGGACGTTGGCATCCAGGGCCTGCTGTTCGGCAGTGGTCAGTGACAGCCCCTGTTAGCTGTCACTCTCGGAACCTTCCTCCGGTGATTCCTCACTGTGTTCCGAGTCTGGGTGTCGATCGATGCTTGCCGTCGGTCTCAGAGGATAGGCAGTTGGGGCTGTCTGCTGCGCAGAGGCCAATGACAGGTTCCTGTCATTCTTGGGACAATCCTCCGGTGTCTTCTCACCGTGTCCTAGGTCCAGCTACCGATCGACGTGCGCCGTCGGTCTCTTTAGAGGATTTGCAGGCAGGACCTTCTGTTTCGCAGAGGTCAGTGATGGCCCCTGGGCGTCACAATCGGGACTATCCTCCGGTGTCTTCTCACCGTGTCCCTATTCTGTCTGCCGATCGACATTCGACCAGAAGGGTCCGTTGGGAGGAAACTCCGTCGGGCGATTCTGCTGCGACGGATTCTCAGGGTGACCTGCGCCAGGCCGTTTTGGCGCTCAGCCGGTTGCTTTCTGGCAACCCTCAAGTTGGCCTCCCTGTGCCTCCTGAGGCACAACCTCCTTTGGTCGGTTGCCGAGATGTCTCGCCTGGCCCCTTGAATACTGCACAGTATTCACAGGAGGTTTCTGCTGGTCAGCCCGAGTTGGGCTACGTCTCCTCTGCTACGGAGGATGACGAGTATCTTGAAGGTGATGGGCCCCCCTCGTCAGTCTTGGGGCAGGCTTTGGATTTTGTCTTTGGCTTATTGCCGGACGTTCAACCTTCCGACCAGCCTTCTGTGACCGTCCGGCCGCGGTCCACTGTGGAGCGCCGTAACCCTGTTGAGCCTTCTAGCTCCGGGGCTTTGCGTCCTCTGCAATCGGCTCAGGTTGTTGAGTCCTTCCAGGGCTTAGACGCCAAAATGCATTCTAAGGCCTTCAAGGGTTCCTTCTTTTCTAGAGCTGATGCCTTTCTGCCTCCTTCGCGGTTTCGTGTGTACGATTCCGTCTCTCCACCAGTCTTCCAAGGGATGACTACTGTGGATGAGGATTCTTCTTCCCTCGGGTTGACAAAGCCTAAGTCGGCAGTTCTCCCGATGTCGGTAGTTGAGTCTATGGTGGGCCTGTCCCGAGAGATGCTGGGTATGTTATCTCTCGCGGACCATGTCGTCGCTGCTCTGGATGAATATTTTCCACCAGGGGAGTTTGATGATGCTCAGGCGCCTTTTTGCGTTCTGTCACAGGCTCTTATGAACTTGACACACGCTCACGCCTGTAACATGGCTAATTTGGAGCTGGCACGCCGGGATGCGGTGTTGGATTCTTTACCATCCCTTCCTTCTGAGCAACGTGCTGTTCTGAGGTCTGCCTCTTTGGTGGGACCTCAGTTGTTCCATGGTTCCATGGAAGCTGTTCGTGGCGAAGTTCTTCATCATTCGAAGGACCAGCTTTTGCTGAGACAGCTTGACCAACCTGCTGCTGCGGGTGGGGGTCATTCCAGGCCCGCCAAGCGTGCTGCTGCGTCTGCCTCGTCTGCGACGTCTGCTACGCCTTCGGCTCCGTCTGCTCCTTCTGCTCATAAGAAGCGCCGACGTGGCCAGGCTCGCTGGCAGCCTCAGGCTGGAAAGTCTCAGGACTCTGTCACTTCCCGAGGTGGTTTCTCCTCTCGGGGGCCTCGTCGAGGCCGCAAGTGAAGGTTCTCACCTCGATTCGCCTCCAGTCGGGGGAAGGCTGTCGCTGTTTTACGACCGTTGGACAGAGATAACGTCGGACTCTTGGGTCCTCGGCGTCATTCAATACGGTCAGCGACTGTCCTTCCATCGGCACCCCAGTTTATCTTGGGTGCCCCTCCCGACTCAAGTCCCTTCCGATTCTCTGCGTCGGGACCTTCTGGTGCAGGAGATCAACAATCTCCTCACCAAAGGGGCGATCAAGGTGGTCAGGAACACCCTTTCACCGGGGTTTTACTCGAGACTTTTCTTGGTGCCGAAGAAAAACGGCCAATATCATCCTGTCATCGATCTGAGTACCCTGAATGAGTACATAATAGCTCCTCGTTTCAGTATGGAGACTTTCCGGTCGGTTCGACGTTCAGTTCATCAGGGCGATTTTGCGGCCAGTATCGACCTGAAGGATGCCTACTTCCATGTACCCATTCATCTGGCATCACGGAAATACCTTCGGTTCTTGTTTCGGGATCGAGTTTTTCAATTCAGAGCTCTCCCATTCGGTTTGAACCTGGCTCGGGCCTTCACCCGACTGATGTCACAGGTGCTTGCTTTTCACCGCACTCAGTCGGCAGTGACTTCGTCAGCCTACCTAGACGACATCCTCCAACGGCACCACGATGCTGCTGTTCTGGAGTTCGATGTCCGGCAGTTTCTTTGCCTGCTAGCGTCGCTGGGTTTCAGAGTCAATCGCGAGAAGTCGGATCTTCTTCCTTCTCAGCGATTCCATCATTTGGGGATGGATTTCGACACTCTTCACAATGTAGTGTCGGTCCCCCAGGCTCGGGCGACGATTCTTTCCGCCTTGACTCGGGACCTGCTTCAATCTTCCTCGGTCTCGGCCGGGACTTTCCTCAGTCTCTGCTTTGTCACCTCCGCCCTTGGGCAGATATTCCCTGGCTGACACAGGGTGTTCCTTTGGATCGTCCTTTGGCCGATCGCATCCTTACTGCGGATGCCAGCGATCGGGGCTGGGGTGCGACGTTGAATCCTCTCGGTCTACCTACTCACGGAGAGTGGGACAGCGAGCAGGTGGGCCTTCATATCAACCAGAAGGAGCTCCTTGCTCTTCTGTTGAGTTTTCGGCTTTGGATCCCTCATCTGTCGGACCATGTTGTCCTACTTCTTTCGGACAATTCGACAGTAGTGGCCTACATACGGAATCAAGGAGGCACACATTCGATTCCCATGTATCGGCTGTCTCGGGATCTTCTTCTGTTGGCGCGGGATGTGAACGCTCGGGTGTCCATTCGACACATTCCCGGGCGTCTCAACGTCCTAGCAGACTCCCTGTCCTGACGCAACAGTGTCCTTCCAACCGAATGGATGCTACATCGGTCGGTGTTTCAGGCGATTTGCGAGCAGTGGGGCCGTCCTCAGGTCGACCTTTTCACTACTCGCTGGAATCATCAGGTAGAGACCTTTGTCTCCCCTTGTCCAGATCCTCTGGCATTTGCAGTAGATGCTCTGTCTCTGGACTGGACAGGTTGGATCGGCTATGCCTTTCCTCCTGCACCGATTCTTCCTCAAGTATTAGCGAAGATTCGTGCTTGCAGTTGCAGGATCATTCTGATCACACCCCTGTCTCCACAGAGGGTGTGGATCAATCTGCTGCGGCCTCTATTGGCCGATCAACCGATTCGTCTACCTCTACGTCGCGATCTTCTTTCACAGGGTCGTCCCAGGAAGTATCACAACAACCTGGCGAGCCTGTCCCTTCACGCCTGTCTTTTATCAGGTCCAGTCTCCGTCGTAGAGGTTTTTCGAGACGATCAGTGGAGTGCATTTCTGCATCGCGGCGACATTCCACTGGCATGACTTATGCCGCCAAGTGGAAGGTTTTCTGCCGCTGGTGTGCAGATCACAATGTGAATTACCGTGATCCGTCAATCGCTCAAATTGCGGATTTTCTGGTTTTTCTTTTTGACTCCAAGGGCCTCCAGCCTATTACGATTAAGGGCTATCAGTCTATGCTGTCTGATACTTTCTCTTATGTGGGAAAGTGGTGCATCGGTCGTAATCTTTTTCTCTCCAAACTTATTCGGCACTTTTCTTTGAAGAGGCCTCGAGTTTTGCGTCTTACACCCAAGTGGAACTTGGCATGGGTGTTGCACTGTTTGGAGGGGGCGCCATTCGAGCCTTTATCTGAGACCAACATGCGTTTTCTCACCTATAAGACGACTTTTCTTCTAGCGTTTGCTCGTCGAGTCAGTGAGCTTCATGCGCTATCTGTTGATTCTGCCTTCTTCCGAAATGAGGCTAACAGTGTCACCTTCACTACTGATTGCTCTTTTCTGGCTAAAAATCAGCTTCCTGATTCGGTACCTCCTCCCATCTGCATTCGGGCTCTCTCTGCTGTAGATGGCCGAAGGCCTCTTCTTTGTCCTGTTCGTGCGATCAAGACTTACATTACTCGCACTCAGTTCATTAGGAGGGGTCGGAAGAGATTCTTTCTGTCTCTCATTCCTAAGAGGCAGTCTATCTCTTCCCATTCTATTTCCAGGTGGATCTGTCTTGCAATCAAGCTGGCTTATTCTCGCTTGTCTGCGTCGGATCTTGTTTCGAACCGGCTTAATGCTCATGAGGTTCGTGCCGTTTCTACATCCTGGGCGTTCTCCAATTCTGTTTCGCTCCGGGATGTTATGAATGCGGCTTACTGGAGGAATGCTTCTACCTTCTCCTCCTTTTATCTCTGCCACCTTCAACAGCAATCTGAGGACCTTTATTCTTTAGGCCCTCTCGTTGCTGCTCAGGCTGTTGTGCACCCTCGTTAAAATTGTTTTTGTCGAGGTTGCGCTTCGCTCAGCCTTGTTCTTTTTAGGTGCCTTCTCTCTATCTTCATTACAGGTTTTCGTTTTTGTTCTCTGCCATCCTTGCTTTCGTTCTGCTACTCTTGTTGGTATTGGTTATGTGATTCACCTCCTCCTATTGTTTATTCAGCCAATTGTAAACAATTGTGAGTAGGTTGAAAAGAAATTAAAATTTTTTAGTAAATTTTGTTTCTTAACATACCTACCACAATTGTTTACCGGAGGCCCACCCTCCTTGGGGATATCTTTGATATCGATGCCTCCCAGCTAAATCACAAACTTCTCGTTGGCGGAAATACGGAATTGACATCACGGTTGTTGCGCATGCGCTCGGTAAACGCAAGAGGTGTGCAGAGAGAGTACCTGTAATTTCGAGCGCTGGTCTCGACCCTTTTTTCGATCTTTTTCGTGCTTTTGCACTCTAGTACTTTTCCAACTCGTTTGGAAAAGATTCTAAAAGCTTGAGTTAGTTCCGAAGTAGGGCTTGCACTTATGTTACAGCCAATTGTAAACAATTGTGGTAGGTATGTTAAGAAACAAAATTTACTAAAAAATTTTAATTTTAATGATGCCAGACACAGATCAATGATGATTGTGGTGGATCAGAGGAAAGAATAGAATCATGGAAAAAAGAAACAGTGTTTTTTTATGTTCAGGGCTGTAACTTTATAATTTTTTTACAAAATTATTTCTTGTTCCCCATTTTTGGGGCATGGCCTGAAATTATCATTCTTCCTAATGATTTTGCCACTGTTTGTTAAGTGTTCCTTCCCTATCCTTCCCTGAAGCCCTCCAGTTAAACTCCCAGGCTTTTTGGCTTTTTTATTGAAATTTTTTTATTAAATTTCTTGGGAGTTTAACGTTTTTCACAGAATGTTTATTCTGTTTATCCCCATGGTTATGCCCTCACCCTAGGGGTGTTTAGGCATTTGTGGTCATGCATCATCCATCTGATGTATCGTATTTTCTTCTGATGAAGATCTTGCTTTGCATCGGATAGTGTTAAATCTGTTACTGACTTCGGGCCATATTTTTAGTAGCCTGGAGTCTTGTTTCCGGTTTTTCTGTGGCGTTGTTTACTAGTGTAAGTGTGGACTAGTGTAAGATACATACTAGTTTCCAATAGTGTTGCCTTAATTTTTGGCCGTGAAAAAAAAATTTTCTCCACACTTGGGCTCTATCGGGATCCATTTGGGCTCAGGGTTCCTTTGGGAACTTGGGCTCATGTCAAATTTTTTCGCAATTTTTGTTTAAATCTTTTTCGAATCATTGTTTGATTAATTGTTTTGATGTATCTTTTTCAGTATTTTGGGAGTTAGTGCGAGTACTGTTGACTTTCATGTTTATTTAAAATGAAAGCTTATTGTTCAAATTGTAATTCGAGGAAGTCTTCCTCAGATTCCCATGAATTTTGTGTTTCTTGTAGTCATTGTACTCACACTAATTCCTGTGCTGCTTGTGTCACTTGGGATGACAAATGTTGGAGACGTGTATCACGGTATGTTGTTAGCGATGAGAGGACAATGCCGGTCCTCTCACCGCACAGTCACTCTAGTTTTTAGCTTAACTTGACATAGTCAAGATAAGCTAATCCCATCACGCGTGCGGAAGTCTGTTTGTCTGTGAGTCTGTTAGTCTGTGAGTCTGTGACGTTTGTTCACATTTTCCTTTAGCACGGGCTACACCCCGCAGTTCTTGTCTGATCGTCACGGAATTTCTTATGCAGGTTTGAGGTCATGTCTAGATGAGAACGTCCGCTTTTGGTCGCGATTGGGCAACCGGTATGGCTGCCCGAGCCCAAAACCCGAAAACCATTAGCACAGTCTACAGGTCGTATTTATGAAGGGATTTCATTGTAACTTGGTAGGATGCCTCTGTATAATGCCTAGATGAGAACGTCCCCTTTTGGGCATGATCTATCAACCGTGATGGCTGCCCAAGCCCGAAACCCAAAAACTTTTAGCACAGTCTGCAGGTCATGTTTAATGTGGAGGGATTTCATTGTAACTTGGTAGGATGACTCCTTATGATGTCTAGATGAGAATATCCCCATTTGGGCATGATCTGCCAACCGTGACGACTGCCCGAGCCCAAAGCCCGAAAACCTTTAGCACAGTCTACAGGTCATATTTATTGAGGAATTTCATTGTAACTTGGTGGGTTGACTTCATACAATGTCTAGATGAGAAAGTCCCCTATTGGACATGATTGGGCAACTGTGACAGCTACAGGAGCCCGAAAACCTTTAGCATAGTCTAGAGGTCATATTTATGAAGGGATTTCATTGTAACTTGGCAGGATGACTTCAAATAATGTCTAGATGAGAACGTCCCATTTTGATCGCGATCATGCAGCCTTGATGGGTGCCCGATCCCAAAAACCTTTAGCATAGGCAAAAGGTCATATTTATGGAAGGATTTTATTGTAACCTGTTAGTTTGACTCCATATAATGCCTAGATGATGACATCCCCTTTTGGTCGTGATTGGTCAGTTGTGATGGCTACAAGTGCCCGAAGCCCGAAAACCTTGAGCACAGTCTGCAGGTCATATTTATGAAGGGATTTCATTGTAACTTCTTAGGATCACTCCAGATGATGCTCAGATGAGATTGTCCCCTACGGTTGCGATCATTCACCCATGATGGCTGCCCGAGCCCGAAGCCCGAAAACCTTTAGCACAGTCTACAGGTCATATTTATGAAGGGATTTCATTGTAACTTGGTAGGTTAACTTCATATAATGTCTAGATGAGAGCATCCCCTTTTGGACATGATTGGGCAACTGTGACGGCTAAAGGTGCCCGAAGCCCAAAAACCTTTAGCACAGTCTACAGGTCATATTTATGAGGGATTTCATTGTAACTTGGTAGGATGACTCCAAATAATGTCTAAATGAGAACATCCCCTTTTGATCGCGATCATTCAGCCTTTATGGGTGCCCGAGCCCCAAAACCTTTAGCATAGGTAAAAGGTCATATTTATGGAAGGATTTCATTGTAACCTATTAGGTTGACTCCATATAATGCCTAGATGATGACATCCCCTTTTGGTCATGATTGGTCAGCTGTGATGGCTACAAGTGCCCGAAGCCCAAAAACCTTGAGCACAGTCTACAGGTCATATTTATGAAGGGATTTCATTGTAACTTCATAGGATCACTCCAGATGATGCTCAGATGAGATTGTCCCCTTTGGTTGCGATCATTCAACCATGATGGCTGCCGAAGCCCGAAAACCTTAAACACAGTCTACAGGTCATATTTATGAAGGGATTTCATTGTAACTTGGTAGGTTGACTTCATATAATGTCTAGATGAGAACGTCCCCTTTTGGACATGATTGGGCAACTTTGACGGCGGCTGGGGGCACGGTGGCTCAGTTGGTAGAGGTGCAGGCTGCAAGCCGAGAGGTCCTCGGTTCAAATCCCACCTGCGGCAACCACGTTGTGTCCTTGGGCAAGACACTTCACCCCCATTGCCCATGTGGGGGCACGGTGACGCTGTGTACTAAGGCGTACTGCTCGTCGATGGTGCACCTGTCTTCAACCAATGCTAACCCTGCTTGTGTGGAGTTGGTATGTTGGGGAGCTGACAGTTGCTCGCCGTTGCTCGTGGTTCTCTCCGGGTACTCCGGCTTCCTCCACCCGTAAAACTGTCATGGTCATGATTAGCCATTGTGCAGAAATATGTGACCTTAAACACCAATAAACAGGGACTAGCCTAGGGGGGAATTTTAGGGAGACTTTAAGTCTCCCTCCAGAAAAAATAGGGAGACTGCAGAGTCATGTAGGGAGACAAGTGCAAGTGGGGAAAATTAAGAATATTCATGTACCACCCCCGCCGCCCCTTCATATTTTCAATTTATGGTCCTCCATTAACGTACAAATAATCCAGGTCCAGTTGTCTATGATGCATCTGTGCCAGGTTAAAAAATCACAATGTAATTATTGACTGAAAATCCCCCACTGCTACCTTCTCCTTCATGACCCCTCACCTCTTCTTCGTGCCAATCCCCCATCACCCTCCTGTGGTTGCCTTTCAACAAAGTCTACTAAGCTAATAATTTCCTAAGTCTGAAAGTGTGAACAGGACCAGATGTAAGAAGGTTGCTTGGGAGGTACTTTGTTAGTTAATAAACAAAATACATTCTGGGGTCGAGTATTTTGTAAAAGAAATGTCATTCCCCATCATTTTTATGGCATTCCAGTGTCATTCCGCGTCATTTCATGTCATTCCGATGTTTAGGAGGACCCTTTTTCAAGATCGTCCACATGCACACTTGTGTCCTGTACAAAACTTTTCTTGACATCACTAAAGCTTTTTTTCATGTGTTTCAATTCCATTCATGTTTTTCTGGGAATAGACAGCCCAACAGTTAACAGTCGTCAGCAAATCGAAATGAAAATAATGTGTTATAAAATACGTCCGTTGTGTATACATTTTCGGCATCCTAAGCGACGTAACCTACTTTCAAACTGGGTTGTTTTGTTGAGTCGCATAAGTCACCTATTTTCGTTTCGACACTTGAAGCTCCGACTGGAACGCAACAAAATAGAAATAAAAAAATCCGCCAAAAGCGACAATGGACAATTGCTTGTCGTGTGATTTCAAATAAATGGACGTTTATTTGACGAATTAAAATGCCCATTTATCACACTCGAGCACATTCGATTTTTGAAAATACTCGTTTTCATGTAAACCTCGCATCACTCAGTTCAGCCTTTTCTCATTTTGGCCAATTTTTAGAGGGCGACTTGTAATCGCCCCGACTATTTTTCTAGGCGACTTTGGGCTTAGAAGGGCGACTTAATCACCCTAGTTGCCCTCACGGCTGGTCCCTGCCAATAAATAATAATAATAACTTTGATGGCTAAAGGTGCCCGAAGCCCAAAAACCTTTAGCACTGTCTACAGGTCATATTTATGAAGGGATTTCATTGTAACTTGGTAGGTTGACTCCAAATAAGAACGTCCCATTTTGGCCGTGATCATTCAGCCTTGATGGGTGCCCGAGCCCAAAAACCTTTAGCATAGGCAAAAGGTTATATTTATAGAAGGATTTCATTGTAACATTGTTAGGTTGACTCCATATAATGCCTAGATGATGACATCCCCTTTTGGTCATGATTGGTCAACTGTGATGGCTACAGGTGCCCGAAGTCCGAAAACCTTGAGCACAGTCTACAGGTCATATTTATGAAGGGATTTCATTGTAACTTCACAGGATCACTCCAGATGAGATGTCCCCTTTGGCTGTGATCATTCAACCATGATGGCTGCCGAGTCCGAAGCCCAAAAACCTTTAGCACAGTCTACAGGTCATATTTATGAAGGGATTTCATTGTAACTTGGTAGGTTGACTTCATATAATGTCTAGATGAGAACGTCCCCTTTTGGACATGATTGGGCAACTGTGACGGCTTCAGGGGCCCAAAGCCCGATAACCTTTAGAACAGTCTACAGGTCATAATTATGAAGGGATTTTATTGTAGCTTGGTAGGATGACTCCAAATAGTGTCCTGATGAGAACATCCCCTTTTGGTCACGTTCATTTAGCCTTGATGGCTGACCGAGCCCAAAAACCTTTAGCATGGCTGTATGTCGTATTTATGGAAGGATTTCATTGTAACTTGTTAGGTTGACTCCATATAATGCCTAGATGATGACATCCCCTTTTGGTCGTGGTTGGTCAACTGTGATGGCTACAGGTGCCTGAAGCCCGAAAATCTTGAGCACAGTCTACAGGTCATTTTTATGAAGGGATTTCATTGTAACTTCATAGGATCACTCCAGATGATGTCCAGATGAGAATGTTCCCTTTTGGTTGCGATCATTCAACTATGATGGCTGCCCAAGCCTAAAGCCCGAAAACCTTTAGCACAGTCATCAGATCATATTTATGAAGGGATTTCATTGTAACTTGGCAGGTTGACTTCATATAATGTCTAGACGAGAACAGCCCCTTTTGGACACCATTAGGCAACTGTGTTGGCTACAGGGGCCCAAAGCCCGAAAATCTTTAGCACAGTCTACAGGTGATATTTATGAAGGGATTTCATTGTACCTTGGTAGGATGACTCTAAATAATGTCTAGATGAGAACGTCTCCTTTTGGTCGCGATCATTCAGCCTTGATGGCTGCCCGAACCCAAAACCTTTAGCATAGTCTATTGGTCATATTTATGGCAGGACTTCATTGTAACCCATAAGATTGACTCCATATAATGCCTAGATGATGATATCCCCTTTTGGTCGTGATTGGTCAGCTGTGACGGTTTCAGGGGCCCGATGCCCAAAAACCTTGAGAACAGTCTACAGGTCATATTTATGAAGGGATTTCATTGTAACTTTGGAGGATCACTCCAGATGATGCCCAGATGAGAATGTCCCCTTTTGGTTGCGATCATTCAACCATGATGGCTGCCAGAGCCCAAAGCCCAAAAACCTTTAGCACAGTCCACAGGTCATATTTATTAAGGGATTTCATTGTAACTTGGTAGGTTGACTTCATATAATGTCTAGATGAGAATGTCCCCTTTGGACGCAATTGGGAAACTGATGCCTACAGGGGCCCGAAGCCCGAAAACCTTTAGCACGAAAACCTTTAGCACAGTCTACAGGCCATATTTATGAAGGGATTTTAATGTAACTTGATAGGATGACTCATTTTGGAATAATTTCACTGTAACTTGGTAACTTTTGTTGATATACATTAACTGTGAGGGCCACATATATTAACTGTGAAGTCATATTAACCCACCCCTCAGATCTCTAGTACAGTGTACACCTCATATTATTTTTATCATAAACATAGCACACAGGGAACAGAAATGAACATATTCCCAATTATCACAATTCTTGTCTTATTTCATAATCCTTTCACAAACATTGAACATTATCCTTTTCATCAAACACAACACACAAGTTAAGCTACAGTGTCATTGACATTTTCATTCAGTTTCCATTTCAGAGGAATAAGAACATGGTGATGGTATTGTGACTCCGTCCGATAGTGTGCTTCCGTCGTCTTATAATGATAGTCAGTCAGAGCTAGTGGCTAAAGTGCTCTCAAATATTATTAGACAGGGCAATAAACCACGCGCCGGTGGTTACAAAGCCCTGCCACCAGCTAGCTCGACCAGTGAAGCAGTGGGCACCGCGACACCGGGTGTGTCCGTTGCAGTCGAGGAAAGGAAAACGGGTAGAGCGAGCACTATAATCTCTAATAATCCGGCTCACCCAGCGACTATGGAAAGGAGGAAGCCAGCAAGTTCGACGGTCAGCTCGGCGAGATCAAGCAGGACCGTGAACGAGAGAGTCCCCTTTCTTTATCAACAACATCTGGGGCCAGATGTTGTAGTTCGAAACTTGCATCAAACGGAGCTTGCGTCCACGCATCCGGTCCGGGACGCTCCGTCAAATAATTAGCCGGGGCCGGCTGTAAGTATGGCTTCCTCTAGTACTGTGCAGCGCACACGACTACACCTTGGCTATGTGACGTCCGATATCCAGCCGTAATCGCCGAGCAAGGAGCGTTCTTCCGTAAAAAAGTCACATCATCTGGTAGCCAAGGAAACGAGGCCTCATTCGATGGGACATCCGCAGAAAAGAGCCGTCTTGGACACACTGTCCCAGGAGCAGCCAGCGGCCAAGCAACAAAAGACCGCTGCTCCTCAGGCCTCGGTTACGGGCCTGCTGTCACAGATTGCACAGCTCATCGCAGCATCCCAGCATAGTCAAGAGCAAATTACGGCAATCTTGGAACACAAGCGCTGTCCAGTCATCTGCCCATTTAGATGCAAAAGACTGTGAGGAGAATCTGGTTCCTTCGGATTCGGAAAGGGAGATGGAGGATACGGACTCATCCCTTTCGGAACAACACATGGTGGCGATGGATTTTATCCATCAATACTTTCCTGAGATTGTTCCAGCGAATCAGACTTCTGCGACTGCTCATAAAAAGCTGCTTGCATCATTAGACGCTGACTATATCTGGTCAAGGGAGGATGTCCTTTCCTTTCCGGTGCAGTCAAAACAAGTGTCAAATACTTTTGCTCTCCTTAACAACGCTATATTTAGTCTTTCAAGTAGAAAGAGAAAAGGCAGCTTTCTATCCTCACCTTCCGTTCGGATACCATCTGTTGGACCACGTCCATTTAAAACGGTTGGGGAAGGTGTACAGAGAGTTCCTCTGTGTTTAGATGAGCAGGCTGAGGACCTAGATTTGGCCTTACCTCCATCATTTGCAATTCGCTCGGATACAATTGAGACTGCAATTTCATCAAATAGAGCGAATTTAGACGTTATGTCTTACGCAGATCACCTGACGAGAGCTATGGCGCAACGTCTCAATGGGAAGGAATTTGTGGACATTCGTTCTTCCTTACGGGTTCTTTCCAGGGCTATACTGTGTACCATGTATAACTCCACCCTTACAGTGGCTAATTTGGAGTTAGTTAGATGTGATGGAGCCCTTATGTCATCATCATTGATTGATGACAAGGTGAAAAACTCTCTTAGAGTCGCTCCTGTATCAGGACATGATATGTTTGACTATAAGCTTTCTTTGGTCTATGACCAAGCAACAAAGAAAGCTTCAAATACTCAGCGTTTAAAGTCGGTGACAAATAAACCCACACATGCAGAGAAGAGTAAGGCAGAAGGTTCTGGACAAAGATCGTTCAGAGGGAACTCCTCGCGAGGACAGAGGAGGTCCTTTTACAATTACAAAATCGTCAATTTAGCGACTCAGGTCGGTTGCGTGTGTCTGGCCGAGGCAACCGGTCAGATGCCCTCAAGCCGGCGGGTCGAGGCTCATCACAAGGAGGACATGGTTTCTCTCGCAAGCCTCGCAGGTCCTACAGGTGAAGGTCAGGACTTCTATTGTGTCCCAGTTGGCGGGAGGTTATCAAGATTCGAAAGGAACTGGATAACTATAACGGAAGATCGGTGGGTGAGAAATGTGATCTCAGAAGGACTAAGACTGTCGTTCCGAGCCAAACCACCGCTAACACGATGTCCACAGTGGACTCAACTTCCGTCAAATCCTTCAAAAAGAGAGTCTCTGCTTTCGGAGGCAAGATCTCTTCTAGAAAAGGACGCAATAGAGGTCGTAGAAAACCAGGAATCTTTAGGTTTCTACAGTCACCTATTCTTCATACCGAAGCCAGACGGCTCGTTCCGACCAGTAATAGACTTGAGCTGGATAAACAAACTTATCGTGGCTCCGAAGTTCTATATGGAAACTATTCGGTCGGTAAGGGCGAGCATACGAGTGAACGACTGTGTGCAAGCATAGATCTAAAGGATGCATACTTTCATGTCATGGTACATCCGGCATTCAGAATGTACCTACGGTTTGCCGTTCAGGGGACGGTATATCAGTTCCGAGCAATGTGCTTCGGCCTGAATCTAGCTCCCTCGAATAATGAACTCGGTAATGTCTTATTTCCAAGCTCATTCGTCTGCAGTAACGTCGGCTTTCTTGGACAACTTTCTTCAGAGGTACGGCAACAAAGATACTCTTCAGAACGATGTTCAGAATCTGCTTCTACTACTCCATCGTCTCGGTTTCATCGTAAATGAGAAGAAGTCGGATCTATCTCCGTCCAAGTCGTTCATTCACTTGGGGATGAGCTTCGAGACTCACAACAATTTGGTTCGTCTGCCGTTACCCAGAGTGAAATTAGTCAGTTGTTATGCTCGATTTTGTCTACACTCAGACGCATTAACAGTGAAGGAATTTATGTAACTGATGGGGCTGTGCGGAGCGGCCACAGATCTCATTCCGTTCGGTCGCTTACACACATGTCCTTTCCAGATATTCTTTACTCAGAACTGGAGTGTGAAGACGCATTTGCTCAAAACCATTATTGTTTTAACGGACTGAGTAAAACAAAAGGTTCAGATTTGGGCAGATATTCTGTGGTTAACTCAGGGAGTTACGCTGCATCTACTGGATCCGGCTTTCACGATTATGATGGATGCGAGTCAGACAGGTTGGGGCACAACCCTGATTCCGACAGACTCGAAATGCCAGGGTCTTTGGGACCCAGAGTTCCTAGTAAAGCACATAATCATCAAGGAAATGATGTCAATATGGCTTGCGCTACAACAATGGATTCACATTATAGAGAAAGCTCATGTTCAAATATTTTCGGACAACTCGACAGTGGTAGCATACATAAGGAACCAGGGAGGCACACATTCGATTCCGTTATATCAGTTAACGGAAAGAATCCTTCTGTTTGTCCTGAAACACCAGGTTCAACTATCTATCCGTCTTATTCCGGGTCGTCTGAACGTACTAGCAGACTCGCTCTCTCGGAAAAGTCGCCTGTTGCCTTCAGAATGGACTCTCAACAAGCGAGTGTTCAGACAGATTTGCTACCAGTGGGATCAACCAATGATAGACTTATTTGCTACACACCTCAACAATCAGTTGCAGACTTACGTGTCGCCATGCCCAGATTCACGAGCGTATGCAGTAGATGCTCTCTCAATTCGGACGGAATGGTAGGATACGCATATCCCCCAACTCGGTTAATTCAGCAGATCTTGCTAAAGATCAAGCAATCCCATCGCAAGATTCTGTTAGTAGCATCTCTATCGGCACATAAACATTGGATAAATCTTCTCAGGTGTCTGTTATGGGACATTCCCCGGAAGCTTCCTCCATGGGATGACCTTTATCAGGGGAAGTCACGTGCACTGCATCACAATCCGCAAGGTCTCAACCTTCACGTATTTCCGTTGTGTGGTCCTTCTTACACAGCAAGCGTTTTACAGGACGAGCAGTGGACGCAATTTCTAACTGTAGGAGGACCTCCTCTTCTCTGAATTATGCAGCAAAGTGGAAGGTTTTCTTCCGTTGGTGGAAGAATCAGTCGATAGACGTTTAAGATCCAGACATTGCAAACTTTCTTGTCTACTTGTTTGATGTTCTCAAACTGCAGCCCATCACTATTAAGGGCTATAGGTTTATGCTTTCAGACACTTACGCAGATTATGATAGCTTGGATATTGGATCTAATACTTCTTTATCCAAACTAGTTAGAAATTTCTCGATTAATAGACCTAGAACTCTCAGATTAATTCCGAAGTGGAATTTAGCTTGGGTTCTGTTGAAGCTCCATTTGAGCCGTTAGACATTGTAGAGTTCAAATTCTTGACCTATAAAACTGCGTTTCTCTTAGCTTTTGCATCCGCTAGAAGAGTTAGTGATCTCCATGCGTTATCTGTGGATGAATCTCACTACCGCAGTGTTGGAAATACCACCACTTTAACTACACAAGTGGGATTTTTGGCTAAGAATCAGATTCCTAATGTAAGGCCAGAGCCTATTATCATTAAGGCTCTGCCTTCTACGGACAACCGTAGACCTTTGCTGTGTCCAGTCAGGGCTATGCGCATTTATAAACACCAATCTGATTTTATTAGGAAAGGAAGGAAACACTTCTTTCTATCATTGGTGCCAAACAGAAGAGATATTTCTGTTCAGTCTATAGCTAGATGGATTCAATTAGCAATACGTATCGCCTATGATAATCTATCTTCAGATCAGTGTTCCGTTAATAAGATTTCAGTGCATGAAGTCAGAGCGCTGTCAACTTCTTGTGCTTATTCTCACAGTATAGCCATTACTGATCTCATGAAAGCTGCGTACTGGACACAGCCTTCTTCATTCACTAGGTTTTACCTTAGAAATATACAGTCCATCTCCGGTGACCATAGAAGTTTAGGTCCTTTATCTGTTGCACAGAATGTCGTCCTCTAAAGGTTTACAGCTATAGTTATTTAGGCTTTCCGTTCCAGCATTGATGCTGTTCCGCTGCCTCCTTCGTTCTGCGGTTATGTGACCCAGAACAAGGGGAAGGGGGGGGGGACAGTATTCCCTTAATACCACCTGGCTTTATAGTGAAAAGCAAGTAGCTCTGAGTGGGTACTGGGATGGTTTTAATGTGTAAGCTCAGTGGAAGCAATTATGATGTCATTTATGTAATATTTTTAAAGTGTAGCTCAGTGTGAAGCATTTGTATATGTCATGTGTCAAACGAGCGTTAATATACAATCCTTGGACACTTTTAAATGAGTATAAAGAGTCTCATTCTCTGGACTATCTTTATATATTGGCTTCCCTTCATGGAATTAGCATAATGGGTTATGCTGGCATTTAATGGAGAAATGTGTATTGAGTTATGCTCAATTACATTGTTGGTGTTATGTCTTTCTTATTTAAATAAATATGAAAGACATATGTAATTCCGTTCTCTCCTATTCTCCTGTAGGAGATAATCTGTTAAAAGTAATTGAGTTATTGGATTTTCCTTTATGTCCTAGGCCGTACAACCTATTTACCATTCAACTGTGTCTAGGCCATTGGTTACTGTGTAAAAATATGATAAATTCATAGTAATTTGTATATTTTTATACTTACCAATGGCCCAGACGGGGACGGCCCTTCCATGAGTGGGCATTCATACCTCCCAGCTGACTATAACATTTAGCAGGCACTATAGAAGGAATGATATTTGGCGGCAATTTCGATACTTCCTGGACACTGCGCATGCGCAGATGTCAAATGTATGGAGGGCCACATAGGACATGAAATTTTCGGTTTTTGATGCAAATTTTGGGGTTTGGGGGGCAAAATTTGTGTTTGGCCCTGGATATTTTAGAGTTAGCACCAGCTATATCTGGGCCATTGGTAAGTATAAAAATATACAAATTACTATGAATTTATCATTTTTCTGTTCTTTTTCAGTCTTGAATCAGGAGCAGTTAGGAAGATTGAACACTGAACGAATCGAAGAAGCACTCTCTGATATTAAATCAATGAATCAAGACAGTGGATTATCTCAGATAGCTGAAGGCTTTCTTTCATTGTGTAAAAAAGATTATCTCAGCTGTAAACACTCAGTACAAAATGGTAATCTTAACTATACATTCAATAGTTTTTAGCTCACCTACATCTGTAAGATGTGGTGAGCTATTGTGATAACCTCGAGTGTCAGCGTCGGCGTCCGGCATGTCCAATATTGTAAGATTTAATGTTAAGGTGAATTTCTCAAACATCAGTGGGCTCAGGCCTTTGATATTGCATATGTAGGTTGTAGGGGACTATTAGAACAGTATTTAACCCTGAAACTACGACTTTTTTCCAAATTTCAGCTAAAATTTTCTGCCAAAAGTTGTTGTAAGAATTTGCGTTTAGGTGTTGTAAGAATTTGTGTTAAAGTCAGCTTTTGTGCAGATTGTGCTGGTTTAACTTCTCATTACTGTTGATTTTCATATTTCAATAACAACTGTAGGTATTAACCCTACTGTATGCAGAAATTTAACGAAAATTTTTTTTTTTTTCACTCAAAATTTTTATGTTTTTCTCGGACTTAGTAAATTTTAAGTTGTAAAATTTTGTAAACTTTGTGTTTAGGTGAGTTGTGTTTCTATGTGTCTTTCCAAGCGATTAATATTCTACACTTGGGTTACTGAACTCCATTGCAGTAATATTTAACCCTCATTACATGCATATTTGAGGAATTTGAGGCTGATTTTCTGCCAAAACTTGTTGTAAGAATTAGCATTTAGGTGTTGTAAGAATTTGCGTTAAAGTCAGCTTTTGTGCAGATTGTGGTGCTTTAACTTCTCATTACTCTTGATTTTCATATTTCAATAACAACTGTAGGTATTAACCCGACTGTATGCAGAAATTTAACGGAAATTTTCTTTTTTTTCAGTCAAAATTTCCATGTTTTTCTCGGACTTAGTAAATTTTAAGTTCTAAAAGTTTGTGTTAAGGTGAGGTGTTAAGGTGAGTTCTCAAAAATCAGTGGGCTCAGGCCTTTGATATTGCATATATAGCTTGTAGGGGACTATCAGAACAGTATTTAACCCTGATACTATGACCTTTTTCCAAATTTCACCTAAAATTTTCTGCCAAAAGTTGTAAGAATTTGCGTTTAGGTGTTGTAAGAATTTGCGTTAAAGTCAGCTTTTGTGCAGATTGTGCTGCTTTAACTTCTCATTACTGTTGATTTTCATATTTCAATAACAACTGTAGGTATTAACCCTACTGTATACAGAAATTTAACGGAAATTTTATTTTTTTTCAGTCAAAATTTTCATGTTTTTCTCGGACTTAGTAAATTTTAAGTTGTAAAACTTTGTGTTTAGGTGAGTTGTGTTTCTATGTGTCTTTCCAGGCGATTAATATTCTGCACTTGGGTTACTGAACTCCATCGCAGTAATATTTAACCCTCATTACATGCATATTTGAGGAATTTGAGACTGATTTTCTGCCAAAACTTGTTGTAAGAATTAGCGTTTAGGTGTTGTAAGAATTTGCATTAAAGTCAGCTTTTGTGCAGATTGTGGTGCCTTCACCTCTCATTACTGTTTATTTTCTCATTTCAATAACAGCTGTAGGTATTAACCCTACTGTATGCAGAGATTTAACTGATTTCTTTTCTTTTTTTCAGTCACATTGTTCACGTTTTTGTCTGACTTACTCAATTTTAAGTTCTAAAAGTTTGTGTTAAGGTGAGGTGTTAAGGTGAGTTCTGTTTCTATGTGTCTTTCCAGGCAATTGATATTGTACGCATGGGTTACTGAACTACATTGCGGTAACGTTGCGCCCTTATTACATGCATATTTGAGGAATTTGACGGGGATTTTTGTTGGGACTTATATTCACTTTCTTTAAAAAATTTTTTTTTAACTTTTTTTTTTTTATTATTTAATACTTTCTCATACTTGTTACTAGTAACATTAAGGCTTATTTTAGTTGTTGATGTGATGTATTTTTGTTGGGACTTATAGTCACTTTCTTGAACGAAAGTTTTTCCACAACTCCTCTTTAACCAATGAATGTACTTCAATTAAAATTTCAGTGATTTATGAAAGCCTTTCCTAATTCTTATTTATGATTTAATATCTGGCCTTACGATTCATATTCTTAATCATAAACATTTCTAAAAGATTTATCCAATGATTCTATGTTGAATTGATATATAATAAATGCAGAAATATAGACTTTCCAAAGCCATCACATAAACCACATTAATCATTTGATGCCTAGTTAATGATTTATATTAACTAAATATTAGGCATGTTACATTGGAACAACATCATCAAGCGCGAATGTAGGTGAGCATTGGGATGTAACATCCCTCTTGTTAATTTTTAGCTCCACCTGACAAGTGTCAGCAGAGCTTTCCTGGTAATGATTTGTCTGTTGTCTGTTCATCGTCTGTCCATCGTCCAACATCCGTCTGTCATGAACATTTTGTTTGTCTGGGTCATAACTTCTTAACCGCTCAATATTTTTTGACAAAACTTTGTAGCATTATGTATTTTTAAAAGACAGTTTGTCTTGAAGTATAATATGGTATGTGCCCCTCAAAGTCAAGGTCAAGGTCACAAGACCTATGTTAAGGTGAAAGTTAGAAAAACAATTCATATAACTTGGTATGATTGACAGATTTTATTCATGCTTGGTACAACTATTGCTCATGACTCAAAGGTGTGTCGTGACTTTGATCCAAGGTCATGTCATCAAGGTCAAGGTCACAGACAGGAAAACTTTGATATTGTTATACAGCCTTTGTCTCATCCATATGACTTGGTATAATTGATAGATCTTATTCATACTTGGTACAATTATATAATTATTGCTCATTACTCAAAGTTGTGTCACGACTTTGATCCAAGGTCATATTTTCAAGGTCAGAGTCACAGACAGCAAAACTGTGATATTGTTATACTGCCCTGGTCCAGTTCATATAACTTAGTATGCTTGACAGAGGTGTGTCGCGACTTTGTTCCAATGTCATATCATCAAGGTCAAGGGCATATTATGGTATGGCACTGTCTGTTTTGCCATCGCTGTGTAAATCTGTCTGGATGTCTGTGCATCTGTCTGCCAATTCACTCTGGTTTCTGGATGATAACTTGCATTAGAATTACATCTAATCCGTATCTTATTTTACAAATGGAAAGTGTGTAATTTCGTCTAGTTAGAATTCTGTCCAGCTAGAAATTCCAGCTTTGATTAGCTCTCTTGATATGTAATGCACTCCTTTTCCATCATGCAGGCTGGGCTTCCTGCCCAAGGACAGGTGTGTCTTCCAGTATGGTCCACAAAAATGCAGATTAAGTTTGAATTGAAGTTCCTTCTGACATTTCATTGGGGCATTATTGGTTTTTATTGTCTTAAATTTCCATGATTTATGGTTTTTGTATGATAGCACCACCAGCTATACTTGATCGTCTATCCATTTTTGGCAGCCTTACCAAAGTAAAACACAGATCAAAGTTCGATGTTGACATTTGTACAACATTCTGTTGGGAAGTTATTGCCCATTATTTTTTTTTTATAGAATTTCCATGCTTTTAGATCATCCCATATGGTTTCTGGGTGATATCTCCAGATATACTTGACACAGCCAATCCATTTTTGGCATACAACCTTACAAAAGTAAAAGGCAGATCGAGTTTGATTTTGACATTTATGCGAGATTTATTGTGGGGCTATTGCTCTTTAATGTCTTAGAATTTCCATGATTCTAGGTTATGATTTTAGGCATTCAGTTGATAACCCCTTATTTGACATACAACATTACTCATTGTTCAAACTTGGATCCTGAAAAAAAACCTGTTAAAAAAATTATCCTAGATTGAGGGTGAGAGTTTGATATTGGGTGGGGTGTTGGAGTTTATGGATTCCATTGGATGGTAGATTCTGTTTAAAAAAAAAATTACCCTCAGTTGGGTGGGGGTGATACATGTGTGGGTTGGAGTGGGTGAGTATATGGGTTCCATTGGACTAGTTTTTAGCTCACCTGAGCGAAGCTCAAGGGGAGCTTAACTTATCACTTTCCATCTGTAATCCATCGTCCGGTGTTAACTTTACATTATCAACTTCTTCTCACGAACTGCTGGACCAAATTCAACAAAATTTGCTGTGCATGTTCCCTATCATATTTAAATTCAAGTTTGTTCAAATCAAGTTGACCCGCCCCTCGGTAGGGCCACACCCAAAAAGTGTGCTTAAATCTGAAAAAATCTTCTCATGAACCAGCAGTAGCAGAGACTTGATATTTGGTGTGCAGCTTCCTTTTGAGGTTTAGACTCAGATTTGTTCAAGAGAAGTTCGATGAGCTATATTTGCCTTCGTTATGGGAGGGGCAAGAATTTTCGCTAAACCCAAAATGTGTATTTTTCAAACCGAAAGGCAGATTTGAACCAAATTTGATATGAGGGCTTATTGGGTCATAAGTACTTAATTTATGCCCATTGCCCCATGGGAACCACAGGAGCTAAAAATAGAAAAAAATTAAAACGCTTGTATCTCCAAGACTACATGGCACTGAGAATTCTTATATTTTTATACTGTACCAATGACCCAGACTTAGCTGGTGCTAACTCCTTAAATTATAGGGCCAAACACAAATTTTGCCCCCCAATCCCCAAAATTTGCATCAAAAACCGAAATTTTAATGTCCTATGTGGTCCTCCATACCTTCTATCCACTGCGCATGCGCAGTGTCAAGAAGGTCTCGAAATTGGCTCAAAAAGTCATTCTTACAAGCAGTGCCTGGTAAGCGTTATGTAATCAGCGGGGAGGTATGAGTTCCCAACTCATGGGAGGGCCATCCCAATCCCCAAAATTTCCATCAAAAACCGAAATTTCAATGTCCTACGTGGTCCTCCATACCTTTTATCCACTGCGCATGCACAGTGTCAAGGAGGTCTCGAAATTGGCTCCAAAAGTCATTCTTACAACCAGTGCCTGGTAAGCGTTATGTAATCAGCGGGGAGGTATGAGTTCCCAACTCATGGGAGGGCCATCCCCGTCTGGGTCATTGGTAAGTATAAAAAATATATAAATTACTATAAATTTTTTAACATTTTTGTACTGTACCAATGACCCAAACTTAGCTGAATAGAAAAAATGCTGGAGGGCCTAGAACATAAAGGAAAATCCAATAGACTCAATTTCATGTAAACAGAATTATCCCCTCAAGGAGAAGAGGAGAACAGGTTTTACATGTATCTTTCTTGTTTGTATCAAAAAAGAAAGACACAATACCATTCTGTAATTGAGCACAATAACATCAATGATCTCTATTAACATCTGGGGCATGAGCCTGATGTTGTCATTCTGGCTGTGAATTTACCATTGTTTGTTCAGTGTTTCCTCTCTCCCTTTCCTTAATACCCCCCTTGCTATTCTCCCATGCTTTTGGCATAATTTTTGTAATTTTTTTTTACTAAAATTTCTTGGGAGTTTTGGCTTGGTAACAGAATGATTATTCGGTTTTTCCCCATGCTTACGTCCTCACCCTTGGATGGTTAGGTGTTGTGATCTGCATCTACCATCCGATGTACTGCAGTTTCTTCTGTGGAAGCCTCTGTTTTACATCGGATAGTGTTTAAATTGGTGACTGATTTTGGGCCATGTTTGCAGTGCCTGGAGTCATGTTTCCGGTTTTTGTACACTTTTATTTATGTTGA
Source organism: Pictodentalium vernedei (assembly GCA_031216915.1). Lineage (NCBI taxonomy): Eukaryota > Metazoa > Mollusca > Scaphopoda > Dentaliida > Dentaliidae > Pictodentalium > Pictodentalium vernedei. The sequence goes on from CM062293.1 coordinate 288,594,995, forward strand.
CAACGGTTACGGTACTTCTGATAGTGATTACTTGTCTTCTGTTTAGTTCTGCTCATAGCCAGATACATTAATATTGTCCGTAAGTGTTACATTAATTTTTAAAAATGTTTTAAAATTTTTGTCCACACTTGGGCTTTTTTGGGGGATCCATTTGGGCTTATTGTTCCCATTGGGAACTTGGGCTCTTCTGAAAATTTAAAAAAATTTATTTTTTTTTTAAAAATTATTTTTTCGAAATGTTATAATGGATTATATAATATTATGTATCTTTGTTTCAAGGGTTAGTGCGAGTACTATGACTGTTTATATTTTTTCATGATGAAAGAATATTGTTCAAATTGTAATGCGAGGAAATCTTCCTCTGATTCTCATGTTCATGTTCATTGTGTTTCTTGTAGTCAACGTACTTGCACTAATGTGCGCCAATTGGAATGACAAACGTTGGAGACGTGTGTCACGGTATATTGTTAACGGTGAGGGGTCCATGCCAGTGCCTCTCTCCGCAAGGTCACTCTAGTTTATCAGTCTCTTTTTCAGAGGAACAAGAACAGGGTGATGTTTCCGTGATGTCTTCAACAAGTGTGCCTCCATCGTTGCAGTCTAACGAAGAGCTAGCGGCAAAAGTGCTCATGGAAATACAACAATTGCCTAAGAGGTCCCTAGTAGCATCAACGGCGTTGTTGTCTGCTAGCTCGCCCTGTGTAGCGACCATTCATAGAATGGCTCAGCAGCTGGGTTCGTCTGTTGCAGTCCGGGGAAGCAGTTTGGGCGATGCGAGCACTATAAACATTGAACGTGCACACCCAGCGACGACGGATCCGAGGATAGTACTGAGGAAGCCTGTCAGTCCGGTAGCTAGCTCGTCCAGGTCTATCCGGACCGTGAGCGAGAGAGGCCCCCTCTCTCTTACAACATCTGGGCCGCGATGTTGTTGTATGTAACGTTCATTAGTCGAGCATACGTCCATTCCTCCTGCTCGGGACGCTCCGTCGCATCGACAGTCCGACGCGGCTTGTCTATTGGCTTCCTCATCCTCACGTCAGCACACACGACTGCACCTTGGCTATGTGACCACAGATATCCAGCCTGCTTCGCCGACCAGGGAGTCCACGTCGACCAGGTCACGCCATCCGATAGCCAAGGACACAAGGCCTTTCCAGTTGGGACGTTCGCATATCAGAAGTATGCAGGAATTAACATCCCTGGAGCTTCCAGCGGCTAAATTACATAAGACCGTGGCTCCACAGGCCTCCGTGATGGACTTGCTATCGCAGATAGCTCAATTCATCGCAGCATCCCAGCAGCTATCAGAAACTTTTTTAGTAAAGAACTATCTGAGCAAGCTGGGTCGGTTCGCTCCCCTGCAGAGTCAGTAGGGACGACATAGATTATTATGTGGTCGAGGCTGAAATTTTCCCTTTCTGAACAACCTTAGGTGGCCATAGATTTCATCTGGCATCACCTTTTAGAAGTTGTTTCTCTGGACAAAAATGCTGCGTTACCTGATAAGAAACTGTAAGTGTCACTAGACACAGACTTTTTCGGCCGGATTAGGGACACCGTCCCTGAGTTTCCGACCCAGTCCAGAAATGTCACGGACATTTGAACTTTTGAATGACGCTATATTTTTATACTGTACCAATGACCCAGACTTAGCTGGTGCTAACTCTAACAAAACCAGGGCCAAACACAAATTTTGCCCCCCAATCCCAGGGGATTTGCATCCAAAACAAAAAGAAATCATGTCCTAAAGGACCTCCATACTACGCCTCTACTGCGCATGCGCAGTGACGCAGACATCCCGAAATTGGCGCCAATTATCATTCTCTGTTTGGCCCTTCATCAGTCAACATCTCACTGATCTTTGTGCTTGTAAATCTCAGTTTAAAGGATGCCAGACACGTAATTTTTGGAGAAAATGTGATTCTAAGGAGGATAGAAGGAGGAGAGGAAAAAGAAGTGACAAAAAATAATCAGGGCTGTACTTAAAATTTTTTGATGAAATTATGTTAAGTTGCCTATTTTCGAGGCATGGGCCTCTTGTTGTCATTCTTGCTAAATGTTGCACTGCTTATTCAGTGTTTCCTCTCCCCTAGCCTTCTAAAGCCCCCCCTTGCAATTCTCCCATGCTTTTGGCATATTTTTGAGAAAGTTCATTTCTAAAATTTCCTGGGAGAGTTGCTTGGTTACAGAATGTTTTCTGTTATTTTCCCCATAGTTACGTTTTCACCCATGGGTGTATAACGTTTGTGTTCTGCATCTTCCATCTGATGTTCTGCAGATTCTTCCCTGGGAGTCTCTGTTTTGCATCAGATAGAGTGTAATTTTGATGACTGATTCCGGGCCAGTTTTTTTAGTGCCTGGAGTCATGTTTTCTGGTGTTTTACACTGTTTGTTTACATTGGCAACAGCCTTTTTTGAGGGGGGCTGTTTGCCTTTGCTGTAGTTTATCTCACTATAAGATACATTTATATTATCCGTAAGTGTCTCATTATTATTTAATATAAATTTAAAATTTTTGACCACACTTTGCCATCGGATCCATCGGGGCTCAACGTTACTTTTCAGCAACTTGGGCTTCGCTGAAAAAATATTTTTTCCAAATTATTTTGATTTGCAATTGTTTTTTCATTTATTAATGGATCATGTTATTATGTATCTTTGTGTCAGGGGTTTTTGCGAGTAACTAGGACTTGTTGTTGTTCTTTCACAATGAAGGGACGTTGTTCAAATTGTAATAGGAAGAAATCTTCCTCTGACTTTCATGATCATTGTATTAATTGTAGTCAGTGTTCTCGCATTAATCCCTGTCCTATATGTGAATATTGGGATGAGAAACATTGGAAACGTGTGTCACGATATGTTGTATCTGGAGAAAGGGCTATGCCGGCTCTTTCTCCGCAAGGTCACTCTACTCTCTCAGTTTCTATTTCAGAGGAACAAGAACAGGGTGATGTTTCCATGTTATCTTCTACAAGTGTGCGTCCGTCATCACAAATGAATTCAGAGCTAGCGGCAAAAGTGCTCATGGAGATTAGACAAATGTCGTCCGCTAGCTCGCCCGGTGTAGCGTCCATTCACCGAATGGTTCGGCAGCTGGGTTCGTCCGATGCGGTCCAGGAGGAAATTTTGGGTGATGCGAGCACTATAAACATAATAGATGCACACCCAGTGACGGCGGATAGTAAGCGAGAACGGGGGAAGCCTTTGAGTCCGGTTCCTAGCTCGTCCAGGTCCAGCCGGGCCGCGAGTGAGAGAGGCCCCTCTCTCGTACAACAACATCTGGGACCAGATGTTGTGGTACAAAATGTGTCGCTAGCGGAGCATACGTCCGTCGCTCGGGACGCTCCATTGTATAGGCAGTCCGCGGAGACTGCTAAGGCTTCCTCTTCTCGTCAGCGCACACGACCGCACCTTGGCTGCGTGACCGCCGATATATTACCAGCTTCGCCGATCAAGGATTCTTCGGCGACCACACCATCCAGCAGCCAGGGATTCGAGACCGATGGACTCCGGACGTTCGCATAGGAAAAGTATGCGGGAGCCATCTGATGCGGAGCTGCCCTCGGCGAAGCAGCGAAAGACTGCGCCTCCGCAGGTCTTGACGCCGGACATTCTTGTGCAGATAGCACAGCTTATCGCAGCATCCCAGCAGCCGACAGAAACGGTGTCGGATCGAGAATTATCTGACGGCGCTGGGTCGGTACGCTCCGCCGAAGCTTCGGGGGCGGACGACCGGGAACATCATGAGGTCCGACCGGATGGTGAAAGGGATACGGATGATTTGGAGCTATCCCTTTCGGAACAACATAAAGCTGCCGTGGACTTCATCCGGCACTTTCTCCCTCAAGTTGTTCCGTCGGGCCAGACTGCTGCGGTTCCGGACAAGAGGATTATAGCGTCATTGGACTCTGAATTTTTTGAGCGGTTCAGGGACATCGCTCCCGAGTTTCCATCGCAGTCCAATAATGTTGCAAGAACATTTGAATTATTGAACGACGCTATTTTCAAACTTGCTTCCAAGACGGGGAAAGCAGGTTTCTTGTCCGCTAATACTCTCAACCTGCCTTTCATTAATGCAAGGAATAAATTCGATACGGCAGGACAGGGTATTCCGAGAGTTCCTTTGCATATGGACGACGAGGCGGAAGACTTAGAGCTATCATTACCGTCGTCGGCTTCTATTCCAACCGCGGTGTTGGAAACAGCTATTGCGTCTAACAGAGCCAATTTAGATGCCTTATCTTACGCAGATCACCTTACTAAGGCGTTATCACTGCGCCTTCAAGGGAAAGAGTTTCAGGATATACAATCCTCTTTAAGACTTCTTTCAAGGGCAGTAGCTTATTCCACGTGTAACTCCGCCCTTTCAGTGGCAAATCTGGAGTTGGTTAGACGTGACGCAGCCCTAGCTACATCCACACTAGTGGATACTAAGGTGAAGAACTCTCTTAGAGTCGCTTCGGTCTCCGGAGAACTTCTCTTTGACGGCAAGCTTTCTGCTATTTATGATAAAATTACAAAGAAAGCTTCGGATTCTCTGTTGTTCAAATCTGCTTCTAAGAAATCGGATACAGCAGACAAGAATAAGACAGGCACTTCTGGGTCTAATGCGCCCAAGAGAGGTTCCTATAGAGGTTCCGGTGCGTCCTCTTGGTCTTATTCGAGAGACCGTCAGGGTAGCGACTCTCGTTCGGGACGTCCTTCGGGCCGGGACAATCGGTCGGACGCCCCGAGGTCGACGGGGCGAGGTGCGGGTCGTGGAGGACGTGGTTTCTCCTACCGCAGGCCTCGCAGGTCCAGGAGGTGATGGCTTAAACCTCTATCGCGTACCGGTTGGCGGAAGGTTGTCGAGCTTTTCACAAGAATGGGCGTCGATTACGGACGACCCTTGGGTGAGAGGAGTGACTTCGGAAGGTCTAAAGATATCCTTCAAACGAAAGCCTCCATTGACTCGAAGTCCAAAGTGGACTCATCTTCCGTCAAATCCGCAGAAAAGAGACGCTCTGTTATCAGAGGTGCAGTCTCTTTTAATGAAGAACGCGGTAGAGGTCGTAGAAAACCAGGAATCTCCGGGATTCTACAGCCATCTGTTTCTGGTTCCGAAACCAGACGGCTCGTTCCGTCCAGTCATAGATTTGAGCTGGATAAACAAGCTGATCGTCGCTCCGAAGTTTTATATGGAGACGATTCGGTCGGTCAGAGCGAGTATTCGGGTGAACGATTATGCATCAAGCATAGATCTCAAAGATGCGTACTTTCACGTCATGGTACATCCGACATTCCGAAAGTACCTACGCTTCGCAGTCCTAGGAGTGGTGTATCAATTGCGGGCGATGTGCTTCGGATTGAATCTAGCACCCTGGGCTTTCACTCGGGTAATGAACTCAGTAATGATCTATTTCCGAGCTCATTCGTCTGCGGTAACGTCGGCCTACCTGGACGACATTCTTCAGAGGTACGGCAACGAGTTAACGCTTCAGAACGATGTTCAGAATCTTCTTCTTTTGCTCCGACGTCTCGGTTTTATAGTAAACGAGGAGAAGTCGGATCTGGTGCCGTCCAAGTCATTCACTCATCTGGGAATGAGCTTCGAGACGCACAACAATCTCGTTCGTCTGCCTTTAACCAGAGCGAAATTAGTCAGTTTACGCTCGCTATTGTCTGCACGCAGACAAAGTCACAGCGAGAGAATTTATGAGACTGATAGGTCTGTGCGGAGCCGCTGTGGATCTCATTCTGATGGGGCGGTTACGCACACGTCCTCTCCAAATTTTCTTGACTCAGAATTGGAGTGTGAAAATTCATTCGCTCGACGCAGACGTTCTCTTGTCAGATCAAGTGAAACAAGAGATTCAGACTTGGGCAAACATTCAGTGGGTAACTCAGGGAGTTCCGCTGCAGTTGCCGGATCCGAGTTTTACCATTATGACGGATGCCAGTCAAACAGGTTGGGGTGCATCATTAATCCCAACGGATTCGAGATGCCAGGGTCTTTGGGATCCGCAATTCCTGTGCAAGCACATAAACATCAAGGAAATGATGTCAATTTGGCTTGCGTTACGTCACTGGATGGACATTATTCACAATGCTCATGTCCAAATCCTATCCGACAATACGACAGTAGTGGCGTATATACGGAATCAGGGAGGCACTCATTCAGTTCCGTTGTTCAATCTAACGGAAAGAATCCTTCTGTTTGCGCTAGAACATCACGTTCTTCTTTCGGTCCGTCACATACCGGGTCGTCTGAATGTGCTAGCAGACTCCCTTTCACGAAAGGGTCACTTGTTGCCGTCGGAATGGACTCTCAACAAACAAGTATTCAATCAGATTTGCTACCAATGGGAACGGCCAATGATAGACTTATTTGCGACACATCTCAACAATCAGTTGCAGACGTATGTGTCTCCGTGTCCGGATCCAAGAGCATTTGAAGTAGACGCTCTGTCGATCCCTTGGGACGGAATGATAGGATATGCGTATCCTCCAGCGCCGTTAATTCAACAAGTATTGCTAAAGATAAAACAATCTCAATGCAAGATTCTGTTGGTAGCATCTCTGTCGCCACAGAGACCGTGGATAAATCTACTCAGGTGTCTGTTGTGGGACCTACCGCGAAAGCTTCCTCCACGGGAGATCTTCTTTCGCAGGGGAAATCGCGCCAACTCCATCACAACCCGCAAGGTCTCAACCTTCACGTTTTTCCGTTGTGCGGTCCTTCTTGCATGGCAAACACTTTACAGGACGAGCAGTGGACGCGATTTCTAACTGTAGGAGGACCTCCTCTTCACTAAACTATGCGGCTAAGTGGAAGGTTTTTCGTCGTTGGTGTAGGGATCATTCTGTAGATATATTCGATCCCTCTATACCAGACATTGCAAACTTTCTAGTATACTTGTTTGACGAAATCAAACTGCAGCCTGTTACTATAAAGGGTTATAGGTCTATGTTATCTGATACCTATGCACATCATGATAGTTTACAAATTGGATCTAATGTCTCTTTATCTAAGTTGGTTAGAAACTTTTCGATAAATAGACCCAGAACTCTTAGATTAATTCCTAAGTGGAATTTAGCTTGGGTTCTTCTTAAATTGAAGGAAAAGCCATTTGAACCTCTTGGGACAGTAGATTTCAAATTCTTATCTTATAAGACAGCTTTTCTCTTAGCTTTCTCTTCTGCTAGAAGAGTCAGTGAGCTTCATGCACTGTCGGTGGATGATTCTCACTATCGTAGTGTCGGGAACACTATCACCTTCACTACTAATGTGGGTTTTTTAGCTAAGAATCGGGCTCCTAATAAATATCCGGAACCTATTGTTATTAAGGCTCTTCCGTCTTCAGACGGGCGTAGGCCTTTACTCTGTCCTGTTAGAGCGTTACGTATCTATAAACAGAGATCTCAGTTTATCAGAAAGGGACGGAAACGTTTCTTTCTGTCTTTGATGCCTAATAGAAGGGACATTTCGGTCCATTCTATTGCTAGATGGATTCAATTAGCTATCCGTACTGCTTATGAGAGTTTATCTTCTTCTCAGCAGTCTGTGCTTAAGATTTCCGCTCATGAAGTAAGAGCTCTTTCTACTTCCTGGGCTTATGCTAATAGTGTTGCTATTACAGATTTAATGAAGGCTGCTTATTGGTCTCAGCCATCCACGTTCACGAATTTTTATCTCAGAAATATTGAGTCCATTTCTGGAGACCTGCATTGTTTAGGTCCGTTATCTGTTGCTCAGAATGTCGTCCACTAAACAGTTGCAACTATAGTTATGCAGGCTTTCTGTTCCGGCAGTGACTCCGCCCGGCTGCCCTCTTCGCTCTGGGCTATTTGACCCAGGGCAAGGGGAAGGGGGGGGGGGGGGGGGGGCGGGTGTTCCCTTAGGTCACCTGCTTTATAGTGAAAAGCAAGGGAATGCCTCCTCCAAGTCAGTATTTCTGAGTCGCTTCCGGGATGGTTTTAAAGTGTAATATTAATGTTAAAATTCATTCATGTCTTATTTTTAAAGTGTAGCTCGGTGTGAAGCATTTGTATATGTCAAGTGTCAAACGGGCTTTAATATACAATACTCGGACACTTTTAAATGACTATAAAGAGTCTCAATTCTCTGGACTACTTTATTTATTGGCTTACTTTAAAAATAATTAGTATAAGGGATATACTGGATGTTAATAGAGAACATGAATGTTATTGTGCTCAATTATTAAGGGTAGTGTATCTTTCTAATTTAATATTAAATAAGAAAGATACATGTAAAGCCTAATACTCCTTTTCTCCTTAAGGGGTTACCTCTTTACTATATAGTTGAGCTTATTGGATTTTCCTCTATGTCTTAGGCCCTCCAGCCTGTTTACTATTCAGCTAAGTCTGGGTCATTGGTACAGTATAAAAATGTTAAAAAATTTATAGTAATTTATATATTTTTTATACTTACCAATGACCCAGACGGGGATGGCCCTCCCTGGAGTTGGGAACTCTTGCCTCCCCGCTGAGTACATAGCGCTGACCAGGCACTGCCAGTAAGAATGATAATTGGCGCCAATTTCGGGACGTCTGCGTCACTGTGCATGCGCAGTAGAGGCGTAGTATGGAGGTCCTTTAGGACATGATTTCTTTTTGTTTTGGATGCAAATTTTGGGGATTGGGGGGCAAAATTTGTGTTTGGCCCTGGTTTTGTTAGAGTTAGCACCAGCTAAGTCTGGGTCATTGGTAAGTATAAAAAATATATAAATTACTATAAATTTTTTAACATTCAATCTAGCCTCTAAGACTGGCAAATCTGGTTTCTTATCGCCTAAGCACTATACAGTTGCCTTTCATCAATGCTAGACATAAATTTGAAACGGCAGGACAAGGCGTGCCGAGAGTTCCTCTGCGTTTGGACGACTAGGCTGAAGACCTGGACCGGTCATTGCCGGCGTCCATGTCTATTTACTCCAGTATACTGGAGACGACAATATCGTCTAATAGAATTTAGATGCATTATCTCACACAGATCACCTTACCAGAGCATTATCACTACGTCTCGAAGCGAAAGAATTCCAGGATCTTCAAACTTCCTTAAGAGTTCTTTCAAGGACTATAGCATATTCTACGTATAACTCCGCCCTTTCAGTGGCAATATGGAGTTCGTCAGACGTGGTGCTGCCCTGGGTGCACCAGAAGAGTGGATACTAAGGTTAAAAAACTCTCTTCCAGTCGCTCCGGTCTCAGGAGAGCTTCTCTTCGACGGTAAGCTTTCTACAATCTATATTAGATTACTAAGAAAGCTCCGGATTCTCTGCATTTATTCCCCTTTGAAAAAGTCGGACTCAGCAGGGAGGAGTAAGGCAGGTTCTTTGGGGGCGAATACGTCCAAAGGAAGTTCCTATAGAGGATCAAAGAAAGCCTCTACGTCTTACTCTGGAGACCGTCAGAGTAGCGACTCACATAGGGGTCGTAATGCTGGCCGAGATATCAGGTCAGACGCTCCTAGGTCGACTGGGCGAGGTGCGGGTTGTGGAGGCTGTGGTTTCTCCTTCCGCAATCCTCGCAGGGCCAGGAGGTGATGGTCTAAACCTCTATTGCATTCCATTGGGCGGAAGCTGTCGAAATTCTTAACCAATTGGTTGTCAATTACGGACGACCCATGGGTGCAAGGGGTTATTTCCGAAGGTCTAGCTGTCCTTCAAGGAAAAACCTCCATTAACTCAAAGTCCACGCTGGTCTCAGCTTCCGTTAAACGTTCAGAAGAGAGATTTGCTTCTATCAGAAGTTCAATCTCTTCTGGACAAGAATGCTATAGACGTCATAGAAAACCAGGAATCTCCAGTTTTCTGCAGTCACCTGTTCCTGGTTGCAAGGTCAGATGGCTCATTTCGTCCAGTTATAGATCTGAGCTGGATAAACAAGCTGATCGGGGCTCCAAAATTTTTATATGGAGACCATCCGATCGCTCAGAGCGAGCATGCTGTGAGCATAGATCTCAAGGATACATACTTTTACATCAGGGTACACCCGGCGTTTAGAAAGTACCTTCGCTGTCCCAGGAGTTGTTTTCAGTTCCGAGCAATGATGCTCTGGACTGAAGCTAGCGCCCTGGGCCTTCACTCGAATAGTGATCTCGGTAATGACTCATTTCCGAGCTCATTTGTCTGTGCTAACGTCGGCCTACTTGGACGACATTCTTCAGGGTTACGGCAGCAAGTTAACGCATCAGAACGATGTTCAGAGTCTGCTTCAATTGCTCCGACGTCCTAATCATTCACCCACATGGGAATGAGCTTAGAGACGCACAACAATCTCGTTCGTCTGCCGTTAACCAGAGCAATATTAGTCAATTGTTACGCTCGCTTTTGCCTTCACTCAGATGTAGTAACAGCGAGAGAATTCATGAGACTGACAGGTTTGTGCAGACCCGCTGCAGATCTTATACCGATGGATCGGCTACACACTCGTCCACTCCACAGATATTTTATCTCAGAATTGGAGTGTGAAGACTCATTCGCTCGAATCGAACATCGTCTTGTCGAATCAAGTGAAACAAGAGATTCAGACTGGGCAGATATTCAGTGGTTAACTCAAGGAGTACCACTGCAACTGCCGGATCCGAGTTTAATGATAATGACGGATGCGAGTCAAACAGGTTGGGGCGCAACTCCGAGCCCAACAAATTCAGGGTGCCAGGGTCTTTAGGATCCGCAGTTCCTAACAAGTACTTAAACATCAAGAGATGATGTCACTATGGCTTGCGCTGCGTCAATGAATGAACATTCTTCAGAATTCGCATGTTCTAATTCTGTCCGACATTAGTAGCGTATATTCGGAACCAGGGAGGCAATCATTCCATTCAGTTATTCAATTTAACAGAAAGGATCCTTCTGTTTGTCCTAGAGCATCAAGTTCTTCTATCGGTCCGTCATATTCCGGGTCGTCTGAACGTTCTAGCAGACTCCCTTTCTCGGAAAAGTCGTATGTTGTCATCAGAATGGACTCTCAACAAACGAGTATTCTATCAGATTTGCTACCAATGGGATCGTCCAATGGTAGACTTATTTGCGACACATCTCAACAATCAGTTGCAGACGTATGTGTCACCGTGTCCACCACATCCACGAGCGTTTTCAGTAGACACTCTCTCGATCTCTGGGGACGGAATGATAGGATACGCGTATCCTCCACCACCATTGATTCAGCAGATATTGCTCAAGATAAAGCAATCTCACTGCAAAATTCTGTTGGTAGCATCTCTGTCACCCCAGAGACCATGGATAAATCTACTCAGGTGTCTGCTGCGGGACATGCCACTGAAGCTTCCTCCATGAGAGGATCTTCTTTCGCAGGGGAAATCGCACACACTGCATCACAACCCTCAAGGTCTCAACCTTCACATATTTCCGTTGTGCGGTCCTTCTTGCACAGCAAGCAATTTACAGGACAAGCAGTGGATGCAATTTATAACTGTAGGAGGACCTCCTCTTCGCTAAATTATTCTGCTGAGTGGAAGGTTTTCTCATGGTGATGTAGGGATCATTCTGTTGATACCTATGCACATCATGATAGTTTACAGATTGGATCTAATGTCTCTTTATCTAAGTTACTGAAAAACTTTTCGATAAATAGACCTGAACCCTTAGATTAATTCCTAAGTGGAATTTAGCTTGGGTTCTTCTTAAGCTAAAAGAAGTGCCATTTGAGCCTCTTGATACAGTAAACTTCAAATTCTTATCTTATAAGACAGCTTTCTCTTAGCCTTCTCTTCTGCTAGAAGAGTTAGTGAGCTTCATGCACTATCTGTTGATGATTCTCACTAGTATAGTGTAGGTAATACTATTACCTTGACTACTAATGTTGGATTTTTGGCTAAAATCAGGCTCCTAATACGTATCCGGAACCTATTGTTATTAAGGCTCTTCTGTCTTCAGACAGGCATAGGCCTTTACTCTGTCCTGTTATAGCTATATGTATTTACAAACGTAGATCTGAGTTTATCAGATAGGGACGTAAACGTTTCTTTCTCTGCTCCCTAATAGAAGGGACATTACGGTCCATTCTATTGCAAGGGGGATTCAATTAACTATCCGTACTGCTTATGAAAAATTATCTTCAACTCAGCAGTCTGTGCTTAAGATTTCGGTGAATGAAGTAAGAGCGCTGTCTACATCTTGGGCTTATGCTAATAGTGTTGCTATTACCGATTTGATGAAGGCTGCATATTGGTCTCAGCCTTCTACATTCACAAGTTTTTATCTTTAGAAATACTGAGTCCATTTCTGGCAACCTGCATGTTTAGGTCCGTTATCTGTTGCTCAGAATGTCGTCCACTAAACAGTTTCAACTATAGTTATGCAGGCTTTCTGTTCCGGCAGCAACTCTGTCCTGCTGCCCTCTTCGCTCTGGGGTATTTGTCCCAGGGCAAGGGGAAGGAGCGGGGGGGGGGGGGGGGGGGGGGTGGTGTTACCTTAGGTCACCTGCTTTATAGTGAAAAGCAAGGGAATACCTCCTCTGGAATCAGTAATTCCGAGTCGGTGCCGGGATGGTTTTAAAGTGTAAAGCTAATTCATGTAATATTTTTAATTAAAGTGTAGCTCGGTGTGAAACATTTGTATATGTCGCGGATCATACGAGTACTAATATACAATCCTTGGACACTTTTAAATGAGTATAAAGAGTCTCATTATCTGGACTATCTTTAATTATTGGCTTTCCTTTAATAAGATTAGTATAATTGATTATACTGGATGTTAATAGAGATCATTGATGTTATTGTGCTCAATTACGGAATGGTATTGTGTCTTTCTATTTTGATACAAACAAGAAAGATACATGTAAAACCTGTTCTCTTCTCCTTGAGGGGATAATTCTGTTTACATGTAATTGAGTCTATTGGATTTTCCTTTATGTCTAGGCCCTCCAGGCTTTTTTCTATTCAGCTAAGTCTGGGTCCTTGGTACAGTATAAAAATGTTAAAAAATTTATAGTAATTTATATATTTTTTATACTTGTGACCCAGACGGGGATGGCCCTCCCATGAGTTGGGAACTCATACCTCCCCGCTGATTACATTACGCTTACCAGGCACTGCTTGTAAGAATGACTTTTTGAGCCAATTTCGAGACCTTCTTGACACTGCGCATGCTCAGTGGATAGAAGGTATGGAGGACAACATAGGGCATTGAAATTTCGGTTTTTGATGCAAATTTGGGGGATTGGGGGGCTAAATTTGTGTTTGGCCCTATAATTTAAGGAGTTAGCACCAGCTAAGTCTGGGTCATTGGTAAGTATAAAAAATATATAAATTGCTATAAATTTTTTAACATTTTAAGACAAAAAACTTTTTTTTTTACACTGAAAATTTTGGGTCTGGTTATAAACTTTTGGACCAAAATCCGGAAATGAGTATAGAAATTTTTTTTTTTACACTGAAAATTTGGGGTCCGGGTTCAGAAATGAATTTTTTGTTTTTTTATGCGTTTTGGTCAATTTTAAGAAGAATAAAAAATAATTTTAGTCTGAAAATATTTTGTTTGGGACTTGGAAAATTTCCGAACAAAAATAAAAAAAATCTGTTTTTTATGCGTTTATCTCAATTTTGGGACGTAAAAGTGCAGGAACTGAAAATAGAAGAAAAATCCTGTGTATTGTGTGGGCACAATCGCTTCATCTAGTTGGTATATACTTTTCTTAGGAGGGGCATATGCAGCTTATTCAAGTCAAGTCCCTGGTTTGATATTTAGACTACCATGTCAGGTGAGCACCCTAAGGCCCCCTGGGGCCTCTTGTTTATTTTTATTTTTAAATGTGTTGTAAAGGACTTTAGAATTTGGCATGCAACTGTTACTCCCAGAGAAGGTAGACCATTGTATACAAAAAAATACACTGCAATGGGGGAGGGAAATGAGGGTGGGGGGGGGGGGGGTGTACATTGGGTTCATTGGACATATTTTTTCCTTTTATATAATTTTTAGCTCACCTGAGCGAAGCTCAAGGGGAGCTTCACTGATCACTTTCCGTTCGTCGACCGTCAACTTTACATTATCGACTTCTTTTCACAAACTGCTGGACCAAATTCAACAAAATTTGCTGAGCATGTTCCTTATCATATGTCAATTCAAATTTGCTGAGATCAAGTTGACCTGCCCCTTGGTAGGGCCACGCCCAAAAAGTGAGCCTAAATCTTAAAAAATCTTCTTCTCATGAACCAGCAGTAGCAGAGACTGGATATTAGGTGTGCAGCTTCCTTTTGAGGTGTAGACTCAGATTTGTTCAAGTGAAGTTCTAGGGGCTATATTTGCCAACGTTATGGGAGGGGCAAGAATTTTTGCCGCGCCCAAAATTTCTATTTTCCAAACTGAGAGGCTGATTTGAACTAAATTTGATGTGAGATTTCATTGGGACATAAGTAGTTAATTTATGCCAAAAAAAATTTTTCTATCGCCCCATGAGAACCGCACGAGCTAAAAATAGAAAAAATGTAAAACGCCCATATCTCCAAAACCACACTGCACTGAGAATTTTTATGTGGTGTGAAGCTTTCTTAGGATGAACAGAATGGAATGGTAAAAAAAAAAATTGCTGTCGGTTTTATCATAGGGTACTTTTTCGTGACTTTGAAAAAGTGCTGAGTCAGCATTTTTTAACACTGTGGGTAATGGGGAAAACATTAAAGAATCTTTTTCTCTCAAACCACTGGGCCAAATGCTTTCATATTTCACCTATAACATCATTGGAAGATTGATTCACATATTTGTTGAAATCAATTCCCTGGGTCCATATTTGGGCTCTCTATGGGATCCCAAATATTCAAATTAGTGCAATATGAGGAATATTCTTTAAAAATCTTCTTCTTTCAATCCACCAATCAGTATCTTTTAATATTTGGTATGCAGCATCCTTAGGGGGGTGAGATTCAAGTTTGTTCAAGCCAAGTCCCTGGGTTCATATTTGGGCTCACTGTGGGAGCCCGGATTATAACTTAGTTCAATATGAGTAATTTTTTTAAAACATCTTCTTCAGATTCAGCAGTCCGAATTTTTTTTATATTTGGTGTGCAGCATCCTTAGGGTGGTGAGATTCAAAATTGTTCAATCCAAGCCCCTTGGTTCATATTTGGGCTCCCTGTGGGCGCCCGAATAATAACTTAGTTCAATATGAGGAATATTCTTCAAAAATCTTCTTCTTCACATCCACCACTCAGAATCTTTTGATATTTGGTATACAGTATCCTTAGGGAGGTGAGATATAAGTTTGTTAAAGCCAAGTCCCTGGGTTCATATTTGGGCTTCCTGTGGGAGCCCGAATTGTACCAAAATTTCTATATTTTTGTACTGTACCAATGACCCAGACTTAGCTGGTGCTAACTCTAAAATATTAAGGGCCAAACGCAAATTTTACCCCCCCCCCCCCCATCCCCCAAATTTGCATCTAAAACCGAAAATAACATGTCCTATTTGGTCCTCCATACTTTTACCCCACTGCGCATGTGCAGTGTCAAGGAGGTCACAAAACTGCCGCCCAAAATCATTCTTTGTTTGGCCCTCAATTCAGTTACAACTGACTGATATTTGTGCTTGTAAATCTCAGTTTAAATGATGCCAGACGCATAATTATGAGAGAAATGGTGGATATATGGTGGAAATAGAAGGTGGAGAGGAAAAAACAGTGGAAACAAATGTTCAGGGCTGTAAGTTATAATTACTTTACGAAATTATTCATGTTACCTATTTTCGAGGCATGACCTTGTTGTGGTCATTCTTGCTATGAATGTTCCATTGTTTAATCAGTGTTTCCTGTCTCCCTTTCCTTTATTCCCCCCTAGCTATTCTCCCATGCTTTTGGCTTATTTTTTGTAATGTTTATTACTAAAATTTCTTGGGTGTTTTGGCTTGGTAACAGAATTATTTTCTGTTTTTCCCCCATGTTTACGTCCTCACCCCAGGGGTGTTTAGGCATTTTGGTCTGCATCTACCATCTCATGTTCTACAGTTTCTTCTTTTGCATCAGATAGTGTTTAAATTGGTAACTGATTTCGGGCTATGTTTGTTTTAGTGCCTGGAGTCATGTTTCCTGTTTGTTGACACTTTTGCTTATGTTGACAACTGTTACTTCTGACAGTGATTACTTGTCTTCTGCTTAATTTAGTTCATAGCAAGATACATTAATATTGTCTGTAAGTGTTGCTTTAATTTTTCAAAATCATTAAAAAATTTTGTCCACACTTAGGCTTTTTTGGGATCCTTTGGTCTCAAGGTTCCCATTGGGAACTTGGGCTCTTCTGAAAATTTTTTCCAAAATTTTTTTTTTGAAAATTATTTTCTTTTGTAATGTTATAATGAATTATAATATGTATGTATATTTATTTCAAGGGTTAGTGCGAGTAATATGACGGTGTATATTTTTTCTGGTTGGAAAAAATATTCTTCATTCGTAATGCGAGGATATCTTCCTCTAATTCACAAGTTCATTGTGTTTCTTATAGTCAATGTAGTCAGATTAATTCTTGCTCTGTGTGTGTTGATTGATATGACATCGTTGGAGACGGGTGTCACGGTATTTTATTAGCGGTGAGGGGGTCCATTACGGTCCTCTCTCAGTAGGGTCACTATATACTATCAGTTTCTTTTTCAGAATTCAGAGTGATGTTTCCATGATGTCTTCAATAAGTGTGTCTCCGTCGTTGCAATAGTAGGGCTAGTGGGAAGTGCTCAAGGTATTACAACAATTGCTGGGAGTTATCTAGTTCTATCGAAGGCATTGTCGCCCGCTAGTCTGCCCGGTGTCATGTCCATTCACCAGGAAAGAATGGTACAGCACCCAGGTTAGTCCGTTGCGGTCCAGGGAAGCAGATCGGGTGATGCGAGCACTATAAAACTTCAGATGTGCACACCCAGCAACAACGGATCCGAGGATAGTACGGAGGAAGCCTGTCCGTCCCCTAGCTAGCTCGTCCAGGTCCCCCGGACTGCGAGCGAGAGAGGTCCCCCCTCTCTCTTGCATCAACATCTGCGCCGCGATGTTGTTGTATGTGGTTTGCTTAGTCAGAGCTTACGTCCACTCTTCCTGCTCGGGACACTCCGTCGCATGACAGTCTGACGCGGCTGCTATATTGGCTTCCTCATCCTCGTCAACACACACGACCGCACATTGGCTATGTGACCACAGATTTCCAGGGGACGTTTGCATATTATATAAATGCATGACTGAACGTCCCTGGTGCTCCTGCTTCACCGACCAAGGAATACACATCGATCAGGTCACTCCATCTGCTAGCCAAGGATACGAGACCTTTCCAGTCGGGACGTTCGCATATTATATAAATGCAGGAATGAACGTCCCGGGAGCTTCCAGCGAATATTTCACATAGGTCCGCGGCTCCACAGGTCTCATAGGGTAACATGAACTAGGTATTGTTACCGTGAAGTCTTTGTAAGTGTGCTTCCGTTGTCACAGTCAATGAAGAGCTAGCGGTAAAGTACTCATACAGATACGTCAATTGCCTAAAAGGTCCCAAGTAGGATCGACGGCGTTGGCGTCTGCTTGCTTGCCCGGTGTCGCGACCATTCACTGAATGGCTCAGCACCCGGGTTCGTCCGTTGCAGTCCAGGAAGGAAATTTGGGTGATGCGAGCACTATAAAATACAGTGTGCACACCCAGTGACAACGGATACGAGGATGGTATGGAGGAAGCCTATTAGTCCGGTTCTTAGCTCGTCCAGGTCCATTGGGCTGCGAGTGAGAGAGGTCCTCTCTCGTATTACAACATCTGAGCCCAGATGTTGTGGTACAAAACGTTGCTCAGTCGGAGCATACGTCCACCGTTCGGGACGCTCCGTTATATAGACAGTCCGGAGAGACTGCTCTTTCGGCTTCCTCATCCTCACGGCAGCACTCATGACTGCACCTTGGCTACGTGACCTGTGATATTCAACCAACATCGCCGACCAGGGATTCTACGGCGACCAGGTCATGCCATCCGGTAGCCAAGGATACGAGGCCTTCATACTCCGGTCGTTCACATATTAGATGTTTGCAAGAGTGATCATCCAAGGAGCTTCCAGCGGCTAAATCCTTTAAGACCGCAGCTCCACAGGCCTCTGTTACGGACATGCTATCGCAGATAGCACAATTATCGCAATTATCGCAGCAACCGACAGTAACACTGTCGGATCAGGAATTATCCGAGGAAGCTGGGCTGGTACGTTCCGCTGCAGGTTCAGGCACGGACGACCAAGAATTACAAGTGGTCTGACAGGATGGCGAAAGGGATACGGATGAGTTGTATTTTCCCTTTTCGGAACAACATAATTGCCGTAGAGTGCATCTGACGTTGTTCCTCTGGACCAAAATGCTGCATTGGTGGATAAGAGACTGATAGCGCCACTGAACACAGAATTCTTAATCGGTTTAGGGTCATCATCCCTCAGTTTCCGACATAGTCCAGATATGTCTCACGGACATTTGATCTGTTGAATGATGCTATATTATTTAACTTGCTACCTAAATGGACAGGTCAGGTTTCTTATCGGCAATATGTTCTACATCTGCCTTTCATCAATTCAATGAATATTTTGAAACGGCAGGACAGAGCATTCTGAGAGTTCTCTGCATCTAGACGACCAGGTCAGGACCTAGTATTTTTTTATTATTGTCGTCTATGTCAATTCCAACCACGATGTTGGAAATTACAATATCATCTAGCAATCGTACAGAGATCACCTTACCAGAACGTTATCATTACGTCGCAAGGAAAAAAGAATTCTAGGATGCACAATCTCCTTTCGAGGGCCCCACGTAAAACTCCGTCCTTTAGTGGCAATATGGAGTTGGTTAGACGTGACGCGGTCCTGGCTACATCCACGCGTGTAGATAGTAAGGTGAAAAACTCTCTGAGAGTCGCTCCGGTTTCCGGAGAGTTTTCTTCGACGGCAAGCTTTCCGCATTCTATGATCAGAAAGCTTTAGACTTTCTGCTATTAAAATTCGCTTCCATATAGTCGGATTCAGCAGAGAAGAGTAGGACAGGCACTTCTGGGACGAATACGTCCAAAGGAAGTTCCTATAAGGTTCCTATGCATCCTCTTGGTCTTATTCTAGAGACCGTCAGGGTAGCGACTCATATAGAGGCCGTAATTACGGTCAGACGTCCCTAGGTCGACGGGGCGAGGTGTGGACCATGGAGGACATGGCTTCTCCTTCCGCAAGCCTTGCAGGATCTGGAGGTAATGGTCTTAACCTCTATCGTGTACTAGTGAGCGGAAGTCGGTCGAGTTTCTTAATTATTTGGGAATAGTTTACGGACGACCTTGGATTCAAGGGGGGATTTCGAAAGGACTAAATTGTTCCTGAAACGAAATCCTCTGTCAACTCGGAGTCCAAGATGGACTCATCCTCCGCCAAGTCAGTAGGATAGAGGCTCGCTTCCATTAGAAGTCTAGTCTCTTCTGGAATGATCGCGATGGAGATCGTAGAAATCCAGGAATTTCCAGGTTTCTACAACCATCCTTTTCTGGTTCCAAAAACCAGACGGCTCATTCCGTTCACTCATTATTCGGAACTATATAAACAAGCTGATCGTGACTCCAAGTTTATATATGGAGTCCACCCGATCGGTCAGAGCCAGTATTCGGGTCTACGATTATGCTAAATGCATAGATCTCAAGATGCGTACTTTCACGACATGGTGCATCAGGCATCAGAAAGTATCTTCGCTTCCTTATCATAGGAGTCGTATTTCAGTTCCGAGCAATATACTTCGGTCTGAATCTAGCCCCCTGGGCCTTCACTCGAATAACGGATCGGTAATGACTCATTTCCGAACTTATTCGTCTGCGATAACGTCGGCCTACCTCAACAACATTCATACAGGTATGGTAATGAGTTAGCGCTTCAGAACTATGTGCAGAATCTGCTTCGATTGCTCCGACGTCTCGGGTTTCTTAACTAAACGAGGAGAAGTCGGATCTGGTATCATCCAAGTCATTCACCCACTGGGGAATGAGCTTCGTAAAGCACAACTTTTTCGTTTGTCTGCCGTTACCCAGAACGAAATTATTCAGTTGTTGTCACTATTGTCTTCGCTCAGACAATTCTCAGCGAGAGATCTTATGAGACTGATACGTTTAGGCAGGACTGCCGTGATTTTATTCCGATAGAGCAGTTACGCATTGGTCCTCTCCAAATTTCTTTAATTAAGTATTGAAGGGTGAAGATTCTTTCGCTCGATACGGACATTGTCTTGTCTAATCAAGTGAATAAGAGATTCAGACTGGGGCAAGTTTTCTGGGCTTAACTCAGATAGTTCCACTGCAACTGCCGGATCCGAGTTTTACAGTCTTGAGGGATGCCAGTAAACAGGTTGGGTCTTTTTCATTGAGCCCAACGAATTGAAGTGCCAGGGTCTTTTGATTCCGTAGTTCCTTATCAGACACTCAAACATCAAGTATGATGTCATTTTGGCTTGCGCTACGTTATTGGATAACGTAATTCAGAATGTTCGTATGCCAATTCTGTCTGACAATTCGACGGTGTTAGCGTATTTTCGGAATTATAGAGGCACTCATTCCATCCTGTTATTCATGTTAACGGAATGAATCTTTCGGTTGCTACTGGAACATCAAGTTCTCCTACGGACTCCCTTCATGGAGGGGCCGTTTGTTGCCGCCAGATTCGGCTTTAAACAAACGAGTTTTCAATCAGATTGCTACCATGGCAAGCGGCCAATGATCGACTTATTTGCGACGCATCTCAACAATTAGTTGCAGACGTATGTGTCATTATGTTTGGATCTTTAAGCATTTGCAATAAACGCTCTATCGATCTTGTTAGATGGAATAATAAGATATGCGTATCTTACAGCGTTGTTGATTCAACAGATTTTGCTCTAAGGTAATTATTTAAATGCAAATTCTGTTGGTAGGTTCTCTAGCTTTACAAGATTGTGGGCTATTTACTCAGGCGTCTGTTATGGGACATGCCGTGGAAGCTTCCTCCACATTTCGGTCCATTCTATGGTCAGATGGATTCAATCTACTGTCATTTCTGCTTATAATTATTTCTTCATTCAGCAGTCTGTGTTTTAGTTTAAGCTCATGAAATAAGAGTTCTTTTACTTCATGGGCTTAAGCTATTAATATGATTATTACAGATTTAATGAGGGCTGCATATTAGTGTTAGCCCTCCATTTTCACGATATTGTATCTGAGAATATT
Source organism: Pictodentalium vernedei (assembly GCA_031216915.1). Taxonomy (NCBI): domain Eukaryota; kingdom Metazoa; phylum Mollusca; class Scaphopoda; order Dentaliida; family Dentaliidae; genus Pictodentalium; species Pictodentalium vernedei. Next base: position 288,616,179 of record CM062293.1, read on the forward strand.
GAGTCTTTTTCTACAGATCTACATTGTTTAGGTCCGCTATTTTTACTCTGAAGGTCGTCTACTAAATAGTGGCAACTATGTATGTATAGGCTTTCGGTTCCGGCAGTGACTCTGTCCTGCTGCGCTCTTTGCTCTGGAGTATTTGATCCAGGGCAAGGGAAAGGGGGGGGGGGGGGGGGTGTGTTCCCTTAGGTCACCTGCTTTATAAGTGTAAAGCAAGGGAATACCTCCCTTGGACTTAGTAATTCCGTGTCAGTTCCGAGATGATTTTAGGGTTAAGCCTATGTTTACTCATCTGTGTAATGTTTTTTAGTGTTGATTGGTGTGAAGCATTTGTATATATCACATGATTAATTGAGCGTTAATATACAATCCTCGAACACTTTTAAATGAGTATATAGAGTCTCATTTCTCTAGACTCCCACATTAGTTGGCTTTCCTTAAAAAATATTAGTATGAAGGGTTATACTAGATGTTTATAGACATCATTGATGTTATTGTGCTCAATTACAGAATAGTATTGTGTCTTTCTTTTTTGTTACAAATAAGAAAGATACATGTAAGACTATCTCTCCTTTTCTCCTTAAGGGGATAGGTCTGTTATAGGTTATTGATTCTATTGGATTTTCCTTATGTCCTTGGCCCTCCAACCTTTTTACTATTCAGCTAAGTCTGGGTCATTGGTACAGTATAAAAATGTTAAAAAATTTATAGTAATTTATATATTTTTTATACTTACCAATGACCCAGATAGGGATGGCCCTCCCATGAGTTGGGAGCTCATTCCTCCCCGTTGAGTACATAACGCTTACCAGGCACTGGTTGTAAGAATGATTTTTGGCGGCAGTTTCAAGACCTCCTTGACACTGTGCATGCGCAGTGGGGTAAAAGTATGGAGGACCATATAGGACATGTTATTTTCGGTGTTGGATGCAAATTTTGGAGATGGGGTGGGGGGGGGGGGGGTAAAATTTGTGTTTGGTCCTTAATAATTTAGAGTTAGCACCAGCTAAGTCTGGGTCATTGGTTAGTATAAAAAATATATAAATTACTGTAAATTTTTTAACTTTCCAAACTGAGAGGCCAATTTGAACCAAATTTGATATGAGGGCTTATTGGGTCATAAGTACCTAATTTATGCCAAAAACATTTTTCCCGTCACCCCATTGGAACTGCAGGAGCTAAAAGTAGAAAAAAAATGTAAAACACCCATATCACCAACACTACACGGCACTGAAAATTTTTATTTTGTGTGAAGCTTCCTTGGGAACAGCAGAATGGAATGGTAAAAAAAAATATTGCCATCGTTTTTTTTTCATAGGGTACTTTTCCAGGACTTTGAAAAAATGCCGAGTGATCATTTTTTAATACAGTGATTAATGGGAAAAACAATAAAGAATCTTCTTCTCCCATACCACTGCTCCAAAGGCTTTTATATTTCACATATAACATCTTTGGAAGATTCATTCACATGTTTGTTGAAATCAAATCCCTGGGTCCATATTTGGGCTCTCTATGGGAGCCCAAATATTCAGATTAGTGCAATATGAGGAATATTCTTTGAAAATCTTCTTCTTTCAATCCACCAATCAGAAGCTTTTGATATTTGGGATGCAGCATCCACAAGGGGGTGAGATTCAAGTTTGTTCAATTTGAGTCCCCGGCTTAATATTGGGGCTTTCTATGGGTGGGGTGAGGGGGGTGGCATGGGGGTGCATGTTAGGTCCAGGTTTGTTCAAATCCATTCCTTAGTGTTTTTCCATAAAATTTGCCTTTCATGACTTCATTCCTTTGTAGTGTTGATGAACCATTTCTAACTGAATGTGACCCCAAATACTTCTGTGAACCACTTTGGCAGGTGAATGATTAAGGCCACTTGGGGCCTCTTGTTTTTATAGAATTTCCATGTTTTTAGATCTTGCTAAAAGTATTTCAGGTCATTTTATGCAAAATAAAACTTATTACAGGTTGCAGGGGAGAGGGGGGGCTGGATGGTTACTCCATTGGACAATTTTTTTCTACTGTTACATGAATTTTAAGAGATGTTATGCAGAACAAAAAAAAAAATTCCCCAATGGGGTACTGGTCCATTGGGTGAGTATTTTTTTTTCTTATCCCTTAAAGTTACACTTCTGTTTTAAAACTAGACAACAAGATAACATTAATCTGTTCCAATTGAATTCAATTTGCACATTGCAAGACATACTTTGGTCCAGATATTCTTATTTCAGCTTTTAAAAAACACTGCAAAAATTAAGGTGTTGTACAGTTTGAACATCCCACAGGTGTATTATGCAGAACCCAGCTTTGTTCTTGTTTTCTTCTCGCATATTTTTTTCTCACTGAGTATTAAAACATGTATAATATATAGAAAATGACTATATTTAGCATACTGATACATGACCTGTTTTTACAAGTCCAGTCTGATTTGATTACTAGTCTGCAGATAATATTACAGTGATGGTCTGTTAGCGTTATTGACTGACAACTTCATGTTTATAATATGAGCATAGCAACTGAAGAAATCTTATGACATTTTCTGACGGAGGGAATATTTACATCATGCTTAGATCTGGTCTTCCTCTTGCATTTCAGGAAAACCATTCATCTGGTTGTCCATGCTGAGTGAAAATCAAATTTGAGAGTTGTTCCTCCTGAACCTTTTGTCTCTATGAGTACATTTCTTGAATAGTAAGGCCTATCAAAATTTCTTGTTTCTCAGGCTATTTATCCTCAATTTTATGATGAGGGATGGAGGCTTTTGTTTTGTTTATTCACAAAACAGTTCTGAAAATAGTTGGAATCAGAAATTTAACTACTTGCACTCAAGCCAGAAAACAAGCAGACTGATATCTGCAAAATGAGGTCCCCAGAGGGTGAATTTAGTGATGCTACCCTGCACAGCAGGGTAGCATCACTAAATTTACCCTCTGTGAACCTCAATCTGAATCAGGGTCTCAAAACTAAACAGAACAAGCTACCCAGAGGATGAATTGGCCCACTGTACGGGATAGCATGATCAAATTCACCCTCTGGGGACCTCATTCTGCAAATGTCAGACGCCTTATTTTCAGGCCTGCTTGCACTATTAAGTGGCAAAGTAATGTTTTCAGCAGTAAATATTTCCCATAATATAGTTGAAAATTTACACAGGATATAGTTGGTTAAATAGTTGCCCTACTAGTGCAAAATAGTGTCATAGAAGAGATATTTTTATACTGTACCAATGACCCAGACTTAGCTGGTGCTAACTCTAATATTCTAGGGCCAAACACAAATTTTGCCCCCCCCCAATCCCCCAAATTTGCATCAAAATCCAAAAATTAGATGTTCTATGTGGTCCTCCATACTTTTATCCACTTCGCATGTGCAGTAGTCAAGGAAGTCCGAAATTGGTGCCAAATCCTCATTCTTTGTTTAGCCCTTCAATCAGTAACATCACACTGATATCTGTGCTTAAAATCTCAGTTTAAATGATGCCAGACACATAATCATGAGAGAAATGGTGGATAAAAGGATGAAAGGAAGAAACAGTGGAAGGATGTGTTCAGGGCTGTAACTTATAATTTTTATGAAAAATTATTTCATGTTCCCTAATTTCGGGGCATGGGCCTGATATTTTCATTCTTGCTATGAAATTTCCATTGTTTGTTCAGTGTTTCCTCTCTCCCTTTCCTTAATACCCCCTTGCTATTCTCCCATGCTTTTGGCATTATTTTTGTAATTATTTTACAATGAAATTTCTTGGGAGTTTTGGCTTGGTAACAGAATGATTATTCTGTTTTTCCCCATGGTTACGTCCTCACCCTAGGGTGGTTAGGCATTTCAGTCATGCATCTACCATCCGATGTACTTCAGTTTCTTCTCAGGAAGCCTCTGTTTTACTTCGGATAGTGTTAAAATTGGTTACTGATTTCGGGCCATATTTTCAGAGCCTGGAGTCTTGTTTCCAGTTTTATTCACTTTTGTTTACATTGACAACGGTTACTCCACACAGTGATTCCTTGTCATCTGTTAAGTTCTGCTCATAGCCAGATACATAATATTGTCCGTAAGTGTAACATTAATTTTTAGACATGATTTAAAATTTTTGTCCACACTTAGGCTTTTTTGGGATCCATTTGGGCTCATCGTTCCCATTGGGAACTTGGGCTCAATTTGAACATTTTTTTTTTTCGAATTATTTTTCGAAATGTTTGTAATGGATTATACTATTATCATGTATCTTATTTTCAAGGGTTAGTGCGAGTACGTTGACTATTTAATCTTTTTCAAAATGAAAGAAGTTTGTTCAAATTGTAATTCGAGGAAGTCTTCCTCTGATTCTCATGTTCAGTGTATTAATTGTAGTCAGTGTACTCGCACTAATTCTTGCTCTGTGTGTGCCAGTTGGAATGACAAACGTTGGAGACGTGTGTCACAGTATATTATTAGTGATGAGAGGTCCATGCCAGCCCTCTCACCACAAGGTCACTCTAGTTTTTCAGTCTCTTTTTCAGAGGAACAAGAACAGGGTGATGTTTCCGTGATGTCTTCACGAAGTGTGCCTCCGTTGTCGCAGATAAATGAAGAGCAAGCGGAAAAAGAGCTCAATGAAATTCGGCAAATGCCTATCGACGGCATTGTTGCCCGCTAGCTCACCCGGTGTAGCAATCATTCATGAAATGGTTGTGAAGCCGGGTTCGTCCGTTGCGGTCCAGGAAGGGAGATCGGGTGTTGCAAGCACCATAAACATGGATTGTGCACACCCGGCGACGACGGATCCGAGGATAGTACGGAGGAAGCTAATCAGTCCGGTACGTAGCTCGTCCAGGTCTGCCCGGACCGCGAGCGAGAGAGCCCCCTCTCTCTTACAACAACACCTGGGACCAGATGCTGTTGTACGTAATGTTCGTCAGTCAGAGCATACGTCCACCCCTCAGGACGGTCCGTCATATAGACAGTCCAGCGCGACTAGTCTATTGTCTTCCTCATCCTCACAGCAGCACACACGACCGCAACTTGGCTACGTGACTTCTGATATCCATCCTGCTTCACCGACCAGGGATTCCACGTCGATCAGGTCACGCCATCCGGTAGCCAAGGACACGAAGCCTTACCAGTCGGGACGTTTGCATAAAAGAAGTATTCAGGAAGTAACATCCCAGGAGCTCCCAGCAGCTAAATCACGTAAGACCGCGGCTCCACAGGCCTCCGTGACGGACTTGCTATCAGAGATAGCTCAACTCATTGCAGCATCCCAGCAGCCATCAGAAACTATTTCGGAACAGGAATTGTCTGAAGAAGTTCGGTCGATTCGCTCCCCTGCAGAGTAAGAAAGGGACGATCGAGAATCTCATATGGTCCAGTCGGATGGCGAAAGGGAATCAGCGGAGCTGGAATTTTCCCTTTCGGAACAACATAAGGTGGGCATAGATTTCATCCGGCAACACCTTCCAGATATTGTTCCTCCGGACCAAAATGCTGCATTACCAGATAAGAGACTGATAGCGTCACTGGACACAGACTTTTTCGGCCGGATTAGGGACACTTTCCCTGAGTTTCCGACCCAGTCCAGTAATGTCACACAGACATTTGAACTTTTGAATGACGCTATATTCAAGCTAGAAGCTGGGTCGGTTCACTCCCCTGCAGAGTCAGAAAGGGACGACCGAGAATCTCATATGGTCCAGTCGGATGGCGAAAGGGAATCAGTGGAGCTGCAATTTTCCCTTTCGGAACAACATAAGGTGGCCGTAGATTTCATCCGGCAACACCTTCCAGATATTGTTCCTCTGGACCAAAATGCTGCATTACCAGATAAGAGACTGATAGCGTCACTGGACACAGACTTTTTCGGCCGGATTAGGGACACTGTCCCTGCATTTCCGACCCAGTCCAGTAATGTCACACGGACATTTGAACTTTTGAATGACGCTATATTCAAGCTAGCCTCTAAGACTGGCAAATCCGGTTTCTTATCGCCTAGCGCTATACAGCTGCCTTTCATCAATGCGAGACATAGATTTGAAACGGCAGGACAAGGTGTGCCAAGAGTTCCTCTGCGTTTGGACAACCAGGCTGAAGACCTGGAATTGTCATTGCCGGCGTCCATGTCTATTAACTCCAGTATACTGGAGACGATAATCTTGTCTAATAGAATTAATTTAGATGCATTATCTTACACAGATCACCTTACCAGAGCGTTATCATTACGTCTCGAAGGGAAAGAATTCCAGGATGTTCAAACTTCCTTAAGAGTTCTTTCGAGGGCTATAGCATATTCTACGTATAACTCCGCCCTATTAGTGGCAAATCTGGAGTTGGTCTGACGTGATGCTGCCCTGGCTGCATCCACTAGAGTGGACAGTAAGGTGAAAAACTCTCTTCGAGTCGCTCCGGTCTCCGGAGAGCTTCTCTTCGACGGAAAGCTTTCTTTTATGTATGATAAGATTACTAAGAAAGCTTCAGACTCTCTGCTTTTTAAATCCTCTTCTGAAAAGTCTAACTCAGCAGAGAAGAGTAAGGCAAGTACATTGGGGACGAATACGTCCAAGGGAAGTTCCTATAGAGGATCTAAGAAAGCCTCTATGTCTTACTCTAGAGATCGTCAGAGTAGCGACTCAGGTAGGGGCCGTTATACTGGCCGGGATAACAGGTCAGACTCCCCTAGGTCGACAGGACGAGGTGCGGGTCGTGGAGGACATGGTTTCTCCTCCCGCAGGCCTCGCAGGTCCAGGAGGTGATGGTTTAAACCTCTATTGCGTTCCAGTCGACGGAAGGCTGTCGAGATTCTTAACCAATTGGTTGTCAATTACGGACGACCCATGGGTGCAAGGGGTGATTTACGAAGGTCTAAAACTGTCCTTCAAGGAAAAACCTCCGTTAACTCGAAGTCCACGTTGGACTCAGCTTCCGTCAAATGTTCAGAAGAAAGAATCTCTTCTGGACAAGAATGCTATAGAGGTCGTAGAAAACCAGGAATCTCCAGGTTTCTACAGTCACCTATTTCTGGTTCCAAAACCAGACGGCTCGTTTCGTCCAGTTGCAGATCTGAGCTGGATAAACAAGCTGATCATGGCTCCAAAATTTTATATGGAGATCATCCGATCGGTCAGACCGAGCAATCGAGTGAACGATTATGCTGCGAGCATAGATCTCAAAGATGCGTACTTTCACGTCATGGTACATCTAGCGTTCAGAAAGTATCTTCGCTGTCCTAGGAGTTGTTTATCAGTTCCGAGTGATGTGCTTCGGTCTGAATCTAGTGCCCTAGGCATTCACTCGAATAATGAACTCGGTAATGACTCATCAGAACAATGTTCAGAGTCTGCTTCAACTGCTGTGACATCTCGGTTTCATAGTAAATGAAAAGAAGTCGGATCTAGTGCCGTCCAAGTCCTTCACCCACCTGGGAATGAGCTTCGAGCCGCACAACAATCTCGTTTGTCTGCCGTTAACCAGAGCAAAATTAGTCAGTTGTTACGTTCGCTTTTGTCTTCACTCAGAAGTAGTAACAGTGAGAGAATTCATGAGACTGACAGGTTTGTGCGGAGCCGCTGCGGATCTTATTCCGATGGGGCGGCTACACACTCGTCCACTCCAGATATTTTTTTACACAGAACTGGAGTGTGAAGACTCATTCACTCGAAACGAACATCGTCTTGTCGAATCAAGTGAAACAAGAGATTCAGACTTGAGCAGATATTCAGTGGTTAACTCAAGGAGTACCACTGCAACTTCCAGATCTGGGTTTTACGATAATGACGGATGCGAGTCAAACAGGTTGGGGCGCAACTCTGAGCCCAGCAGATTCCAAGTGCCAGGGTCTTTGGGATCCACAGTTCCTAAACAAGCACATAAATATCAAAGAGATGATGTCAATATGGCTTGCGCTACATCAATGGATGAACATTCTTCAGAATTCGCATGTTCAAATTCTGTCCGACAATTCGACAGTAGTAGCGTATATTCAGAACCAACGAGGCACTCATTCCATTCCGTTATTCAATTTAACGGAAAGGATCCTTCTGTTTGTCCTAGAGTACCAAGTTCTCCTATCGGTCCATCATATACCAGGTCGTCTGAACGTTCTAGCAGACTCTCTTTCTCGGAAAGGTTACATGTTGCCGTCAGAATGGACTCTCAACAAACGAATATTCAATCAGATTTGCTACCAATGGGATCATCCTATGATAGACTTGTTTGCGATGCATCTCAACAATCAGTTGCAGACGTATGTGTCACCATGCCCAGATCCTCGAGCGTTTGCAGTAGACGCCCTCTCGATCTCTGGGGACGGAATGATAGGATACACGTATCCTCCAGCTCCGTTGATTCAGCAGATGTTGCTAAGAAACATGCAATCTCACTGCTAGATTCTGTTGGTAGAATCTCTGTCACCCCAGAGACCATGGATAAATCTACTCAGGTGTCTGTTGTGGGACATTCCCCGGAAGCTTCCTCCACGGGAGGACCTTCTTTTGCAGGGGAAATCACGCACACTGCATCACAACCCGCAAGGTCTCAACCTTCAAGTATTTCCGTTGTGCGGTCCTTCTTGCACGGCAAGCATTTTACAGGACGAGCAGTGGACACAATTTCTAACTGTAGGAGGACCTCCTCTTCGCTAAATTATGCTGCTAAGTGGAAGGTTTTCTATAGGTGTGTAGGGATCATTCTATTGATATTTATGATCCCTCCATTCCAGATATTGCTAATTTTCTGGTCTACTTGTTTGATGAGATCAAACTGCAGCCAATAACCATTAAGGATTATAGGTCTATGCCATCGGATACCTATTCTCATCATGATAGGTTACAGATTGGATCTAATGTCTCTTTATCTAAGTTAGTGAAAAACTTTTCGATAAATAGACCTAGAACCCATAGGTTAATTCCAAAGTGGAATTTAGCTTGGGTTCTTCTGAAGCTAAAAGAAGCGCCATTTGAGCCACTTGATACAGTGGACTTCAAATTCTTATCTTATAAGACAGCTTTTCTCTTAGCCTTCTCTTCTGCCAGAGCTTCATGCACAATCGATCGATGATTCTCACTATCGTAGTGTTGGTAATACTATTACTTTAACTACTAATGTTGGATTTTGGGCTAAGAATCAGGCTCCTAATAAGTATCCTGAACCTATTGTTATTAAAGCTCTTCCATCTTCAGACGGTCATAGGCCTTTGCTCTGCCCAGTTAGAGCCATGCACATTTACAAACGTAGATCTTAGTTTATCAGAAAGGGACGTAAGCGTTTCTTTCTGTCTCTGCTGCCTAATAGAAAGGACATTACAGTCCATTCTATTGCAAGGTGGATTCAATTAACTATCCGTACTGCTTATGAAAAATTATCTTCAACTCAGCAGTCTGTGCTTAAGATTTCAGCGCATGAAGTAAGAGTGCTGTCTACATCTTGGGCTTATGCTAATAGTGTTGCTATTACCGATCTGATGAAGGCTGCATATTGGTCTCGGCCTTCCATGCTCACAAATGTTTATCTTAGAAATATTGAGTCCATTTCTGGCAACCTACGTTGTTTAGGTCCGTTATCTGTTGCTCAGAATGTCGTCCACTAAACAGTTGCAACTATAGTTATGCAGGCTTTCTGTTCCGGTAGTGACTCTGTCCTGCTGCCCTCTTCGTTCTGAGGTATTTGACCCAGAGCAAGGGGAAGGGGGGTGGGAGGGGGATGGTGTTCCCTTATATCACCTGCTTTATAGTGAAAAGCAAGGGAATACCTCCTCTGGAGTTAGTAATTCCGAGTCGGTGCCGGGATGGTTTTAAAGTGTAAAGCTAATGTCTATCTCATTTATGTAATATTTTTAAAGTGTAGCTCGGTGTGAAGCATTTGTATATGTCACGTGTCATACGAGCGCTAATATACAATCCTCGGACACTTTTAAATGAGTATAAAGAGTCTCATTCTCTGGACTGTCTTTATTGGCTTTCCTTTAAAAAGATTAGTATAATGGGTTATACTGGATGTTAATAGAGATCATTGATGTTATTGTGCTCAATTACGGAATGGTAGTGTGTCTTTCTTTTTTGATACAAACAAGAAAGATACTTGTAAAACCTGTTCTCCTCTTCTCCTTGAGGGGATAATTCTGTTTACATGTAATTGAGCCTATTGGATTTTCCTTTATGTCCTAGGCCATCCAGCCTTTTTTCTATTCAGCTAAGTCATGGTCATTGGTACAGTATAAAAATGTTAAAAAATTTATAGTAATTTATATATTTTTTATACTTACCAATGACCCAGGCGGGGATGGCCCTCCCATGAGTTGGGAACTCATACCTCCCCGCTGATTACATAACACTTACCAGACTCTGGTTGTAAGAATGAGGATTTGGCTCCAATTTTGGACTTCTTGACTACTGCGCATGCGCAGTGGATAAAAGTATGGAGGACCACATAGGACAGACATCTAATTTTTGGATTTTGATGCAAATTTTGGGGATTGGGGGGGGGTGGGGGGGGCAAAATTTGTGTTTGGCCCTAGAATATTAGAGTTACACCAGCTAAGCCTGGGTCATTGGTAAGTATAAAAAATATATAAATTACTATAAATTTTTTAACTTCCAGGTGAAAAAAAGGTGAGGAGAGAAGATTTTGTATGACGAGAAAACAAGAAATTTATTTTTTAAATCTTAAACTGCTGTTTCTTTTTATTTGTCCTCTTTGCCAAAAATACAAAAATAAATTTCAATACATACCTGGAGATGCAGATAAAATCCTTACTCATTATGCACACAACAATTGATATATATTCCAAACTTGTTGAAAATGTTCAGAGGCATGCAGTAAAATCATGTCAGGGCTATCTGTTTTACTTTCATAGCGGATCATTCAAATGGCTCCTTTCAATCCACGTAAAACTTGGATGGTTGGGTTGTCCATAATTTTTGATTTGGTGCATCCTGAAGGACATGCCACACCAAAAATTAACTTTTGATCCAACCATCCAACCTTGAACTACTGCTGTCTATGAAACTTTTTATAGCATTCTTAATTTATTTAACCCAGTTCATGTCCTGAGACTGGTGCAAGTGCAGTTGCACTCGTCACTGCTCATATTTTCCTATTCCTGGGTGCTAAAAACCACGCCCATAAAAATTATTCCAAAGTTTGAAATGAAACCATAAATCTGGCACACAAAAGTACCGTATTTATCTGTATATACGCTGCACTTTTTACCCAGAAATATCAAGTCTAAAAGGGGGTGTGTCCCAGTGCATCTTATACATTGGTACAAACTTTTTTAGCAATTTTCCTGGGGGAAATCACAAAAGAAACAGAAAATTCATGCTCTTGATTTGTTGTTTCCTTGTAATATTGACATGTGATATGTGGTTTTGGATATTTAAATTTGAAAAAAAGAACAAAAATATGAGTGTCATTATGAAAATTATACCATGAAGCTATTTTATTTTCAATTCATTTGGGGGGAAAATGAGCTTGCTGGGCAATTTAATCTAGAAAATACATCTTGTGTGTTTCAAGGACTTTTCCGGTAATACTATATCCTACATTATCCCCAACTATATAACGCAGTTAATTAATTTTTGGTTTAGCCTTATTTCCCCCATTTAGTTTTGGGTCCAAAATAATATGCCATTTTCTTTATTATCAGCTCCAAAGATCTATTTTTAGCTGGATCATTGCAGCTCTGTATGTGGCAATGTCGGTCTGTCTGTCTGACAGTCTGTCTGTCTGTTGGTCGGTCTGTCACCAATGAGTTTAAAAAACACCATAACTCCTAAAATACTTGATGGAATGACACCATACTCGGTATGCAAGTGTGTCTTCATGATGTCTACACCCTCTCAATAGTGCATGTCATTCGGATAATTTCTGTCACATTTATGGACTTGTCACCAACAAGTTCTTTTGTCACCAACAAGTTTTAAAACAACATTGGCGATGCACGAATCGTTGCAGCTTCGGCACTGTGACAATGCGCTCTAGTTATACTATAAACCAATGGCCCAGACTAGCTGGTGCAAACTCAAAGTTATCAAGGGCCAAACACAAATTTTGAACCCCCCCCCAATCCCCAAAATTTGCTTGCAAAACCAAAAATTAAAAGTCCTATCTGGTCCTCCATACTTTTACTCTCCACGCTTGCGCAGCCGTCAGGAAGTGACTGGAATTGGCGCCAACATTATTCTCTGTTTGGCCCTAAAGTCAGCAACAATGAACTGACATTTGTGCTTTAAAATCTCCTTTTTTGAGGATGCCTGACACAAATCAATGCAAGAATTGGTGGATCCAAGGCTGTTATTGGATAATGGAAGTGCTCAGCGGTGGTTTTTGACGTTCAGGCCTGTAACTTTATAATATTTATAAAATTATTTCATGTTTCAAAATTTCGGCACATACGCCTGATGTCATCATTTTTGATAATGATTATTCCACTGTTTGTTAAGTATTCCTTACCTATCCTTCCATGAACTCTTCCTGTTAAACTCTTAAGCTTTTTGGTTATTTTTTATTGAAATTTTTTATGAAATTTCTTGGGAGTTTAGTGTGTATTACAGAATATTTATTCTGTTTATCCCCCATGGTTACGTCCTCACCCTAGGGGTGTTAGGTCATTTAGTCTTGCATCTTCTATCCGATGTATCGTTTTTTCTTCGTATGAAGATCTGGCTTTGCATCTGATAGCATTTCAAATGGTTCTGACTTTGGGCCTTTTCGTGTGCCTGATGTCTTGTTTACATTGACGTTGTTTACATTGTCAACATCCTCATATATAGGTTGTTTTTTTATATTCTATTACTGTAGTATACTGTAAGTATTCCTTCCCTATCCTTCCATAAACCCTTCCCGTTAAACTCTTAAGCTTTTTGGCTATTTTTTATTGAAATTTTTTATTAAATTTCTTTGGAGTTTAGCGTGTATTAAAGAATTTTTATTCTGTTTATCCCCATGGTTACGTCCTCACCCTGGGGGTGTTAGGTCGTTTAGTCTTGCATCTTCTATCCGATGTATCATTTTTTCTTTGTATGAAGATCTAGCCTTGCATTTGGTAGCATTTAAATTGGTTACTGACTTTGGGCCTTTTTGTGTGCCTGATGTCTTGTTTCTGTTTTTTTTATTGACGTTGTTTACATTGACAACGTCCTCTTTTATGTGTAGTATTTTATTTCATATTCCTGTAGAATTACTGTAGGATACATTGATTATTATTCCGGTAGTGTAGCTAAAAAAATTTGGATTTTGTCCACACTTAGGCTCTATCGGGATGCCCTTGGGCTCATAATGATCCCTTTGGGAACTTGGGCATTTTTTCAAAATTTTTTTCGAAAAATATGTTGAATTTAATTTTGATTGCTATTATTCATGTATCTTAATTATATATTTTGTTGTGGAGTTTGTAGGTGTGATATCGACTTTAGTCAATGCACTCCCGCAGATTGTTGTCCTACTTGTGTACACTGGGATGATTAACGTTGGAGACGAGTCTCGTGGTACGTTGTTGGCAGTGAGGTTCATAGACAGGACCTCGCACCGCGTTCTAATTCATTTTTTCAGTTTCTATTTCAAAGAAACATGAACATGGTGATGATATTGTGACACCCATCCAAGTGTGCTACCGTCGTCGCGCTCCATTAGCTGCAGTGCTCATGATAAGCAAGGGATAAGGCCTCTAGTTAGTGTTCTTAATCTCTTGCAAGCAGCTAACTCGACTGGTGAAGCTGTTACTCTGTCCGTGAGAGCCGCGACACTGGGTAAGTCTGTTGCGGTTGAAGGAAGTGTAGATGTGGGTATAGCGAGCACTTAAAAATAAAGAAGCTCACCAGCGATGATGGAAATATGGAGGATATAGGGAGGAAGTCAGCAAGTTTCTTGTTGGGAGGATTGGCGAGGTCTAATAGACTGCGAGCGGGAGAGGCCCCTCTCTAAACTAACAACATTTGGGACCAAATGTTGTTATGAGAAACTTGCACAAGCCGGAGCATACCTCCACCTGCCACTTGGGACGCTCCGTCTAGTCTGCAGCCAGGGTTGGCTTCAGTCATGGCTTCCTCCGCTACGTTTCACAAGCCAAAATCAAGTTTTCTTGTTGGGAGGCTCGGCGAGGTCCGATGAGACCCCGGGCAGAAGCGATCCCTCTCTAACCTAACAACATTTGGGTCCAAATGTTGTTATGAGAAACTTGCACGAGCCGGAGCATACGTCCACCCACTGCTTGGGACGCTCCGTCTAGTCTGCAGCCGGGATCGCTTCTGTCACGGCTTCCTCTGCTTCGTTATTAAAGCATACACAACCGCAGGCTAGCTACCCGACTTCAGATATCCAATCAGCTGCGTGAAGATGGAGCCATTCTTCGCTTGTGAAGTTGGACCATCCGGTAGCTAGCAATCCGAGGCATCGTTCAATGGGATGTTTGGAGAAGAGATCTATCTCCGGATATTTGTCCCAGGAACAGCATGCGGCAAAAAAACTGAAGACTGCTTCAGCAGACCGGGGTAGAGAATGTCTCGTGAGGGTACAATAACCCTTTTATATTTACTTCAGAAGTCATCATTATAGCAACACAGAAAGGTGCATAGGTCTGATCAAGGCTATGGATCTGACGCCCCCTAGGTCGACGATTAATGGAAGGTTATCTTCTTCACGAGAAACTGGATGTTAATCACGGAAGTTTCTTTCAAAGAGAGTCACTCCTAGTGGAGGTAAAGGCTCTCTTATTGAAGGGAACAATTGAGATCGACGAGATGAGCTTCTTTGCAGGGAGGACTTAGTTTCTCCTCCTGTAAGCATCGTAAGTCGTACAGGTGATGGACATGACCTCTATTGCTTGCCAGTTGATGGAATATTAATCTTGAGGTCGTCAAGAATAGATTTCGGTTGCTTCCACTTGGTGATAGGTTATCAGCCTCAAAATTAAGTGGATAAAATTGTGGAAGATCAGTGGATGAGAATGTAGTCTTGACAGGCCTGCAGCTATCAGCCCGAGCAAGCTCCATTTACAAGTTTACTTGTTGGAAAAACCTTCCAAGAGAGGCTTTCCTTCTGGAGGTACAAGCTTTCCTATTGAAGAAAAGCATTAGACGTCATCGAAATTATTCTCCAGTTTTTTATTATCACCTGTTTGTCGTCCTGAATCCGGATGGATAGTGCACAGATAGGCTGAGATATTCCTTGGCTTCAAGACAATTTATGTCATTGTGGATGCCATAGTAGCCTTCTGTACTGTTACAGCGATCTCTTGGGTTAGGCTCTGTCAGCTGTCCTTTGGGAATAAAACCGAAAAAGATACTGTGCTTTTCAGTTTGTTTTTCCTAGGTGTCATAGACTTGAGTCTTATTGTTACACCATAGTAGCCTAGCTAAAATCATGAGCGAGATTTTTCAGTATTATGCAGTGGCATAACTGAATTTATTATCTATTGGGGCTGCGGTCTCTTTGGGAATTCAGGGCTGTTTATATAGCGGCTCTTCTTTCCCTACCTTGCATGACGATAATTGTAAGTCTCCGTTGAGTGAGCCTTCAGGATCGGAACTTACATCGATATATCTGTCTTCACAAAGATGAAGACTTATAAGCTATGGCTAGCATTGTAAGTCTCCTTAGTGAGCTTCTAGGGCCTCAGATATCAGCTTTTAATGGTCTTCACATACAGGAAGACCTTTAGCTGCTTCAGCTAGGCTGAGTTCGTTGTCCTATCAGACATGATACCATTTGTTAGAGGAGGCTATTCTCTTCAAACCGGTATGGTTGGTGTGAGTTATTATGTAAATACGGTGTATTTGTTCATCACATCCTTCTCCGCCCTTAGTGGCATTATGGAGTTGGTGAGACGTGAGGGAGCCTTGCGGTTCCTATACTATTTGATGACTAACACAAGAATGATTCAAGTAATGCGGGTGAGGGGGGTTCAATATAATTTTGAATCCCCTCCCCATCGCCAATGAGTTAAGAGGTGATTACCGGGCAAGACGTAGTTTTCTTCCTGTAAGCCTTGTATGCATTTAAGTGTATACATGCATTTCATGATTTATCGATTGGCGGCTGGGTCATGTTCTATGGCTACCTCATGGGCACATCCACTTTTTAGCTGGTTTGTTTCCTGTGGTTGTTCGTTTATATGTCATATACGAGCATATGATTCATCATCAATAAATTACCAGCCTTTGTGTACCCGTATGGCTGTCAAGTCAGTTAACTGGTATTCAGATGATTACATGCGTGATTTCAATGCTCGCATGCATAATACGTGTATTATTAGGCAGACGCATTATTGTATGTTATGGACCTTAGAAAAAATGAATTATTTGGGGGGCAGTCCGTGATGAGTCTGTTAATCATAGCTCGTTCCATTTCTGAATCCAGGTTTCTATAAGTTTCGGTACCCAAATAGAATATAACTTTCTATGCATTCTCGTATATTCGTGCACGTGTCTGGGAGTGTTATTTATTGGAATTTATTGTACACCTGAACGGGGTCGCCTATTGGTTGCCTCGGAAGTGTGTTTACTCTCCACAGATCGTCAATTGTGATTCTATTGGACATGTGTATGTTGTAATATTATATCACGTTTTTTTTTACCTATCTATGTATGCCGACTCCAGTATACATTACAAGCGGACGCTATTAATTACCGGGATTGATGCGATAGCCTTAGCTTCTGAAGTGGTGTTAAGCACCAATTTATTAATAATAATTAATATCTGGGTGCCTGTTCGGCGAATATATTTTGTTATTTGATACCGCTTTTACTGATTCCAGACACTCACCTCTCTGTTTTTGAAGAAGATTCCTTCAAAAAAGGGAGGGGGGGGGGGATTTTTTAAATCTCCTCCGGCTTGATAAGTGTGTAAACTATGAGTGAAGCTATTTTGTCTGTAGATTATATCCTGGATATAGCTTGTTTATTATTGTATATGGTGTATGTTTGTGGGGGTTAGTCTCTCACTCTCAAATACGCCATTCTAATTTATGGGGCTTAGTCCGGACTTGCCTTAAAATTGGGGGCTCGTTACACCCAATTAGCATAATCATTCATGCTAAGAATATGGAATTACTTGGATATGGCTCCTTAATTATGATATGTCTTCTCTATTACTGTATAGAGAGACATACATGTAATTCCTTTTAAATTTAATTTCCTTTCACCTTGGATTGCAGGCTTGGGAACTAGGTTGATCTGCTAATTCTGAAGTCCTAGGCCCTCTGCCTTTTTACGATTCAGCTAGTCTGGGCCATTGGTTTATAGTATAAAAATATGATAAATTTAAAGTAATTTGTATATTTTTTATACTTACCAATGGCCCAGACGGGTATGGCCCTCCCATGAGTTGGCACTCATCCCTCCCGCTGAGTTATTATTATGTAGTACTCTCTTCTACAAAGAATGATGTTGGTGCCAATTCCGGGCACTTCCTGACCGCTGCGCATGCACGGAGAGTAAAAGTGTGGAGGACCAGATAGGACTTTTAATTTGCGGTTTTGAAAGCAAATTTTGGGGATTGGGGGGTTCAAAATTTGTGTTTGGCCCTTGATAACTTTGAGTTTGCACCAGCTAGTCTGGGCCATTGGTAAGTATAAAAAATATACAAATTACTTTAAATTCATCCTTTTCCACATGATTAACATTTACAAAAAGGAGACTGAACAAATTATTTTGTACCATACAAAGTATGACCTATACTCATAGCCATTGGAAGTTATGTGAAACACACTGAAAGGCTATTTATATATGTTAGGTAGGA
Source organism: Pictodentalium vernedei (assembly GCA_031216915.1). Classification (NCBI taxonomy): domain Eukaryota; kingdom Metazoa; phylum Mollusca; class Scaphopoda; order Dentaliida; family Dentaliidae; genus Pictodentalium; species Pictodentalium vernedei. Next base: position 288,633,882 of record CM062293.1, read on the forward strand.
GATTGCAAATATATTCTAGTACAAAATGTACCAGCATCGCTGACAAAAAACGGCCAGCCCAATAAGCAAAAAATCACTCTACACTTTCATTAATTTTTCAAATTTTCTCTTCAAAACAATGCCTTATGACCCCTCTTTGGAATGAGCTTGTTGGGCTCATTCCAAAGAGGGGTCATAAGCTGCAGTTTGGAAGTAAAACTGTTTTTTAAAGCAAATGAAATCCTAATTGCAAAATGTTGTGTTAGGTAAAAGGTTAGAAGCATGATACCACATGTTATTTCTCCACGAAAAAGTAATTGATAATTGATAATAACCTCATTCCGCATCTCATTCTCAGAACTTACGATACACTAAACTTAAAATCAAATAGCCACAGCCTTAAGTTTAACAGCAAAAATACGTCCGGTGTATTTTAAGGGGCTGTTGTGCACTTTTCCAGTAATACTATGCTATACATTAAGTTTGAAGCGAATTTCAGTCGCACATGTTTTTGTCCCCCCGACCCTTCGGGGGACTATTGTAATCAGCAGTGTCCGTCCGTCCATCCGTCCGTCCATCCGTCCGTCTGTCTGTCCGTGCGTGCATCCGTGCGTCCGTCCATCCGTTCGTCACACCCTTGTCCGGATGATAACTTTAGTTTGGATGATTTTACTGAAACTAAATTTGGTATGTGTCTTACTTGGGTGGAAATGCAGGTCAAGTTCGAAAATGGGCACGCTCCACTGATTTCTACTGGATTTATTCCCCTTTTTGGACTTAAAAAATACAGTTTTTGTGTTGTCCGGGTGATAACTTTAGTTAGGATCATTTGATTGAAACGAAATTTAGTATGCCGCTTATTAGGGTGGAAATGCAGGTCAAGTTCGAAAATGGGCACGCTCCACTGATTTTTACTGGATTTATTCCCCTTTTTCCACTTAGAAAATACGGTTTTTGTGTTGTCCGGATGATAACTTTACTTTGGATCATTTGATTGAAACGAAACTAAGTATGTGGTTTAATTGGTTGGAAATACAGGTCATGTTAAAAAATGGCCATGCTCTGCGAACAAATTGCATCCTAACAGCTCCCTTGAATTTGCCATCTTGGTCAGGGGACCGGGGGCGTTGCCCTTGTTCTTCCTTAAATCGGCCAGCAGAATGAAAAATATAAAAGTAAACAATCACATTATCACGTTTCTTTCTGTTTATTTTGCTTAATGTTTTAACTATTAAAATGGATTGCAAGAGTGAAAAATTTTTGCGTAAACTAGCCTAATTCCATGTTATTTTGGCCTATTTTACAAAGTATAGCTGAAATTCCCGAAGGGTTACACTGGAAAATATTACCCTGGTACAAAGGCTTAGAAGTTTTCAAATGTTTCTACATGTTCTGTACTGTACATGTACTGGACCTCATGAGTCAACATGTGACCATCATGTTCCAAATGGAATGGTGAAAACCAATGCTTGTTGTATGGGGTTATATTGTCTGAAGGATCAGGACCACACTTGTGAGGAGGCATAATCAAACTATACTCTCCCAAAAAAGAAAGTGTGCATGCTAAAAAATAACACTAAAAAAAGATATATATCATTTTCATTCATGGAAATTTTATTCAATCACAGATGAATCAATTTGTGATCAACACGAGAAATTTCATTATGCTACGACAAATACTCTTGGTGCCATGGAGAGTCAAAGACACTAAGGGTCAAACACAAAAGTCACACACTCAATATCTGGTATGACCTCCGTCTGCATCGACTACTGCTGTGCATCTATGCCTCATGGAAGCGAACAAGTTAGCATGGAAGTGGGTTAGGGTAGGGTTAGGTTAGGTTAGGGTTAGTTTAGGGTTAGGGTAGGGTTAGGGTTAGGTTAGGCTAACCCTAACCCTAACCCTACTCTACACCACTGCAGTCGAGCACGACGATGACATAACGTCAAAATCGGACAAATTGCAGGTCTTCGAGGACGTAAGCCGTATTCTCTCAGGCAGTTGATTACTGTTTGAGGATGTATCCGTCTCAGGTTAGGGATGTTCCTGGCTGTCGTCATTGCCGTTTGTTGCTGGTTCCGGAGATGGACGACACGGATATACCGATCTTGTGCAGGGGTGGTAACTCGAGGTCTCCCGGAGCGAGGTCGGTCTCGAACGTCATCATGTTGTGCATGTCGATGGACTAGCCTGTCTACAGTGTTACGGTGGCAGTTCAAATGCTGGGCAACCTCTCTGTGTGTTCTGCCAGCTCTAATCATACCCAGGGCAAGGAGACGTTGATTCATTGTCAATCTTGGCATGCTAATGTGGAGTCGTTTTAACAGCAGCGCAAGTGTGAATGTGAACGATAGGAAGGCCTTACTTTAGTGTTTAAATACCCAAGGATTGACACTGCTGCATGAATTTTCAGACTCCCCACGTGCAAAACATGCCTTTTCACAAACGTGCAGCACGTCATTTAACGTTAATGCAATTTTAATGGGGAAAGCTGTTTTTGTGTTCAATATAACTTATTCATGAACAGGTAACACTCTTTACACCTACGAAATTATTTTTTTGGAGTGTGATCAATTTCTGCAATGCACACTTTCTTTTTTGGGCGAGTATATTTGGAAGGAGTTTATAACAATATTACTGACAAAAGGTTCATAACAATTTATAGGGGTTATTTGCACTTGTCTTTGGAAAGGCAAGAACAAAAAATTGCACCCTACAATTTTCACTCAGGACATGGACTGTTAACCAAATACCCAATGCACTGGATATCAAAATTTTTATACTGTACCAATGACCCAGACTTAGCTGGTGCTAACTCTAAAATATTTAGGGCCAAACACAAATTTTACCCCCCAATCCCCAAAATTTGCATCTGAAACCGAAAATTACATGTCCTATATGGTCCTCCATACTTTTACCCCACTGCACATGCACAGTGTCAAGGAGGTCTCGAAATTGGCGCAATTATCATTCGTTGTTTGGCCCTCAATTCAGTTACATCTCACTGTTATTTGTGCTTGTAAATCTCAGTTTAAATGATGCCAGACACATAATTATGAGAGAAATGGTGGATATAAGGAGGAAATAAGAGGGGAGGAAGAAACAGTGGAAGGAAATGTTCAGGGCTGTAACTTATAATATTTTTATACTGTACCAATGACCCAGACATAGCTGGTGCTAACTCTTAAAATATAGGGCCAAACACAAATTTTGCCCCCCAATCCCCAAAATTTGCATTTAAAACCAAAGAAAACATGTCCTGAATGGCCCTCCACACTTCACCTCTACTGCGCATGCGCAGTGTCAAGGACGTTCCGAAATTGGCGCTATTAATCATTCTAAGTTTGGCCCTTCATCAGTTAACATCTGACTGATCTTTGTGCTTGTAAATCTCAGTTTAAATGATGCCAGACACATAAATATTAGTGAAATGGTGATTCTAAGGAGGATAGAGAAGGAGGAGAGGAAAAATGTGTGACAGAATATTATCAGGGCTGTAACTTAAAATTTTTTAATGAAATTATGTTAAGTTACCTATTTTCGAGGCAGCAGCCATTTTGTTGTCATTCTGGTTATTTAGTTGCACTGATTTTTCAGTGTTTTCCTCTCTCCCTTTCCTTTAAGTCCCCTCTTGCTATTCTCCCATGCTTTTGGCATAGTTTCTGTAATTATTATTACTAAAATTTCTTGGGAGTATTAGCTGAATAACAGAATGAATTCTGTTCTTTTCCCCATGTTTATGTCTTCACCTACGGGTGGTTAGGCGTTGTGTTCTGCATCTACCATCTGATGTTCTGCAGTTTCTTCCCTGGAAGTCTCTGTTTTGCATCAGATAGTGTATTTTTGGTAACTGATTCCGGGCCTGGGTGCCTGGAGTCTTATTTTAGTGTTTTTACACTCATTGTTTACATTTACAACAGCCCTCTGGGGGGGATTTCTTGAAAATAATATCTTGATGTTATTTTAATCATAACTAGATACATTATTATTGTTCGTAAGTGTTGAATAAATTGTTTAAAATATTTTTAAAATTTTTGTCCACACTTAGGCTTGGGATCCATTGGGGCTCAACGTTACTTTTCAGAAACTTGGGCTGTTCAGAAAAAATATTTTTTTCAAAATATTTTGATTTCAATTATTTTTTCTATATTAATGGATCATATTATTATTATGTATTTTGATTGCCAGGGGTTGGTGCGAGTACCAGGACTTTGTTTTCTTTTCACATTGAAAGGATTTTGATCAATTGTAATAAGAGGAAGTCTTCCTCTGACTTTTATAATCATTCTATATGTGGTCAGTGTACTCGCATTAACTCCTGTTCTGTATCGTATGATTTCGATGACAACATGGGAAGCGTATGTCACGGTATGTTAGTGGGGAATTGGACATTCCGGTCCTTTCCCCGCAGGGTCACTCTACTTTATCAATTTCTATTTCAGACGATCAAGATTAGGGTGATGTATCTGTGATGTCTTCCAACAGTGTGCCTCCGTCGTCACAATTAATGAAGGGCTAGCGGAAAAGTGCTCATGTAAATACGCCAATTGCCTAAGAGGACCCTAGCAGGTTCGACGGCCTTTGACGTCCGCTAGCTCGCCCGGATTAGCATCCATTCATCGAATGGTTCGGCAGCCGGGTTCGTCCGTTGCGGTCTAGAAGGAGTTTTGGGGTGATGTGAGCACTATAAATCAACCTAATGCACACCCAGTGACGGCGGATTAGAGGGAGAACGGAGGAAGCCTTTTAGTCCGGTTCATAGCTCGTTCTGGTCCATCCGGACGGCAAGCGAGAGAGGCCCCTCTCTCGTACAACAACATCTGGCCCCAGATGTTGTGGTACAAAATGTTTCGCATTCGGAGCATACGTCCGTCGCTCGGGACGCTCCGACATATAGTCAGTCTGGAGAGACTGTCAATAAGGCTTCCTCATTCTCATGGTAGCGCACACGACCGCTCTTGGCTACGTGACCTCGGATATCCAGTCAGCTTCGCCAGTCAGAGAATCATCGGCGACCAGTTCACACCATCCGGTAGCCAGGGACACGAGGCCTGCAGACTCCGGACGTTCGCATAGGAAAGTGTGCGGGAGTCAACGTACACGGAGCTTCCGGCGGCAATGCATCGTAAGACCGCTACTGCACAGGCCTCGGGGACGGACGTGCTTTCCTAAATAGCACAGCTTATCGCAGCATCCCAGTATCAACTGAATCTGTCGCATATGTTTTATCCGACGATGCTGGGTCGGGACGCTCCGCGGAAGCAGGCACTGACGTCCGAAAATTTCATCCGGTCCGACGGGATACCGAAAGGGATTCGGAGGATTTCGAGCTTTCCCTTTCGGAACAACATATACTGTTGTGTATGTCATCTGACTTGATCTTCTACAGCTTCTTTCGTCGGACCAGAATGCTGCGATGCCGGATAAGAAACTGATAGCGTCAGTGGACTTAGAAATTTTTTGTTCGGTTCAGGGACATCGTCCCTCAGTTCCGACATAGTCCAATAATGTCACACAAACTTTCGAATTATTGAACGACGCTATATATATTATTATTATATGCTTGCTATTACCAAACATTTTTGGTTTCTTGTTCGCAAAGTTACGGAGATGTATTTCAAAAGTGTGCCTCTGTCGTCATAGTTAATGAAGAGCTAGCGGCAATAAGTGCTCATGGAATATGTCTATCGCCTAAGAGGTCCCTTGTAGGATCGACGGAGTGACATTCGCTAGCTCACCCGGTGTAGCGTACATTCATCGAATGGTTCGGCTGCCGGGTTCGTCCGTTGCGGTCTAGGAAGGAGATTTGGGTGATGCGAGCACTATAATTACTTTAGTACTCACCCAGTGACGGCAGATTGAGGACAGATCGGAGGAAGCCTGTTAGTCCGGTTCCTGGCTTGTCCAGGTCCGTCCGGGCTGTGAGCGAGAGAGGTCCCTCTCTCGTCCAACAACATAGAGGACCGCATGTTGTGGTTCAGATATTTTACATTCGGAGCATATGTCCGTCGGTCGGGACGCTCCGTTATATTGACAGTCCGAGAGACTGTCGATAATGCTTCCTCATCCTCACAGCAGGGCACACGACCGCACATTGGCTACGTGACCTCGAGTATCCGATCAGTTTCGTCATTCAGTGATTCCACGGCAAATAGGTCACGCCATCCGGTAGCCAAGGGACACAAGGCCTATACACTCCATTCGCTCGCATATTAGTAGTATGCACGGGGTAACGATCACGGAGCTTCCAGCGGCAATGCATTGTAGGACCGCTTCTCCACAGGCCTCAGTGACGGACGTGCTATCCGAGTTAGCACAGTTTTTTCGCAGCATCCAGGCAATCGACAGTTTCTTAGTCGAATCAGGAATTATCTGACGGCGCTGGGTCGGTGCGGTCCGCGGTTGCATCAGGTACGGACGATCGAACACTTTATGGGGTCCGACAGGATGGCGAAAGGGATTCGAAAGATTTCGAGTTTTCCCATTCGTAGCATCGGAAGCTGCCATTCATATCTTCCGGCATTATCTTCCAGTGATTGTTATTTCGGACTACATTGCTGCGATGTTGGATAAGAGACTTATAGCGTCATTGGACACGGAATTTTGGATCGGTTCAGGGGCATTGTCCCTGACTTACCGACACAGTCCAATAATGTCATTAGAACATGTGTATTATTTATCAACGCTATATATACATATAAGCCTGCTACCAAGCATGATAGTTTAGTTTCTTGTCCGCAATGCTCATTTCTGCCTTTTTATCATTTATACGAATAATTTATTTTGGCAGAACAGGGCATACCAAGAGTTCATATGTGTCTAGACGGCGTGGTTAAAGACTGGAAATATTCTTTTTCGCCGTGTATGTCTTTTCCAACCACAATGTTGGAAACGACAATGATGTCTAGTAGACTTAACTTAGACGCTTTATCATACGTAATCCACCTTACTGAGGCGTTATCATTATGTCTTCAAGAAAAGAATTACGGGATATTATCCTCAATGTGATTTCTTTTGAGGGCAGTAGTTTGTTCACGTATAACTCCGCCCTTCAGTGGCTGATTGGAGTTGGTTAGACGTGACGCAGCCCTAGCTACATCCATGCGCGTGGATAGTAAGGTGAAGAACTCTCTCGAGTCGCTTTGTTCTCGGAGAAGCTTCTCTTCGACGGCAACTTTTCAGCAATCCATGAATTGCTCGATTTACACGTTCTCTTGTCTATCTAGTGTTGCAAGAGATTCAGACTGGGGCAAACATTCGGTGGTTGACTCAGAGAGTGCCACTGCAGTTGCCGGATCCGAGTTTTATAATTATGACGGTTGCCAGTCAAACAGGTTGGGATATAATATTGGTCCCAACGGATTCGAAGTGCCAGGGTCTTTGGGTTCCGCAGTCTCTAAGCAAGCACTTATCTTCCGCGGAATAATGTTTTTTAGGCTTGCTTTATGTCATTGGATGAACATTATTCAGCAACACATGTCCAAATCCTGTCCGTTAATTCGACAGTAGTGGCGTATCTCCGGAACCAGGGAGGCACTCATTCGTTTCCGTTATTCAATTTAATGGAAAGAATCCTTCTGTTTGTTACAGTACACCAAGTTCTGCTTCGGTCCGTCATATTCCGGGTCGTCTGATTGTTTTACCGGACTCCCGTTCACTTATGGGTCGCTTGTTGCCGTCAGAATGGACTCTCAACAAACAAGTATTCAGTCAGATTTGCTATCAATGGGAGCGCCCAATGATAATTTATTTATGACACAGCTTGCTAATCAATTGCAGACATATGTGTTTGCTTGTCCGGATCTCTGAGCTAATATTGTTAACACTCTATTGATCTAATAGGACGGAATGATAGGATATGCGTATCCTCCGGCGCTGTTGTTTCAGCAAGTATTGCTAAGATAAACAACCTCTATATATTTCTGTTGATAGCATCTCTGTCTTCACAGAGACCGTGGGTAAATTTACTCTGATGTCTACTGTGGGACTTAACGCGAAATCTTCCTCAATGAGAGGATCTTTTTTCGCTGGGTAAAATCGTGTCATCTTTATCACAACCCGCAAGGTCGCAACCTTCACGTATTCCGTTGTGTGGTCCGTATTGCATTATAAGCATTGTACTGGACGAGCTTTGGACGCGATTTCTTACTATAGGAGATCCTCTTCTTCGCTATTCTATGCGGCTAAAGTGGAGGCTCTTCCATCGTTGGTGTAGGGATCACTATGTTCATATTGTTGATCCCTCCATACTACTCATTGCAACTTTTTAGTATACTTGTTTGACAAGATCTACTGCAGCCTGTTATTATTAAGGTTATAGGTTTATGTTACCTCATACCTATGCACTCTATGATAGTTTACAATTGAGTTTTATGTCTCTTTATCTAAGTCAGTTAGTAACTTTTTGATAAATAGACTTAGAATCATTAGATTAAATTCCTATATGGAATTTAATTTCGGTTCTTATTTAGCTAAGTAATCATTTGAGCCTCTGGAAACAGTAGTTTTCAAATTCTGACCTTTTAGACAGTAATTCTGTTGGCTTCTCTTTTACTAAAGAGTCAGTGAGTTTCATGCACTATCGGTGGATGATTTTCACTTTCGTAGTTTCGGAATCACTACTTCCTTTACTATTTAGGTTGGATTTTTGCATAAGAGTTAGGCTCCTAATATCCGGAACCTATTGTTATTAAGGTCCTTCCGTCTTCGTACGGGCATAGGCCTTTACTCTGTCCGGTTAGAGTTTATGTATTTATAAACAGATATCTGTTTATTTCTACGGGCGTAAACTTCTTCTGTCTTTGATGCCTATTAGAAGGACGTTACGCTCCATTCTATTGCTAATGGATTCAATTAACTATCGATACTGCTTATGGTATATCATTGACTCAGCAGTTGTGTTTGAGATTTCGGCTCTTGAAGTAAGAGTTCTTCAACATCTTGGGCTTACATTAATAGTGTCGCTATTATAGATTTTTGAAGGCTGCTCATTGCGCTCAGCCATCCACATTCATGAATTTTTATCTCAGAAATATTGAGTCCATTTCTGGAGGCCTCTATTGTTCGGTCTATTATCTACTGCTCAGAATGTCATTCATTTAACAGTTGCTACTATAGCTAGGTAGGCTGTCTGTTTCGGCAGTGACTCCGTTCTGCTGCCCTCTTCGCTCTGGGCTATTTGACCCAGGGCAAGAAAAAGGGGGGGGGGGGGAGGGTGTTCCCTTGGGTCACCTGTTTTACTATGAAAACAAGGGGATACCTCCTCTGGAGTTAGTAATTCTGAGCTGTTATTGGGATGGTTGTTTAGTGAGAAGTTTATGTTTTAAAAATTCATTCAAGTCTTACTTTTTAAAGTATAGCTTTTGAATATAGCACGTGTCAACGGACATGATTATGCAATCCTCAGACATTTTTAAGGAGTATAAAGAGTCTCTATTCTCTAGACTTATTTTATTTATTGGCTTACTTTAAAAATTATTAGTATAAGGATTATACTAGATATTAATAGAGTACATGGATGTATGATGCTTAATTTTGAAAGGTGTTGTATCTTTCTAATTTATCATAAATAAGAAAGATACATGTAAGGCCTAATACTTCTTTTTCCCTAAGAGGGGATGACTCTATTTTATATAATTGAGCGTATTCTATCTTGCTCTATGTCCTTGGCCCTCCAGCCTTTTTACTATTCAGCTAAGTCTGGGTCATTGGTACAGTATAAAAATGTTAAAAAATTTATAGTAATTTATATATTTTTTATACTTACCAATGACCCAGACGGGGATGGCCCTCCCAGGAGTTGGGAACTCTTACCTCCCCGCTGAGTACATAGCGCTTACCAGGCACTGGTTATTAGAATGATTAATGGCGCCAATTTCGGAACGTCCTTGACACTGCGCATGCGCAGTAGAGGTGAAGTGTGGAGGGCCATTCAGGACATGTTTTCTTTGGTTTTAGATGCAAATTTTGGGGATTGGGGGGCAAAATTTGTGTTTGGCCCTATATTTTAAGAGTTAGCACCAGCTATGTCTGGGTCATTGGTAAGTATAAAAAATATATAAATTACTATAAATTTTTTTGACTTTTTTATGAAATTATTTCATGTTACCTATTTTCGAGGCATGGCTCTGTTGTGGTCATTCTTGCTACGAATGTTCCATTGTTTGATCAGTGTTTCCTCTCTCCCTTTCCTTTATTCCCCCCCTAGCTATTCTCCCATGCTTTTGGCATATTTTTTGTAATGTTGATTACTAAAATTTCTTGGGAGTTTTGGCTTGGTAACAGAATAATATTCTGTTTTTTCCCCATGTTTACGTCCTCACCCTTGGGTGTTTAGGCGTGTTGGACTGCATCTACCATCTGATGTTCTGCAGTTTCTTCTCTGGAAGTCTCTGTTTTGCATCAGATAGTGTTTAAATTGGTAACTGATTTCGGGCCATGTTTATCAGTGCCTGGAGTCATGTTTCCGGTTTGTGTACACTTTTGCTTATGTTGACAACGGTTACTTCTGATAGTGATTACTTGTCCTTTGCTTAGTTCAGTTCATAGCAAGATACATTAATATTGTCCATAAGTGTTACATTAATTTTTTGAAATGGTTTTAACATTTTTGTCCACACTTAGGCTTTTTTGGGATCCATTTGGGCTCATTGTTCCCATTGGGAACTTGGGCTCTTCTGAAAATTTTTTCAAAATTTTTTTTTTTTAAATTATTTTCTTTCGAAATGTTATAATAGATTATATTATATTATGTATCTTTGTTTAAAGGGTTAGTGCGAGTAATATGACTGTGTATTCTTGCTCTGTGTGTGTTGATTGGAATGACAACATTGGAGACATGTGTCACGGTATTTTGTTAGCGGTGAGGGGTCCATTCCGGTCCTCTCTCTGCAGGGTCACTCTATTTTATCAGAATTCAGAGTGATGTTTCCGTGATGTCTTCAACAAGTGTGTCTCCGTCGTTGAAATATTAGGGCTAGCGGAAAGTGCTCTAGGTATTAGGACAATTGCCGGGAGTTCCCTGGTAGGATCGAAGGCATTGATCGTCCGCTAGTCCGCCCGGTGTCGAATGGATCGGCATCCGGGTTCGTCTGTTGCGGTCCAGGGAAGCAGTTTGGGTGATGCAAGCACTATAAAACATCGAATGTGCACACCCAGCAACGACAGATCCGAGGATAGTATGGAGGAAGCCTGTCAGTCCGGTAGCTAGCTCATCCAGGTCCACCCGGACCGCGAGCGAGAGAGGCCCCCTATCTCTTGCATCAACATCTGCGCCGCGATGTTGTTGTATGTTTGTTCATTAGTCGGAGCTTACGTTCACTCCTCCTGCTTGGGACGCTCCGTCGCATAGACAGTCCGACGCGGCTGTTATATTGGCTTCCTCATCCTCACGTCAACACACAAGATCGCACCTTGGCTATGTGACCACAGATTTCCGGGGGACGTCCGCATATTATATAAATGCAGGATTGAACGTCCCTGGTGCTCCTGCTTCGCCGACCAAGGAATACACGTCAACCAGGTCACTCCATCTGCTAGCCAAGGACACAAGGCCTTTCCAGTTGGGACGTTCGCATATTATATAAATGCAGGAATGAACGTCCCTGGAGCTTCCAGCGGATAATTACATAGGACGGCGGCTCCACAGGTCTCGTTGAGTAACATGAACAAGGTGATGTTTCTGTGATTTCTTCATAAAGTGTGCTTCCGTCGTCACAGTCAAATGAAGAGCTAACGGTAAAAGTGCTCATACAGATACGTCAATTGCTTAAGAGGTCCCAAGTAGGATCGACGGCGTTGGTGTCCGCTAGCTCGCCCGGTGTAGTGACCATTCATCGAATGGCTCAGTAGTCGGGTTCGTCTGTTGCGGTCCAGGAAGGAGATTTGGGTGATGCGAGCACTATAAAATACAATGTGCACACCCAGTGATGACGGATACGAGGATGGTATGGAAGAAGCCTATTAGTCCAGTTCCAAGCTCGTCCAGGTCCATCCGGGCTGCGAGCGAGAGAGGTCCCTCTCTCGTACTACAACATCTGGGCCCAGATGTTGTGGTACAAAACGTTCCTCAGTCGGAGGATACGTCCACCCCTCGGGACGCTCTGTTATATAGACAGTCCAGAGAGATTGCTCTTTCGGCTTCCTCATCCTCACGGCAGCACACACGACCTCACCTTGGCTACGTGACCAGTGATATTCAACCACCATCGCTGACCAGGGATTCTACGGCGACCAGGTCACGCCATCCGGCAGCCAAGGATATGAGGCCTTCATACTCTGGACGTTCGCATATAAGAAGTATGCAGGAGTCAACGTCCAAGGAGCTTCCAGCGGCTAAATCCTGTAAGACCGCAGCTCCACAGGCCTCCGTTACGGACATGCTATCGCAGATAGCACAAATTATCACAGCATTCCAGCAACCGACAGTAACTCTGTCAGATCAGGAATTATCCGAGGAAGCTGGGTTGGTACATTCCGCTGCAGGTTCAGGCACGGATGACCAAGAATTACAAGTGGTCCGACAGAATGGGGAAAGGGATACGGAGGAGTTGTATTTTTCCCTTTCGGAACAACATAATTGCCATAGAGTGCATCCGGCATTATCATCTGACGTTGTTCCTCCGGACCAAAATGCTGCGTTGCCGGATAAGAGACTGATAGCGCCACTGGACACAGAATTCTTATTGGTTTAGGGACATTGTCCCTCAGTTCCGACATAGTCCAGAAATGTCTCACAGACATTTGAACTATTGAATGATGCTATATATAACTTGCTACCTAAATGGGCAGGTCCGGTTTCTTATCGGCAAATGCTCTACATCTGCCTTTCATCAATTCAAGGAATAATTTTCGAAACGGCAGGACAGAGCATTCCGAGAGTTTCTCTGCGTCTAGACAACCAGGCTGAAGACCTAGTATTGTCTATACCATCGTCTATGTCAATTCCAACCATGATGTTGGAAACGACAATATCGTCTAGCAAGGTTAGCTTAGACGCATTATCGTAAGCAGATCACCTTACCGGAGCGTTATCATTACGTCTCAAAGGAAAAAGAATTCCAGGATGTACAACCTCCTTAAGAGTTCTTTCAAGGGCCTTAGCATTCTCCACGTATAACTCCGCCCTTTTAGTGGTGATATGGAGTTGGTTAGACGTGACGCGGCCCTGGCTACATCCACGCGTGTGGATAGTAAGGTGAAAAACTCTCTCAGAGTCGCTCCGGTCTCCGGAGAGTTTCTCTTTGATGGCAAGCTTTCCACAATCTATGATCAGATAACTAAGAAAGCTTCAGACTCTCTGCTATTCAAATCCGCTTCCATACAGTCGGATTCAGCGGAGAAAAGTAGGACAGGCTCTTCTGGGGCAAATACGTCCAAGGGAAGTTCCTATAGAGGTTCCTATGTGTCCTCTAGGTCTTACTCTAGAGACCGTCATGGTAACGACTCGGGTGGGGGCCGTAATACTGGCCGAGACATCCGGTCAGATGCCCCTAGGTCGACGGGGCGAGCTGCGGGCCGTGGAGGACATGGTTTCTCCTTCCGCAAGCCTCGCAGGACCAGGAGGTAATGGTATTAACCTCTATCGTGTTCCAGTGAGCGGAAGATGGTCGAGTTTCTCAATCAATTGGGAGTAGATTACGGACGTCCCTTGGATTCGAGGGGTGATTTCGGAAGGACTAAATTATCCTTCAAACGAAAACCTCCATTAACTCGAAGTCTAAGATGGACTCAGCTTCTGTCAAGTCCACAAGAAAGAGGCTCGCTTCCATCAGAAGTCCAGTCTTTTCTGGAATGATCGCGATAGAGATCGTAGAAATCCAGGAATTTCCAGGTTTCTACAACCATCCTTTTCTGGTTCCAAAACCAGACGGCTCGTTCCGTCCACTCATAAATCTGAGCTGGATAAACAAGCTGATCGTAGCTCCAAGTTTCTATATGGAGACCATCCGATCGGTCAGAGCGAGTATTCGGGTGTACGACTATGCTTCATGCATAGATCTCAAGATACTTTCACGTCATGGTACATCAGGCGTTCAGAAAGTATCTTCGCTTCCTCATCATAGGAGTTGTGTATCAGCTCCGAGCAATGTGCTTCGGTCTGAATCTAGCCCCCTGGGCTTTCACTCGAATAATGAACTTGGTAATGACTCATTTCCGAGCTCATTCGTCTACGATAACGTCGGCCTACCTGGACGACATTCTTCATAGGTACGGCAATGAGTTAACGCTTCAGAATCTGCATCTATTGCTCCGACGTCTTGGTTTCATAAGTAAACGAGGAGAAGTCGGATCTGGTATCATCCAAGTCATTCACCCACCGGGGGATGAGCTTCGAGACGCACAGCATTCTCGTTCGTCTGCCATTAACCAGAGCGAAATTAATCAGTTGTTATGCTCGCTATTATCTTCACTCAGACAAGGTTTCAGCGAAAGATCTCATGAGACTGATAGGTTTGTGCGGAGCTGCCGCGATTTTATTCCGATGGGGCGGCTACGCACTTGTCCTCTCCAAATTTCTTCTGATCCAGAATTGGAGGGTGAAGTTTCTTTCGCTCGATACAGACGTCCTCTTGTCAAATCAAGTGAATAAGAGATTCAGACTTGTGCAGATTTTCAGTGGTTAACTCAGGGAGTTCCACTGCAATTGCCGGATCCGAGTTTTACAGTTTTGACAGATGCCAGTCAAACAGGTTGGGACGCAACATTGAGCCCAAAGGATTTGAAGTGCCAGGGTCTTTGGGATCCGTAGTTCCTAATCAAGCACATAAACATCAAGAAATGATGTCATTTTGGCTTGCGCTACGTTATTGGATGAACGTTATTCAGAATGCTCACATGCAAATTCTGTCCGACAATTCGATGGTATTAGCGTATTTTCGGAACCAGGGAGGCACTCATTCCATTCTGTTATTCAAGTTAACGGAATGAATCCTTCTGTTTGTACTAGAACATCAAGTTCTCCTATCGGTCCGTCATATTCCGGGTCGTCTGAACGTATTAGCGGACTCCCTTTCACGGAGGGGCTGTTTGTTGCCGTCAGAATGGACTTTCAACAAATGAGTATTCAATCAGATTTGCTACCAAGGAGAGCGGCCAATGATGGACTTACTTGTGACGCATCTCAACAATCAGTTGCAGACGTGCCACCATGTTTGGATCCCCGAGCGTTTGCAGTAGACGCTCTATCGATCTCATGAGACGGAATAATAAGATATGCTTATCTTCCAGCGCTGTTGATTCAGCAGATATTGCTCAAGTTCCCTTAGGTCACCTGCTTTATAGTGAAAAGCAAGGGAATACCTCCCCTGGAGTCAGTAATTCTAGTCAGTACCGGGATGATTTTAAAGTGTAAATCTAATGTTTACTCATCCATGTGATATTTTTAAAGTGTAGCTCGGTGTGAAGCATTTGTATATGTCACATGTCATACAGGCATTAATATACAATCCTCGGACACTTTTAATGAGTATAAAGAGTCTCATTTCTCTGGCCTTCCTTTATTTATTGTCTTTCCTTTAAAAATAATTAGCATAACGGGTTATACTGGAGGTTAATAGAGATCATTGATGTTATTGTGCTCAATTACAGAATGGTGTTGTGTCTTTCTCGTTTTGATGCAAATAGAAAGATACATGTAAAGTCTATTTCTCTTTTCTCCTTGAGGGGATAATTCTGTTATATGTAGTTGAGTCTATTGGATTTTCTTTATGTCCTAGGCCCTCCAACCTTTTTACTATTCAGCTAAGTCTGGGTCATTGGTACAGTATAAAAATGTTAAAAATTTTATAGTAATTTATATATTTTTTATACTTACCAATGACCCAGACGGGGATGGCCCTCCCATGAGTTGGGAACTCATACCTCGTCGCTGAGTACATAACGCTTACCAGGCACTGGTTGTAAGAATGATAATTGAGCCAATTTCGAGACCTCTTTGACACTGCGCATGCGCAGTGAAGTAAAAGTATGGAGGACCATATAGGACATGTAATTTTTGGTTTTAGATGCAAATTTTGGGGATTGGAGGGTAAAATTTGTGTTTGGCCCTAAATATTTGAGAGTTAGCACCAGCTAAGTCTGGGTCATTGGTAAGTATAAAAAATATATAAATTACTATTAATTTTTTAACATTTATTATTTTATTTATTGTTTTTTTTAAATTTAAAATAAAAATTTTACAAAACCATATCATGTGACACTTCATTGGAACGAGCCCGACAAGCTCATTCCAGTGATGGTCACATGATATGTTTTTGAAAGTTTTTGAAAAAGATATTTTTTTCAACTACTTAATTTGTAATTCATGCAGACAGATATGGCCATTTTATTTGGTAAGGAGCCAAGAGAGAGGATTCAAAGAAATAGCTTCATTGTTTTTATTTTTATAAGAATTGAAATGAATTCTCTGTCGCTTTACAGGAGTATGAATGTGTTAACCTTAACCTCAGAACAGGTGCACTTAACATGCCATCATGAGGAGGTCCTGTTGACCCAACAGACAAATTAGGTAGGCAGTAGTTTCTAGTCAAGTCTTGGCTGCACATTAAGGCAGCGAAGACTTGGCGAGAAATCACTGCTAAGCCATTACACATAGAGAGGCTGTGGGCTGGTGGGAACTCAGATCACTTGTCCAGGCCCTTAAGGGTCAAAGTATTCATTATGGAAATTTAAAAAAAGGGTTTTTATTTTCTTTTAGACTGCTGACTTATGGCATTGAATTTTTTCAAATATACAACCTGTCATAAAATGTATTCATTAGAAATGCAGGAAATAGCATTTCAGATGGTAAATAGCATTTCGGGTGGTAAAAATTACAAAAGAATATTTCCACCATACTATTCCCCATTCCCCATATGGCTCTTCCCTTTTACTGAAACTTTAATACAATCCCTATAACATGCTCAAGTACCTAAACCATAAAAACCTGGATAATTAAAACAAATTTTTCTGAACCCATTAGAAAGTATATCTTCTGGTTTTACTGTTGTTCGGAGGAACATTATCATGAGCTGGTATTCATTATCAGTGAGGAAAAGCTAAAGAAGTATTTTCTTGCAGTTATCCTGCATCTTATTCCCATTGGTATTGTTTTTTTTTTTACAAAATCCAAGAATCACTATTTTGATAATTTAGTGTTTTAATTCCAGGTTTAGAGAAATCAAAACTGTTTGCCTGTTCATATGCAATTCTTGGGTATGCAAGTTTATACTTACATAACTATGAAGATGCTCAGGAATTTTGTCGATTGGGTAAGTTTCTAAAAATGTTACAAATAGCCATACATCATTTTAACCTCTTTGAGTGACTAAATAGTGGAATGTGAGTTCATATTCACTGAATTCATGCTTGGTCAGAACATCTTTTGTAATTTTGTTACATATTTTTATTTTGGATTGTCAAAATTTGTTCACATGTCATTGCCTTGTTACAGTAAAGGGTGAGTGCCTATAGGCCTATGGAGAATGGGGAAAAAGGTGCCCCTCACCCCACACATACACGTTTTTGAGCATTTGAACCACAAAAAGTCTGAAAAATAAAATATAAGTTTCAGTGGGGTAGATTCTGAATATAACAATAAGTTTGTCAAAATTATAGTAATAAGATATGATTTGTGTTTTTTTAACACATCTGCAGGCTGCACATATGCTTGAAATTTTCTGATAAATTTATTATTTTTTTTTTATTTTTTATTCTAAAATATGCTTATGAGTCCTCATTGATATATGTAGCTTATTCCAACGAGGGCATCATATATTGTGCTTTTGAGGCAAACAGTGACCATTTTGAGGTCTTCAAGAATATTTTGTGCAAGTGTCATCTTTTTATGTTGGGTAAAAGATTGCAAAATTGTCTGAAAACCCAGGCCTTCAAATTAGCCCCAATTCAATGTGGTAAAAGCTATGCCCAAAATAAAAACATGCTAAAGTACTGTCCTTTATTTGTCTCACTTAGAAGTATTTCAAATTTTTCAGCTGGTAGACTGTTTTTCCTTCTTTTTAATCCCCCCCCCCCACCCACAAACACAAAGGAGGAATATAGCGGAGAGTTCTGTGGGTCTGTCTGACCAAACAAATCAGGTTTATTTGCCTTGTTGTTGCTACACAGCACTGATAAAATGTCTAGTCTGATTTATGTGACTAGCCACATCAAGTTGTACTAACAAATAGTGTTTAAAAAGTGAGTTATGTGGCTAAAAAATTTTTTATGTGGCTAAAATGGTTTATGTGGCTAAAAAGTGACAAAAAGTGGGTATTGTATCTTCAGGGATTTTATATAGGGGTTAGGGTTAGGGTCAGTAAGCTGAAAGGATTAGGGTTTGCTACCACCCAGAAATTAGACTTAAAAAAGAGTTTTTAGTGGTTGTCCATGCATTTTAAATTCCACAAATATTTTAGCCACAAACTTGATTTGTAGGAGCGTCCAGCCATCCATCCATCCGTTCATCTGTCCGTCTGTCCATCCAAACTTTGTTTATGGCATAACTTGAAAAATATGTAACAGATTTCAATTCTTTTTGGTATATGTCTCTATAACAACAATGTCCACGTCAAGTTCAATGACCACCGATATCTCTTGAAAATTATGGGAGTTATTGCCCTTTGTTATTAAAATATTCTGTAAATCTTGTTTAAGGCATTTCCCATGAAAATTATGGCAGGTACTGCCCTTTGTTTAATAAAAACTATTGTGTAATGGTTGTTAATGGCATAACTTTAACAATAAAAAACGGATTTCAATTCTTTTCGGTATATATCTCTATAGCAGCAATGTCTATGTCAAGTTCGATGACCAGCGATATCCGATAAAAATTATGGGAGTTATTGCCCTTTGTTATAAAAATATTCTGTAAATCTTGTTTATGGCATAACTTGAACAATAGTTAAAAGATTTCAATTCTCAAACATTAGTTATTAAATATCATTTTTTTTCGTACATATCTCTTTGGAAACAATGTCTACCTCAAGTTCGTAAAAAAAGATGGGTTTGCCCGGATTTTGAGTGATTTTATGAGCGGGAAAAAACCCATCTGTGCTCCCCCCTCCCCAATTGGGAGTGCATTGGGATTAGCAGTGCTCTGCGATGCAGGCCTCTTGTTTATGTTGTGTTAAAGTTACTTTCAGCTTTAACTGGTAAAGTGCTGAGTTTTTTCTGACAACAAATCAAAGCTCATCATATACTGCTCTATTACATTTAATTGGATAGTGCCTTATAGGCACTGTCCAATTAAATGTCAGAGATTAAGGTATTGTATAAAAAATCTGATTCATATCAGGGACAATAAAGGCTTCCTCGGGCAGAATGTAGCTACAGACAGTTATTGCCTGTCAGTTTTAGTAAAGCCCAAAATAGGGCTTCCAGCACTCTACCAGTTAAAGATCAATAGTATCCCTTGAAAATGGAACTTTCTGTAATTTGGGCACATTTAAAGCCCTTGCATGTTTAAAGCCCTTACATGCACGCATACATGCATGCACGCACGCACACACGCACGCACGCACGCACGCACGCACGCACGCATGCATGCACACACACATACATACACTTTTTCAACCCTAGCTATGTCAGTGTTGAAGGACTAACTGAGATGTGTTTCAGTATCTTCGGAGGAATAAGCTCACTGATTTTGGAACCAGCTTCTTCATAACCTGCATAATGATAAGCAGGTTATGAAAAAGTTTGCTTTCAAAATCATTCTGGTTATTTTAAAACACATCACAGTTCTCATCGTGGATATTTTGTAGTCTATAATGAAAAGCATAACAGTTATATTCCTTATAACTGAATTAAATTTATCTGTAATACAAGTTTGATCAAGTCTGATTCTATTTTAATCCTCTGCACACTGATGTAAAATATTAAAATTTCAATCTGAAAATTTTACCAATAATGGAGATAGGAATTGACTAACTAAGTCTTGTCAAAATTGAATCAGTTAAATTCCTAGTTGTATTATATGCTGCCTGAAATTTTAGTACTTTCACATCAGTGTGCAAAAGGTTAAATAATAATAATAAAGTAAAATTATGTCCGTGTATAAGTCGCTCCCACATATACGTCGCACCCAATATTTTCAGCCAAAATACCTCCCCTGCGACTACTGCCTTTGTATAAGTTGCACCCTGACTGTGAGAATAGCCAGTGGGGACTACACAAGAATGACTATGGCCAGTGAGTGTGGGATTTTACTGCATGAAATTAGGCGAAGGTCGGAACATGTGAACTTTTTTTTTTTTTCATGTCAGTCATATTTATCTCATATTAAATGCATGAAATAAAATAATAGTCAAAATTATGTAGGGTTATTTACTTTGACCATTTATTCCCCATGTGATACTCGTTGATGCTGTAAATCCATTTTATTTTGCACATATTCTTCTTATGAAATCCCTGCGCTTATTTTTCGCTGCACCCTGTATGAACCCCACACCATCAGAATCATCTCAGATATTTTTATGAAATCCCTCCGTTGACTTTTCAGAGCACCCTGAGTGACTCATAGCAGGGGCCCTTTTACAGGTACAAGTACACTATACACTATATACAAGGGTGTCTGGTAATTTGCCGAGCTGCAGCTCCATTGTCACAGTAGGGAAAAATGGGGGGAGGGGGCTAGAAAATAGTCAAATGACATACAATCTACCCCTACTTCAGTTTAACACTTCATCAACTGAGTGCTAGTGAAGTGTACTATATCCCAGTACTGCCAGTAGGACATAGCACACTTTAAATAGCTCTCAGGTGACATTTCTATGGTCTTTTCTAGTAAGACGATAGTGATTTAGATGAATTGAAGGGCCTGGAAATAATACTGAAAAATCGAACCGAAACTTTACAAAAAATAAAAAAGAAACCGAACCTGGACAAAAAAAACCCCTCCATCCACTAATAAATAACATTAAATCTGCAAATAAGCACCCTGTCAGTATACATGGCGTTTGAGGGGACAAGTCTTGGAAAGCTATAGTTTTGTTGGGTCTTTGCAGATTTTGACAGTTTGTATTTAAAAATAATCTCAGTCTTTTTGACGAGTTAACCATCTGCACATTGCAAAATTTTAAGCTGCATATTTTCCCCATAATGATTCAAGGAATTTTAACCAATTCAGTCTTGTTTGACAGAGATCATTGAGCTCTGTCAAACAAGACTGAATTGGTTAAATTCCTTGAATCATTATTGAGAAAATATTGAGCTCTGTCAAACAAGATTAAATTTGTTAAATTCCTGGTTGCATTATGGGCAAAATTAAGCACTTAAAATTTGGCTATGTTGACATCATTGGAGAGAGGGCTTACCTTTGATTTTTCCCATGCATACATCTGAGCCATTAAATCAAAAATAGAGGTATGGTTTGAATTATCACCGTTCCGATCTTCTGATTGTTCTTCTTCAACACTTGCAATATTTTTCCCAAATAATTAGGCTCCTTTCTGGGAGAGACATATATTTTTATACTATAACCCAATGGCCCAGACTTACTGGTGCAAACTCAAAGTTATCAAAGGCCAAACACAAATTTTGAACCCCCCCTCCCCCCCCCCCCCCCCATTCCCCAAAATTTGCTTGCAAAACCGAAAATTAAAAGTCCTATCTGGTCCTCCATACTTTTACTCGTCGCGCAGGCGCAGCCGTCAGGAAGTGACCTGAATTGGCGCAAACATTATTCTTTGTTTTGCTCTAAAGTCAGCAACAATAAAATAACATCTGTGCTTTAAAATCTCCTTTTTTGAGGATGCCAGACACAAATCAATGCAAGAATTGGTGGATACAAGGCTGTTATTGGATGAAGGAAGTGTTCAGCGGTGGCTTTGGACGTTCAGGGCTGTAACTTTATAATATTTTATGTTTCCCAATTTTGGGACATATGCCTGACGTCATCATTTTTGATAATGATTATTCCACTGTTTGTTAAGTATTCCTTCCCTATCCTTCCATGAACCCTTCCTGTTAAACTCTTAAGCTTTTTAGCTATTTTTTATTGAAATTTTTTATTAAATTTCTTGGGAGTTTAACATATATTACAGAATATTATTCTGTTTTTTCCCAAGGGTTACGTCCTCAACCTAGTGGTGTTTAGGTCGTTTAGTCTTGCATCTTCTATCCGATGTATCGTTTTTTCTTCGTATGAAGATCTAGCTTTGCATCTGATAGCATTTAAATTGGTTCTGACTTTGGGCCTTTTCTTGTGCCTGATGTCTTGTTTACATTGATGTTGTTTACATTGTCAACATCCTCATATGTAGGATGTTTTTTTTATATTCTATTACTGTAGTATATTGTAGGATACGTGGATTATTATTCCGGTAGTGTAGCTCAAAAAATTTGGATTTTGTCCACACTTTTAGGCTCTATCGAGATGCCCTTGGGCTTTTAATGTTCCCTTTTTTCAAAAATTTTTGTTTACAAAAAATATTTTTAATTTAATTATGATTGCTATTATTCATGTATCTCAGTTATCTTTATATATTGTTGTGGAGTTTGGAGGACTGATGTCGACTTTAGTTGATTCACTCCTTCTGACTCTTGTCATTCTTGTGTTCACTGGGATGATTGATGCTGGAGTCGGCTGTCGCGGTACGTTGTTGGTGGTGAGGTTATGAGGATCAGGCCTCTTACTGTGTTTTAATTTATTCGGTCAGTTTCTATTTCAGAGGAACATGAACATGGTGATGATATTCTGACACCCATCCAAGTGTGCTACTGTCGTCGCGCTCCGTGGAGCATATAGAGCTAGCTGCAATGCTAATTATTGCAAGAGTTAGAGCCTTTTGTTAAGGGTTTTAATCTCTTGCAAGCAGCTAGCTCGACCGGTGAAGCAGTACTCCATCCGTAGGGGCTGTGATGTCGGGTAAGTCTGTTACGATCATAGGAAGTGGATGTGGGTAGAGCGAACACTAAAATATAAATAGCTCACCCAGTGACGACGGAAATAGGGAGGAAATAGGGAGGAAGTCAGCAAGTTCTTGTACTCTGCGAGGTCTAATAGAGCGGGAGAGGCCCCCTCTCTAATCTAGCAACGTCTAGGGTCAGATGTTGTTTTGAGAAACTTGCACAAGCCGGAGCATATGTCCGCCCTCCACTCGAGACATTCTGTTTAGTCTGCAGCCGGGGTCGGCTTCAGTCAATGCTTCCTTGGCTACGTTTCACAAGGCCGAAATGAAGTTTTCTGGTTGGAAACTTGCACAAGACCGAGCATATGTCCGCCCGCTGCTCGGGACGCTCCGTCTAATCTGCAGCTGGGGTTGGCTTCAGTCATGGCTTCCTCCACTATGTTATTTAAGCACACACGACCACATCCTAACTCCTCGCCCATGAAGTCGGACTATCCGGTAGCTAGGGAGACAAGGCCTCGATCATCGGGACGTTCAGAGAAAGGATCCGTTTCCGACACACCGTCCCAGGAGCAGCATGCGGCTAAGGAACGGAAGACTGCTGCTCCTCAGGCCTCGATGGCAGATTGCGCAGCTGATCGCAGCATCCCAGCAAGTGCAGATGCAGCCTCCCTCAGACTCAGAATCTGAGCTGTCAGACGGTGCTGGGTTGGTTCAGTCGTTTGTTCATGCAGATGCAATGGACCGAGATTCGCAACTGATTCTCTCGGATGGTGAAAGGGATAAGGAAGAGGATTACCCTTCCCTTTCGGAACAGTACATGGTTGCGATGGCTTTCATTAATCAATACAACCCTGATTTTGTTCTGCCGAATCAGAATGCTGCGACGACAAGAGAGAAACTGCTAGCATCGTTGGACGCAGACTTTATCCGGAAAAAGGAGGAAGTCCTTTCTTTTCCGGTTCAGTTTATGCAGGTGTCGCAGGCCTTCGGTCATATAGACTACTCCGTATTTATCCTCTTGAGTGCGAGGAAGAAGGCTTTTTCTTATCTTCATCTTCCGTATACATACCGTTTTTTGGACCACATTCATTTAAAAACGGTCAGGGAAGATGTTCGGAGAGTTCTTCTGTGTTTGGATGAGCAGGCCGGGAATCTAGAGGTATCCTTACCTGTATCATTCACTATTCGCTCAGACACAATTGAGACAGCAATTTCTTCAAATTGAGCAAATTTGGACGTTATGTCTTACGCAGATCACCTTACAAGAGCTATGGCGCAACGTCTCAAGGGAAAGGAATTTGAGGACATTCGTACCTCTCTTAGAGTTCTTTCCAGGGCAATTATGTATACCACGTGTAACTCCGCCCTAACAGTTGCTAATCTGGAGTTAATCACACGTGATGCTGCCATCGTCATCACTAAGATGACAAGGTGAAAAGCCCTCTCTGAGTCGCTCCAGTTTCCGGACATTTTATTTTTCGATGACTAGCTTTCGTTAGTCTATGAACAGGCTACTAAGAAAGCATCTAGTGCTCTGCTTTTGAAGTTGGCGTATCAACGACCCGCTTCAGCAGACAAGAGTAAAGGAGGGTGTTCCAGACAAAAATCGTCAAAAGGAAACTCCTCATGAGGGTACAAGAAACCCTCTTATAATTACCCTGGAGGTCGTCAGTATAGCGACTCGGGAAAGGGGCGTAGGTCTGCTCGGGGCTAGAGGTCAGATGAGACAAGGTTTTTCGAGGTGAGGACGTGGTTCCTCCTCCCATAAGCCTCGCTGGTCATACAGGTGATGGTTTTGACCTCTGTTGCTGGCCAGTTGGCGGAAGGTTATCAAGCTCCGCAAAAAACTGGATAACAATCTCGGAAGATCGGTGGGTGAGAAGTGTAGTCTCAGACGGCTCATGGCTATCATTCCAAGCAAAATCCCCACTAACAAGTTGTCTTTGTTGGACAAATCTTCCATCAAATTCTTGCATAAGAGAGTGTCTCCTACCAGAGGTATAAGCTCTCTTATCAAAGGAAGCAATACAGGTCGAGAAACGGGATTCTCAAGATTTTTACAGTCACCTGTTCCTCGTACCGAAGCCAGATGGCTCGTTCTGACCAGTAATAGACTTGAGCTGGATAACAAGCTTATTATGGCTCCAAAAATTTATTTATGGAGTCCATTCGGTCGGTAAAAGCAAGTGTTTGAATGATCGACTATGCGGCAAGCATAGATTGAAGGATGCGTACTACTTTCATGTCCTGGTACATCCGGCATTCTAAAAGTACCTGCGGTTCGCCGTACAAGGGAAGGTGTATCAGTTCAGAGCAATATGCTTTGGTCTGAATCTGGCCCCCTGGGCATTCACTCGAATAATGAACTCAGTAATGTCATACTTTGGAGCTCATTTGTCTGCATTAACGTCAGCTTACTTGGACAAACTTCTACAGGGATACAGCAACAGAATTATTCTTCAGAACGATGTTCAGATCTGCTTCTATTACTCCGACGTCTCGGTTTCATCATAAACGAGAAAAAGTCAGATCTAGTTCCATACAAGTCGTCTATTCACTTGGGAATGAGCTTTGAGACTCACAACAATCTGGTTCATCTGCCGTTACCCAGAGCAAAATTAGTCTGTTGTTATGCTCGCTTTTGTCTACACTCAGATGCATTAATAGTGAGGGAATTCATGCGACTGTTGGAGCTGTGCGGAGCGACTATGGATCTCATTCCGATGGGCCGTCTGCGCGCACGTCCCCTCCAGATATTCTTTACTGAGAACTGGAGTGTGAAGACACTTTCACTTGAACCAGTATTGTTTTAATGGACCTATTAAAACAAGGGTTCAGATTTGGGCAGATATTCAGTGGTTAACTTAGGGAGTGCTGCTGCAACTGCCGGATTCGGCTTTCACGATTATGACGGATGCGAGTCAGACGGGTTGGGGCACGATGCTAAGTCCCGCAGACTTGAAGTGTCGGTCTTTGGGACCCTCGGTTCCAGGAGAAATACATAAACATCAAGAGATGATGTCAATTTGGCTAGCGCTACAATGTTTGACTCACATAATAATGGACATCCATGTTCAAATTCGACATTAGTAGCGTACATCGGGAACCAGGGCGGCACCCTTTCATTTCCGTTATGCCAATTAACGGAGAAGATTTCCCTATACGTCATGAATCATCATGTTCAACTTTCTATCCGTCATATACCGGGTCGTCTGAACGTAGTAGCAGATTCGCTCTCTCGGAAAGGTCGCCTGTTGCAATTGGAGTGGATTCTCAACAAGCTTCTGAAGTGGCTTTGAGCACCATTTATTAATAATAATTAATACCTGAGTGCCTGTTCGACGAATATTTATATTGTTTTTTGGTACCGCTTTTACTGATTCCAGAGCACTCCCCTCTTTCTTTTTGAAGATTGCTGCAAAAGAAAAGGGGGGGGGGGGGGGATTTTTACCTCTCCTCTGGCTTGATAAGTATGTATAGTGCCTTTTTATGATTCAGCTAGTCTGGGCCATTGGTTTACAGTGTAAAAATATTATAAATTTAAAGTAATTTGTATATTTTTATACTTACCAATGGCTCAGACGGAGATGGCCTTCCCATGAGTGGGCACTCATTCCTCCCCGCTGAATTATTGTGTAGTACTCTCTTCTACAAAGAATGATGTTGGCGCCAATTCCCGTCACTTCCTGATGCCTGCGCATGTACGGAGAGTAAATGTATGGAGGGCCAGATAGGACTTTTAATTTTTGGTTTTGCAAGCAAATTTGGGGAATTGTTGGGGTTCAAAATTTGTGTTTGGCCCTTGATAACTTTAAGTTAAGCACCAGCTAGTCTGGGCCATTGGTAAGTATAAAAATATACAAATTACTTTAAATTTATAATTTTTGTAATTATTTCTTTGACATGAAAAGTTCATGTTCTTGGTTTGTTTTATGTTTTAGGCTCAAAATCTACAGAATAGCATGGGTGGTGGCGTATTTCGCCCCTTTCGCAAAGCTCTGTTGCATTCAAGGGACAAATTTATCAATTATCTTGGATAAAATATCAGACATAAACCATTTACTTTTGTTTTTTATACCCCCAGCAGGGGTATATAGGAATTGCCTTGTCCATCCCTCTGTCCATCTGTCCATCAGTCCATCCATCCATCCATCCATCCATCCATCCATCTGTCCATCTGAATGTCCCGAAATTCAATCATGAATAACTTGTAAAGTACTTGATTGAGTGACTTGATATTTGGTATACAAGTGTATCCTATTGCTGTATATCCATAGTGAAATGAAGGTGTCGTTTGAGTTTTTATTGCCAGAGTCATTGCCCTTTATGGACTTAGAATTTGTCTGCCTTGATTAATAACTTGCAGAGTACTCAATGGAATGACTTCATATTTGATGTGCAACTCTATCTTATTGATGTCTACCCACAGTACAAGGTCTGTCAGTCCATCAATCCATCCATCCATCCATCTGTCTCCATCCTCGTTATAATACAGGAGTTACGAGTTGTTTTTTTGTCTGAACAGGAATTATGAGCTTATCGAAATATTATGAGCTTATTTGATATATTATGAACTTTATTACTCAGATATGAGACTTATGAGGCAAATAGCGATTTGTCGGGGTTTTTATTAAGGGTTAGGGTCAGTTCAGGGTTGGGTTTAGTGTTAGTTACTAGCAAGCATTATGTTGGGGGATGTAACCATGTCTATACCCCCAAAAAATCTTACCGAAAAAACAAGGTTTTAACCATTATCCAAATGAATTAAAATGTCCGTCCATCCATCCGTCCCGAAATTCAATCATGAATAACTTGTAAAGTACTTGGATGAGTGACTTGATATTTGGTATAAAAGTGTATCCTATTGCTGTATACCTATAGTGAAATGCAGGTGTCATTCGAGATTTTATTGCCAGTGTTATTGCCCATCCATCCATCAGTCTGTCTGTCCAGCCATCTGTCCATCCTGAAATTCAATCATGAATAACTTGTAAAGTTCTTGATTGAGTGACTTGATATTTGGTATGCAAGTGTATCCTATTGCTGTATACCCATAGTGAAATGCAGGTGTTGTTCGAGATTTTATTGCCCAAGTCATTGCTCTTTATGGACTTAGTAATTGTATATACCCAAAAACTATATCACCTATAGTCAGGCTCGCGTTGTTAAATAAGCGGGGGTATCTTTTTGTGTCACCGTATGGTGACACTTTATTTTCCTTTCTTTTTCTGAGTATCAAAATGAAGCATCTATACAATGTGCTAACATATTTTTAAAAATTGACTTGATAGCAATGTTTATTGTGGGTTGCCCTACACATTTTGGGCGTATTTCGTTACGAACAGGTCTAGATTTAAGTTTGCATTGGTTATGAAAAGAGAGCATGCTGCAGTCAAAAGGAGCATGTGGGAGAGTCTGCGAAACAGATTTTAAACATTTTTTAGGCCTAATAGAAGTTTGGTTCGTCTCTAGAGTTTCGCACTACTGCACAGGGGTAAAATTCTAAACTAAGAGCATATGTTGAAACTAATGCCATGTAAATTAGAGATGTATTTTTAGTATCAGATATATGATTACATTAGGCTATTTGTTGGACAAGAGAATTTGAAGTTTTGGTCACAGAGTTGGAGTCAGATACAAAGGGGTAAATTACCAGAGGAATTATGGGGAACTAGCTTCAAAAATTTTAAAATGTCATTTTTACACGGAGTTGTTACCAGGCATGTAACTGAAAAATGAAATGGAAACATATTAATTTTTCTTTGAATTGTACAAACAGGGGATGTTATGCTCCAGGGGTAGATAAGTGGGGGTAGTGGGAAAAATCTACTTTTGAGGCAGCTGGGCGGCTGAAAATGACTGGTTTCAACATTTTTTCATGCAATTTTCCAGGTTGAGGCCTTGCATTTGACAGTAAATTATTTCACCTGCATTCTGATTATTTATTTCTACTTAATCAGATAGTGTTGTATGTTTTAATGGATTTGGAAAATGTAATACATGTTAGGGGGTCAGATAACTAAGTTAAACAATATTCACATTTGAAGAGAGTGTATGGCATGTCATTTTTGGAACTGCTTGGACAACTGTGGAGCAGATCCTTTACTCTATAACCTATATGTAATTAATGGGTCAAATTTGTACTGAAGTATAACTGGTCTGTTGTTTAGAAGTTTATCAAATTAACTGTGTTATTCAATTATGAAATATCCAAGTAATTGGACTGTACTCCACAACATGGTGTTATAATGACACTCCACTCCCCAAAAAGTGTACATATTTTTAAACTGTTATACAAAATTGGTTCATAGGAATAACAGTTGACTGGTTAAGGGCTAGATTATTTTTGATCGTATAAATTTGTTACAGGCACTCTCCAATATTTTTGTAATAGAACAACATTCTATAAACAAAATATTATTTGCATTTGACTGAATAGGAAACATGAGCAGGGAAAATATTGGCTTTTTGCTCTGGAACCCTCGTTCTTTTAAAGCGCTGATAGTGGTTTCTAGCAGTCAACAAGTTAAAAGTAAGAAGAACATTGGTTATTTATTTTCACAGGCATGAATGTATTGGGAAAGAAGGAGAGACTTTTGACTCTTCCAAGTTCAGTAGTGTCATCCACATTGAAATACATCATTGCATCTTGTTTGTATAGGAAAGAAAATGAACAGATGCTACACAAAGCATTAGAATTATTGTTACAGGTAGGTAAATTTAACTCTTTCAGCCCAGTGTGCACAAATTTTTGTGTGAAGAAAAATTTGGTAGTTGACATGTAAATGATATAAAGAGTAAATAATCTGATGCAAGGCTTGGTAATAATTTAATCCAACAGCTCGACAGAGCAGTTGGATTAAATTATTACTGAACCTTCCAACAAACCAGGATGGTTTCGCCCATTTTGCCATTTGAAATGCTGCCTTCCAGAAAGTCTGTGAGTCTGTTCACAATTTCCTGCCTTCCAGGGTGCCAATTTTGAAAAGGTTAATCTTAGCAATTTTGCAGTATAATTACATTCACAGCAGTGACATGTTTTAGTTCTAGTTGTATCGTATTTACTCGATGAATTGAAACACTCTTTGTATTGATACACCTGAATTTTTAAGAAAAATAATTTTTAAAATTACTCAAATAGTTGAGACAGTGTAAAAATTATTTTTCCGAATTTATCTTAAGTATTGATACAGGCTGAACATTTGTTTGCAGATTTCGTTTTGAGCACAGTTGTACTTTGTTGATACTTTCGATGTACCAGATCTATTAAAATATATATGTCAACCGTGTTTGTTTTTAATAATCGCCAGGTAGGTTCATGTATGTACTTTGTTGATATTTTCGATGTACCAAATTTAGTCCTTGAAAGATGTGTCAAATGTTTTTTTATTACTCACGCCGGTAAAAGAAAGAAAGATCCAAAGCATGTGTTCAAGGTAAGATCGAGGTAAGTTGAATTCGAATGGTAAATCCTTGTAAATCCAGAAAAGAAAAGGGCTTTATTTCCTTGTCATTCAAGCAAACTGCATGTGCGAATCAAATCAAGTAGGTCAAGTTACCGGTAGCTAGATTTCGGTTCCTCCTCTCTCGCAGTATAGAAAATGCAGCGAGAACTACCGAGAATGTGAATATCTGCACGAAAAGTTGGGACTTTGTACAAAACGGGCAGGACAACTCGGCCCTTTGCCGTAAGTTCAATGTTTGGGTAAACCGAATGATTTCATGTAGTAGTATGTGTGGGTTATGCCGGGAAATCAATATGTCTGTCGCAAATTACTTATCGATGGGGCTTTGTACAAAACGGGCAGGACAACTCGGCCCTTTGCCATAAGTTCAATGTTTGGGTAAACAGAATGCATTCACGTAGTACCGGTAGTATGTGTGGGTTAACCCGGGAAATCAATGTGTCTGTCGCAAATTACTTATCGGTTCAATACAAAAAGGTGTTAACACCTTTATGTCTTGAACCTTTCAGTAATTTGAGACAGATATGTTTTGCCATTCATGGCAAATCTAATAAATCATTTGGGTCTCTGTGTGAAAGCAACACAATGACCAAAAAAACAGGACACAGCTTAAAATATTTTTTTATTCTTTCAATTATTTGCATCGGTGTAATCAACAATAACAATATTTCCATAAAAGTACAATATAATTTCATAAAAGCAAAACAAGTGAATATTTCAGATACGATGTACGATTACATGGAGCCACCTGGTTACTGGTTAATTTATCCGTTGACTTTTCGGAGCACCATGGGTGAACCTCAGTTAGGCCTTAACAAACGTTGGCAAGTATATGGTGGTATTTCCATTCATCACATCGGAAGGGGGGGGGGGGGGGGGGGGTGCTGTATACAAATATTATTTATTTATGAGTTGGAAATCACCAGCAATGATTTTCAATTCATGATAGGAAAATAATATTTTTGAACAGGTGATAGGGAGCTACTTTCTATTATTTCCATACATCAGAGGGGAGGGGCTGCATCTTAGATTGTTACAAATTGCCGGTTGTGAAATTTCAACAAAAGTGAATAGGCATACACCAAGAACGAAATCCTGGGGTACTCCACAAATTTAACAGGGGCTGTTTACGGATATTATTTTTTATCATGAGTTGGAAATCACTGGGTGTGATTATGA
Organism: Pictodentalium vernedei; assembly: GCA_031216915.1. Lineage (NCBI taxonomy): Eukaryota > Metazoa > Mollusca > Scaphopoda > Dentaliida > Dentaliidae > Pictodentalium > Pictodentalium vernedei. The sequence goes on from CM062293.1 coordinate 288,665,339, forward strand.
CAAGAAAATAATATTTGTGAACAGGTGATAGAAGCTACTTTCTTTTATTTCCGTACATCAGAGGTGAGGGGCTGCTTCCTAGATTGTTAAAAATTGCCGGCAGTGAAATTTCAACAAAAATGAAGAGGCATACACCAAGAACGAAATCCTGGGGTACTACACAAATTTAATTGGGGCTGTTTACGAGTATTATTTTTTTATCATGAGTTGGAAATCACTGGGTGTGATTTTCAAATTATGATAAGAAAATAATATTTGTGAACAGGTGATAGGGAGCTACTTTCTTTTATTTTCGTACATCAGAGGTGAGGGGCTGCTTCTTAGATTGTTAAAAATTGCCGGCAGTGAAATTTCAACAAAAATGAAGAGGCATACACCAAGAACAAAATCCTGGGGTACTACACAAATTTAATGGGGGCTGTTTACAAGTATTATTTTTTATCATGAGTTGGAAATCACTGGGTGTGATTTTCAAGTTATGATAAGAAAATAATATTTGTGAACAGGTGATAGAGACCTACTTATTATCATTTCCATACATTATTACCAGTACCGTACTTTACATTTTCATTGATAAAATTAATTACTATCAGGAAGCTCGTCATCTAAATCAAAAAAATCGTTCACTGCTTCCTCCATTGACATCAATTCACCGAAATTATAACATGTGTGACAAGCATCATCCAATTCACCTAAAGTTTCAAATGGACTCTCCACAGGTATCCATGGGTCCTGCCCCACTAAATTGTCCTCAGCTCCGTTAAGGTGTACATTTATACCACACACTTTAAAAGAAAATTTTACCATGTCTTTCTTTTCTTTCAAATTATTCACTGCGAATTCAATCCAACTGACTACATTCGGCTTTGAAACGGGCTTTATTTTCTCTTCCTTTTTCTCAATGATTTCCCTTGTTGATTCATTAATGAACTCGGCCCACTTTCGTCTCAAATCACACTTGACTGGTTTATTTATACTCACATCAAGAGGCTGAAGTTTTGATGTGCATCCACCTGGTATAATCGCAGGTAAAATGTTGTTTCTTCGAAGCACTTTCTTAACACTGTCAGTTAAATGTCCCCTGAAACTGTCCATAACAAGGAGACAATGTTCTTTCTTCATGTGACGGACAAGTACATCTTTAACCCAAACCTGCATCAAATGTTCATCCATCCACCCCTTCTCCTGAACGCACACTATCCAGTCCTTTGGCACATCAAATTTAAGTTCGCGCTTGCCTTTAAAAATAACCATTGGAGGCAAGACGGCACCACTGCTGGAAACAGCCAAAACAAGAGTCAGGTGCCTCTTTTCGGAACCAGTAGAGCGCATGCGAACTGACTTGGCACCAACTTTGTCTATTGTCTTATTTGGAACGAGATCAAAATATACAGGTGTCTCGTCCATGTTTATAATGTACTCGCCGTCATTATCGTCTTCCAACCTTTTCTCCTTGATGAACTCTAAGAACTTTGCTGTCTTTTCCTCCAAATCTTTTGGCAGTCTTTGTGCAAGAGATGTTTTGGCACGCAATGTTAGATCATGACGCTGCATAAATCTTACAGCCCAACCATAACTAGCTTGAAAGTCCTTGGGCGTTTTGACTTCCTCTTTCTTAACTAGTTCTCTGGCATACGAACATAAAGATTCAATGGAAACTGGTAATTGCAGGTCCCTCTGTACCAAGACCCACTCTGCAATTTTATCGTCTATATCGGTGCCATATGAAACAGACCGCCCACTTTTATCAAGATGTCCTGCCTTGTTTCTCTGTCCTGTTGGGTCATCAAAGTTAATTTTAGACCACCTACTCAGTGATGCAGGATGTCCTTTGAGTTTGGAAGCAGCTTTCCTTAATCCAATCTGTTTGGCTAAATCGACTGCCACTTTCTTCTCTTTTGCATTTAAACTTCTGTATTTCCCTCTTACGACTGATGTGGAATTGTCTGTTTCTGTTTCTGAGTTTTTACATATTTTTTTTGGCGGGCTTTCTGTGTCTGTTACCAAATCTATTTTTCTCTTCGCTGGTCTACCCACTGGACATTTCACAACAGGTTTCAGTGGGCTCAATTTTACTTTGGGTCGCGCTTCCTCTGATGTCCGGTACTTGATCACAAATTTATCCATGTTTACAACTGTTTACAACTGAATGTCGTTGGGTTCAAACCCAAATATTTTATACAGTTTTGGGATTTTAAAAAAAACAACACGGTACTCACTTTGATGCTTTATTGAATTTTTTTCTTTCTTTACTATTATTTTTGTCTCCACACACAAGCCATCACATTTTTAAACAACACTTGAGCAGGTGATTATGGCATTGTTTTATTTGGGCCAGTCACTGGCAGCTTTTCGAATGATGGGGTAACACCTGTTTCTTTTCAGTTGTGTTGTTTTTAAACGTAATCGATACTCACCACTGAACTTCATCAATGTTGTTTTTACAACCGAAAACAAATTGAAGGGAAGTATTAACATCTTACATTGTATATGTAATCATTATAAGCTACGAAATGGCCATTGTCCCAAATTCCTTGTCAAAAGCATGTCAAATTGTCAATCAAGTGCGCTCTTCGAGATACTTGACCTTCATTCAATTGGCGAATTGGAAATCAGCTGGGGTTTTTTAAATGTGTGTTTTACGTTTTCACTTGGAATATTCTTTTCAAGTGGCCCACTCACAGGTATTTATCATTTTCGAAGAATTGATACACATCGTTTGAGACATTTCCTAAGAATTGAAACAGTTGAAAAAATATTTATTTTAAACTGTATCAATTCATCGAGTAAATACGGTACCTCGTTTGCTCACCTTAGAGAGATTTTTAGTAAAAAAAGTGTAACTGGTGTAGTTTCCCAAATGCACCAGGGACAAAAAAGTATACGTTTGAACAGTGGCATTTTGATTTTACACTGAAAAGAGTTAAAAATCAAATAACATTATTATTATTTAAAGGCCTATGAATCTGCTGAAATGGTATCGAAGTGTGTAAGTCGATTTTTAACAATGGTTTCCTTTTATTATATTGTAATAAAATAAAATTAAAAAGTAGGTTATGTATACATTTCACTTGAAAAACTTCTTTTTTTTAGGTTATAAGACATTTATACCATTTTGCTTTGAATTGTGAAAATATCGAATAAATAGGTACTAGGGCCGGCAATCAGATTTAAACCACAGTCGAATACACTAGACTCTGCCGTGTGGTTAAACCCATTGTTCTACAAGTGGTTTAAATCTGATTACCGGCCCTAGTTCCTATTTGTTTTATTTATACTATGCTCTCAACTGGTTGAGGGCTAGATTATTTTTTGGTGGTCTGAATTTGTTATTCAAAATCTGTTTTATTACAAATTATTGGAGAGTGCCCATAGTCACTCTCCAAAAATTTGTAATAGAACAAATTTATATAAACAAAATGTTATTTGCATTTGACTGAAAATGAAACATGAGCAAGGAAAACAAAGGCTTTTGCTATGGTATCCTTATTTTTAGCCACACTTTACAAAGTCAAGATAAGCTATTGCCATCACACGTGTGGAAATCTGTGAGTCTGTTCACATTTTCCTTTGTCAGGCTGCACCCCGTAGTTCTTGTCCGATCGTCACAAAATTTCATATGCAGGTTTGAGGTCATGTCTAGATGAGAACGTCCTCTTTTGGTTGCAGTCGGTCAACCGTGATGGCTACCCGAGCCCAAAACCCCCAAACCTCTAGCACAGTCAACAGGTCGTATTTATGAACGGATTTCATGGTAACTTGGTAGGATGACTCTGTATAATATCTAGATGAGAACGACCCCTTTTGGTCAGGATCTGTCAGCCGTGACGTCTGCCCAAGCCCAAAACCCCAAAACCTTTAGCACAGTCTACAGGTTGTATTTATGAAGGGATTTCATTGTAGCTTGGTAGGATGACTCCATATGTCTAGATGAGAACGTGCCCTTTTGGTCGTGATTGGTCAACTGTGACGGCTACAGGGGCCTGAAGCCTGAAAACATTTGCACAGGCTATGGGTCATATTTATGAAGGGATTTTATTGTAACTTGGTAGGATGACTCCAGATAATGTCTAGATGAGAACGTCCCCTTTTGGTCCTTATCATTCAACCATGATGCCTGCCTCAGCCCAAAATCCGAAAAACTTTAGCACAGACTACAGGTCGTATTTATGAAGGGATTTCATTGTAACTTGGTAAGATGACTCAGTATAATGTCTAGATTAGGATGCCCCTTTTGGTTACGATCGGTTAACCATGATGGCTACACAGGCCCGAAGCCCAAAAACCTTTAGCACATTCTACAAGCTGTATTTATGAAGGGATTTCATTGTAACTTGATAGGATGACTCATTTTGGAATAATTTCATGGTAACTTGGTAGGATGACTCTGTATAATATCCAGATGAGAACGTCCCCTTTTGGTCATGATCTGTCAACCGCGATGTCTGCCCAAGCCCAAAACCCGAAAACCTTTAGCACAATCTACAGGTCGTATTTATGAACGGATTTCATGGTAACTTGGTAGGATGACTCTGTATAATATCTAGATGAGAACGACCCCTTTTGGTCAGGATCTGTCAGCCGTGACGTCTGCCCAAGCCCAAAACCCCAAAACCTTTAGCACAGTCTACAGGTTGTATTTATGAAGGGATTTCATTGTAGCTTGGTAGGATGACTCCATATGTCTAGATGAGAACGTGCCCTTTTGGTCGTGATTGGTCAACTGTGATGGCTACAGGGGCTTGAAGCCTGAAAACATTTGCACAGGCTATGGGTCATATTTATGAAGGGATTTTATTGTAACTTGGTAGGATGACTCCAAATAATGTCTAGATGAGAACGTCCCTTTTTGGTCATTATCATTCAACCATGATGGCCGCCTCAGCCCAAAATCCGAAAAACTTTAGCACAGACTACAGGTCGTATTTATAAAGGGATTTCATTGTAACTTGGTAAGATGACACAGTATAATGTCTAGATTAGGACGTCCCCTTTTGGTTACGATCGGTTAACCATGATGGCTACACAGGCCCAAAGCCCAAAAACCTTTAGCACATTCTACATGCTGTATTTATGAAGGGATTTCATTGTAACTTGATAGGATGACTCATTTTGGAATAATTTCAATGTAACTTGTTAACTTGGTTGACATACTTTAACTGTGAGGGCCACATTAACCTACCCCTCAATACTTTAGTACAGTCTACACCTCAACTTATTTTTATTGAAAACATAGCATACAGAGAACAGAAATTAACATATTCCCAATTATCACAATTCTTGTCTTATTTCACAATCCTTTCATAAACATTGAACATTATCCTTTTCATCAAACACTACACACAGTTAAGTTAAGCTACAGTGTCATTGACACTTTCATTCTGAAAGCCTTGATAGTGTTGTCTAGCACTCAACCAGTAACAACTAAGTTCGTTAATATTTAGATAATATGGGGACCGTATGCTAAATATTAAATATAAAAGGTCATATTTATGGAAGGATTTCATTGTAACCTGTTAGGTTGACTCCATATAATGCCTAGATGATGACATCCCCTTTTGATCGTGATTGGTCAGTTGTGATGGCTACAAGTGCCCGAAGCCCGAAAACCTTGAGCATAGTCTACAGGTCATATTTATGAAGGGATTTCATTGTAACTTCTTAGGATCACTCCAGATGATGCCCAGATGAGATTGTCTCCTATGGTTGCGATCATTCAACCATGATGGCTGCCCGAGCCCGAAGCCCGAAAAACCTTTAGCACAGTTTACAGGTAATATTTATGAAGGGATTTCATTGTAACTTGGTAGGTTAACTTCATATAATGTCTAGATGAGAACGTCCCCTTTTGGACATGATTGGGCAACTGTGACGGCTAAAGGTGCCCGAAGCCTGGAAATCTTTAGCACAGTCTACAGGTCATATTTATGAGGGGATTTCATTGTAACTTGGTAGGATGACTCCAAATAATGTCTAGATGAGGACATCCCATTTTGATCGTGATCATTCAGCCTTGATGGGTGCCCGAGCCCAAAAACCTTTAGCATAGGTAAAAGGTCATATTTGTGGAAGGATTTCATTGTAACCTATTAGGTTGACTCCATATAATGCCTAGATGATGACATCCCCTTTTGGTCGTGATTGGTCAGCTGTGATGGCTACAAGTGCCCAAAGCCCGAAAACTGTGAGCACAGTCTACAGGTCATATTTATGAAGAGATTTCATTGTAACTTCGTAGGATCACTCCAGATGATGCCCAGATGAGATTGTACCTGATCATTCAACCATGATGGCTGCCCGAGCCCGAAAACCTTAAGCACAGTCTACAGGTCATATTTATGAAGGGATTTCATTGTAACTTGGTAGGTTGACTTCATATAATGTCTAGATGAGAACATCCCCTTTTGGACATGATTGGGCAACTGTGACGGCTAAAGGTGCCCGAAGCCCGAAAACCTTTAGCACAGTCTACAGATCATATTTATGAAGGGATTTCATTATGACTTGGTAGGATGACTCCAAATAATGTCTAGATGAGAACGTCCCATTTTGGTCGTGATCATTCAGCCTTGATGGGTGCCTGAGCCCAAAAACCTTTAGCATAGGCAAAAGGTTATATTTATAGAAGGATTTCATTGTAACCTGTTAGGTTGACTCCATATAATGCCTAGATGATGACATCCCATTTTGGTCGTGATTGGTCAACTGTGATGGCTACAGGTGCCCGAAGCCCGAAAACCTTGAGCTCAGTCTACAGGTCATATTCATGAAGGGATTTCATTGTAACTTCGCAGGATCACTCCAGATGATGCCCAGATGAGATTGTCGTCTTTGGTTGCGATCATTCAACCATGATGGCTGCCCGAGCTCGAAGCCCAAAAACCTTTAGCACAGTCTACAGGTCATATTTATGAAGGGATTTCATTGTAACTTGGTAGGTTAATTCATATAATGTCTAGATGAGAACGTCCCCTTTTGGATACGATTGGGCAACTGTGACAGCTTCAGGGGCCCAAAGCCTGAAAACCTTTAGAACAGTCTACAGGTCATAATTGTGAAGGGATTTCATTGTAGCTTGGTAGGATGACTCCAAATAGTATCCAGATGAGAACGTCCCCTTTTGGTCATGATCATTCAACCTTGATGGCTGCCCGAGCCCAAAAACCTTTAGCATGTCTGTAGGTCATATTTATGGAAGGGTTTCATTGTAACTTGTTAGGTTGACTCCATATAATGCCTAGATGATGACACCCCTTTTGGCCGTGGTTGGTCAACTGTGATGGCTACAGGTGCCTGAAGCCCGAAAATCTTGAGCACAGTCTACAGGTCATATTTATGAAGGGATTTCATTGTAACTTCATAGGATCACTCCAGATGAGAATGTCCCCTTTTGGTTGCGATCATTCAACTATGATGGCTGCCCAAGCCTAAAGCCCGAAAACCTTTAGCACAGTCTTCAGATCATATTTATGAAGGGATTTCATTGTAACTTGGTAGGTTGACTTCATGTAATGTCTAGATGAGAACAGCCCCTTTTGGACACCATTAAGCAACTGTGTTGGCTACAGGGGCCCAAAGCCCGAAAATCTTTAGCGCAGTCTACAGGTGATATTTATGAAGGGATTTCATTGTACCTTGGTAGGATGACTCTAAATAATGTCTAGATGAGAAGTCCCCTTTTGGTCGCGATCATTCAGCCTTGATGGCTGCCCGAACCCAAAACCTTTAGCATAGTCTATTGGTCATATTTATGGAAGGACTTCATTGTAACCCGTAAGTTTGACTCCATATAATGCCTAGATGATGACATCTCCTTTTGGTCGGGATTGGTCAACTGTGACGGCTTCAGGGGCCCAAAGCCCAAAAACCTTGAGCACAGTCTACAGGTCATATTTATGAAGGGATTTCATTGTAACTTTGTAGGATCACTCCAGATGATGCCCAGATGAGAATGTCCCCTTTTGGTTGCGATCATTCAAACATGATGGCTGCCAGAGCCCAAAAACCTTTAGCACAGTCTGCAGGTCATATTTATTAAGGGATTTCATTGTAACTTGGTAGGTTGACTTCATATAATGTCTAGATGAGAACGTCCCCTTTGGACGCAACTGAGAAACTGACGGCTACAGGGGCCCGAAACCCGAAAACCTTTAGCACAGTCTACAGGCCATATTTATGAAGGGATTTTAATGTAACTTGATAGGATGACTCGTTTTGGAATAATTTCTCTGTAACTTGGTAACTTTTGTTGATATACGTTAACTGTGAGGGCCACATACATTAACTGTGAGGTCATATTAACCCACCCCTCAGCTCTTTAGTACAGTGTACACCTCATATTATTTTTATCATAAACATAGCATACAGGGAACTGAAATGAACATATTCCCAATTATCACAATTCTTGTCTTATTTCATAATCCTTTCATAAACATTGAACATTATCCTTTTCATCAAACACAACACACAAGTTAAGCTACAGTGTCATTGACACTTTCATTTTGAAAGCCCTGATAGTGGCTTCTAGCACTCAACCAGTCAATTAATAATCCACTTTGTCACTTAAAATTGAGAAAAGAACAATATTTTCGATTAGCAGATGAGCAAACACATGGGTTTGTTTTGTTTACATCTGGGCCAGTGGGCAGCACTTTCAGCTGTATGTGAATGCTTGATTGACAGCTAGACACATTGTCAAAGTTGATTGAATTTACTTTAATTTTTCAGTCACATTATTATTAACACTTTTTTAAATTTTGAATATTTAATTGTAGGTATTTTAAACTTAATAAATCATTGCATGTAGTAGATAGTACCCTCAAAGCACTGTATGATTGAATGAAACATCATGAAGTGTGAATGTATGAAAGTTGGCAAATTGGGTCATGTGAAAAGTCAATTTGGATGTAGTTCCTACTATAGTGTAACTTTTTGTAATGGCATTCTCATTGCAGTAGAATCTTTACAATGGTAGTGGATTTAAAAGCTAAAATTTAACATTCAGGCTATTCACAGGCAGTAACATAGGTGAGCATGGTATAGAACTCAACCTGTAGTTTGCTGAAGGTTAGTTAGTAGCAGGTGGGCAACCACATGGACAGGTGGCTGGGCTTCCAGTTTGAGCTATAGTGTCCACAGACAGTGGTATTTACTGTAGCAGGGGGGATTGACCCCTTTATGTCAACTTGGGGTTTTTTTTGTTCTTTCAGGAAGAGAGTCAGTCAGAAGATTGGAAATGTTTGGCATGTTATGTATACATTAAATTGAATAATATGACCGAGGCAGAGGTGAGTAATCCTTGTCTATCGTTGTTTTTCATTTTTCATTTCATATTTAGTGTGTTCCTCTTAATCACACACTGGTAAATAGGAGTAACCATGTTAATTGCATATTATTGAAGAAGACCACTAATGAATCCCAACTTTTTAGGAAAACTTATGAAATAAACTCAGTAAATTAGGTGTGGATGAGTGTCGTAAATTTCAGTATGAACTGAGTTTGAGTTGAAGATTCCCCAGGAACCTCAGGAGCTAAAAATAGAAATGTTTTCAAACATGCATATTTCCCAAACCACACGGAACAGAGAACTGTTATTTGATTTGAAGCATTGATTAGACCAGTAGAATTGAATGGTAAAAAGAAATTGCCATCGGGTATGTTCGGGTGTTCTGCAGAGGGCACCGAAAAAATGATGAGTTAGCATATTTGCAAAAAATCTTTTCTCCAGAACCAATGGTCAGAATCTTTTGATATTTGGTATACAGCATCCATATTGGAGGGGGTGGGGGAGGGGCAGATACAAGTTTGTTAAAGTGAAGCCCATTGGTTCATATTTGGTTTCTCTACAGGAGCCCAAATTTTTAACTTGGGGCAATATAGGCGATATTCTTTAAAAATCCTCTTCTTCAGGACAACCAGTCAGAATCTTTTAATGTTTGGAATACATCATTGTTATGGGGGTCAGATTCACGATTGTTCAAACTAAGTCCTTAGGTTAATGTTTGGGCTTCCTATGGAAGCCCAAATTTTAACTTGGTGTAATAAGGGAATACTTTTTAAAAATCTTCTTCAGATCCACCAGTCAGAATGCTTTCATATTTGGTATACGACATCTCTAGGTGGGGGGGTCAGAATCAAGTTTGTTCAAATCGGGTCCCTAGGTGTATAGTTGGGCTCGCTATGGCAACCTGAATTTTAACTTAGTGCAATATGAGGAAATTTCTTTAAAAATCTTCTTCTTTAGATCCACCAGTCGGAATGCTTTCACATTTGGTTTATAACATCTCTTGAGGGGGTCTGATTAAAGTTTGTTCAATTTGAGTGCCTGGGTTAATATTTGGGCTCAATATGGGAACCTGAAATTTAACTTAGTACAATATGAGGGAATTTCTTCAAAAATCTTCATCTTCAGATTCACCTGTCAGAATCCTTTCATATTTGGTTTACAACATCTCTAGGGGAGTCAGATTCAAGATTGTTCAAATTGGTTCCCTGGGTTAATATTTGGGCTCCATATGGGAACCTGAAATTTAACTTAGTACAATATTGGGAATTTCTTCAAAAATCTTCTTCTTCAGATTCACCAGTCGGAATCCTTTCATAATTGGTTTACAACATCTCTAGGGGAGTCAGATTCAAGTTTGTTCAAATTGGTTCCTTGGGTTAATATTTGGGCTCCCTATGGTAGCCCAAATTTTAACTTAGTGCAATATGAGGAAATTTCTTTAGATAATCTTTTTTCAGCTCCACCAGTCAGAATGCTTTCATATTTGGTATACAGCATCTTGATGGGGGTCAAATTCAAGTTTGTTCAAATCGGGTCTGTATGTTAATATTTGGGCTTGCTATGGTAGGCTAAATTTTAACGTGGTGCAATATGCAGAAATTTCTTTTAAAATGTTCTTCAGATCCACCAGTCAAAATGCTTTCATATTTGGTATACATCAAACCGAGTTCCTGGGTTAATATTTGGGCTCCCTGGAGCTGGAATTAGCCATGTAGCTGAAGAATTAGAACTTTTGTATTCAGTACCCTCTAGAGGGGTGTAACTAAAATTAATCCACACAGGTTGTATTAAAGGGCTTCATAGGGGAGCTCCACATTTTACATTATGATTATCTGAAGAAAAGCCATGATGCTCAGGCTATTTTTGTCACTCCTGTCCGGCTCAAGTATTGACAATGTATCCTATGGAGATGGATTGCTTAATGTAGATTCATTCTTGGACTTTGTTTATATTGTGTTCTGTTCAAGGTGAGCGTTTCAGGTCGTATAGAGCCTCTTGTTTATTTACAAAGTTTATCAAATAAAAGCTAAAAAAAAGACCCTTAAAAAAATAAAAACTCCAATATCCAGTCCTGATTTGGTTCGTAAAATGTTGCAATAAGTCACCTGTTTTCAAAACACTCCCCTGAGATTGATGTCTTGGCCAACTTGGCAATGGGCTTTGGCATGGGCAGGGCTCCTTGATACTTAAATCTGAAAATATTGGGGAGGGGGGAGGGGAGGCTTCCACATGATTATGGGCTTTGATATGGGTCTGTATGGTAATTAAAAACACTTTGGGCAAGGATCATTTGCAGGGATGCAATGATGTTCTCTATCACAAAAGTATGTAGTTTCACTCAAGAATACAACCGCGAACACCTCAGTCTACTTCCAGTTTGTATTGAATGATTGTAGTTTATTGCTTTTAAAGTATGAGTTATAAGTTGGACAAGGATCAGATCATATGATAATTATTGTTATTTACCATACTATAATGACAAGCGTGGTATTCTTCTCGTTTAGACCTCAATCGGGTTTCATCACACTTATACACCAGTGGGTTGTGATTTCATGAATGAAATATTGCAAAATCAAAACTAAATCATGAAAAACAAGTAAAACTAGCATAATAGATTCAGTGTTTTGATGGGTAAGATTCTACATCTACAATGTTGCGGAGAGAAAATTAGAAAACTCTTGTCAGATCACCCTTAGTTGTATTGCAATAATTAAAATTCTCTGACTGCATTTGTGATCTCAGTACTGTACCATACCATTAGTGCCAGTTTGATTTGTTAACTACATATGGTCTATAGTGTAAATAATGTAATGCATCAGAAAATTATACAAATAACATTAAAGTTCTCTGCTTTTAAGTCTTTAATAACCTTAGGCCTATAATAACAAAAATTCTTTCTCAGGCAATTTTCCCTCAATTTTATGAAGACGGAAGGGGGGTGGTGTTTGTTTGTTTATTCACAAAACAGTTCTGAAAATAGTTGGAATCAGAAATTTAACTACTTACACCATTATGTGGCAAACCAATGTTTTCTGCAGTGAAAATTTCCCATAATGTAGTTGAAAATTTAACCAACTATATCTTGTTTGACAGAGGTCTGTGAGATCTGCCAAACAAGACATAGTTGGTTAAATATTTGTCCTCCAAGTGCAAAATAGTGTCATAGAAGTGATTTCCAGGCGAAAAAAGTTGATGAGGTGATTTTCTATGATGAGGGGGGTACCTGAGAAACAAGAAACAAGAATGTTTTTAGCTCAACTTGACAAAGTCAAGCTGAGCTATTGCCATCACTTCTCGTCCGTCGGCGTACGTACGTACGTACGTTAGTATGTTAGTACGTTAGTACGTACGTCCACAATTTCCTTTGGCACACCTCACAGGTCGCATTTATGATCAGATTACTTTGAAACTTCTTATGCTTGTTTGGGGTGACCTCTAGATGGGAGCTATCGATTTTCTTCAATTTCTGTCAAAAAATGTTGCCGCGGCCAACGTTCTTAGAACCTAGTTTAGTCAAACCACAATATTTCCCTTTGGCACACCCTACAGGGCACATTTATGATTTGATTGCTTTGAAACCTGATACGCTTATTTAGGGTGACCTCTAGATGGGAGCTATCGATTTTCTTCAATTTTCGGCAAAAAATGTTGCCACGGCCAACGTTCGTAGAACTTAGTTTAGTCAGACCTCAATATTTCCCTTTGGCACACCCTACAGGGTACATTTACAATCAGATTGCTTTGAAACCTGGTATGCTTGTTTGGGGAGACCTCTAGATGGGAGCTATCGATTTTCTTCAATTTCTGGCAAAAAATGTTGCCGCGGCCAATGTTCTTAGAACTTAGTTTAGTCAGAAGACTCAATATTTCCCTTTGGCACACCCTACAGGGTACATTTATGATCGGATTGCTTTGAAACCTGGCATGCTTGTTTGGGGTGACCTCTAGATGGGAGCTATCGATTTTCTTCAATTTCTGTCAAAAAATGTTGCCGCGGCCAACGTTCTTAGAACTTAGTTTAAAACTGTCAAACCACAATATTTCCCTTTGGCACACCCTACAGGGCACATTTATGATTTGATTGCTTTGAAACCTGGTATGCTTATTTAGGGTGACCTCTAGATGGGAGCTATCGATTTTCTTCAATTTCTGGCAAAAAATGTTGCCGCGGCCAGCGTTCTTAGAACTTGGTTTAGTCAGAAGACTCGATATTTCCCTTTGGCACACCCTACAGGGCACATTTATGATTTGATTGCTTTGAAACCTGGTATGCTTATTTAGGGTGACCTCTAGATGGGAGCTATCGATTTTCTTCAATTTCCATCAAAAAATGTTGCCGCAGCCAACATTCTTAGAACTTAGTTTAGTCAAACCACAATATTTCCCTTTGGCACACCCTACAGGGCACATTTATGATTTGATTGCTTTGAAACCTGATACGCTTATTTAGGGTGACCTCTAGATGGGAGCTATCGATTTTCTTCCATTTCCGTCAAAAAATGTTGCCACGGCCAACGTTCTTAGAATTTAGTCTAGTCAGACCACAATATTTCCCTTTTGTACACCCTACAGGGCACATTTATGATTGGATTGCTTTGAAACCTGGCATGCTTGTTTGGGGAGGCCTCTAGATGGGAGCTATCGATTTTCTTCGGTTTCTGTCCAAAAATGTTGCCACTGGCAAAAAAACTGACATTGGTCCCAATGATCTTCAATTTTGCCATTTCATTTATAACTTACCAAGTTCAGGTTTGTCAAGTTGAGCTACAGTGTCATTGACACTTTCATTTAATAGCCTTGGTACTTTCATTTCATTTCATTAATCCATTTTTTTCTTATTGACAGAGCTCCATAAGCAAAAATATACTACCACAAAACATAATCGAACCACTTAACTCCTGCACGATGAAAAGAATTTTGAGTTCTCTTAGTGATAAGAAGAGAAGGTTGGATATTAATTAAAATTATATTATTTTTTATTTGTTACAGAAACTATCACAGATGCTAGACAGTACATGTATAAACAATAAAGTATTACTTGCATGGGTTGATTACAGTAAAGCAAATTATAAAGAAGCAATGGAGAGGTTCGTTAATTAACAGTGTTATAAAATGGTGAAGCTTAATCCTTTTATAACACATTTCATCTATTATAAATAGATAATGCTTAATCTCAAAAATAGTTCTATTTGTGTTGAAAGTAAAGATATTTTTTATACTTTGGGTCTGCTTAGTGACTACACAAGTGTATCAGTCCCATTAACCTTTTACTGGACAATCTACACAAATAAAATAATAACCAAGTTTTTGTGTGTACAGACTTCATCACTTAAGCTCTTCTCAATGACAAATTTCGCTTGTCTAAGTAATGAACAGGGCTGATAAGATCTCAAAATATTTTTATACTATAACCCAATGGCCCAGACTTAGCAGGTGCAAACTCAAAGTTATCAAGGACCAAACACAAATTTTGCCCCCCCCCCCCCCAATCCCCAAAATTTGCTTGCAAAACCAAAAATTAAAAGTCCTATCTGGTCTGCCATACTTTACTCTCCGCGCATGCGCAGTCACCAGGAAGTGACCAAAATTAGCACCAACATCATTCTTTGTTTCGCCCTAAAATCAGCAACAATGAACTGATCTCCTTTTTAGCTCACCGAAGGGAGCTTAACTTATCACTGGCCGGCCGTCGTCTGTCGTCCATCGTCATCCGTCGTCTGTCGTTCGTCGTCCGTCACCGTGAGCATTTTTCAAACGACTTCTCCTCTGAAACCACTGGTCCGATTTTCACGAAACTTTATGTGGATGTTCATTACTATATGGCAATTCACCTTTGTTCAAATGAAATGGCCACATCCCATGGGGGCTCTGTATGGGGCATAACTCTGATAGCACCGTATGAATTATAGAAAAAATTATTAAAAAATCTTCTTCTCCAGAACCAGTTGGCAGAATCTTTTGATACTTGGTATGCAGCATCTTGGTATGGGTCTGATTCAAGTTTGTTCAAATCGGCCCCCTGGATTCATATTTGGGCTCACTATAGAAGCCCAAATTCGAACTCAGTGCATTTCAGGCAAATTTCTTAAAAAATCTTCTTCTCAAAATCCAGCAGGCAGAATCTTTTGATATTTGGTATGCAACATTGTGGGGTGGATCTGATTGAAGTTTGTTCAAATCGACTTCCTAGATTCATATTTGTGCTCACAATAGAAGCCCGAATTCAAACTTAGTGCATTTCAGGCAAATTTCTTAAAAAAATCTTCTTCTCCAGATCCAGCAGGCAGAATCTTTTGATATTTGGCATGCAACATTGTGGGGTGGATCTGATTCAAGTTTGTTCAAATCGGCCCCCTGGGTTTATATTTGGGCTCAGTATAGAAGCCCGAATTCGAACTTAGTGCATTTCAGGCAAATTTCTTAAAAAATCTTCTTCTCCAGATCCAGCAGGCAGAATCTTTTGATATTTGGTATGCAACATTGTGGGGTGGATCTGATTGAAGTTTGTTCAAATCGGCCCCCGGATTCATATTTGGGCTCAGTATAGAAGCCTGAATTCAAACTTAGTGCATTTCAGGCAAATTTCTTAAAAAATCTTCTTCTCCAGATCCAGCAGGCAGAATCTTTTGATATTTGGTATGCAACATTGTGGGGTGGATCTGATTCAAGTTTGTTCAAGTCGGCTCCCTAGATTGATATATGGGCTCACTATAGAAGCTCGAATTCAAACTTAGTGCATTTCAGGCAAATTTCTTCAAAAATCTTCTCCAGATCCAGCAGGCAGAATCTTTTGATATTTGGTATGCCACATTGTGGGGTGGATCTGATTCAAGTTTGTTCAAATCGGCCCACTGGATTCATATTGGGGCTCACTATAGAAGCCCGAATTCGAACATAGTGCATTTCAGGCAAATTTCTTAAAAAAATCTTCTCCAGATCCAGCAGGCAGAATCTTTTGATATTTGGTATGCAACATTGTGGGGTAGATCTGATTCAAATTTGTTCAAATTGGCTCCCTAGATTCATATTTGGGCTCACTATAGAATCTCGAATTCGAACTTAGTGCATTTCAGGTAAATTTTTTTGAAATCTTCTTCTCAAGATTCAGCAGGTAGGGGTGAGATTCAAGTTTATTAAAGCCAAGTTCCTGGGTCCATATTTGGGCTTCCTGTGGGAATCCGAATTATAACTTAGTCAATATGAGGAATTTTTCTTTAAAAGTCTTCTTCAGATTCAGCAGTCAGAATGTTTTGATATTTGGCATGCAGCATCCTTTGGGGGTGAGATTCAAGTTTGTTCAAGCCAAGTCCCTGGGTTCATATTTGGGCTCACTGTGGGAGCCTGAATGGTAACTTAGTTCAAAATGAGGAATTTTCTTTAAAAATCTTCTTCTTCAGATCCAGCAGATGAATGCTTTTGATATTTGGTATGCAGCATCCTTAGGGGGGTAAGATTCAAGTTTGTTCAAGCCATGTCCCTAGTTCCATAAAATTTGTCTCTCATTACTTCATTCCTTTGTAGTGTTGATGAACCATGTCTAACTGAATGTGACCCCAAATAGTTCTTTGAACCACATTGTTTGAATCACTTTGACTGGTGAGCGATTAAGGCCCCTTGGGGCCTCTTGTTTGAGGATGCCATACACAAATCAATGCAAGAATTGGTGGATACAAGGCTGTTATTGGATGATGGAAGTGTTCAGCAGTGGTTTTAGACGTTCAGGGCTGTAACTTTATAATATTTATAAAATTATTTTATGTTTCCCAATTTCAGGACATATGCCTTACATCATCATTTTTGATAATGATTATTCCACTGTTTGTTAAGTATTCTTTCCCTATCCTTCCATGAACCCTTCCTGTTAAACTCTTAAGCTTTTTGGCTATAGTTTATTGAAATTTTTTATTAAATTTCTTGGGAGTTTAACTTTTATAACAGAATATTATTCTGTTTTTCCCCATGGCAACGTCCTCACCCTAGGGGTGTTTAGGTCATTTAGTCTTGCATCTTCTATCCGATGTATCATCTCTTCTTCGTATGAAGGTCTAGCTTTGTATCTGGTAGCATTAAATTGGTTTCTGACTTTGGGCCTTTTTGTGTGCCTGATGTCTTGTTTACATTGACGTTGTTTACATTGCCAACGTCCTCATATTAGTTATTTTTTTTATATTCTATTACTGTAGAATTACTGTAGGATACATGGATTATTATTTTGGTAGTGTAGCTCAAACAATTTGGATTTTGTCCACACTTAGGCTTTATCGGGATACCTTTGGGCTCTTTATGTTCCCTTTGGGAACTTGGGCATTTTTTCAAAAAACATCTTTCCAAAAAATATTTTGAATTTATTTTTGATTACTATTATTCATGAATCATAATTATATATATTTTGTTGTAGAGTTTGGAGGTCTGATATTGACTTTAGTTTTAGGCCATGTTTGGACTTGGGGCAGCCCTAACCCAAGAATCCTGGCCCAAACCGAAGCCCCACCTTTGTTCCAGGCCCCGGATTCACGATACAACCCCTTCATTTACTATTGGTGCAGACGTCAGAACCTTTTGTGTTAGTCCAAACATGGCACGAAAGTCTGTATTTTAATTTTATGGTTTGGCCATGCCCAGTTCAAACCCAAAGGTCCCGAGCCCCGGGTTACGCTTACTCAATTGCAAGGACGTAACCGAGAGGGGGCACGTGCTCCCCCCTGCCCCCCCTCCCCCCCCCCCCCCCCCCCCCCCCCCACACACACACACACACACAAAAAAGGACAAAAAACAAAACAAAACAAAAAAATATTTTAGAAAAAAAATAAAAATTTATTTAAAATATATATGTAGATTTTAAAAGTTCGGGTGTTCCGCATTAAGTTAATTATTGTCGGTCGAGTTAGTTATGTTATGCCAATCAACTAATTTCATTGATAACGCTACTTAAACCAGCTGCTCCAGAGGGATAAAGTTACACTTACACTTAAGCGGGCTTCTTGTCGATAGAGTATATTTTGTTACTGCAGGTAATTAAGGTCATTGATAACGAATTTAATCCAGCTGGCTGATAGGGATATATTACAAGACAAAGACAGCCACTTAACACAAACACACTTCTTTTTCGTTTTTTTTTCTCTCTTTTTCCCCAATAACCGCTAAGGAATTATTATAACCGCTATGGATATTCAGTAACTGTTATGGTTTCTGATTATCCTTCACTCCATCCCCAGAGGTGGTCAACCACCTTCGGGGAGGCGAGTGTTGGTCCTACATCCCTCTTCTTGCCCCTTTTCTTTTTTATAAAAGCTACTAGAGCGCATTCAGGCCCCAGCCAAATAGATTAACATGCTGTGAGAGAAGCCTTCCCGCAGAAGCCAGCTCAACCTCTCTGACAGTTGTCAGAGGCAGACTATACTTGCCAATGAAAATCTCAGAAATAATATTTAACAAGTGGCAGACTATACTCGCCTAAAAAGACACCACATCACCCTCGGGGAGAGGTAGCACCTTTGTTGAGAGGGCCCCCCCCCCTCCTCACTCTGGTCCTCACTCGAGGGAGGTTAACACCTCAACCAGATCACCAATAAGAGCACCAAAGCCTCCTCCCTTGGTCTTTCCTCCTCTGCTGCTTCCTGTCATGGTTGGCATCTGTGAAAAAGCTTCAAGTAATTACTTCAAAGAATGGTCGAAAGGGGCTTGCCTCAAACCATCCCAGCGTGCCTTCGGTGAGCGAAACCATTTGATCTCACATTGTATTCATGTCGTAAAAGAGGAATTTCTCCAATTTCATGGGGCAGACAAACTAAACGCCTTAACTCTTACCCAACAAATAGTGAGAGAAATAAAATAACTTGGATTAGGGAGCGTTAATTTTGTTGCACAGTGTTATGATGGCGCAAGTGTTATGTCAGAACACCTATCTGGTGTTCAAACCCATTTGAGAGAGCAGTTTCCCAATGCTTTCTATGTTCATTGTTATGCATATAGATTAAACCTGGTTCTCGCTGATTGGTGTGGAAGTGTTAAATCAACAGGTGAATTTTTCACCCTAGTTGAAAGTTTACATGTGTTCATGTCCCGTACACATGTGCATAAATTGTTTGTGGAAATTCAGGAGGGAGTTAACGTGCATGTTAAAGAACTTGTTCGTCTTAGTGACACACACTGGTTTTGTCGATACCATTCCCAAACTGCCCATACACACACTTAATACTGACTTGAATGATTTCAAATAAGAATGTCTGGTACTTGAAAAGCCAATTATTCCCTACTCAACACTGCCAAATTTACAAAAACCAGTTAAGCTATCACTCACCTTACCAGTGTCTTCTGTGTAATATGAATGCAGTTTTTCAGCTCTCCAATATATAAAAAATTATCTGAGAAACAAAATCGCCAACCAAAGATTGTCAGACTTAGGGGTCATATATTTGTCATCTGAAAGGAGTAATTTATCACTCGAAAATCCATATGATGTGGTTGATATATTTGTAAAACGGAATAGTAATACTAGAATATCTTTACATTGACCACTGTCGCCAGTATTGGTGTACCATGATTTTATTTGTTTTTGCCCCCCCCCCCCCCCCAAAAAAAGCAAACCCTGGTTACGTGCCTGCTCAATTGCTCCTCCATACGTATTTTCATCAGGCTTGCGCCGTCTCCGTATATATGTGTAAATGTAGGTGTATATTGTATTGGCGAGAATAACTCGTGGCCAAATGTGTAATATATTGTGTTCATATTCGATACTATTGTATATATGTGAGAAAAGCTACAAAAATATTCAAAATGACGATCAGTGGAAATTTAAATATTTGATAGTGTATCATAGTGCTGTTCTTTTTTTGGTTTGGTTCCGTTTTCGCCAGCCGCACTTAGAGCCGTTTTTGCCAATTTGGTGCCATTTTTGCCAGACACACTTGGTGCCGTTTTTGCCAGTTGGTGCCATTTTCGCCAACAATAGTTATTTTTTGCACGGTGCTGTTTTCGCCTGCACCGGGGTGGGGGGGGGGGGGGGGGGGGTATAAAAAAAATGCTGAGTCAGCATATTTGCAAATATTAAAAAAAAATTTCTTCTCCAGAACCACTGATCAGAATCTTCTGATATTTGGCATACCGCATCCATAGGAGGGGCAGATAAAAGTGTGTTCAATTTAAGCCCCTCGGTTCATATTTGGGCTCAATACAGGAGCCCAAATATTAACTAAGGGCAATATGGGAATTAAGCTTTAAAAATATTTTTCTTCAGAACTGCTGGTCAGAATGTTTTAATATTTGGTAAACATCATTGTTGCGAGGGTCAGATTCAAGTTTGTTCTTACCAAGTCTCTCAGTTAATATTTATTCTTCCTATGGGGGCCCAAATTTTAACTTAGTAAGTATAATATGAAGAAATTTCTTTAAAATCTTCTTCTTCATATCCAGTGGTCAGAATCCTTTCATATTTGGTATACAGCATCTTTAGGTGGGTCAGATTCAAGTTTGTTCAAATTGAGTTCCTGGGTTAATATTTGGGCTCTCTATGGGGGCCCGACTTTTACCTTAGTGCAATATAGGGAAATTTCTTTAAAAATCTTCTTCAGTTCCACCAGTCACAATCCTTTCATATTTGGTAAAAATATCTCTAGGAGGGTTAGATTCACGTTTGTCCATATCGGGCCCCTGGGTTAATATTTGAGCTCTCTATTGGAGCCTAAAGTTTAACGTAGTGCTATAATAGGGCATTTCTTTAAAAATCTTCTTCTCCAGAACCATCAATTAGAATCTTTTGATATTTGGTATACAACATCTCTAGGGGGGTCAGATTCAAGTTTGTTCAAATCGAGTCCCTGGGTTAATATTTGGGCTTGCTATGGGAGCCCAAATTTTACCTTATTGCAATATGAGGAAATTTCTTTAGATAATCTTTTTTTCAGCTCCACCAGTCAGAATGCTTTCGTATTTGGTATGCAGCATCTTTAGGGGGCCCAGATTCAAATTTGTTCAAATCAATATTTGGTATACAACATCTCTAGGGGGGATGGGTGGAGGGGTGCCAGATTAAATTTGCTCAAATTGAGTTACTGGGTTAATATTTGAATTTTAACCTAGTGCAATATGAAGGACTTTCTTCAGAACTCTTTTTCTCCAGAACCACCAATTAGAATCTTTTCATATTTGGTATATAGCATCTCTGGGAAGATCAGATTCAGTCCCTGCCTTTCAATTGGGCTCTCTGTGTGGCGGAGGGGAGGGGGGATAGGCTGATGGAGGGGGGTTCAAATTTGTTCAAATCCATTCCTAAGTGGGTTTTTTTCCATAAAATTTGCATTTCAGACTGCAGTGACATAATAACTCTTGGAAGTGTGGCAGTGCTGGTCTACAGCTGATAGAATTGGAAGCAGTCAGGAAGATCTATGATAATAATCATCTGATATAGACACTAGAGTTATGAATAATTTCATGACTTCATTACTCTGTCGTATTGATGAACCATGACTAACTGAATGTGATCTTCTTTGAACCACTTTATCAGGTGAGCCCCTTGGGGCCTCTTGTTTAAAAACTGTGGACTTTTTGATCTACTGTAAAACAGTTGTGTATAGTCACTGCTAGTTATAGCATGGAATGCAGGTAGCAACTGACAGATGTCTCTCCTTAATCTATTAGCCAAACTATGAACACTATGATAAGTTATCCCACTTTCTGATGACAGTGTTCCTTGTCCGAAGTAAAGAGAACCCTCACATTGGTGTGCCACAAAGAGTAGCATCACAAGCACATCGGTATCATCAGCAACAACACAAACACCAGGATGCTGCTTGGCTGCAAACACCGCATGCATAGCGATGATTGGGATCTGCTTCCTTATGGGATGATTTTCGATCTTTGATCTCACAAGGAGGTTGTGTTCTGTCACTCTTTACTAAAAAACACAGACTTCCCTTACACACATAGACATCTTTCTCGATTTGACAATCAGTACACTGGAAATATATGTACTGATTGTCAAATCAAAAAGTGAACACCATTTCCCTAATGTGCACAATTCTAAGGCCGACTATTAGTAGTGATAATCACTTACAATTTACAACATTGAAAAAATATTCCTAATATTTCTTGTTTCTGCCAATTTGTGTATTGCACTTCGATTTCAAATTGTGTATTTTGCTTCCTTTTGAATCATTTTAGATTAGTAGTTGCCGTAGATCAACAGCCACAGAACTCAGATTTCAGTCTGAAGTTGGCTAAATGCTT
This sequence comes from Pictodentalium vernedei, assembly GCA_031216915.1. NCBI lineage: Eukaryota > Metazoa > Mollusca > Scaphopoda > Dentaliida > Dentaliidae > Pictodentalium > Pictodentalium vernedei. Next base: position 288,687,849 of record CM062293.1, read on the forward strand.
GTGGCAGTTGAGAAACAATGAAGAAATTGAAAACGTAAAGGAAAGATGTTTTACATTGTTCCTAAAGGTGAATATTATATAAGATCTTTGACTGTAACTCTGGGGAAAAGTTCTTCTCAGTTTTATAACTTTATACCCCAAACAGACAAATGATAGTTTTGTTGTAAAATTATTAAAACATTAAACATTTTTATTCCTTCAATGCATGACTTTTAACTCTTTATGGGAAGGACAACTTGGAAAGACTATTCCAGTGTGTAATCGAAGGCAATGGATTGGGAGCCAACAATTAACTGGTAGAGTGCTGAATTATTATTGAAGGTGAAAATTTGTTCACTTATCTTTACCGTGTTACAATTTATGTGTGAGTGCCCAGAGGCACTTTCCCATAAATGGTAACAAGACAACTCCACACAAACTGAATAATTTTACTTCAAAGATGATCTGAAGCACATCCACCGAACATGAAGCCATGAAATTGAGGCATCTGCCCTTAGAATAAAGCCCAGATATGGGCTTCCAGGACTTTAAGAAACAACAAAATTTTCATAATTACATGTGTGCATAGCATTTGTCAGATTAGAATGGTTCATTAGGAAACTATAAGTGCATGATTGTTATAAACAACACCTGATTTCAAAAAAAATGTTATAAATAATTTATCCTGATACAGTAATTCTCGTTAAGCTCCTCACTTATCATGAATAACATACATCACTTGCAAAAAAAATAAAAATAAAAAATTCCTGACTAACTAAACAATTTAATTTCTTGCTCTAAAAACATAGCTTATGACCCCTGTGTGGGATGAACTCTGTAAGCTTAAACCAAAGAGGGATCATAAATTATGTTTTTGATGCAAAAATTGAAAAAAAGTACAAGTTGAATGGAGATTTTTGTGAATTGTGCTGACTGGTATTGGCTATCATGAAAGGTAAGAATTAAATGGATAATAACCTTTACCTCCCGTAATCAGTTAACTCTTTACCCAATGTGATTACCCAAACCAGCCAATAGTATTCACAAAAGTCACCATTCAATATTTTTATACTGTAACCAATGACCCAGACTTAGCTGGTGCTAACCCAAAAATATCTAGGGCCAAACACAAATTTTGCCCCCCCAATCCCCAAAATTTTCATACAAAACCGAAAATTAGAAGTCCTATCTGGCCCTCCATACATTTTACTCTCTGCGCATGCACAGACGCCAGGAAGTCATTGAATCTGGCGCTAATAAATCATTCTTTGTTTAGCCCTTGTCAGATAACAACAAACTGACATTTATGCTTTTAAATCTCAATTAATAATGATGCCAGACACAAATCAATGGTTAAATTGGTGGATCCCAGGACAGAACTGGATGAAGGAAGGAAGAAACAGTGGTTTGAAATGTTCAGGGCTGTAATTTTATAATATTTATTAAAATTAGTTCATGTTCCCTAATTTCTGGACATGAGCCTGACATTATCTCTGATTGATTATGATCTATCCACTGTTTATTTAGTATTCCTTCCCTGCCTTCCCTTGATCCCCCCACTTAAGCTCCCAAATTTATTGGGAGTTTAACCTATTATACAGAAGATTATTCTGTACATCCCCAGAGTTACGTCCTCATCCTTAGGGTGTTTGGGCGTTTTGGTCATGCATCATACATCCAATGTATCGTTTTTTCTTCTGAGGAATATCTTGCTTTACATCGGATAGTCTTGTTTCTGTTACTGACTTCGGGCCGTGTTGCCTGGGGTCTTGATTCTGGTGTTTTGTTTACATTACATTACTCTAGGTAGTTTCCCATTTTTGTTTAAGAACAACAGTTGTAAGTAACATTAAATATTCTGATAGTGTGGTAGTTAATTATTACACAGATTTTATAATCTTGTACACATTTAAGGCTTTTTTGGGCTCATCGTTCCCTTTGGGAACTTGGGCTCTTATTAGAAAAAATTTTATTTTATTTTTGGAGGAGTTTTTCTTTTGGATATATTTATTTCATTGATTATATTTTAATGTTATCTTATATTATATGTAGATTTGGTGGTGGTACAATGACATATATTAGTATTTAGGTAATTATATTTATCTTATAGTATGGCAAATAGAGGAAACCTTTCCTTTATTTACTTTGTCGTTGTAATGAGTTTAGTTGATGTACTACGACTAATTCTGCTTCATGTGTCAGATTTGATAATCTGAATGACGGGCGTCATGGTTTGTGTTAGGCGAGTGGACACTATCGGTCCTATCGCGGCGAGGGGACTCGGCTGGTCCTCTCGTCAAAATGTCACTTTAGTTTTTTAGTTTCTATTTATAGAGGAACAAGAACATGGTGTGGTTTCATGACGCAATCTGGGAGTGTGCTGCCGTCGTTGCAAATCAATGAAGCGCTAGCGGCAAAAGTGCTCATGGAATTAGACAAGTGCCTAGATCCTTAGTAGGATTGACGACCTTGTCACCAGCTAGCTCAACCGGCAGATCTCTCTCATATGTGGGTGATGTGATGCCGGGTATGTCCGTAGCGGTTGAGAGGAGGAATAAGGGTGTAGCGAGCACTATAAATATACGAACATGCTCACCCTGCGACGATGGAAAGGAGGAAGCATGGGAAGGAGGAAGTAGACAAGTTCTGAGGTATGCTCGTCCAGGTCTTCCGTGATCGCGAGCAAGAGAGAGGCCCCTCTCTCTTATAACAACATCTGGGGTCAGACGTTGTTGGTAGGAGCTTGTGTCAGTTGGAACTTACGTCCACGAGACGCTCCTTCCATAGACTGCTGGGATCAGCCAGTCTTATAGCTTCCTCTATGTTCGAAAAGCACACACGACCTCACAAGTCCGTTGTCGCCAGTAGCTCGACCGGGTAAGTAGTCACTCAGGCCTCTGAGAACTGTGACTCCAGGTGTATACGATCTGGGCTAGGAGATGATATAGGGTGGAGCGAACAATATGATATGTAACTATGCTCACCCAGTGACAACAGAAGGAGGAAACCGGTAAGTTCTGAGGTACGCTTGTCCAGGTCATCCAGGACCGCAAGCAAGAGAGAAGCCTCTCTCTCTTACAGCATCATCTGGGGACAGATGTTGTTGGTAGAAACTTGCATCAGTCGGAGTATACACCCATGCCTCCTGTCTGGGATGTCTTGTCTAATAGTCAGTCGGGGTCGGCTAGTCTTATGGTTTCCTCTACATAACGGACAAAGTGATCATTATATTGCACAGGGCTATAAAACCCGATGAGTGGTTTCAGTTTCCTGACGCCAGTGAAACGGTTAAGATTGAATACGAGAAAGACCGTGACTCCGGATGTGTCGCATATGCATTGTATTCAGAGCTAGTAGAAAAGTGCTCAATGATTTTAGACAAGGGCTAGGCTTCAAAAGAGGTTTACATCCCTTGTCTACAGCTAGCTCAACCGTCAGATCTCACTCATATGTGGGTGATGTGATGCCGGGTATGTCCGTGGCAGTCGGGAGTGAATAAGGGTGTAGCGAGCACTGTTTAATCGAATCATGCTCACCCAGTGTTGATGGAAGGAAGAAGACGGCAAGTTCTGAGGTATGCTTGTCCAGGTCTCTCCGGACCGCGATCAAGAGGGAGACCCCTCTCTCTCTTTCAACAACATCTGGTGCCGGGTGTTGTTGGTAGGAACTTGCGTCAGTCAGAGCTTACGATACATAGCTATTGTCCGGTACTCTTATTTCAATTCTTAGCCGGGGACGGCAAAAGTTTTGCTTCTTTAGTGTCTACCAAGCACTCCCGACCACACCTTGGCTAAGTGACTCAGGATTTCCAGTCTGCATCATCAAAAGGGTCCATCTTTTGTGAAGAAAGTCGCACCATCTAGTAGCCAAGGAGATGAGGCTGCATTCATCGGGTCGTCCGTAGTAATAACTATATTGGACTCCCAGTCCTAGGAGCAGCCGGCGAACAGGCTATTCATGACTGCTGCTCCTCAGGCCTCTGTAACGGACTTGCTGTCGCAGTTGTGCAGCTAATCGCAGTATTCCTGCTAAGGCAGAAGCACTCAACGTCAGCACTCAACGTCAGATACACGTATCCCACTATTCATTTGGCTGGTTCATCTGTTGTTTCACAGAGCGGATTAGCCAGCTGTTTGGCTCGCTTTTATCTGTTATCTGATGCATTAACAGTGAAAGTTTTATGTGCCGGATGGAGAGTTGTGTGGAGCGGCTTGAAATGTTATATCAATGGGTCACTTACACACATGTCTACTCCAGTTATTATATCAAGATTGGGCATATATTATGGTTTCTCAATTATTTCGGACGGGAGTTCATATATTGAGTTACAATCCAGAGTCCGACGGTCTCTCTATGCAGGGATCTTGGGTCCCTCGGTTATTGGAAATCACATATTCAATGGTGTCTCATTGTTTATGTTACATCAATGAATTTTTTTTTCCGTTCATGTATTTATAGACACAGATCAGAGTTTATCAGAAGAGAAGTAACGCTTCTTTTGTCATTATTTTCCAATAGAAGGGAAGTTTATGTTCATTCTATTGTTAAATAAGTCAGTTAGCTATTCGTACTGCTTGGGTTATTTTATCTTCCAATTAGCAGTGCTTAAGGTTTCAGTGCATAAGTAAGCGCTGGCTAAATCTTGCGCTTATTCTAACTGTACGGCTATTACATGATCTTATGTAGGATCTCTTCAGGATAGTAAAGATTTCGGCACATGGGAATAATAGTTTCCATTATTTGTGTCGCAAGTATAAGGCTTTTGAGCACATACATTGACGCTAAGCCGTTTTCATGGGAATGAATGATAGGATATGTGTATCCTTCAATTCATTTGTTTCTATTGATTTCATTGAGTTTATGGGGTCTGCTATTGAGCATTCGCCAGAAGCTTCCCCATGAGAGGGTTTTCTTCTCTAAGGGAAGTTTTATTCTTCATGTCATTCTCCGCTTTCAGTAGCATTACGGAGTATTTCAGATGTGAAAGAGCTTTATGGTCACTATATTATTGCTGTCTACACCAGCAATGATTAAGTAATGTGGGTAAGGAGGTTTCGACATATATTCAAATCCCCCCCCCCCCCCCCCCCCATCCCACACACTCACACTGTCGCGTATATATATTTTAATACATACATACTCTGCGCCTGGGTCGTGTTGGATAGCACCCTCATAGGCATATATGCAGTTCTGTTGCATTTGTTTGCGGTATTTAATTTCTGATTACAGGCACTTATTTTATCATCATAAAGGCTGCTATTTGAGCTCATAGGTTACGGCATAGCCATTTAGTGGTTTTTAGATGATTAATAGGCTGGATTTTTATGCACTCGCGCAATGTGTGATTACGCTATTTCTTTGGTGGACCTTGAAATTATTATATATTTCGAGGGCGGTCTGTGTTGGAGCCGGTTAATCATACCTACCTCCATTTCTAGAGCCTGGTCTCTATTTTGTCAGTTCTTAAATCGCATATTCTCATGTGTTATAGTTGTAGATACCAAATAGTACATGTTGGAGAGTGTTTTTACCGGATTAATATTACAGAGGCCTCCTGTGAATGATCTTGAAGCGTGTTTTCTCTGCAGAGATTGTTCATCTATCCTGCTTTTGTATGTATATGTTATATTTGATTTCTCACTGATTTCGTCGTACCTGTATACGGCGTCTGCAGTGTATATTTTGTAGCGGATTATGTTATTTACCAAATCATCGCTATAGCCTTGGCTCGTAAAGTGGCATTAAGCACCATTTATTATTCATGAATTAATTTTTGGAGTGCCTGATCGATATTTATTTATATCATTTCCGGGTTCTGCTTATTGATTCCAGAGCTCTCCCCTCTTTCTTTTGAAGATATGTTAAAAAAAAAAGGTGGGGGGGGTGTCATTTTGTCCACTTCTCTGCCTTATGAGGTATGTAACTATTGAGGAAGCTGTCTTGTCCATACTATGTTCAGCGATCAGCTGCAGAATTATTGTGTGGCATAGGTTTATGGGCAATTTTCTCTCATTCTTAGTATGCCATAATAATTTTTAGGGCCTAGTCCAGACTAGTCTCAAAAGTTAAAAAATTTATAGTAATTTATATATTTTTTATACTTACCAATGACCCAGACTTAGCTGGTGCTAACTCCTTAAATTCTAGGGCCAAACACAAATTTTGCCCCCCAATCCCTAAAATTTGCATCAAAATCCGAAATTTCAATGTCCTATGTGGTCCTCCATGCTTTCTATCCACTGCGCATGCGCAGTGTCAAGGAGGTCTCAAAATTGGCGCAAATGTCATTCTTACAACCAGTGCCGGGTAAGCGTTATGTAATCAGCGGGGAGGTATGAGTTCCCAACTCATGGGAGGGCCATCCCCGTCTGGGTCATTGGTAAGTATAAAAAATATATAAATTACTATAAATTTTTTAACATTTTTATACTGTACCAATGACCCAGACTTAGCTGAATAGAAAAAAGGCTGGAGGGCCTAGGACATAAAGGAAAATCCTATAGACTCAATTACATGTAAACAGAATTATCCTCTCAAGGAGAAAAGGAGAAACAGGCTTTACATGTATCTTTCTTATTTGTATCAAAAAAGAAAGACACAATACAATTCTGTAATTGAGCACAATAACATCAATGATCTCTATTAACTTCCAGTATAACCTGTTATACTAATTTTTTAAAGGAAAGCTAAAAAATAAAGGAAGTCCAGAGAATGAGACTCTTTATACTCATTAAAAGTGTCTGAGGATTGTATATTAACACTCATATGACACGTGACATATACAAATGCTTCACACCGAGCTACACTTTAAAAATATTACAAGAATGAGTTAAACATTAGCTTTACACTTTAAAACCATCCCGGTACCAACTCGGAATTACTGACTCCAGAGGAGGTATTCCCTTGCCTTTCACTATAAAGCAGGTGACCTAAGGGAACACCATCCCCCCCCCCCTCCCCTTGCCCTGGGTCAAATACCCCAGAGCAAAGAGGGCAGCAGGACAGAGTCACTGCAGGAACAGAAAGCCTGCATAACTATAGTTGCAACTGTTTAGTGGACTACATTCTGAGCAACAGATAACGGACCTAAACAATGCTGGTCTCCAGAAATGGACTCAATATTTCTAAAAGAAAAATTTGTGAATGTGGAAGGCTGAGACCAATATGCAGCCTTCATCAAATCTGTAATAGCAACACTATTAGCGTAAGCCCAAGATGTAGATAGAACTCTTACTTCATGCGCCGAAACTATAAGCACAGACTGTTGAGTTGAAGATAATTTTTCATAAGCAGTACGGATAGTTAATTGAATCCACCTAGCAATAGAATGGACCGTAATGTCCCTTCTATTTGGCAGCAGAGACAGAAAGAAACGTTTACGTCCCTTTCTGATAAACTCAGATCTACGTTTGTAAATACGTATATTTTTATACTGTACCAATGACCCAGACTTAGCTGGTGCTAACTCTAACAAAACCAGGGCCAAACACAAATTTTGCCCCCCAATCCCCAAAATTTGCATCCAAAACAAAAAGAAATCATGTCCTAAAGGACCTCCATACTACGCCTCTACTGCGCATGCGCAGTGACGCAGACGTCCCGAAATTGGCGCCAATTATCATTCTCTGTTTGGCCCTTCATCAGTCAACATCTCACTGATCTTTGTGCTTGTAAATCTCAGTTTAAAGGATGCCAGACACGTAATTTTTGGAGAAAATGTGATTCTAAGGAGGATAGAAGGAGGAGAGGAAAAAGAAGTGACAAAAAATAATCAGGGCTGTACTTAAAATTTTTTGATGAAATTATGTTAAGTTGCCTATTTTCGAGGCATGGGCCTCTTGTTGTCATTCTTGCTAATTGTTGCAATGCTTATTCAGTGTTTCCTCTCCCCTAGCCTTCTAAAGTCCCCCCTTGCAATTCTCCCATGCTTTTGGCATATTTTTGAGAAATTTCATTTCTAAAATTTCCTGGGAGAGTTGCTTGGTTACAGAATGTTTTCTGTTATTTTCCCCATAGTTACGTTTTCACCCATGGGTGTATAACGTTTGTGTTCTGCATCTTCCATCTGATGTTCTGCAGATTCTCCCCTGGGAGTCTCTGTTTTGCATCAGATAGAGTGTAATTTGATGACTGATTCCGGGCCAGTTTTTTCAGTGCCTGGAGTCATGTTTTCTGGTGTTTTTACACTGTTTGTTTTCATTGGCAACAGCCTTTTTTGAGGGGGGCTGTTTGCCTTTGCTGTAGTTTATCTCACTATAAGATACATTTATATTATCCGAAAGTGTCTCATTAATTATTTAATATAAATTTAAAATTTTTGACCACACTTTGCCATCGGATCCATCGGGGCTCAACCTTTTCAGCAACTTGGGCTTCGCTGAAAAAATATTTTTTCAAAATTATTTTGTTTTGCAATTGTTTTTTCATTTATTAATGGATCATGTTATTATGTATCTTTGTGTCAGAGGTTTTTGCGAGTAACTAGGACTTATTGTTGTTCTTTCACAATGAAGGGACGTTGTTCAAATTGTAATAGGAAGAAATCTTCCTCTGACTTTCATGATCATTGTATTAATTGTAGTCAGTGTTCTCGCATTAATCCCTGTCCTATATGTGAACATTGGGATGAGAAACATTGGAAACGTGTGTCACGATATGTTGTTTCTGGAGAAAGAGCGATACCGGCTCTTTCTCTGCAAGGTCACTCTACTCTCTCAGTTTCTATTTCAGAGGAACCAGAACAGGGTGATGTTTCCATGTTATCTTCTTCAAGTGTGCGTCCGTCGTCACAAATGAATTCAGAGCTAGCGGCAAAAGTGCTCATGGAGATTAGACAAATGTCGTCCGCTAGCTCGCCCGGTGTAGCGTCCATTCACCGAATGGTTCGGCAGCCGGGTTCGTCCGATGCGGTCCAAGAGGAAATTTTGGGTGATGCGAGCACTATAAACATAATAGATGCACACCCAGTGACGGCGGATAGTAAGCGAGAACGGAGGAAGCCTTTGAGTCCGGTTCCTAGCTCGTCCGGGTCCAGCCGGGCCGCGAGCGAGAGAGGCCCCTCTCTCGTACAACAACATCTGGGACCAGATGTTGTGGTACAAAATGTGTCTTTAGCGGAGTATACGTCCGTCGCTCGGGACGCTCCGTTGTATAAGCAGTCCGCAGAGACTGTTAAGGCTTCCTCTTCTCGTCAGCGCACACGACCGCACCTTGGCTGCGTGACCGCCGATATATTACCAGCTTCGCCGATCAAGGATTCTTCGGCGACCAGGTCACACCATCCGGCACCCAGGGATTCGAGACCGATGGACTCCGGACGTTCGCATAGGAAAAGTATGCGGGAGCCATCTGATGCGGAGCTGCCCTCGGCGAAGCAGCGAAAGACTGCGCCTCCGCAGGTCTCGACGCCGGACATTCTTGTGCAGATAGCACAGCTTATCGCAGCATCCCAGCAGCCGACAGAAACGGTGTCGGATCGAGAATTATCCGACGGCGCTGGGTCGGTACGCTCCGCCGAAGCATCGGGGGCGGACGACCGGGAACATCATGAGGTCCGACCGGATGGTGAAAGGGATACGGATGACTTGGAGCTATCCCTTTCGGAACAACATAAAGCTGCCGTGGACTTCATCCGGCACTTTCTCCCTCAAGTTGTTCCGTCGGGCCAGACTGCTGCGCTTCCGGACAAGAGAATTATAGCGTCATTGGACTCTGAATTTTTTGAGCGGTTCAGGGACATCGCTCCCGAGTTTCCGTCGCAGTCCAATAATGTTGCAAGAACATTTGAATTATTGAACGACGCTATATTTAAACTTGCTTCCAGGACGGGGAAAGCAGGTTTCTTGTCCGCTAATACTCTCAACCTGCCTTTCATTAATGCAAGGAATAAATTCGATACGGCAGGACAGGGTATACCGAGAGTTCCTCTGCGTATGGACGACGAGGCGGAAGACTTAGAGCTATCATTACCGTCGTCAGCTTCTATTCCAACCGCGGTGTTGGAAACAGCTATTGCGTCTAACAGAGCCAATTTAGATGCCTTATCTTACGCAGATCACCTTACTAAGGCGTTATCACAGCGCCTTCAGGGGAAAGAGTTTCAGGATATACAATCCTCTTTAAGACTTCTTTCAAGGGCAGTAGCTTATTCCACGTGTAACTCCGCCCTTTCAGTGGCAAATCTGGAGTTGGTTAGACGTGACGCAGCTCTAGCTACATCCACACTAGTGGATTCTAAGGTGAAGAACTCTCTTAGAGTCGCTTCGGTCTCAGGAGAACTTCTCTTTGACGGCAAGCTTTCCGCTATTTATGATAAAATTAAAAAGAAAGCTAATGATTCTCTGTTGTTCAGATCGGCTCCTAAAAAGTCGGATACAGCAGACACGAATAAGACAGGCACTTCTGGGTCTAATGCGCCCAAGAGAGGTTCCTATAGAGGTTCCGGTGCGTCCTCTTGGTCTTATTCGAGAGACCGTCAGGATAGCGACTCTCGTTCGGGACGTCCTTCAGGCCGGGACAATCGGTCGGACGCCCCGAGGTCGACGAGGCGAGGTGCGGGTCGTGGAAGACGTGGTTTCTCCTACCGCAGGCCTCGCAGGTCCAGGAGGTGATGGCTTAAACCTCTATCGCGTTCCGGTTGGCGGAAGGTTGTCGAGCTTTTCACAAGAATGGGCGTCGATTACGGACGACCCTTGGGTGAGAGGAGTGACTTCGGAAGGTCTAAAGATATCCTTCAAACGAAAGCCTCCATTAACTCGAAGTCCAAAGTGGACTCATCTTCCGTCAAATCCTCAGAAAAGAGACGCTCTGTTATCAGAGGTGCAGTCTCTTTTAATGAAGAACGCGGTAGAGGTCGTAGAAAACCAGGAATCTCCGGGATTCTACAGCCATCTGTTTCTGGTTCCGAAACCAGACGGCTCGTTCCGTCCAGTCATAGATTTGAGCTGGATAAACAAGCTGATCGTCGCTCCGAAGTTTTATATGGAGACGATTCGATCGGTCAGAGCGAGTATTCGGGTGAACGATTATGCAACGAGCATAGATCTCAAGATGCGTACTTTCACGTCATGGTACATCCGACATTCCAAAAGTATCTACGCTTCGCAGTCCTAGGAGTGGTGTATCAATTCCGGGCGATGTGCTTCGGATTGAATCTAGCACCCTGGGCTTTCACTCGGGTAATGAACTCGGTAATGATCTACTTCCGAGCTCATTCGTCTGTGGTAACGTCGGCCTACCTGGACGACATTCTTCAGAGGTACGGCAACGAGTTAACGCTTCAGAACGATGTTCAGAATCTTCTTCTATTGCTCCGACGTCTCGGTTTTATAGTAAACGAGGAGAAGTCGGATCTGGTGCCGTCCAAGTCATTCACTCATCTGGGAATGAGCTTCGAGACGCACAACAATCTCGTTCGTCTGCCGTTAACCAGAGCGAAATTAGTCAGTTGTTACGCTCGCTATTGTCTGCACGCAGACAAAGTCACGGCGAGAGAATTTATGAGACTGATAGGTCTGTGCGGAGCCGCCGCGGATCTCATTCCGATGGGGCGGTTACGCACACGTCCTCTTCAAATTTTCCTGACTCAGAATTGGAGTGTGAAAATTCATTCGCTCGATGTAGACGTTCTCTTGTCAGATCAAGTGAAACAAGAGATTCAGACTTGGGCAAACATTCAGTGGTTAACTCAAGGAGTTCCGCTGCAGTTGCCGGATCCGAGTTTTACCGTTATGACAGATGCCAGTCAAACAGGTTGGGGTGCATCATTAATCCCAACGGATTCGAGATGCCAGAGTCTTTGGGATCCGCAATTCCTGTGCAAGCACATAAACATCAAGGAAATGATGTCAATTTGGCTTGCGTTACGTCACTGGATGGACATTATTCACGATGCTCATGTCCAAATCCTATCCGACAATACGACAGTAGTGGCGTATATACGGAATCAGGGAGGCACTCATTCAGTTCCGTTGTTCAATCTAACGGAAAGAATCCTTCTGTTTGCGTTAGAACATCGCGTTCTTCTTTCGGTCCGTCACATACCGGGTCGTCTGAATGTGCTAGCAGACTCCCTTTCACGAAAGGGTCGCTTGTTGCCGTCGGAGTGGACTCTCAACAAACAAGTATTCAATCAGATTTGCTACCAATGGGAACGGCCAATGATAGACTTATTTGCGACACATCTCAACAATCAGTTGCAGACGTATGTGTCTCCGTGTCCGGATCCAAGAGCATTTGCAGTAGACGCTCTGTCGATCCCTTGGGACGGAATGATAGGATATGCGTATCCTCCAGCGCCGTTAATTCAACAAGTATTGCTAAAGATAAAACAATCTCAATGCAAGATTCTGTTGGTAGCATCTCTGTCGCCACAGAGACCGTGGATAAATCTACTCAGGTGTCTGTTGTGGGACCTACCGCGGAAGCTTCCTCCACGGGAGGATCTTCTTTCGCAGGGGAAATCGCGCCAACTCCATCACAACCCGCAAGGTCTCAACCTTCACGTTTTTCCGTTGTGCGGTCCTTCTTGCATGGCAAGCACTTTACAGGACGAGCAGTGGACGCGATTTCTAACTGTAGGAGGACCTCCTCTTCGCTAAACTATGCGGCTAAGTGGAAGGTTTTTCGTCGTTGGTGTAGGGATCATTCTGTAGATATATTCGATCCCTCTATACCAGACATTGCAAACTTTCTAGTATACTTGTTTGACGAAATCAAACTGCAGCCTGTTACTATAAAGGGTTATAGATCTATGTTATCCGATACCTATGCACATCATGATAGTTTACAAATTGGATCTAATGTCTCTTTATCGAAGTTGGTTAGAAACTTTTCGATAAATAGACCCAGAACTCTTAGATTAATTCCTAAGTGGAATTTAGCTTGGGTTCTTCTTAAGGGGACGTCCAACCTAACTTTGGTCAAATTTCATGTAATTTTCTTTCAAGTCTAAAAAAGGCCCAAAATGAATAACCCCAATAAATTATATACCAAAATGCTTGGAATGAAACATAGAACATGTGGAAACTGAAATTTGGCATGGAACTGCTGCCATGTGTAAATAGCACCACCTGAAAGTCTGCTATGGCATAAGTAAGAGAACAAAATTTTTACAATAAAATACCTCAAAATAAAATAACAGCTGTATTCTATAAACATTTAAGTACATACTCGAAGAAATCTTTTCCTAATTCATGAAAGTAATGAAGATTGAGACCAAATGTTATAAGTGGAGTGCTCACTGATTGAAGGCAGACATTTTCTTTTGTTTATGTTTTGATTTGGGGAGTTCAACAAAGGTCAACTTGAAGGAGTCCAGCAGAAGAAGTATGGAAGGACAAAAGAGTGTCTCCCAATATCAAGATGTATGTGTTAATGTAATGGTTTGGAAAGAAAATATGATATTCTCCTATGTAGAATGCACTGCAAAGTCATACATTGTAGTTGAATAAATATATTTACAAACCCCTTGCACTGTAACCCCTTTTATCCCATGCATCAATTTGATAGTGATTAAATTGTTAAATTTGTCTGGTTTATCAATAAGTACATTAGCTTTGTTTAACTCTTGGACACCAATACACTCATGATATCTGTTGGAGAAGAAATAAGGGTAACTGTAACCTGTCACTGCAATAAACCATCTAATGTACTTAAAAGTACATTGTTATTCAAAACACATCAAATCAACCTTACATAACCATTATTGCATGTACTTTCCCCAAGGAGGCTTACTGACATATTGAGATCAGAAGGGCACATCCAGAGGGTCTCACATATTTTTTTCAAGAACGCAGTACACAAAGCAATCCTCAAAAGATGACAAGTGAGCTCCATTTGACACAGAAAATTTTTTTTTTGGGGGGGGGGGGGGGGGGGCTCTCTTCCTTGTATGACTCTACCTCCGGCACTCAAGGCATATGCCTTTTTTCTCAAAGTTTAACTCTTTTTTCTTTTTGAAGATCCTGGCCACACGTGTTCCAAACACTATCAGACAGGTAAACCTCCAAATAAGTGTATCTGCAAAAATCATGTTACATTGCAAAACATTCTTTTTAGAGTTTTAGTTCTGGACCTTTCATGCTTCTTACTTCCAACTATAACACTTAATTTATCGATTCATGGGTGAATAGAAAAGTTCTGCCATAATCAACATTTTCAGTTCCATAAGCCTTCAAAACAGCTCCAATAAAAGTGTCAAACATCAGATTGGTGGCTTTATACAGAATATTCATTAGGTTGTTGCTTGATAAGTAATAGGAACAAAATCTTCACAAGAAAATTCTGCAGCAATACAATTGAGGGTATTAGCAGGCACTCTGCAACAAATTGTAACAAATCAACTAGTTATAAACAAAATTTTCTAACTCAAAAGAGTGAAAAAGTACCACAACTCTGAAAAAATGTGGGAAGAAACACATGCTACAGCAGCTACACAGGCATTGTTTCTCCATGATGCTCGATCACAAAACCAAATATCCTTCAAATTGGAGTAGCAATGGTTGAGATACAAGGGGGAATGTTGGTACATGCAATGATGAATGGGTAAGACTTAGATTAAGAGGACAGGGGGTCACCACTGCACGGCCCTAGATGCACCTTTGATTTTCCAACTTCCACTAAGTTCCAGGTCTGGGGCATAATAATCGCAACACACCCAACTTATCAGTTCATAATTTCAGTTAAATAAAAGAAATTATCAATTTGAATTAAATAATAGATGATGTAAAAATATTTGGCTTCCTTCGCCTTCTCGTACTATTTAATTACCACAAACAATATCAGTTTGATGCCGACAAACGAAACTGAACGCATGTGGTTTGATTAAAAAGTAACTCGGCATGAATAATGAAGAAATTGCGAATATTTCGTGTATTTCATTTATTTAAAAGCCAATTGCAGCTAATTGACCGTGCATTCGATAATTCGTTTCGGTTTTGACCACACGGCCACGCTGACACTCCGTGACAGCGGTTATGTTTATTGTGATATGCAAATTGGGGGATGGTTTCCGGTGAAGGAGATTTGTCACATTTGTCAGTGTAAAACGATAAAAAAAACCACTGATCGACGCTTGTATTACTATGGTTGGTTGGAAGAAAAAACTAAATTCTCAGCATCGTCCAAGCGCACCTTATTTAAAAGCACGAATGCATCATTTTCAACCCATCTTCAATCGGTCCTTTGCAGACATCAAACATACCCGTCTTCAAATTCCATGGTTACTAGGACGTAAATAACTTCGCAGCGACAGGGGGAAATTAACACACTCAATATAGTTCCAGGTCACTTGGAATATACTTCGTGAAAAAGTGATTTCTGAAGCATTCTGCTTACTTTGTTATGAATATTGCCTTATTTTATGTGTATCGTCCCGATTTTATACACTCGGTTATTTTTTTTACAAGTGGTTCATGTTGTCTTTCTAGTGCGCAATAATTCAGATTTTTTGTCAACAAAAAAGTTCAGACGGCCTGTAAACACGAGAGGGAATTTCGAACCATATTTTGCAGTTACGATATTAACAGCTCAAGTACTTGCTGTCACCTGTTTGCAAATACGCTCATACATTGTCTCGAACAAATAAAGGGCGTGATCACGTCCTTGCATTCTTATGATTGCCCAAATTGAGTATTTCTGCAAGAACCACATCGTAATCACATGACCGGAAAAACATCGTTGAAACATGGCCACATCCAGAACATCCAAAATTTGTGTTGGTGTTATTACATTCAAACGTCAAAACCCACCAGAGTGTGTGTCAAAAAAATGCTTTCTCCGAGTCTGTAGTATGTTATCATTATATTGAGGACAAGGCTTTCGAATTACCGATTATTTTGTGGTTTTACCGGTTCGTTACTTATGCCATTTGCAAATTAATCTTCTTCAAAATCATAAAATTCACTTTTTTTCCTGAAAAAAAATATATGTACCTTTTCTATGCACTTTACTCATTATTTTGATATATAATTTGCCTTTCCTTACTTCTCTTATCTGTTTCTGAGGCATTGGGAAAAATATCAAAAAATTGACCAAAGTTAGGTTGGACGACCCCTTAAATTGAAGGAAAAGCCATTTGAACCTCTTGGGACAGTAGATTTCAAATTCTTATCTTATAAGACAGCTTTTCTCTTAGCTTTCTCTTCTGCTAGAAGAGTCAGTGAGCTTCATGCACTATCGGTGGATGATTCTCATTATCGTAGTGTTGGGAACACTATCACCTTCACTACTAATGTGGGTTTTTTAGCTAAGAATCAGGCTCCTAATAAATATCCGGAACCTATTGTTATTAAGGCTCTTCCGTCTTCAGACGGGCGTAGGCCTTTACTCTGTCCTGTTAGAGCATTACGTATCTATAAACAGAGATCTCAGTTTATCAGAAAGGGACGGAAACGTTTCTTTCTGTCTTTGATGCCTAATAGAAAGGACATTTCAGTCCATTCTATTGCTAGATGGATTCAGTTAACTATCCGTACTGCTTATGAAGATTTATCTTCTCAGCAGTCTGTGCTTAAGATTTCTGCTCATGAAGTAAGAGCTCTTTCTACTTCCTGGGCTTATGCTAATAGTGTTGCTATTACAGATTTAATGAAGGCTGCTTATTGGTCTCAGCCATCCACATTTACGAATTTTTATCTCAGAAATATTGAGTCCATTTCTGGAGACCTGCATTGTTTAGGTCCGTTATCTGTTGCTCAGAATGTCGTCCACTAAACAGTTGCAACTATAGTTATGCAGGCTTTCTGTTCCGGCAGTGACTCCGTCCGGCTGCCCTCTTCGCTCTGGGCTATTTGACCCAGGGCAAGGGGAAGGGGGGGGGGGGAGTGGCGGGTGTTCCCTTAGGTCACCTGCTTTATAGTGAAAAGCAAGGGAATGCCTCCTCCAAGTCAGTATTTCTGAGTCGCTTCCGGGATGGTTTTAAAGTGTAATATTAATGTTTAAATTCATTCATGTCTTATTTTTAAAGTGTAGCTCGGTGTGAAGCATTTGTATATGTCAAGTGTCAAACGGGCTTTAATATACAATACTCGGACACTTTTAAATGACTATAAAGAGTCTCAATTCTCTGGACTACTTTATTTATTGGCTTGCTTTAAAAATAATTAGTATAAGGGTTATACTGGATGTTAATAGAGAACATGAATGTTATTGTGCTCAATTATTAAGGGTAGTGTATCTTTCTAATTTAATATTAAATAAGAAAGATACATGTAAAGCCTAATACTCCTTTTCTCCTTAAGGGGTTACCTCTTTACTATATAGTTGAGCTTATTGGATTTTCCTCTATGTCTTAGGCCCTCCAGCCTGTTTACTATTCAGCTAAGTCTGGGTCATTGGTACAGTATAAAAATGTTAAAAAATTTATAGTAATTTATATATTTTTTATACTTACCAATGACCCAGACGGGGATGGCCCTCCCTGGAGTTGGGAACTCTTGCCTCCCCGCTGAGTACATAGCGCTGACCAGGCACTGCCAGTAAGAATGATAATTGGCGCCAATTTCGGGACGTCTGTGTCACTGCGCATGCGCAGTAGAGGCGTAGTATGGAGGTCCTTTAGGACATGATTTCTTTTTGTTTTGGATGCAAATTTTGGGGATTGGGGGGCAAAATTTGTGTTTGGCCCTGGTTTTGTTAGAGTTAGCACCAGCTAAGTCTGGGTCATTGGTAAGTATAAAAAATATATAAATTACTATAAATTTTTTAACATCTCTAACAGGACAGAGTAAAGGCCTATGCCCGTCTGAAGACGGAAGAGCCTTAATAACAATAGGTTCCGGATACTTATTAGGAGCCTGATTCTTAGCCAAAAATCCAACATTAGTAGTCAAGGTAATAGTATTACCTACACTACGATAGTGAGAATCATCAACAGATAGTGCATGAAGCTCACTAACTCTTCTAGCCGAAGAGAAGGCTAAGAGAAAAGCTGTCTTATAAGATAAGAATTTGAAGTACACCGTGTCAAGAGGCTCAAATGGCGCTTCTTTTAGCTTAAGAAAAAACCCATGCTAAATTCCACTTAGGAATTAATCTAAGGGTTCTAGGTCTATTTATCGAAAAGTTTTTCACTAATTTAGATAAAGAGACATTAGATCCAATCTGTAAACTATCATGATGCGCATAGGTATCAGATAGCATATACCTATAACCCTTAATGGTAACAGGCCGCAGTTTGATCTCATCAAACAGGTAGACTAGAAAATTAGCAATGTCTGGAATGGAGGGATCATAAATATCAATAGAATGATCCCTACACCACCGATAAAAAACCCTCCACTTAGCAGCATAATTTAGCGAAGAGGAGGTCCTCCTACAGTTAGAAATTGCATCCACTGCCCGTCCTGTAAATTGCTTGCCATGCAAGTAGGACCGCACAATGGAAATACATGAAGGTTGAGACCTTGCGGGTTGTGATGCAGTGTTTGCAATTTCCCCTGCGAAAGAAGATCCTCCTGTGGAGGAAGCTTCCGTGGCATGTCCCACAACAGACACCTGAGTAGATTTAGCCATGGTCTCTGGGGTGACAGAGATGCTACCAACAGAATTTGCAGTGAGATTGCTTTATCTTGAGTAATATCTGCTGAATCAATGGCGCTGGAGGATACGCGTATCCTATCATTCCGTCACAAGAGATCGAGAGAGCGTCTACTGCAAACGCTCGAGGATCTGGACACGGCGACACATACGTCTGCAACTGATGGTTGAGATGCGTCGCAAATAAGTCTATCATTGGACGCTCCCATTGGTAACAAATCTGATTGAATACTCGTTTGTTGAGAGTCCATTCTGACGGCAACATGCGACCTTTCGGAGAAAGGAAGTCTGCTAGAACGTTCAGACGACCCGGTATATGACAGGCCGATAGACGAACTTGATGCTGTAGGACAAACAGAAGGATCCTTTCCGTTAAATTGAATAACGGAATGGAATGAGTGCCTCCCTGGTTCCGAATGTACGCTACTACTGTCGAATTGTCAGACAGAATTTGAACATGCGAATTCTGAAGAATTGTTCATTCATTGACGTAGCGCAAGCCTTATTGACATCATCTCTTGATGTTTATGTACTTGTTAGGAACTGCGTATCCCAAAGACCCTGGTACCTCGAATCCGTTGGGCTCAGAGTTGTGCCCCAACCTGTTTGACTCGCATCCGTCATTATCGTAAAACTCGGATCTGGCAGTTGCAGTGGTACTCCTTGAGTTAACCACTGAATATCTGCCCAAGTCTGAATCTCTTGTTTCACTTGATTCGACAAGACGATGTTCGATTCGAGCGAATGAGTC
This sequence comes from Pictodentalium vernedei, assembly GCA_031216915.1. Lineage (NCBI taxonomy): Eukaryota > Metazoa > Mollusca > Scaphopoda > Dentaliida > Dentaliidae > Pictodentalium > Pictodentalium vernedei. The sequence continues at coordinate 288,707,116 of CM062293.1, forward strand.
TTCACACTCCAATTCTGAGATAAAATATATATGGAGTGGACGAGTGCGTATCCGCTCCATCGGAATAAGATCCGCAGCGGGTCCGCACAAACCTGTCAGTCTCATGAATTCTCTCGCTGTTACTACATCTGAGTGAAGACAAAAGCAAGCGTAACAACTGACTAATATCGCTCTGGTTAACGGCAGACGAACGAGATTGTTGTGCGTCTCTAAGCTCATTCCCACATGGGTGAATGATTAGGACAGCACTAGATCTGACTTCTTTTTGTTTACTATGAAACCGAGACGTCGGAGCAATTGAAACAGACTCTGAACATCGTTCTGAAGCGTTAACTTGCTGCCGTAACCCTGAAGAATGTCATCCAAGTAGGCCGACATTAGCACAGACGAATGAGCTCGGAAATGAGTCATTACCGAGATCATTATTCGAGTGAAGACCCAGGGCGCTAGGTTCAGCCCAGAGCATCATTGCTCGGAACTGAAAACAACTCCTGGGACAGTGAACGAAGGTACTTTCTAAACGCCGGATGTACCATGACGTAAAAGTACGTATCCTTGAGATCTATGCTCACATCACAATCATTCACTCGAGTGCTCGCTCTGACTGATCAGATGGTCTCCATATAAAAATTTGGAGCCACGATCAGCTTGTTTATCCAGCTCAGATCTATAACTGCACGAAACGAGCCGTCTGATCTTGGAACCAGGAACAGGTGACTGCAGAAAACTGGAGATTCCTGGTTTTCTACGACGTCTATAGCATTCTTGTCCAGAAGAGATTGAACTTCTAATAGCAGCAAATCTCTCTTCTGAACATTTAACGGAAGCTGAGACCAGCGTGAACTTCGAGTTAACGGAGGTTTTTCCTTGAAGGACAGTTAGACCTTCGGAAATACCCCCTTGCACCCATGGGTCATCCGTAATTGACAACCAATTGGTTAAGAATCTTTTCGCCCACTGAAACGCAATAGAGGTTTAGACCATCACCTCCTCCTCCTAGCCCTGCGAGGATTGCGGAAGGAGAAACCACGTCCTCTACGACCCGCACCTCACCCAGTCGACCTAAGGGCGTCTGACCTGATATCACGGCCAGCATTACGACCCCTATGTGAGTCGCTACTCTGACAGTCTCTGGAGTAAGATGTTGAGGCTTTCTTAGATCCTCCAGAGGAACTTCCTTTGGATGTATTCTCCCCCGAAGAACCTGCCTCACTCCTCCCTGCTGAGTCTGACTTTTTCAAAGCGGAATAAAAGCAGAGAATCCGGAGCTTTCTTAGTAATCTGATTATAGATTGTAGAAAGCTTAATGTCGAAGAGAAGCTCTCCTGAGACCGGAGCGACTGGAAGAGAGTTTTTTCACCTTACTAACCACTCTTGTGGATGCAGCCAGGGCAGCATCACGTCTGACTAACTCCATATTGCCACTGAAAGGGCGGAGTTATACGTAGAATATGCTATAGCCCTCGAAAGAACTCTTAAGGAAGTTTGAACATCCTGGAATTCTTTCCCTTTGAGACGTAGTGATAACGCTCTGGTAAGGCGATCTGCGTGAGATAATGCGTCTAAATGTCACAAAAACATAGGTTATGACCCCTCATTGGAACAAGTTCGACAAACTCGTTCCAATGAGGGGTCATAACCTATGTTTTAGAGACAAAAAATGAAAAAATAATGAAATTTAATTGGCGATTTTTGAGAATAGTGCTGGCCGGTTTTGGTTGTTACGTTGTAACGCTCAAAACCGGCCAGCGCTATTTTAAAAAATCGCCAGTTAATTTTCATTATATTTTTATACTGTACCAATGACCCTGACTTAGCTGGTGCTAACTCTTAAATATTTAGGGCCAAACACAAATTTTACCTCCCAATCCCCAAAATTTGCATCAAAAACCGAAAATTACATGTCCTATATGGTCCTCCATACTTTTACTCCACTGCACATGCGCAGTGTCAAGGAGGTCTCAAAATTGGCACATTTATCATTCTTTGTTTGGCCCTAAAATCAGTAACATGTCACTGATATTTGTGCTTGTAAATCTCAGTTTAAATGATGCCAGACACATAATTTTGAAAGAAATGGTGGATCTAAGTATGAAATAAAGGATGAGAGGAAGAAACAGTGGCAGAATGTGTTCAGGGATGTAATTCATAATTTTTTTACGAAATTGTTTCATGTTCCCTAATTTCGAGGCATGAGCCTTATTTTGTCATTCTGGCTATGAACTTACCATTGTTTGTTCAGTGTTTCCTCTCTCCCTTTCCTTAACTGGTAGAGTGCTAAATTATTTTTGGCCATCACAACTTCAACACAGGTCTTTGCCTTGTTACAAATTATGGGAGAGTGCCTTTGGGCACTGTCCCTTAAATTGTAACAAGGCAAACCCTCACAGACTAAATAATATCACTTCAAAGATAATACAAAGCACATCCACTTAATGTGAGCCTTCAAGCTGTGGTAACGGCAATTCAGAATAAAGCCCAAATATGGGCTTCCAGCACTCTACCAGTTAATAACCCCCTTGCTATTCTCCCATGCTTTTGGCATAATTTTGAAATTTTTTCTTACTAAAATTTCTTGGGATTTTTGGCTTGGTAACAGAATGATTATTCTGTTTTTTCCCCATCTTTACGTCCTCACCCTTGGGTGTTTAGGCGTTGTTTTCTGCATCTACCATCTGATGTACTGGAGTTTCCTCTCTGGAAGTCTCTGTTTTACATCGGATAGTGTTTAAATTGGTTATTAATTTTGGGCCATGGTTTCAGTGCCTGGAGTCATGTTTCCGGTTTCTGTTCACTTTTGCTTATGTTGACAACGGTTACTTCTGATGGTGATTACTTGTCTTCTATTAGTTCTGCTCATAGCCAGATACATTAATATTGTCCGGAAGTGTTGCATTAATTTTTAAAAATGTTTTAAAAATTTTGTCCACACTTAGGCTTTTTGGGGATCCATTTGGGCTTGTTCCCATTGGGAACTTAGGCTCTTCTGAAAATTTTTCAAAAATTTTTTTTCTTTTGAATTATTTTTTCGAAATGTTATAATGGATTATATTATATTATATATCTTTGTTTCAAGGGTTGGTGCGAGTATTATGACTGTTTATATTTTTTCAAGATGAAAAAATATTGTTCAGTTGTAATGCGAGGAAATCTTCCTCTTATTCTCATGTTCATTGTGTTTCTTATAGTCAATGTACTTGCACTAATTCTTGCTCAGTGTGTGCTAATTGGAATGACAACGTTGGAGACGTGCGTCACGGTATATTGTTAGCAGTGAGGGGTCCATTCCGGTCCTCTCTCCGCAAGGTCACTCTAGTTTATCAGTCTCTTTTTCAGAAGAACAAGAACAGGGTGATGTTTCCGTGATGTCTTCAACAAGTGTGTCTCCGTCGTTGCAGTATCAGGGCTTGCGGCTAAGTGCTCATGGAAATAGAACAATTGCCGAAGAGGTCTCCAGTAGGATCGAAGACGTTGATCGTCCGCTAGTCTGCCTGCGGTGTAGCGACCATTCATCGAATGGCTCGGCAGCTGGGTTCGCCCGTTGCTGTCTAGGGAAGCAGTTTGGGTGATGCGAGCACTATAAACATTGAACGTGCACACCCAGCAACGACGGATCCGAGGATAGTACGGAGGAAGCCTGTCAGTCCGGTAGCTAGCTCGTCCAGGTCTATCCGGACTGCAGGCGAGAGAGGCCCCCTCTCTCTTACCACAACATTTGCCCCGCGATGTCGTTGTATGTTCGTTTGTTAGTCGGAGCATATGTCCACTCCTCCTGCTCGGGACGCTCCGTCACATAGACAGTCCGATACGGCTGTTATATTGGCTTCCTCATCCTCACGTCAGCACACACGACCACACCTTGGCTATGTGACCACAGATTTCCAGGGGATGTTCGCATATTATATAAATGCAGGAATGAACGTCCCTGGAGCTCCTGCTTCCCCGACCAGGGAATCCACGTCGACCAGGTCACTCCATCCGCTAGTCAAGGACACGAGGCCTTTCCAGTTGGGACGTTCGCATATTATATAAATGCAGGAATGAACGTCCCTGGAGCTTCCAGCAGCTATTTATGTAAGACCGCGGCTCCACAGGCCTCATTGAGGAACAAGAACAGGGTAATGTTTCCATGTTGTCTTCGAAAAGTGTGCTTCCATCGTCACAGTCAAATGAAGAGCTAGCGCCAAAAGTGCTCATGCAAATACGTCAATTGCCTAAGAGGTCCCAAATAGGATCGACGGCTTTGGCGTCCGCTAGCTTACCCGGTGTAGCAACCATTCATCGAATGGCTCGGCAGCCGGGTTCATCTGTTGCAGTCCAGGAAGGAGATTTGGGTGATGTGAGCACTAGAAAAATACTACGTGCACACCCAGTGACGACGGATACGAGGATGGTACGGAGGAAGCCTATTAGTCCGGTTCCTAGCAGCTCGTCCAGGTCCATCCGGGCTGCGAGCGAGAGAGGTTTCTCTGTCGTACAACAACATCTGGGCCCAGATGTTGTGGTACAGAACGTTCCTCAGTCGGAGCATACGTCCACCACTCGGGACTCTCCGTTATATAGACAGTCTGGAGAGACTGCTCTATTGGCTTCCTCATCCGCACGACAACACACACGACCGCACCTTGGCTACATGACCAGTGATATCCAACAGGTCATGCCATCTGGTAGCCAAGGATATGAGGCCTTCATACTCTGGATGTTCGCATAAAGAAGTATGCAGGAATCAACGTCCTAGGAGCTTCCAGCGGCTAAATCTTGTAAGACCGCAGCTCCACAGGCCTCCGTTACGGACGTGCTATCACAGATAGCACAAATTATCGCAGCATCCCAGAAACTCTGTTGGATCAGGTATTATCCAAGGAAGCTGGGTCGGTACGTTCCGCTGCAGGTGCAGGCACGGACGACCAAGAATTACAAGTGGTCCGACAGGATGGCGAAAGGGATACGGAGGTGTTGGAACTTTGCCTTTCGGAACAACATAAATTGCCGTAGAGTTCATCCGACTTTATCTTTCTGATGTTGTTCCTCTGGACCAAAATGCTGCGTTGCCGAATAAGAGACTGATAGCGCCACTGGACACAGAATTCTTTAATCGGTTTAGGGACATCGTCCCTGAGTTTCCGACACAGTCCAGAAATGTCTCACGGACATTTGAACTATTGAATGACGCTATATATAAACTTGCTACCAAAACGGGCAGGTCCGGCTTCTTATCGGCAAATGCTCTACCTCTGCCTTTCATCTATTCAAGGAATAATTCGAAACGGCAGGACAAGGCATTCCGAGAGTTCCTCTGCATCTAGACGACCAGGCCGAAGACCTAGAATTGTCTATACTGTCGTCTTTGTCAATTCCAACCATGACGTTGGAAACGACAATATCATCTAACAGAGCTAGTTTAGACGCATTATCGTACACAATTCACCTTACCAGAGCGTTATCATTACGTCTCAAAGGAAAAGAATTCCAGGATGTACAACCTCCTTAAGAGTTCTTTCGAGGTCCATAGCATTCTCCACGTATAACTCCGCCCTTTCAGTGGCAAATCTGGAGTTGGTTACACGTGATGCGCTTGGATAGTAAGGTGAAAAACTCTCTCAGAGTCGCTCCGGTCTCCGGAGAGCTTCTCTTCGACGGCAAGCTTTCCGCAATCTATGGTCAGATAACTAAGAAAGCTTCAGACTCTCTGCTATTCAAATCCGCTTCTATAAAGTCAGATTCAGCAGAGAAGAGTAGGACAGGCACTTCTGGGGCGAATACGTCCAAGGGAAGTTCTTATAGAGGTTCCTATGCGTCCTCTAGGTCTTACTCTAGAGACTGTCAGGATAGCGACTCAGGTAGGGGCCGTAATACTGGCCGAGACAACCGGTCAGACGCCCCTAGGTCGACGGGGCGAGGTGCGGGCTGTGGAGGACGTGGTTTCTCCTTCTGCAAGCCTCGCAGGTCCAGGAGGTGATGGTATAAACCTCTATCATGTTCCAGTGCATGGAAGACTGTCAAGTTTCTCAACCAATTGGAGTCGATTACGGATGACCCTTGGGTTCGAGGAGTGATTTCGGAAGGACTAAAACTGTCCTTCAAAGGAAAACCTCCGTTAACTCGAAGTCCAAGATGGACTCAGCTTCCGTCAATTCCACAGAAAGAGGCTCGCTTCTATCAGAGGTCCAGTCTCTTCTGGAGAAGAATGCGATAGAGGTCGTAGAAAACCAGGAATTTCCAGGTTTCTGCAGCCATCTTTTTCTGGTTCCAAAACTAGACGGCTCATTCCATCCAGTCATAGATCTGAGCTGGATAAACAAGCTGATCGTGGCTCCAAAATTCTATATGGAGACCATCCGATTGGTCAGAGCGAGCATTCGGGTTAACGACTATGCTACGAGCATAGATCTCAAGGATGCGTACTTTCACGTCATGGTACATCCGGCGGTCAGAAAGTATCTTCGCTTCGCCATCCTAAGAGTCGTGTTTCAGTTTCGAGCAATGTGCTTCAGTCTGAATCTAGCACCCTCGGCTTTCACTCGAATAATGAACTCGGTAATGACTCATTTCCGAGCTCATTCGTCTGCAGTAACGTCGGTCTACCAGGACAACATTCTTCAGAGGCACGGCAACGAGTTAACGCTTCAGAACGATGTGCAGAATCTGTTTCTATTGCTCTGACGTCTCGGTTTCATAGTAAACGATCTGGTCGGATCTGGTGCTGTCCAAGTCATTCACCCACCTGGGGATGAGCTTCGAGACGCACAACAATCTCGTGAGTCTGCCGTTAACCAGAGCGAAATTAATCAGTTGTTACGCTCGCTATTGTCTTCACTCAGACAAAGTTACAGCTAGAGAATTCATGAGACTGATAGGTTTGTGCGGAGCTGCCGCAGATTTTATTCCGATGGGGTGGCTACTCACTCGTCCTCTCCAAATTTTTCTGACCCAGAATTGGAGGGTGAAGATTCATTCACTCGATACGGATATCCTCTTGTCAAATCAAGTGAAACAAGAGATTCAGACTTGGGCAGATATTCAGTGGTTAACTCAGGGAGTTCCACTGCAATTGCCAGATCCGAGTTTTACAATTATGATGGATGCCAGTCAAACAGGTTGGGGCGCAACATTGAGCCCAACGGATTTGTGCCAGGGTCTTTGGGAGCCGCAGTTCCTAATCAAGCACATAAACATCAAAGAAATGATATCAATTTGGCTTGCGCTACGTCATTGGATGAACGTTATTCAGAATGCTCACGTGCAAATTCTGTCCGACAATACGACGGTAATAGCGTATATTCGGAACCAGGGAGGCACTCATTCCATTCTGTTATTCAAGTTAACAGAATGAATCATTCTGTTTGTTCTAGAACATCAAGTTCTATCGGTCAGTCATATTCCGGGTCATCTGAATGTATTAGCGGACTACCTTTCACGGAGGGGTCACTTGTTGCCGACAGAATGGACTCTCAACAAACGAGTATTCAATCAGATTTGCTACCAATGAGAGCGGCCAATGATAGACTTATTTGCGACGCATCTCAACAATCAGTTGCAGACGTATGTGTCACCATGTCTGGATCCTCGAGCATTTGCAGTAGATGCTCTATCGATCTCGTGAGACGGAATGATAGGATATGCGTATCCTCCAGCGCCGTTGATTCAGCAGATATTGCTCAAGTTAAAACAATCTCAGTGCAAAATTCTGTTGGTAGCATCTCTGTCTCCACAGAGACCGTGGATTAATCTACTCAGGTGTCTGTTGTGGGACATGCCGTGGAAGCTTCCTCCACATTTCGGTCCATCCTATTGCAAGATGGATTCAATTAACTATCCATACTGCTTATGATAAATTATCTTCAACTCAGCAGTCTGTGCTTAAGATTTCAGCTCATGAAGTAAAAGTTCTATCTACATCTTGGGCTTACGCTAATAGTGTTGCTATTACAGATCTAATGAAGGTTGCATATTGGTCTCAGCCTTCCACTTTCACGAATTTTTATCTTAGAAATATTGAGTCCATTTCTGGAGATTTGCATTGTTTAGGTCCGTTATCTGTTGCTCAGAATGTCGTCCACTAAACAGTTGCAACTATAGTTATGCAGGCTTTCTGTTCCGGCAGTGACTCTGTCCTGCTGCCCTCTTTGCTCTGGGGTATTTGATCCAGGGCAAGGGGAAGGGGGGGGGGGGGAGAGGGAGGTGTTCCCTTCGGTCACCTGCTTTATAGTGAAAAGCAAGGGAATACCTCCTCTGGAGTCAGTTATTCTGAGTCGGTGTCAGGATGGTTTTAAAGTGTAAAGCTAATGTTAACTCATCCATGTAATATTTTTGAAGTGTAGCTTGGTGTGAAGCATTTGTATATGTCACGTGTCATATGGGCGTTAATATACAATCCTCGGACACTTTTAATGAGTATAAAGAGTCTCATTTCTCTGGACTTCCTTTATTTATTGGCTTTCCTTTAAAAATAATTAGCATAACGGGTTATACTGGAGGTTAATAGAGATCATTGATGTTATTGTGCTCAATTACAGAATGGTGTTGTGTCTTTCTTTTTTTTTTGATGCAAATAAGAAAGATACATGTAAAGCCTATTTCTCCTCGAGGGGATAATTCTGTTATATGTAGTTGAGCCTATTGGATTTTCCTGTATGTCCTAGGCCCTCCAACCTTTTTTACTATTCAGCTAAGTCTGGGTCATTGGTACAGTATAAAAATGTTAAAAAATTTATAGTAATTTATATATTTTTTATACTTACCAATGACTGAGATGGGGATGGCCCTCCCATGAGTTGGGAACTCATACCTCCCCGCTGAGTACATAACGCTTACCAGGCACTGGTTGTAAGAATGATAATTGTGACAATTATTTTGAGACCTCCTTCACACTACTCAAGCGCAGTGGAGTAAAAGTATGGAGGACCATATAGGACATGTAATTTTCGGTTTTTGATGCAAATTTTGGGGATGGCCCTAAATATTTAAGAGTTAGCACCAGCTAAGTCTGGGGCATTGGTAAGTATAAAAGATATATAAACTACTATAAATTTTTTAACTTTTTCATTTTTTGTCTCAAACATGTTGGTTATGATCCCCTCATTGGTGCAAGCTCATTCCAATGAGGGGTCATAACCTATGTTTTTGAGACAAAAAATGAAAATTAATTATTCAAGAATTTTTTTTGCAAGTGTCGTCTACTTTTCATTTTTGGTAAAAGGTTAACAGCTTTCACACTGAAAGACAGTTTGGTGAAAAACATTAAAAATAAATGATAAAAATAAAGTCTGCATGTTGTTTAATGAGTTAAATTTCTAATTCTTTTCAGCTCAAAGCCTCAAGTTAAACTTAGAACAGGTGCTATACTATCATATGGGAGTCTTCCAAGACAATTGTCAAATTATCCCTTCTGTTCTTTCGGATCAAGTTTGGGCAACCTATTTAGACAACAGAGATCTGGATACAGATCATTGCCAAACCACTGCAAGTCATGGCATAATCATAATTTTAAGTGTTCAGATAAAAAATAAAGTTCGACAAGGAAAGAGAGTAAACTTAAACCTTTTTTCTAGCGTAGCAGCCAAAAACATTGTGCTATTCACAAAAAATGCTTTTTAAAATTTTTTATTACTTTTTCATTTTTTGTCTCAAAAACATAGCTTATCATCCCTCATTGAAATGAGCTCATTCCAATGAGAATGTCATAAACTGTGTTTTGAGATGAAACATTCTAGTGAGACATGAAATGTTTTGCAAGTGTGGTCTTCTTCTGTTTGTGTTGGGAAGATGGAGTTTACAAATTCTTAGCTTATATTATTGTATTTTCAATTTGTCAAGGCCGCCAAGTTGGATCCATTCAACAGTGAGATATTTGAATACCTCGGTCACTACTATGATGAGAATCAGACTGACAAAACGTAAGTATGTTGTATTATTTGAGTGAACTGGTGATAAAATGAAGCAAAAGATGAATTTATTGCATGATAATTACTGAATGGAATTTTTTGATTGGTTAATGCCTCATTCTGACACTACTTTCACTTTGTATTTTTGGTCTCTGGTTTCTGCTTCTTTAATAACCACATTTATCTACCCAACAATATATCATTTGATTTTCAGTTGAGGCTACTCAGCAACAGATCAAATTTCTATAAAAAGTCTGTTCCATTACAACCAGTGCATAGAATCATTTGATATGCGGAATACTTTGGGACAAAAGATTGAAATTTGTTCAAATCAAATTTTTAGATTTATAATTGCACTCACTGTTGGAGCACAAATTTTAGACTCTGACAAAAATAGAGAACTATTTTTAAAATCTTCTCTTGCCCCAATTGAGTAGAATGTAGAATGGGAGATAGCAATTTGTTCGAATAAAGTCCTCAGTATGGGAGCTCAATATTTAACATACTGCTTTATGAGAAAATAAGACAAATAAGTTGTGCAAGAAAAATCAAATTGGTACTTGCTTGGTATTCTGAGGTGAAGAAAGCTTAAGTGGCTATATTTTTACACTGTAAACCAATGGCCCAGACTAGCTGGTGCTTAACTCAAAGTTATCAAGGGCCAAACACAAATTTTGAACCCCCCAATCCCCAAAATTTGCTTGCAAAACCGAAAATTAAAAGTCCTATCTGGCCCTCCATACATGTACTCTCTGTGTATGCGCGACGTCAGGAAGTGACCGGAACTGGCGCCAACATCATTCTTTGTTTGGCTCCAAAAGTCATCAACAATGAAATGGCATCTGTGCTTTAAAATCTCCTTTTTTGAGGATGCCAGACACAATTCAATGCAAGAAATGGTGGATACAAGGCTGTTATTGGATGAAGGAAGTGTTCAACGGTGGTTTTGGATGTTCAGGGCTGTAACTTTATAATATTTATAAAATTATTTTATGTTTCCCATTTTCGGGATATATGTCTGACGTCATCATTTTTAAAAATGATTATTCTAGTGTGTGTTAAGTATTCCTTCCCTATCCTTCCATGAACCCTTCCTGTTAAACTCTAAAGCTTTTTGGCTGTTTTTTATTTAAATTCTTTTATTAAATTTCTTGTGAGTTTAACAATTATTGCAGAATATTATTCTGTTTCTTCCCAAGGGTTATGTCCTCACCCTAGCGGTGTTAGGCCGTTTAGTCTTGCATCTTCTATCCAATGTATCATTTTTTCTTCATATGAAGATATAGCTTTGCATTTGATAGCATTTCAACTGGTTCTGATTTTGGGCCTTTTTGTGTGCCTGATGTCTTGTTTACATTGACGTTGTTTGCATTATCAACGTCCTCATAGTTAGGTAGTTTCTTATAGTCTATTACTGTAATATACTGTAGAATACATGGATTATTATTCCGGTAGTGTAGCTCATACAATTTTGGATTTTGTCCACACTTAGGCTATATCAGGATGCCCTTGGGCTGTTCATGTTCCCTTTGGGAACTTGGGGGTTTTTCAAATTTTTTTTTTATGTTTACAAAAAATATTTTGAATTTAATTATGATTGTTATTATTCATGTATCTCAGTTATATATATATATATTGTTGTGGAGTTTGGAGGACTGATATCGATTTTAGTTGATACACTTCTGCGGACTCTTGTCATTCTTGTGTAGCACTGGGATGATTGACGTTGGACTCGGGTGTTGCGGTACATTGTTGGCGGTGAGGTTCTGAGGATCAGAGCCTCTTACCACGTTTTTCAAATTAATTCATTCCGTCAGTTTCTGTTTCAGAGGAACATGAAAATGGTGATGATATTCTGGCACCCATCCAAGTGTGCTACCGTCGTCGCGCTCCATGGAGCATATAGAGCTAGCTGCAGTGCTCATTATTGCAAGAGTTAGGACCTTTGGGTAAAGGTTTTAATCTCTTGCAAGCAGCTAGCTCAACTGGTGAAGCGGTACTCTGTCCGTGGGTGCCGTGACGCCGGGTAAGTCTGTTGTGGTCTAAGAGGTGGATTGGGTAGAGTGAGCACTATAATATAAATAGCTCATCCAGCGATGATGGAAATAGGGAGGAAATAGGGAGGAAGTCTGCAAGTTCTGGTACTCGGCGAGGTCTGATAGACCGCGAGCGGGAGAGGCCCCCCTCTCTAATATAGCAACGTCTGGAGTCAGATGTTGTTTTGAGAAACTTGCACAAGCCAGAGCATATGTCTGCACTCCACTCGGGATGCTCTGTTTAGTCTGCAGCCAGGGTCGGCTTCAGTCAAGGCTTCCTCCGCTACGTTTCACAAGGCCGAAATGAAGTTTTCTGATTGTAAACTTGCACGAGACAGAGCATATGTCCGCCGCCACTCAGAATGCTCCGTCTAGTCTGCAAACGGGGTTGGCTTCAGTCACGGCTTCCTCCGCTACGTTATTTAATCACACACGACCGCATCCTAGCTACCCGACTTCGGGTATCCAGCCTGCTGCACGAACAAGGAACCGCTCTTCGCCCATGAAGTCGGACCATCCGGTAGCTAGGGAGACGAGGCCGTGATCATCGGGACTCTCGGAGAAAGGATCTGTTTCCGACACACCGTCCCAGGAGCAGCATGCGGCTAAGGAACGGAAATCCGCGGCTCCTCAGGCCTCGATGACGGACTTGCTGTCACAGATTGCGCAGCTCATCGCAGCATCCCAGCAAGTGCAGATGCAGCCAGACTCAGAATCTGAGCTGTCGGACGATGCTGGGTCAGTCCAATGGTCTGTTCGCGCAGATGCAATGGACCGAGATTCGCAACTGATTCTCTCGGATGGTAAAAGGGATAAGGAAGAGGATTACACTTCCCTTTCGCAACAGTACATGGTTCCGATGGCTTTCATCCATCAATACTACCCTGCTTTTGTTCCGCCGAATCAGAATACTGCGACGGCAAGAGAGAAACCGCTGGCGTCGTTAGGCACAGACATTATCCGGACAAAGGAGGAAGTCCTTTCTTTTCTGGTTCAGTTTATGCAGGTGTCGCAGGCCTTCAGCCATATAGACGACGCCTTATTTATCCTCTTGAGTGCGAGGAAGAAGTCGGTTTCTTGTCTTCATCTTCCGTATACATACTGTTCATTTAAAAATGGTCGGGGAAGATGATCAGAGAGTTCTTCTGCATTTGGATGAGCAGGCCGGGGATCTAGAGGTATCCTTACCTGTATCATTCACTGTTCGCTCAGATGCAATTGAGACAGCATTTTTTTCAAATAGAGCGAATTTGGACATTATGTCTTACGCAGATCACCTTACAAGAGCTATGGCGCAACATCTCAAGGGAAATGAATTTTGAGGACATTCGTACCTCTCTTAAGAGTTTTTTCCAGGGCAGTTATGTATACCACATATAACTCAGCCCTAACAGTGGCTAATCTGGAGTTAATCAGACGTGATGCTGTCCTTGCGTCATCATCACTGATAAGATGACAAGGTGAAAAGCTCTCTCTGAGTCGCTCCGATTTCGGGACATTTTATTTTTCGTTAGTCTATGAACAGGCTACTAAGAAAGCATCTAGTGCTCTGCTTTTGAAGTTGGCGTATCAATTACCCGCTTAAGCAGACAAGAGTAAAGGAGGGCGTTCCAGACAAAAATTGTCAAAAGGAAACTCCTCACGAGGGTACAAGAAACCCTCTTATAATTACTCTGAAGGTCATCGGTATAGCGAATCAAAAAAGGGGCGTAGGTCTGATCGGGACTATAGGTCAGGCACCCCAGGCACCCCTAGGCCGACGAGACAAGGTTTTTCGCGGAGAGGACGTGGTTTCTCCTCCCGTAAGCCTCGCAGGTCATACAGGTGATGGTTTAGACCACTATTGCTGGCCAGTTGGCAGAAGGTTATCAAGCTCCGCAAAAAACTGGATAACAAACACTGAAGATCAGTGGGTGAGAAGTGTAGTCTCAGATGGCTTACGGCTATCATTCCGAGTATAACCCCACTAACAAGTTGTCCGCGTGGGACAAATCTTCCATTAAATTCTTGCATAAGAGAGTTTCTCCTACCAGAGGTATAAGCTGTCTTATCAAGCAATGCAGGTCAAGGAGAATCAGGATTCTCAAGATTTTTACAATCACCTGTTACGTCAGACTCATTCCGACCGGTAATAGACTTGAGCTGGATAACAAGTTTATCATGGCTCTAAAAGTTTATTTATGGATATCATTCAGTCGGTAAAAGCAAGTGTTCGAGTGATCAACTATGTGGCAAGCATAGATCTAAGGATTTGTAATTTCATGTCCTGGTACATCCGGCATTCTAAAAGTACCTGCAGTCCGCCATACAAGGGAAGGTGTACCAGTTCAGAACAATATGCTTTGGTCTAAATCTGGCCCCCTGGGTGTTTCACTCGAATAATGAACTGGTTCCAGGAGAGACACATAAACATCAACAAGATGATGTTAATTAGCTTGCGCTACAACATTGGATTCACATAATTACGGACGCCCATGCTCAATTTGGTCGGACAACTCGACAGTAGTAGCATACATCGGGAACCAGGGCGGCACCCATTCATTTCCGTTATGCCAACTAACGGAGAAGATTTTCCTAATACGCCGTGAATCATCATGTTCATCTTTTTATCTGTCATATACCGGGTCGTCTGAACGTACTAGCAGATTCGCTCTCTCGGAAAGGCTGCCTGTTGCAATTGGAATGGACACTCAACAAGTGAGTATTTGGACAGTTTTGCTACCAGAGGGATCGCCCCATGATAGATCTGTTTGCGACGCACCGGAACAATCAGTTACCGCCGTTTGTGTCGCCATGCCCAGACCATTGAGTGCATGCAGTAGACACTCTGCCTATCTCATGGGGATGGATGATAGCATACGCGTATCCTCCAATTCATTTGATTCAGTAGATTACGTTTAAGATCAAACAGTCTCATTGTGAATCCTACTAGTAGCACCTCTGTCGTCACAGAAACCTTGGATCAGTCTTCTCAGTGTCTTGTTTTGGGACGTTCCCCGTAAGCTTCCTCCACGAGAGGACCTTCTTTTTCAGGGGAAGTTTTTGTTCTTCATGTCCTTCTCCACCCATAGTGGCATAATGGAGTCTGTTAGACGTGAGGTAACCAT
Source organism: Pictodentalium vernedei (assembly GCA_031216915.1). Lineage (NCBI taxonomy): Eukaryota > Metazoa > Mollusca > Scaphopoda > Dentaliida > Dentaliidae > Pictodentalium > Pictodentalium vernedei. The sequence goes on from CM062293.1 coordinate 288,722,143, forward strand.
TGCGGTTCCTATATTATTTGATGAATAACACAAGAACAATTAAGTAATGTGGGTGAGGAGGGTTTGATATGACTTTGAATCCCCCCCTCCCCACACACACACACACACACATGTATTTAGAGGCGATTACCGAGCAAGACGTAGTTTTCTTCCCACAAGCCTCATATAAGTTTAAATACATACATGCATTTCTTCACTTTTCGATTGGCGCCTGGGTCGTGTTCTATGGCGACCTCATGGACACATCCTCTTTTTAGTTGGATTTGTTTCCTGTGATTATTCATCTATATGTCATATACGAGCGCATATTTCATCATAACTAAATTGCTTGTCTTTGGCTACCTCGGAGGCTGCATAACCAGTTAACTGGTATTCAGATGATTACATGCGGGATTTTAATGCTCACGCGCATAATATTTATTAGGCTGATGCTTATTTGCTTATTGTATGTTATGGACCTTAGAAATTATGAATTATTTCAGGGGCGGTCCATGTCGGAGCCTGTTAATCATACCTACTTCCATTTCTAGATCCAGGTTTCTATTAATGTCGGTACTCAAATCGTATATTCACACGTGTATACGGTCATAGATATCGGATAGTACACGTCGGGGAGTGTTGTTACTGGAATTTATTGTACACCTGAATGGGGTCGCCTGTGGGTTACATCGGAAGTGTGTTTACTCTCCAGAGATCATTCATTGTGGTTCGATTGGACATATGTATGTTATATATTATATCACCGGTTTTCGACCTATCTGCGTTTGTCATCTCAAATGAATGTTTTATAGCGGGCAATATTAATTACCGGGATCGTCGCTATAGCCTTAACTTCTGAAGTGGCATTAAGCACCATTTATTAATAATAAATTAATACCTGAGTGCCTGTTCAATGAATATTTATTTTATTGTTTTTTGGTACCGCTTTTACTGATTCCAGAGCGCTCCCCTCTTTCTTTTTGAAGATTTCTTCAAAATAAAAGGGGAGAGGGATTTTTTACCTCTCCTCCGGCTTGATAGGTATGTAACTATGAGGGAAGCTGTTTTGTCCGTAATTATATCCTGCATACAGCTGGAGTTTTATTGTATATGTCGTATGTTTGTGGGGGATATTCTCTCATTCTCAAATACGCCATAGTAATTTTGGGGACTTAGTCCAGGCTAACCTTAAAAATTGGGAACTTGTTACATCCAATTAGCATAGTCTTCATGCTAAGTATACGGAATTACTTGAACTGAGCTCCTTTTGTATGATATGTCTTCTCTATTACTGTATAGAGAGAAATACATGTAATTCCTAATAATTTTAATTTCCTTTCACCTTAGATTACAGGATTGGAACTATGTTGATCTACTAATTCTGAAGTCCTAGGCCCTCCACCTTTTTACGATTCAGCTAGTCTGGGCCATTGGTTTACAGTGTAAAAATATTATAAATTCATAGTAATTTGTATATTTTTTATACTTACCAATGGCCCAGACAGAGATGGCCCTCCCATGAGTTGGTACTCATACCTCCCCGCTGAATTTTTATGTAGTACTCTCTTCTACAAAGAATGATGTTGATGCCAATTCCTTACTTACTGACGTCTGCACATGTGCGGAGAGTAAATGTATGGAGGGTCCGATAGGACTTTTAATTTTTGGTTTTGCAAGCAAATTTGGGGGATTGGGGGGGTTCAAAATTTGTGTTTGGCCCTTGATGACTTTGAGTTAAGCACCGGCTAGTCTGGGCCATTGGTAAGTATAAAAAATATACAAATTATTATGAATTTATAATTCTCCATTACTTTCTTCTAATGCTAAATAGCAGCCAGTTTGTCGCAATATGTGAAAACGAGAAAATTTACAGGGCTGTGTTTATTTAACATCTTATTTATTATTTGTTATAAGGAAATCCTTTAACCCTTTACCCGATTTAATGGCCAAAACCGGCCAGCACTGTTCACAAAAATCAAATCGCCAATTAATTTTTATTATTTTTTCATTTTTTGTCTCAAAAACATAGGTTATGATCCCTCTTTGGACCAAGCTCATTGAGCTCATTCCAAAGAGGGGTCATAACCTATGTTTTTGAGACAAAAAATGAAATAAATTAGTTATTCAAGAATTTTGTTTGCAAGTGTCGTCTGCTTTTCATGTTAGGTAAAGGTTTAAATATTTTTAAGTTGGTCTTCAGATTATCAGAACACTTCACAGTTTGAAATTGGTGATATATTTTATTCATTTTAGGAGAGCAAGAAAATGTTATAAAAAGGCATATGATCTAAACCCTAGGAACAACATAGCAGGTGCAGCACTGTGTGACACACTGACATCACTAGGGGAAAATGAAGAGGCTTTACAGCTTTTGATGACTGTAACAAGCCAAGCAGCAACTGGCAGGTATGTTAGTGGCACTCCAAGTTTCAAGTGCAATGGTACATTTATACATTACTAAATTAATTAAAAGTTGGTCTGTAATATTGCTTATTTTAGCCTACACTGATAAATTACACATTTGTAATATATGTTTGAAAGCATCTTCTAGGGCCCATCCTACTTATTTTTAGCTCATCTGACTGAAAGTTGTGTGAGCAAAACTGATCAATTTTCATCCAACATTGTCCGGCATCCATCATAAAGATGGTGTTTGAGTCTTCTCCCAAACTGCTGGCCCAATTCCACTAAAATTTCATGTGAATGATGACTGGTCAGGGACAATTCAGTTTTGTTAAAACTGATATGCTGCTGTCTCTATGGGGAAGTGCTGGGGAAAAATTGTTACAAGTTTTAAAAAAATCTTCTCATCCGATAGATGGAATGACTTGATATATGGTATTCAGATTCCTGTTGAGGTGTACACTAAAAGTTTTTTGAATATTTTCAGCTGTTCTGGGATGGTCAAGAGTTTTTTCCCCCCAATCCAAAAGTTTTATTTTCAGAACCGATGGGCCAGTTTAAACCAAATTTGGTATGTGGTATTATTGGGTCATTAAGTACTTGACTCTTGCCAAAAAACATTTTCCTGCAGCCCTGTGGAAACCCCAAGAGCTAAAAATAGAAAAAGTCTCAATCACCTGTATTTCTAAAATTGCCCAGAACTGGGAACTGTTATTTGATTCTGGTTTGTTCAAATCATGTCCCTCGGTTCATATTTGGGCCCCCATGGGAGCCCAAATTTTAATTTGGTACAGTATGAGAAATATTGTTTGAAAATCTTTCCCCGTTGCACCAGTTAGAATCTTTTGATATTTCTTATACAGCATTTTTAGGGGGGGGGGGGGGGGGGGGGGGCAGATTAAAATTTGTTCAAATCAAGGCTCCAGATTCATATTTTGCTTCTTATCAGAGTCAAAATTTAAACTTTATGCAATATGGCACAAATTCTTCAAAAAATTTATACAGATCTTACAGTCACAATCCTTTGATATTCCAAATATAGCATCCTTATGGGGATCACAATCAAGTTTGTTCAAATCAAGTTTCTGGGTTCATATTTGGGCTCCCTATACGAGACTGAAGTTTAACTTTGTGCAGTATGAGGAAAATTCTTTAAAAATATTCTTCTTTGATCCACCAGTCAGAATCATTTAATATTTGGTATACAGCATCGTTATGGGGATCAGATGCAAATTTGTTCAAATCATGTCCCTGAGTTCCTATTTGGGCTCCCTATGGAAGCCTGAATTTGAACTTTGTGCAATATGAGTATAAGAATAAGTATGAGAATCTGTTGATATTTAGTTTTTGAATTCCTTAGTGAGGTCAGATTCAAGTTTGTTCAAAGTTTTTACTAATCAGGCCTTCTGTTATTTTAACCCCTTTAACTTTATTGCTTTATATTCTGTTGAAACTGGTAATTTTCTGTTTCTATGAAGTATTTGTGATAATGTCATTTCTTGGTTGGAAGTTTGACAGTGCTTTTTCTCTCAAAACCACTGCCCTGGTCTGTTGAAAAAAAAATTCAAGTAAATAACAGTGACATCTTATTGTTACAAAAATCCTTAAATCACTTGGTGAAGAATCAGTTGAGCTTTATCTTGTCAGGTGAGTGCTTCAGCCCCCTTGGGGCCTCTTGTTTTATTAGCTCACCTGACTGAACGCATTCGTTTCATTTAAACTGCACAGCTGCCGTGATTGTAGGTTGAATGGAAATTCCAAGTAGGCGGAGTTATGTTAAGTTTTGACAGATTACATGCTCATCCAAAAATAGTAACATGTGTGCAGAACGGATTTTCATTTTCCACATGGTTGAGTGTTGCTGCAGATGGGGATTTCATGGGGATTTCATAGATCAGGCATGTAATAAATTATATTACTGAATCTCCCAACAAATTCAAAATGGATTCATGTTTTGTTCCTGATCTCATTCAGAAACCAGGTTTAAAAGGCTAAACAGTTTAAGGCCTAACTGAATATAGATTTTTCTCTTCATACTTTTGTATTAATATACATAAAATAGAATGAAGAAGTGAAAATATTTGGGTTAAATGTTTAAATTTTTCTGTCATTCATGATTTTAGCATAACATCTGAAGCCACCAAATAGGTCAAATCCATCAACTTGTTGATGCAGCATCTGATATTTAACTGGTTGAAGACTAGATTATTTTTGGTGGTCTGAATTTGTTGTTCATAAATTGTTTTATAATTTGTAATAGAACAGATTTATATAAACAAAATATTTGCATTTGACTCAATAAGAAACAGGCGCAAGGAAAACCTTGTCCTTTGCTCTGGTGCCCTCATTTTTCTGAAAGCCCTGATAATGGCTTCTAGCACTTGACCAGTTAATAATTTTGTTGTTTTATTTGGCTTTTCCTTAATATGCAGTGTATGATCCCTATAGAGTAGTGCTTGATTACTGTGGTAAACAAATTCTCTTTTGCTGCTGTAATAGTTCTTTGTTCTCTAAAGTGGGCAATATTGGTATAAATTATTGGCTAAACTTGTCTTTATATAGTTCAGCGATCTGAACGTAGTGGCTACCCCTCTACGTTCAGATTCTTCCCATTCAGTCCAAAAGACAAAGTTCCCATCAAGTTTTTTATGGGAATTCAAAACTCGAAAATAGGAATATATATCAAGCTTTTGCCCTTATTACTGGCTGCAATCGATAGTACACGTATTTCCTTACATTTGGGCAGAGTTTATTGATCCAAACTAGGTTTTATCGTTTAATTACCGTCATTTGAATACTCTCACAGCGTAAACGATTGTTTCAAAATCGTCTGTGTTTTTGTTTAAATATAAAACAGTAAAAACAATAACCTGGTAATGGTGCCGAAATGAATAAACCTTTTCATCGATGCAGAATCGGAAATTGGATCACATTTGCACATAGGGGGTTGATAACCTCCTCTGTGCGAATGCGATCGCGTTTGATAACCTCCTCTGCGCGAATGAGATCGAGATTCCGATTCCGCCTCGATGAAAAGGTCTATTTGTTTTGGCGCCATTACTGGGTTATTGTTTTTACTGTTTCATATTTAAACAAAAACATGGACGATTTCGAAACATTCGTTGACGCTTCAAGCGTATTCAAATGAAGATAATTAAAGGATAAAACATAGTTTGGATCAATAAACTCTGCCCAAATGTAAGGAAATATGTGTACTATTGATTGCAGTCGGTAATAAGCGCGAAAGCTTGATATATATTCCTATTTTCGAGTTTTGAGTTACCATAAAAACTTGATGGGAACTTTTTCTATTGGATTGAATGGGAAGAATCTGAATGTAGAGGGGTAGTTATACTGCATTACTGTTGTGATACTGTCATGATACAGGTGCTGAAAGTGATCTTAACCAGTTGAGGTCTAAATTATTTTTCAAAGGTGATTTGTAACATGAGTATATTTTTACACAGTATACCAATGGCCCAGACATAGCTGGTGCTAACTCTAAAATATCAAGGGCCAAACACAAATTTTGCCCCCCCCCATCCCCAAAATTTGCATGCAAAACCGAAAATTAGAAGTCCTATCTGGTTCTCCATACATTTACTCTCTGCACATGCACAGATGCCAGGAAGTGACCGGAATTGACGCCAACATCATTCTTTGTTTGGCCCTTGTCAGATAACAACAAACCGACTTTTGTGCTTTTTAAATCTCAGTTTATAATGATGCCAGACACATGTCAATGGTTAATTTGGTGGATCCAAGGACACAACTGGATGAAGGAAGGAAGAAACGGTGGTTTGAAACGTTCAGGGCTGTAATTTTATAATATTTATAAAAATTAGTTCATGTTCCCCAATTTCAGGGCATGGGCCTGACGTCATCATTGTTGATAATGATTTTTCCACTGTTGGTTAAGTATTCCTTCCCTACCCTCCCTTGATCCCCCCCAGTTAAATTTATTGAAATTTTTTTTATAAACTTTCTTTGGAGTTTAAAGTGTTTCACAGAATGTCTATTCTGTATATCCCCAGGGTTAAGTCCTCACCCTTTGGGTGTTTAGGCATTTTGGTCATGCATCGTACATCCAATGTATCGTTTTTTCTTCTGATGAAGATCTTGCCTTAAATCGGATAGTTAAAAAATCTGTTACTGACTTCGGGCCGTGTTGCCTGGGGCCTTGTTTCCGGTTTTCATTCTGACGGTGTTTCCATTAGCAACGCTCTTTATATACATGTAGTTTCCTATTTATTAGTTTAGTTTAAACATATTTTATTTGCCATAATGGTGCAAAAAGGATTGGAGAACAAGTTATACAACTTAGTTAAACTCCGTTCCTGTGAATAAATACAAATTTGAGATTGCGGCATAACAATACGTACAAACCAAAATATAAACTAGAACAGTGATTCAGAATAACAGAACCGTTTTTGATTGTGATTGATATTGCGAGAAGTAGAAAATTGTAGAACAATAGTGCGAAAAAAAACAAGAATTAGAGAAAAAGGAGTAGATTATCGTCGGAGCAAAGGAATTGAAGGTCAAATGGACATAAAATGAGTGTAAGAAAATCGGGCACACAGCATAGTAATTATTTCATATCAAGCTGTTAAACGTACATTCATCACTGGCATCTCGAAGTTTACGGGGCCGAATGGCTACCTCAGCTTATCCCGATGCTCCAGTGATGGACTCATGGTGTAAATTTGGATTTGGCAGCACAGAAGGCGAGAACACAAGGAGCTTCGAATTTGGACCCTGAAACACCACTCCGCTCCTCCCAGGGTGTGCAGACCGTCGTCGACGTTGTCAAAGGCAGTCTGCACTTCATGGGAGGAACGGACGAGTGTTTCTGGAAATTGATTTCTGAGACCGATCGTCAACTTTGTGCCATCCTACATATTAGTCTCGGCTATACAATGATGAGTTCCTTTCTGTTTTGTAAACAGAATGTAGATTGATGATCAGTGGGATCAGTTAAAACGACCGCTGGAGACGAGGAATTTCTGTACTTTCGAAAAGAGTAGAACATTGTGTTTTTCCGAGAGATTAGTGATACCAAAAAGTAAATCATTGGCACACGTTATGTTGCAGAAATGTAGGTCGTTCAGCATTTCTCTCCTCTGGGTATCATAGTTAGGACAGTCGAAAAGGAAATGGGCGGCATCCTCTTTCATATGACCACATGCACACTGGGAAGTCGAGGAGATAAAGTTAAGGAACATGTCATGACATAAGTCGCTACAACCATTTCGCAACCGACAGTGTAAAATATTCGCTTTTCTGTTTCCAATGCAGAAGTAACTAGGAGGTCTAAGTATGGGGTCATTACACAGAATAGAGTACTTGAATTCCCGCAGATTGGGTGCATTCTGCGTTTCTCGGGGAAGACTGTTCCATAAATCTGTTGTAGAGGGGAAAAATGAATTTCTAAAGTGTTCAGTTCTACATTGGTATGATTTGAATTTGGAAGGGTTTCGGAAATTGTAGGCCGCGCTGTCTCCTGTTCGCGGTGGTAGCAGTTCAGATAAAAACTCGGGGGCTTCGTGGTTGATGATTTTATGCAATGTACAGAGTTTATGAAACTTCCTCCGGTCACGGAGATTTGTCCACCCAAGCTCTAGCAGGAGACAATCCGAAGATGTGGAACGCTTTAGCCCTGATATGATTCTAGCAGCATCAAGATGTAGCCTATCTACTCTTTTCAGAAGGTATTGAGGGGCAGAATCCCATAAGATGTCACCATAATCAAGTAGTGGGAGTATAAACGCCGAGTAGATTTGCTCGAGTGTTTTTCTAGAGATCATAAATTTCAATTTACGAAGTTGGGAAAGTCGCGCGGTAACCTTCTTACATATTTCTGTTATGTGGCGCTCCCAATTTAGGTTTGATTGAAGGTGCATACCGAGATGTTTGTGACTTTTTACAAAGGTAACAGGTACGTTGTTAAGATATAAAATTGGGTTGAGGTTAGCTGAGCGACTGAATGTGAAATAGACGGCCTCAGTTTTATCAGGATTAAACATCACAAGCCACTTCTGAGACCAAAGGTGTATGGCTTGTAGGTCTTCGTTTAATGCAGATATTGTGTCAGTAGATCTTGGTTTGCCATTAGTTAGACAGGTGTCATCTGCAAAGAGCCTTGCAAGTGAGTCTAGTGATTCTGCAATATCGTTGATGTAAATCAAGAACAAGAAGGGGCCGAGAACGGATCCTTGATGAACACCGGCTGTTATTTCGGAAAAGCTAGAGAAGGTATTGTTCACCAGAACTCGCTGTTTCCTATTAGTTAAGTAGTTTTCGAACCACTCTAGAAGAGTACCACAGATACCATATTGCCGAAGTTTATAGATAAGACCTTTGTGCCATACCTTTTCGAAGGCCTTAGATATATCACAAAAGACGGCGCAAGTAGCGAAACGAGAATCCAGGGATTGGCAAAGAGAATGGTACAATTCGAGTAGTTGGTACGTTGTGCTGTGTCCAGGTAAAAATCCCGACTGATACTTGTATATTAAATCATTATCACGAAAATAGGTAAAGACGTGCTTTAAAACCACTTTTTCGAAGATTTTCCCCAATATTGGAAGTAAAGATATGGGTCTGTAATTTTTGCACTCAGAGGGGTCTTTTTGTTTAAAAATTGGGATTACGTTAGCTTTTTTCCATTCGTTTGGGAAGACTGCATTATCGAGGCATCTTTGGAAAAGTAATTTCAGAGGAACGACAACAGTGTCTGCAGTACCTTTTAGCATTTTGACACTGATGTCATCGTGGCCATGGGCTTTATTAGACTGGAGTGATTTAATCGCTTCTGTTATGTCACTTTCCTCTATATTGACAGAAAATAAACATGTACTGCATTTAGAAATAAAGTCAGGTAAGTTTTGATTTTGATCATTGATCATACTGTTTTTGAGAAATGTCTTATTGAGAAGTTCCGATTTTTCATGGTCATCTGTAATTAAGTAGTTCAGATTTGGAAAGGTACCATCGTATAAGGGGGAATTGAGTTCCTTTCAGTTTTGTTGAGGAGATCCTTTATGACATGCCAGAACATCTTTGGAGAAGGGCAAATGGACAGGCTTTCTTCAAGATTGGCCAAGTATTTCTGCTTTGCATACTTTTTCATGTTGTTCACTTTATTTCTGGCAGCCCTGTATGCATTCCAATCGGTATTTTTATTTGAGATTAGGGCCCTTTTTCTCAGACGGTCTCTGAGCCTAATTTGTGAACGAAGCTCTGAATTAAACCAGTGTTTATCTCGAGGGCGGATAATTATTCTGGACTGTGGGATAGATTCCCCAATTATATTTAAATATTCTTTGCTAAATTCCACCTGGTCATCATTTACATTTCCAGTGTTGCTAATTATGTTCGTCCAATCAGTTTGTGAAATTAATCTGTTCGCCTTAACAAAATCAGCATTTTTATAATTGTAGACAAGTCGAGAGTAAGATGGGCTGAGGGCTGAGTCGAAGGCAACTTGAGCATATACTGCAAGGTGATAAGACACTTCAAGGTCCATAGTATCGGCTTCCGTAGTTGAGATAGAATCGCTTACGATTATGGGGTCCAGCAAAGTGGAAGAGTTAGGAGTTACTCTTGTAGGGGTATTAATGATGTTACGTAGATTGTAGTGCTCTAAGACATCATGAATTTTCGAACTGGAAGTTAAAAGATCGGAGTTCAGGTCACCTAAAATAATGATGTTCTGGTTAATATCAAGGGCTTGTTCGATGGAATGGTCTAGAAGTTCCCAATACGCAGGGTCTGCAAACTGCTGTGATCTGTAGGAAAGTGCAATGAGATATTTTTTGTTTTTTGATAAGATTTCGAACCAAATTATGGAATCGTCGAATTCTAGTTCTGTTTTACGGCGAAAAAGAAGGCGGTTGGATATATAAACAGCTATTCCGCCACCAAATGAATTTCTATCTTTTCTAATTGGGCTACAAAAATTGGGTAAGATAATATTTTGGGAGTCAAAAGATGGCTGCAAATGAGTTTCAGAAAAACACACCACATCAAACTCCTCAACCACCTCCTTGATGTTGGTAAGTTTTGTGCGTAGACTTCGTATATTGCAATGGAAGATAGAAAGAGTCCTTTCGATCCCATTGTGTGCACGTTTTGGAGGCCCTGGGTTCCGTTCGATATCGTTGCTACACTTCATTATTAACAGCAAAATCAAAAATTGACACAATGCTTTAATTCCGATTGAAAGGTTCGTAAATGTATGTCTAACTTTTGGGCAACCGATGGGTACACGTACGGCACTGAAGGATCCTATCGCAGCTCGGTACTGATCTATCGAAATGGCCATGAGTACAAACAAACAGGCGAGGATGAATATATTGGGCCACGATAGGAGCCATCAATGCCGCCATCTATCCATTCAGTAAAATTTGAGTCGAGTGTGGTTATTAGGTAGTGTTACAAATAGACTGAGGTGTTACTTTGTACATATCTGTTGCTTGCCGACGATAATCTTGTAGAAAGAGACACTGAAAGATGAAAGATAAAGACGAATAATAAACATACAACATAAAATGGAAGAGAATACCCAGGAAGGGGCATTACTGAAACAGACAATGAAGTTTGGTGGGTTTGGGTGAGTTCTGGTGTTTGAGTACTTGAGAGTTTAGGGAATGATGATAGACATCACTAGAATTTGTCACTTGAGTAAGATTACTCAGTGTAGTGCAGGGGAGGAAACGTAGATTTTGAATTTCAAACATACGGTTTAGCATATAATGGCTGATGGTATAGTGCGAAGATTTATCGTGTTTCTGGGGTTAAGTCGCCGATACTGAATACCCACGCTTCGGCATCGTCATCGTTGTTGTGCGGAAATTCATGGCTTGATCACTTGTGGCTGCTTTGAACATGTCAGTGACTGAGCCCAAAGCTACTCGTAGACTAGGTTCTGACCCTAGGCCAGGAACTACACAACATCGCGAGTAAGCAAACCTGTGAAACCAAGCAGACCTTACTCGAAAATTGAAAGTAGCAAAGTCCGCTTGTCCAGGTCGCCTAGTCGCAAGATGACGATGCTAAACGTGGGTTTTTCTATATTATATTACATATACCCATCGGATGACCGAACAAAAACACCACCAGAATTTATAAGCACGTTACTCCAGTCCTTGAACTAGAGTACACAGACACAAAACAAATCCTCCCCCCCACCCCCACCAGTCATACCCCACTATGAAGCATTTACCTAGGAATGCCCACAATGTATGCCTCAAGAATAAAATTTACTGGAAGTATAGTAGATTGGTGGGTTGTAGAGACGAAGGACGGACGACCGAGTGGGAACATGAGGGAGAGGGCAGGAAAGCCTACCGGTGAATCTGAAAAGAAAATAAAGTGGGGCATCATCAAACAGTTCACAGCCGAGCGTCTGGGGTAGAGAAAGTTGGTCCCGGGGGGGGGGGGGGGGGGTGGGGGGGGTGCGCAGTGGAGTTTGTGAGGTTTCTGATTATAAGGGCAGGAAAGCCTACCGATGAATCTGAAAAGAAAGTGAAGTGGGGCATCATCAAACAGTTCACAGCCGAGCGTCTGGGGTAGAGAAAGTTGGCCCCCCGGGGGGGGGGGGGGGGGGGGGGGGTGCGCAGTGGAGTTGGTGAGGTTTCTGATTATAAGAACCACGGTAAGTCTACATCCAACCCAAATGGTATTTCCATTTTGTACACACACTCGGGAATATATACACAACCATATACCTGCATGTGTTACTCGAAAATGTGAATGGTTCAGGTATCTTTTTGGTTATGGTGATAAGAGCACATTTACAGCACATAGGGACGGGCCATGGCAAAGTCACCCCACGGACGGATCCACCAACTGATCAAGATTTGATAACTCCCTCCACTAAAAAATGGTGAAACCATAAACAGAGAACACAACGGGTGAAGAACCCACCCGCCAGGCGACACAGCCAAGACCCATATCCATGCACTATCTAATACTAGACTATAGTTAGTTTTGATAGTTTTTCAGGAGGTTTTTTAGCCTGTTGGATTCAGTTTAACGATATCTTCTGGCGATCTGATTGGGACTTTTGGGCTAGTAATGTTTTTTCGCGCGTAGATTCGTCCATCATTCGTCCAGAACGTTGTAATTTGTTTTTGTTTTTTAAGTTGTGTGAGTTCCGAAATAAGTTTGTAACGGGTTCTTGTAAGCGATTCGGTAATAAAAATCTTGCTGTTAGCTGTTTTCAGGTTTTTCTTAGCCCTATAAATAATGTCACGATCCCTATAACTGGTAAACCGACAGATAATTTTCATTGTTTGTTCATTTTTCCCACCGCTAGTTGTACCATTGTTACTGTTTATTAATCTGCCCAACGGGTGTGACCTACTGATCTGTTCAAGTTGGATATCGAGGCGAAGTTTGCGGTTGCAAATATCCAGGACAGCCGCATCTGTATTGTCCGTGGTGTACTCACTGAGTGGCACATTACTGAAAATAAGACAATTTCGTCTTGAGTACTGCTCAGCATCCTCTAATCTCACTTCCAGATCTGAAATTATATTTGTTTTGTTCGACAATGTTTTAATTGTTTCTTTGAGTTCGTTATTTTCCCTTTTTAAAGATTCAACATTTTCTTCAATAGACTCGAAACGTTCGGACATCGCTTTAATTTCCATTCGAATTACCGATTGAATAGTAGTTTTAATTTCCTCCTTAATTTCGCTCACCACTTCTGACGTAATCACTGACCTTATTTCGTTTTTTATTTCTTCAGCAATTGTTTTCTTAATTTCAGGAATGATTTCAGGGATTATCTGGGGTATTATCTGGGACAAGTTAACTGATGTCGAGTGCTCCAGGTTTTTGAGAGGTCTATCCGCTAAGTCAGATAAATCTGGTTGAGAACTTGAATGAAACATAGCCTGAGGGCGACTGCGAACAGACCTTGGAAAGACTGGCGAAATGTCAACCTTCTCCTTGCGTTTCCTGTTATTATGTTCCCCTTTAGAAGATAAATCCTTCTCAGCAATACACTCAATATCATTATCCTCGCTTATGGCGCCATCACAAGATCTTATAGAGCTTATAGAGTCTTTCTTCGATCCCTTCTTACATTCGGACATATTGACAAGGTGATATGAAGTGAGAAGTGTTCAATGTTTAGGAATGTCACAATGGAAGAAATACAATGGCTACTCATGCTTAGAAACAGCAACACATAAAACACATAAATAAATACACGTTACCAACTGTTGATTTTAACTGTTATAACTGATGTTACTCCAAACATCCTTCTTGCATCATCTCAAGCAATGTTAATACCCATAGTCGAAATAAACACCAAAATAAATCCCAAAACCCAGCAAGCGAAGATCACCGTGTCACACAACTGCCGCCATATTGTATAATATATATTTATTATATGGTAGGTATGTTGTAAGATACATTAAACAGTACCGTAGTGTAGCAGTTAATTTTTAGCTCAACTTTGGCGAAGCCAAATTTGAGCTTATGGCATGGCCAGTTGTCTGTCTGTCTGCCTGTCCGTCAACAATTCAATACGGCTCGGGCTAGAGGCCGTATTTATGAACCGATCTTTACGAAACTTCTTGGGTACCTTTGTTATGACCGTGGCACGAGAACGAGTGTTTTGGGGTCCGATCCGAAATTCAAGTTGGTCGCTGGCAGCCATTTTGTACAGACTTAGGTGCAATCAGATTTTTGTGCAGAACTTCCATATGAAAGTGCTGATTTGAATAATTTTTTGTATGAATGTTTAGTACCATGGGATACATCACATATAATACGGGTTTTTTTCTCATACGTAAATTATGCAAATTAGAATAACTTTGATGTATTTAGTGTTACTTTCAGCACTGCAAGTGCAAATGCCAATGCGGCTCGGGCTAGAGGCCGTATTTATAAACCGATCTTTACGAAACTTCTTGGGTACCTTTGGTATCACCGTGGGATGAGAACGAGTGTTTTTGGGTGCGGTCCGAAATTCAAGATGGCCGATGGCAGCCATTTTGTACAAAATTAGGTGCAATCAGATTTTTGCACAGAACTTCCATATGAAAGCACTGATTTGAAAATTTTTTTGTGTGAATGTTTAGTACCATGGGATACATCACATATAATACGGGTTTTTTTCTCGTGCAGAAATTATGCAAAGTAGATGAACTTTGATTTTTTCAGTGCTACTTACACATAGTAAGTACACATGTCAATACAGCTCGGGCTAGAGGCTGTATTTATCAACCGATCTTCACAAAACTTCTTGGGTACCTCTGTTATCAGTGTTTCTGAGTGCGGTCCAAAATTCAAGATGGCTGCCAGTGGCCATTTTGTACCGAAATTAGGTCTAAATCAGTTTTTTGTACACAACTTCTATACGGCTCAGGCTAGAGGCCGTATTTATGAACCGATCTTTACAAAACTTCTTGGGTACCTTTATTATCACCGTGGGATGAGAATGAGTGTTTTTGGGTGTGGTCCAAAATTCAAGTTGGCCACCAGCAGCCATTTTGTACCAAAATTAGTGCAATCAGTCTTTTGTACAGAACTTCGGTATGAAAGTTCTGATCTGAATAAATTTTTGTATGAATTTTTAGTAACATGGAATACATCACACACAGTACAGGTTTTTTTCTCGTGCAGAAATTACGCAAATTAGATGAATTTTGATTTATTTAGTGCTACTTATACACTGTAAGTGCAGATGTCAATACGGCTCGGGCTAGAGGCTGTATTTATGAACCGATCTTCACGAAACTTCTTGGATATCTTTGTTATCACCTTGGGATGAGAACGAGTGTTTCTGAGTGCGTCCCAAAATTCAAGATGGCTGCCAGTGGCCATTTTGTACCGAAATTAGGTCCAATCAGTTTTTTGTCACAACTTCTATACAGCTCGTATTTATGAACTGATCTTCACGAAACTTCTTGGGTACCTTTGTTTTCACCTTGGGACAGGAATGAGTGTGTTTTGGGGTGCCTTTGTTATCACTGTGCTATGAGAACAAATATTTTGGGGTTCAGTCAGACCCACTCTGGGACTCAAATATTTCTTTTCTAGTTTAGCATCTGACTGTCACCCACCTTTACAATACTTTACCTACACATTTGTTACAGGCTACGGTCAGTATTTATGTACAGACCGTTACAATACTTTATATGTACCTTTGTTATCAGGTCATTACCTAGATGTTTGTCATTGCTGTGTCACATACTATACATGTACATGACAAGATGAGCTACAGTGTCATTGACACTTTCATTTGGATAGAAAAATTAATTTTTGTCTACACTTGGGCTCTATTGGGATACATTTGGGCACTTTGCTCCCTTTGGGAACTTGGTCGCTTGTCAAAATTTTTTGAAATTTTTTATTGTGTAAACTATTTTTCAATTTATATTTTGAATGCTTTTTGTTATGTATCTTTTTATATTATTTAATGTGGAGTTGGTGGGAGTACGATCGACTTAGTTTGCTTCATTATGTAAGCATATTGCTCAATAAGCAAGGCAAGAAAGTCTTTCCTCTGATTTCCATGTTGGTTGCCTTGCTTGTAGTCGATGTACTCCCACTAATTCTTGCTCAACATGTGTCACATGGGATGACAAACGTTGGAGACGGGTGTCATGTTACGTTGTTATCGAGGGGCCTCTGCCATTCCTCTCGCAGTGAGAGGCCACCGCCAGTCCTCTCGCCAAAAAGTCGCTCTAGTTTTTTTTTTTAGTTTCTATGTACAGAGGAACAAGAACATGGTGATGTTTACGTGATGCCGTCAGAGAGTGTGTTCCGTCGTCGCATTTGGATAGTCAATCAGAGCTAGCAGCTAAAGTGCTCATGAATATTAGACAGGGCAATAAACCACAGCATGGTTTCAGATCCCTGTCGCCAGCTAGCTCGACCGGTGAAGCGGTACACTGCCCGAGGGTACCGTGATGCTGGGTGTGTCCATTGCGGTCGAGGAGAGTAGAAAGGGTAGAGCGAGCACTATAAAATAATAACAGACTCACCCTGCGACGACGGAGAGGAAGAAGCCAGCAAATTCAGCAGGAAGCTCGGCTAGGTCTGAAGGACCGCGAGCGAGAGAGCCCCTCTCTCTCTTTCATAACAACATCTGGGGCCAGATGTTGTGGTTCGGAACTTGCGTCAGTCGGAGCATACGTCCATGCCTCCCGCCCGGGACGCTCCATTCAGTTTACAGCCGGCTATAGTTACGACTTCTTCTTCAGCATCTACCAAGCACACACGACCGCACCTTGGCTACATGACTTCTGATATCCAACCTGCATCGTCGAGAAGGTCCACCTTTCGTCAGAGAAGTCACACTATACAGTAGCCAAGGATACGAGGCCTCATTCATCAGGACATCAGCAGAAAAGAGCCATCTCGGACACACTGCCCCAGGAGCAGCCGGCAACCAAGCACAGATGACTGCTGCTCCTCAGGCCTCTGTAACGGACTTGCTGTCACAGATTGCACAGCTCATCGCAGCATCCCAGCAAGTGCAGAAGCAGCCGACGGCAGTCTCAGAACTTGAGCTGTCGGATGGTGGTTGGTTGGTTGGTCCAGTCATCTGCGCGTTCAGATGCCGATGACCATGAGTATAATCTAATTCAGTTGGATGGTGAAAGGGATTTGGAGAAGAATTACCCTTTCCTTTCGGAACAACACAGGGTGGCAATAGATCTAATGCATAGATACTTCCCTGAGTTCGTTCCTGAGAATCAGAATGCAGTGACAGCTTGAAAGTAGCACTATTCAGTAGCTAAGACGAGGCCTCATATATCAGGACGTCCGGAGAAAAGAGCCGTCTCAGACACACTGTGCCAGGAGCAGCCAGCAACCAGAAGACTGCTGCTCCTCAGGCCTCCATTACGGATTTGTTGACGCAGATTGCGAAGCTCATCGCAGCATCCCAGCAAGTGCAGAAGCAGCCAACGGCAGTCTCAGAACCTGAGCTGTCAGATGGTGCTATGTCGGTCCAGTCATCTGCGCGTTCAGCCGCCGCTGACCATGATTTTCAACTGATTGAGATGAATGATGAAAGGGATATGGAGGGGGATTACCCTTCCCTTTCGGAACAACACATGGTTGAGATGGATTTCATCCATTAACACTACCCTGAATTTGTTCCAGCGAATCAGAATGCTGCAACTACTTGCAAGAAACCGCTAGCGTTGTTGGATGCTGACTTCATCCGGAAAAAGAGGAGGAAATGTATTTTCCGGTTAAGTATAGACAGGTGTCGCAGGCCTTTGGCCTTTTAGATGATGACATATTCAACTTTCCAGTGGAAAGAAGTAAGGCGGTTTCTTGTCATCATCTTCCGTAATTTTACCGATTTTCGGAAAACGTTCAAGATGTATTGAGAGTTTCTCAGCGTTTGAATGAGCTGGCTACGGGCCTAGCTATGGCCTTACCTTCGTCATTCACTATCCGCTCGGTCACAATTGAGACGGCATTTCTTCATTCTCAGTGAATTTAGACTCACTGTCTTATGCAGATCACCTTTAAGAACTGTGACGCCCCGTCTCCACGGAAAGGAATTTAAGGACGTTTGTACCTCAGTTAGAGTCCTTTCCAGGGCTATTATATTTATCATGTATAACTCTGTCTTAACATGACGGAGCGCTTGCATTGTCCAAGGTGAAAAACTTTCTTCGGGTCACTCCGGTTTCCGAACACTAAGTTTTTGACAATAAGCTTTCATTGGTTTATGACCAAGCTACAAAGAAAGCATCAATACTCTGCTCCTTAAGTCGGCATCTAATCGACCTGCAATAGCAGAAAGAGTAAGAGAGGACGTCCTAGACAGAAGGTCGTCTAAAAAAGGACTCCTTGCGAGGGTATAGGTAACCCTCCTATAATTACTCTAGGAATTGTCATACAGCACTCAGATATATGTGGCTTAGGTCTGATCGAGACTACCGGTCAGATGCCCTTTAGCCGTTGGCTCAAGGCTCTTCGCAATGAGACGTAGTTTCTCCTTCCGTAGGCCTCACAAGTACTACAGGTGAGGGTTAGGACCTCTATTGCTTAGCAGTTGATGGATGGTTATCAAGATTCGCATCAAACTGGATAACTATTCTGGAAGACCAGTAGGTGAGAATTGTGGTCTCGGATGGCCTACAGCTATCTTTCCGAGAGAACCACAACTAACTTAATGTCTGATGGACAATGCTTCCATCAAATCCTTGCATAAGAGTCTCTCCAATCAGAGGTGAAGATTCTCTTGACAATGAAAGTAATAGAGGTCGTCGAAAATCAAGATTCTCTAGGATTCTATAGTCACCTGCGACTCGTACCGAAGCCATAGAGCTCGTTCTGACCGATAATAGACTAGAGCTGGATAACAAGTTTATCAAAGCTCTAAAAGTTTATTTATGGTTATCATTTAGTCGGCAAAAGTGAGCGTTCGAGTGATCGACTATGCTACAAGCATAGATCTAAGGATCCGTTTTTTCATGTACTAGTATATCCAGCATTCAGAAAGTACCTACGGTTTGTCATCCAAGGGATAGTATTTCAGAGTGATATGCTTCAATCTGAAGATAGCGCTCTGGGCTGTCACTAGAATAATAACTCGGTAATGTCTCACAACAATCTGGTTCATCTGCCATTATCCAGAACGAAATTAGTCAGTTGTTATGCTCGCTTTTGTCTACTATCAGACACATTAACAGCGAGAAGTTTTATGTGACTGATAGGGTTGTGCTGAGCGGCTACGCATCTTGTTTAGATGGGTCGCTTACGCACACGTCCCCTCCAGTTATTCTTACCCCGAACTGGAGTGTAAAAACGCATTCGCTCAGGACCATTATTGTTTTAACGGATCTAGTAAACAAAAGGTCCATATTGGGGCAGATATTCAGTGGTTAACTCAAAGAGTTCCGTTGCAGCTGCCAGATCTGGCTTTCACGATTATGACAGGTATGAGTTAATAGTTTGGGGTGCGACCCTGAGTCCGACAGGCTCGATATGCAGGGGTCTTGGGAGAAACACATAAACATCAAAGAATGATGTCAATATTGTTAGCGCTACATCAATACGGATACATTTGTTCAAATATTGCTGGACAACTTGATAGTGGTAGCGTACATCAGGAACCAGCACGGAACACATTCATTTCCGTTATTATAACTAACGGAGAAAAATTTTCATGTTCATCTTTCTATCCATCATATACTGGGTCGTCTGAATGTACTAGCAGACTCGCTCCTCGAAAATTAGGATCTTGTATTGAATGCTCAACATGCGATTATTTGGACAGTTTTGCTACCAGTGGGATCACCCCATGATAGTTCAGTTTGCGACGCATGGAACAATTATTTACCATCATTTGTGTCGCCATGCCCAGATCATTGAGCGCATGCAGTAGACGCTCTGCAGAATTCATGGGGATGAATAATAGGATACACATATCCTCCAATTCATTTGATTCAATTGATTACGTTTAAGATTAAACAGTCTCGTTGTGAATCCTACTAGTAGCACCTCTGTTGTCACAGAAACTTTGGATCAGTATTCTCAAGTGTCTGTTATGGGACGCTCCCCAGAAGCTTCCTCCATGAGAGGGTCTTCTTTCAGGGGAAGTTTTATTCTCCATGTCCTTCTCCACCCATAGTGGCATAATGGAGTTGGTTAGACGTGAGGGAACCATCGCGGTTCCTATATTTTGTGTTAACTAACACAAGAACGATTAAATAATGTGGGTGAGGAGATTTCGATATGACTTTGAATTCCCCTCCCCCCTCTCCCCCCACACTCACACACACTGCCTATGTGTTTAGAGGCAATTACCAGGCAAGACATAGTTTTCTTCCAGCAAGCCTCATATAATTTGCTACATACACACTATGCATTTGGGTCGTGTTCTATGGCGACCTCATGGGCACATCCACTTTTTAGTTGGATTAGTGTCCTGTTATTTTTGTTGATTTGTTATATATGAGCGCTTATTTATAAATCATCACAATTAAATTGCTACTCTTGAGTACCTCGCAGGCTGCATATCCAGTTAACTGGTATTCAGATGAATACATGCTATATATAAATGCTCTTTCGCATTATATTATTAGGCTAACGCTTTATTGTATTTTGTGGACCTTGAAATCTTAATCTATTTCTGGGGCGGTCCGTGTCGGAGCCTGTTAATCATACCTACTTACATTTCTAGATCCAAGTTTCTATTATGTTCTGTACTCAATTAGCACATGTTTTTACGATCGTAGATATCGGATAGTACATGTTGGAGAGTGTTGTTACTGGAATTTATTGTACACAGGCCGTCTGTGGATTACCTGGGAAGTGTGTTTTCTCTTCAGGGATCGTTCAGTGTGGCTCGACTGGATATGTGTATGTTGTATCTTTTATATATCACCGGTTTTCGACGTATCTGTGTACGTCGTCTGCAGTGTATGTTATATAGCGAGCAATATTAATTACCAGAATCGTTGCTATAGCCATAACTTCTGAAGTAGCATTAAGCACCATTTATTAATCATGAATTAATACCTGAGTGCCTGTTTGACGATTATTTATATTGTTTTTTGGTACCACTCTTATTGATTCCGGAGGTCTCCCCTCTTTCTTTTGAAGACTTCTTCAAAAGAAAGGGCGGGAGGGGGGGGGGGGTGATTTTTACCTCTTCTCTGGCTTAAAAAGTATGTATCTTTGAAAGAAGCTGTTTTATCCATAATTATATCCTGCATACAGCTGAAGTGTTATTGTAAGGCGTATGTTTGTGGGAGATTTTCACTCATTCTCAGATACGCCATCCTAATTTTTGGGGCTTAGTCCGGACTAACCTTAAAAATTAGGATCTTGTCTTCATGCTTACAATAAAGAATTACTTAAATGAGGCTCCTTATTTAGAATATTTCTCCTCTATTACTGTATAGAGAGACATACATGTAATTCCTAATTATTCTAAGTTCCTTTCATCATGGATTGCAGGATTAGAATTATTTCAGAAGTCCTAGGCCCTCCACCTTTTTACGATTCATCTATGTCTGGGCCATTGGTATGCTGTGTAAAAATATTATAAATTTATAGTAATTTCTATATTTTTATACTTACCAATGGCCCAGACGGGGATGGCCCTTCCATGAGTGGGCACTCGTACCTCCCCACTGAATTATTATGTAATACTCTCTTTTACAAAGAATGATGTTGGCGCCAGAGCTAGCAAAAAAGTGCTCAATGATATAAGACAAGGACCTAGGCCTTAGAATATATGGTTTACGTCCCTTGTCTGCAGCTAGCTCAACCAGCAGATCTATCACTCAGAATATGAGTGGTGTGACGCCAGGTATGTCCATAGCGGTCAAGGAGAGGAACAAGGGTGTAGCGAGCACTATAAAAATTCGAACATGCTCACCCTGTGACGATGGAAAGGAGGAAGCAGACAAGTTCTGATCGCGAGCAAGAGAGAGGCCCCTCTCTCTTACAACAACATCTGGGGTCAGAGGTTGTTGGTAGGAACTTGTGTCAGTTGGAGCTTACGTCCATGCCTTCCTGTCTGGGACGCTCTTCTAATAGGCTGCCGGGTCAGTTAGTCTTATAGCTTATTCTACGTTCAAAAAGCACACACGACAGCACAAAGTCTGTTGTCGCCAGCTAGCTTGACCGGTGAAGTGGTTACTCAGGCCTCTGAGAACTGTGACGCCGAGTGTGTCCGCTCTGGGCTAGTAGATGATATAGGGTGGAGCGAGCACTATAATATACAACCATGCTCACCCAGCGACGACGGAAGGAGGAAGCCGGCAAGTTCTGAGGTGCGCTCGTCCAGGTCAGCCAGGACTGCTATCAAGAGAGAGGTCTCTCTCTCTTACAGCATCATCTGGGGACAGATGTTGTTGGTAGGAACTTGCGTCAGTCGGAGTTTACGTCCATGCCTCCTGTCCAGGACGTTCCGTCTAATAGGCAGCCGGGGTCGGCTAGTCTTACGGCTTTCTCTACATAATGGATAAAGTGCTCTTTATATTGCACAGGGCTATAAACCGCGATGAGTGGTTTCAGTTCCCTGTCGCCGGTGAAGCGGTTAAGATTGAATATGAGGACTGTGACACCGGATGTGTCGCATTGCATTGTATTCAGAGCTAGCGGCATAAGTGCTCAATGATATAAGACAAGTTCCTAGACCTTAGAATATAGGGTTTACGACCTTGTCTCCAGCTAGCTCAACCGGCGGAGCATTACTCAGAATATGGGTAGTGTGACGCCGGCTATGTCCATAGCGGTCGAGAGAGAACAGGGGTGTAGTGAGCACTATAAAATCCAACCATGCTCACCCTGCGTCGATGGAACGAAGAAGCCGGCAAGTTCTGAGGTACGCTTGGCTAGGTCTCCCAGGACCGCGAGCAAGAGGGAGACCCCTCTCTCTCTTTTAACAACATCTGGGGCCAGGTGTTGTTGGTAGGAACTTGCATCAGTCAGAGCTTAACATACATACCTATTGTCCAGTACGCTCAGTTCAATTCTTAGCCAGGGACGGCTGCAGTTTGGATTCTTCAGCGTCTACCAAGCACTCCCGACCACACCTTGGCTAAGTGACTTACGATATCTAGTCTGCATCGTCAAGAGGTCCATTTTTTGTGAAGAAAGTCGCACCATCTAGTAGCCAAGGAGATGAGGCTTCATTCATCGAGACGTCCGCAGTAAGAGCCATCTCGGACACACTGTCCCAGGAGCAGCTGGCAGACAAGCAATACATGACCGCTGCTCCTCAGGCCTCCGTAACAGACTTGCTGTCCCAAATTGTGCAGCTCATCGCAGTATTCCTGCTAAGGCTGAAGCACTCAACGTCAGTCTTAAAACTTGAGCTGTTGAATGGTGCTTGATCGGTCCAGTCATCTGCCTGTTCAGATGCCGGTGACCAGGATTTTAAACTGATTTAGACGAATGATGAAAGGGATACAGAGGAGGATAACCTTCCCTTGGATGATATGTATACTATCCATTATCATTTCCTTGAACTTGTTCCAGTGAATCACAATGCTGCGAGTAATTGTGAGAAACCGCTAGCATTGTTAGACGCTGATTTCATCTGGACAAAGAGCAGGATAATAAGATCTCTTTTCCGGTTAAATCTACACAGGTGTCACTGGTCTTCGATTATGTAGACGACGCCTTATTTAACTTCCTGTGGGAAGAAGTATTACGGTTTCTTATCATCTTCTGTATTTTAAACCGTTTTTTGATCATATACATTTAAAAAACGACCGGGGAAGATGTGTTGAGAGTTTCTCTGCATTGTATGAGCAGGCTAAGATCTTAGTTGTAGCCTTAACTTCATCATTTCACTGTTCGCTCAGATTCAATTGAGAAGATAATTTCTTATTCAGAGCGAATTTAGACTCATGGTCTTATGTACTTCATTTTTAAGTGCTGTAACGCAACGTCTATATGGAAAGGAATTTTGTGGTTGTTTGTACCATTAAAAAATTCTTTCCGGGCCTATTTATCATACATATATCTCTGTCTTAACAGATGTTAAGTGGGAGTTATTCTGATGTGACAAAGCCTTGCCATCTTTAACATTTGACTAGGTGGAAAACTTGCTTCAGGTCGCTTTAGTTTTCCAGACACTAAGTCTTTGATGGTAAGCTTTCATTAATGTAGGATTAAGCTACAAGAAAGCATCAATACTCGGCTCTTTAAGTTGGGGTCTAATCGACCATCACCAGCAGAAAGAGTAAGAGATGTTGTCCTAGACTCAGATCGTCTATAAGGACTCATAGCGAAGGTATTGGTATCCCTCCTGTATATTACTTTAGGGATTGACTATACAGCCACTTGGATAGGGGATTTAGGTCTGTTTGAGTTCACTGATCAGACACCCCTGAGCCAGTGGCTCAAGGCTCTTATACAGCTCGGTCCGACCGATTTCGACTGATCTGAATAATTTGGTTATTTATGATAATCTTTCAGTTGAAAAGCGAGCGTTCGTATGATTGGCGATGCGGCGAGTATGGTTCTTTAGATCACTTGAATAATGAACTAGATAATGTCTCATGGGATGAATGATAGGATACATGTATCCTACAATTCATTTTCAACAAGCTGGTTCATCTGCTGTTTCACAGAGCGAATTATTAGCCAGTTGTTTGGCTTGCTTTTATCTTTTATCAGATGCATTAACAGCGGAAGATTTTATGTGTCGGATGGGGTTGTGCGGAGCGGCTATGAATTTTATTTCGATGGGTCGCTTACGCACACGTCCCCTCCAGTTTTTTCTTAACTGGAGTGGTAGACGTTTTTCGCTCTAGACCTGTTTTGTTTTAGCGAATCTTTTAACATAAGGTCAAGTTTCGGCATATATTTAACGGTTTTCTCAATTATGACGGACGTGAGTTCATATATTGGGTTACATCCTGAGTCCGATGGTCTCTCTATACAGGGTTCTTGGGACCCTCGGTTCTTTGAGGCCACATATTCAGAAATGATGTCTTATTGTTTACGTTACATCATTGAATTCATATTATAGCAATCATGTATTTATAGACGAAGATCACAGTTTATCAAAAGAGAAGAAATGCTTCTTTTGTCATTAATTCCAATAGAAGGGACATTTCGGTTCATTCTATTGCTAGATGGATTCAATTAGCTATTCGTACTGCTTTGGAAAATTTATCTTCCAATCAGCAGTCAGTGCTTAAGATTTCAGCGCATGAAGTAATTATTCTAACTGTATGGCTATTACATGATCTTATGTAGGATCGCTTCAGGATAGTTAAGTTTGCGGCGAACAGGAATAATAGTTTCCATCATTTGTGTCGCCAGTTTTAGGCATTTGAGTGCATACTACTGACGCTCAGACGTATTCATGGGAATGAATAATAGGATATGTGTATCCTTCAATTCATTTGTTTCTATTGATTACATTGAGGTTTATGTGTCTGTTATTGTTCAAATGTTTCAGGGCTGTAACTTATAATTGAACATTCGCCAGAAGCTTCCCCCACGAGAGGATCTTCTTCTTCAGGGGAAGTTTTGTTCTTCACATCATTCTCCGCTCTCAATATATTTTTGCTGTCTGGACCAGCAATGATTAAGTAATGTGGGTAAGGAGGTTTCGACATGTATTCGAATTCCCCCCCCCCCCCCACCCCCCCCCCCACTCACACACTGTTGCGTATATATATTTTAATACATACATACTTTACGTTTGGGTTGTGTTGGATGGTGCCCTCATAGGCATATACGCAGTTTTGTTGCATTGGTTTCCGGTGTTTATTTTCTGATTTCTAATATACAAGCGCTTATTAAATCATCATAATTGCAGCTATTTGAGTTCATAGGTGACTGCATAACCAGTTAGTGGTTTTTTAGATGATTACAGGCTGGATTTTAATGCACTCGCGCAATATTTTATTATGCTGTCGCTTTGGTGGACCTTGAAATTATTATATATTTCGGGGGCGGTCTGTGTTGGAGCCGGTTAATCATACCTACCTCCATTTCTAGATCCTGGTCTTGATTTTGTTGGTTCTCAAATCGCATATTCTCATGTGTTTATAGTTGTAGATACCAAATTGTACACGTTGGAGAGTGTTCTTACCGGATATAATTGTACAGAGGCCGCCTGTGAATGATCTTTGAAGCATGTTTTCTCCGCAGAGATTGTTCATCGTATCTCGCTTAATATGTGTATGTTATATCATTATTTCACTGATTTTGTCATATCTGTATACGCCGTCTGCAGTGCATATTTTGTAGCGGATTATGTTATTTACCAAAATCGTCGCTATAGCCTTGCCTTGTGAAGTGGCATTAAGCACCATTTATTATTCATAAATTAATTCCTGAGTGCCTGATCGATATTTATTTATGTTGTTTCATGGTACCGCTTATTGATTCCAGAGCTCTCCCCTCTTTCTTTTGAAGATATGTTCAAAAAAGGGGGCGCGGTGGCTCAGTTGGTAGAGGTGCAGGCTGCAAGCCGAGAGGTCCTCGGTTTGAATCCCACCTGCGGCAACCGCGTTGTGTCCTTGGGCAAGACACTTCACCCCTATTGCCCATGTGGGGGCACGGTGACACTGTGTACTAAAAGCGTACTGCACGTCGATAGTGCACCTGTCTTCAACCAATGCTAACCCTGCTTGTGTGGAGTTAGTATGTTGGGGAGCTGACAGTTGCTCACCGTTGCTCGGTGGTTCTCTCTGGGTACTCCAGCTTCCTCCAACCGTAAAACTGTCATGGTCATGGTGAGCCATTGTGCAGAAATATATGACCTTAAACACCAATAAAATAAATAAATAAATATGTTCAAAAAAGTGGGGGTGGGGGGGGGTAATTTTCTCCACTTCTATGGCTTATTGGGTATGTAACTATGAAGGAAGCTGTTTTGTCCGTACTATATTTGGTGTTCAGCTGTAGTATTATTGTATGGCATAGGATTATGGGCAATTTTTTCTCATTTTCAAATATGCCATCCTAATTTTTAGGGCTTAGTCCAGACTAGCCTTAAAATTTGTGTACTCGTTACATCCTAATTAGCATGATTTCATGCTCAGATTTAGGATTTACATAATTGTGATCCATATTAGAATATGTCTCCTCTATTATGGTATAAGAGACATACATGTAAATTCTAATTATTCTAATTTTCTTCATCATGGATTGAAGGATTTGATCTATGTTGATCTACTATTTCAGAAGTTCTAAGCCCTCCACCTTTTTATGATTCAGCTAAGTCTGGGCCATTGGTATACAGTATAAAAATATGAAAAAATTTAAAGTAATTTATATATTTTTTATACTTACCAATGGCCCAGACGGGAATGGCCTTCCCATGAGTGGGCAGTACTGGACACGCATATCGCTGAATTATTATATTATAATCTTTTTACAAAGAATGATGTTGGCGCCAGTTTCAGTGACTTCCAGGCGTCTGCGCATATGCGGAGGGTAAATGTGTGGAGGGCCAGATAGGACTTCTAATTTTCGGTTTTGCATGCAAATTTTGGGGATTGGGGGGCAAAAATTTGTGTTTGGCCCTAAATATTTTTGAGTTAGCACCAGCTAAGTCTGGGCCATTGGTAAGTATAAAAAATATATAAATTACTTTAAATTTTTTCATTTTTTTTTAAAAGACACAATGTTACAAGCAAGGGGAGCCTTAGTTTAGCTGGATTTTGTTCCTAAATTATTGTAGTATTATAATAATTTATTTTTGTGTGCTAACAGTAGCAAACACACCATTGCAAATAGTATAAAGCCACAAAAGTGGCTTTCAGTGCTTGAACAATGGAGCCATGTTGGTGGCTTCCAGCACTCAGCCAGTTAAATACATTTTTAATGAAGTAAACAGATCCAGCGATTTTATGGGTAATGAAATATCTATCTTTTACAGTTGTAAGTGGGCATGGCTAAGACTTGGATTACTGCAGATGAAAGAGAATAGTGCATCAGAAGCTGTTTTGTCATTCCAGTCTGCACTTAGAGCTGATCCATCAGACAAGTAAGTATTTTTTTCCAGTAATCTATGTGTCCTAACCAGTACAGTGAAAGCCCCTTAATTGGATAGCTCTGAATTGAATAACCCTGTTAATTGCAGATAACTACCAGACACCAAACCATTCACCATACCTTTGGTACAAATTTAATATCTTAATTGCATATAGCTTGTAGATTGCAATAAACTCATGATTTTATTACAATCTACAAGCTATATAAGAAATTTTGTGATCTATCTAAGAATTTCTATTACAATGCCTGAAGTTGGCCTAAGTACATTCATTATAAACACTCAATTCTTTACATGATAGTGGTGGATATTCCTTCGCAAGACAGGATTTCTCTTGCCACTGAAATAAGTATAATTTGCGTATATTCCATCCAATTATTCCCCCTGTAAACCAAATGTTTTTTTTCACCAATGATTTCTCAAGTTAAATTTAGATGATTTTTTCATTAAATGTAGTCGGACTAGATTTAATGAAAAACGTATTCAAAATACTCAGCGGGTTAGGAGTTAATCTATTGTTTCTAGTTTGACAGAACTGAATGTGCTCTATCAAACAAGATACAAGAGAATAATTGCTCAGTATTTTACTTGAATGTAGGGGAAAATGTCAAAAGCCCCGTGATGTGAATACTTCTGCTCAGTCAATATTTTTTATATGCAAAGTGGATGTTCAGTTAACAGGTTTTCACTTTTTTATCAATATTGGTGCAGCTTTTATTTGGTAAAGTCTTCTCAGTTATTATTACAAAAAGTGGCCAGATTGATTTTTCTGTTGTGGTGTTAGGAAAATTCAAGTATGTTGAGAAGCACATGTTTTTATACTGTACCAATGACCCAGACTTAGCTGGTGCTAACTCTTAAATATCTAGGGCCAAACGCAAATTTTACCCCACAATCTCAAAAATTTGCATCTAAAACCGAAAATTACATGTCCTATATGGTCCTCCATACTTTTACTCCACTGCGCATGCGCAGTGTCAAGGAGGTCTCGAAATTGGCGCAATTTTCATTCTTTGTTTGGCCCTCAATATAGTTACACTTCACTGTTATTTGTGCTTGTAAATCTCAGTTTTAAGGATGCCAGATGCATAATTATGAGAGAAATGGTGGATATAAGGAGGAAATAGAAGGAGGAGAGGGAAAAACAGTGGAAACAAATGTTCAGGGCTGTAACTTATAATTATTTTACGAAATTATTCATGTTACCTATTTTCGAGGCATGATCTTGTTGTCGTCATTCTTGCTATGAATGTTCCATTGTTTAATCAGTGTTTCCTCTCTCCCTTTCCTTTATTCCCCCCCTAGCTATTCTCCCATGCTTTTGGCTTATTTTTTTGTAATGTTTATTACTAAAATTTCTTGGGAGTTTTGACTTGGAAACAGAATTTTTTTCTGTTGTTTTCCGCATGTTCACGTCCTCACCCTTGGGTGGTTAGGCGTTTTGGTCTGCATCTACCATCTGGTGTTCTGCAGTTTCTTCTCTGGAAGTCTCTGTTTTGCATCAGATAGTGTTTAAATTGGTAACTGATTTCGGGCCAGGTTTATCAGTGCCTGGAGTCATGTTTCTGGTTTGTTTGCACTTTTTGTCTATGTTGACAACGGTTACTTCTTATAGTGATTACTTGTCCTCTGCTTAGTTCATAGTAAGATACATTAATATTGTCCGTAAGTGTTACATTAATTTTTCGAAATAATTTAAAATTTTTGTCCACTCTTAGGCTTTTTTGGGATCCATTTGGGCTCATTGTTCCCATTGGGAACTTTGGCTCTTCTGAAAATTTTTTTCAAAAAATTTTTTTTTGGGAAATTATTTTCTTTTGAAATGTTATAATGGATTATAAAATATTATGTATATTTATTTCAAGGGTTAGTGTGAGTAATATGACTGTGTATATTTTTTCATGTTGAAAAAATATTCTTCAATTGTAATGAGAGGATATCTTCCTCTAATTCACAGGTTCATTGTGTTTCTTATAGTCATTATAGTCACACTAATTCTTGCTCTGTGTGTGTTGATGGATATGACAACGTTGGAGACGTGTGTCACGGTATTTTGTTAGCAGTGAGGGGTCCATTACGGTCCTCTCTCCGTAGGGTCACTCTATATTATCAGTTTCTTTTTCAGAATTCAGAGTGATGTTTCCGTGATGTCTTCAACATGTGTGTCTCCGACGTTGCAATATTAGGGCTAGCGGAAAGTGCTCAAGGTATTACAATAATTGCTGAAGAGTTCCCTAGTAGGATCGAAAGCAATTGATCGTCCGCTAGTCCACCCGGTGTCGAATGGATCGGCATCTGAGTTCGTCCGTTTGCGTTCCAGGGAAGCAGATTGGGTGATGCGAGCACTATAAAACATCGAATGTGCACACCCAGCAACAATGGATCCGAGGATAGTACAGAGGAAGCCTGTCATTCCAGTAGCTAGCTCGTCCAGGTCCACCCGGACCGCGAGCGAGAGAGGCCCCCTCTCTCTTACATCAACATCTGCGCCGCGATGTTGTTGTATGTTTGTTCGTTAGTCGGAGCTTACGTCCACTCCTCCTGCTCGGGATGCTCCATTGCATACACTGTCCGACGCAGCTGTTATATTGGCTTCCTCATCCTCACAGCACACACACGACCGCACCTTGGCTTCGTGACCACAGATTCCAGGGGACGTTCGCATATTATAAATGCAGGATTGAATGTCCCTGGTGCTCCTGCTTCACCGACCACGGACTACACGTCGACCAGATCACTCCATCTGCTAGCCAGGGAAACGAGGCCTTTCCAGTTGGGACGTTCGCATATTATATAAATGCAGGAATGAATGTCCCTGGAGCTTCCAGTGGATAGTTACGTAGGACCGCGGCTCCACAGGTCTCATTGAGTAACATAAACAAGATGATGTTACTGTGATGTCTTCGTAAAGTGTGCTTCCGTCGTCACAGTCAAATAAAGAGCTAGCGGTAAAAGTGCTCGTGCAGATACGTCAATTGCCTAAGAGGTCCCAAGTAGGATCGATGGCATTGGCGTCCACTAGCTCGCCCGGTGTTGCGACCATTCACCGAATGGCTCAGCACCCGGGTTGTCCGTTGCGGTCCAGGAAGGAGATTTGGGTGATGCGAGCACTATAAAATACAATGTGCACACCCAGTGACGACGGATACGAGGATGGTACGGAGGAAGCCTATTAGTCCAGTTCCTAGCTCATCCAGGTCCATCCGGCTGCGAGCGAGAGAGGTCCCTCTCGTACTACAACATCTGGGCCCAGATGTTGTGGTACAAAACGTTCCTCAGTCGGAGCATACGTCCACCGCTCAGGACGCTCCGTTATATAGACAGTCCGGAGAGACTGCTCTTTCGGCTTCCTCATCCTCACTGCAGCACATGCGACTGCACCTTGGCTACGTGACCAGTGATATTCAACCAACATCGCCGACCAGGGATTCTACGGCGATCAGGTCACGCCATCCGGTAGCCAAGGATACGAGGCCTTCATACTCCGGACGTTCGCATATAAGAAGTATGCAGGAATTAACATCCAAGGAGCTTCTAGCAGCTAAATCCTGTAAGACCGCAGCTCCAGAGGCCTTTGTTACGGACATGCTATCGCAGATAGCACAAATTATCGCAGCATCCCAGCAACCGACAGTAATTCTGTCGGATCAGGAATATTCCGACGAAGCTGGGTTGGTATGTTCCACTGCAGGTTCAGGCACGGACGACCAAGAATTACAAGTGGTCCGACAGGATGATGAAAGGGATACGGATGAGTTGTATTTTCCCTTTCGAAACAACATAATTGCCGTAGAG
Source organism: Pictodentalium vernedei (assembly GCA_031216915.1). NCBI lineage: Eukaryota > Metazoa > Mollusca > Scaphopoda > Dentaliida > Dentaliidae > Pictodentalium > Pictodentalium vernedei. The sequence continues at coordinate 288,753,785 of CM062293.1, forward strand.
TACATCCGGCATTATCATTTGAGGTTGTTCCTCCGAACCATAATGCTGCGTTGCCGGATAAGAGACTGATAGCGCCACTGGACACAGAATTCTTAATCGGTTTAGGGACATCATCCCTCAGTTTCCAATATAGTCCAGATATGTCTCACGGACATTTGATCTGTTGAATGACGCTATATTTATATAACTTGCTACCTAAATGGGCAGGTCAGGTTTTTTATCGGCAAATGCTCTACATCTGCCTTTCATCAATTCAAGGAATATTTTGAAATGGCAGGACAGAGCATTCTGAGAGTTCTCTGCGTCTAGACCACCAGGTCAGGACCTAGAATTGTTTATACTGTCGTCTATGTCAATTCCAACCACGATGTTGGAAACGACAATATCGTCTAGCAGGATCAGCTTAGACGCATCATCGTACGCAGATCACCTTACCAGAACGTTATCATAAGGAAAAAGAATTCTAGGAGGTACAACCTCCTTAAGAGTTCTTTCAAGGGCCTCACGTAAAACTCCGTCCTTTTAGTGGCAATTTGGAGTTGGTTAGACGTGACGTGGCCCTGGCTACATCCATGCGTGTGGATAGTAAGGTGAAAAACTCTTTCAGAGTCGCTCCGGTCTCCAGAGAGTTTTCTTCGACGGCAATCTTTCCGCAGTCTATGATCAGATAACTAAGAAAGCTTCAGACTCTCCGCTATTCAAATCCGCTTCCATATTGTCGGATTCAGCAGAGAAGAGTAGGACAGGCACTTCTGGGACGAATACGTCCAAAGGAAGTTCCTATAGAGGTTCCTATGCATCCTCTAGGGCTTACTGTAGGGACCGTCATGGTAGCGACTCAGGTAGGGGCCGTAATTCTGGCCGAGACATCCGGTCAGACACCCCTAGGTCAACGGGGCGAGGTGCGGGCCGTGGAGGACATGGCTTCTTCTGCAAGCCTTGCAGGACCAGGAGGTAATGGTATTAACCTCTATCGTGTACTAGTGAACGGAAGACTGTCGAGTTTCTCAATTAATTGGGAATAGATTATGGACGTCCCTTGGTTTCGAGGGGTGATTTCGGAAAGACTAAATTGTCCTTCAAACGAAATCATCCATTAAGTCGGAGTCCAACATGGACTCAGCTTCCGTCAAGTCAGCTGGAAAGAGGCTCACTTCCATCAGAAGTCCAGTCTCTTCTGGAATGATCGCAATAGAGATCATAGAAATCCAGGAATTTCCAGGTTTCTACGACCATCCTTTTCTGGTTCCGAAACCAGATGGCTCGTTCCGTTCACTTGTTATTCTGAGCTGGATAAACAAGCTGATCGTGGCTCCAAGTTTATATATGGAGTCCATCCGATCGGTCAGAGCGAGTTTTCGGGTGTACGACTATGCTACATGCATAGATCTCAAGATGCGTACTTTCACGTCATTGTACATCAGGCGTTCAGAAAGTATCTTCGCTTCCTCATCATAGGAGTCGTGTATCAGTTCCAAGCATTGTGCTTCGGTCTGAATCTAGCCCCCTAGGCTTTCACTCGAATAACGAACTCGGTAATGACTCATAATGCGATAACCTCGGCCTACCTGGATGACATTCTTTAGAGGTACGGCAATGAGTTAACGCTTCAGAACGATGTGCAGAATCTGCTTCTATTGCTCTGACATCTCGGTTTCATAAGTAAACGAGGAGAAGTCGGATCTGGTATCATCCAAGTCATTCACCCACTGAGGGATGAGCTTCGAAACGCACAACATTTTCGTTCGTCTGCCGTTACCCAGAGCGAAATTAATCAGTTGTTGAGTTCACTATTGTCTTCGCTCAGACAAGGTCTTAGCGAGAGATCTCATGATACTAATACGTTTGTGCGGAGCTGCCGCAATTTTATTCCGATGGGGCGGTTACACATGTGTCTTCTCCAATTTCTTCTCATCCAGAATTGGAGAGTGAAGATTTTTTCGCTCGATACGGACATCTTCTTGTCAATCAAGTGAATAAGAAATTCAGACTTGGTCAGGTTTTCAGAGGTTAACTCAGAGAGTTCCACTGCAATTGCCGGATCCGCGTTTTACAGTCTTGACGGATGCCAGTCAAACAGGTTGGGTCGTATCATTGAGCCCAACGGATTTGAAGGGCCAGCGTCTTTGGGATCCGTAGTTCCTAATTAAGCACGTTAACATCAAGAATGATGTCATTTTGGCTTGCGCTACGTTATTGGATAACGTTATCAGTATGCTCATGTGCTAATTCTGTCCGACAATTTGACGGTATTAGCGTATTTTCGGAACTAGGGAGACAATCATTCCATTTTGTTTTTCATGTTAACGGAAGGAGTCTTTCTGTTTGTACTAGAACATCAAGTTCTCCTATCGGTCCGTCATATTCCGGGTTGTCTGAATGTATTAGCGGACTCCCTTCACGGAGGGGCCGCTTGTTGACGCTAGAATGGACTTTCAACAAACTAGTATTCAATCAGATTTGCTACCAAGGAGAGCGGCATATGATCGGCTTTTTCGTGACGCATCTCAACAATCAGTTGCAAAGTATGTGTCACAATGTTTGGATATTCGAGTTTTTGCAGTAGACGCTCTATCGATCTCGTGAGACGGAATAATAGGATATGCGTATCTTCCAGCGCCGTTGATTCAGCTTATATTACTCAAGTTATATATCTCATTGCAAAATTCTGTTGGTAGCATTTCTATCTCCACAAAGACCGTGGTTTAATCTACTCAGACGTCTGTTGTGGGACATGCCGTGGAAGCTTCCTCCACATTTCGGTCCATTCTATGGTCAGATGGATTCAATTTACTATCAGTACTGCTTATGATAATATCTTCAATCAGCAATCTGTGCTTTAGTTTTAAGCTCATGAAGTAGGAGCTCTTCTACATCATGGGCTTACGCTAATGTTGCTATTACAGATCTAGTATTGTTCTTAGCCCTCCACTTTCTAGAATTTGTATCTGAGAAATATTGAGTCCTTTTCTGCAGATATGCATTGTTTAGGTCTGTTATCTTTCACTTAGAATGTCGTCCACTAAACAGTGGCAACTATATATATGTAGGCTTTCGGTTCCGGCAGTGACTCTGTCCTGCTGCCCTCTTCGCTCTGGAGTATTTGATCCAGGGCAAGGGGAAGGGTGGGGGGGGGGGGACGGGTGTTCCCTTAGGTCACCTGCTTTATAGGGTAAAGCAAGGGAATTCCTTCCTTGGAGTCAGTAATTCCGAGTCGGTACCCGGATGGTTTTAAAGTAAAGCTAATGTTTGCTCATCCATGTAATATTTTTTAAGTGTTGCTCAGTGTGAGACATGTGTATATATCACGTATTAATTGGGCGATAATATACAATCCTCGGACACTTTTAAATGAGTATTTAGAGTCTCATTTTGCTGGGCTTCCTTATTTATTGGTTTTCCTTCAAAAATATTAGTTAAAAGGGTTATACTGGATTTTAATAGAGATCATTGATGTTATTGTGCTCAATTACAGAAGGGTGTTGTGTCTTTCTTTTTGATACAAATAAGAAAGATACATGTAAAGCCTATCTCTTATTTTCTCCTTCAGGGGATAGTTCTGTTATATGTAATTGAGTATATTGGATTTTCCTTTATGTCCTAGGCCCTCCAATCTTTTTACTATTCAGCTAAGTCTGGGTCATTGGTATAGTATAAAAATGTTAAAAAATTTATAGTAATTTATATATTTTTTATACTTACCAATGACCCAGATGGGGATGGCCCTCCCCTGAGTTGGGAACTCATACCTCCCCGCTGAGTACATAATGCTTACCAGGCACTGGTTGTAAGAATGAAAATTGCGCCAATTTCGAGACCTCCTTGACACAGCGCATGCGCAGTGGAGTAAAAGTATGGAGGACCATATACGCCATGTAATTTTTGGTTTTAGATGCAAATTTTGGGGATTGGGGGGTAAAATTTGCGTTTGGCCCTAGATATTTAAGAGTTAGCACCAGCAGCTAAGTCTGGGTCATTGGTAAGTATAAAAAATATATAAATTACTATAAATTTTTTAACTTTCTCTTGCAAAGTTTTTTTGAGTTTTGCCTATGAGATTATCAAAAATATCACGTTGAAGGATATGTTTAAAGAAAGAAAAATTATTAGTCTATGTGTAGTCTTTGAGGTAGTGCCAGTTCATCAGCTATAAAAACAATCTAGACTTGACCATAAACTACCGCCAGTCAGTAGACTAACAGATTATTGTGTAGCAGAAATTCTGAAATATTGTCCAAGGCCTCAACTGGTTGAGGGCTAGATTATTTTTGGTGGTCTCAATTCGTTATTCAAAATTTGTTTCATTACAAATTATTGGATTGGAAAGTGCCCACAGGCATTTTGAAATTTGAAGCATGAGCAAGGAAATTGTTGGCTTTTTCTCTGGTACCATCATTTTTAGCTTAACTTGACAAAATCAAGATAAGCTATTGCCATCACGCATTCGGAAGTCTATCAGTCTGTTCACATTTTCTTTAGCTCAGGCTACATCCCATAGTTCTTGTCCAATCACAACGAAATTTCATATGCAGGTTCAAGGTCATGTCTAGATGAGAATGTCCCCTTTTGGTTGTGGTCGATGAACCATGATGGCTGAGTGGGTCCGAAACCCAAAAACCTTTAGCACAGTCTACAGGTCGTATGTATGAAGGGATTCCATTGTAACATGGTAGGATGACTCGGTATTATGTCTAGATGATGAGAATGTCCTATTTTGGTCGGGTTCAGTCAACTGTGATGGTCATAGGGGCATGTTACCTAGATTCCTTCAGCACAGTCTACAGCTTGCATTTATGAAGGGATTTCTTAAATTTTCATAAATTAGTAGGATGACTCGGTCGGTATAATGCCTAGATGAGAACATCCTATTTTGGTTGTGATCGGTCAGCCATGACAGCTGCACAGGCATGTGACCTAGATTTGTTTAGCACAGTCTACAGTTCAGATTTATGAAGAGATTTCGTTGTTACTTGGAAGGATATCTCAGTGTGATGTCTAGATGAGACTGTCGTAGTTAGGTCATGATCGGTCAGCCATTGACTCTGCCTGGTCGCATGGCCTAGATTCCCCTAGCACTGTCTACAGGTTGTTATTATGAAGGGATTTCATTGTAACTTAGTAGGAAATCTTGGTATGATATCGAGATGAGACTATCCTATTTTAGTCATGATCGGTCAACCATGTCCACTGGACCATCACATGGCCTAGATTCCTTTAGCAAAGTCTACGAGTCATATCAAAGGATTTCATTGTAACTTGGTAGGATGACCCAATTTGGAATGATTTTACAGTAACTTGGTAACCATTGGTTGACATACATTAACTGTGAGGACCACATTAACCCAGACCTCGTTTATTTAGTACAGTCTATACCTCAAAATATTCTTATTGAAAACATAGCATGTAGGGAACAGAAATTAACATAGTCTCAATTATCACAATTCTTGTCTTATTTCATAATCCTTTCATAAACATTGAACATTATCCTTTTCATTAAACACTGCACACAGTCAAGTTATGCTACAGTGTCATTGACACTTTCATTCTGACAGCCCTGATAGTGGCTTCTAGCACTCAGTCAGTTAAGGGTTAAAACCACCCAATAATTTTTTTTATCTAGTTTTCTATGTTGTTTCATATGTTATAGCTCTTGTCCATCATTGGATAAATTAATTTCATGAGTTTTAGCTCATTTACTTTTCTTAAGTTCTACCTCTTCTTGACTCACTGACTTAGATTATTTTGGATGACCCCTGTGAGAACAATTCAAGGCCTCAGTTTCTGGAATACAACATAGGGTTCTTCAGCCTGCAAAAAATGGATATGCACAGAGGACAGCAATTTTACTTCAGCCACCCAATAGGGCAGTATGTTGTAACAGCATCAACACTACAATTGATGCGACAGAGAGTGTTTGGGCACCTTGAGAACATTTTTGACCAGGATGAAGTTCAAGGCAAGAAGAACTACAGTAAATGAGCAAGTTGGATATCATTCTTCAGGAAGTTATGTTGAAAGCATAGGGTGCTGCATAGAACTAAAGTTGTTTGAAGGGAGTAAACTCATACCATGAATGTTACATGTATTGCCCAGTTCTTAAAGAAAATGTGGTATTTATTATTCTGTTCATTATAAAAATGGTTCAAATGAAAAATCATTGTGGATTTTTAGTCGAGTTGTGACAAAGTCAAACTCGACTTTTAGTTTAGAGAATGGCTGGCGGTGGGTGTTGGGTTCGTGCGGGCGTAAACAATTGGTTTCCGAATGATAACTTGATAAAGGTTCAACCCACGTTCATGAAACTTCACAGGTAGGTTGGAATTGGTGAGAGGAAGAACCTATTTATTTTGGATTCGCTAGGTCAAAAGTCCAGGTCACAGTGACCTTGAACATAGTAAATCATAAACAATTGGTTTCCTGATGATAACTTGACTATGGTTCAACCCACATTCATGAAACTTCATATGTAGGTTGGCCGGGATTGGTGAGAGGAAGAACCTATTTATTTTGGATTCGCTAGGTCAAAAGTCAATGTCACAGTGACCTTGAACATAGTACATCATAAACAATTGGTTTCCTGATGATAACTTGACTATGGTTCAACCCACATTCATGAAACTTCATATGTAGGTTGGCCTTCGTGCGAGGAAGAACCCTATTTATTTTGGTCTCCCTAGGTCAAAGGTGAAGGTCACAGTGACCCAGAACATAGTAAATCAAAACAATTGGTTTCCGGATGATAACTTGATAATGGTTCAACCCACATTCATGAAACCTCATAGGTAGGTTGGCATCAGTGAAAGGAAGAACCCTATTTATTTTGGACTTGCTAGGTGAAAGGTCTAGGTCACAGTGACCTTCAACATAGTAAATCGTAAACAATTGGTTTCCGGATGATAACTTGATAGTGGTTTGACCCACATTCATGAAACTTTCATAGGTAGATTGGCCTAGGTGAGTGGAAGACCCCTATTTATTTTGGACTCGCTAGATCAAATGTCAAGGTCACAGTGACCTTGAACATAAATCGTAAACAATTGGTTTCCAGATTATAATTTGACAATGGTTCCACCCACGTTCATGAAACTTCACAGGTAGGCTGGCATTGATGCAAGAAAGAGCCCTATTTATTTTGCAATCACTAGGTCAAAGATCAAGGTCACAGTGACGCTTCACATAGTAAATTCTAAACAATTGGTTTCTGGACGATAAGATGATAATAATTAAATCCACTTTTGTGCTGTCACAACTCGACATTGGATCGGTGATCCTGTCGGCATTTTTAGCTCAACTTTGACGTTTGAGCTTATGCCATGTCCAGTTGTCCGTCTGTCCGTCAGCAATTCAAGATGGCTCCGGCTAGAGGCCGTATTTATGAACCGATCTTTACGAAACTTCTTGAGTACCTTTGTTATCACCGTGGGATGAGAACGAGTGTTTGGGGTGCAGTCCAAAATTCAAGACGGCCACTGGCAGCCATTTGTACAAAATTAGGTGCAATCAGATTTTTGCGCAGAACTTCCATATGAAAGCTCTGATTTGAATAATTTTTTGTCTGAATGTTTAGTACCTTGGGATACATCACATATAATACAGGGTTTTTTCTTGTGCGAAAATTATGCAAATTAGACTAACTTTGATTTATTTAGTGTTACTTTCAGCACTGTAAGTGCAAATGCCAATGCAGCTCGGGCTAGAGGCCATATTTATGAACCGATTTTTACGAAACTTTTTGGGTACCTTTGTTATCACCGTGGGACGAGGAGGAGTGTTTTTGTGTCCGGTCTGACATTAAAGATGGCCGCTGGCAGCCATTTTGTACAAAATTAGGTGCAATCAGATTTTTGCGCAGAACTTCCATATGAAAGCACTGATTTGAATAATTTTTTGTGTGAATGTTTAGTACCATGGGATACATCACATTTTATACAGGTTTTTTTCTTGTGCATAAATTATGCCAATTAGACTAACTTTGATCTATTTAGTGTTACTTTCAGCACTGTAACTGCAAATGCCAATACGGCTGGGGCTAGAGGCCATATTTATGAACCGATCTTTACAAAACTTCTTGAGTACCTTTGTTATCACCGTGGGACGAGAACGAGTGGTTTTGGGTGCAGTCCGAAATTCAAGATGGCCACCAGCAGCCATTTTGTACTTTAGTTAGTGCAATCAGTTTTTTGTGCAGAACTTCTGTATGAAAGTTCTGATCTGAATAAATTTTTGTTTGAATGTTTAGTAACATGGAATACATCACATATAATACGGGTTCTTTTCTCGTGCAGAAATTATGCAAATTAGATGAACTTTGATTTATTCAGTGCTACTGATACACAGTAAGTGCACATTTCAATATGGCTCGGGCTAGAGTCTGTATTTATGAACCGATCTTCACGAAACTTCTTGGGTACCTTTGTTATCACCTTGGGACGAGAATGAGTGTTTCTGGGTGCGGTCCAAAATTCGAGATGGCTGCCAGTGACCATTTTGTACCGAAATTAGGTCCAATCAGTTTTTATGTGTACCCATACTATGTATGGTACACATAATGCCGGCATCCGGGGTGGCCATCCGTCGTTCGTCCATCCTTTGTCCGTCCGTCTGTCCATCCGTCTGTCTGTCTGTCCATATCCATTTTCTTTGTCAATCGATAACTTGAAAAATATTGCTTGGATTGTCAAGTTACTTTATATTTGTGTTCAGGTTACTGATGTGCCGAGCTGTATAGTTTTTGGTGTAAATCTGATAATTTGATCCTGAGATATTAATCCTTTATCCTTCAAATTTAAAATTCCTCCAATCCCTTTGGCATTCGATAACTTGAAAAATATTGTTTGGATTGTCCAGTTACTTTATATTTGTTTTCAGGTTACTGATTTGCCGAGCTGCATAGTTTTTGGTGTAAATCTGATGTTTTGATCCCAAGATACTAACCCTTTATCCTTCAAATTGAAAATTCTTCCAATCCCTTTGGCATTCAATAACTTGAAAAATATTGCTTGGATTGTCAAGTTACTTTATATTTGTGTTCAGGTTACTGATGTGCCGAGCTGTATAGGTTTTGGTGTAAATCTGTTATTTTGATCCTGAGATATTAACCCTTTATCCTTCAAATTAAAAATTCCTCCAATCCCTTTGGCATTCGATAACTTGAAAAATATTGTTTGGATTGTCCAGTTACTTTATATTTGTTTTCAGGTTACTGATTTGCCAAGCTGTATAGTTTTTGGTGTAAATCTGATGATTTGATTCCAAGATATTAACCCTTTATCCTTCAAATTGAAAATTCTTCCAATCCCTTTGGCATTCAATAACTTGAAAAATATTGCTTGGATTGTCAAGTTACTTTATATTTGTGTTCAGGTTACTGATGTGCCAAGCTGTATAGTTTTTGGTGTAAATCTGATAATTTAATCCTGAGATATTAACCCTTTATCCTTCAAATTGAAAATTCCTCCAATCCCTTTGGCATTCGATAACTTGAAGAATATTGCTTGGATTGTCAAGTTACTTTATATTTGTGTTCAGGTTACTGATTTGCCAAGCTGTATAGTTTTTGGTGTAAATCTGTTATTTTGATCCTGAGATATTAACCCTTTATCCTTCAAACTGAAAATTCCTCCAATCCCTTTGGCATTCGATAACTTGAAAAATATTGCTTGGATTGTCAAGTTACTTTATATTTATGTTCATGTTACTGATGTGCCGAGCTGTATAGTTTTTGGTGTAAATCTGATAATATGATCCTGAGATATTAGCCCTTTATCCTTCAAATTGAAAATTCCTCGGCATGAGATAACTCAAAAAATATCAATCCGATTGTCATTTTACTTTATATATTTATTCAGGTTTCTGATGTGCTGTGCCGTATAGTTTTTTTTTATGTAAATCTGATAATTTGATAATTTGATATGGAGATATTAACCCTTTATCCATCAAATTAGACAGTCCTCCAATCCATTTCTATATGTACCCATACCATGTATGGTGTGCATAATGGCGGCATCCGTGGTGGCCCTCTGTCATACAGCTTTCTACTAGTTGCGTGTATGGGTACACATCTGATGATTTCATCGGCCTATTTTTTTAACACAACTTCTATACAGCTCAAGCTAGAGGCTGTATATATGAACCGATCTTTACAAAACCTCTTGGGTACCTTTGTTATCACCATGGGACGAGAACGAGTGTTTTGGGGTGCAGTCCGAAATTCAAGATGGCCACCAGCAGCCATTTTGTACCAAAATTAGTGCAATCAGTTTTTTGTACAGAACTTCTGTATGAAAGGTCTGATTTGAATAAATTTTTGTATGAATGTTTAGTAACATGGAATACATCCCATATAATACAGGTTTTTTTCTTGTGCAGAAATTATGCAAATTAGATGAACTTTGATTTATTCAGTGCTACTTATACACTGTAAGCGCACATGTCAATACGGCTAGGGCTGGAGGCTGTATTTATGAACCGATCTTCACAAAACTTCTTGGGTACCTTTGTAATCACCTTGGTATGAGAACGAGTGTTTTTGGGTTCGGTCCGTAATTCAAGATGGCTGCCAGCAGCCATTGTGTACCAAAATTAGTGCAATCAATTTTTTGTACAGAACTTCTGTATGAAAGTTCTGATTTGAATAAATTTTTGTATGAATGTTTGGAATACATCACATATAATATGTTTTTTTTTCTCGAGCAGAAATTGTGCAAATTAGATGAACTTTGATTTATTCAGTGCTACTTATACTCAGTAAGTGCCTGTGTCAATACGGCTCGGGCTAGAGGCTGTATTTATGAACCGATCTTCACGAAACTTCTTGGGTACCTTTGTTATCACCTTGGGATGAGAACGAGTGTTTCTGGGTGCGTTCCAAAATTCAAGATGGCTGCCAGTGGCCATTTTGTACCGAAACTAGGTCCAATCAGTTTTTTGTACACAACTTCTATATGGCTCAGGCTAGAGGCCATATTTATGAACCCATCTTTACGAAACTTCTTGGGTACCTTTGTTATCACCGTGGAACGCTAACGAGTGTTTTTAGGTGCGGTCCAAAATTCAAGATGGCCACCAGCAGCCATTTTGTACCAAAATTAGTGCAATCAGTTTTTTGTACAGAACTTCTGTATGAAAGTTCTGATTTGAATAAAGTTTTGTAGGACTGTTTAGTAACATGGAATACATCATATACAATACAGGTTTTTTTCTCATGCAGAAATTATGCAAATTAGATGAACTTTGATTTGTTCAGTGCTACTTATACACAGCAAGTGCGCATGTCAATACAGCTCGGGCTAGAGTCTGTATTTATGAACCGATCTTCACGAAACTTCTTGGGGTACCTTTGTTATCACCTTGTGACAGTAACAAGTGTTTTTGGGTGCCTTTGTTATCACTGTGCTATGAGAACAAATATTTTTTGGGTTCAGTCAGATCCACTCTGGGACTCAAAGATTTCCTTTCTAGTTTAGCATCTAACTGTCACCCCACCTTTACAATACTTTACCTATATATTTGTTACAGGCTACAGTCAGCATTTATGTACAGACCGTTACAATACTTTACATGTACCTTTGTTATCAGGTCATTACCTAGATGTTTGTCATTGCTGTGTCACATACTATACATGTACATGTCTTAAACAAGTTGAATTACAGTGTCATTGACACTTTATTTCTGCTTTCAGACACTTGTGGGAATGCTTGGGTGATGCCTATGTAATGAGAGGAAGCCATACTGCAGCACTGAAGTCATTCACAAAGGCAACAGAGGTAAGTTATATAACAATATACAATTATGGACTTTTGTGGTGGTGAATATGATGTGATATGAACCTAAAAAACTTATATTGACCGAGGCATTAGCCAAGCTCAGTATAAGTTTTTTAGGTTCTTATCACATCATATTTAGCACCACAAAAGTCCATAACTGTTTTATTATATACACCATCCTCAAAAAAAAAAAACAGTCTGCTATTTGTCAATTAAAAATTAAATTATATCAACCAGAAATACTTTTATTAAACAATAAAATAGCTATCATCTGCAGAATAACATAAAAATAAACAATGTTATAGAGATTACATTGATTGCAATAGAACTAGAGAGGGGATTTCCAAAAGCTATATTTAGAAAGTTGATATTCACTGGAAAACTGGTGTACATGGATTTTTGAGTATCAGTCACGTGTATAAGATCCAGCCAATAGAAATGTGGTTATTTATAGAGTATATAACAAAAACGAATATATCTAAAATAGTTTACTATGAGTATTTCAAACCATTTACTAAATATGGTCTGCATTATCCAGTACTCCCAATTATGCTAGCTGATGTATGGCTAATATTGACCAAAATAAAGAATTTTCTTGGAATTATCCAGCTGTGTCTAGCCGTGCACCCATTAATTCTTTTATCCATAATCATTATTCACCAATTTCTAGAGAGAAATACCGTTTGCAACACTTCTGAATAATTCTCTTTCCACTTTTCTGATTCCCCTCTTCTCTTTACTCAGTTGTTTAACCCTTTACCTAACACGAAAAAAACAATAACACTTGCAAACAAAATTCTTGAATAACTAAATGTTTTCATTTTTTTTGCGTGAAAAACATAGCTTACCGTATTTCCTCTAAATATTGGGCCGGCATAAAATAATTATTTTTTTAGGTGGACCAAGATTTAGAAGAAAGAAAAAAATACAGAAATTTCGTGAGGACCACGACTGAACTGTGCTGTGAGCATCGACCAATGAATCAATGATTACGATGCCGTTATCGGCGATGGGAATGTCAAAAGCTTGACGGGGTGGGGTAGTGGTGGGGGGCAGAGCAGTGGGCAGGGGGTCGGGACGTGAAAATGCCAAGAACCACCATAAAAAAATATAAAAAAAACCAGATTTTGTCTTACCTGATAATCACCAATAATTGAGCACGGCACTGTCGGCAGTTTTATTCCCGTGACCGAATTTTCCTCAGTTTGAAAAACGGTAGGCCTACATGTAAATCCGATCGATAATCCTGTCACTTTGGTGAACAGCCCACAATTAAAGTGCACTCGCCATGACATCTAACTACCAGTAGCTTAGCTCACTGAATTCAAAATAGTCCTACTGTAACTTATTTAGTGTAAACCCTTTTCACCATACTGTTATTTTAAATTATAAAATACAAATGTACAGCATCAGTTCTGTCAATCAAATTCAGAGCATGTGAGTGTGTAGTGTTTTGGTTACGCACGTGCTCCCCAGTACAATTGGTAACACTAAAAAGTGTTAACCGCTTCTGTAACAACACTGAATATCAAAAGCGGGTCGCTTTTGATTTTTCCCTACACCTTATCTTCTCAAGGGAAGAAATATTGATGAGTTTGTTATTTTAACAAAAAACACTATGGGCGGTACTAAAAAGTAATCGCTTCATAGCAATAGAACAATACATATCAAAGGACTGATTTGTGAGATATATTTCATCAATTAATCGAAACAAAGACATCAGTCGTGGTATGCTGTGTTTTTGTAACACACAAATTATGTATAAATACCCGGTCCAGTAAGGATTCGACATTCAACTACCAGCATGGACAAGTTTATAATCAAGTACAAGACAGCAGAAGAAGCGAGACCAAAGGTGAATTTAAGCCCAGAGAAACCCAAAATAAAGAGACCGGTTGGACGACCCCCCAAAAGAAAACTAGAGAACTCGGACCAGGTAGAAGAGAGACTTGCAAAGAAGTTGGCATTCGAAAAAGAAGGAAAACCAGACACACCAACAATTAATGAAGAGAAAGGCGAAGATGATCAGATATGTACAACAATACGTGGCCAGTATAAGTCATTCAACATGAAACAGAAGAAAGAGGCAGTTTCCGTTGCAAAGATGATTGGTTTTCGTCAGGCTGCAATAAAACTAAAGATCCCTAAGACGTCGTTATGTCGATGGAGTAAAATCAACTTTGAAGATGAAAACGAAAAGAGAAATAAAGATGGGCATTTGTCGAGAACCGGGCGTCCAATTACATATGGAGATGAGCTAGATGAGAGGATAGCTGAATGGTTATTGGTACAACGAGATCTACAGCTGCCGGTATCAGTGGAGTCTTTATGTAATTATGCAAGAGAAATGGTGAAGTCTGTTAGCACAGAACCACACTTTAAAGCCAGCCTGGGATGGGCAGAAAAATTTATGAAGCGGCATAATCTTGCTCTCCGAGCAAAAACGTCATTGGCACAGAGACTACCAAAAGATTTGGAAGAAAAAACAAAGAATTTCCTGCAATATGTAAAGGATAAACGACGAGAAGATGAATTTGAAGATGAATTTATAATTAATATGGACGAAACGCCAGTCTATTTCGACCTGGTACCAAATAAAACAATAGACGGAGTCGGCGCCAAATCAATCAGAATGAGACATACAGGGGCAGAGAAAAGACATTTAACCCTGGCGTTAGCCGTCACCAGCAGTGGAGAGGTCCTGCCGCCCATGATAATATTTAAAGGGAAAAGAGAGTTAAAATTGAAGACTCCGACAGGCTGGGTTGTATCTGTTCAACCTAAAGGCTGGATGGATGAAGACTTGATGCAGGTGTGGCTAAGAGAAATATTAGTGAAGCACACAAAAAAGGAAAGAAGCCTCCTGGTCATGGACAGTTTCAGGGGTCATCTTACAGACGATGTCAAGAAGATAATGAGACGTAGCAACGTGGTGCCAGCGATCATTCCAGGTGGTTGTACATCCAAATTACAACCACTTGATGTCAGCATAAATAAACCAGTGAAGGGAGATCTTCGAAAAAAATGGTCAGAATTTATCCAAGAAGAAACAAAAAAGGTCATCGAAAATAAAGAAGAGAGGATAAAGGCGGCATCGAAACAACAAGTTGTCGACTGGATAAACTTTGCAGTCACCAATCTTAAAGCCAAAAAAAGAGCTCATTAAGAATTCCTTCAAAGTTTGTGGCATCAACAATCACTTAAATGGGGCAGAAGATCACATGATACAGGAAGATGCTTGGATACCAGTCAACAATCCATTTGATAGTTTAGAGGAGCTAAACGAAGCATGTGAGTCATTTTATGACCCTGGTGAACTTATGTCAGTTGAAAGTGTATTGACAGACATTTTTAATGTTTCATTTGAATTACCAGATGAATGTAATGGTGAATCTTTGTAATGATTGTGTGTAGTTTGTTATTTGACATGGTATCTGTAAATATGTTTTACATGCATTTTGTAATATTTCTGTTTCCTTATATCACAATTATACACTTGTAACAATTTTATAACAAATCTGTGGCGATATGTGAAATTACGTTCTGTAAAGATAAATATTACGGTACGTCAAGTGTGGGCTGCTATATTTCATTGAATAAGATTGTTTTATGACCTGTGTGGGTTACCGTACATCAAAGGGGCGATAGTTGTGCACTACTCTCATTACTGGAATTTGAAATTACTTTATGAAATTATATAAATTTGTAACGTTTCGAACCAATTGTAACGGTTCATTTTCTTTTGTGAAATTTTTATGTCAAATGTGGGACGCCATACTCAGTGTTATTCATATCGGTGTTGTCTCGTCATAACAATGTGTGTGAATTTGGGGGTTTCCAATGATTATTTGTTTATGTATGCGTATTTAAACAGACATAATAAATGTAAATAAAACTGAGTGGTTGTTCCTTTTCAATTTTAGACAAAGCTCCAATGACGCCGGACAAAGGCGGCCACTTGTGCGTTGATTTGGAAGGGGGACCTGTTCTCAAATAGATCTTTTTGCTTGTCAACCAATTCGGATCGGAAGTCTCTTTCCTTGGCATTCTGGGATTGTTGGGAAATCCCCCCTTCTCTTATGTTATTGTATTTGAAACGTATTTAAAACGTGTTTGTTAAATCTACGATTGTTGGTTTTTCTATAAGTCTCAGATGGAAAATTGACTATTTGCATGCAGGAATTGGATTGATGCTAATTATAAAGAACAAGGCAAATAGTTTGTATTGATTTAATTTATTTATTTAAACGTGTAGAATAGCAAAACTCACCTGCTTATCTGTTATCTGCTTCCGTGGTGGTATTGTCCGAGGCCAGGAGGGGTGTTAATAATAAATGAAAACAACACAGTTTGTATAATTTTTTAATCTTGCTAAACCTTTAAATGCGACACTTACCTCGTTATCTGTGATTCAAATTCTGTGATTCAAATTCATTCAACATTGTGGCCCAAGGTTTAGAGGGTAAAAAAAAATTATATTTTTGGCAAAAAAATGGTGGACCAACATTTAGAGTGGACCAATATTTAGAGGAAATACGGTAAGTTACCTTTTTGGAATGATCTCAGCAAGCTCATTCCAGTGAAGGGTTATAAGCAATGTTTTTAAGACACAAAATAAAAAAATAATGAAAATTGGTAAGTTTTGTGAATAGTGCTGACTGGTTTTGGTCATTACGCTGGGTAAAGTGTTAACCCATAAAGGCCTATTTCTGACTTTTATGACTTCAGAACCGATGTCCTTAACATGCCATCATGCGTTGGTCCTGCTGTCAATATACAAATTACATAGGCAATGCTGTCTAGTCAAGTCTTGGTGGCCCATTAGGGCAGCCAAAACTTGACTAGAATTCACTGTTTAGCCACTGGATGTGTACAGACTGTGGTCAGATGTGAATTCAGGACAATTGTCCCGGGCCTTAAGGGTTAAAGACATTTTTCTTGTTTATGTTGGCAGGTTACAAACTAATATAAGAAGATCTAATGGGAAGTGCTAGAAATGGGACTCTGGTCATTTACTGTGTACACAAGATATGCTCTACTGTACATGTATAATAGGGCTAAGTAGTCAATTCCTGGTGTGAGTGTCCACTAAATTGGGCAACATAATTCTAAACTTTACTTTATACTTGAGGCTGTGACAGAGCAAAAGGTGCTGAAAGTAAACAAACAGTATGATGAGGGTTGGTGCCTCTAAAACTTTCTGACAGCATAAGAACTAATATTTTTAGTCGAGTTGTGATGAAGTCAAACTCGACTTATAGTTTGGTGAATGGCGGGCGGGCGGGCGTAAACAATTGGTTTCCGGATGATAACTTGATAGTGGTTCAACTCACATTCATTAAACTTCATACGTAGGTTGGTCTTGGTGGGAGGAAGAACCCTATTGATTTTGGACATGCTACGTCGAAGGTCAAGGTCACAGTGACCTTGAACGTAGTAAATCTTAAACAATTGGTTTCCGGATGATAACTTGATAATGGTTCAACTCACATTCATGAAACTTCATAGGTAGATTGGCCTTGGTGAGGGGAAAAACCCTATTGATTTTGGACTCGCTACATCAAAGGTCAAGGTCAACATGACCTTGAACATAGTAAATCGCAACAATTCCTTTCCGGATGATAACTTGATAGTAGTTCAACCTACATTCATGAAACTTCATAGGTGGGTTGGCCTTGGTTCGAGGAAGAACTCTATTGATCTTGGACTCACCAGATCAAAGGTCAAGGTCACAGTGACCTTTAACATAGTATATCGCAACAATTAGTTTCCGGATGATAACTTGATAGTGGTTCAACCTAGAGTCATGAAACTTTACAGGCGTGTTGGCCTTGGTGCGAGGAAGAACCCTATTGATGTTGGACTCACCAGGTCAAAGGTCAAGGTCATAGTGACCTTGAACATAGTATATCGCAACAATTGGTTTCCGTATGAGAACTTGATAGTGGTTCAACCTAGAGTCATGAATCTTCATAGGTGTGTTGGCCTTGGTGCGAGGAACTGTTGTCACAACTCGACTAAAAATAAAATCAGTATCTAAAAACAATGCCCAATCATTAATGGAATTGTGAACGTCTTGGCTGCATTGAAATTAGGTGACAAGTCGTCAAGTTAAGACAAGATTTTCTATTTAAGTTATCTTTAAAATAAGTATTTTTCACACTGAGAATTTTTTTTCTGGGGAGCAGTTTTTCATAAAACAACACTTTTTTGTAAAAGCTGAAGTTTTAATTCCAATCTGGGTTTTATTTTTGTGCAGCAAAAACCTACTTCTATTGACCTACTTTTTACTCACTCTGGACCAAGAAATGGACACACTTGAATTGTTTAATTCAAGGCTGATCTGTCTCTTCTAAAAAGTAAATGCCCATTTGAATTGTAAACTTTTCTTTTTATAAATAAATTAATACAGAGAGGCATGTTTTTTTCTCGTAAACAATTCTTTGTACAAATAAATTTACACATAGAGATGTGTTATTGTCCAATTGTAGTGATTTATTTTTGTGAGAGATGAAAATGTAATATACCGGTAGATCATGCGAATGCAAAATCATCACTCTACATTTTCTTCTCACTTCTCCCTGTTTCATCTGACTTCTCCCTAAAGTCAGTGGAGGGAGAAGTGACTTCTCCCTCAAATTACCCTCTAGGCTGGTCCCTGCCCCCAATCCCCCCAATTTGCATGCAAAACTAAAAATTAGAAGTCCTAGCTGGCCCTCCATACATTTACTCTCTGCGCAGACGCCAGGAAGTGAGCGGAATTTGCGCCAACATCATCCTTTGTTTGGCCCTCAGTCAGATAACAACAAACTGACTTCTGTGCTTTTAAATCTCAGTTAAAATGATGCCAGACACAAATCAATGGTTAATTTGGTGGATCCAAGGACTCAACTGGATGAAGGAAGGAAGAAACGGTGGTTTGAAACGTTCAGGGCTGTAACTTAATAATATTTATAAAAATTAGTTCATGTTCCCCTTCCCCAATTTCGGGACATGGGCCTGACGTCATCATTATTGATAATGATTCTTCCATTGTTTGTTAAGTATTCCTTCCCTACCCTCCCTTGAACCTCCCCAGTTAAACTTCCAAGCTTTTTGGCTTGTTTTATTGAAATTTTGTTATAAAATTTCTTTGGAGTTTAATGTGTTACACAGAATGTTTATTCTCTGTATCCCCATGGTTACGTCCTCACCCTTGGGGGTGTTTAGGCATTTTGGTCATGCATCATACATCCAATGTATCATTTTTTCTTCTGATGAAGATCTTGCTTTACATCGGATAGTTCAAAAATCTGTTACTGACTTCGGGCCATGTTGCCTGGGGTCTCGTTTCCGGTTTTCATTCTGACATTGTTTCCATTGACAACGCTCTTTTTATATATGTAGTTTCCTATTTATTATATGGTAGGACTGTTGTTAGATACATTAAATATTCTGGTAGTGTGGCAGTTAATTTTTTTGGATAGAAAAAT
Organism: Pictodentalium vernedei; assembly: GCA_031216915.1. Lineage (NCBI taxonomy): Eukaryota > Metazoa > Mollusca > Scaphopoda > Dentaliida > Dentaliidae > Pictodentalium > Pictodentalium vernedei. Next base: position 288,773,022 of record CM062293.1, read on the forward strand.
AATTTTTGTCCACACTTGGGCTCTATCGGGATACACTTGGGCACATCGTTCCCTTTGGGAACTTGGGCTCTTGTCAAAATTTTTCGAAAAGTTTTTTTTCAATTTATATTTTGAATGTTATTTGTTATCTTTTTATAATATTTAATGTGGAGTTGGTGGGAGTACGATCGACTTAGTTTGTTTCATTATGAAAGCATCTTGCTCAGTGAGCAAGGCAAGGAAGTCTTTCCTCTGATTTACATGTTGGTTGCCTTGCTTGTAGTCGATGTACTCCCACTAATTCTTGCTCAACATGTGTCACATGGGATGACAAACGTTGGAGATGGGTGTCACGGTTCGTTGTTAGCGAGAGGCCACTGCCGGTCCTCTCGTGGTGAGAGGCCACCGCCGGTCCTCTCGCCAAAAAGTCGCTCTAGTTTTTAGCTCACCTGACTGAAAGTCAGGGTGAGCTTTTCTTATCACTCTTCGTCCGTCGTCCATCCGTCGTCTGTCGCCCTGCGTGAAGGTGGTGTTTGAGCCTCTTTCTCCTAAACCACTGGCCACATTTTAATTAAATTTCATGTAAGTAGTGGTTATATAGGGGCATTTTGATTTTTATGCAAATTAGGTTTCAGCTCATATTGAGCAGAGGTGTGGGGAAAAAATGGCCAAATTTTTTGAAAATCTTCTTCTAATGAACCACCAGTAGCAGAGACTTGATATGTGGTATACAGAGTCCTTTTGAGGTTTAGAATAATGTTTGTTCAGGAGAAGTTTGTCGGGCATTATTTGCCTTTGTTATGGGAGGGTCAAGAATTTTTGCCACTCCCAAAATTTCCATTTTCCAAACCGAGAGGCAGATTTGAACCAAATTTGATATGAGGGCTTATTGGGTCATAAGTACTTAATTTATGCCCAAATTTTTGTTCCTGTCGCCCCATGGGAATCGGAGGAGCTAAAAATAGAAAAAAATTAAAACGCCCATATCTCCAAAACTACACGGCACTGAGAATTCTTATTTGGTGTGAGGCTTCCTTAGGACCAACAGAATGCAATGGTAAAAAAAAAATTGCTATCGGTTTTATCATGGGGTACTTTTTGGGAACTTTTGAAAAAGTGCTGAGTCAGCATTTTTTAACACTGTGGGTAATGGGAAAAACATGTAAGACTACTTTTCTCCCAAACCACTGCTCCAAAAGCTTTCAAATTTCACATATAATATCTTTGGAAGATTGTTTCACATGTTTATTGAAATCAGTTCCCTGGGTGCCTATTTGGGCTCTTTATGGGAGCCCAAATGTTTAAATTAGTGCAGCATGAGGAATATTCTTTAAAAATCTTCTTCAGATCTACCAATAAGAATCTTTTGATATTTAGTATGCAGCATCCTTAGGGGGGTGAGGTTCAAGTTTGTTCAAGCCAAGTCCCTGGGTTCATATTTAGGCTGAAAATTTGGGGCTCCGTTCTGGACTTAGAAATTTTCGACCAAAATCCAGAATTTTTTTTTTTGTTTTTTATGTGTTTCGGTCAATTTTAAGACAAAAATGAAATTTTTTTTTTGCACTGAAAATTTGGGGTCCGGATTGGGACTTTTGGACCAAAATCCGAAAATTAGTTTTTTTTGTTTTCTATGCGTTTTAAGAAGAAAAAAAAAATTTAGGCTGAAGGTATTTTGTTTGGGGAAAAAATCTGTTTTTTATGCGTTTATCTCAATTTTGGGACGTAAAAGTGCAGGAACTGAAAATAGAAGGAAAATCCTGTGTATTGTGTGGGCACAATCGCTTCATCTAGTTGGTATATGCTTTTCTTAGGAGGGGCGTATGCAGCTTATTCAAGTCAAGTCCCTGGTTTGATATTTAGACTACCATGTCAGGTGAGCACCCTCAGGCCCCCTGGGGCCTCTTGTTTAGTTTCTATTTACAGAGGAACAGGAACATGGTGATGTTTACATGATGCCGTCAGAGAGTGTGTTTCCGTCATCGCATTTAGATAGTCAATCAGAGCTAGCAGCTAAAGTGCTCATAAATATTAGACAGGGCAATAAACCACAGCGTGGTTTCAACTCCCTGTCGCCAGCTAGCTCGACTGGTGAAGCGGTTACACCATCCATGGGTACCTTGATGCCGGGTGTGTAGAGGAGAGTAGAAAGGGTAGAGCGAGCATTATAAAATAATAACAGGCTCACCCTGCGACGATGGAGAGGAAGAAGCCGGCAAGTTCAGCGGGAAGCTCGGTGAGGTCTGAAGGACCGTGAGCGAGAGAGCCCCCCTCTCTTTCATAACAACATCTGGGGTCAGATGTTGTGGTTCGGAACTTGCGTCATTCAGAGCATACGTCCACGCCTCCCATCCGGGATGCTCCGTTCAGTTCACAGCCGCGGTCGGCTATAGTTTGGCTTCTTCTTCGGCGTCTACCAAGCACACATGACTGCACCTTGGCTACGTGACTTCTGATATCCAGCCTGCATCGCCGAGAAGGTCCACTCTTCATCAAAGAAGTCACACCATACTGTAGCCAAGGAGACAAGACCTCATTCATCAGGATGTCCGCAGAAAAGAGCCATCTCAGACACACTGTCCCAGGAGTAGCCGGCGGCCAAGCAACAGAAGACCGCTGCTCCTCAGGCCTCCGTAATGGACTTGCTATCACAGATTACGCAGCTCATCGCAGCATCCCAGCAAGTGCAGAAGCAGCCGACAGCAGTCTCAAAACCTGAGCTGTCTGATGGTGCTGGGTCAGTCCAGTCATCTGTGCATTTAGATGCCGATGACCGTGAGTATAATCTGATTCAGTCAGATGGTGAAAGGGATTTGAATGAGAATTACTCTTCCCTTGCGGAACAACACAGGGTGGCGATGGATCTAACGCATCAGTATTTCCCTGAGTTCGTTCCTGAGAATCAATGCTGCGACTGCTCGAAAGTAGCACTATTCAGTAGCTAAGAGACGAGGCCTCATATATCGGGATGTCCAGAGAAAAGAGCCGTCTCGGACACACTGTCCCAGGAGCAGCCGGCGGCCAGAATAGAAGACCGCTCCTCCTCAGGCCTCCGTATCGGATTTGCTGTCGCAGATTGCGCAGCTCATCGCAGCATCGCAGCATCCCAGCAAGTGCAGAAGCAGCCGACGGCAGTCTCAGAACCTGAGCTGTCGGATGGTGCTGGGTCGGTCCAGTTATCTGCGTGTTCAGATGCCTCTGACCGTGATTTTCAACTGATTGAGATGAATGAATAAAGGGATATGGATGGGGATTACCCTTCCCTTTCAGAACAACACATGGTTGAGATGGATTTAATCTATCAACACTACCCTGAATTTGTTCCAGCGAATCAGAATGCTGCAACTACTTGCATCATTCACTATTCGCTCGGACACAATTGAGACGGCAATTTCTTCATTCAGAGTGAATTTAGACTGTCGTACGCAGATCACCTTTAAGAACTGCGATACAACTTCTCTACGGAAAGGAATTTGAGGACCTTCGTACCTCATTTAGAGTCCTTTCCAGGGCTATTATATTTATCACGTATAACTCTGTCTTAACAGTTGCTAATTTGGAGTTAATTAGACGTGATGGAGCCCTTGCGTCGTCATCTTTAATAGATGACAAGATTAAAAACTCTCTACGGGTCGCTCTGGTTTCTGGACACTAAGTTTTTGACGATAAGCTTTCATTGGTTTAGACCAAGCTACAAAGAAAGCATCAATACTCTGCTCCTTAAGTCGGCATCTAATCGACCTGCAATAGCAGAAAAGAGTAAGGGAGGACGTCCTAGACCGAAAATTGTTTAAAAAGGACTCCTCGCGAGGGTATAGGTAACCCTCCTATAATTACTCTAGGGATTGTCATACAGTGACTCAGATAGGGGGGGCTTAGGTCTGATTGAGACTACCAGTCAGACTCCCCTAAGCCGTTGGCTCGAGGCGCTTCACGAAGGAGACGTAGTTTCTTCTTCCGTAGGCCTCACAGGTACTACAGTTGAGGGTTAGGACCTCTTTTGCTTCGCAGTTGACGGATGGTTATCAAGATTTGCATCAAACTGGATAACTATTACTGAAGTCCAGTAGGTGAGGAGTGTGGTCTTGGCTATCTTTCCGAGAGTACCACCACCAACTTAATGCATAAGAGTCTCTCCAATCGGAGGTAAAGGTTCTCTTGACAATAAAAGTAATATTCTCTAGGATTCTATAGTCACCTGTTACTCGTACTGAAGCCAGAGAGCTCGTTCCGACCGATGTCACATAAACCTTGGATCAGTATTCTCAAGTGTCTGTTATGGGATGCTTCCCAGAAGCTTCCTCCATGAGAGGGCCTTCTTTCAGGAGAAGTTTTATTCTTCACGTCCTTCTCTGCCCATAGTGGCATAATGGAGTCTGTTAGACGTGAGGGAACCATCGCGGTTCCTATATTATTTGATACTGGCACAGGAATGATTAAATAATGTGGGTGAGGAGATTTCGATATGACTTTGAATTTATTATACAGAGGCTGCCTGTGGATTATCTAGGAAGTGTGTTTTCTCTTCAGGGATCGTTCAGTGTGGCTTGATTGGACATGTGTATGTTATATTTTTCATCACCAGTTTTCGACGTATCTGTGTACGCCATCTGCGGTGTACGTATATATCGCAAGCAATATTAATTACCAGGATCGTTGCTATAGCCTTAACTGCTGAAGTGGCATTAAGCACCATTTATTAATCATGAATTAATACATGAGTGCCTCTTCGACGATTATTTATATTGTTTTTTGGTACTGCTCTTATTGATTCCAGAGCTCTCCCCTCTTTCTTTTGAAGATTCCTTCAAAAGAAAGGTGGAGGGTGGGGGTGGGGGGGATTTTTACCTCTTCTCTGGAATAGAGAGTATGTGACTATGAAGGAAGCTGTTTCAGATTATATCCTGCTTACAGCTGAAGTATTATTGTGTGGTGTATGTTTGTGGGGGATTTTCACTCATTGTCAAATACGCCATCCTAATTTTTGGGGCTTAGTCCAGACTAGCCTTAAAAAATTAGGAACTTGTTACATCCTAAGTAGCATTGTCTTCATGCTTACAATAAGGAATTACTTAAATTGGGCTCCTTATTTAGAATACGTCTCCTCTATTATTGTATAGAGAGACATACATGTAATTCCTAATTATTCTAATTTCCTTTCATCATGGATTGCAGGATTGGAACTATTTCAGAAGTCCTAGGCCCTCCACCTTTTTACTATTCAGCTAAGTCTGGGCCATTGGTTTACAGTTGGAAAAATATTATAAATTCATAGTAATTTCTATATTTTTCATACTTACCAAGGCCCAGACGGGGATGGCCCTCCCATGAGTGGGCACTCATACCTCCCTGCTGAATTATTATGTAATACTATCTTTTACAAAGTATGATGTTGGCGCCAATTCCGATCACTTCCTGGCGTCTGCGCATGCACGGAGAGTAAATGTATGGAGGGCCAGATAGGACTTCTAATTTTCGGTTTTGCATGCAAATTTTGGGGATTGGGGGGCAAAATATGTGTTTGGCCCTCGATGATTTGTGTTGGGGAGGTGTACCACCAGCTAAGTCTGGGCCATTGGTAAGTATGGAAAATATAGAAATTACTATGAATTTATAATTTTTTACCAGAGAATAAATTTCAACTTCTTTCATCAAATATTGAAAATAAATTTCTGATTTGTGTTGAATAATACGCAGTTAGTCACTGATGACTTTTTTTTAATTTCAGCTGGATACAGAGTCATTATATGCCTTCTTCCAGTGAGTATAGTAGTTTTTGTAGTGAATCCTATGATATTGAAGGTGCTCTGGACCAAATATTCTTTTTTTTTTGTTTATATACTTTGACATGAGTGTGCAGTGGTTTAACAGAATGATGAATTGTTCAAAAAGAAATAATCCTTCCATCTGACAAAAAGTTTTATTTGCATTTACTCGAGCTAAAAAAAGAATCATTTTCTGGAGGCAGTGATGAATGTTTTATGACTTCAAGTCTGCCCCTTCTATCTTTAAAATGAAAATTGGCTGCTAGGAATATATTTCTGCAGTTAAAACAAATTTATAATATAGCTCAGTGGGGGGGGTGGGGGGGGGGCGGGGGGGGGGGGGGAGGGGGGGGGGGGGGGTCAGGAAAAAAAATTGACGACACGAGGTTGACATTTTTTTTCCGGGTCTCTTTATACCCACCACCCCTGAAAATTTTTTTCCCATTTTGCCAAGGAGTACCCACCCCCCAAATTCATGAAAATAACCTAATTTCTAACCAAGGCAGTAAACAGCTGTCCAGACCTACACCTATAATGCTACCATTAAGTTTCTGTCACTTGAGTTTTCCAAATAACCAATTCACATGCAACAGCCATGTTGTTTATGTCTCTTGACCCTTAGTAGACCATTTGTCTGTTATGTCAGCGAGATCTAACCACGCGTAAACTATCAATGAGCTGTATTTATTCACGTCAAACATCACATAGCTACAACCTATAGATAAGACAAACAGGAAGTACTTGCATAAATCTCAGGATTTCAGACAAGTGTTATGACACACGATGAATAATGTGGGAGCTGTGCAATCTCCGTATCATGACCGTAGGTAGTATGATGACGATCCGTCCCATTCTTTCATTTTAAAGGGCATTGTTCTTGTGCATGTTTGCCCCGTTGACTTTGACCGGAAGCTACACAACCGTGGCGAAGTCCGCCACAGAATGTAAACAAATTGACACAGTTTGGCATTTATCTCAATGCAGCTCTGTCACGGCGTTTGGAAGTATTTTGGTGCCCAAGCGTTGTTCTTGGATATATTAAGTATATTTGGCCATAAGTTGTTCTCGTGAAATATTATTTGATAGCCAGTTCTCGTACGAATACGATTGCAGACTTCCAGGAACCACTGATGCCAGCTATCATCACTGAGAGGTGAACAAATATATTTTTGGTATCCTATGCATCATAACTTCCATTATGATGTATAATATGTGTATATTTCATTTATATTTATGGAATATCAAACTTCGGAATTTGAAAGTAAACTGAATTCCATTACTATTATAGCACCTTGAGAAAAAGATAAATTAAGATCTGTTAAATTTTTTTTTTGACTCAGACTGAATAGCTGGGAAATGGGGTTGGGATGTGTGTTTAACTCTTTCCCTACTGGTGGTATCATGCTATGCTTCCACGTCACATATGGTAACAAATAAACTAGTTAAAAGTTTAAGGGGTGAATTAATTGGGTGAACCAGAGTGAACAACTTAAAATTTGATATCTGCTCTGATCTGCTGCCTTAAAGTCAGCAGATATCACATTTTAAGTTGATTAACCCTTTTGTGTGATTTCCCAGACTGCAGTTGTATTCCGATATGGATCAGTCCATCCACAAACACCAGTAGTGAAAGAGTTAAGTCTATTTACAGCTCTTCAAGCATTGGGGAAGAACCCCAATCTTGCCTAAGTTTACTCTTGTTACACACACAGTAGGACATTTTGGTATAAACACAATCATTAAATTTAGCTTTTTCTGTTGCAAAAAGTATCATGATGTTGAGACTTTTCTCCGAAAGAAAAGGTCATTAACACAATGTGTTACGGTCCTTTTCTTTCGGAGAAAAGATTTGCATCATGTCCAGAGAACTAATTCAAAAGAGAATTAACAAAGTTGTTCTTTTTCAAATGACATCCACACAGATGGCTTCTGTGATGGTTTCAAGTTGGCTTCAAGTTATAGCTCTAGTCATTCATTTTATTTTCATTATTTAATATAAATGCTTCAAATTACTTATTGCATTGAAATTCTCTTTCTAAACTGACAGTATGCTGATATACCGCAAGAAAAACGGAGAACAAGTGTTCTTGGATTCCAGTCAGAAGACCCAGATAGTGTTGCATAAACATACATAATGCCCAATGCTCAGCCCCACATTCCATACAAACTGCGCCAAAGGGGTGTATTACACGTAATAGCAATTGTAAAACCTTTCTTGCCAGTTTTAGATACCTATTTACTTGAAAAATGGCTCTAGGAAAAAATTTTACTCGAATTACCCCCCCCCCCCCCCCCCCCCCCCCCCCCCACCCCCCACCCCACCCCCCACCCCTGATACAGACAGCATATTCTTTTTCTCTTAACAATGTTGGACAAATGTGGTATGAATCGATAAATTAATTTAATTAATTTGTAGCAGCTGACAAAGAATTTTTCTCATTCCAGATTTTCTGACCATCTTATAAAGATTCTAATCACAAAATTTCAGGAACAAAGCTTTTTCTCATCCAGTATGGTTCAGAAAACAGTATCAACACTTGTTTCTGCAATAGTTTTAAAATTTGATTTTTTTGTTTGAAAAAGCACAACTCACCATCACCAATCGCTGAACCCATTCAACTCATTCCATTGAGATATTATCAATTAGTTCTGGAAAATAGAATTGAAATGCATGCAATTTTGAAGTAATATTTTGTTGAATAAGTGAACTTCAGTCTAATTCAAGTGATGTAACACATTGTTCCATTGATCCATTGATTTAATCTAACATTAACAATTAATACATGTGTAAAAGCCTATTTGAGTTTTAATTTTTCAGGATAGCTAATATAAAACAGATTTTGGGAATTCTGTCTGAAGCTGTGGATGGTTATAAAGTTGTTCTGGATAAATCTCAAAACTATGTTCCTGCACTAAAAGGTTGGCTTGTTAACATTACTTTTTAGCTCATCTTGACAAAGTCAAGCTGAGCTAATCTCATCGCTCTCAGTCCATCCTCTGTCGTCCATCGTCCGTCAACACCATGTTTTGGTCTTCTCCTCCAAAGCCACTAGGCCAATTCAAGTGAAAGTTTGTGTGAGTGATGGTCCCAAAGGGGCATTTCATTTTTGTTCAACTCAACATGCCCAGCCCCATAGGGAGGGAGTGGAGGAAAATGCTCCAAAATATTTTAAAAATCTTCTCAAGAACCAGTGCGTACAATGACTTGATATTTGCTATGGAGCTTCCATATGAGGTGTAGAATCAAGTTTGTTCAAACGAAGTTCGTGAAGTAATATTTGGCTTTGTAATAGGAGGGGTAAGATTTTTGGCCCCGCCCAAAATTTCTATTTTCTGAACCGATGGTCCGGTTTGAACCAAATTTGGTTTGTGATATTATTGGGTCATTAGTACTTGACCCATGCAAAATCTTCTTCTTCAGATCCACCAGTCGGAATGCTTACATATTTGGTATACAACATCTCTAGGGTGGTCAGATTCCAGGTTGTTCAATTCGAGTGCCTAGGTTAATATTTGGGCTCCATATGGGAACATGAAATTTAACTTAGTACAATATGAGGGAATTTCTTCAAAAATCTTCTTCTTCAGTTCCACTCGTCAGAATGCTTTCACATTTGGTATACAACATTTCTTGGGGGGGGGGGGGGGGGGGGGAGGGGTGGGGGATCAGATTCAAGTTTGTTCAAATCGGATCCATAGGTTAATATTTGGGCTATGGTAGCCCAAATTTGAACTTAGTGCAATTCGAAGAAATTTCTTTACAATTTCTCTTCTTCAGATCCAACAGTCAGAATGCTTTCATATTCAGTGCACAACATCTCTAGGGAAGTCAGATTCAACTGTGTTCAAATTAAGAGCCTGTGTTAATATTTGGGCTCTCTATGGGAGCCGGAATTGGCCATTTTGCTGAAGAATTAAAAATTTTGTATTCAGTACCCTCTAGAGGTGTGTAACTAAGATTAATCCACATAGGTTGTATCAATGGGCTTCATAGGGGAGCTCTACATTTTACTTTATGATCAACTGAAGAAAAGGCATGATGCCCAGATTATTTTTGTCACTTCTGAGGGACTCAAGGATTGACAGTGTAGCCTATGGAGATGGCTTGCTTAATGTAGACTCATTCTTGGACTCTGTTTAAATTGTGTTCTGTTCAAGATGAGCGTTTCAGGCTCCGTGGGGCCTCTTGTTTGTGATTAGAATGTCAATTATGTTTCTTTACTAAAAGGTAGCTTGCATATTTGACAAACTAGCTGGTATAAAAATCTCCAAATAATGGCCATGGCTTTAGTGTGAAATTAGGGACTTGATACTTTGGGTTATATCAATGTTTGATTTTTAGCTTAACTTGACAAAGTCAAGATAAGCTATTGCCATCACGCGTGCTGAAGTCTGTTAGTCTGTTCACATTTTCCTTTAGCACAGGCTACACCCCGTAGTTCTTGTCTAATCGTCACAAAATTTCATATGCAGGTTTGGGGTCATGTCTAGATGAGAACATCCCCTTTTGGTCGTGATCGGTCAACCGGTATGGCTGCCCGAGCCCAAACCCCAAAAACCATTAGCATAGTCTACAGGTCGTATTTATGAAGGGATTTCATTGTAACTTGGTAGGATGCCTCTGTATAATGCCTAGAAGAGAACGTCCCCTTTTGGTCATGATCTGTCAACCGTGATGGCTGCCAAGACCGAAACCCAAAAACTTTTACCACAGTCTGCAAGTCATATTTAATATGGAGGGATTTCATTGTAACTTGGTAGGATGACTCCGGATGATGTCTAGATGAGAACTTCCCCATTTGGTCGCGATCTGTCAATCGTGACGACTGCCCGAGCCCAAAACCCGAAAACCTTTAGCACAGTCTACAGGTCATATTTATGGAGGGATTTCATTGTAACTTGGTAAGTTGACTTCATATAATGTTTAGATGAGAACGTCCCTTTTGGATGTGATTGGGCAACTGTGACGGCTACAGGGGCCCGAAGCCCGAAAACCTTTTGCACAGTCTACAGGTCATATTTATGAAGGAATTTCATTGTAACTTGGTAGGATGACTCCAAATAATGTCTAGATGAGAACGTCCACTTTTGGTTGCGATCATTCAGCCTTGATGGCTGCCTGAGCCCAAACACCTTTAGCATAGTCTGTAGGTTGTTTTTATGTAAGGATTTCATTGTAACTTGTTCGGTTGACTCCATATAATGCCTAGATGATGACATCCCCTTTTGCGTGTGATTGGTCAACTGTGACGACTACAGGTGCCCGAAGCCCAAAAACCTTGAGCACCGTCTACAGGTCATATTTATGAAGGGATTTCATTGTAACTTTGTAGGATCATTCCAAATGATGCCCAGATGAGAATTCCCCTTTTGGTTGCAATCATTCAACTATGATGGCTGCCCGAGCCCAAAGCCCGAAAACCTTTAGCACAGTCTACAGGTCATATTTATGAAGGGATTTCATTGTAACTTGGTAGGTTGACTTCATATAATGTCTAGATGAGAACGTCCCCTTTTGGTCGCGGTCAATCAGCCTTGATGACTGCCTGAGCCCAAAAAACCTTTAGCACAGTCTTCAGGTCATATTTATGAAGGGATTTCATTGTAACTTGGTAGGATGACTCCAAATAATGTCTAGATGAGAACGTCCCCTTTTGGTCGCAATCATTCAGCCTTGATGGCTGTCCAAGCCCAAAACCCAAAAACCTTTAGCATAGTCTATAGGTCATATTTATGTAAGGATTTCATTGTAACTTGTTAGGTTGACTCCATATAATGCCTAGATGATGGCATCCCCTTTTGGTCATGATTGGTCAGCTGTGACAGCTTCAGGGGCCCAAAGTCCGAAAACCTTGAGCACAGTCTACAGGTCATATTTATGAAGGGATTTTATTGTAACTTCGTAGGATCACTCCAGATGATGCCCAGATGAGAATTTCCCTTTTGGTTGCGATCATTCAACCATGATGGCTGCCCGAGCCCAAAGCCCAAAAACCTTTAGTACAGTCTACAGATAATATTTATCAAGGGATTTCATTGCAACTTTGTAGGTTGACTTCATATAATGTCTAGATGAGAATGTCTCCTTTTGGACACGATTGGGCATTTGTGACGGCTACAGGGTCCAAAGCCCGAAAACCTTTAGCACAGTCTACAGGTCATATTTATGAAGGGATTTCATTGTAACTTGGTTTGATGACTCCAAATAATGTCTAGATGAGAACGTCCCCTTTTGGTCACAATCATTCAGCCTTGACGGCTGTCCGAGCCCAAAACCCAAAAACCTTTAGCATAGTCTATAGGTTGTATTTATGTAAGGATTTCATTGTAACTTGTTAGGTTGACTCCATATAATGCCCAGATGATGACATCCACTTTTGGTCATGATTGGTCAACTGTGACGGCTTAAGAGGCCCGAAGCCCGAAAACCTTGAGCACAGTCTACAGGTCCTATTTATGAAGGGATTTCATTGTAACTACGTAGAATCACTCCAGATGATGCCCAGATGACAACGTCCCCTTTTGGTCACGATCATTCAACCATGATGGTTTCCCGAACCCAAAACCCGAAAAACTTTTGTACAGACTACAGGTCGAATTTATGAAGGGATTTCATTGTTACTTAGTAGAATGACTCAGTATAATGTCGAGATGAGGACGTCTCCTTTTAGTAGTAATCGGTCAACTGTCATGGCTACACAGGCCTGAAGCCCGAAAACCTTTAGCACAGTCTACAGGCCATATTTATGAAGGGATTTCAATGTAACTTGATAAGATGACTCGTTTTGGAATAATTTCACTGTAACTTGGCAACATTTTTATACTGTACCAATGACCCAGACTTAGCTGGTGCTAACTCCACAAAAACCAGGGCCAAACACAAATTTTGCCCCCCAATCCCCAAAATTTGCATCCAAAACAAAAAGAAATCATGTCCTAAAGGACCTCCATAGTACGACTCTACTGCGCATGCGCAGTGACGCAGTCGTCCCGAAATTGGCGCCAAATATCATTCTCTGTTTGGCCCTTCATCAGTCAACATCTCACTGATCTTTGTGCTTGTAAATCTCAGTTTAAAGGATGCCAGACACGTAATTTTTGGAGAAAATGTAATTCTAAGGAGGATAGAAGGAGGAGAGGAAAAAAGAAGTGGCAAAAAATAATCAGGGCTGTACTTAAAATTTTTTGTTGAAATTATGTTAAGTTGCCTATTTTCGAGGCATGGGCCTCTTGTTGTCATTCTTGCTAATTGTTGCACTGCTTATTCAGTGTTTCCTCTCCCCTAGCCTTCTAAAGTCCCCCCTTGCAATTCTCCCATGCTTTTGGCATATTTTTGAGAAGTTTCATTTCTAAAATTTCCTGGGAGAGTTGCTTGGTTACAGAATGTTTTCTGTTATTTTCCCCATAGTTACGTTTTCACCCATGGGTGTATAACGTTTGTGTTCTGCATCTTCCATCTGATGTTCTGCAGATTCTCCCCTGGGAGTCTCTGTTTTGCATCAGATAGAGTGTAATTGATGACTGATTCCGGGCCAGTTTTTTCAGTGCCTGGAGTCATGTTTTCTAGTGTGTTTACACTGTTTGTTTTCATTGGCAACAGCCTTTTTTGAGGGGGGCTGTTTGCCTTTGTGGTAGTTTATCTCATTATAAGATACATTTATATTATCCGAAAGTGTCTCATTAATTATTTTATATAATTTTAAAATTTTTGACCACACTTTGCCATCGGATCCATCGGGGCTCAACGTTACTTTTCAGCAACTTGGGCTTCTCTGAAAAAATATTTTTTCAAAATTATTTTGTTTTGCAATTGTTTTTTCATTTATTAATGGATCATGTTATTATGTATCTTTGTGTCAGGGGTTTTTGCGAGTAACTAGGACTTATTGTTGTTCTTTCACAATGAAGGGACATTGTTCAAATTGTAATAGGAAGAAGTCTTCCTCTGACTTTCATGATCATTGTATTAATTGTAGTCAGTGTTCTCGCATTAATCCCTGTCCTATATGTGAACATTGGGATGAGAAACATTGGAAACGTGTGTCACGATATGTTGTTTCTGGAGAAAGAGCGATGCCGGCTCTTTCTCCACAAGGTCACTCTACTCTCTCAGTTTCTATTTCAGAGGAACCAGAACAGGGTGATGTTTCCATGTTATCTTCTTCAAGTGTGCGTCCGTCGTCACAAATGAATTCAGAGCTAGCGGCAAAAGTGCTCATGGAGATTAGACAAATGTCGTCCGCTAGCTCGCCCGGTGTAGCGTCCATTCACCGAATGGTTCGGCAGCCGGGTTCGTCCGATGCGGTCCAAGAGGAAATTTTGGGTGATGCGAGCACTATAAAAATAATAGATGCACACCCAGTGACGGCGGATAGTAAACGAGAACGGAGGAAGCCTTTTAGTCCGGTTTCTAGCTCGTCCAGGTCCAGCCGGGCCGCGAGCGAGAGAGGCCCCTCTCTCGTACAACAACATCTGGGACCAGATGTTGTGGTACAAAATGTGTCTTTAGCGGAGCATACGTCCGTCGCTCGGGACGCTCCGTTGTATAAGCAGTCCGCAGAGACTGTTAAGGCTTCCTCTTCTCGTCGGCGCACACGACCGCACCTTGGCTGCGTGACCTCCGATATTTTGCCAGCTTCGCCGATGAAGGATTCTTCGGCGACCAGGTCACACCATCCGGCAGCCAGGGATTCGAGACCGATGGACTCCGGACGTTCGCATAGGAAAAGTATGCGGGAGCCATCTGATGCGGAGCTGCCCTCGGCGAAGCAGCGAAAGACCGCGCCTCCGCAGGTCTCGACGTCGGACATTCTAGTGCAGATAGCACAGCTTATCGCAGCATCCCAGCAGCCGACAGAAACGGTGTCGGATCGAGAATTATCCGACGGCGCTGGGTCGGTACGCTCCGCCGAAGCATCGGGGGCGGACGACCGGGAACATCGGGAGGTCCGACCGGATGGTGAAAGGGATACGGATGAATTGGAGCTATCCCTTTCGGAACAACATAAAGCTGCCGTGGACTTCATCCGGCACTTTCTTCCTCAAGTTGTTCCGTCGGGCCAGACTGCTGCGCTTCCGGACAGGAGAATTATAGCGTCATTGGACTCTGAATTTTTGGAGCGGTTCAGGGACATCGCTCCCGAGTTTCCGTCGCAGTCCAATAATGTTGCAAGAACATTTGAATTATTGAACGACGCTATTTTTAAACTTGCTTCCAGGACAGGGAAAGCAGGTTTCTTGTCCGCAAATACTCTCAACCTGCCTTTCATTAATGCAAGGAATAAATTCGACACGGCAGGTCAGGGTATACCGAGAGTTCCTCTGCGTATGGACGACGAGGCGGAAGACTTAGAGCTATCATTACCGTCGTCAGCTTCTATTCCAACTGCAGTGTTGGAAACAGCTATTGCGTCTAACAGAGCCAATTTAGATGCCTTATCTTACGCAGATCACCTTACTAAGGCGTTATCACTGCGCCTTCAAGGGGAAGAGTTTCAGGATATACAATCCTCTTTAAGACTTCTTTCAAGGGCAGTAGCTTATTCCATGTGTAACTCCGCCCTTTCAGTGGCAAATCTGGAGTTGGTTAGACGTGACGCAGCCCTGGCTACATCCACACTAGTGGATTCTAAGGTGAAGAACTCTCTTAGAGTCGCTTCGGTCTCAGGAGAACTTCTCTTTGACGGCAAGCTTTCCGCTATTTATGATAATATTAAAAAGAAAGCTAGTGATTCTCTGTTGTTCAGATCCGCTCCTAAAAGGTCGGATACAGCAGACACGAATAAGGCGGGCACTTCTGGGTCTTATGCGCCCAAGAGAGGTTCCTATAGAGGTTCCGGTGCGTCCTCTGGCTCTTATTCGAGAGACCGTCAGGATAGCGACTCTCGTTCGGGACGTCCTTCAGGCCGGGACAATCGGTCGGACGCCCCGAGGTCGACGAGGCGAGGTGCGGGTCGTGGAAGACGTGGTTTCTCCTACCGCAGGCCTCGCAGATCCAGGAGGTGATGGCTTAAACCTCTATCGCGTTCCGGTTGGCGGAAGGTTGTCGAGTTTTTCTCAAGAGTGGGCGTCGATTACGGACGACCCGTGGGTGAGAGGAGTGACTTCGGAAGGTCTAAAGATATCCTTCAAACGAAAGCCTCCATTAACTCGAAGTCCAAAGTGGACTCATCTTCCGTCAAATCCTCAGAAAAGAGACGCTCTGGTATCAGAGGTGCAGTCTCTTTTAATGAAGAACGCGGTAGAGGTCGTAGAAAACCAGGAATCGCTGGGATTCTACAGCCATCTGTTTCTGGTTCCGAAACCAGACGGCTCGTTCCGTCCAGTCATAGATTTGAGCTGGATAAACAAGCTGATCGTCTCTCCGAAGTTTTATATGGAGACGATTCGATCGGTCAGAGCGAGTATTCGGGTGAACGATTATGCAACGAGCATAGATCTCAAAGATGCGTACTTTCACGTCATGGTACATCCGACATTCCGAAAGTATCTACGCTTCGCAGTCCTAGGAGTGGTGTATCAGTTCCGGGCCATGTGCTTCGGATTGAATCTAGCACCCTGGGCTTTCACTCGGGTAATGAACTCGGTAATGATCTACTTCCGAGCTCATTCGTCTGCGGTAACGTCGGCCTACCTGGACGACATTCTTCAGAGGTACGGCAACGAGTTAACGCTTCAGAACGATGTTCAGAATCTTCTTCTATTGCTCCGACGTCTCGGTTTCATAGTAAACGAGGAGAAGTCGGATCTGGTGCCGTCCAAGTCATTCACTCATCTGGGAATGAGCTTCGAGACGCACAACAATCTCGTTCGTCTGCCGTTAACCAGAGCGAAATTAGTCAGTTGTTACGCTCGCTATTGTCTGAATGCAGACAAAGTCACGGCGAGAGAATTTATGAGACTGATAGGTCTGTGCGGAGCCGCCGCGGATCTCATTCCGATGGGACGGCTACGCACACGGCCTCTTCAAATTTTCCTGACTCAGAATTGGAGTGTGAAAATTCATTCGCTCGATGTAGACGTTCTCTTGTCAGATCAAGTGAAACAAGAGATTCAGACTTGGGCAAACATTCAGTGGTTAACTCAAGGAGTTCCGCTGCAGTTGCCGGATCCGAGTTTTACCATTATGACGGATGCCAGTCAAACAGGTTGGGGTGCATCATTAATCCCAACGGATTCGAGATGCCAGGGTCTTTGGGATCCGCAATTCCTGTGCAAGCACATAAACATCAAGGAAATGATGTCAATTTGGCTTGCGTTACGTCACTGGATGGACATTATTCACGATGCTCATGTCCAAATCCTATCCGACAATACGACAGTAGTGGCGTATATACGGAATCAGGGAGGCACTCATTCAGTTTCGTTGTTCAATCTAACGGAAAGAATCCTTCTGTTTGCGTTGGAACATCACGTTCTTCTTTCGGTCCGTCACATACCGGGTCGTCTGAATGTGCTAGCAGACTCCCTTTCACGAAAGGGTCGCTTGTTGCCGTCGGAGTGGACTCTCAACAAACAAGTATTCAATCAGATTTGCTACCAATGGGAACGGCCAATGATAGACTTATTTGCGACACATCTCAACAATCAGTTGCAGACGTATGTGTCTCCGTGTCTGGATCCAAGAGCATTTGCAGTAGACGCTCTGTCGATCCCTTGGGACGGAATGATAGGATATGCGTATCCTCCAGCGCCGTTAATTCAACAAGTATTGCTAAAGATAAAACAATCTCAATGCAAGATTCTGTTGGTAGCATCTCTGTCGCCACAGAGACCGTGGATAAATCTACTCAGGTGTCTGTTGTGGGACCTACCGCGGAAGCTTCCTCCACGAGAGGATCTTCTTTCGCAGGGGAAATCGCGCCAACTCCATCACAACCCGCAAGGTCTCAACCTTCACGTTTTTCCGTTGTGCGGTCCTTCTTGCATGGCAAGCACTTTACAGGACGAGCAGTGGACGCGATTTCTAACTGTAGGAGGACCTCCTCTTCGCTAAACTATGCGGCTAAGTGGAAGGTTTTCCGTCGTTGGTGTAGGGATCATTCTGTAGATATATTTGATCCCTCTATACCAGACATTGCAAACTTTCTAGTATACTTGTTTGACGAAATCAAACTGCAGCCTGTTACTATAAAGGGTTATAGATCTATGTTATCTGATACCTATGCACATCATGATAGTTTACAAATTGGATCTAATGTCTCTTTATCGAAATTGGTTAGAAACTTTTCGATAAATAGACCCAGAACTCTTAGGTTAATTCCTAAGTGGAATTTAGCTTGGGTTCTCCTTAAATTGAAGGAAAAGCCATTTGAACCTCTTGGGACAGTAGATTTCAAATTCTTATCTTATAAGACAGCTTTTCTCTTAGCTTTCTCTTCTGCCAGAAGAGTCAGTGAGCTTCATGCACTATCGGTGGATGATTCTCATTATCGTAGTGTTGGGAACACTATCACCTTCACTACTAATGTCGGTTTTTTAGCTAAGAATCAGGCTCCTAATAAATATCCGGAACCTATTGTTATTAAGGCTCTTCCGTCTTCAGACGGGCGTAGGCCTTTACTCTGTCCTGTTAGAGCACTACGTATCTATAAACAGAGATCTCAGTTCATCAGAAAGGGACGGAAACGTTTCTTTCTGTCTTTGATGCCTAATAGAAAGGACATTTCAGTCCATTCTATTGCTAGATGGATTCAGTTAACTATCCGTACTGCGTATGAAGATTTATCTTCTTCTCAGCAGTCTGTGCTTAAGATTTCTGCTCATGAAGTAAGAGCTCTTTCTACTTCCTGGGCTTATGCTAATAGTGTTGCTATTACAGATTTAATGAAGGCTGCTTATTGGTCTCAGCCTTCCACATTTACTAATTTTTATCTCAGAAATATTGAGTCCATTTCTGGAGACCTGCATTGTTTAGGTCCGTTATCTGTTGCTCAGAATGTCGTCCACTAAACAGTTGCAACTATAGTTATGCAGGCTTTCTGTTCCGGCAGTGACTCCGTCCGGCTGCCCTCTTCGCTCTGGGCTATTTGACCCAGGGCAAGGGGAAGGGGGGGGGGGGGGGGGGGGGGTGCGGGTGTTCCCTTAGGTCACCTGCTTTATAGTGAAAAGCAAGGGAATGCCTCCTCCAAGACAGTATTTCTGAGTCGCTTCCGGGATGGTTTTAAAGTGTAATATTAATGTTTAATTTCATTCATGTCTTATTTTTAAAGTGTAGCTCGGTGTGAAGCATTTGTATATGTCAAGTGTCAAACGGGCTTTAATATACAATACTCGGACACTTTTAAATGATTATAAAGAGTCTCAATTCTCTGGACTACTTTATTTATTGGCTTGTTTTAAAAATAATTAGTATAAGGGTTATACTGGATGTTAATAGAGAACATGAATGTTATTGTGCTCAATTATTAAGGGTAGTGTATCTTTCTAATTTAATATTAAATAAGAAAGATACATGTAAAGCCTAATACTCCTTTTCTCCTTAAGGGGTTACCTCTTTATTATATAATTGAGCTTATTGGATTTTCCTCTATGTCCTAGGCCCTCCAGCCTGTTTACTATTCAGCTAAGTCTGGGTCATTGGTACAGTATAAAAATGTTAAAAAATTTATAGTAATTTATATATTTTTTATACTTACCAATGACCCAGACGGGGATGGCCCTCCCTGAGTTGGGAACTCTTGCCTCCCCGCTGAGTACATAGCGCTGACCAGGCACTGCCAGTAAGAATGATATTTGGCGCCAATTTCGGGACGACTGCGTCACTGCGCATGCGCAGTAGAGTCGTACTATGGAGGTCCTTTAGGACATGATTTCTTTTTGTTTTGGATGCAAATTTTGGGGATTGGGGGGCAAAATTTGTGTTTGGCCCTGGTTTTTGTGGAGTTAGCACCAGCTAAGTCTGGGTCATTGGTAAGTATAAAAAATATATAAATTACTATAAATTTTTTAACTTTCGTTGACATACGTTAACTGTGAGGGCCACACACATTAACTGTGAGGTCATATTAACCCACCCCTCAGCTCTTTAGTACAGTGTACACCTCATATTATTTTTTATTAAAAACATAGCATACAGGGAACAGAAATTAACATCTTCCTAATTATCACTATTCTTGTCTTATTTCATAATTCTTTCATAAACATTGAACATTATCCTTTTCATCAAACACAACACACAGACAAGTTAAGCTACAGTGTCATTGACACTTTCATTTAGCCGGCCTTACAGTTTACCTTTATTCTAATTGGACATCATTCAGGCTGAAAAACACCTTAAACTTTTTTAATGGTACAGGGGGCCCACTTAACTGGATATCTTGTAATTAAATAACCTTCTTAAATTTAATATAACTTACAAACACAAAACCATTTTATCATACCATGTGTACAAGCTTGGTAAATTGTATATGGGTTGGAGAGTAAACTCATTTTAATTGAATAAAAAACTTGTGTTGAGAAATTACCCTGATAATCACTGAATTCCCCTTGTCCATAGACCTATTTGGTCTCCTCACCCCATCAATACAGGCATTTAATCTATCATATCATGTTTGACAGAGCTCTTCATATGTTTATGGCCATATTAGGTAAAGGGTTAACCAAATTTCCCTCCTGTAAACTTAATTCATATTTGACCAATAATTTCAAGAGTTGCATTTTGATGAATTTTTTTTATGAAATCCAGTCATGGCTGCTACATAGCAGCCATGCCTAGATTTGATGTAAAAAAAATTTTTTAAATACTCAGTGGGCTAAGAGTTAAATATTTCCTTGTATAACTATATGGATGGTATCTAGCATTTTAAATCATACCAATGATGATCCCATAGTGTGCTTGAGAATATGTATTCCATGTGTGGCTGAACTGCAAGTGAAAATGCATAATTTCTTGTATCAATGAATGAGATAATCATATGTATGGTCAGATGCTGCACATTTTAGTCCCAATGTATTTCCTACATAACATTTAAAAATGGGTCAAAATTGTTTAAAAATAGGTATTTAATAAGAAGTGAAACACCATAGACCAATATTTTTTTATTGATGTTCAACAGTTGTATTAAATTATCAAAGGCAGCTTTAAGGATAATTTGATGTTAAATGTCATGCTGCCATAAAATTGATTTTCTTTTGTATGGTCGTCGTGGAAAGGTCAAAATACTTCCATAGGCAATATTCCATGCATGCATTTACTGTGAATTTCTGACATAAAACAATGGAAACACCATCAAATTTTCAATGAAAGAAGCACTGGGTATGACCTGGTGCTTTCATTGAATATTTTTTGAAAACTAATGACTATTGATTGAGAAAGTGCCTGTGTGCAACATTGCCCACACATGGTTTTTTCCACGACAATTGTACTGTATATCTTCTGTTTGGGAGATGTCAGGTTTTAATACTTTTAACATTTTCTCAATAATTTATAGCTGAGGGTTTTATAAAAGTGTATATTGGTAGTAACTGTTATCACTGCTCTTTTGTGGAAGTAATCTGATGAACACAGATTAAGTTGTAATGATACATGGTAATACTTTTACCACAACAGTACTATCATTACAAAAGTAGTCTCGTTCTCAATCAGATCATAATCTGGTTGGGAGAAACTTACAGCAGTGGGTCATGATTTTCTGAGATTCGTTGTTCTTGCATTTTCTTTTTGATGGGTGAGATTCAGTGGTGTTGTTGGGAGGAAACCAGACATGGAAATTCAACTGGGTTAAAAAGTCTGGTCAAAATTCTCTGTGTTCCTTTGTAGGGGTATTAACTGGCTGAGTGCTTTACACTGTGTTGCTTACCTCATTTACCCTGCAGTTTAAACACAAAATTGTTTAACCCTTTACCCAACGTAACAGCCAAAATCGGAAAGTGCTAATCACAAAAATCCCCACTTTTTATTATTTTTTTCATTTTTTGTCGCAAAAACGTAGGTTAATGACCCCTCTTTGGAATGAGTTTATTGAGCTCGTTCCAACGAGGGGTCATAACCTATGATTTGAGACAAAAAATGAAAAAAATTAGTTATTCAAGAATTTTGTTTGCAAGTGTCATCTGCTTTTCATGTTAGGTAAAGGGTTGAACAAAATTGTTTTATTATTATTTATTGGAGGGTACCAAAGAGCACTTTCCAATAACTTGTAACAAACCAAATGTTTATTCAGCAAATCTTATTAAACTGGGGCTCCTTTTGCCTATAGCATGGTACCCTTCAAAAAAATACTCTTCATTACAAATCATCTTTGAAAAATGATTTAGAACTCTACCAGTTAATAAGAAAGCAATAAAAAAGAGTATTAGTTAACAGGTCTTTTCAGTAAATGGGCAGTCCATGATGACAGATGTACAGTGATGCTGAGTACATAGTTATAATATCCATTCAAAGTGCGATAAACAATACAGGTCAACAAAAATGTTTATCAGTCAATGGGTAGAAACTAATTAAAGGTGCCAGCTTTACAGGAAATTAAATGCTGCAACCATTTCAACACAGTCAAAAGAAAATTTGTATCAACAGTTGAACTTTTCTGTTTTTGGACTGAAACAAAAACTGGATGCACGCAGAGGTAAACATACAGAGAAGTTAAACACAGTAGACTTCTCAGCTACTTTTTAAGGGTGTGAAAGAAAGAAGAAAAATATTGCGAAAATTCCACATAAGCAACTAGATGGTTGGATACTAAGTAACATCAGATATAAAATAAATAGACATCATTCTGTTAATTTATTATTCCCGCCAAAATGAAAAATATTGCAAAAATTCCACATAAACAACTAGATGGTTGGAAACTAAGTAACATCAGATATAAATAAATAGACATCATTCTGTTAATTTATTATCCCCACCAAAACGAAGTTTGTGGGGGATATAGAAATGGGTTCCGGCCATCTGGCCGTCTGCAACAACTCATCTCCTGAGTTCCAATGTCTTCTATGGCAACATTGGAACTCAGGGGACAAACTTTGGACCTTCATATCTCAGACAGTGTGGATGTTGGATTTTAAAGATCTTTAGTATGCTGATAGACCACCATGGGGGAAAGGATATTCACAAGAAACAGGTTTTGTCCATTATTTCTTCTACAGTTATGGGCCTTTTCCCACTTTTTCAACTTGAGAAAATTTCAATTTTTATGGTTTCTGCACCTTGTTTTTGTGGAAGATCAATTTTAAGAATTTATTATGAGCACTGAATTTGAAGTTCCTTCAAATTGCCTTACTGAAAGCTTATCTACAAAACATTCCCTTTCTGATGAATGTGTCCTCAATGATCTATATCAATATAAAGAATATGCGTGGAAAAAAAAACGAAAAAAAATCCTGATAGGCATGATCAAAGTATGGTGTACGTGATATATTCTTTTGCCTAAAAGGCCAGAGTACCATGATTAGACCCATTAAAACAATTTAAAAATTTCTTTCTTTTTCTCAGGACGTTTTTTCTCGATTTTATCATGAGAAAGGTTTTTAATCCACAAAACAGTTCAAAATGGTTCAGAAAAGAGTTTGAATTATTTTTTATCTTTAATATTATTAAAGGAATTGCTGAAACTCATTTGTGCCTTGCAAAGGTGCATTTGTCACAGTATTTCAATGGAAGAGCCACAGATAACTGCCAAGAAGCATTAGCTTATCTAACAAGGTTTGTATTCTTTTATACTTGTATATCGACAGGGAAGCATTAATTGTATAGACTTCATGTAGTCATTGAATTGGCTGGTGATTGCATCAGCTGTTCTACAAAGCTACTACTTGACCATTACATAAAACAAGTAATTTAGAAAGTGATCTTCAAAATCACTGAACCACTAAACCAAATAGGACATAAGGCCTCACAAAGTAGATTTTCCGTTTCTCAGGCTATTTTTTGTAAACTTGGTGGGGGGCGGGGGGGGGGGGGGGGGGAGGGGTATTTTATTTTTTATTTTTGTAATTATTTCTTTGCCATCAGAAGTTCATGTTCTTAGTTTGTTTTATGTTTTAGGCCTCATAATCTACAGAATAGCATGGGTGGTGGTGTATTTCGTCCCTTGAGTGCAAGAAGGCTTTTGCAATACTAAAGCACTGCAAACCCTCATTGAACTCAATGGACAAATGTATCAATTTTATTAACTTGGGTAAAATATCAGACATGAACCACTTAATTATTATTTTTTTAAGTTTGCATTAGTTATAAAAAGAAAGCATGCAGTGCCCAAAAGGACCATGCAGGAGGACCTGAGAAGCAGATTTTTAGCTCAACTTTGGCGAAGCCAAATTTGAGCTTATGCCATGGCCCATCGTCCGTCTGTCCGTCAACAATTGGATACGGCTTGGGCTAGAGGCCGTATTTATGAACCGATCTTTACAAAACTTCTTGGGTACCTTTGTTATGACCGTGGGACGAGAACGAGTGTTTTGGGGTTTGGTCCGAAATTCAAGATGGCTGCCAGCCGCCATTTTGTACCGACGATGCAGAAATCTGTTTTTTGTACAGAACTTCCATATGAAAGCTGTGATTTGAATAATTTTTTGTATGAATGTTTACTACCATGGGATACATCACATATAATACGGGTTTTTTTCTCGTGCGTAAATTATGCAAATTAGACTAACTTTGATGTTTTTTGGTGTTACTTTCAGCACTGTAAGTGCAAATGCCTATACGGCTCGGGCTAGACGCCGTATTTATGAACCGATCTTTACGAAACTCCTTGGGTGCCTTTGTTATCACCGTGGGACGAGAACGAGTATTTTTGTGTCCGGTCCAAAATTCAAGATGGCCAATGGCAGCCATTTTGTACAAAATTTGGTGCAGTCAGATTTTTGCACAGAACTTCCATATGAAAGCGCTGATTTGAATAATTTTTTGTGTGAATGTTTAGTACCATGGGATACATCACATATAATACAGGTTTTTTTCTCGTGCAGAAATTATGCAAATTAGATGAACTGTGATTTTTTCAGTGCTACTTACACACAGTAAGTACACATGTCAATACGGCTTGGGATAGAGTCTGTATTTATGAACCGATCTTCACGAAATGTCTTGGGTACCTTTGTTATCACCTTGGGACGAGAACAAGTGCTTCTGGGTGCGGTCCAAAATTCAAGATGGCTGCCAGTGGCCATTTTGTACCGAAATTAGGTATAATCAGTTTTTTGTACACAACTTCTATATGGCTCAGGCTAGAGGCCGTATTTATGAACCGATCTTTACGAAACTTCTTGGGTACCTTTGTTATCACCGTGGGATGAGAACGAGTGTTTTTGGGTGTGGTCCGAAATTCAAGATGGCCACCAGCAGCCATTTTGTACCAAAATTAGTGCAATCAGTCTTTTGTACAGAACTTCTGTATGAAAGTTCTGATTCGAATAAATTTTTGTATGAATGTTTAGTAACCTGGAATATATTACATATAGTACAGGTTTTTTTCTCGTGCAGAAATTATGCAAATTAGATGAACTTTGATTTATTCAGTGCTACTTATACACTGTAAGTGCACATGTCAATATGACTCGGGCAAGAGGCTGTATTTATGAACCGATCTTCACAAAACTTCTTGGGTACCTTTGTTATCACCTTGGGACGAGAACAAGTGTTTCTGGGTGCGGTCCAGAATTCAAGATGGCTGCCAGTGGCCATTTTGTACCGAAATTAGGTCCAATCAGTTTTTTGTCACAACTTCTACACAGCTCATATTTGTGAACTGATCTTCACGAAACTTCTTGGGTACCTTTGTTTTCACCTTGGGACAGGAATGAGTGTGTTTTGGGGTGCCTTTGTTATCACTGTGCTATGAGAACAAATATTTTGGGGTTCAGTCAGACCTACTCTTGGAACCAAAGATTTCTTTTCTAGTTTAGCATCTGACTGTCACCCACCTTTACAATACTTTACCTATACATTTGTTACAGGCAACGGTCAGTATTTATGTACAGACCGTTACAATACTTTATATGTACCTTTGTTATCAGGTCATTACCTAGATGTTTGTCATTGCTGTGTCACATACTATACATGTACATGTTTTTGTCTTGACAAGTTGAGCTACAGTGTCATTGACACTTTCATTAACTTTTTTTTAGGCCAAAACTATCTTAAAATTCATCTTATTCAGAATATTTCTTTTATTCCCCGCCAAAATGAAGCTTGCAGGGGATATAGAAATGGGGTCCATTCGTTCGATCATCCTTTTTTTTTTATCCATCCATTGTTTTACAACTTTGGATCTTCATATCTCAATCAGTCGATGTGGAATTTAAATGATCTTTGGTATGTTGATAGACCACCAAAGGAAAAGGATATTCACAAGGAACAGGTTTTGTCCATTTTTCTTTCTTGCGTTATGGGCCTTTTCCCACTTTTTTCAACTTAGAAACCCTTGGCAGAGGATAGCGGTGGCGTTGCACCTTGTTTAAATTGGCACATTTTTTAATGTACTGCATTACTGCATGCTCTAATAATGCCTTTTTGTTTCAACCTTTTGTAGAGCAGACCCAGAATTTAAACTTGTTTTCAGTTATATGTATATAACATGGCTTTGTCACAGTCAGTCCTCCTTCCTCAATCTTTAAGAAACAGTGTTTCCCAGAACTTTTTAGTCCCCTACCGGCATCACCGGAGGGGACTATAGGTTTTCACTCTGTCCATCCGTCAGTCTGTCAGTATGTCAGTCTGTCAGACTGTCAGTCACACTTTAGTTTTCCGGACTTTTTTTGGAAATGCTTCAACCGAATGATTTCATTTTTGGTAACCTACTATAGAACGATGACTTACAGATCAAGTTTGAGTTTCATGCTGATTGCATTATTCTTGCTTGAGTTATGGCCCTTAGAAATATGGAAAAGCTCCAAAATATCAGTATTTTTATACTGTACTAATGACCCAGACATAGCTGGTGTTAACTCTTAAAAATCTAGGGCCAAACACAAATTTTGCCCCCCAATCCCCCAAATTTGCATCTAAAACCAAAAGAAATCATGTCCTGAAGGACCTCCATACTTTGCCCTTACTGCGCATGCGCAGTGTCAAGGACGTTCTGAAATTGGCGCCAATTATCATTCTTTGTTTGGCCCTTCATCAGTTAACATCTCACTGATCTTTGTGCTTGTAAATCTCAGTTTAAATGATGCCAGACACATAAAATTGGAGAAATGGGGATTCTAAGGAGGATATAGAAGGAGGAGAGGAAAAAGGAGTGACAGAAAATATTCAGGGCTGTAACTTAAAATTTTGTAATGAAATTATGTTAAGTTGCCTATTTTCGAGGCATGGACCTGTTGTTGTCATTCTTGCTATGAAGTTGCACTGCTTATTCAGTGTTCCCTCTCCCCTTATCCTGTAAGTCCCCCCTTGCTATTCTCCCATGCTTTTGGCATATTTTTGAGTAAGATTACTACTAAAATTTCTTGGGAGAATTAGCTTGGTTACAGAATGAATTCTGTTATTTTCCCCATGTTTACGTTCCCACCCATGGGTGTTTAGACGTTGTGTTCTTCATCTACCATCTGATGTTCTGCAGATTCTTCCCTGGAAGTCTCTGTTTTGCATCAGATAGTGTGTATTGTTGATAACTGATTTCGGGCCAGTATTGTCAGTGCCTGGAGTCATGTTTTCTGGTGTTTATACACTTCTTGTTTACATTGGCAACAGTCTCTTTTGAGGGGGGCTTTTTGCCTTTGGAGTAGTTTATCTCATTACAAGATACATTATTATTATCCGTAAGTGTTGCATTAATTATTTAAAATAATTTTAAAATTTTTGACCACACTTAGCCTTGGGATCAATTGGGGCTCAACGTTACTTTTCAGAAACTTGGGCTTCGCTGAAAAAATATTTTTCAAAAATTATTTTGGATTTCAATTGTTTTTTCAATGTTAATGGATCATGTTATTGTGTATCTTTGTTTTTAGGGGTTTGTGCGAGTACTAGGACTTGTTGTCTTTTCACAATGAAAAGATATTGTTCAAATTGTAATAGGAAGAAATCTTCCTCTGACTTTCATGATCATTGTATTAATTGTAGTCAGTGTACGCGCACTAACTCCTGTTCAGTATGTGAATATTGGGATGACAAACATTGGAAACGTGTGTCACGGTATGTTGTTAGTGGAGAAAGGGCTATACCGGTCCTTTCTCCGCAGGGTCACTGTATCTATCAGTTTCTATTTCAGAGGAACAAGAACAGGGTGATGTTTCCATGTTATCTTCCAAAAGTGCGCTTCCGTCGTCACAATTGAATGCAGAGCTAGTGGCAAAAGTGCTCATGGAGATACGACAGTTGCCTAAGAGGTCCCTAGTAGGATCGACGGCGCTGTCGTCCGCTAGCTCGCCCGGTGTAGCGTCCATTCACCGAATGGTTCGGCAGCCGGGTTCGTCCGTTGCGGTCCAGGAGGAAATGTTGGGTGATGCGAGCACTATAAACATACAAGGTGCACACCCAGTGACAGCGGATAATAGGAGAGATCGGAGGAAGCCTTTTAGTCCGGTTCCTAGCTCGTCCAGGTCCAGCCGGGCCGCGAGCGAGAGAGGCCCCTCTCTCGTACAACAACATCTGGGACCAGATGTTGTGGTACAAAATGTGTCGCAAGCGGAGCACACGTCCGTCGCTTGGGACGCTCCGTTGTATAGGCAGTCCGCTGAGACTGCTCAGGCTTCCTCATCCTCTCACCAGCACACACGACCGCACCTTGGCTACGTGACCGCGGATATTCTACCAGCTTCGCCGATCAGGGATTCATCGGCGACCAGGTCACGCCATCCGGTAGCCAGGGACACGAGGCCGGTAGACTCCGGACGTTCGCATAGGAAGAGTATGCGGGAGTCCGTTGATGCGGAGCTTCCCGCGGCTAAGCAGCGAAAGACCGCTACTCCGCAGGCCTCGATGACGGACGTGCTAGCTCAGATAGCACAAATTATCACAGCATCCCAGCAATCGACAGAATCGGTGTCAGATCGGGAATTATCCGACGGCGCTGGGTCGGTACGCTCCGCCAAAGCATCGGGTGCGAACGACCAGGAGCATCATGAGGTCCGACCGGATGGCGAAAGGGATACGGATGACTTGGAGCTATCCCTTTCGGAACAACATAAAGCTGCCGTGGATTTCATCTGGCACTTCCTTCCTCAAGTTGTTCCATCGGGCCAGACTGCTGCGGTACCGGATAAGAGACTGATAGCGTCATTGGACACTGAATTCTTCGAGCAGTTCAGAGACATCGTCCCTGAGTTTCTGTCTCAGTCCAATAATGTCACAAGAACATTTGAATTATTGAACGACGCTATCTTCAAGCTTGCTTCCAAAACAGGCAAAGCTGGTTTCTTGTCCGCCAATGCTCTTAACCTGCCTTTCATTAATGCAAGGAATAAATTTGATACGGCAGGACAGGGTATTCCGAGAGTTCCTCTGCGTCTTGACGACGAGGCGGAAGACTTAGAATTGTCATTACCGTCGTCTACGTCCATTCCAACCGCGGTGTTGGATACTACAATTACATCTAACAGGGCCAGTTTAGACGCTTTATCTTACGCAGACCACCTTACAAAGGCGTTATCACTGCGTCTTCAAGGGAAAGAATTCCAGGATATACAATCCTCTTTAAGACTTCTTTCAAGGGCAGTGGCTTATTCCACGTATAACTCCGCCCTTTCAGTGGCAAACCTGGAGTTGGTTAGACGTGACGCAGCCCTAGCTACATCCACACGCGTGGATAGTAAGGTGAAGAACTCTCTCAGAGTCGCTTCGGTCTCTGGAGAACTTCTCTTCGACGGCAAGCTTTCTGCAATCTACGATAAAATTACTAAGAAAGCTTCGGATTCTCTGCTGTTTAAATCCGCTTCCAAAAAGTCGGATACGGCAGATAAGAGTAAGACAGGCACTTCTGGGACTAATGCGCCCAAGAGAGGTTCCTATAGAGGTTCCGGTGCATCCTCTTGGTCTTATTCAAGAGACCGTCAAGGCAGCGCAGCGACTCACGTGCGGGACGTCCTTCGGGCCGGGACAACCGGTCGGACGCCCCGAGGTCGACGGGACGAGGTGCGGGTCGTGGAGGACGTGGTTTCTCCTCCCGCAGGCCTCGCAGGTCCAGGAGGTGATGGTTTCAACCTCTATCGTGTTCCGGTTGGCGGAAGGTTGTCGAGTTTTTCAGAAGACCCAGAATTTAAACTTGTTTTCAGTTATATGTATATAACATGGCTTTGTCACAGTCAGTCCTCCTTCCTCAATCTTTAAGAAACAGTGTTTCCCAGAACTTTTTAGTCCCCTACCGGCATCACCGGAGGGGACTATAGGTTTTCACTCTGTCCATCCGTCAGTCTGTCAGTCTGTCAGTATGTCAGTCTGTCAGACTGTCAGTCACACTTTAGTTTTCCGGACTTTTTTTGGAAATGCTTCAACCGAATGATTTCATTTTTGGTAACCTACTATAGAACGACGACTTACAGATCAAGTTTGAGTTTCATGCTGATTGCATTATTCTTGCTTGAGTTATGGCCCTTAGAAATATGGAAAAGCTCCAAAATATCAGTATTTTTATACTATACCAATGACCCAGACATAGCTGGTGTTAACTCTTAAAAATCTAGGGCCAAACACAAATTTTGCCCCTCAATCCCCAAAATTTGCATCTAAAACCAAAAGAAATCATGTCCTGAAGGACCTCCATACTTTGCCCTTACTGCGCATGCGCAGTGTCAAGGACATTCCGAAATTGGCGCCAATTATCATTCTTTGTTTGGCCCTTCATCAGTTGTGTATGGAGACGATTCGATCGGTCAGAGCGAGTATTCGGGTGAACGATTATGCTACAATCATAGATCTCAAAGATGCGTACTTTCATGTCATTGTAAATCCGACATTCAGAAAGTATCTACGCTTCGCAGTCCTAGGAGTGGTGTGTCAATTCCGGGCGATGTGCTTCGGATTGAACCTAGCACCCTGGGCTTTCACTCGGGTAATGAACTCGGTAATGATGTATTTCCGAGCTCATTCATCTGCAGTAACGTCGGCCTACCTGGACGACATTCTTCAGAGGTACGGCAACGAGTTAACGCTTCTGAACGATGTTCAGAATCTGCTTCTATTGCTCCGACGTCTCGGTTTTGTTATAAACGAGGAGAAGTCGGATCTGGTGCCGTCCAAGTCATTCACTCATCTGGGAATGAGCTTCGAGACGCACAACAATCTCGTTCGTCTGCCGTGAACCAGAGCGAAATTAATCAGTTGTTACGTTCGCTATTGTCTTCATGCAGACAAAGTCACAGCGAGGGAGTTCATGAGACTGATAGGTCTGTGCGGAGCCGCTGCGGATCTCATTCCGATGGGGCGGTTACGCACTCGTCCTCTCCAAATTTTCTTGACTCAGAATTGGAGTGTGAAGATTCATTCGCTCGACATAGACGTTCTCTTGTCAGATCAGGCGAAACGAGATTCAGACTTGGGCAAACATTCAGTGGTTAACTCAGGGAGTTCCACTGCAGTTGCCGGATCCGAGTTTTACGATTATGACGGATGCCAGTCAAACAGGTTGGGATGCATCATTGATCCCAACGGATTCGAGATGCCAGGGTCTTTGGGATCCACAGTTCCTAAGCAAGCACATAAACATCAAGGAAATGATGTCAATTTGGCTTGCGTTACGTCATTGGATGGACATTATTCAGAAAGCTCATGTCCAAATCCTGTCCGACAATACGACAGTAGTGGCGTATATCCGGAACCAGGGAGGCACTCATTCCGTTCCGTTACTCAATTTAACGGAAAGAATCCTTCTGTTTGCTCTAGAACATCAAGTTCTACTTTCGGTCCGTCATATACCGGGTCGTCTGAATGTACTAGCAGACTCCCTTTCACGAAAGGGTCGCTTGTTGCCGTCGGAGTGGACTCTCAACAAACAAGTATTCAATCAGATTTGCTACCAATGGGAACGGCCAAAGATAGACTTATTTGCGACACATCTCAACAATCAGTTGCAGACGTATGTGTCACCATGTCCGGATCCAAGAGCATTTGCAGTAGACGCTCTATCGATCTCATGGGACAGAATGATAGGATATGCGTATCCTCCAGCGCCGTTGATTCAGCAAGTATTGCTAAAAATAAAACAATCTCAATGCAAGATTCTGTTGGTAGCATCTCTGTCTCCACAGAGACCATGGATAAATCTACTCAGGTGTCTGCTGTGGGACCTACCGCGAAAGCTTCCTCCATGGGAGGATCTTCTTTCGCAGGGGAAACCGCATCAACTTCATCACAACCCGCAAGGTCTCAACCTTCACGTTTTTCCATTGTGCGGTCCTTCTTGCATGGCAAGCATTTTACAGGACGAGCAGTGGACACGATTTCTAACTGTAGGAGGACCTCCTCATCGCTAAACTATGCGGCTAAGTGGAAGGTTTTTCGTCGTTGGTGTAGGGATCATTCTGTTGATATTTTTGATCCCTCCATACCAGACATTGCAAACTTTCTAGTATACTTGTTTGACGAGATCAAACTGCAGCCTGGTACTATTAAGGGTTATAGGTCTATGTTATCTGATACCTATGCACACCACGATAGTTTACAAATTGGATCTAATGTCTCTTTATCTAAGTTAGTTAGAAACTTCTCGATAAATAGACCCAGAACTCTTAGATTAATTCCAAAGTGGAATTTAGCTTGGGTTCTTCTTAAACTGAAGGAAAAGCCATTTGAGTCTCTTGGGACAGTAGATTTCAAATTCATGTCTTATTAGACAGCTTTTCTCTTAGCTTTCTCTTCTGCTAGAAGAGTCAGTGAGCTTCATGCACTATCGGTCGACGATTCTCACTATCGTAGTGTCGGGAACACTATCACCTTCACTACTAAAGTTGGATTTTTAGCTAAGAATCAGGCTCCTAATAAATATCCGGGACCTATTCTTATTAAGGCTCTGCCGTCTTCAGACAGGTGTAGGCCTTCACTCTGTCCTGTTAGAGCTTTACGTATTTATAAACAGAGATCTCAGTTTATCAGAAAGGGACGAAAACGTTTCTTTCTGTCTCTGATGCCTAATAGAAAGGACATTTCGGTCCATTCTATTGCTAGATGGATTCAATTAACTATCCGTACTGCTTATGAAAATTTATCTTCTTCTCAGCAGTCTGTGCTTAAGATTTCGGCTCATGAAGTAAGAGCTCTTTCTACATATTGGGCTTACGCAAATAGTGTTGCTATTACAGATTTAATGAAGGCTGGTCTCAGCCATCCACATTCACAAATTTTTATCTCAGAAATATTGAGTCCATTTCTGGAGACCTGCATTGTTTAGGTCCGTTATCTGTTGCTCAGAATGTCGTCCACTAAACAGTTGAAACTATAGTTATGCAGGCTTTCTGTTCCGGCAGTGACTCTGTCCTGCTGCCCTCTTCGCTCTGGGCTATTTGACCCAGGGCAAGGGGAAGGGGGGGGGGGAGGGTGTTCCCTTAGGTCACCTGCTTTATAGTGAAAAGCAAGGGAATGCCTCCTCCGGAGTCAGTAATTCTGAGTCGTTTCCGGGATGGTTTTAAAGTGTAATATTAATGTTAAAAATTCATTCATGTCATATTTTTAAAGTGTAGCTCGGTGTGAAGCATTTGTATATGTCATGTGTCAAACGGGCGTTAATATACAATCCTCGGACACTTTTAAAGAATATAAAGAGTCTCAATTCTCTGGACTAACTTTATTTATTGGCTTACTTTAAAAATAATTAGTATAAAGGGTTATACTGGATGTTAATAGAGAACATGAATGTTATTGTGCTCAATTATGAAGGGTATTGTATCTTTCTAATTTATCATAAAATAAGAAAGATACATGTAAAGCCTAATACCCCTTTTCTCCTTGAGGGGTTGACTCTATGTTATATAGTTGAGCTTATTGGATTTTCCTCTATGTCCTAGGCCCTCCAGCCTTTTTACTATTCAGCTATGTCTGGGTCATTGGTACAGTATAAAAATGTTAAAAAATTTATAGTAATTTATATATTTTTTATACTTACCAATGACCCAGACGGGGATGGCCCTCCCAGGAGTTGGGAACTCATACCTCCCCGCTGAGTACATAGCGCTGACCAGGCACTGCTTGTAAGAATGATAATTGGCGCCAATTTCGGAACGTCCTTGACACTGCGCATGCGCAGTAAGGGCAAAGTATGGAGGTCCTTCAGGACATGATTTCTTTTGGTTTTAGATGCAAATTTTGGGGATTGGGGGGCAAAATTTGTGTTTGACCCTAGAGTTTTAAGAGTTAACACCAGCTATGTCTGGGTCATTGGTAAGTATAAAAAATATATAAATTACTATAAATTTTTTAACTTTCCGGACCTTTTTTGGAAACGCTTTAACGGAATGATTTCATTTTTGGTAACCTACTATAGAACGATGACTTACAGATCAAGTTTGAGTTTCATGCTGATTGAATTATTCTTGTTTGAGTTATGGCCCTTGGAAATATGGAAAAGTGGCAAAATATCAGTATTTTTATACTGTACCAATGACCCAGACATAGCTGGTGCTAATTCTCAAAATCTAGGGCCAAACACAAATTTTGCCCCCCAATCCCCAAAATTTGCATCTAAAACCGAAAAAATCATGTCCTAAATGGTCCTCCATACTTTTCCTCAACTGCGCATGCACAGTGTCAAGGAGATCTCGAAATTGGTGCCAATTATCATTCTTTGTTTGGCCCTTCATCAGTTCACATCTGACTGATATTTGTGCTTGTAAATCTCAGTTTAAATGATGCCAGACACATAAATATTAGAGAAATGGTGGATCTAAAGAGGAATTAGAAGGAGGAGAGGAAAAATGAGTGGCAGGAAATAATCAAGGCTGTAACTTAAAATTTTTTTATGAAATTATGTTATGTTGCCTAATTTCAAGGCATGGGCCTGTTGTTGTCATTCTTGCTATAAAGTTACACTGCTTGTTCAGTGTTTCCTCTCTCCCTTTCCTTCAAGTCCCCCCTTGCTATTCTCCCATGCTTTTGGCATATTTTTTGTAATATTATTACTAAAATTTCTTGGGAGTTTTAGCTGGGTAACAGAATGAATTCTGTTCTTTTCCCCATGTTTACGTCCTCACCCATGGGTGTTTAGGCATTGTGTTCTGCATCTACCATCTGATGTTCTGCAGTTTCTTCCCTGGAAGTCTCTGTTTTGCATCAGATAGTGTTGTTATTGGTAACTGATTTCGGGCCATGTTTATCAGTGCCTGGAGTCATGTTTCTGGTGTTTATACACTTCTTGTTCACATTGACAATGGTTTCTGTTGAGAGGGATTTCTTGTCTTTGTATTAGCTTAATCATAACAAGGTACATTATTATTATACGTAAGTGTTGCATTAATTTTTTTTAAATATTTTAAAAAAATTTTGTCCACACTTAGGCTTTTTTGGGATCCATTGGGGCTCAACATTACTTTCAGAAACTTGGGCTTTTCTGAAAAAATATTTTTTCAAAAAATTTTTTTGATTTCAATTATTTTTTCAAGTTTAAAGGATCATGTTATTATGTATCTTTGTTTTCAGGAGTTGGTGTGAGTACTAGGACTTTTTGTGTTCTTTTCACAATGAAAGGATATTGTTCAAATTGTAATAAGAGGAAATCTTCCTCTGACTTTCATAATCATTGTATTAATTGTAGTCAGTGTACTCGCACTAACTCCTGTTCAGTATGTGTCAATTGGGATGACAAACATTGGAAACATGTGTCATGGTATATTGTTAGCGGGGAAAAGGCCATGCCGGTCCTTTCTCCGCAGGGTCACTCTAGTTTATCAATCTCTATTTCAGAGGAACAAGAACAGGGTGATGTTTCCGTGATGTCTTCCAAAAGTGTGCCTCTGTCGTCACAGTTAAATGAAGAGCTAGTGGCAAAAGTACTCATGGAAATACGTCAATTGCCTAAGAGGTCCCTAGTAGGATCGACGGCATTGGCGTCCGCTAGCTCGCCCGGTGTAGCGACCATTCATCGAATGGCTCGGCAGCCGGGTTCGTCCGTTGTGGTCCAGGAAGGAGATTTGGGTGATGCGAGCACTATAATAAGACAAAGTGCACACCCAGTGACGACGGATCAGAGGAGAGAATGGAGGAAGCCTATTAGTCCAGTTCCTAACTCGTCCAGGTCCATCCGGGCTGCGAGCGAGAGAGGTCCCTCTCTCGTACAACAACATCTGGGACCAGATGTTGTGGTACAAAACGTTTCGCATTCGAAGCATACGTTCGCCGCTCGGGACGCTCTGTTATATAGACAGTCCGGAGAGACTGTCGATAAGGCTTCCTCATCCTCACGGCAGCGCACACGACCACACCTTGGCTACGTGACCACGGATATCCAGCCAGCTTTGCTGATCAGGGATTCCACGGCGACCAGGTCACGCCATCCGGTAGCCAGGGACACGAGGCCTGTAGACTCCGGACGTTCGCATAAAAGAAGTATGCAGGAGTCAACATATACAGAGCTTCCAGCGGCAAAGCAACGTAAGACCGCTACTCCACAGGCCTCAGTGACGGACGTGCTATCCCAAATAGCACAACTCATCGCAGCAAACAACAGAATCTCTGTCAGATCAGGAATTATCCGTCGACGCTGGGTCGGTACGCTCCGCTGAAGCATCAGGTACTGACGATCGAGAACTTCATAGGGTCCGACAGGATGGCGAAAGGGATTCGGAGGATTTGGAACAACATAAAGCTGCCGTAGATTTTATCCGGCATTATCTTCCAGAGGTTGTTCCATCGGACCAGAATGCTGCGATGCCGGATAAGAGACTGATAGCGTCATTGGACACAGAATTTTTTGATCGGTTCAGGGACATCGTCCCTGAGTTTCCGACACAGTCCAATAATGTCACAAGAACATTCGAATTATTGAATGACACTATATATAAGCTTGCTACCAAAACGGGCAAGTCTGGTTTCTTGTCTGCAAATGCTCTAAATCTGCCTTTCATCAATTCAAGGAATAAATTCGAAACGGCAGTGCAGGGCATACCGAGAGTTCCTCTGCATCTAGACAACCAGGCTGAAGACTTGGAATTGTCTATACCGTCGTCTATGTCAATTCCAACCACGACGTTGGAAACGACAATTATGTCTAACAGAGTTAACTTAGACGCTTTATCATACGCAGATCACCTTACTAAGGCGTTATCATTACGTCTTCAAGGGAAAGAATTCCAGGATATACAATCCTCATTAAGACTTCTTTCAAGTGCAGTAGCTTATTCCACGTATAACTGCGCCCTTTCAGTGGCAAACCTGGAGTTGGTTAGACGTGACGCAGCCCTAGCTACATCCATGCACGTGGATGGTAAGGTGAAAAACTCTCTCAGAGTCGCTTCGGTCTCCGGAGAGCTTCTCTTCGACGGCAAGCTTTCAGCAATCTATGATAAGATAACTAAGAAAGCTTCGGATTCTCTGCTATTCAAATCCGCTTCCAAAAAGTCGGATACAGCAGAAAAGAGTAAGACAGGCACTTCTGGGACAAGTACGCCCAAGAGACCGTCAAGGCAGCGACTCACGTGGGGGACGTTATTCTGGCCAAGATAACCGGTCAGACGTCCCTAGGTCGACGGGGTGAGGTGTGGGTCGTGGCGGACGTAGTTTCTCCTTCCGCAAGCCTCGCAGGTCCAGGAGGTGATGGTTTGAACCTCTATCGTGTTCCGGTAGGCGGAAGATTATCGAGTTTTATAAACGATTGAGTGTCAATTACGGACGACCCCTGGGTTCGATGGGTAATTTCGGAAGGACTAAGAATATCCTTCAAACGAAAGCCTCCATTAACTCGAAGTACAAAATGGACTCAGCTTCCATCAAATCCGCAGAAAAGAGATGCTCTTTTATCAGAAGTACAATCTCTTCTGAAGAAGAACGCGGTAGAGGTCGTAGAAGACCAGGAATCACCGGGTTTCTACAGCCATCTGTTTCTGGTTCCAAAACCAGACGGCTCGTTCCGTCCAGTCATAGATCTGAGCTGGATAAACAAGCTGATCGTCGCTCTGAAGTTCTATATGGAGACAATTCGATCAGTCAGAGCGAGTATTCGGGTGAATGACTATGCTACAAGCATAGATCTCAAGGATGCGTACTTTCACGTTATGGTGCATCCGACATTCAGAAAGTATCTACGCTTTGCAGTCCTAGGAGTTGTATATCAGTTCCGAGCGATGTGCTTCGGTTTGAACCTAGCACCCTGGGCTTTCACTTGAATAATGAACTCGATAATGATATATTTCCGAGCTCATTCGTCTGCGGTAACGTCGGCCTACCTGGACGACATTCTTCAGAGGTACAGCAATGAGCTAACGCTTCAGAACGATATGCAGAATCTGCTTCTATTACTCCGACGTCTCGGTTTTATAATAAACGAGGAGAAGTCGGATCTGGTGCCGTCCAAGTCATTCACTCATCTGGGAATGAGCTTCGAGACGCACAACAATCTCGTTCGTCTGGCGTTAACCAGAGCGAAATTAATCAGTTGTTACGCTCGCTATTGTCTTCACTCAGACAAAGTCACAGCTAGAGAGTTCATGAGACTGATAGGTCTGTGCGGAGCCGCTGCGGATCTCATTCCGATGGGGCGGTTACGCACTCGTCCTCTCCAAATTTTCTTGACTCAGAATTGGAGTGTAAAGATTCATTCGCTCGATATAGACATTCTCTTGTCAAATCAAGTGAAACAAGAGATTCAGACTTGGGCAAACATTCAGTGGTTGACTCAGGGAGTTCCACTGCAGTTGCCGGATCCGAGTTTTACGATTATGACGGATGCCAGTCAAACAGGTTGGGGTGCAACATTGATCCCAACGTATTCGAAGTGCCAGGGTCTTTGGGATCTGCAGTTTCTAGGCAAGCACATAAACATCAAGGAAATGATGTCAATTTGGCTTGCACTACGTCATTGGATGAACGGTCCGTCATATTCCGCGTCGTCTGAATGTATTAGCAGACTCCCTTTCCTGGAAGGGTCGCTTGTTGCCGTCAGAATGGATTCTCAACAAACAGGTATTCAATTAGATTTGCTACCAATGGGAGCGGCCAATGATAGACTTATTTGCGATACAGTTCAACAATCAGTTGCAGACATATGTGTCTCCATGTCCGGATCCCCGAGCATATGCAGTAGACGCTCTATCAATCTCGTGGGACGGAATGATAGCATATGCATATCCTCCAGCGCCGTTGATTCAGCAGATATTGCTAAAGATAAAACAATCTCAATGCAAAATTCTGTTGGTAGCAGCTCTGTCTCCACAGAGACCGTGGATAAATCTACTCAGGTGTCTGCTGTGGGACTTACCGCAGAAGCTTCCTCCACGAGAGGATCTTCTTTCGCAGGGGAAATCGCGTCAACTACATCACAACCTGCAAGGTCTCAACCTTCACGTATTTCTGTTGTGCGGTCCTTCTTGCATGGCAAGCATTTTACAGGACGAGCAGTAGACGCAATTTCTAACTGTAGGAGGACCTCCTCTTTGCTAAACTATGCGGCTAAGTGGAAGGTCTTTTGTCGTTGGTGTAGGGATCATTCTGTTGATATTTTTGATCCCTCCATTCCAGACATTGCAAACTTTCTAGTATACTTGTTTGATGAGATCAAACTGCAGCCTGTTACTATTAAAGGTTATAGGTCTATGTTATCTGATACCTATGCACACCATGATAGTTTACAAATTGGATCTAATGTCTCTTTATCTAAATTAGTTAGAAACTTCTCGATAAATAGACCTAGAACCCTTAGATTAATTCCTAAATGGAATTTAGCTTGGGTTCTTCTTAAATTAAAAAAAAAGACATTTGAGCCTCTTGAGACAGTGGACTTCAAATTCTTATCTTATAAGACAGCATTTCTCTTAGCTTTCTCTTCTGCTAGAAGAGTCAGTGAGCTTCATGCACTATCTGTGGACAATTTTCACTATCGTAGTGTCGGGAACACTATTCCTTTACTACTAATGTTGGATTTTTGGCTAAGAATCAGGCTCCTAATAAATATCCGGAACCTATTGTTATTAAGGCTCTTCCGTCTTCAGACTGGCATAGGCCTTTACTCTGTCCGGTTAGAGCTTTACGTATTTATAAACAGAGATCTCAGTTTATCAGAAAGGGACGAAAACGCTTCTTTCTGTCTCTGATGCCTAATAGAAAGGACGTTTCGGTCCATTCTATTGCTAGATGGATTCAATTAACTATCTGTACTGCTTATGATAATCTATCTTCTTCTCAGCAGTCTGTAC
Organism: Pictodentalium vernedei; assembly: GCA_031216915.1. Classification (NCBI taxonomy): domain Eukaryota; kingdom Metazoa; phylum Mollusca; class Scaphopoda; order Dentaliida; family Dentaliidae; genus Pictodentalium; species Pictodentalium vernedei. The sequence goes on from CM062293.1 coordinate 288,812,975, forward strand.
TTAAGATTTCGGCGCATGAAGTAAGAGCTCTATCTACATCTTGGGCTTACGCAAATACTGTTGCTATTACAGATTTAATGAAGGCTGCATATTGGTCTCAAGCCATCCACATTCACGAATTTTTATCTCAGAAATATTGAGTCCATTTCTGGAGACCTGCATTGTTTAGGTCCGTTATCTGTTGCTCAGAATGTCGTCCACTAAACAGTTGCAACTAGAGTTATGCAGGCTTTCTGTTCCGGCAGTGACTCTGTCCTGCTGCCCTCTTCGCTCTGGGCTATTTGACCCAGGGCAAGGGGAAGGGGGGGGGGAGGGTGTTTCCTTAGGTCACCTGCTTTATAGTGAAAAGCAAGGGGATACCTTCTCCGGAGTCAGTAATTCTGAGTCGGTACCGGGATGGTTTTAAAGTGTAAAGTTAATGTTTAAATTCATTCATGTCATATTTTTAAAGTGTAGCTCGGTGTGAAGCATTTGTATATGTCACGTGTCAAGCGGGCGTTAATATACAATCCTCGGACACTTTTAAAGAGTATAAAGAGTCTCAATTCTCTGGACTGGCTTTATTTATTGGCTTACTTTAAAAATAATTAGTATAAGGGGTTATACTGGATGTTAATAGAGAACATGAATGTTATTATGCTCAATTATGGAGGGTGTTGTGTCTTTCTAATTTATCATAAATAAGAAAGATACATGTAAAGCCTAATACTCCTTTTCTCCTCAAGGGAATGACTCTATTATATATAATTGAGCTTATTGGATTTTCCTCTGTGTCCTAGGCTCTCCAGCCTTTTTGCTATTCAGCTATGTCTGGGTCATTGGTACAGTATAAAAATGTTAAAAAATTTATAGTAATTTATATATTTTTTATACTTACCAATGACCCAGACGTGGATGGCCCTCCCAGGAGTTGGGAACTTATACCTCCCCGCTGAGTACATAGCGCTGACCAGGCACTGCTTGTAAGAATGATAATTGGCGCCAATTTCGAGACCTCCTTGACACTGCGCATGCGCAGTGGAGGAAAAGTATGGAGGACCATTTAGGACATGATTTTTTCAGTTTTAGATGCAAATTTTGGGGATTGGGGGGCAAAATTTGTGTTTGGCCCTAGATTTTGAGAATTAGCACCAGCTATGTCTGGGTCATTGGTAAGCATAAAAAATATATAAATTACTATAAATTTTTTAACTTTCCGGACTTTTTTTGGAAACGCTTCAACGGAATGATTTTATTTTTGGTAACCTACTATAGAACGATGACTTACAGATCAAGTTTCATTTGCACTCTGTCCATCCATCAGTCTGTCAGTCAGTCTGGCAGTCACACTTTAGTTTTCCGGACTTTTTTGGAAATGCTTCAACCAAATGATTTCATTCTTGGTAACCTACTATAGAATGATGACTTACAGATCAAGTTTGAGTTTCATGCTGATTGCATTTATCTTGTGTGAGTTATGGCCCTTGGAAATATGGAAAAGCGCCAAAATATCAGTTTTCCAGACTCTTTTTGGAAACGCTTCAATGGAATTCATGCTGATCACATCTAGGTTATAACATTTATATAATTATTAATGCTCATTATTCCGGTAGAGGACATTGTATTGCTTCAGCGATATGTGAGCTCTTGTTTCGGAACAACACAGGGTGGCGATGAATCTAATGCATCAATACTTCCCTGAGTTCATTCCTGAGAATCAGAATGCTGCGACCGCTCGAAAGTAGCACTATTCAGTAGCTAAGAGATGAGGCCTCATATATTGGGACATCCGGAGAAAAGAGCCGTCTCGGACTCGCTGTCCCGGGAGCTGCTGGCAGCCAGAATAGAAGATTGCTGCTCCTCAGGCCTTTATAATGGATTTGCTGTCGCAGATTGCGCAGCTCATCACAGCATCCCAGCAAGTGCAGAAGCAGCTGACGGCAGTCTCAGAACCTGAGCTGTCGGATGGTGCTGGGTCGGTCCAGTCATCTGCGCGTTCAGATTCCTCTGACCGTGATTTTCAACTGATTCAGATGAATGATGAAAGGGATACGGAGGGGGATTACCCTTCCCTTTCGGAACAACACATGGTTGCGATGGATTTGATCCATCAACACAACCCTGAATTTGTTCCAGCGAATCAGAATGCTGCGACTACTTCCAAGAAACCGCTAGCGTTGTTGGACGCTGACTTCATCCAGAAAAAGAGGAGGAAATGTCTTTTCCGGTTAAGTATAGACAGGTGTCGCAGGCCTTTGGCCTTTTAGATGATGACATATTCAACTTTCCAGTGGAAAGAAGTAAGGCGGTTTCTTGTCATCATCTTCCGTAATTTTACCGATTTTCGGAAAACGGGCAAGATGTATTGAGAGTTCCTCAGCGTTTGAATGAGCTGGCTACGGACCTAGCTATGGCCTTACCTTCGTCATTCACTATCCGCTCGGTCACAATTGAGACGGCATTTCTTCATTCTGAGTGAATTTAGATTTAAGTCTGGACTGGTGTCACAGCCCTTAGGCCTTTAAGACACCATATTCATCTTTCCAGTGGGAAGAAGTAAGGCGGTTTCTTGTCATCATCTTCCGTAATTTTACCGATTATAATGGAAAACGGGGAAGATGTATAGTGAGTTCCTCTGCGTTTCAATGAGCAGGCTAAGGACCTAGTTATGGCCTTACCTTTGACATTCACTATTTGCTCGGACACAATTGGGATGGCAATTTCTTCATTCAGAGCGAATTTAGACTCACTGTCTTATGCAGATCACCTTTAAGTACTGTGACGCAATGTCTCTACAGAAAGGAATTTGAGGACGATCGTTCCTCTTTAGAGTACTTTCCAGGGCTATTATATTTATCACATATAACTCTGTTTTAACAGTGGCTAATTTGGAGTTAATCAGACGTGACGAAGCCCTTGCGTCGTCATCTTTAATGGATGACAAGGTGAAATCTCTCTACAGGTCGCTCTGGTTTCCGGACACTAAGTTTTTGACGATAAGCTTTCATTGGTTTATGACCAAGCTACAAAGAAAGCATCAATACTCTGCTCCTTAAGTCGGCGTCTAATCGACCTGCAATAGCAGAAAAGAGTAAGGGGGGACGTCCTAGACAGAATGTCGTCTAAAAAGGACTCCTCACGAGGGTATAGGTAACCCTCCTATAATTACTCTAGGGATCGTCCTCTTTGCTCAAGCCTCTTCGCGAAAGGAGACATGTAGTTTCTCCTTCTGTAGGCCTCGCAGGTACTACAGGTGCGGGTTAGGACCTCTATTACTTAGCAGTTGACGGATGGTTATCAAGGATTCGCATCAAACTCGATAACTATTACGGAAGACCGGTAGGCGAGAAGTGTGGTCTCGGATGGCCTACAGCTATCTTTCCGAGAGAAACCACCACTAATTTAATGTCCGTGATGGACAATGCTTCCGTCACATCCTTGCATAAGAGTCTCTCCAATCGGAGGTAAAGGTTCTCTTGACAATGAAAGTAATAGAGGTCATCGAGAATCAAGATTCTCTAGGATCCTACAGTCACCTGTTACTCATACCGAAGCCAGAGAGCTCATTCCGACTGATAATAGACTGGAGCTGGATAACAAGTTTATCGTAGCTCGAAAAGTTTATTTATGGTAATCATTTAGTCGGTAAAAGCAAGCATTCGAGTGATCGACAATGCGACAAGCATAGATCTATGGATCCGTTCTTTCATGTCCTGGTATATCCGGCATTTAGAAAGTACCTATGGTTCGTCATCCAAGGGATAGTATTTCAGTTCCGAGTGATGTGCTTCGGTCTGAATCCAACATCCTGGGCTGTCACTTGAATAGTGAACTCGGTAATTTCTCACAACAATCTGGTTCGTCTGCCATTGTCCAGAGCGAAATTAGTCAGTTGTTATGCTCGCTTTTGTCTACTATCAGACACATTAACGGCGAGAAATTTTATGCGACTGATGGGGTTGTGCGGAGTGGCTACGCATCTTATTCCGATGGGTCGCTTACGCACACGTCCCCTCCAGTTATTCTTTTCCCAGAACTGGAGTGTGAAGATGCATTCGCTCATGACCAATATTGTTTTAACAGATCTAGTTAACAAAAGGTCCATATTGGGGCAGAATTCAGTGGTTAACTCAAAGTGTTCCACTGCAACTGCCAGATCCGGCTTTCAAGATTATGACGGGTATGAGTCAATAGTTTGGGGCACAACCCTGAGTCCGACAGATTCAAAATGCAGGGGTCTTGGGACCCTCGGTTCCTGGAGAAACACATTAACATCAAAGAATGATGTCAATATTGTTAGCGCTACATCAATGGTTTCACATTATTTGCGGACACGCTTGTCCAGATATTGTCACAGAAACCTTGGATCAGTATTCTCAAGTGTCTGTTATGGGACGCTCCCCAGAAGCTTCCTCCATGAGAGGGTCTTCTTTCAGGGGAAGTTTTATTCTCCATGTCCTTCTCCGCCCATAGTGGCATAATGGAGTTGGTTAGACGTGAGGGAACCATCGCGGTTCCTATATTTTTTGATAACTGGCCCAGGAACGATTAAATAATGCGGGTGAGGAGATCTCGATATGACTTCGAATCCCCCCCACCCCCACCCCCACCCACACTGCCTATGTGTTTACAGGCAATTACTGGGCAAGACACAGTTTTCTTCCAGCAAGCCTCATATAATTTAATACATACATACTTCTGGTATGCATTTGGGTCGTGTTCTATGGCGACATCATGGGCACATCCGCTTTTTAGTTGGATTAGTTTCCTGTGATTATTTGTTGATTTGTTATATACGAGCACTTATTTTAGAGTTAGCACCAGCTATGACTGGGCCATTGGTAAGTATAAAAATATACACATTACTATAAATTTATCATTTTTGAGTAAAAAATGAAAATTTTTAGCTGTTCAAGAATATTTTAGCAACTGTCATCTACTATTCATGCTAGGTAAAGTGTTCAGATGCAGTACACTTGTAGGTATGATAAAGAAATGTTCTCCAATGGAAATTATTATATCTTCTGTCCTTTCAGAGCAGCTACCATGAGACCAGATTTTTCTTGTTTATGGAAATTAATGGGGGATTCATGTACATTGCTCAAGTCATTGTCCAGTGCAGATTTCAGGTAATCTCTTACTTTGAACATATACCATGCTGTAAATTGCATTATGTTGACAAACCTGTAAGTAATGCATGAACTGTCAAAATCCCATTACGGTAAGAAATAGTCATAACAGTGTAACAAAAATGCACATGCTTGAGGAAAGCTCCACATTAAAAATGTGCTTCTATCAAACCATAATTCTTCAGTCTCAACCATATGGAGAATTATTCATGTGTAAACCTATTTTGAACCCAAAATCACAGCTGTAGTGTACTTATCAAATGAAACTGAACAATAAAAATCTTTTGTTGAGGTGTATCGAGGGATAAAGGGAGATAATATGTGTCAAGTTGTATGCAGTGTTTACAATTAAAAAATGTTGTATTTTCATTAAAAATTTCCTTTGCATTCTTTTATTTCCTTTCACTCACAAAACATGGACATTTTGTTTGAACCATTTTATAGTACAGTATACCTTAAGTGGAGTATTTTGTAAACCTCCCCCCCCCCCCCTCCACACATTATTTACACTTACCACAAAGTAATAATTTCTTTTTACTTTTTAATCCTTACTTAACAAATCAGGTGCATCCAGCTGCGTAATTTTCAAATTAAGCAGTTGAAAAAAACAATTTTGTAAAAAAAATTTTAACAAAACTATGTGACCCCTCATTGGATTGAGCTCATTGAGCTTGTTAGCTCACCTGACTGAAAGTCAAGGTGAGCTATTGTGATCACGCACAATTCATGATCTGTCCTCCGGCATCCGTGAACATGGTGCTTGCATCTTCTCCTCCAAAACTGCTGAACCAATTTAAGTGAAATGTGAGATGATTGTTTGTTATGACATCGCATTTTGATTTTGTTCAAATCAAGTTGCCCCACCCCTCGGTATGGCCACACCCAAAAAGTGTGCCTAAATCTTAAAAAAATCTTCCTCCTCATGCACCAGCACTAGTAGAGACTTGTTATTTGGTGTGCAGCTTCCTTTTGAGATGTAGATTCAGATTTGTTCAAGAGAAGTTTGTGGGGTTATATTTGCCATCGTTACGGGAGGGGCAAGAATTTTTGCCCTGCCCACAATTTTTATATTTTTACACTGTAAACCAATGGCCCAGACTTGCTGGTGCTTATTTCAAAGTTATTAAGGGCCGAACACAAATTTTGAACCCCCAATCCCCCAAATTTGCTTGCAAAACCGAAAATTAAAAGTCCTATCTGGCCCTCCATACATTTACTCTCCACGCATGCGCAGACGTCAGGAAGTGACCGGAATTGGTGCCAATATCATTCTTTGTTTGGCCCTAAAAGTCATCAACAATGAAATGACATCTGTGCTTTAAAATGTTAAAAAATTTATAGTAATTTATATATTTTTTATACTTACCAATGACCCAGACTTAGCTGCTGGTGCTAACTCTTAAATATCTAGGGCCAAACGCAAATTTTACCCCTAAATCTCCAAAATTTGCATCTAAAACCGAAAATTACATGTCCTATATGGTCCTCCATACTTTTACTCCACTGTGCATGCGCAGTGTCAAGGAGGTCTCGAAATTGGCGCAATTTTCATTCTTACAACCAGTGCCTGGTAAGCTTTATGTACTCAGCGGGGAGGTATGAGTTCCCAACTCATGGGAGGGCCATCCCTGTCTGGGTCATTGGTAAGTATAAAAAATATATAAATTACTATAAATTTTTTAACATTTTTATAACGTACCAATGACCCAGACTTAGCTGAATAGTAAAAAGGTTGGAGGGCTTAGGACATAAAGGAAAGGAAAATCCAATATACTCAATTACACATAACAGAACTATCCCCTGAAGGAGAAAATAAGAGATAGGCTTTACATGTATCTTTCTTATTTGTATCAAAAAGAAAGACACAACACCCTTCTGTAATTGAGCGCAATAACATCAATGATCTCTATTAACATCCAGTATAACCCTTTATACTAATATTTTTAAAGGAAAACCAATAAATAAGGAAGTCCAGCAAAATGAGACTCTATATACTCATTTAAAAGTGTCCGAGGATTGTATATTAACGCCCGATTAATACGTGATATATACACATGTCTCACACTGAGAAACACTTAAAAAATATTACATAGATGAGCAAACATTAGCTTTTCTTTAAAACCATCCCGGTACCGACTCGGAATTACTGACTCCAAGGGAGGAATTCCCTTGCTTTACCCTATGAAGCAGGTGACCTAAGGGAACACCCCCCCCCCCCCCCCTTTCCCCTTGGCCTAAATCAAATACTCCAGAGCGAAGAGGGCAGCAGGACAGAGTCACTGCCGGAACCGAAAGCCTACATATATATAGTTGCCACTGTTTAGTGGACGACATTCTAAGTGAAAGATAACGGACCTAAACAATGCATATCTGCAGAAAAGGATTCAGTATTTCTCAGATACAAATTCGAGAAAGTGGAGGGCTAAGAACAATATGCAGCCCTCACTAGATCTGTAATAGCAACATTAGCGTAAGCCCATGATGTAGAAGAGCTCTTACTTCATGAGCTTAAAACTAAAGCACAGACTGCTGATTGAAGATATTATCATAAGCAGTACTGATAGTAAATTGAATCCATCTGACCATAGAATGGACCGAAATGTGGAGGAAGCTTCCACGGCATGTCCCACAACAGACGTCTGAGTAGATTAAACCACGGTCTTTGTGGAGATAGAAATGCTACCAACAGAATTTTGCAACGAGATATATAACTTGAGTAATATATGCTGAATCAGCGCTGGAAGATACGCATATCCTATTATTCCGTCTCACGAGATCGATAGAGCGTCTACTGCAAACACTCGAAGATCCAAACATTGTGACACATACTTTGCAACTGATTGTTGAGATGTGTCACGAAAAAGCCGATCATATGTCGCTCTCCTTGGTAGCAAATCTGATTGAATACTTGTTTGTTGAAAGTCCATTCTGGCGTCAACAAGCGGCTCCTCCGTGAAGGGAGTCCGCTAATACATTCAGACGACCCGGAATATGACGGACCGATAGGAGAACTTGATGTTCTAGTACAAACAGACTGACTCCTCCCGTTAACATGAAAAACGGAATAGAATGATTGTCTCCCTAGTTCTCCCTAGTTCCGAAAATATGCTAATACCGTCGAATTGTCAGACAGAATTAGCACATGAGCATACTGAATAACGTTATCCAATAACGTAGTGCAAGCCAAAATGACATCATTCTTGATGTTAACGTGCTTAATTAGGAACTGTGGATCCCAAAGACGCTGTCCCTTCAAATCCGTTGGGCTCAATGATACGACCCAACCTGTTTGACTGGCATCCGTCAAGACTGTAAAACTCGGATCCGGCAATTGCAGTGGAACTCCCTGAGTTAACCACTGAAAACCTGCCCAAGTCTGAATCTCTTATTCACTTGATTGACAAGAAGATGTCCGTATCAAGCGAAAAAATCTTCACTCTCCAATTCTGGATGAGAAGAAATTGGAGAGGACAAGTGCGTAACCGCCCCATCAGGATAAAATCACGGCAGCTCCGCACAAACGTATTAGTATCATGAGATCTCTCGCTGAGACCTTGTCTGAGCGAAGACAATAGTGAGCTTAACAACTGATTAATTTTGCTCTGGGTAACGGCAGACAAACGAAAATGTTGTGCGTTTCGAAGCTCATCCCCCAGTGGGTGAATGACTTGAATGATACCAGATCCGACTTCTCGTTTACTTATGAAACCGAGACGTCGGAGCAATAGAAGCAGATTCTGCACATCGTTCTGAAGCGTTAACTCATTGCCGTACCTCTAAAGAATGTCGTCCAGGTAGGCCGACGTTATCGCAGATGACTGAGCTCAGAAATGAGTCATTACCGAGTTCGTTATTCGAGTAAAAGCCCAGGGGGCTAGATTCAGACCGAAGCACAATGCTCGGAACTGATACACGACTCCTATGATGAGGAAGCGAAGATACTTTATGAACGCCTGATGTACCATGACATGAAAGTACGCATCTTGAGATCTGTGCATGTAGCATAGTCGTACACCCGAAAACTCACTCTGACCGATCGGATGGACTCCATATATAAACTAAGAGCCACGATCAGCTTGTTTATCCAGCTCAGAATAATGAGTGAACGGAACGAGCCGTCTGGTTTTGGAACCAGAAAAGGATGGTTGTAGAAACCTGGAAATTCCTGGATTTCTACAATCTCTATCGCGATCATTCCAGAAGAGACTGGACTTCTGATGGAACCGCGGCTCTTTCCTGCTGACTTGACGGAAGCTGAGTCCATCTTGTACTCTGGGTTAACGGATGATTTCGTTTGAAGGACAATTTAGTTCTTCCGAAATCACCCCTCGAATCCAAGGGACGTCCGTAATCTATTCCCAATTAATTGAGAAACTCGACAGTCTTCCGTTCACTAGTACATGATAGAGATTAATACCATTACCTCCTGGTCCTGCAAGGCTTGCGAAAGGAGAAGCCTTGTCCTCCACGGCCCGCACCTCGCCCCGTCGACCTAGGGGCGTCTGACCGGATATCTCGGCCAGAATTACGGTCCCTACCTGAGTCGCTACCCTGACAGTCTCTAGAGTAAGACCTACAGGACGCATAGGAACCTCTATAGGAACTTCCTTTGGACGTATTTGTCCCAGAAGTGCCTGTCCTACTCTTCTCTGCTGAATCCGACAATATAGAAGTGGATTTGAATAGCAGAGAGTCTGAAGCTTTCTTAGTTATCTGATCATAGACTGCGGAAAGCTTGCCATCGAAGAAAACTCTCCGGAGACGGGAGCGACTCTGAGAGAGTTTTTCACCTTACTATCCACACGCGTGGATGTAGCTAGGGCCGTGTCACGTCTAACCAACTCCAAATTGCCACTAAAAGGACGGAATTTTATGTGAGGCCCTTGAAAGAACTCTTAAGGAGGTTGTACCTCCTAGAATTCTTTTTCCTTTGAGACGTGATGATAAAGTTCTGGTAAGGTGATCTGCGTACGATGATGCGTCTAAGCTGATCCTGCTAGACGATATTCTCGTTTCCAACATCGTGGTTGGAATTGACATAGACGACAGTATAAACAATACTGGGTCCTGACCTGGTCGTCTAGACACAGAGAACTCTCAGAATGCTCTGTCCTGCCATTTCAAAATATTCCTTGAATTGATGAAAGGCAGATGTAGAGCATTTGCCGATAAGAAACCTGACCTGCCCATTTAGGTAGCAAGTTATATAAATATAGCGTCATTCAACAGATCAAATGTCCGTGAGACATATCTGGACTATATCGGAAACTGAGGGATGATGTCCCTAAACTGATTAAGAATTCTGTGTCCAGTGGCGCTATCAGTCTCTTATCCGGCAATGCAGCATTTTGGTCCGGAGGAACAACGTCAGATGATAATGCCGGATGTACTCTATGGCAATTATGTTGTTCTGAAAGGGAAAATACAACTCATCCGTATCCCTTTCGCCATCCTGTCGGACCACTTGTAATTCTTGGTCGTCCGTGCCTGAACCTACAGCGGAACGTACCAATCCCGCTTCGTCAGAATATTCCTGATGCTGCGATAATTTGTGCTATCTGCGATAGCATGTCCATAACAGAGGCCTGTGGAGATGCGGTCTTACAGGATTTAGCCGCTGGAAGCTCCTTGGACGTTAATTCCTGCATACTTCTTATATGCGAATGTCCGGAGTATGAAGGCCTCGTATCCTTGGCTACCAGATGGCGTGACCTGATCGCCGTAGAATACCTGGTCAGCGATGTTGGTTGAATATCACTGGTCACGTAGCCAAGATGCGGTCGCATGTGCTGCAGTGAGGATGAGGAAACTGAAAGAGCAGTCTCTCCGGACTGTCTATATAACGGAGCGTCCTGAGCGGTGGACGTATGCTCCGACTGAGGAAAGTTTTGTACCACAACATCTGGGCCCAGATGTTGTAGTACGAGAGAGGGACCTCTCTCGCTCGCAGCCCGGATGGACCTGGACGAGCTAGGAACCGGACTAATAGGCTTCCTCCTTACCATCCTCGTATCTGTCGTCACTGGGTGTGCACATTGTATTTTATAGTGCTCGCATCACCCAAATCTCCTTCCTGGACTGCAACAGATGAACCCGGGTGCTGAGCCATTCGGTGAAAGGTCGCGACACCCGGCGAGCTAGCGGACGCCAACTCTGTCGATCCTACTTGGGACCTCTTAGGCAATTGACGTATCTGCATGAGCACATTTAGCTCTTCATTTGACTGTGACGACGGAAGCACACTTTAAGAAGACATCACGGTAACATCATATTGTTTATGTTACTCAATGAGACCTGTGGAGCCGCGGTCCTACGTAACTATCCGCTGGAAGCTTCAGGGATGTTCATTCCTGCATTTATATAATATGCGAACGTCCCAACTGGAAAGGCCTTGTGTCCCTGGCTAGCAGATGGAGTGACCTGGTCGATGTGTAGTCCATGTTCGGCGAAGCAGGAGCACCAGGGACGTTCAATCCTGCATTTATAATATGCGAACGTCCCCTGGAATCTGTGGTCACGTAGCCAATGTGCGGTCGTGTGTGTGTCGTGAGGATGAGGAAGCCAATATAACAGCCACATCAGACTTTATGCAACGCAGCGTCCCGAGCAGGAGGAGTGGACGTAAGCTCCGACTAACGAACAAACATACAACAACATTGCGGCGCAGATGTTGATGTAAGAGAGTGGGGCCTCTCTCGCTCGCGGTCCGGGTGGATCTGGACAAGCTAGCTACCGGAATGACAGGCTTCCTCCGTACTATCCTCGGATTCGTCGTTGCTGGGTGTGCACAATCGATGTTTTATAGTGCTCGCATCACCCAATCTGCTTCCCTGGACCACAACGGACGAACCCGGATGCCGATCCATTCGACACCGGGCAGACTAGCGGACGATCAGTTGCTTTCGATCCTACTAGGGAACTCTTCAGCAATTGTCGTAATACCTTGAGCACTTTCCACTAGCCCTAATATTGCAACGACGGAGACACACTTGTTGAAGACATCATGGAAACATAACTCTGAATTCTGAAAAAGAAACTGATAATATAGAGTGACCCTACTGAGAGAGGACCGTAATGGACCCCTCACCGCTAACAAAATACCGTGACACATGTCTCCAACGTTGTCATATCCATCAACACACACAGAGCAAGAATTAGTGCGACTACAATGACTATAAGAAGCACAATGAACCTGTGAATTAGAGGAAGATATCCTCGCATTACAATTGAAGAATATTTTTTCAACATGAAAAAATATACACAGTCATATTACTCGCACTAACCCTTGAAATAAATATTCATAATATATTATAATCCATTAGAACATTTCAAAAGAAAATAATTTCCCCCAAAAAAAATTTTTTGAAAAAGATTTTCAGAAGAGCTCAAAGTGGGAACAATGAGCCCAAATGGATCCCAAAAAAAGAGTAAGTGTGGACAAAAATTTTAAATTATTTTGAAAAATTAATGTAACACTTACGGACAATATTAATGTATCTTACTATGAACTGAACTAAGCAGAGGACAAGTAATCACTATAAGAAGTAACTGTTGTCAACATAGACAAAAAGTGTAAACAAACCGGAAACATGACTCAAGGCACTGATAAACCTGGCCCGAAATCAGTTACCAATTTAAACACTATCTGATGCAAAACAGAGACTTCCAGAGAAGAAACTGCAGAACATCAGATGGTAGATGCAGACCAAAATGCCTAACCACCCAAGGGTGAGGACGTAAACATGGGGAAAGCAACAGAAAAAAATTCTGTTTCCAAGCCAAATCTCCCAAGAAATTTTAGTAATAAACATTACAAAAAAATAAGCCAAAAGCATGGGAGAATAGCTAGGGGGAATAAAGGAAAGGGAGAGAGGAAACACTGATTAAACAATGGGACATTCATAGCAAGAATGACCACAACAAGGTCATGCCTCGAAAATAGGTAACATGAATAATTTCGTAAAATAATTATAAGTTACAGCCCTGAACATTTGTTTCCACTGTTTTTCCCTCTCCTCCTTCTATTTCCTCTTTATATCCACTATTTCTCTCATAATTATGCGTCTGGCATCCTTAAAACTGAGATTTACAAGCACAAATAACAGGGAAGTGTAACTGTATTGAGGGCCAAACAAAGAATGAAAATTGCGCCAATTTCGAGACCTCCTTGACACTGCGCATGCGCAGTGGAGTAAAAGTATGGAGGACCATATAAGACATGTAATTTTCGGTTTTAGATGCAAATTTTGGGGATTGGGGGGTAAAATTTGCATTTGGCCCTAGATATTTAAGAGTTAGCACCAGCAGCTAAGTCTGGGTCATTCGTACAGTATAAAAATCTCCATTTTTGAGGATGCCAGACACAAATCAATACAAGAATTGGTGGATACAAGGTTGTTATTGGATGAAGGAAGCTTGGGGCTTAGTCCAGGCTAACCTTAAAAATTGGGAACTCGTTACATCCAATTAGCATAGTCTTCATGCTAAGTATACGGAATTACTTGAACTGGGTTTCTTTTGTATGATATGTCTTCTCTATTACTGTATAGAGAGAAATACATGTAATTCCTAATAATTTTAATTTCCTTTCACCTTGGATTACAGGATTGGAACTATGTTGATTTACTAATTCTGAAGTCCTAGGCCCTCCACCTTTTTACGATTCAGCTAGTCTGGGCCATTGGTTTACAGTTTAAAAATATTATAAATTCATAGTAATTTGTATATTTTTATACTTACCAATGGCCCAGATGGAGATGGCCCTCCCATGAGTGCGCACTCATTCCTCCCTACTGAATTTTTATGTAGTACTCTCTTCTACAAAGAATGATGTTGGCCCCAATTCCGGTCACTTCCTGACCAGATAGAACTTTAATATTTTTCCACTATACCAATGGCCCAGACTAGCTGGTGCAACCCAATTTATTACCAGGGCCAAACACAAATTTTGAATCCCCCAAACCCCCCAAAATTTGCCAAAAAACGCAAAAACGAGAAGACCAGTATGGTCCTCCATACTTTTGCGCAATGCGCAACTTGTTGTCAAGGACAACAATAGGCTACCGCCATCATGTGATTCTGTTGTTTGGCCCATGTCAGATCAACACGTATCCTGACTTTTGTGCTATAAAATCCTACAGTATAATGTAGCCAGACACGATTTTGAAGTGGAATGGTGGAATAATTGCAGCAGAATGCAGCTGAATATAGACATTGAGTTTTTGAACATCAGGGCTATAACTTTATTGAAATTAAAATAATATTTCTTGTTCTTCCCGTTTTCGGGATATGCACCTGATTTGTTCATTCTTTGTTTATCATATGTGTGTGTTCAATGTTCATCTTTTTCCCCTTGAATCCTCTCATTAGATTTTTAAGAACTAATTGCTGTTAGCGAATTTGTTATTAATTAAAATTCTTCTTAAAAATCTTAGATAATTTACGGAATGTGGATTATTCATACCCCCTTTGTCGCGTACCGGTTATTTTTGACTTAGTCGGACGTGTCTGTTTGCCATTACCCTTCTCTGTGGGGAATCTTCTGTGAAGTTTCTCTATTGTTAAGGGTATTATTGGGATACCGGTTGTCTGACCTGGGCCTTTGTTGTGCCTGTTTTGGACTTGGTTACCGGTTCCTATTCAGTTTAAATTTTTGCCTCGGGCGTGTGGGTATTATGAAGTCCTCATGTTCAAAATGAAAGAGGAAGAAGTCCTCTCTTGATTCTCATTCTTCATGTTTAGCTTGCACTCGTTGCTCGAAAGATGTTACCTGTGCAACTTGCTGTTCTTGGGATTCCAAGCGATGGAATTCTCTCTCTACTTATGTATGTGTTGGCGAAGCGCCGATTTCGGTGCTTTCGCCTAAGGTAACTAATCAAAATTTAGTTTCCATTTCAGAGGAACAAGAACATGGTATTGGTCATGGTATAACATCAAGTTCTGTGCTGCCGTCGTCTTCAGATACAGAGCATGTTGACTTACGAGGTATCGCAGAATACTCGGTACCTCGGGCAAGCAGACGGTCAACTAGCTCGACTGGTGTAACAGAGCCTTTAATTTGTGCTTCAATACCGGGAAAATCCGTAGCGGTCCAGGATATGGAGGATGGAAGACAGTCCTCTGTTCAGACGATGGCACGTAAGGGGAAGAGGCCAGTCAAATTGAAAGGTGCATCAGTAGCGAAGCATTCTTCTGTTTTGGGGACAAAACAGAAAGATTCGACTTTTGTTGCCAGTTCCGCTGGTAGTCCGGTAGAAAATGCTTCGGAGCCAGTTGTTTCTGATGTACCTTTCTCTGCCAGTGCGGCTGGCAGTAATTTTGATATAAGAGCCTCTTCTTCGTCCGTTTCCAGGACTCAGCACAGTAGACCGCATGCTAGCCGTCAAGATTCAGAGGTAGAGAGTCAGAGCCAGGATACGGCTCTCTCTAAAGCTAGCGTTTCGAGGCAAACATCTTTTTCAAAAAGACAGACACAGGGTGCTGTGTCAGATCACCTTCCGGAGTCTAAAAGACGTAGAACGGGGGTGAACATAGCCTCGAATACGGAATTGCTGGAGCAAATTGCCCAGCTAATTGCAGACTCCCAGCAGCATGCGGCCGTCATCGATCTCCGCTTTGGATGATTCAGACGGTGCTGGATTGGCAGAAAGAAGGGTTTCCTCAAATAATCAGTATGCCGATAATAGACCAGACCAGGAACCTCTAGCTGGTAGTGTTAGGGAGTTTGATGAAGATGAGACTGACACTACATCTTTGGCTGAGCAGCATATGGAAACTATGAGGTTTCTGCAGGATTTTTCACCTGAATTAATTCCTTCTGGTCAGAGTTCTGTGCCTTCTAGAGCCAAGTGCCTGTCTTCTTTAGACAGGGAGGTCATTAAGTCGAAGGAAAGTATCCTTCTGTATCCGTCTCAATCAGTCCAAGCGTCAGATGTGTTTGATTGTTGTGACGAGGCTATTGCTGACCTGGCTCAGGCTAGAATAATTTTTTCCTTTCGGAAAAGAAGCTTGACCTACCGTTTAGAGGCAATACCTTCTTAAATACGGTAGGCGAGAATAAGATTCCAAGAGCTCCTCTGCGATTGGATGACGGAGCTAGGGACTTGGGTATGTCTCTTCCATCATCGTGTAGCGTCAGTTCTTTTGTTATAGATACTTGCATTGAATCTAGCAGAAGTATTTTGGACGCTATGTCTTATGCAGATCATATTTGCAGGGCATTGGCCGGCAATCTGGAATCTGAGAGCTTACAGGAGTTGTTATTTCCTTTGAGAGTGCTCTCTCGCGCCATAATGTATACAACATCCCACTCTGCTCTTTCAGTAGCGAATTTAGAGTTGGTCAGGCGCGATGCTGCCCTTAAATCTACGTCATTTATTGACGACAGTGTTAAGAGCTCTCTAAGGGCCGCTCCCGTTTTGGGCTCTTCATTATTTAATGATAAGCTAAAAGCTTATTTGAAGATGCTTCTAAGAAAGCTACAAGTCAGCTTTTGTTGCGCTCAGCTTCGCAACCTCAGCCTTCCACAAGTGGTACTCCTCGGAGAGGTAAATTTTTCTCCAAGAGAGGCTCAGCCTGTGCTGCTTCTAAAGCTAATCGTGGGCGTGGTGGCTCGAAACAGGGGAGCGATTTCAAAAAGGGGATGGCACAGTCGGATAATAACGAAACGCGTAACCCCACACCGATGTCACAGAGGGGTGCGAGAGCTTCACGAGGTTTCTCCTCGTATAAGCCTCGTAAGTCCTACAAATGAAGATTTCGACCTCTACTGTTCTCCGGTTGGCGGAAGTCTTTCAAAATTCGCAAGCAACTGGAACAAAATAACTCAGGATCTTTGGGTTCGAGACGTTGTGAAAAATGGTCTACGTCTTTCGTTCCAGAGAAAACCTCCATTAACGCAGATTCCGCAATTTGTGAGCCTTCCACAAAATATAACAAAGAGAGAGGCTTTGATTTCAGCAGTAGACTCTCTCCTACAAAAGGAGGCAGTAGAGGTCGTAGAGAATCCCAATTCAAAGGGATTCTACAGTCATCTTTTTCTTGTGCCGAAGCCAGACGGCTCGTACAGACCGGTCATCGATCTCAGTTGGAAACACAACCTAATAGTTGCTCCAAGATTTTATATGGAGACAATTCGATCGGTGAGAGGCAGCATCCGAGTGAACGATTATGCCGCAAGTATAGATTTGAAGGACGCGTATTTTCACATCATGATTCATCCGGCTTTTTGGAAATACCTCCGTTTCGCGGTTCAAGGAAAGGTATACCAGTTCAGAGCAATGTGTTTAGGCCTGAACCTTGCTCCGTGGGCGTTCACTCGGGTGATGAATGCGGTAATGAGCCATTTCAGAGCACATTCGGCTTCGATGATGTCGGCATATCTGGACGACATACTTCAAAGGTACAAAAATTTTCATGCTCTCCAAAGCGACGTTCAGAGTCTGCTATCGCTGCTACGATGCCTAGGTTTTATAATCAATGTCGACAAGGCCGGATTTAATGCCGACGAGGTCGTTTGGTCATCTGGGAATGAGTTTCAATACTCAAAACAATCGGGTCAGTTTGCCGGTAGCAAGAGCAAAATTAGTTTCGCTTTATGCAAAATACTGCATAAACGCACAAGTCATTACTGCAAGAGAGTTTATGTGTCTGTTAGGACTTTGCGGCGGTGCCGCGGAGTTAATTCCACTAGGTCGTTTACGCACTCATCCACTTCAAATTTATCTAATTCAAAATTGGAGCGTAAAACGTCAGTTGTTGGACAGTCCGATTGTTTTAACACAGTCAGTAAAACATCATCTTCAAATTTGGGCGGATATCCAGTGGTTATTCCAGGGAATACCGCTTCAGATTCAGGAGCCGTCATTCATAATCATGACAGACGCCAGTCAAGACGGTTGGGGTGCTTCTCTGATTCCGGGCGATCAAGTGTGTCATGGTTTATGGGAGAGTCAGTTTCTTGTGTCCCATATAAACTACAAAGAAATGAGGGCAATTTGGTTAGCTCTAAATCATTGGCTCAGTCAAGTAATACACTCACATGTTCAAATTCTGTCGGACAATTCAACAGTAGTAGCCTATATTCGGAATCAGGGAGGTACTCATTCCGTCCAGCTGATGAATCTTACCGAAAAGATTCTTCTTTTCTCTCAAGAGAATCAGATTCTGATATCGATTCGTCATATTCCAGGTCGTCTCAATGTAATAGCAGACTCTCTATCGAGAAAGGATCGCCTGCTACCTTCAGAATGGATGTTAAAAAAGTCTGTCTTCAATCAGATTTGCTTCCAGTGGGAACGTCCAATGATCGATCTTTTTGCCACGAGTCTGAACAATCAGTTACAGACGTTTGTGTCTCCATGCCCGGACCCTCAGGCTTATGCAGTAGACGCTCTGTCAATTTCTTGGAACGGGATCATAGGGTATGCTTACCCTCCAGCTCCCCTCATTCAACAGATCTTGCTAAAGATAAAACAGTCTTCTTGCAAGATTCTTCTGGTTGCAAGTCTGTCGGCTCACAGACCATGGATAAATCTTCTCCGGGAACTTCTTTGGGACGTTCCACTGAAGTTACCACCTCTCTGGGATCTTCTGACGCAGAGGAAACTCCGTCGGCTTCATCACAATCCGGAAGGCCTCAACCTTCACGTTTTTCCATTGTGCGGTCCTTCTTGCACGGAAAACAGTTTTCCAGACGAGCAATGGACGCAATTTCTAACTGTAGGAGGACCTCCTTTTCATTAAATTATGAAGCGAAGTGGAAGGTTTTTATTCGTTGTTGTGAATCACAATTGATTGATTTTTTTAACCCAACTATTCCTCAATTAGCTAACTTTTTTATTTATCTTTTTGATGAAGTTAAGCTACAGCCAGTCACTATTAAGGGCTATAGGTCTATGCTTTCTGACACCTATGCACACCAAGGGAAATTAAACATTGGGTTAGATTTATCTTTAAATAAATTAATGAGGAACTTCTCTGTGAATAGACCTCGCACCTTGAGACTAGTCCCTAAGTGGAATTTAGCTTGGGTTCTTCTGAAACTTCAGGAAGCACCTTTTGAACCGTTAAATACTGTTGAGTTTAAATTTCTTACTTATAAAACGTTTTTTCTCTTAGCATTTGCGTCAGCTAGAAGAGTTAGTGAGCTTCATGCTTTGTCTGTTGAAGACTCTCATTATCGTAGTGTTGGTAATTCTATTACCCTCACTACGAAAGTGGGATTCTTAGCTAAGAATCAGGTTCCGGACAAACGGCCTAGTCCTATTCTTATTAAAGCATTACCGTCTTCAGATGGTCAGAGACCTTTGTTGTGTCCAGTAAGAGTGCTTAGGATTTATAAGGAGCGTTCTAGTTTTATTAGAAGAGGTAGGAAGAGGTTATTTCTTTCTCTTCTTCCTAACAGAAATGATATTTCTGTTCATTCCATATCTAGATGGATTCAATTAGCTATTCGGTCGGCTTATAATGCTTTGTCTGTGAATCAGAGAATAGCTTATAAGATTTCAGCTCACAAAGTTAGAGCTTTAGCTTCTTCTTGGGCTTATGCTAGTAGTACTTGTTTGAAGGATTTGATGCAAGCAGCTTACTGGACACAACAGACGACTTTTACCAAATTTTATCTTCGAGATTTAGAATCAATTTCAGATGATCTCAGATCTTTAGGACCGTTATCGGTAGCTCAGAATGTCGTCCATTCTAATTAGGATTTTCATTCTGCTCTAGCACTGTCTCCAGTCTGCTACCCTCTTCGTTTTGAAGTGCAGTTACTTTCAAAACAAGGGGAAGGGGGTGGGATGGTATTTCCAAATAGTCATCTGGCTTTATAGTGAAAAGTATGGACATACCTCCTTCAGTGATAGTATCCTGGGGTCGGTGCTATGGTAGTTTTAATGTGTAGCTTGGTATGAAGCAATTTTCAATGTATTATATGCTTTTAATGTGTAGCTCGATGTGAAATGTTATTGTATATGTCATGTGTCAAGACGAGCTTTACTATACAATACTCGGACACTTTTAATGATTTATAAAGAGTCTCATTTCTCTGGACTTCTTTATATTTTGGCTTCCTTTATCAAATTAGCATAATGGGTTAAGCTAGGCCTTAAATAGAGTTACACCTATATTTTCATTGTTTTTTCTGTAATAAGAGCAATGAATATCAAGTACTGGGCCCGCCTGCCTGTTTACTATTCTCAGCTAGTCTGGGCCATTGGTATAGTGGAAAAATATGAAAAATTTATACCAATTTTAATATTTTTAATACTTACCAATGGCCCAGACGGGGATGGCCCTCCCTGGAGTAGACACTCCTTCCTCCCCGCTGAGTTATATATTACAGTTCTTAATAACATTTAACAGGCACAACAATAAAGAATGACATGATGGCGGTAGCCTATTGTTGTCCTTGACAACAAGTTGCGCAAAAGTATGGAGGACCATACTGGTCTTCTCGTTTTTGCGTTTTTTGGCAAATTTTGGGGGATTCAAAATTTGTGTTTGGCCCTGGTAATAAATTGGGTTGCTCCAGCTAGTCTGGGCCATTGGTAAGTATTAACAATATTAAAATTGGTATAAATTTTTCATTTTCGGTTTTGCAAGCAAATTTTGGGGATTGGGGGTTCAAAATTTGTGTTTGGCCCTTAATAACTTAGAGTTAATCACCAGCTAGTCTGGGCCATTGATTGGTAAGTATAAAAATATACAAATTACTATGAATTTATAATTTTCCAAAAGCGAGAGTCTGATTTGAACCAAATTTGATATGAAGGCTTATTGTGTCATAAGTACTTAATTTATACCAAAAAAAATTTTCCCGTTGCCCCATGGGAACCGGAGGAGCTAAAAATAGAAAAAAGCTTAAAATGCCTGTATCTACAAAACTACACGGCTCTGAGAATATTATTTGGTGTGAAGCTTCCTTATAACCAACAGAATGGAATGGTCGAAAAAAAATTGCTATCAGTTTTATCATAGGGTACTTTTTTGGGGCCTTGAAAAAATGCTGAGTCAGCATTTTTTTAACACTGTGGGTAATGGGGAAAACATTTAAGACTCTTCTTCTCCCAAACCACTGCTCCAAAAGTTTTCAAATTTCACATATAACGTCTTTGGAAAATTGTTTCACATGTTTATTGAAATCAAATCCCGGGGTCCATATCTGGGCTGTCTGTGGGAGCCCAAATGTTTAAATTAGTGCAGTTTGAGGAATATTCTTTAAAAATCTTCTTCAGATCCACCAATCTTTTGATATTTGGTATGCAGCGTCCTTAGGGGGTGAGATTCAAGTTTGTTCATGCGAGTCCCTGGGTTCATATTTGGGCTCACTGGGTGAGCCCAAATTATAACAGTTCAAAATGAGGAATTTTCTTTAAAAATCTTCTTTTTCAGATCCAACAGTCGGATTGTTATGATATTTGGTATGCAGCATCCTTAGAGGGGTGAGATTGAAGTTTGTTTAAGCCAAGTTCCTGGGTTCATATTTGGGCTCCCTGTGGGAGCCCAAATTATAACTTTGTTCAATATGAGGAATATACTTCAAAAATCTTCTTCTTCACATTCACCAGTCAGAATCTTTTGATATTTGGTTTCCAGTATACTTAGGGAGGTGAGATATAAGTTTGTTAAAGCCAAATCCCTGGGTTCATATTTGGGCTTCCTGTGGGAGCCCAAATTGTACCAAAATTTCCATTTTCCAAACTGAGAGACCGTTTTGAATCAAATCTGATATGAGAGCTTATTGGATCATAAGTACCTAATTTATGCCTCGAAATTTTTTTCTGTCTGCCCATGGGAACCGCAGGAGCTAAAAATAGAAAAAATTTAAAATGCCCATATCTCCAAAACTACACGGCACTGAGAATTTTTATTTTGTATATTTGGTATACAGCATCCTAAGGGAGGTGAGATTCAAGTTTGTTCAAGCCAAGTCCCTGGGTTCATATTTGATCTCCCTGTCGGAGCCCAATTTATAACTTGGTTCAATATGAGGAATAGTCTTTACAACAATTTTTTTTTCAGATCCACCAGTCAGAATCTTTTGATATTTGGTACAAGTTTCTCTTAGGAGGGGCAGATGCACCTTGTTCAAATCAGTTCCCTGGGTTGATATTTAGACTACCATGTCAGGTGAGTGCCCTCAGGCCCTCTGGGGCCTCTTGTTTAAATAAGGGGGTCACTTCATATGGTTTTGTTGAAATTGTTTTTTAAATTGTCAAAAACAGTAATTAAACAATAATTAAAATAATCAATTTTGATATCCTTTGCATTGGGTAAAATTTTGATATTCTTTGCATTGGGAAAACAAACTTAGTTGCACTGCCCTTTCTAGCACTTGATTTGAG
Source organism: Pictodentalium vernedei (assembly GCA_031216915.1). Classification (NCBI taxonomy): domain Eukaryota; kingdom Metazoa; phylum Mollusca; class Scaphopoda; order Dentaliida; family Dentaliidae; genus Pictodentalium; species Pictodentalium vernedei. The sequence goes on from CM062293.1 coordinate 288,835,425, forward strand.
ATAAATTATGCTTATAGCAAGCTTGGACTTCAGATTCCTTTGATATTGGGACATCTGATAAATTAATTATTTTATCTATTCCAACAAATGGAGTGAATACTGTAAATTCAGATGCATTTGAAATGTGCGAGTTATATTTTGCCATGCAAAATGACTAAATTCACATTTAGTGGCTGTGTATTGCTGCAGCTAATGTGCAGTGCTCTTGTTCATGATTCAGACTTGATTTCACAATATTTTATTTATGAAATTTAGATCCACCGGTGTTTTGGAGTGTCATGTTTGGATCACAATCTGACCGAGACAACTGCAGTGTTTGTGATCACAATACTGTATCATAGATGAATTTTTTGATTATTTTACAGTATTGAAGTACCTAAGAAGTTGCTGAAAAAAGAAGAAGAGGGGAAGGATGATCTATGTACAGTATCCAAGTTAGAACTTCTTGAACTGGGTGCTAGGTATGTATGTGTCTCCCATTATAACAAGGTTGAGTGATTCAGTTCATTTGCTGATCTTAATCTATCTCGCTTCAAAATCATTGGTATTTTCATTTATCAATCCATAATGAACATGGTTACAGAGGGAATTTTGAAATGAATTTTGTGGAATAATATTTTTTTTTAAATTCTTATTTTAATTGAATAACACTAAGTGTTTTTAAAGAAAACTCAAGTTAAATAACACTTAGTGTTTTTAAAGAAAACTAACTGAAAAATGTTTTGCTTTGCCTGTCACCTGTTGTCTACCAACCATCCTCAACACAAATGACCAGAGGGTCAGTTCTCACCAGATTTGGTATGTGTGTTTCTTACAAAGAGTAAATGCAGGCTTGTTAATTTCATGCTGCTTCACCCACTTTGAGGACCCACAAGGTGAAAAATTATGTTAAAACATGTGAAATTCCTGTGGCTTGCCCTACAACTTCTATCTCTCATCTAATCAGTTTGAAAGAATGAAATGATATGAAATCTTGATGTGAGCTATTTAGTTTCATTGTGGAAGCTTGAAAAACATGGCCCATGGTGATTTTGTTTTCAAATTCTTTGGCACACACCACATCTCTCAAGCAGTGAATTTCCAATGCCAAATGCTTTTCATACATTTGTGAGCTATTGCTTTTGGAATCCTTTTGATTAAATATGTCTGTTGTGGTGCCCAATTTCAATTTTGTCAATTATTCAGTGGCAACTGCTTTAGCACACTCTCCCTGTGCCTATATCCCTCATCTTCTGAGTTTGAAATTTCATCTGTAAGCATAGTATGACATATAAATGTGACTTCGGTTCTATGGCAGAAGCTTGGACAAATATTATCATTTACAGCCATCTTTGATTTAACTGTTATATCGTTTGCATGTCATCCAGCTTGTACCGCTTATCTGACCAGCTTGGTATTTCATATGTAAGCTTTTTCATGATGTCCACATGTGAGCTGTTGAGTTTCATTGTGGAAGTATGGCAAACATGGCCTTTGGTGGTCACATGAAAAGATTAGAAAGTACAATTATCTGTCTCAACTTGAAATGGCTATGTAAGTCTGTTTATTTACAGATGTTATGGTAAAGCTCTCACAATTAGACCACAGTCTTCCTCTTTATGGCAGGACCTTGGAATGAACTACTTCTATCAGTCAGGAAATTCTTTGGGTGAGAATATGAAAATCTTAGCTGAAAAGTCATCCACCATGTTAAAAAAGGCACTTGAATTGGATCCTAAAAACCATGAACATTGGAATGCTCTTGGTGTTGTGTCTTGCAGTAAATGTAAGTTATTTTTTTTTTTTATATCATTTCAGTTAGGGCTCTGTGAAGCTTTGAGATTCAATTTGATTTTAAACCTTAACCCTTTGAACCCTAGTGGCCACTTTTCCGGCCAGGAACATGATACTTCATAACATCATTATATTGGGTGGCTGTTCAGTAAATGTGTGGAGTAGACCAATCAATATTTTCAACGTGCAGCCCCAACGCTGCATGGTGAAAATATTGATTGGTCTACCCCAAATAATGAATATGGACTGTTCTAACTGCTGCCATTGAAATGGCTTGGAAGATACCACTAGAGTTCAAAGGGTTAAGTTGCTATTTGGTTTGATTTGAATCGGCTGCACGATTTGTTTCCATTCCAATCTTTTCTCTGGAATATAGTGTGGCATCAATCATCTTCGTCATTTCACAATACATATAGTTCTGGTGGAAATTTTACGTTAATAATATTGAGAATAAAGACCGAGTGTAGTTTGTTTTCTAATATAATCGTTACTGGGTAATATTCCAACTACATCACCAAGGCATGGCTTTGATGAAGGTATGCCTCGATGATGTAGTTGGAATACTTTATCAGTTGGGACTTAAGCCATCACTGTCAGAACAAATCAGGTTAACAGCACCCCCATCCCCCAGTCAGTCATCTTAAAGACACTCTTGATTTGATTCAAGATTCGATTCAAATTCAAAAAATAGACCCAATTCGATTTAGGATTTGATCTGAATTAAAAATGGGTGTTTCACAGGGCCCTAATTTTAGTGTACCTAATCTCTACAGTGAAGGCCTGTTACCAGGTTTGGACGATCTTTATATAATTCATACTGATAAAAAATGTAGATGATATTCAAACTGAAAAAAAATTACTTTATAGGTCATGTGATAATATAATAAAAACACACATAGAAAAAACTCCTTTTACAGTTTTTAAGCAGAATGTAGATGGCAGAACACACAGGGGCATCATATGAGTCTTACAGACACAGAATATTTACATGTACAAATACAAAATCACTGCAGTGATTTGTAACAAACCTCCTGTGTCCTTGCACTGTGCTGGAGCTTGATTTATTTTCTGTTATGATACAACAAATAATGCACAAGTTTTCTGATTGCCACTATTTCGGGCGCTACCATGGTGGTTGCGAACTCTAGTTTCTTTTGAAATTATCACTGGTAGTGTTACATTATCCACATAGAATGATACAAATACAACACCACATGTGAGTAAGTAAAACTGGTAATGTTTGTTAAATTGAAATTGTATGGATAATCTCAGTCTTATTTTGTTCAAAGAACAGAAAAATTAAACTTGAATCTAAGTTTTATTTTCATTAAAATGGTTTTTAAAGCTATTTTTTCTTTTCTTTGCTGCTTATGCATAAAATATTGACAAAAATCACGACCTAATTTGGCATCTGTTGGGTGAATGGGCTTTGGCATTCTGGTTTCCTTGCCCAAATCATTCAGTGATGATTGACAGGAATACTGGTCAATGTACTGATTGAATGATTGATTAATATCTTTAAAAAAAATTACAGAACTATTGTTTCCAATTCATTACACATTGTGTTACTAGCTTGCACACCATTACCAGCTACACTTATATTGAAAAATTAGCTTTGTTCATCTTTATCTTTCTGGAAAGTGCAGATACAAATGTGTAGTGCCCCTCTTTCCCCTACCCCAGAACCCCCCCCCCTCCCCCTCTTCCCATGGCAAAAAAGTTTTACATGACTGCTCAACCCATCCATTTCCCACTAGATGTCTGCACCAACTTTATGCATGTAGTTAACTCTTGGACTACCAAGTATTTTGCTCAATATTGTCATTAAATGGAGTTTGTGTCTGTTCTGAAGCATGCACACCTGGTTTGAGAAAAAAATCACTGACACTGTTTGTATGGGTACTTAAATAAGCGCAAATTTTGAAATTGAAATTTCAGGCTCTTCAGAGTGCTTGAGAAGTGGACGTTATAGATGTTTATTAAGGTAATTATGTGGCCCGTTTTGGTCAAAATGAGCACTTAACCCTTTACCCAATGCAGACGATATTAAAATTTATTATTTTCAATATAATATTTTTATACTGTACCAATGACCCAGACATAGCTGGTGCTAACTCTTAAAAATATAGGGCCAAACACAAATTTTGCCCCCCAATCCCCAAAATTTGCATCTAAAACCAAAGAAAACATGTCCTGAATGGCCCTCCATACTTCACCTCTACTGCGCATGCGCAGTGTCAAGGACGTCCCGAAATTGGCGCCATTAATCATTCTTTGTTTGGCCCTTCATCAGTTAACATTTGACTGATCTCAGTTTAAATGATGCCAGACACATAAATATTAGAGAAATGGTGATTCTAAGGAGGATATAGAAGGAGGAGAGGAAAAATGAGTGACAGAAAATATTCAGGGCTGTAACTTAAAATATTTTTATACTGTACCAATGACCCAGACTTAGCTGGTGCTAACTCCAACAAAACCAGGGCCAAACACAAATTTTGCCCCCCAATCCCCAAAATTTGCATCCAAAACAAAAAGAAATCATGTCCTAAAGGACCTCCATAGTACGCCTCTACTGCGCATGCGCAGTGACGCAGTCGTCCCGAAATTGGCGCCAATTATCATTCTCTGTTTGGCCCTTCATCAGTCAACATCTCACTGATCTTTGTGCTTGTAAATCTCAGTTTAAAGGATGCCAGACACGTAATTTTTGGAGAAAATGTGATTCTAAGGAGGATAGAAGGAGGAGAGGAAAAAGAAGTGGCAAAAAATAATCAGGGCTGTACTTAAAATTTTTTGATGAAATTATGTTAAGTTGCCTATATTTTTATACTGTACCAATGACCCAGACATAGCTGGTGCTAACTCTTAAAATATAGGGCCAAACACAAATTTTGCCCCCCAATCCCCAAAATTTGCATCTAAAACTAAAGAAAACATGTCCTGAAAGGCCCTCCACACCTCGCCCCCACTGCGCATGCGCAGTGTCCAGGACGTTCCGAAATTGGCACCATTTATCATTCTAAGTTTGGCCCTTCATCAGTTAACATCTGACTGATCTTTGTGCTTTTAAATCTCAGTTTAAATGATGCCAGACACATAAATATTAGTGAAATGGTGATTCTAAGGAGGATAGAAAAGGAGGAGAGGAAAAGAATGTGTGACAGAATATTATCAGGGCTGTAACTTAAAATTTTTTAATGAAATTATGTTAAGTTACCTATTTTCAAGGCAGCAGCCATTTTGTTGTCATTCTGATTATTTAGTTACACTGTTTTTTCAAGTGTTTTTCCTCTCTCCCTGTCCTTTAAGTTCCCCCTTGCTATTCTCCCATGCTTTTGGCATAGTTTCTGTAATTATTATTACTAAAATTTCTTGGGAGTTTTAGCTTAATAACAGAATGAATTCTGTTCTTTCCCCATGTTTACGTCTTCATCTACGGGTGGTTAGGCGTTGTGTTCTGCATCTACCATCTGATGTTCTGCAGTTTCTTCCCTGGAAGTCTCTGTTTTGCATCAGATGGTGTATTTTTGGTAACTGATTTCGGGCCTGGGTGCCTGGAGTCTTATTTTAGTGTTTTTACACTCATTGTTTACATTTACAACAGCCCTCTGTGTGAGGGGGGGATTTCTAAATAATAATATCTTTATGTTATTTTAATCATAACTAGATACATTATTATTGTTCGTAAGTGTTGAATAAATTGTTTAAAATATTTTTAAAATTTTTGTCCACACTTAGGCTTGGGATCCATTGGGGCTCAACGTTACTTTTCAGAAACTTGGGCTGTTCTGAAAAAATATTTTTTCAAAATATTTTGATTTCAATTATTTTTTCTATATTAATGGATCATATTATTATTATGTATTTGATTGCCAGGGGTTAGTGCGAGTACCAGGACTTGTTTTCTTTTCTCATTGAAAGGATATTGATCAATTGTTTTAGGAGGAAGTCTTCCTCTGACCTTATTATCATTCTATATGTGGTCAGTGTACTCGCATTAACTCCTGTTCTGTATCGTATGATTTCGATGACAATATGGGAAGCGTATGTCACGGTATGTTGTTGGGGATTTGGACACTCCGGTCCTTTCCCCGCAGGGTCACTCTACTTTATCAATTTCTATTTCAGACGATCAAGATTAGGGTGATGTATCTGTGATGTCTTCCAACAGTGTGCCTCCGTCGTCACAATTAATGAAGGGCTAGCGGAAAAGTGCTCATGTATACGCCAATTGCCTAAGAGGACCCTAGTAGGTTCGACGGCCTTTGACGTCCGCTAGCTCGCCCGGTGTAGCGTCCATTCACCGAATGGTTCGGCAGCCGGGTTCGTCCGTTGCGGTCTAGAAGGAATTTTGGGGTGATGCGAGCACTATAAAATTAACTTAATGCACACCCAGTGACGGCGGATCGGAGGGAGAACGGAGGAAGCCTTTTAGTCCGGTTCATAGCTCGTTCCGGTCCATCCGGACGGCAAGCGAGAGAGGCCCCTCTCTCGTTCAACAACATCTGGCCCCAGATGTTGTGGTACAAATGTGTTGTTAGCGGAGCATACGTCCGTCGCTCGGGACGCTCCGTTGTATAGGCAGTCCGCTGAGACTGCTAAGGCTTCCTCTTCTCATCAGCGCACACGACCGCACCTTGGCTGCGTGACCGCCGATATATTACCAGCTTCGCCGATCAAGGATTCTTCGGCGACCAGGTCACACCATCCGGCAGCCAGGGATTCGAGACCGATGGACTCCGGACGTTCGCATAGGAAGTATGCGGGAGCCATCTGATGCGGAGCTGCCCTCGGCGAAGCACCGATAGACTGCGCCTCCGCAGGTCTCGACGCCGGACATTCTTGTGCACATAGCACAGCTTATCGCAGCATCCCAGCAGCCGACAGAAACGGTGTCGGATCGAGAATTATCCGACAGCGCTGGGTCGGTAGCCGGGGACTCGAGGCCTGCAGACTCCGGACGTTCGCATAGGAAGTGTGCGGGAGTCAACGTACACGGAGCTTCCAGCGGCAATGCATCGTAAGTCCGCTACGGCACAGGCCTCGGGAACGGACGTGCTTTCCTTAATAGCACAGTTTATCGCAGCATCCCAGCATCAACTGAATCTGTCGCATATATTTTATCCGACGATGCTGGGTCGGGACGCTCCGCGGAAGCGGGTACGGACGTCCGAAAGTTTCATCCGGTCCGACGGGATACCGAAAGGGATTCGGTGGATTTCAAGCTTTACCTTTCGGAACAACATATGCTGCGATGCCGGATAAGAAACTGATAGCGTCGGTGGACTTAGAAATTTTTGGTTCGGTTCAGGGACATCGTCCCTCAGTTCCGACATAATCCAATAATGTCACACAAACTTTCGAATTATTGAACGACGCTATATATATTATTATTTTATGCTTGCTATCCAAGCATTTCTGGTTTCTTGTTCGAAGAGTTATGGAGATGTCTTTCAAAAGTGTGCCTCTGTCGTCATAGTTAATGAAGAGTTAGCGGCAATAAGTGCTCATGGAATATGTCTATCGCTTACGGAATGACATTCGCTAGCTCACCCGGTGTAGCATACATTCATCGAATGGTTCGGCTGCCGGGTTCGTCCGTTGCGGTCTAGGAAGGAGATTTGGGTGATGCGAGCACTTTAATTACTTTAGTACTCACCCAGTGACGGCAGATTGAGGACAGATCGGAGGAAGCCAACAACATAGGGGACCGCATGTTGTGGTTCAGATATTTTACATTCGGAGCATATGTCCGTTGCTCGGGACGCTCCGTTATATTGACAGTCCGAGAGACTGTCTTTAATGCTTCCTCATCCTCACAGCAGGGCACACGACCGCACATTGGCTACGTGACCTCGAGTATCCGATCAGTTTCGGCATTCAGTGATTCCACAGCGAATAGGTCGCGCCATCCGGTAGCCAAGGGACACGAGGCCTATACACTCCGTTCGCTCGCATATTGGAAGTATGCACGGGGTAACGATCTCGGAGCTTCCTGCGGCAATGCATCGTAAGACCGCTGCTCCTCAGGCCTCGGTGACGGACGTGCTATCCGAGTTAGCACAGTTGTTTCGCAGCATCCCAGCAATTGACGGTTTCTCGGTCGAATCAGGAATTATCCGACGGCGCTGGGTCGGTGCGGTCCGCGGTTGCATCAAGCTACGGACGACCGAACGCTTTATAGGGTCCGACAGGATGGCGAAAGGGATTCGAAAGATTTCGAGTTTTCCCTTTAGTAGTATCGGAAGATGCCTTTCATATCTTCTGGCATTTCTTCCAGTGATTATTTTTCGGACTTCATTGCTGCGATCTTGGATAAGAGACTTATAGCGTCATTGGACTCGGATTTTTCGATCGGTACAGGGACTTTGTCCCTGACTTACCGACGCAGTCCAATATTGTCATTACAACATGTGTTTTATTTTTCGACGCTATATATTATATATATATATACAAGCCTGCTACTAAGCATGATAGTTTAGTTTCTTGTCCGCGTGGCTCATTTCTGCCATTTTATCTTTTTTACATATAGTTTATTTTGGCAGAGCAGGGCAAACCGAGAGTTCATATGCGTCTAGACGGTGTGATTAAAGACTGCATATATTCTTTTTCGCCGTTTATGTCTTTTCCAATTTCAATATTGGGAACGACATTATGTATAGTAGACTTAACTTAGACGCTTTATTATACGTAATCCGCCTTACTGAGGCGTTATCATTACGTCTTCAAGAAAAGATTTACGGGATATTATTCTCAATGTAATTTCTTTTGAGGGCAGTATTTTGTTCACGTATAACTCCGCCCTTCAGTGGCTGATTGGAGTGTTTAGACGTGATGCAGCCCTAGCTACATCCACGCGTGGATAGTAGGTTAAGAACTCTCTCAGAGTCGCTTCGTTCTCGGAGGAGCTTCTCTTCGACGGCAACTTTCCGGCAATCCATGAATTGCTTGGTTTATACATTCTCTTGTCTATCTACTGTTACAAGAGATTCAGACTGGGGCAAACATTCGGTGGTTGACTCAGAGAGTGCCGCCGCAGTTGCCGGACCCTAGTGTGGCTGTTATGACGGTTGCCAGTCAAACAGATTGGGATATATACTGATCCCTACGGATTCGAAGTGCCAGGGTCTTTGGGTTCCGCAGTCTTTTAGCTATCAGTTTAACTTCCGCGGAATAATGTTTTTTAGGCTTGCTTTATGTCATTGCATGAACATTATTCAGAAATGCATGCCCAAATTCCTGTCCTTTAATTCGACAGTAGTGGCGTATCTCCGGAACCAGGGAGGCACTCTTTCGTTTCCGTTATTCAATTTAATGGAAAGAATCCGTCTGTTGGTTATAGTACACCAAGTTCAGTTTTGGTCCGTCATATTCGGGGTCGTCTGATTGTTTTATCGCACTCCCGTTCTCTTACGGGTCGCTTGTTGCTGTCAGAATGGACTCTCAACAAACAAGTATTTAATCAGATTTGCTATCTATGGGAGCGCCCAATGATGTTTTATTATGACACAGCTTGCTAATCAATTGCAGACGTATGTGTTGGCTTGTCCAGATCTCTGAGCTAATACTGTTAACGCTCTATTGATCTATAGGACGCAATGATAGGATACGCGTATCCTCCGGCGCTGTTGTTTTAGCAGGTATTGCTAAGATAAACAACCACAATACATTTCTGTTGATAGCATCTCTATCTTCACAGAGATCATGAGTAATTTACTCTCTTGTCTACTGTGGATCTTAACGTGAAATCTTCCTCTATGTGAGGATCTTTTTTCACTGGGTAAATCGTGTCATCTTTATCACAACCAGCAAGGTCGCAACCTTCATGTATTCCGTTGTGTGGTCCGTATTGCATTGTAAGCACTGTACTGGACGAGCTTTGGACGCGATTTCTTACTATAGGAGATCCTCTTCTTCGCTATTCTATGCGACTAAAGTGGAGGCTCTTCCGTCGTGGTGTAGGGATCATTATGTTCATATGGTTGATCCCTCCATACTACGCATTGCTAGTTTTTAGTATACTTGTTTCACAAGATCTACTGCAGCCTGTTGTTATTTAGGTTATAGGTTTATGTTACCTCATACCTATGCACTCTACGATAGTTTACAATTGAGTCTTTTGTCTCTTTATCTAAGTCAGTTAGTAACTTTTTGATAAATAGACTTAGAATCTTTAGATTAAATTCCTATACGGATTTTAACTTCGGTTCTTATTTAGCTAAGTAATCATTTGAGCCTCTGGAAACAGTAGTTTTCAAATTCTGACCTTTTAGACAGTAATTCTGTTGGTTTCTCTTTTACTGTAGAGTCAGTGAGTTTCATGCACTATCGATGGATGATTTTCACTTTCATAGTTTCGGAATCAATACTTCCGTTACTATTTAGGTTGGATTGTTGCATAAGAGTTAGGCTCCTATTATCCGGAACCTATTATTTTAAGGTCCTTCCGTCTTCGTATGGGCATAGGCCTTTACTCTTTCCGGGTACAGTTTATGTATTTATAAACAGATATCTGTTTATTACAAGGGCGTAAGCTTCTTCTGTCTTTGATGTCTAGTAGAAGGACGTTACGCTCCATTTTATTGTTAATCGATTCTATTAACTAGCGTACTGCTTATGGTATATCATTGGCTTAGCAGTTGGCTTAAGATTTCGGCTCTTGAAGTAAGAGTTCTTCTACTTCTTGGGCTTACATTAATAGTGTTGCTATTATAGATTTTTGAAGGCTGCTCATTGCGCTCAGCCATCCATTCATGAATTTTATCTCAGAAATATCGAGTCCATTTCTGGAGGCCTCTATTGTTAGGTCTATTATCTACTGCTCAGAATGTCATTCACTTAACAGTTGCTACTATAGCTAGGTAGGCTGTCTGTTTCGGCAGTGTCTCCGTTCGGCTGCCCTCTTCGCTCTGGGCTATTTGACCCAGGGCAAGAAAAAGGGGGGGGGGAGGGTGTTCCCTTGGGTCACCTGTTTTTACTATGAAAACAAGGGGATACCTCCTCCGGAGTTAGTAATTCTGAGCTGTTATTGGGAGGGTTGTTTAGTGAGAAGTTTAAGTTTATAAAATTCATTCAAGTCTTAGTTTTTAAAGTATAGCTTTTGAATATTGCATATGTCAACGGACATGATTATGCAATTCTCACACACTTTTAGGAGTATAAGAGTCTCTATTCTCTAGACTTACTTTATTATTGGCTTACTTTAAAAATTATTAGTATAAGGATTATTGGATATTAATAGAGTACATGGATGTATGAAGCTCAATTTTTGGAAGGTGTTGTATCTTTCTAATTTATCATAAATAAGAAAGATACATGTAAGGCCTATTACTTCTTTTCCCTACAGGGGATGACTCTATTTTATTTTATTGAGCGTATTCCATTTTGCTCTATGTCCTTGGCCCTCCAGCCTTTTTACTATTCAGCTATGTCTGGGTCATTGGTACAGTATAAAAATGTTAAAAAATTTATAGTAATTTATATATTTTTTATACTTACCAATGACCCAGACGGGGATGGCCCTCCCAGGAGTTGGGAACTCTTGCCTCCCCGCTGAGTACATAGCGCTTACCAGGCACTGGTTATTAGAATGATAAATGGCGCCAATTTCGGAACGTCCTGGACACTGCGCATGCGCAGTGGGGGCGAGGTGTGGAGGGCCTTTCAGGACATGTTTTCTTTAGTTTTAGATGCAAATTTTGGGGATTGGGGGGCAAAATTTGTGTTTGGCCCTATATTTTAAGAGTTAGCACCAGCTATGTCTGGGTCATTGGTAAGTATAAAAAATATATAAATTACTATAAATTTTTTAACTTTCGAGGCATGGGCCTCTTGTTGTCATTCTTGTTAATTGTTGCACTGCTTATTCAGTGTTTCCTCTCCCCTAGCCTTCTAAAGTCCCCCCTGGCAATTCTCCCATGCTTTTGGCATATTTTTGAGAAGTTTCATTTCTAAAATTTCCTGGGAGAGTTGCTTGGTTACAGAATGTTTTCTGTTATTTTCCCCATAGTTACGTTTTCACCCATGGGTGTATAACGTTTGTGTTCTGCATCTTCCATCTGATGTTCTACAGATTCTCCCCTGGGAGTCTCTGTTTTGCATCAGATAGAGTGTAATTGATGACTGATTCCGGGCCAGTTTTTTCAGTGCCTGGAGTCATGTTTTCTAGTGTGTTTACACTGTTTGTTTTCATTGGCAACAGCCTTTTTTGAGGGGGGCTGTTTGCCTTTGTGGTAGTTTATCTCATTATAAGATACATTTATATTATCCGAAAGTGTCTCATTAATTATTTTATATAAATTTAAAATTTTTGACCACACTTTGCCATCGGATCCATTGGGGCTCAACGTTACTTTTCAGCAACTTGGGCTTCTCTGAAAAAATATTTTTTCAAAATTATTTTGTTTTGCAATTGTTTTTTCATTTATTAATGGATCATGTTATTATGTATCTTTGTGTCAGGGGTTTTTGCGAGTAACTAGGACTTATTGTTGTTCTTTCACAATGAAGGGACATTGTTCAAATTGTAATAGGAAGAAATCTTCCTCTGACTTTCATGATCATTGTATTAATTGTAGTCAGTGTTCTCGCATTAATCCCTGTCCTATATGTGAACATTGGGATGAGAAACATTGGAAACGTGTGTCACGATTTGTTGTTTCTGGAGAAAGAGCGATGCCGGCTCTTTCTCCACAAGGTCACTCTACTCTCTCAGTTTCTATTTCAGAGGAACCAGAACAGGGTGATGTTTCCATGTTATCTTCTTCAAGTGTGCGTCCGTCGTCACAAATGAATTCAGAGCTAGCGGCAAAAGTGCTCATGGAGATTAGACAAATGTCGTCCGCTAGCTCGCCCGGTGTAGCGTCCATTCACCGAATGGTTCGGCAGCCGGGTTCGTCCGATGCGGTCCAAGAGGAAATTTTGGGTGATGCGAGCACTATAAACATAATAGATGCACACCCAGTGACGGCGGATAGTAAACGAGAACGGAGGAAGCCTTTTAGTCCAGTTCCTAGCTCGTCCAGGTCCAGCCGGGCCGCGAGCGAGAGAGGTCCCTCTCTCGTACAACAACATCTGGGACCAGATGTTGTGGTACAAAATGTGTCTTTAGCGGAGCATACGTCCGTCGCTCGGGACGCTCCGTTGTATAAGCAGTCCGCAGAGACTGTTAAGGCTTCCTCTTCTCGTCAGCGCACACGACCGCACCTTGGCTGCGTGACCTCCGATATTTTACCAGCTTCGCCGATGAAGGATTCTTCGGCGACCAGGTCACACCATCCGGCAGCCAGGGATTCGAGACCGATGGACTCCGGACGTTCGCATAGGAAAAGTATGCGGGAGCCATCTGATGCGGAGCTGCCCTCGGCGAAGCAGCGAAAGACTGCGCCTCCGCAGGTCTCGACGTCGGACATTCTTGTGCAGATAGCACAGCTTATCGCAGCATCCCAGCAGCCGACAGAAACGGTGTCGGATCGAGAATTATCCGACGGCGCTGGGTCGGTACGCTCCGCCGAAGCATCGGGGGCGGACGACCGGGAACATCGGGAGGTCCGACCGGATGGTGAAAGGGATACGGATGAATTGGAGCTATCCCTTTCGGAACAACATAAAGCTGCCGTGGACTTCATCCGGCACTTTCTCCCTCAAGTTGTTCCGTCGGGCCAGACTCCTGCGCTTCCGGACAAGAGAATTATAGCGTCATTGGACTCTGAATTTTTTGAGCGGTTCAGGGACATCGCTCCCGAGTTTCCGTCGCAGTCCAATAATGTTGCAAGGACATTTGAATTATTGAACGACGCTATATTTAAACTTGCTTCCAGGACGGGGAAAGCAGGTTTCTTGTCCGCTAATACTCTTAACCTGCCTTTCATTAATGCAAGGAATAAATTCGATACGGCAGGACAGGGTATACCGAGAGTTCCTCTGCGTATGGACGACGAGGCGGAAGACTTAGAGCTATCATTACCGTCGTCAGCTTCTATTCCAACCGCGGTGTTGGAAACTGCTATTGCGTCTAACAGAGCCAATTTAGATGCCTTATCTTACGCAGATCACCTTACTAAGGCGTTATTACTGCGCCTTCAAGGGGAAGAGTTTCAGGATATACAATCCTCTTTAAGACTTCTTTCAAGGGCAGTAGCTTATTCCACGTGTAACTCCGCCCTTTCAGTGGCAAATCTGGAGTTGGTTAGACGTGACGCAGCCCTAGCTACATCCACACTAGTGGATTCTAAGGTGAAGAACTCTCTTAGAGTCGCTTCGGTCTCAGGAGAACTTCTCTTTGACGGCAAGCTTTCCGCTATTTATGATAAAATTAAAAAGAAAGCTAATGATTCTCTGTTGTTCAGATCGGCTCCTAAAAAGTCGGATACAGCAGACACGAATAAGACAGGCACTTCTGGGTCTAATGCGCCCAAGAGGGGTTCCTATAGAGGTTCCGGTGCGTCCTCTTGGTCTTATTCGAGAGACCGTCAGGATAGCGACTCTCGTTCGGGACGTCCTTCAGGCCGGGACAATCGGTCGGACGCCCCGAGGTCGACGAGGCGAGGTGCGGGTCGTGGAAGACGTGGTTTCTCCTACCGCAGGCCTCGCAGGTCCAGGAGGTGATGGCTTAAACCTCTATCGCGTTCCGGTTGGCGGAAGGTTGTCGAGTTTTTCACAAGAGTGGGCGTCGATTACGGACGACCCTTGGGTGAGAGGAGTGACTTCGGAAGGTCTAAAGATATCCTTCAAACGAAAGCCTCCATTAACTCGAAGTCCAAAGTGGACTCATCTTCCGTCAAATCCACAGAAAAGAGACGCTCTGTTATCAGAGGTGCAGTCTCTTTTAATGAAGAACGCGGTAGAGGTCGTAGAAAACCAGGAATCTCTGGGATTCTACAGCCATCTGTTTCTGGTTCCGAAACCAGACGGCTCATTCCGTCCAGTCATAGATTTGAGCTGGATAAACAAGCTGATCGTCGCTCCGAAGTTTTATATGGAGACGATTCGATCGGTCAGAGTGAGTATTCGGGTGAACGATTATGCAACGAGCATAGATCTCAAAGATGCGTACTTTCACGTCATGGTACATCCGACATTCCGAAAGTATCTACGCTTCGCAGTCCTAGGAGTGGTGTATCAGTTCCGGGCCATGTGCTTCGGATTGAATCTAGCACCCTGGGCTTTCACTCGGGTAATGAACTCGGTAATGATCTACTTCCGAGCTCATTCGTCTGCGGTAACGTCGGCCTACCTGGACGACATTCTTCAGAGGTACGGCAACGAGTTAACGCTTCAGAACGATGTTCAGAATCTTCTTCTATTGCTCCGACGTCTCGGTTTTATAGTAAACGAGGAGAAGTCGGATCTGGTGCCGTCCAAGTCATTCACTCATCTGGGAATGAGCTTCGAGACGCACAACAATCTCGTTCGTCTGCCGTTAACCAGAGCGAAATTAGTCAGTTGTTACGCTCGCTATTGTCTGCACGCAGACAAAGTCACGGCGAGAGAATTTATGAGACTGATAGGTCTGTGCGGAGCCGCCGCGGATCTCATTCCGATGGGGCGGCTACGCACACGTCCTCTTCAAATTTTCCTGACTCAGAATTGGAGTGTGAAAATTCATTCGCTCGATGTAGACGTTCTCTTGTCAGATCAAGTGAAACAAGAGATTCAGACTTGGGCAAACATTCAGTGGTTAACTCAAGGAGTTCCGCTGCAGTTGCCGGATCCGAGTTTTACCGTTATGACGGATGCCAGTCAAACAGGTTGGGGTGCATCATTAATCCCAACGGATTCGAGATGCCAGGGTCTTTGGGATCCGCAATTCCTGTGCAAGCACATAAACATCAAGGAAATGATGTCAATTTGGCTTGCGTTACGTCACTGGATGGACATTATTCACGATGCTCATGTCCAAATCCTATCCGACAATACGACAGTAGTGGCGTATATACGGAATCAGGGAGGCACTCATTCAGTTCCGTTGTTCAATCTAACGGAAAGAATCCTTCTGTTTGCGTTAGAACATCACGTTCTTCTTTCGGTCCGTCACATACCGGGTCGTCTGAATGTGCTAGCAGACTCCCTTTCACGAAAGGGTCGCTTGTTGCCGTCGGAGTGGACTCTCAACAAACAAGTATTCAATCAGATTTGCTACCAATGGGAACGGCCAATGATAGACTTATTTGCGACACATCTCAACAATCAGTTGCAGACGTATGTGTCTCCGTGTCCGGATCCAAGAGCATTTGCAGTAGACACTCTGTCGATCCCTTGGGACGGAATGATAGGATATGCGTATCCTCCAGCGCCGTTAATTCAACAAGTATTGCTAAAGATAAAACAATCTCAATGCAAAATTCTGTTGGTAGCAGCTCTGTCGCCACAGAGACCGTGGATAAATCTACTCAGGTGTCTGTTGTGGGACCTACCGCGGAAGCTTCCTCCACGAGAGGATCTTCTTTCGCAGGGGAACTCGCGCCAACTCCATCACAACCCGCAAGGTCTCAACCTTTACGTTTTTCCGTTGTGCGGTCCTTCTTGCATGGCAAGCACTTTACAGGACGAGCAGTGGACGCGATTTCTAACTGTAGGAGGACCTCCTCTTCGCTAAACTATGCGGCTAAGTGGAAGGTTTTTCGTCGTTGGTGTAGGGATCATTCTGTAGATATATTTGATCCCTCTATACCAGACATTGCAAACTTTCTAGTATACTTGTTTGACGAAATCAAACTGCAGCCTGTTACTATAAAGGGTTATAGATCTATGTTATCTGATACCTATGCACATCATGATAGTTTACAAATTGGATCTAATGTCTCTTTATCGAAGTTGGTTAGAAACTTTTCGATAAATAGACCCAGAACTCTTAGATTAATTCCTAAGTGGAATTTAGCTTGGGTTCTCCTTAAATTGAAGGAAAAGCCATTTGAACCTCTTGGGACAGTAGATTTCAAATTCTTATCTTATAAGACAGCTTTTCTCTTAGCTTTCTCTTCTGCCAGAAGAGTCAGTGAGCTTCATGCACTATCGGTGGATGATTCTCATTATCGTAGTGTTGGGAACACTATCACCTTCACTACTAATGTGGGTTTTTTAGCTAAGAATCAGGCTCCTAATAAATATCCGGAACCTATTGTTATTAAGGCTCTTCCGTCTTCAGACGGGCGTAGGCCTTTACTCTGTCCTGTTAGAGCACTACGTATCTATAAACAGAGATCTCAGTTTATCAGAAAGGGACGGAAACGTTTCTTTCTGTCTTTGATGCCTAATAGAAAGGACATTTCAGTCCATTCTATTGCTAGATGGATTCAGTTAACTATCCGTACTGCTTATGAAGATTTATCTTCTTCTCAGCAGTCTGTGCTTAAGATTTCTGCTCATGAAGTAAGAGCTCTTTCTACTTCCTGGGCTTATGCTAATAGTGTTGCTATTACAGATTTAATGAAGGCTGCTTATTGGTCTCAGCCATCCACATTTACGAATTTTTATCTCAGAAATATTGAGTCCATTTCTGGAGACCTGCATTGTTTAGGTCCGTTATCTGTTGCTCAGAATGTCGTCCACTAAACAGTTGCAACTATAGTTATGCAGGCTTTCTGTTCCGGCAGTGACTCCGTCCGGCTGCCCTCTTCGCTCTGGGCTATTTGACCCAGGGCAAGGGGAAGGGGGGGGGGGGGGGGTGTTCCCTTAGGTCACCTGCTTTATAGTGAAAAGCAAGGGAATGCCTCCTCCAAGTCAGTATTTCTGAGTCGCTTCCGGGATGGTTTTAAAGTGTAATATTAATGTTTAATTTCATTCATGTCTTATTTTTAAAGTGTAGCTCGGTGTGAAGCATTTGTATATGTCAAGTGTCAAACGGGCTTTAATATACAATACTCGGACACTTTTAAATGATTATAAAGAGTCTCAATTCTCTGGACTACTTTATTTATTGGCTTGCTTTATAAATAATTAGTATAAGGGTTATACTGGATGTTAATAGAGAACATGAATGTTATTGTGCTCAATTATTAAGGGTAGTGTATCTTTCTAATTTAATATTAAATAAGAAAGATACATGTAAAGCCTAATACTCCTTTTCTCCTTAAGGGGTTACCTCTTTACTATATAGTTGAGCTTATTGGATTTTCCTCTATGTCCTAGGCCCTCCAGCCTGTTTACTATTCAGCTAAGTCTGGGTCATTGGTACAGTATAAAAATGTTAAAAAATTTATAGTAATTTATATATTTTTTATACTTACCAATGACCCAGACGGGGATGGCCCTCCCTGGAGTTGGGAACTCTTGCCTCCCCGCTGAGTACATAGCGCTGACCAGGCACTGCCAGTAAGAATGATAATTGGCGCCAATTTCGGGACGACTGCGTCACTGCGCATGCGCAGTAGAGGCGTACTATGGAGGTCCTTTAGGACATGATTTCTTTTTGTTTTGGATGCAAATTTTGGGGATTGGGGGGCAAAATTTGTGTTTGGCCCTGGTTTTGTTGGAGTTAGCACCAGCTAAGTCTGGGTCATTGGTAAGTATAAAAAATATATAAATTACTATAAATTTTTTAACTTTTCAATGAAATTATGTTAAGTTACCTATTTTCGAGGCAACAGCCTGTTGTGGTCATTCTTGTTATCAAGTTACACTGCTTGTTCAGTGTTTTCCTCTCTCCCTTTTCTTTAAGTCCCCTCTTGCTATTCTCCCATGCTTTTGGCATATTTTCTGTAATATTATTACTAAAATTTCTTGGGAGTTTTAGCTGGATAACAGAATGAATTCTGTTCTTTTCCCCATGTTTACGTCTTCACCTATGGGTGGTTAGGCGTAGTGTTCTGCATCTACCATCTGATGTTCTGCAGTTTCTTCCCTGGAAGTCTCTGTTTTGCATCAGATAGTGTATTTTTGGTAACTGATTTCGGGCCAAGGTGCCTGGAGTCTTGTTCTGGTGTTTTTACACTTATTGTTTACATTTACAACAGCCCTCTGTGTGAGTGGGGATTTCTTGAAAATAATATCTTGATGTTAATTTAATCATAACTAGATACATTATTATTGTTCGTAAGTGTTGCATAAATTTTTTAAAATATTTTTAGAATATTTGTCCACACTTAGGCTTGGGATCCATTGGGGCTCAACATTACTTTTCAGAAACTTGGGCTGTTCTGAAAAAATATTTTTTCAAAATTTTTTGATTTCAATTATTTTTTCTATGTTAATGGATCATGTTATTATGTATTTTGATTGTCAGGGGTTGGTGCGAGTACTAGGACTTTGTTTTCTTTTCACAATGAAAGGATATTGTTCAATTGTAATAAGAGGAAATCTTCCTCTGACTTTCATAATCATTGTATAATGTAGTCAGTGTGCTCGCACTAACTCCTGTTCTGTATGTGTTAATTTCGATGACAACATGGGAAGCGTGTGTCACGGTATGTTAGTGGGGAAATGGCGATTCCGGTCCTTTCCCCGCAGGGTCACTCTACTTTATCAATCTCTATTTCAGACGATCAAGAACAGGGTGATGTATCCGTGATGTCTTCCAAAAGTGTGCCTCCGTCGTCACAATTAATGAAGAGCTAGCGGAAAAGTGCTCATGGAAATACGTCAATTGCCTAAGAGGACCCTAGTAGGTTCGACGGCCTTTGACGTCCGCTAGCTCGCCCGGTGTAGCGTCCATTCATCGAATGGTTCGGCAGCCGGGTTCGTCCGTTGCGGTCTAGAAGGAGTTTTGGGTGATGCGAGCACTATAAATCAACAAAATGCACACCCTGTGACGGCGGATTAGAGGAGAGAACGGAGGAAGCCTTTTAGTCCGGCTCCTAGCTCGTCCAGGTCCATCCGGACTGCGAGCGAGAGAGGCCTCTCTCTCGTACAACAACATCTGGCCCCAGATGTTGTGGTACAAATGTTTCGCATTCGGAGCATAACGTCCGCCGCTCGGGACGCTCCGATATATAGTCAGTCCGGAGAGACTGTCAATAAGGCTTCCTCATCCTCATGGTAGCGCACACGACCGCTCTTGGCTACGTGACCTCGGATATCCAGTCAGCTTCGCCAATCAGAGAATCAACGGCGACCAGGTCACACCAACCGGTAGCCAGGAACACGAGGCCTGCAGACTCCGGACGTTCGCATAAGAAAGTATGCAGGAGTCAACGTACACGGAGCTTCCAGCGGCAAAGCATCGTAAGGCCGCTACTGCACAGGCCTCGGTGACGGACGTGCTATCCCAAATAGCACAGCTTATCGCAGCATCCCAGCATCGACAGAATCTCTGTCGCATCATGTATTATCCGACGGCGCTGGGTCGGGACGCTCCGTGGAAGCGGGTACGGACGTCCGAAAATTTCATCCGGTCCGACGGGATGCCGAAAGGGATTCGGAGGATTTCGAGCTTTCCCTTTCGGAACAACATCAGCTGCTGGGTATGTCATCTGACTTATCTTCTAGAGGTTCTTTCGTCGGACCAGAATGCTGCGATGCCGGATAAGAAACTGATATCGTCGGTGGACACAGAAATTTTTGGTTCGGTTCAGGGACATCGTCCCTCAGTTCCGACACAGTCCAATAATGTCACACAACTTTCGAATTATTGAAGGACGCTATATATATATATTATTATATGCTTGCTATTAACAAGCATGTCTGGTTTCTTGTTCGCAAAGTTACTGAGATGTCTTTCAAAAGTGTGCCTCTGTCGTCATAGATAATGAAGAGCTAGCGGCAATAAGTGCTCATGGAATACGTCAATCGCCTAAGAGGTCCCTAGTAGGATCGACGGAGTTGACATTCGCTAGCTCACCCGGTGTAGCGTCCATTCATCGAATGGTTCGGCAGTCAGGTTCGTCCGTTGCGGTCTAGGAAGGAGATTTGGGTGATGCGAGCACTATTATAGACTTTAGTACACACCCAGTGACGACGGATTAGAGGACAGATCGGAGGAAGCCTGTTAGTCCGGTTCCTAGCTCGTCCAGGTCCGTCCGGGCTGCGAGCGAGAGGGGTCCCTCTCTCGTACAACAACATATGGGACCGGATGTTGTGGTACAGTCATTTCGCATTCGGAGCATATGTCCGCCGCTCGGGACGCTCCGTTATATTGACAGTCCGAGAGACTGTCGATAATGCTTCCTCACCCTCACAGCAGTGCACATGACCGCACATTGGCTACGTGACCTCGAGTATCCGGCCAGCTTTGTCATTCAGTGATTCCACGGCGAACAGGTCACTCCATCCGGTAGTCAAGGGACACGAGGCCTATACACTCCGTTTGCTCGCATAATAGAAGTATGCACGGGGTATCGAACACGGAGCTTCCAGCAGCAAAGCATCATAAGACCGCTTCTCCACAGCCCTCAGTGACGGACGTGCTATCCAAAATAGCACAGCTTATCGCAGCATCCCAGCAAATGACAGATTCTCGGTCGGATCACGAATAATCCGACTGCGCTGGGTCGGTGCGCTCCGCTGTTGCATCAGGTACGGACGACCGAACACTTATAGGGTCCGTCAGGATGGCGAAAGGGATTCGGACGATTTCGTGCTTTCCCTTTCAGAACAACAGAAGCTGCCATACATTTCTTCCGGCATTATCTTCCATAGGTTGTTCCGTCGGACTACATTGCTGCGATGCTGGATAAAAGACTAATAGCGTCATTGGACACGGAGTTTTGGATCGGTTCAGGGACATTGTCCCTGACTTGCCGACACAGTCCAATTATGTCATTAGAACATTCAAATTATTTAACGACGCTATATATAAGCTTGCTACCAAGCATGATAATCTAGTTTCTTGTCCGCAATGCTCTATTCTGCCTTTCATCAATTCTAGGGAATAATTTCTGCCTTTCATCAATTCTAGGGAATAATTTATATTGGCAGAACAGGGCATACCGAGAGTTCCTATGCGTCTTGACGGCGGGACTGAAGACTGGGAATTATCTTTTTCGCCGTCTATGTCAATTCCAACCACGATGTTGGAAACGACAATGATGTCTATTAGACTTAACTTAGACGCTTTATCATACGTAGACCACCTTTCTGAGGCGTTATCATTACGTTTTCAAGAGAAAGAATTCCAGGATATGTTCCTCAGTGTGATTTCTTTCAAGGGCAGTAGTTTTTCCACGTATAACTCCGCCCTTCAGTGGCAACCTGGAGTTGGTTAGATGTGACGCAGCCCTAGCTATATCCACGCGCGTGGATAGTAAGGTGAAGAACTCTCTCAGAGTCGCTTCGGTCTCAGAGAAGCTTCTCTTCGACGGCAACCTTTCAGCAATCTATCAATTGCTCGATATACACGTTCTCTTGTCTATCAAGTGTAACAAGAGATTCAGACTGGGGCAAACATTCGGTGGTTGACTCAGAGAGTGCCACTGCAGTTGCCGGATCCGAGTTTTATGATTATGACGGATGCCAGTCAAACAGGTTGGGGTACAATATTGATCCCAACGGATTCGAAGTGCCAGGG
Source organism: Pictodentalium vernedei (assembly GCA_031216915.1). Taxonomy (NCBI): domain Eukaryota; kingdom Metazoa; phylum Mollusca; class Scaphopoda; order Dentaliida; family Dentaliidae; genus Pictodentalium; species Pictodentalium vernedei. The sequence goes on from CM062293.1 coordinate 288,857,641, forward strand.
TCTTTGGGTTCCGCAGTTTCTAGGCAAGCACTTAACTTCCAGGAAATGATGTTATTTTGGCTTGCACTATGTCATTGGATGAACATTATTCAGAAACGCATGTCCAAATCCTGTCCGATAATATGACAGTAGTTGCGTATCTCCGGAACCAGGGAGGCACTCATTCGATTCCGTTATTCAATTTAACGGAAAGAATCCTTCTGTTTGTTATAGTACACCAAGTTCTGCTTTGGTCCGTCATATTCCGGGTCGTCTGATTGTATTAGCAGACTCCCTTTCACGTAAGGGTCGCTTGTTGCCGTCAGAATGGACTCTCAACAAACAAGTATTCAATCAGATTTGCTATCAGTGGGAGCGCCCAATGATAATTTGTTTGCGACACAACTCACTATTCAATTGCAGACGTATGTGTTTGCATGTCTGGATCCCTGAGCTTATGTTGTTAACGCTCTATTGATCTAATAGGACGGAATGATAGGATATGCGTATCCTCCAGCGCTGTTGATTCAGCAAGTATTGCTAAGATATACATCCACAATACAATTCTGTTGATGGCATCTCTGTCTTCACAGAGACCGTGGGTAAATTTACTCAGGTGTCTACTGTGGGACTTACCGCGAAAACTTCCTCCATGAGAGGATCTTCTTTCGCTGGGGAAATCGTGTCAACTTCATCACAACCCGCAAGGTCTCAACCTTCACGTATTCCGTTGTGTGGTCCTTCTTGCACGGCAAGCATTGTACAGGACGAGCTATGGACGCGATTTCTTTCTGTAGGAGAACCTCTTCTTCGCTATACTATGTGGCTAAAGTGGAGGCTCTTCCGTCGTTGGTGTAGGGATCATTATGTTGATATTTTTGATCCCTCCATACTAGACATTGCAACTTTCTAGTATACTTGTTTGACAAGATCAACTGCAGCCTGTTACTATTAAGGTTATAGGTCTATGTTATCTCATACCTATGCACTCTATGATAGTTTACAATTGAGTCTTATGTCTCTTTATCTAAGTCAGTTAGAAACTTTTCGATAAATTGACCTAGAATCCTTAGATTAAATTCCTATATGGAATTTAGCTTCAGTTCTTATTTAGCTAAGTAATCATTTGAGCCTCTGGAAACAGTAGTTTTCAAATTCTGACCTTTTTAGACAGTAATTCTGTTAGTCTTCTCTTACTGAGGAGTCAGTGAGCTTCATGCACTATCGGTGGACAATTCTCACTTTCATAGTATCGGAAACACTACTTCCTTTACTACTTAGGTTGTATTTTTGGTTAAGAGTCAGGCTCCTAATAGTATCCGGAACCTATTGTTATTAAGGTCCTTCCGTCTTCGTATGGGCATAGGCCTTTACTCTGTCTGGTTAGAGTTCACGTATTTATAAACAGATATCAGTTTATTAGTACGGACGTAAGCTTCTTCTGTCTTTGATGCCTAATAGAAGGACATTACGCTCCATTCTATTGCTAATGGATTCATTTAACTATCGGTACTGCTTATGGTATATCATTGACTCAGCAGTTTGTGCTTGAGATTTCGGCTCATGAAGTAAGAGCTCTTTATACATCTTGGGCTTACATTAATAGTGTTGCTATTATAGATTTTATGAAGGCTGCTCATTGGGCTCAGCCATCCACATTCATGAATTTTTATCTCAGAAATATTGAGTCTATTTCTGGAGGCCTCCATTATTAGGTCTATTATCTACTGCTCAGAATGTCATTCACTTAACAGTTGCTACTATAGCTAGGTAGGCTTTCTGTTCCGGCTGTGACTCTGTCCTGCTGCCCTCTTCGCTCTGGGCTATTTGACCCAGGGCAAGGAGAAGAGGGGGGGGGGGGGGGGGGGTGTTCCCTTGGGTCACCTGTTTTATTATGAAAACAAGGGGATACCTCCTCCGGAGTTAGTAATTCTGAGCTGTTACTGGGATGATTTTTAAGTGATAAGTTTATGTTTTTAAAATTCATTCAGGTCATAGTTTTTAAAGTATAGCTTTTGAATATATCACGTGTCAAACGGGCGTTATTATACAATCCTCAGACACTTTTAAGGAGTATAAAGAGTCTCTATTCTCTAGACTAACTTTATTTATTGGCTTACTTTAAAAATTATTAGTATAAGGATTATACTGGATATTGATAGAGTACATGGATGTTATGATGCTCAATTTTGGAAGGTGTTGTGTCTTTCTAATTTATCATAAATAAGAAAGATACATGTAAGGCCTAATAATCCTTTTCCCCTCGAGGTGATGACTCTATTTTATATAATTGAGCTTATTTGAACTTGCTCTATGTCCTAGGCCCTCCAGCCTTTTTACTATTCAGCTATGTCTGGGTCATTGGTACAGTATAAAAATGTTAAAAAATTTATAGTAATTTATATATTTTTTATACTTACCAATGACCCAGACGGGGATGGCCCTCCCAGGAGTTGGGAACTCATACCTCCCCGCTGAGTACATAGCGCTTAACAGGCACTGGTTATAAGAATGATTAATGGCGCCAATTTCGGGACGTCCTTGACACTGCGCATGCGCAGTAGAGGTGAAGTATGGAGGGCCATTCAGGACATGTTTTCTTTGGTTTTAGATGCAAATTTTGGGGATTGGGGGGCAAAATTTGTGTTTGGCCCTATATTTTTAAGAGTTAGCACCAGCTATGTCTGGGTCATTGGTAAGTATAAAAAATATATAAATTACTATAAATTTTTTAACTTTTTAACTTTTTTCAAAAAATTTCAACAAAACCATATCATATGAACCCTTGTTTGAACTAGCTCGACGTGCTCGTTCCAACGAGGGGTCACATGATATGGTTTTGTTGAATTTTTTTTTAAAAATACTATTTTGTCAACTGCTGAATTTGCATATTACGCGAGCATATGTGGCTGATTCGTTGGGTAAAGGGTTAAAAACTGGCATGCTTGCATTTTGGATCTATTGAAGTAATACCAGCACCAGACACTGATGTATGGGTAGCACTTTCTGATTGTTTCCCCTGGATCAGTGTCAGATTCAGACATTATCTGTCAGAAATATCAGGCACTTTCTTTTGCTGTTATTCAGCATCATCTTTCCATTAGTACTTTTAGAAAATGTTATGAGTGTTCTGGGAAAGTATCCTCTATCAAGTATGTAAGTCAGGCTTGGCTTTTTGAAAAATCACGAGTGGGAAAAAATTGCTCTCCTGGGAGCTGCTTAGACAAGCAAATTGCTCTCCCAAAGTATTTTTCATTGTTTTGCTTCACAAACATGTTCAAAATGTGTTCTCCATGCAATGCATTCAAGCAGATCAATGCCAATAAACTGCTGTTGAACCTGTGTTCATTTTTAGCTCTGCCTGACAGAATGTCAGTAGAGCTTTTTTGATGCTAAGTTGTCTGTCATCCATCCATCCATCCGTCCATCCATCCATCTGTCCATCCATCCATCCATCCATCCAACCTTCCATCATCAACATTTTGTTTGTCCGGGCCATAATTTCTTAACCACTGAATATTTTTTAATGAAACTTTATAACAATATGTAATATCAAAAGACAGGTTTCGCAAATTATAATATGGTATGTGTCCCTCAAGGTCAAGGTCACAGACTCTATGATAAGGTAACACTTAGAAAAACTTTGACATTTATTTGTCTGGGCCATAATTTCTTAACCACTGAATATATTTTTATACAACAACCAATGGCCCAGACTAGCTGGTACTAACTCAAAAATTAATCCAAGGCCAAACACAAATTTTGCCCCCCAATCCTCCAAATTTGCATGCAAAACCAAAAAATTGATGTCCTATCTGGTCCTCCATACTTTTCGGATCTGCGCATGTGCAGTATCCAGGAAGACACCGAAATTGCAGACCACCATCATTCTTTGTTTGGCCCTAAAGTCAGAAACAATGAACTGACATCTGTGCTTTTAAATCTCATTTTTGAGAATGCCAGACACAAATCAATGGTAAAATTGGTGGATCCAAGGACATAATTCGATGATGGAAGTGAACAACGGTGGTTAGGAATGTTCAGGACTGTAACTTTATAATTTTTATCAAAATTATTTCATATTTCTCAATTTCAGGACATGTGCCTTACGTCATCATTCTTGCTAATGATTTATCCACTGTTTGTTAAGTGTTCCTTCCCTATCCTTCCTTGAAGCCCTCCTGTCAAACTCCGAAGCTTTTGGGATTATTTTTATTGAAATTTTTTTATTAAATTTCTTGGGAGTTTAACGTGTATTACAGAATGTTTATCCTGTATATCCCAATGGTTATGTCCTCACACTAGGGGTGTTGGGTCGTTTGGGTCATGCATCTTCTATCCGATGTATCATTTTTTTCTTCATCTGAACATCTTGCTTTACATCTGGTAGCTTTAAAATCTGTTACTGACTTTGGGCCTTTTATATTCAGTGCCTGAGGTCTTGTTTCCGTTTTATTCATTGACGTTGTTTACATTGGCAACGTCCTTTAATATATGTAGTTTCTACTTATTATTACTGTAGAATTGTTTTAAGATACATGTTTTAATATTCCGGTAGTGTTGCAATAATTTTTGGATTTTGTCCACACTTAGGCTCTATCAGGATACATTTGGGCTCTTCATGTTCCCTTTGGGAACTTGGGCTTTTGTCAAAGTTTTTTCAAAAGATTTTTTGAAATTAATTTTTTGATTTGTATTTTGATTATTGATTATTATGTATCTTTATCATATATTTATTATGGAGTTGGTGGGAGTTCAGTTGACTTTGTTTGATTAATTATGAATGCTTTTTGCTCAAAATGCAAGGCGAGAAAGTTTTCCTCAGATTTACATGCTTGTTGCCTTGCTTGTAGTCGATGTACTCCCACGAATTCTTGTCCTACATGTGTTGATTGGGATGACAAACATTGGACACGGGTGTCACGATATGTTGTTAGTGGTGAGAGGCCAATGCCGGTCCTCTCGCCGCAGAGTCATTCAAGTTTCTCAGTTTCTTTTTCAGAGGAACAAGAACATGGTGATGGTTATGTAATACCTACCAAAAGTGTGCTACCATCGTCGCACTCTGATGAGCAAACAGGGCTAGCTGCTAAGGTGCTCCTGAATATTACGCAGGGGATAAAGCCACTGGCTGGTGGTTTTAATCCTTTGCCAGCAGCTAGCTCGACCAGTGAAGCAGTTACTCCGTCCGTGGGAGCCGTGACGCAGGGTATGTCCATTGCGGTCGAAGGAAGTGTAGTGGGTAGAGCGAGCACCTTAAAACCTAAACATGCTCACCCAGCGACAATGGAACTAGGGAAGAAGCCAGCAAGTGTTTTGGGAAGCTCGGCGAGGTCTGAAAGGGCCGTGAGCGGGAGAGGTCCCTCTCTGTCCCAACAACATCTGGGGCCAGATGTTGTGGTGAAGAACTTTCGCGGGCTGGAGCATTCTTCACACCTGCCGTTTGGGACGCTCCGTATAGATTGCAGCCGGCCTCGGCAACAGTCACGGCTTCTTCCACTTCGAATATAAAGCACACATGACCGCATCCTAGCTACCCAACTTCGGATATCCAGCCTGCTGCCCGAAGAAGGGACCACTCTTCACCCATGAAATCGGACCATCCGGTAGCTGGGGAGACAAGGCCTCGATCATCGGGACGTTCGGAGAAGAGATCCATCTCTGACACACCATCCTAGGAGCAGCAAGTGGCTAAGAAAAGAAGACCGCTTCTCCTCAGGCCTCGATGACGGACTTGCTGTCGCAGATTGCGCAGCTGACCGCAGCATCCCAGAAAGTGCAGGTGCAGCCTCCCTCAGACTCGGAACCTGAGCTGTCAGACGGTGCTGGGTCGGTCCAGTCGTCTGTTCACGCAGATGCAATGGACCGAGATTCGCAGCTGATTCTCTCAGATGGTGAAAGGGATAAGGAAGAGGATTACCCTTCCCTTTTGGAACAGCACATGGTTGCGATGGATTTCATCCATCAATACTACCCTGAATTTGTTTTAACGAATCAGAATGCTGCGACAACAAGAGAGAAACCGCTGGCATCATTGGACGCAGAGTTTATACGGACAAAGGAAGAAGTTCTTTCTTTTCCTGTTCAGTCTAGGCAGGTGTCGCAGGCCTTCGGCCATGTTGACGACGCCATATTCCGCCTCTCGAGTGTGAGGAAAAAAGGCGGTTTCTTCATCTTCCATAAACATACCGTTTCTTGGACCACGTTTATTTAAAATGGTTGGAGAAGATGTTCAGAAAGCTCCTCTGCATTTGGATGGGCAGGCCGGGGATCTAGATGTATCCTTACCTGCATCATTCACTATTTGCTCAGACACAATTGAAATGGCAATTTCATCAAGTAGAGCGAATTTGGACGCAATGTCTTATGCAGATCACTTTACCAGAGATATGGCGCAATGTCTCATCGGGAAGGAATTTGAGGACGTTCGTACCTCTCTTAGAGTTCTTTCCGGGGCAATTATGTATACCATGTATAACTCTGCCCTAACTGTGGCTAATCTGGAGTTAATCAGATGTGATGCTGTTCTTGCATCGTCAGCACTTATAGATGAAGGTGAAAAGCTCTCTCCAAGTCACTCTGGTCTCTGGACATACTATATTTTTATACTGTACCAATGACCCAGACATAGCTGGTGCTAACTCTTAAAATATAGGGCCAAACACAAATTTTGCCCCCCAATCCCCAAAATTTGCATCTAAAACCAAAGAAAACATGTCCTGAAAGGCCCTCCACACTTCGCCTCTACTGCGCATGCGCAGTGTCAAGGACGTTCCGAAATTGGCGCCATTAATCATTCTAAGTTTGGCCCTTCATCAGTTAACATCTGACTGATCTTTGTGCTTGTAAATCTCAGTTTAAATGATGCCAGACACATAATTATTAGTGAAATGGTGATTCTAAGGAGGATAGAGAAGGAGGAGAGGAAAAATGTGTGACAGAATATTATCAGGGCTGTAACTTAAAATTTTTTAATGAAATTATGTTAAGTTACCTATTTTTGAGGCAGCAGCCATTTTGTTGTCATTCTGATTATTTAGTTACACTGATTTTTTAGTGTTTTCCTCTCTCCCTGTCCTTTAAGTCCCCCCTTGCTATTCTCCCATGCTTTTGGCATAGTTTTTGTAATTATTATTACTAAATTTTCTTGGGAGTTTTAGCTGAATAACAGAATGAATTCTGTTCTTTTCCCCATGTTTACGTCTTCACCTACGGGTGGTTAGGCGTTGTGTTCTGCATCTTCCATCTGATGTTCTGCAGTTTCTTCCCTGGAAGTCTCTGTTTTGCATCAGATAGTGTATTTTTGGTAACTGATTCCGGGCCTGGGTGCCTGGAGTCTTATTTTAGTGTTTACATTCATTGTTTACATTTACAACAGCCCTCTGTGTGAGGGGGGGATTTCTTGAAAATAATATCTTGATGTTATTTTAATCATAACTAGATACATTATTATTGTTCGTAAGTGTTGAATAAATTGTTTAAAATATTTTTAAAATTTTTGTCCATACTTAGGCTTGGGATCCATTGGGGCTCAACGTTACTTTTCAGAAACTTGGGCTGTTCTGAAAAAATATTTTTTCAGAATATTTTGATTTCAATTATTTTTTCTATATTAATGGATCATATTATTATTATGTATTTTATTGCCAGGGGTTTGTGCGAGTACCAGGACTTGTTTTCTTTTCACATTGAAAGGATATTGATCAATTGTAATAAGAGGAAGTCTTCCTCTGACTTTATAATCATTCTATATGTGGTCAGTGTACTCGCATTAACTCCTGTTCTGTATCGTATGATTTCGATGACAATATGGGAAGCGTATGTCACGGTATGTTAGGGGGGAATTGGACACTCCGGTCCTTTCCCCGCAGGGTCACTCTACTTTATCAATTTCTATTTCAGACGATCAAGATTAGGGTGATGTATCTGTGATGTCTTCCAACAGTGTGCCTCCGTCGTCACAATTAATGAAGGGCTAGCGGAAAAGTGCTCATGTAAATACACCAATTGCCTAAGAGGACCCTAGTAGGTTCGACGGCCTTAGACGTCCGCTAGCTCGCCCGGTGTAACGTCCATTCACCGATGGTTCGGCAGCCGGGTTCGTCCGTTGTGGTCTAGAAGGAATTTTGGGGTGATGCGTGCACTATAAATCAACCTAATGCACACCCAGTGACGGCGGATCGGAGGGAGAACGGAGGAAGCCTTTTAGTCCGGTTCATAGCTCGTTCCGGTCCATCCGGACGGCAAGCGAGAGAGGCCCCTCTCTCGTTCAACAACATCTGGCCCCAGATGTTGTGGTACAAAATGTTTCGCATTCGGAGCATACGTCCGTCGCTCGGGACGCTCCGACATATAGTCAGTCCGGAGTAGACTGTCAATAAGGCTTCCTCATTCTCATAGTTGCGCACACGACCGCTCTTGGCTACGTGACCACGGATATCCAGTCAGCTTCGCCAGTCAGAGATTCATCGGCGACCAGGTCACACCATCCGGTAGCCAGGAACACGAGGCCTGCAGACTCCGGACGTTCGCATAGGAAGTGTGCGGGAGTCAACGTACATGGAGCTTCTGGCGGCAATGCATCGTAAGACCGCTACTGCACAGGCCTCGGGAACGGACGTGCTTTCCTAAATAGCACAGTTTATCGCAGCATCCCAGCATCAACTGAATCTGTCGCATATTTTTTATCCGACTATGCTGGGTCGGGACGCTCCGCGGAAGCGGGTACGGACGTCCGAAAATTTCATCCGGTCCGACGGGATACCGAAAGGGATTTGGAGGATTTCGAGCTTTCCCTTTCGGAACAACATATGCTGTTGTGTATGTCATCTGACTTGGTCTTCTACAGCTTCTTTCGTCGGACCAGAATGCTGCGATGCCGGATAAGAAACTGATAGCGTCGGTGGACTTAGAAATTTTTGGTTCGGTTCAGGGACATCGTCCCTCAGTTCCGACATAGTCCAATAATGTCACACAAACTTTCGTATTATTGAACGACGCTATATATATTATTATTTTATGCTTGCTATATCCAAGCATTTCTGGTTTCTTGTTCGCAACATAGGGGACCGCATGTTGTGGTTCAGATATTTTACATTCGGAACATATGTCTGTCGGTCGGGACGCTCCGTTATATTGACAGTCCGAGAGACTGTCCTTAATGCTTCCTCATCCTCACAGCAGGGCACACGACCGCACATTGGCTACGTGACCTCGAGTATCCGATCAGTTTCGTCATTTAGTGATTCCACGGCGAATAGGTCGCGCCATCCGGTATCCAAGGGACACGAGGCCTATACACTCCGTTCGCTCGCATATTGGTAGTATGCACGGGGTAACGATCACGGAGCTTCCAGCGGCAATGCATTGTAGGACCGCTTCTCCTCAGGCCTCAGTGACGGACGTGCTATCCGAGTTAGCACAGTTGTTTCGCAGCATCCCAGCAATTGACAGTTTCTTGGTCGAATCAGGAATTATCCGACGGCGCGTTTGCATCAGGTACGGATGACCGAACGCTTATAGGGTCCGACAGGATGGCGAAAGGGATTCGAAAGATTTCGAGTTTTCCCTTTAGTAGTATCGGAAGCTGCCTTTCATATCTTGTGGCATTATCTTCCAGTGATTGTTATTTCGGACCTCATTGCTGCGATCTTGGATAAGAGACTTATAGCGTCATTGGACTCGGATTTTTCGATCGGTTCAGGGACATTGTCCCTGACTTACCGACACAGTCCAATAATGTCATTACAACATGTGTTTTATTTTTCGACGCTTTATATACATACAAGCCTGCTACCAAGCATAATAGTTTAGTTTCTTGTCCGCGTTGCTCATTTCTGCCGTTTTATCATTAATATGAATAGTTTATTTTGGCAGAGCAGGGCATACCGAGAGTTCATATGCTTCTAGACGGTGTGGTTAAAGACTGGAAATATTCTTTTTTGCCGTTTATGTCTTTTCCAACTTCAATGTTGGAAACGACATTATGTATAGTAGACTTAACTTAGACGCTTTATCATACGTAATCCGCCTTACTGAGGCATTATCATTACGTCTTCAAGAGAAGATTTACGGGATATTATTCTCAATGTAATTTCTTTTGAGGGCAGTAGTTTGTTCACGTATAACTCCGCCCTTCAGTGGCTGATTGGAGTTGGTTAGACGTGACGCAGCCCTAGCTACATCCACACACATGGATAGTAAGGTTAAGAACTCTCTCAGAGTCGCTTCGTTCTCGGAGGAGCTTCTCTTCGACGGCAACTTTTCGGCAATCCATGAATTGCTCGATTTACACGTTCTCTTGTCTATCTAGTGTTACAAGAGATTCAGACTGGGGCAAACATTCGGTGGTTGACTCTGAGAGTGCCACCGCAGTTGCCGGACCCGAGTGTGGCTGTTATGACGGTTGCCAGTCAAACAGATTGGGATATAATACTGATCCCTACGGATTCGAAGTGCCAGGGTCTTTGGGTTCCGCAGTCGCTTAGCAACCAGTGTTCTTCCGCGGAATAATGTTTTTTAGGCTTGCTTTATGTCTTTGCATGAACATTATTCAGAAACGCATGCCCAAATCCTGTCCTTTAATTCGACAGTAGTGACGTATCTCCGGAACCAGGGAGGCACTCTTTCGTTTCCATTATTCAATTTAATGGAAAGAATCCGTCTGTTGGTTATAGTACACCAAGTTCTGTTTTGGTCCGTCATATTCCGGGTCGTCTGATTGTTTTACCGGACTCCCGTTCACTTACGGGTCGCTTGTTGCTGTCAGAATGGACTCTCAACAAACAAGTATTCAATCAGATTTGCTATCTATGGGAGCGCCCAATGATGATTTATTTACGACACAGCTTGCTAATCAATTGCAGACGTATGTGTTGGCTTGTCCAGATCTCGGAGCTAATGTTGTTATCGCTCTATTGATCTATAGGACGGAATGATAGGATACGCGTATCCTCCGGCGCTGTTGTTTCAGCAGGTATTGCTAAGATAAACAACCACAATACATTTCTGTTGATAGCATCTCTATCTTCACAGAGATCATGGGTAATTTACTCTCTTGTCTACTGTGGGTCTTAACGTGAAATCTTCTTCTATGTGAGGATCTTTTTTCACTGGGTAAATCGTGTCATCTTTATCACAACCCGCAAGGTCGCAACCTTCATGTATTCCGTTGTGTGGTCCGTATTGCATTGTAAGCATTGTACTGGACGAGCTTTGGACGCGATTTCTTACTATAGGAGATCCTCTTCTTCGCTATTCTATGCGGCTAAAGTGGAGGCTCTTCCATCGTTGGTGTAGGGATCATTATGTTCATATTGTTGATCCCTCCTTTCTACTCATTGCAATTTTTTAGTATACTTGTTTCACAAGATCTACTGCAGCCTGTTATTATTAGGTTATAGGTTTATGTTACCTCATACCTATGCACTCTACGATAGTTTACAATTGAGTCTTATGTCTCTTTATCTAAGTCAGTTAGTAACCTTTTGATAAATAGACTTAGAATCTTTAGATTAAATTCCTATATGGATTTTAACTTCGGTTCTTATTTAGCTAAGTAATCATTTGAGCCTCTGGAAACAGTAGTTTTCAAATTCTGACCTTTTAGACAGTAATTCTGTTGGTTTCTCTTTTACTGTAGAGTCAGTGAGTTTCATACACTATCGTTGGATGATTTTCACTTTCGTAGTTTCGGAATCACTACTTCCGTTACTATTTAGGTTGGATTTTTGCATAAGAGTTAGGCTCCTAATTTCTGGAACCTATTATTTTTAAGTCCTTCCGTCTTCGTACGGGCATAGGCCTTTACTCTTTCCGGGTAGAGTTTATGTATTTATAAACAGATATCTGTTTATTACTATGGGCGTAAGCTTCTTCTGTCTTTGATGCCTAGTAGAAGGATGTTACGCTCCATTCTATTGTTAATGGATTCTATTAACTATCGGTACTGCTTATGGTATATAATTGACTTAGCAGTTGTGCTTAAGATTTCGGCTCATGAAGTAAGAGTTCTTCTACATCTTGGGCTTACTTTAATAGTGTCGCTATTATAGATTTTTGAAGGCCGCTCATTGCGCTCAGCCATCCACATTCATGAATTTTTATCTCAGAAATATCGAGTCCATTTCTGGAGGCCTCTATTGTTAGGTCTATTATCTACTGCTCAGAATGTCATTCACTTAACAGTTGCTACTATAGCTAGGTAGGCTGTCTGTTTTGGCAGTGTCTCCGTTCTGCTGCCCTCTTCGCTCTGGGCTATTTGACCCAGGGCAAGAAAAGGGGGGGGGGGAGGGTGTTCCCTTGGGTCACCTGTTTTACTATGAAAACAAGGGGATACCTCCTCCGGAGTTAGTAATTCTGAGCGGTTATTGGGATGGTTGTTTAGTGAGAAGTTTAGGTTTTTAAAATTCATTCAAGTCTTAGTTTTTAAAGTATAGCCTTTGATTATTGCATATGTCAACGGACATGATTATGCAATCCTCAGACACTTTTAGGAGTATAAGAGTCTCTATTCTCTAGACTTACTTTATTTATTGGCTTACTTTAAAAATTATTAGTATAAGGATTATATTGGATATTAATAGAGTACATGGATGTATGAAGCTCAATTTTGGAAGGTGTTGTATCTTTCTAATTTATCATAAATAAGAAAGATACATGTAAGGCCTATTACTTCTTTTTCCCTACAGGGGATGACTCTATTTTATATTATTGAGCGTATTCCATTTTGCTCTATGTCCTTGGCCCTCCAGCCTTTTTACTATTCAGCTATGTCTGGGTCATTGGTACAGTATAAAAATGTTAAAAAATTTATAGTAATTTCTATATTTTTTATACTTACCAATGACCCAGACGGGGATGGCCCTCCCAGGAGTTGGGAACTCTTGCCTCCCCGCTGAGTACATAGCGCTTACCAGGCACTGGTTTTTAGAATGATTAATGGCGCCAATTTCGGAACGTCCTTGACACTGCGCATGCGCAGTAGAGGCGAAGTGTGGAGGGCCTTTCAGGACATGTTTTCTTTGGTTTTAGATGCAAATTTTGGGGATTGGGGGGCAAAATTTGTGTTTGGCCCTATATTTTAAGAGTTAGCACCAGCTATGTCTGGGTCATTGGTAAGTATAAAAAATATAGAAATTACTATAAATTTTTTAACTTTTGACAACAAGCTTTTGTTAGTCTATGAACAGGCTACTAAGAAAGTGTCAAGTGCTCTTCTATTGAAGTCGGCGTCTCAACAACCCACTTCAGCAGACAAGAGTAAAGAAGGACGTTCCAGATCTAAAAAGTCTAAAGGAAACTCCTCACGAGGGTACAAAAAAACCCTCTTACAATTACTCTGGAGGTCGTGAATATAGCGACTTGGGAAAGGGGCGTATGTCTGATCAGGTCTATTGGTCAGACGCCCCTTCATGAGGAGGACGTAGTTTCTCCTCCCATAAGCCTCATAAGTTATGCAGGTGATGGTCAAGACCTCTATTGCTTGCCAGTTGGCGGAAGGTTATCAAACTTTGCGAGAAACTGAATAGCAGTCACGGAAGATCAGTGGGTGTTAAGTGTAGTCTCGGATGGCCTATGGCTATCATTTTGAGCGAAACCCCACTAACAAGATGTCCGCATTGGACAAATCTTCCGTCTGATCCTTTCAAAAGAGAGTCTCTCCTAACGGAGGTACAGGCTCTCTTATTAAAGGAAGCAATAGAGGTAATAGAGATTGAAGATTCTCAGGGTTTTTACAGTCACTTGTTGCTCATACTGACGGCTCGTTCCGACTGGTAATAGACTTGAGCTGGATAAACAAGCTTATCGTGGCTCCAAAGTTCTACATGGAGACCATTCGGTCGGTAAGAGCGAGCATTTGAGTGAACGACTATCCGACAAGCATAGATCTAAAGGATGCGTACTTTCATGTCCTGGTACATCCGGCATTCAGAAAGTACCTACGGTTCACCGTACAAGGGAAGGTTTGTCAGTTCAGAGCAATGTGCTTTGGACTGAACCTTGCTTCCTGGGCATTCACTCGAATAATGAACTCGGTAATGTCATACTTCCAAGCTCATTCATCTGCGGTAACGTCGGCTTACTTGGACAACATTCTGCAGAGATACGGCAACAGAATTATTCTTCAGAATGATGTTCAGAGTCTGCTTCTATTACTCCGATGTCTCGGTTTCATCGTAAACGAGAAAAAGTCGGATCGAGCTCCATCCAAGTCGTTCACTCACTTGGGGATGAGCTTCGAGACTCACAACAATCTGGTTCATCTGCCGTTACCCAGAGCAAAATTAGTTAGTTGTTATGCTCACTTTTGTCTACACTCAGATACATTAACAGCGAGGGAATTCATGCGATGGATGGAGTTGTGCGGAGTGGCTGCGGATCTTATTCCGATGGGCCGTCTACACACGCGTCCCCTCCAGATATTCTTTACTCAGAACTGGAGTGTGAAGACGCATTTGCTCGAAAAACCACTATTGTTTTAACGGACATAGTAAAACAAAGGGTTCAGATTTGGGCAGATCATCAGTGGTTAACTCAGGAAGTTCCGCTGCAACTGCCGGATCCGGCTTTCACGATTATGACGGATGCGAGTCAAACGGGTTGGGGTGCGACCCTGAGCCCGACAGACTCAAAGTGTCAGGGTCTTTGGGACCCTCGGTTTTCCTAGAGAAGCACATAACCATCAAAGAGATGATGTCAATATGGCTAGCTCTTCAACATTGGATTCACATAATAGCGAACATCCTTGTTCAGATTTTGTCGGACAATTCGAAAGTAGTAGCTTACATCAGGAACCAAGGCAGCACCTATTCAATTCCATTATGCGAATTAACGGAGAAGATTCTCCTATACGCCATGAATCATCATGTTTATCTTTCTGTCCGTCATTTACCGGGTCGTCTGAATGTACTAGCAGACTCGCTCTCTCGGAAAAGTCGCCTGTTGCTATCAGAGTGGACTCTCAACAAGCGAATATTCAGGCAGATTTGCTACCAGTGGGATCGTCTCTTGATAGATCTGTTTGCAACACACCTGAATAATCAGTTACAGACATTCATGTCACCATGCCCAGATCATCGAGCATACACAGTAGACGCTCTGTCGATCTCAAGGGACGGAATGATAGGATATGCATATGCTCCAACTCCGTTGATTCAGCAGATTCTGTTAAAGATCAAACAGTCTCGTTGCAAAATGCTGCTAGTAGCACCTCTGTCATCACAGAAACCTTGGATCAATCTTCTCAGGTGTCTGTTATGGGACGTTCCCCGGAAGCTTCCTCCACGAGAGGATCTTCTTTATCAGGGGAAGTCACGCACACTGCATCACAACCTGGAAGGTCTCAACCTTCACGTATTTCCGTTGTGCGGTCCTTCTTACACGGAAAAGAGTTTACAGGACGCACAGTGGACGCAATTTCTAACTGCAGGAGGTCCTCCTCTTCATTGAACTACACAGCAAAGTGGAGGGTTTTCTTCTGTTGGTGTCAGGATCAGTCGATAGACGTTTATGAGCTCTCCATACCAAATATTGCCAATTTCCTGGTCTACTTGTTTGACGATCTCAAACTGCAGCCCATCACTATTAAGGCCTATGTTATCAGACACTTACGCTCATCATGATAACTTGGCTATTGGATCAAATACTTCATTGTCCAAGCTGGTTAGAAATTTCTCTGTTAATAGACCTAGAACCCTCAGCTTAATTCCTAAGTGGAATTTGGCTTAAAGCTCCGTTTCAGCCGTTGGACGTTGTAGAGTTCAAATTCTTGACCAATAAAATGGCATTTCTCTTAGTTTTTGCATCTGCTAGAAGAGTCTGTGAACTTCATGCTTTATCTGTTGATGAATCTCACTACCGTAGTGTGGGTAATACCATTACCCTAGCTACAGAAGTGGGATTTCTGGCTAAGAATCAGATTCCAGACAAGCGGCCTGAGCCTATTATCATTAAGGCTCTGCCGTCCTCAGATAACTGTAGACCTTTGCTGTGTCCAGTCAGGGCTATGCGCATTTATAAACGTCGATCAGATTTTGTTAGAAAAGGAAGAAAATGTTTCTTCCTTTCATTGATTTCTAACAGAAAAGATATATCTGTTCATTCAGTTGCCAGATGGATGCAGTTGGCAATACACATTGCCTATGAAAATCTATCTTCGAATCTACATTCTATTAATACGATATCAGTGCACGAGGTTAGAGCACTGTCCACTTTTCTGGCTTATTCTAACAGTATAGCCATAACTGATCTCATGATCTCATGGAGGCTGCGTACTGGACACAGCCCTCTTCATTTACCAAGTTTTACCTGAGAAATTTAGAGTCCATCTCTGGTGACCTTAGATCTTTAGGTCCTCTTTCTCTTGCTCAGAATGTCATCCATTAATGGTTACATCTATAGTTGTTTAGGGAGTCCGTTCTTTCTTTCATTGATTCCTAACAGAAAAGATATATCTGTTCATTCAGTTGCCAGATGGATTCAGTTGGCAATACGCATTGCCTATGAAAATCTATCTTCGAATCTACGTTCAGTTAATAAGATATCAACGCACGAGGTTAGAGCACTGTCCACTTCTTGGGCTTATTCTAACAGTGTAGCCATTACTGATCTCATGATCTCATGAAAGCTTCATACTGGACACAGCCCTCTTCATTTACCAAGTTTTACCTGAGAAATTTAGAGTCCATCTCCTGTGACCTTAGATCTTTAGGTCCTCTTTCGCTTGCTCAGAATGTCGTCCATTAATGGTTACATCTATAGTTATTTAGGGAGTCCGTTCCAGCATTGACGATGTTCTGCTCCCTCTTCGTTCTGAGGACATGTACCTCAGAACAAGGGGAAGGTAGGGGGGACTGTTTTTTCTGTTATGATCATCTGGCTTTATAGTGAAAAGCAAGGGAAGACCTCCTCCGGTGTCAGTAGTCCTGAGTCAGTACTGGGATGGTTTTAATGTGTAGCTCGGTGTGAAGCAATAACTTTGTCTCATTTATGTACTGTTTTTAAAGTGTAGCTCACTGTGAAGCATTTGTATATGTTGCGTGTCAAACGGGCGTTAATATACAATCCTCGGACACTTTTAAATGAGTATAAAGAGTCTCATTCTCTGGACTATCTTTATATATTGGTTTTCCTTCATCGAATTAGCATAACAGGTTATGCTGGCATTAAATGGAGAATTATATATTATGTAATACTCAATTGCATTGTTGGTGTTACGCCTTTTTTTCTTTTCTCGTAAACCTTTCTCTTTTGTCGTAAAAGAGAAAGACATATATAATTCCTATCTTCTCCTATTCTCCTGTAGGAGGTATCCTTTACTGAAGTAATTGAGAGATTGGATTTTCCTTTAAGACCTAGGCCCTCCAGCCTTTTTACGATTCAGCTAGTCTGGGCCATTTGTTGTTGTATAAAAGTATTATAAATTTTAAGTAATTTGTATATTTTTTATACTTCCCAATGGCCCAGACGGGTATGAGTGGGCACTCATACCTCCCCACTGTTTATAACATTTAACAGGAAATCTGTAGAAAGGATGATGGTTGGCGGCAATTTCTGTGTCTTCCTGGATACTGTGCATGCGCAGATCCGAAAAGTATGGAGGACCAGTTAGGACATCAATTTTTTGGTTTTGCATGCAAATTTGGGGGATTGGGGGTAAAATTTGTGTTTGGCCCTGAATTAATTTTTGAGTTAGCACCAGCTAGTCTAGGCCATTGGAAAGTATAAAAAATATACAATTACTTAAAATTTATAATTTTTTAATGAAGCTTCATAATAATATGTAATATCAAAAGACAATGTGTCATGAATTATAATATGGTATGTGCTCCTCAAGGTTAAGGTCACAGGCCTTATGATGAGGTGACACTTAGAAAAACTTTGACATTTATTTGTCTGGGCCATAATTTCTTAACAACTGAATATTTTTTTATCAAAGTTCATAATATGTAATATCAAAAGACAGTGTGTCATGAATTATAATATGCCCCTCAAGGTCAAGGTCACAGGCTCCATGATAAGGTGACACTTAGAAATACTTTGACGTTTGTCTGGGGCATAATTTCTTAACCACTGAATATTAGCTCTGCCTGACAGAATGTCAGTGGAGCTTTTCTAATGCTAAGTTGTCTGTTGTCCATCAATCCGTCAGTCCATCAAAGTCACAGACAACAAGACTTTGATATTGTTATAGTCTGTTTCATTGAATCTGTGTGACATATCTTGTTCATACTTCACACAATTGTTACCCATAACCTAAGCTTATGTCATATCATAAAGCTTAAGGTCACAAGCAGTAACACTTTGATTCTTATCTTGTATTTAGCTTCCCCTAAAAACATTGACCCTGGACAGAGCTGTCTAGGCGGAGATGTCTCTTGTTTACAATCCCCTCTACCACAGTATGGGTCAATTGAGCAAGAAGTTCTGCCTGGATTCCATGCAGAACTTCCTGCTCAATTGGCCCATATTGGGATAGATGGATGTGTAAAAATTCAAATAATTCTCCATGTGAGAATGGATACCAAAACTGAAATAATATTATTATAGATGATAACAATTACAATATGATTTTGTTGGGTACTGCCATTTATTGATGGCCCAGCAGGGTTGATCAACAGCCCGACTCACCCCAGACTGATCAGACTTAGTAAATTTACTTTTTTGTGGGTTCAAGCTCAAGGACAGGTTTAATGACACTTCTGTTTTACCATTCACCAAAGGAGTGGTCAGAGTGTCTGAAATATTGGCAGTGTCAAAAGCAGGGCACAAAATATGTTTTTAAAAGTGTATAGCAAAATGCTATACTAAATTGCTTTTGTATAGCATAAATTGAAAAATGAATAGCATTTTTGTTTCTATTAATTCGATACTGTTAGGTATGATGTTTTGCTGAATTAAGCCTGAAACTACTCACTATTTATCTATTTGATTAAAATTCAAAATAATCTAACTGTGTTGTTGAAATTATTGTTATCCAACCCAGTTTGTTTTATTTTTGTCTGAAATACCCAGTCCCTGCTTTACACATTTCTTCATCACTCTCGCCTAACTTCATGGCTGATGATGCCCTTAATCCAGAACTTTCCCCTTCCGTAACAGTTTGCTGTAGCAAATTTCATGGGTTTAAGTTGACTACGGCATTATAATGCAGTTCAACATGCATTCTTTTTTATGGGTTCGTATCACTGACACACAAATAAGACAGTACATTTGCTTACCTCGATTTACTTATTCCCTCAAAGTTGGCTTGAATCAATCTGTGTCACTCGTTTGTGACTGAAACTTCAAAGTCTCAGAGCTCAGTTTGCATCATACACATGAGCAGTTGTTGTATTTATGTGGGTTTTTCCTGAACATGCAGATCACGTTCAGGAAAATCCAACATAAATACAACAACTTCACATGTGTATGGCACAAATTGTTTCTAGAGGGGTTACAGTATGAAAAAACCAATGACTTTGACATTGAAATTGAATGATTTAGTCAATGACTGGCCTCCCCTATAATATAAGTAAGTTGATGCGTCCTGATACAGATACCTTTTACTTAGTTGGGTTTAATTCATGCATACGATTGGGTGTCACAGGCTGGCTGTACGCTAGTACATAAGTACAACTGTTTATACTTAAGTTACAGGTAACTTACAAGGTGTGTGTTGAAATTAAAACTATTTTCAAATACTAAGGAAGGCAGGCGATCATTCTCGTGCCTTACGCCACAGCCCGCCTTATTTTTGGCCAAGGAGGACGTTTTATTCAGACAGGCACATATTGGATATGTCATATTTGCAGGCAATATCACTAGAATTCAAGCAGTCAAGCCTGTATTTCCTTTTTTGAAAGAAGCTGCACTCACTCAGTACAGTGCTGAGCGCTCAGTATTCTGGGTTTAATTATGCTTTTATGAACTGATCATAAATTATGATCAGTTGATCAAAGTATAATTAAAGTTTATTATATCAGATAACCAGATTCAGATTCTTGAGTTTAATCTGCTCATAATCTCAAACAAAAACTTAAAATAGAATAAAAATCTTAAAATAATCAATTGTGTTGGAATTGTCATCAACATTTTAATTTGAAAAAGTCTGAAAAAATAATAATAGAATACATGTATGTTACATAGCATATATGTCCTCTACTGCTCTTGGTCTTTTATTACAAGACCAGTTGTGATAATTATACCCCCGCTTCGAAGAAGTGGGGGCTATATAGGAATCGCCCTGTACGTCCGTACGTCCGTACGTCCGTCCGTCCGTCCGTCCGTCCATACGTCCGTCCGTACGTCTTTCCGGACATGAAATTCTTGTGTGCGCAACTCCTCCTACATTTATCAATCAATTTGGACAAAACTTTTCAGACATCATCACTACTAAGTGAACATGCGCATATTCCAAGATTTTTGATCTGCGACAATTTTAACCAGGTTTTCTCCCTTTGACTTAGATTTATTGTGTCTTTCCATCCGAACAAATTCTTGTGTGTGCAACTCCTCCTACATTAATGAACCGATTTTGATGAAACCTTTCAAACATCATCTCTACTAAGTGAACATGTGCATATTCCAAACTTTTTAATCTGCGACAATTTTAACCAGGTTATCTCTCTTGAACTTTGATTTAATATGGGTTTCTACATGAAATTCTTGTGTGCGCAACTCCTCCTACATTTATCAATCAATTTGGACAAAACTTTTCAGACATCATCACTACTAAGTGAACATGCGCATATTCCAAGATTTTTGATCTGCGACAATTTTAACCAGGTTATCTCCCTTTGACTTAGATTTATTATGTCTTTCCGTTCGAACAAATTCTTGTGTGCGCAACTCCTCCTACATTAATGAACCAATTTTGATGAAACCTTTCAAACATCATCTCTACTAAGTGAACATGTGCATATTCCAAACTTTTTGATCTGCGACAATTTTAACCAGGTTATCTCTCTTGAACTTTGATTTAATATGGGTTTCTGCATGAAATTCTTGTGTGCGCAACTTCTCCTACATTTATCAATCAATTTGGACGAAAGTTTACAGACATCATCACTACTAAGTGAACATGCGCATATTCCAAAATTTTCGAGCTGTGGCAATTTTAACTAAGTTATCTCCCTTTAACTTAGATTTATTATGGGTTTCTACATGAAATTCTTGTGCATGCAACTCCTCCTACATTTATCAATCAATTTGGACAAAACTTTTCAGACATCATCACTACTAAGTGAACATGCGCATATTCCAAGATTTTTGATCTGCGACAATTTTAACCAGGTTATCTCCCTTTGACTTAGATTTATTATGTCTTTCCGTTCGAACAAATTCTTGTGCGTGCAACTCCTCCTACATTTATCAATCAATTTTGACAAAACCTTTCAAACATTATCACAACTAAGTGAACATACGCATATTCCCAAATTTTTGATCTGCGACAATTTTAACCAGGTTATCTCCCTTTAACTTGGATTTATTATGGGTTTTCAAATGGGATTCTTGTGTGTGCAACTCCTCCTACATTAATGAACCGATTTTGAATACATGTTGCACATTGTAAATGTGTTTTTCCAAATGTAAACCATATATGTGTGGGCTCTTTAAGTATTCAGTGCTGTTCTGTGGAAGGCCACATGCAAATACAAATTTCAACAACAAAAAATGATCTTTATGTATACATTTCCTTATGGCCTTCGTCTACATGATCAGAAGTGCATTCCTCTAAAAACCCAAAGCGGGGGTATTAATCACCTTCAGTGATAGTTCTAGTTTTGTTTTGTTTCCAGTGACCCATAGAAGGCCATGGAAGTATGATTGAGTCAGATTGACTTAATCACACTTTCATGGCCCAAGGCCCTCTATTGTTCATTGGAAAATAAAAAACAAAACTTGAGTACACAGCACTAGACTTAGTAGACTAGTAAATTATTATAGCACTGTTAAATTGTCAAAAATGCTACATGAATAGAACCTGTAATGTATGATTATCATTACTTAGAATAAAAGATAAGTCATCAGCATTATTGAGAATTTGAGATAACTTTAGTTAACAAAATTTTGAAGTACAGTATGTGGAGAGCAGATTGTAACTAACTGGAGTGGGGTTATCTCCCAAAGTATCACTTTCAAATTCTGTACATATAGACAAAATACACAAGCAATGTTTCAGCCAATTAGAGACTGGCAGTTGTGATTTTTTCACTTCGGTTTTGGTTTTTTGGGGGGTGAAGACCCGGGTTTCGGTTACGTTTTTTTTCTACTTTATGCATTCTTATCTAATTTTAGGAATTTGGAAGTCGAGAACCAGTGAACTCATGTTCAAGTATGAAGTGATAGTCTAAGAATTTTTTTTTCCAGGTGAACTTGAATTCATTCAGGTTGTTCATAATTCAAAATTGTTATTGCAGGGTATCAGAAAATCAAATTTAAGCACCTTTAGGCCTCTGACCATGATATTTTTATACTGTACCAATGACCCAGACTTAGCTGGTGCTAACTCCACAAAAACCAGGGCCAAACACAAATTTTGCCCCCCAATCCCCAAAATTTGCATCCAAAACAAAAAGAAATCATGTCCTAAAGGACCTCCATAGTACGACTCTACTGCGCATGCGCAGTGACGCAGTCGTCCCGAAATTGGCGCCAAATATCATTCTCTGTTTGGCCCTTCATCAGTCAACATCTCACTGATCTTTGTGCTTGTAAATCTCAGTTTAAAGGATGCCAGACACGTAATTCTTGGAGAAAATGTGATTCTAAGGAGGATAGAAGGAGGAGAGGAAAAAAGAAGTGGCAAAAAATAATCAGGGCTGTACTTAAAATTTTTTGTTAAAATTATGTTAAGTTGCCTATTTTCGAGGCAAACGCCTCTTGTTGTCATTCTTGCTAATTGTTGCACTGCTTATTCAGTGTTTCCTCTCCCCTAACCTTCTAAAAGTCCCCCCTTGCAATTCTCCCATGCTTTTGGCATATTTTTGAGAAGTTTCATTTCTAAAATTTCCCTGGGAGAGTTGCTTGGTTACAGAATGTTTTCTGTTATTTTCCCCATAGTTACGTTTTCACCCATGGGTGTATAACGTTTGTGTTCTGCATCTTCCATCTGATGTTCTGCAGATTCTCCCCTGGGAGTCTCTGTTTTGCATCAGATAGAGTGTAATTGAGGACTGATTCCGGGCCAGTTTTTTCAGTGCCTGGAGTCATGTTTTCTTCTGTGTTTACACTGTTTGTTTTCATTGGCAACAGCCTTTTTTGAGGGGGGCTGTTTGCCTTTGAGGTAGTTTATCTCATTATAAGATACATTTATATTATCCGAAAGTGTCTCATTAATTATTTTATATAATTTTAAAATTTTTGACCACACTTTGCCATCGGATCCATCGGGGCTCAACGTTACTTTTCAGCAACTTGGGCTTCTCTGACAAAATATTTTTTCAAAATTATTTTGTTTTGCAATTGTTTTTTCATTTATTAATGGATCATGTTATTATGTATCTTTGTGTCAGGGGTTTTTGCGAGTAACTAGGACTTATTGTTGTTCCTTCACAATGAAAGGAACTTGTTCAAATTGTAATAGGAAGAAATCTTCCTCTGACTTTCATGATTATTGCATAAATTGTAGTCAGTGTTCTCGCATTAATCCCTGTCCTGTATGTGAACATTGGGATGAGAAACATTGGAAACGTGTGTCACGATATGTTGTTTCTGGAGAAAGAGCGATGCCGGCTCTTTCTCCACAAGGTCACTCTACTCTCTCAGTTTCTATTTCAGAGGAACCAGAACAGGGTGATGTTTCCATGTTATCTTCTTCAAGTGTGCGTCCGTCGTCACAATTAAATACAGAGCTAGCGGCAAAAGTGCTCATGGAGATTAGACAAATGTCGTCCGCTAGCTCGCCCGGTGTAGCGTCCATTCACCGAATGGTTCGGCAGCCGGGTTCGTCCGATGCGGTCCAAGAGGAAATTTTGGGTGATGCGAGCACTATAAAAATAATAGATGCACACCCAGTGACGGCGGATAGTGAACGAGAACGGAGGAAGCCTTTTAGTCCGGTTCCTAGCTCGTCCAGGTCCAGCCGGGCCGCGAGCGAGAGAGGCCCCTCTCTCGTACAACAACATCTGGGACCAGATGTTGTGGTACAAAATGTGTCTTTAGCGGAGCATACGTCCGTCGCTCGGGACGCTCCGTTGTATAAGCAGTCCGCAGAGACTGTTAAGGCTTCCTCTTCTCGCCGGCGCACACGACCGCACCTTGGCTGCGTGACCTCCGATATCTTGCCAGCTTCGCCGATGAAGGATTATTCGGCGACCAGGTCACACCATCCGGCAGCCAGGGATTCGAGACCGATGGACTCCGGACGTTCGCATAGGAAAAGTATGCGGGAGCCATCTGATGCGGAGCTGCCCTCGGCAAAGCAGCGAAAGACCGCTCCTCCGCAGGTCTCGACGTCGGACATTCTAGTGCAGATAGCACAGCTTATCGCAGCATCCCAGCAGCCGACAGAGACGGTGTCGGATCGAGAATTATCCGACGGCGCTGGGTCGGTACGCTCCGCCGAAGCATCGGGGGCGGACGACCGGGAACATCGGGAGGTCCGACCGGATGGTGAAAGGGATACGGATGAATTGGAGCTATCCCTTTCGGAACAACACAAAGCTGCCGTAGACTTCATCCGGCACTTTCTTCCTCAAGTTGTTCCGTCGGGCCAGACTGCTGCGCTTCCGGACAGGAGAATTATAGCGTCATTGGACTCTGAATTTTTCGAGCGGTTCAGGGACATCGCTCCCGAGTTTCCGTCGCAGTCCAATAATGTTGCAAGAACATTTGAATTATTGAACGACGCTATTTTTAAACTTGCTTCCAGGACAGGGAAAGCAGGCTTCTTGTCCGCAAATACTCTCAACCTGCCTTTCATTAATGCAAGGAATAAATTCGACACGGCAGGTCAGGGTATACCGAGAGTTCCTCTGCGTATGGACGACGAGGCGGAAGACTTAGAGCTATCATTACCGTCGTCAGCTTCTATTCCAACCGCAGTGTTGGAAACAGCTATTGCGTCTAACAGAGCCAATTTAGATGCCTTATCTTACGCAGATCACCTTACGAAGGCGTTATCACTGCGTCTTCAAGGGGAAGAGTTTCAGGATATACAATCCTCCTTAAGACTTCTTTCAAGGGCAGTAGCTTATTCCACGTGTAACTCCGCCCTTTCAGTGGCAAATCTGGAGTTGGTTAGACGTGACGCAGCCCTGTCTACATCCACACTAGTGGATTCTAAGGTGAAGAACTCTCTTAGAGTCGCTTCGGTCTCAGGAGATCTTCTCTTTGACGGCAAGCTTTCCGCTATTTATGATAATATTAAAAAGAAAGCTAGTGATTCTCTGTTGTTTAGATCCGCTCCTAAAAGGTCGGATTCAGCAGACACGAATAAGGCGGGCACTTCTGGGTCTTATCCGCCCAAGAGAGGTTCCTATAGAGGTTCCGGTGCGTCCTCTAGCTCTTATTCGAGAGACCGTCAGGATAGCGACTCTCGTTCGGGACGTCCTTCAGGCCGGGACAATCGGTCGGACGCCCCGAGGTCGACGAGGCGAGGTGCGGGTCGTGGAAGACGTGGTTTCTCCTACCGCAGGCCTCGCAGATCCAGGAGGTGATGGCTCAAACCTCTATCGCGTTCCGGTTGGCGGAAGGTTGTCGAGTTTTTCTCAAGAGTGGGCGTCGATTACGGACGATCCGTGGGTGAGAGGAGTGACTTCGGAAGGTCTAAAGATATCCTTCAAACGAAAGCCTCCATTAACTCGAAGTCCAAAGTGGACTCATCTTCCGTCAAACCCTCAGAAAAGAGACGCTCTGCTATCAGAGGTGCAGTCTCTTTTAATGAAGAACGCGGTAGAGGTCGTAGAAAACCAGGAATCGCTGGGATTCTACAGCCATCTGTTTCTGGTTCCGAAACCAGACGGCTCGTTCCGTCCAGTCATAGATTTGAGCTGGATAAACAAGCTGATCATCGCTCCGAAGTTTTATATGGAGACGATTCGATCGGTCAGAGCGAGTATTCGGGTGAACGATTATGCAACGAGCATAGATCTCAAAGATGCGTACTTTCACGTCATGGTACATCCGACATTCCGAAAGTATCTACGCTTCGCAGTCCTAGGAGTGGTGTATCAGTTCCGGGCCATGTGCTTCGGATTGAATCTAGCACCCTGGGCTTTCACTCGGGTAATGAACTCGGTAATGATTTACTTCCGAGCTCATTCGTCTGCGGTAACGTCGGCCTACCTGGACGACATTCTTCAGAGGTACGGCAACGAGTTAACGCTTCAGAACGATGTTCAGAATCTTCTTCTATTGCTCCGACGTCTCGGTTTCATAGTAAACGAGGAGAAGTCGGATCTGGTGCCGTCCAAGTCATTCACTCATCTGGGAATGAGCTTCGAGACGCACAACAATCTCGTTCGTCTGCCGTTAACCAGAGCGAAATTAGTCAGTTGTTACGCTCGCTATTGTCTAAATACAGACAAAGTCACAGCGAGAGAATTTATGAGACTGATAGGTCTGTGCGGAGCCGCTGCGGATCTCATTCCGATGGGACGGCTACGCACACGGCCTCTTCAAATTTTCTTGACTCAGAATTGGAGTGTGAAAATTCATTCGCTCGATGTAGACGTTCTCTTGTCAGATCAAGTGAAACAAGAGATTCAGACTTGGGCAAACATTCAGTGGTTAACTCAAGGAGTTCCGCTGCAGTTGCCGGATCCGAGTTTTACCATTATGACGGATGCCAGTCAAACAGGTTGGGGTGCATCATTAATCCCAACGGATTCGAGATGCCAGGGTCTTTGGGATCCGCAATTCCTGTGCAAGCACATAAACATCAAGGAAATGATGTCAATTTGGCTTGCGTTACGTCACTGGATGGACATTATTCACGATGCTCATGTCCAAATCCTATCCGACAATACGACAGTAGTGGCGTATATACGGAATCAGGGAGGCACTCATTCAGTTCCGTTGTTCAATCTAACGGAAAGAATCCTTCTGTTTGCGTTGGAACATCACGTTCTTCTTTCGGTCCGTCACATACCGGGTCGTCTGAATGTGCTAGCAGACTCCCTTTCTCGAAAGGGTCGCTTGTTGCCGTCGGAGTGGACTCTCAACAAACAAGTATTCAATCAGATTTGCTACCAATGGGAACGGCCAATGATAGACTTATTTGCGACACATCTCAACAATCAGTTGCAGACGTATGTGTCCCCGTGTCCGGATCCAAGAGCATTTGCTGTAGACGCTCTATCGATCCCTTGGGACGGAATGATAGGATATGCGTATCCTCCAGCGCCGTTAATTCAACAAGTATTGCTAAAGATAAAACAATCTCAATGCAAGATTCTGTTGGTAGCATCTCTGTCGCCACAGAGACCGTGGATAAATCTACTCAGGTGTCTGTTGTGGGACCTACCGCGGAAGCTCCCTCCACGAGAGGATCTTCTTTGGCAGGGGAAATCGCGCCAACTGCATCACAACCCGCAAGGTCTCAACCTTCACGTTTTTCCGTTGTGCGGTCCTTCTTGCATGGCAAGCACTTTACAGGACGAGCAGTGGACGCGATTTCTAACTATAGGAGGACCTCCTCTTCGCTAAACTATGCGGCTAAGTGGAAGGTTTTCCGTCGTTGGTGTAGGGATCATTCTGTTGATATATTTGATCCCTCTATACCAGACATTGCTAACTTTCTAGTATACTTGTTTGACGAAATCAAACTGCAACCGGTTACTATAAAGGGTTATAGATCTATGTTATCTGATACCTATGCACATCATGATAGTTTACAAATTGGATCTAATGTCTCTTTATCGAAATTGGTTAGAAACTTTTCGATAAATAGACCCAGAACTCTTAGATTAATTCCTAAGTGGAATTTAGCTTGGGTTCTCCTTAAATTGAAGGAAAAGCCATTTGAACCTCTTGGGACAGTAGATTTCAAATTCTTATCTTATAAGACAGCTTTTCTCTTAGCTTTCTCTTCTGCCAGAAGAGTCAGTGAGCTTCATGCACTATCGGTGGATGATTCTCATTATCGTAGTGTTGGTAACACTATCACCTTCACTACTAACGTCGGTTTTTTAGCTAAGAATCAGGCTCCTAATAAATATCCGGAACCTATTGTTATTAAGGCTCTTCCGTCTTCAGACGGGCGTAGGCCTTTACTCTGTCCTGTTAGAGCACTACGTATCTATAAACAGAGATCTCAGTTCATCAGAAAGGGACGGAAACGTTTCTTTCTGTCTTTGATGCCTAATAGAAAGGACATTTCAGTCCATTCTATTGCTAGATGGATTCAGTTAACTATCCGTACTGCGTATGAAGATTTATCTTCTTCTCAGCAGTCTGTGCTTAAGATTTCTGCTCATGAAGTAAGAGCTCTTTCTACTTCCTGGGCTTATGCTAATAGTGTTGCTATTACAGATTTAATGAAGGCTGCTTATTGGTCTCAGCCATCCACATTTACTAATTTTTATCTCAGAAATATTGAGTCCATTTCTGGAGACCTGCATTGTTTAGGTCCGTTATCTGTTGCTCAGAATGTCGTCCACTAAACAGTTGCAACTATAGTTATGCAGGCTTTCTGTTCCGGCAGTGACTCCGTCCGGCTGCCCTCTTCGCTCTGGGCTATTTGACCCAGGGCAAGGGGAAGGGGGGGGGGGGGGGGCGGGTGTTCCCTTAGGTCACCTGCTTTATAGTGAAAAGCAAGGGAATGCCTCCTCCAAGACAGTATTTCTGAGTCGCTTCCGGGATGGTTTTAAAGTGTAATATTAATGTTTAATTTCATTCATGTCTTATTTTTAAAGTGTAGCTCGGTGTGAAGCATTTGTATATGTCAAGTGTCAAACGGGCTTTAATATACAATACTCGGACACTTTTAAATGATTATAAAGAGTCTCAATTCTCTGGACTACTTTATTTATTGGCTTGTTTTAAAAATAATTAGTATAAAGGTTATACTGGATGTTAATAGAGAACATGAATGTTATTGTGCTCAATTATTAAGGGTAGTGTATCTTTCTAATTTAAATATTAAATAAGAAAGATACATGTAAAGCCTAATACTCCTTTTCTCCTTAAGGGGTTACCTCTTTATTTTATAATTGAGCTTATTGGATTTTCCTCTATGTCCTAGGCCCTCCAGCCTGTTTACTATTCAGCTAAGTCTGG
Source organism: Pictodentalium vernedei (assembly GCA_031216915.1). Taxonomy (NCBI): domain Eukaryota; kingdom Metazoa; phylum Mollusca; class Scaphopoda; order Dentaliida; family Dentaliidae; genus Pictodentalium; species Pictodentalium vernedei. Next base: position 288,886,822 of record CM062293.1, read on the forward strand.
GTCATTGGTACAGTATAAAAATGTTAAAAAATTTATAGTAATTTATATATTTTTTATACTTACCAATGACCCAGACGGGGATGGCCCTCCCTGAGTTGGGAACTCTTGCCTCCCCGCTGAGTACATAGCGCTGACCAGGCACTGCCAGTAAGAATGATATTTGGCGCCAATTTCGGGACGACTGCGTCACTGCGCATGCGCAGTAGAGTCGTACTATGGAGGTCCTTTAGGACATGATTTCTTTTTGTTTTGGATGCAAATTTTGGGGATTGGGGGGCAAAATTTGTGTTTGGCCCTGGTTTTTGTGGAGTTAGCACCAGCTAAGTCTGGGTCATTGGTAAGTATAAAAAATATATAAATTACTATAAATTTTTTAACTTTCAAGGACTATTATAAGCTTGATGAGATTCGGAGATAGGAAAATTTTTAACACTGTCACCACTGCAAATCATTTACAGTAATGTAACCATTACTTCATAGGTGTTTATCAGGGGGTCAGCCTGGCAGCTGATTTTAGTGGGAGGTGACTTCTCCCTCCAGAGACAGAGAAGTCAGGGGCCAGGAGGGAGAAGTCAGTGGACATGAGGGAGAAGACAGAAAAAAAAACATAAAATGTATATGACATTGTGACAAAATAAATGTACATAGAGGACACAATTGTGGAGAAAAAATAAATAAAGGTTATACAAACATACATACACACACAAAACGAAGTCATGTAGGTTAAAATCCTCCCCCTCCCCAACAAAAAATTGCGCCATTCATGCTTTCTGAATACCCTAACTCTTTCCCTAACAGTGATGACTAGGGTTACCATGCAGTTGATTTTGTATTTGCCTCAATGCAGTGGATTTGAAATTTAGCATTACCCATGGTGAGAGTGTTCTTCTCAGTAATAGAAGGTATATTCTTTTGAAAAAAATATTTAAAGTATTAAAAATAAATTTCAAGTTCACATCAGAAGCTGGGTCATTCATGGTTTCTTAATGTCCTAATTGAATTGAAAAACGTAGTTAAAAAAGTTTCAACATCCTTCGTAAATTAAGCGTCATTAACAATTTTAGTTAATTTATTTCTAAGGTAAATAACAAAATATTTCAGTTGTCTCCCTTACCTGCTGCACTGCGTAATACTCTGTTCAGAAAAATGACAATTTCTGCCAACCATCTAACATTGACACATGCGATTGGAGCTGTGAGGCCTGCCATTCTTATCCATCCTAATATGTGTGATTTCTATCGTAGCCTTATCACATTTAACCCCTTTCCAGCACAAGTTTTCAAAGAAAAACTTTCAATGCAAATTGCAGGGCGAATTTCAATGCAACCAGTTTTTCAGTGGAACAGAGCGTAACCGTAAGAAATTTCGACGTTTTTATGGATGAAACTGTCTCCTGCACATTTTTCTGGTTTTGAAATGGTGGTTAACATTAATAAATTCTAAATAACTCGATGCGTGTCTTGTGTGATTTGTTGTTTTTGCTGACACTTTTGTTTTTAAATAGCACTTCGATCAGAGCATATACAAAACGTATCTCCATGTGCTTAAATTGTGCTTTTAATAAATATATACATGCAATGTATGTATGTCCCACGCAGGGACAAAATTTTGATTTCGGGTCATTTCGATTATAGTACACGGGACTCGGATCTTCAGTCACCATTTTAACTCAAGAAAACTTGTAACTCTCACATGGTGCACGCAGTTGGTTACCAAGTTCTACTTTCATTCCTGTAATCAGTAGATATCCGTTCGTGGCGCTTGGCGCATTCACCCCCCCCCCCCCCCCCCCCCCCCCAACACACGATCGTGGATGATATGGGTTAGTTCTAAGAAATAAAAATAACACCTGCGTTTTCAAATTAGATCGACCCTTGTTCCAGGATACATAGATTATGCGTTGTATTAATGATTAATTAAAAAAAAACGTAACGTCGGTTGTATAACAGCAATTTTGGTGCAACTCTCGGGTTTTTTTTCACAACCGAAACCGAGTTGTGGCCTCGGTTAACCGCCAATCTCTGCAGCCAATGGACCTCCGGGTTTAACCCGGAGGTCCATTGGCTGGAACTTTGCTTGTGCTTGTTATGCTTTGCAACAATTTTCAATTCTTGCTTGGGTGGAATCTCCACTCAGCAGGTGATTTAGTGATAATACACTCTCCACGTACTGTACACGGTACTTCCCGACTTAGTGTACATGTAGTATGTTTGCCTTCTTTGATTTAGGTTTTACTTTGCTTTTTTCAACTATGGAGAGTCATCGGGATCAGAAATGTCAGAATATGCTGGCTTCTTGGTTCGTGGTCCATAAGAAACTGTACTCACTATGCTTAGATGAGAGCCACTTATTTACTGCTGAAAGACATTTGGAAGTCTTTGATATGAGGGCCTTCTAAAACAATCATCATAATGTTATTCAATGTTGAGGCAGCTTCTGAATTCAGATTTAATTCTCAACATTCTTGAAAAACCTCGTTCCACCACTGCATTCGAACTTGGCAGAATGAGTAGAATTTTGACCAGATGACATAAATTTGTTTAATTGTTCTTGTATTTGGTGAGAAGTAATCTCCAGATCTCTCCAGGAATGAGAGATCAGAGGTTTCTGTCAACAAATATCTTGAACTCATACCACTCCTCCAGAAGTAATTGAGTGTCAACAGACTTCCTCACAAGTAGTTCTCTAAAATGCTTTATGAACCCTCTCACGTCGTCATTTGCAAAATAATCAAGATTCTTCTGATTGTTAGGCCAAATATCGGTATCAAGTATTTCATAACATTTTATAACCGGATCGTTATGTACATCACCAAACCTGTTCTCGTGGCAGCTTTCTTTCTACGTAACTTGTTTTGGACTTATGAAATGCTTCGTAATCCCCACCTCATATGGGATGAGCCACGCCTTGGTAAGTAACTGGAGATTCATCACAAGTAAATGCAGTGTCAAATTGGAGTGCCTGGCATGCTGATCTGCTTTAGAATGTTTAACAAGGGCATCTATTTTTACAAACAATTGACCCTTTTACGAATGTGTCATTAAAGTTCTTAAAGTGCACCAGTCTGCTCTGATATTTTGTGCACAAATTGCATTTAAAAATAGTCAATTCTCCGTGGCCCTCAGTTTCTTGCCACTGAAATTCTGCTGAAAAACTTTTTAATTTCATCGGTTTTGCTTTCGCGGAAGCCATAGTTCAATAGTTGCAAATGGTTAATGGTCGTACTAAAATGAGACCGCCGGTACAAAATGAGTCTGCAAGACACCTCACCTCACGAGACCGCAGGCAAAGTATAGGGGCTAGAGTCCCCAAATGACCGCTATCTGGTTATATGGGGGCATTCCCAATACATATCCAAAGACTAGGCACGCAAAAAACTTTACGTATATGTTTAAAATTGCACAAGCAGTGCAAAAAATTGTCTGTGTTAGATTTCCATGACTGGTTAGTACTTATCATACAATAAATGTGTATGTAGCTTGAAAACAGGTATTTTGTATGTTTATCTGATTACGGTGGAACACATTTTGTATTTTGGAACTAATGTATACAAGCACAGGTGCAGTTACAATTTGTTTAAATGACGATTTACAGAACATTGCACGCTTTTGGGAGGCAATTGCTAGAGACAGTATGTATACTTGATAATGCATATGAAATAAGTTTTTAATAACAAAAACTCCTTTCATGAGTATGAGGCCTAAAAAAGTTAAATATATGTTTCTCAGCCCTCTCGCATGGTCCTTTTGGCAGCCGCATGCTCTCTTTTTACAACCAGTGCAAACTTGAAAAAATTAAAATTAAATGGTTTTTGTCTGATATTTTACCAAAGTTAACAAAATTGATAAATTTGTGCCTTTTGTGCAACAAGGCTTTGCAATGTGTTACATTGCAAAGCCTTCTTGCACTTAAGGGATGAAATACACCACCACCCATGCTATTCTGTAGATTTATGAGGCCTAAAACATAAAACAAACCAAGAACATGAACTGTTGATGGTAAAGAAATAATTACAAAAATAAAAACATTTAATAAAAAACAGCCTGCCCACATGCAATTTTACAAAAAATGGCCTGAAAAACAGAAAATCTACCTTTACTTCCACCCCTGGCATTGGTTCCAGGTCCTATTTATCAGTAAAGCAGAACTTGTTTACCATAGTAAACAAGCACTGCTCCACTTCTCAAGGTTTCCATGGGGATTTTCTCAGTATATTATTCCATGTCAAACCAATGATGACTATTATTACTCATATAAATTATCACCATCATATATATATACAAAATGTAATGTCGAAGTTAAACTCTTGTTTCTATGGCTACATCTTGAAGAGTTGAAGACAAGTCAAGATACTGCCTTAGAAATAAGAGGATGTCACATCCCATCCACACACCTGAATCTGTGTTTGATACAGTCCCAAGGTCAAGAAAGCTCCTTGAAGCTGCATTTTTAGCTCACCTGAGCAAAGCTCAGTGGGAGCTTTACTGATCACGTTCTGTCTGTCATCTGTCTGTCGTCGTCCGGCATTAACTTTACATTATCGACTTCTCCTCCAAAACTACTAGCCCAATTTTATTCGAATGTTGGGTAAATGTTTATTACCTAATGCCAATTCAGATTTGTTCAAATGAAGTTGCCCCTCCTCCTAGGTGGTGCCATGCCCCCAAGGGGCACCAAAATCTTTGAAAATCTTCTTCTCATGAACCAGCAGTAGTAGAGACTTGATATATGGTATGCAACTTCCTTTTAAGGTGTAGGCTCAGATTTGTTCAAGAGGAGTTTGATGGCCTATATTTGGTGTCGTTATGGGAGGGGAAAAATTTTTGGCCCCGGCCTAAATTTGTATATTTTTATACTGTACCAATGACCCAGACATAGCTGGTGCTAACTCTTAAAAATATAGGGCCAAACACAAATTTTGCCCCCCAATCCCCAAAATTTGCATCTAAAACCAAAGAAAACATGTCCTGAATGGCCCTCCATACTTCACCTCTACTGTGCATGCGCAGTGTCAAGGACGTCCCGAAATTGGAGCCATTAATCATTCTTTGTTTGGCCCTTCATCAGTTAACATCTGACTGATCTTTGTGCTTGTAAATCTCAGTTTAAATGATGCCAGACACATAAATATTAGAGAAATGGTGATTCTAAGGAGGATATAGAAGGAGGAGAGGAAAAATGAGTGACAGAAAATATTCAGGGCTGTAACTTAAAATTTTTTAATGAAATTATGTTAAGTTACCTATTTTCGAGGCAACAGCCTGTTGTGGTCATTCTTGTTATCAAGTTACACTGCTTGTTTAGTGTTTTCCTCTCTCCCTTTCCTTTAAGTCCCCTCTTGCTATTCTCCCATGCTTTTGGCATATTTTCTGTAATATTATTACTAAAATTTCTTGGGAGTTTTAGCTGGATAACAGAATGAATTTTGTTCTTTTCCCCATGTTTACGTCTTCACCTATGGGTGGTTAGGCATAGTGTTCTGCATCTACCATCTGATGTTCTGCAGTTTCTTCCCTGGAAGTCTCTGTTTTGCATCAGATAGTGTATTATTGGTAACTGATTTCGGGCCAGGGTGCCTGGAGTCTTGTTCTGGTGTTTTTACACTTATTGTTTACATTTACAACAGCCCTCTGTATGAGGGGGGATTTCTTGAAAATAATATCTTGATGTTAATTTAATCATAACTAGATACATTATTATTGTTCGTAAGTGTTGCATAAATTTTTTAAAATATTTTTAGAATTTTTGTCCACACTTAGGCTTGGGATCCATTGGGGCTCAACGTTACTTTTCAGAAACTTGGGCTGTTCTGAAAAAATATTTTTTCAAAATTTTTTGATTTCAATTATTTTTTTCTATGTTAATGGATCATGTTATTATGTATTTTGATTGTCAGGGGTTGGTGCGAGTACTAGGACTTTGTTTTCTTTTCACAATGAAAGGATATTGTTCAATTGTAATAAGAGGAAATCTTCCTCTGACTTTCATAATCATTGTATAATGTAGTCAGTGTGCTCGCACTAACTCCTGTTCTGTATGTGTTAATTTCGATGATAACATGGGAAGCGTGTGTCACGGTATGTTAGTGGGGAAATGGCCATTCCGGTCCTTTCCCCGCAGGGTCACTCTACTTTATCAATCTCTATTTCAGACGATCAAGAACAGGGTGATGTATCCATGTCTTCCAAAAGTGTGCCTCCATCGTCACAATTAATGAAGAGCTAGCGGAAAAGTGCTCATGTAAATACGTCAATTGCCTAAGAGGACCCTAGTAGGTTCGACGGCCTTTGACGTCCGCTAGCTCGCCCGGTGTAGCGTCCATTCATCGAACGGTTCGGCAGCTGGGTTCGTCCGTTGCGGTCTAGAAGGAGTTTTGGGTGATGCGAGCACTATAAATCAACAAAATGCACACCCAGTGACGGCGGATTAGAGGAGAGAATGGAGGAAGCCTTTTAGTCCGGTTCCTAGCTCGTCCAGGTCCATCCGGACTGCGAGCGAGAGAGGCCCCTCTCTTGTACAACAACATCTGGCCCCAGATGTTGCAGTACAAATGTTTCGCATTCGGAGCATACGTCCACCGCTCGGGATGCTCCGATATATAGTCAGTCCGGAGAGACTGTCAATAAGGCTTCCTCATCCTCATGGTAGCGCACACGACCGCTCTTGGCTACGTGACCTCGGATATCCAGTCAGCTTCGCCAATCAGAGAATCATCGGCGACCAGGTCACACCATCCGGTAGCCAGGAACACGAGGCCTGCAGACTCCGGACGTTCGCATAAGAAAGTATGCGGGAGTCAACGTACACGGAGCTTCCAGCGGCAAAGCATCGTAAGACCGCTACTGCACAGGCCTCGGTGACGGACGTGCTATCCCAAATAGCACAGCTTATCGCAGCATCCCAGCATCGACAGAATCTCTGTCGCATCATGTATTTTCCGACGACGCTGGGTCGGGACGCTCCGCGGAAGCGGGTACGGACGTCCGAAAATTTCATCCGGTCCGACGGGATGCCGAAAGGGATTCGGAGGATTTCGAGCTTTCCCTTTCGGAACAACATCAGCTGCTGTGTATGGCATCTGACTTATCTTCTAGAGGTTCTTTTGTCGGACCAGAATGCTGCGATGCCGGATAAGAAACTGATAGCGTCGGTGGACACAGAAATTTTTGGTTCGGTTCAGGGACATCGTCCCTCAGTTCCGACACAGTCCAATAATGTCACACAACTTTCGAATTATTGAACGACGCTATATATATATTATTATATGCTTGCTATTAACAAGCATGTCTGGTTTCTTGTTCGCAAAATTACTGAGATGTCTTTCAATAGTGTGCCTCTGTCGTCATAGATAATGAAGAGCTAGTGGCAATAAGTGCTCATGGAATACGTCAATCGCCTAAGAGGTCCCTAGTAGGATCGACGGAGTTGACATTCGCTAGCTCACCCGGTGTAGCGTCCATTCATCGAATGGTTCGGCAGTCAGGTTCGTCCGTTGCGGTCTAGGAAGGAGATTTGGGTGATGCGAGCACTATAATAGACTTTAGTACACACCCAGTGACGACGGATAAGAGGACAGATCGGAGGAAGCCTGTTAGTCCGGTTCCTAGCTCGTCCAGGTCCGTCCGGGACGCGAGCGAGAGGGGTCCCTCTCTCGTACAACAACATATGTGACTGGATGTTGTGGTACAGTCATTTCGCATTCGGAGCATATGTCCGCCGCTCGGGACGCTCCGTTATATTGACAGTCCGAGAGACTGTCGATAATGCTTCCTCATCCTCACAGCAGCGCACACGACCGCACATTGGCTACGTGACCTCGAGTATCCGGCCGTAGACCACCTTACTGAGGCGTTATCATTACGTCTTCAAGAGAAAGAATTCCAGGATATGATCCTCAATGTGATTTCTTTCAAGGGCAGTAGTTTTTCCACGTATAACTCTGCCCTTCAGTGGCAACCTGGAGTTGGTTAGACGTGACGCAGCCCTAGCTACATCCACGCGCGTGGATAGTAAGGTGAAGAACTCTCTCAGAGTCGCTTCGGTCTCGGAGAAGCTTCTCTTCGACGGCAACCTTTCAGCAATCTATCAATTGCTTGATATACACGTTCTCTTGTCTATCAAGTGTAACAAGAGATTCAGACTGGGGCAAACATTCGGTGGTTGACTCAGAGAGTGCCACTGCAGTTGCCAGATCCGAGTTTTATGATTATGACGGATGCCAGTCAAACAGGTTGGGGTACAATATTGATCCCAACGGATTCGAAGTGCCAGGGTCTTTGGGTTCCGCAGTTTCTAGGCAAGCACTTAACTTCCAGGAAATGATGTTATTTTGGCTTGCACTATGTCATTGGATGAACATTATTCAGAAACGCATGTCCAAATCCTGTCCGATAATACGACAGTAATTGCGCATCTCCGGAACCAGGGAGGCACTCATTCGATTCCGTTATTCATTTTAACGGAAAGAATCCTTCTGTTTGTTATAGTACACCAAGTTCTGCTTCGGTCCGTCATATTCCGGGTCGTCTGATTGTATTAGCAGACTCCCTTTCACGAAAGGGTCGCTTGTTGCCGTCAGAATGGACTCTCAACAAACAAGTATTCAATCAGATTTGCTATCAATGGGAGCGCCCAATGATAATTTATTTGCGACACAACTCACTATTTAATTGCAGGCATATGTGTTTGCATGTCCGGATCCCTGAGCTTTTGTTGTTAACGCTCTATTGATCTAATAGGACGGAATGATAGGATATGCGTATCCTCCAGCGCTGTTGATTCAGCAAGTATTGCTAAGATAAACATCCACAATACAATTCTGTTGATAGCATCTCTGTCTTCACAGAGACTGTGGGTAAATTTACTCAGGTGTCTACTGTGGGACTTACCGCGAAAACTTCCTCCATGAGAGGATCTTCTTTCGCTGGGGAATTCGTGTCAACTTCATCACAATCCGCAAGGTCTCAACCTTCACATATTCCGTTGTGTGGTCCTTCTTGCACGGCAAGCATTGTACAGGACGAGCTATGGACGCAATTTCTTTCTGTAGGAGAACCTCTTCTTCGCTATACTATGTGGCTAAAGTGGAGGCTCTTCCGTCGTTGGTGTAGGGATCATTATGTTGATATTTTTGATCCCTCCATACTAGACATTGCAACTTTCTAGTATACTTGTTTGACAAGATCAACTGCAGCCTGTTACTATTAAGGTTATAGGTCTATGTTATCTCATACCTATGTACTCTATGATAGTTTACAATTGAGTCTTATGTCTCTTTAAGTCAGTTAGAAACTTTTCGATAAATTGACCTAGAATCCTTAGATTAAATTCCTATGTGGAATTTAGCTTCGGTTCTTATTTAGCTAAGTAATCATTTGAGCCTCTGGAAACAGTAGTTTTCAAATTCTGACCTTTTTAGACAGTAATTCTGTTAGTCTTCTCTTACTGCGGAGTCAGTGAGCTTCATGCACTATCGGTGGACGATTCTCACTTTCGTAGTATTGGAAACACTACTTCCTTTACTACTTAGGTTGTATTTTTGGTTAAGAGTCAGGCTCCTAATAGTATCCGGAACCTATTTGTTATTAAGGTCCTTCCGTCTTCGTACGGGCATAGGCCTTTACTCTGTCCGGTTAGAGTTTACGTATTTATAAACAGATATCAGTTTATTAGTACGGACGTAAGCTTCTTCTGTCTTTGATGCCTAATAGAAGGACATTACGCTCCATTCTATTGCTAATGGATTCAATTAACTATCGGTACTGCTTATGGTATATCATTGACTCAGCAGTTTGTGCTTGAGATTTCGGCTCATGAAGTAAGAGCTCTTTATACATCTTGGGCTTACATTAATAGTGTCACTATTATAGATTTTATGAAGGCTGCTCATTGGGCTCAGCCATCCACATTCATGAATTTTTATCTCAGAAATATTGAGTCTATTTCTGGAGGCCTCCATTGTTAGGTCTTTTATCTACTGCTCAGAATGTCATTCACTTAACAGTTGCTACTATAGCTAGGTAGGCTTTCTGTTCCGGCAGTGACTCTGTCCTGCTGCCCTCTTCGCTCTTGGCTATTTGACCCAGGGCAAGGAGAAGTGGGGGGGGGGGGGGGAGGGTGTTCCCTTGGGTCACCTGTTTTTTTATGAAAACAAGGGGATACCTCCTCCGGAGTTAGTAATTCTGAGCTGTTACTGGGATGGTTTTTAAGTGATAAGTTTGTTTTTAAAATTCATTCAGGTCATAGTTTTTAAAGTATAGCTTTTGAATATATCACGTGTCAAACGGGCGTTATTATACAATCCTCAGACACTTTTAAGGAGTATAAAGAGTCTCTATTCTCTAGACTAACTTTATTTATTGGCTTACTTTAAAAATTTTTAGTATAAGGATTATACTGGATATTGATAGAGTACATGGATGTTATGATGCTCAATTTTGGAAGGTGTTGTGTCTTTCTAATTTATCATAAATAAGAAAGATACATGTAAGGCCTAATACTCCTTTTCCCCTCGAGGGAATGACTCTATTTTATATAATTGAGCTTATTTGAACTTGCTCTATGTCCTAGGCCCTCCAGCCTTTTTACTATTCAGCTATGTCTGGGTCATTGGTACAGTATAAAAATGTTAAAAAATTTATAGTAATTTATATATTTTTTATACTTCCCAATGACCCAGATGGGGATGGCCCTCCCAGGAGTTGGGAACTCATACCTCCCCACTGAGTACATAGCGCTTACCAGGCACTGGTTATAAGAATGATTAATGGCGCCAATTTCGGGATGTCCTTGACACTGCGCATGCGCAGTAGAGGTGAAGTATGGAGGGCCATTCAGGACATGTTTTCTTTGGTTTTAGATGCAAATTTTGGGGATTGGGGGGCAAAATTTGTGTTTGGCCCTATATTTTTAAGAGTTAGCACCAGCTATGTCTGGGTCATTGGTAAGTATAAAAAATATATAAATTACTATAAATTTTTTAACTTTCCGAACCGAGAGGCTGATTTGAACCAAATTTTATGTGAGAGCTTATTGGGTAATAAGTACCTAATTTATGCCATTTTTTTTTTCCTGTAGCCCCGTGGAAACCACAGGAGCTAAAAATAGAAAAAAATTAAAACGCCCATATCTCCCAAACTGCACAGCACTGAGAATTTTTATTTGGTGTGAAGCTTCCTTAGGACCAACAGAAAGGATTGGTAAAAAAAAATTGCCATCAGTTTCATCATAGGGTGCAGTTTCGGGACTTTGAAAAAGTGCTGAGTCAGCACTTTTTAACACTATAGGCAATGGGAAAAACATTAAAAAATCTTCTTCTCCAGATCCAGCAGGCAGAATCTTTTGATATTTGGTATGCAACATTGTGGGGTGGATATGATTCAAGTTTGTTCAAATCGGCCCCCTGGATTCATATTTGTGCTCACTATTGAAGCTTGAATTCCAACTTAAGGCATTTCAGGCAAGTTTCATTAAAAAATCTTCTTCTCCAGATCCAGCAGGCAGAATCTTTTGATATTTGGTATGCAACATTGTGGGGGTGGATCTGATTCAAGTTTGTTCAAATCGGCCCCCTGGATTCATATTTGGGCTCACTATAGAAGCCCGAATTCGAACTTAGTGCATTTCAGGCAAATTTCTTAAAAAATCTTCTCCAGATCCAGCATGCAGAATCTTTTGATATTTGGTATACAACATTGTGGGGGTGGATCTGATTCATGTTTGTTCAAATCGGCCCTCTGGGTTCATATTTGGGCTCAGTATAGGAGCCCGAATTTGAACTTAGTGCATTTCAGGCAAATTTCTTTGAAAATCCTCTTCTCAAGATACAGCAGGCAGAATTTTTGATATTGTGTCTGCAGCATTCTTAGGGTGGGGGGGGGGGGGGGGGGAGGGGGGGGGTGAGATTCAAGTTTGTTCAAGCCATGTCCCTAGGTCCATATTTGAGCTCACTGTGGGAGCTTGAATTGTAACTTAGTTCGAAATGAGGAATTTTTCTTTAAAAATCTTCTTCTTCAGATTCAGCAGTCGGAATGTTTTGATATTTGTCATGCAGCAACCTTAGGGGGGTGAGATTCAAGTTTGTTCAAGCCATGTCCCTTGGTTCATATTTGGGCTCACTATGGAAGCCCGAATGACAACTTAGTTCAAAATGAGGAATTTTCTTAAAAAATCTTCAGATCCAGCAGATGAATGCTTTTGATATTTTTTATGCAGCATCCTTGGGAGGGGTGGGGGGGTTTGGTAAGATTCAAGTTTGTTCAAGCCATGTCCCTAGGTCCATATTTGGGCTCACTGTGGGAGCTCGAATTGTAACTTAGTTCAAAATGAATAATTTTCTTTAAAAATCTTCTTCTTCAGATCCAGCAGTCAGAATGTTTTGATATTTGGTGTGTAGCATCCTTAGGAGCAGGGGGGGGGGGGGATTCCAGTTTGTTAAAGCCAAGTCCCTGGGTTCATATATGGGCTTAGTTCAATATGAGGAATATTCTTTAAAAATCTTTTTTTTTAAGATCCACTGGTCAGAATCTTGGATATTTGGTATAAGCTTTTCTTAGGAGGAGCAGATGCAACTTGTTGAAATCAATTGTCTGGGTTGATATTTAGGCTACCATGTCAGGTGAGTGCCTCAGGCCCCCTGGGGCTTCTTGTTATTGTTTATATCACCACCATCTGCATTAAAGCTTACCTAAACATTTGCATTGCAAAGTCTTGTTGCACTCAGGAGACAAGTTTATCAATTTCATCAACTTGGGTAAAATATCAGACATAAAGCATTTAATTTTTATTTTTTTTTAGTTTGCATTGGTTATAAAAAGAGAGCATGCGGGAGGGCCTGAGAAACAGATTTTGAATTTTTTTTTTACACCTAAACTAGACTTTATACCTAAAAATGCTGAAAGCAACCTTAAAAACAAATAAATAAATGCTGAGGAAAAGTAAAGCCTGAGAATTCTCCACAAGTATTCATGCAGGGAAACCCTTTAGGTGTTTTGCCCCAACATGCAGTCACCAGGAAATCTTGTATACAACAGTGAAATAACCCAAACAGTGTTCACAGCCACTAGAGGCAATCAAGTTGGTAAATGGACAGGAAGAAACGCTACAAAAAGAAATGGACAGAAAGGAACAATTTTTGCACAGGAAAAAAAGTAACAGGAAAAAATGAAATAGTAACAGATCAATAACAAAAATAACGACATTACATATCGCATGAGTCTTATTTACATTTGAAAGACTCATTTTGGTTTGTTAGGTATTCAAATCCAAAATTTATTTCCATAAATTTTCTCAAAAATCATACTGAGTTGTATGTTTTTCTTTGTATGTTTTCCTTAACCCTTAAGGGCCTGGAGACTTGCCTAGAAACAACTGACTGGGTAATTAGAAAACAAGTTTTGAATTTTCCCCAAAAATGCATGTTGGGGTGCCTGTTCCTTTGCATTAAAAAGTTATCAAAGTCAGAATTAGTCCCCTAAAGGTTAACAGATATCATTTTTTATTTTTTGTGATGCAATAAAATGAAATAAATAAATAAATAGACATAAAAAATATAAAAATATTAAAAATAAGGCTTCTTTCCTCAGGAATTTTTCTGTCATTAAGATTCTAAACAGAAAGTGTGGTGTTTCTTTTTGTGCCTTACTACTTGAATATTACCTGCCATGTATTTGTTATTAAGTGTTAAGTGGTAAGAAAAAATTACCACAGTGCGAGTTATTTAAATATTTATTAAATGTATTTTTAGCTGTGAACAACTCAGCCCTTGGCCAGCATTGCTTCATACAGTCAGTGACTGCAGAAAATAATGTAAGTATATCTTCAACTTTACATCACTTCCTGAGTGAGTGTACTATTTTGAGTTACATAATATTAAACTTGTCCTGTAACAGAAGCCCATATAATGGGCTTTGATGTAAATATTCCTGCCCATTACACAAAATCTCTTGCCACTGAAATAAGTACAATTTGGCCACATTTAACCAAATTTTCTCCATGTAAACGGGTGTAGACTTTTTGACCATTAATTTCTTGATTTAAATTAAGATCAATTATTCATTTAATCTGTTGAAAAACATTTTGAAAATATTCAGGTTAAGAGTGTTTAACATGTTTAACCCTTTGCCTAACATTTTGACCATAATCAACCACTACTATTCACAAAAGTGGTGATTTGAATTTTATTTTTCATTTTTTGCCTAAAAAGTATAACTTATGACCCTTCACTGGAATATGCTTGTGAGGCTTCTTCTAATGAGGATTTATAACTTCCTCCACTCATAAAACTGTCCGACATGATGTGACCCTGGCTGTTGAAAGAGTCAATAAACCCTACTAAAACAAAACAATTAACTGGTAACGTGCTAAAGGATTTGTGGTCATTCAGATTTATTCACACATGTGTCTGCCTTGTTTTTAATTCATTGGAAAGTGCATACAGGCACTCTTCCATGAATTGGAAACAAGACAATCCATGCAGACTAATGAATTTCACTTTCAAGATAATGCAAAGCACATCCACAGAATATGAAAACTTGAAGTTGTGCTACCTGTGCTTCAGAATAAACTTTTTGATCAGAAGTCCAGTATGCTAACCAATGAGCTGCTATCACCCCCACCTCCATCAGTCCATCCCTCCATACCCCACCACAACCACCTTGAAGTGTCATAACTATTTTTTGAGGTAACTCACCAGGCTACAATTATCACTACCATCTAGAAAGAACATGCTTTTGTCAGTAGCAATGGGATTCTTCCACTTGTCATTGTTGTGTCACAAACATAGCTTCCAGGCTTCATGGCATCACTTTTCAATATGTTATGCATTGAGTTTGTGAAATTATCATTTTTAGCTCAACTTTGGCGAAGCCAAATTTGAGCTTATGCCATGGCCAGTTGTCGACGTCCGTCTGTCCATCTGTCCGTCAACAATTCAATACGGCTCGGGCTAGAGGCCGTATTTATGAACCGATCTTTACAAAACTTCTTGGGTACCTTTGATATGACTGTGGGACGAGAACGAGTGTTTTGGGGTCCGATCTGAAATTCAAGTTGGCCGCCAGCCGCCATTTTGTACCGACGATGCAGAAATCTGTATTTTTATACTGTACCAATGACCCAGACATAGCTGGTGCTAACTCTTAAAATATAGGGCCAAACACAAATTTTGCCCCCCAATCCCCAAAATTTGCATCTAAAACTAAAGAAAACATGTCCTGAAAGGCCCTCCACACTTCGCCCCTACTGCGCATGCGCAGTGTCAAGGACGTTCCGAAATTGGCGCCATTAATCATTCTAAGTTTGGCCCTTCATCAGTTAACATCTGACTGATCTTTGTGCTTATAATCTCAGTTTAAATGATGCCAGACACATAAATATTAGTGAAATGGTGATTCTAAGGAGGATAGAGAAGGAGGAGAGGAAAAGAATGTGTGACAGAATATTATCAGGGCTGTAACTTAAAATTTTTTAATGAAATTATGTTAAGTTACCTATTTTCAAGGCAGCAGCCATTTTGTTGTCATTCTGATTATTTAGTTACACTGTTTTTTTTAAGTGTTTTCCTCTCTCCCTGTCCTTTAAGTTCCCCCTTGCTATTCTCCCATGCTTTTGGCATAGTTTTTGTAATTATTATTACTAAATTTTCTTGGGAGTTTTAGCTGAATAACAGAATGAATTCTGTTCTTTCCCCATGTTTACGTCTTCACCTAGGGGTGGTTAGGCGTTGTGTTCTGCATCTACCATCTGATGTTCTGCAGTTTCTTCCCTGGAAGTCTCTGTTTTGCATCAGATAGTGTATTTTTGGTAACTGATTTCGGGCCTGGGTGCCTGGAGTCTTATTTTAGTGTTTTTACACTTATTGTTTACATTTACAACAGCCCTCTGTGTGAGGGGGGGATTTCTAAAAAATAATATCTTGATGTTATTTTAATCATAACTAGATACATTATTATTGTTCGTAAGTGTTGAATAAATTGTTTAAAATATTTTTAAAATTTTTGTCCACACTTAGGCTTGGGATCCATTGGGGCTCAACGTTACTTTTCAGAAACTTGGGCTGTTCTGAAAAAATATTTTTTCAAAATATTTTGATTTCTATTATTTTTTCTATATCAATGGATCATATTATTATTATGTATTTTAATTGCCAGGGGTTAGTGCGAGTACCAGGACTTGTTTTCTTTTCACATTGAAAGGATATTGATCAATTGTTTTAAGAGGAAGTCTTCCTCTGACTTTATTATCATTCTATATGTGGTCAGTGTACTCGCATTAACTCCTGTTCTGTATCGTATTTCGATGACAATATGGGAAGCGTATGTCACGGTATGTTGTTGGGGATTTGGACACTCCGGTCCTTTCCCCGCAGGGTCACTCTACTTTATCAATTTCTATTTCAGACGATCAAGATTAGGGTGATGTATCTGTGATGTCTTCCAACAGTGTGCCTCCGTCGTCACAATTAATGAAGGGCTAGCGGAAAAGTGCTCATGTAAATACGCCAATTGCCTAAGAGGACCCTAGTAGGTTCGACGGCCTTTGACGTCCGCTAGCTCGCCCGGTGTAGCGTCCATTCACCGAATGGTTCGGCAGCCGGGTTCGTCCGTTGCGGTCTAGAAGCAATTTTGGGGTGATGCGAGCACTATAAACTAACCTAATGCACACCCAGTGACGGCGGATCGGAGGGAGAACGCAGGAAGCCTTTTAGTCCGGTTCATAGCTCGTTCCGGTCCATCCGGACGGCAAGCGAGAGAGGCCCCTCTCTCGTTCAACAACATCTGGCCCCAGATGTTGTGGTAAAAAATGTGTCGTAAGCGGAGCATACGTCCGTCGCTCGGGATGCTCCGTTGTATAGGCAGTCCGCTGAGACTGCTAAGGCTTCCTCTTCTCGTCAACGCACACGACCGCACCTTGGCTGCGTGACCGCCGATATATTACCAGCTTCGCTGATCAAGGATTCTTCGGCGACCAGGTCACACCATCCGGTAGCCAGGGACACGAGGCCTGCAGACTCCGGACGTTCGCATAGGAAGTGTGCGGGAGTCAACGTACACGGAGCTTCCGGCGGCAATGCATCGTAAGACCGCTACTGCACAGGCCTCGGGAACGGACACGCTTTCCTTAATAGCACAGTTTATCGCAGCATCCCAGCATCAACTGAATCTGTCGCATATATTTTATCCGACGATGCTGGGTCGGGACGCTCCGCGGAAGCGGGTACGGACGTCCGAAAGTTTCATCCGGTCCGACGGGATACCGAAAGGGATTCGGAGGATTTCGAGCTTTCCCTTTCGGAACAACATATGCTGTTGCGTATGTCATCTGACTTGGTCTTCTACAGCTTCTTTCGTCGGACCAGAATGCTGCGATGCCGGATAAGAAACTGATAGCGTCGGTGGACTTAGAAATTTTTGGTTCGGTTCAGGGACATCGTCCCTCAGTTCCGACATAGTCCAATAATGTCACACAAACTTTTGAATTATTGAACGACGCTATATATATTATTATTTTATGCTTGTTAACCAAGCATTTCTGGTTTCTTGTTCGAAGAGTTATGGAGATGTCTTTCAAAAGTGTGCCTCTGTCGTCATAGTTAATGAAGAGTTAGCGGCAATAAGTGCTCATGGAATATGTCTATCGCCTACGGAGTGACATTCGCTAGCTCACCCGGTGTAGCGTACATTCATCGAATGGTTCGGCTGCCGGGTTCGTCCGTTGCGGTCTAGGAAGGAGATTTGGGTGATGCGAGCACTTTAATTACTTTAGTACTCACCCAGTGACGGCAGATTGAGGACAGATCGGAGGAAGCCTGTTAGTCCGGTTCCTGGCTGGTCCAGGTCCGTCCGGGCTGTGAGCGAGAGAGGTCCCTCTCTCGCCCAACAACATAGGGGACCGCATGTTGTGGTTCAGATATTTTACATTCGGAGCATATGTCCGTTGGTCGGGACGCTCCGTTATATTGACAGTCCGAGAGACTGTCTTTAATGCTTCCTCATCCTCACAGCAGGGCACACGACCGCACATTGGCTACGTGACCTCGAGTATCCGATCAGTTTCGGCATTCAGTGATTCCACGGCGAATAGGTCGCGCCATCCGGTAGCCAAGGGACACGAGGCCTATACACTCCGTTCGCTCGCATATTGGTAGTATGCACGGGGTAACGATCACGGAGCTTCCAGCGGCAATGCATCGTAAGACCGCTTCTCCTCAGGCCTCAGTGACGGACGTGCTATCCGAGTTAGCACAGTTGTTTCGCAGCATCCCAGCAATTGACAGTTTCTCGGTCGAATCAGGAATTATCCGACGGCGCTGGGTCGGTGCGGTCCGCGGTTGCATCAGGTACGGACGACCGAACGCTTTATAGGGTCCGACAGGATGGCGAAAGGGATTCGAAAGATTTCGAGTTTTCCCTTTAGTAGTATCGGAAGATGCCTTTCATATCTTCTGGCATTATCTTCCAGTGATTATTATTTCGGACTTCATTGCTGCGATCTTGGATAAGAGACTTATAGCGTCATTGGACTCGGATTTTTCGATCGGTTCGGGGACATTGTCCCTGACTTACCGACGTAGTCCAATATTGTCATTACAACATGTGTTTTATTTTTCGACGCTATATATATATATACAAGCCTGCTACTAAGCATGATAGTTTAGTTTCTTGTCCGCGTTGCTCATTTCTGCCATTTTATCATTTATACAAATAGTTTATTTTGGCAGAGCAGGGCATACCGAGAGTTCATATGCGTCTAGACGGTGTGATTAAAACTGCATATATTCTTTTTCGCCGTTTATGTCTTTTCCAATTTCAATGTTGGGAACGACATTATGTATAGTAGACTTAACTTAGACGCTTTATTATACGTAATCCGCCTTACTGAGGCGTTATCATTACGTCTTCAAGAAAAGATTTACGGGATATTATTCTCAATGTAATTTCTTTTGAGGGCAGTAGTTTGTTCACGTATAACTCCGCCCTTCAGTGGCTGATTGGAGTTAGTTAGACGTGACGCAGCCCTAGCTACATCCACTCGCGTGGATAGTAAGGTTAAGAACTCTCTCAGAGTCGCTTCGTTCTCGGAGGAGCTTCTCTTCGACGGCAACTTTTCGGCAATCCATGAATTGCTCGATTTACACGTTCTCTTGTCTATCTAGTGTTACAAGAGATTCAGACTGGGGCAAACATTCGGTGGTTGACTCAGAGAGTGCCGCCGCAGTTGCCGGACCCGAGTGTGGCTGTTATGACGGTTGCCAGTCATACAGATTGGGATATAATACTGATCCCTACGGATTCGAAGTGCCAGGGTCTTTGGGTTCCGCAGTCTTTTAGCAATCAGTTTTCTTCCGCGGAATAATGTTTTTTAGGCTTGCTTTATGTCATTGCATGAACATTATTCAGAAACGCATGCCCAAATTCCTGTCCTTTAATTCGACAGTAGTGGCGTATCTCCGGAACCAGGGAGGCACTCTTTCGTTTCCGTTATTCAATTTAATGGAAAGAATCCGTCTGTTGGTTATAGTACACCAAGTTCAGTTTTGGTCCGTCATATTCCGGGTCGTCTGATTGTTTTATCGGACTCCCGTTCTCTTACGGGTCGCTTGTTGCTGTCAGAATGGACTCTCAACAAACAAGTATTCAATCAGATTTGCTATCTATGGGAGCGCCCAATGATGATTTATTTATGACACAGCTTGCTAATCAGTTGCAGACGTATGTGTTGGCTTGTCCAGATCTCTGAGCTAATATTCTTAACGCTCTATTGATCTATAGGACGGAATGATAGGATACGCGTATCCTCCGGCGCTGTTGTTTTAGCAGGTATTGCTAAGATAAACAACCACAATACATTTCTGTTGATAGCATCTCTATCTTCACAGAGATCATGAGTAATTTTCTCTCTTGTCTACTGTGGGTTTTAACGTGAAATCTTCCTCTATGTGAGGATCTTTTTCACTGGGTAAATCGTGTCATCTTTATCTCAACCTGCAAGGTCGCAACCTTCATGTATTCTGTTGTGTGGTCCATATTGCATTGTAAGCACTGTACTGGACGAGCTTTGGACGCGATTTTTTACTATAGGAGATCCTCTTCTTCGCTATTCTATGCGGCTAAAGTGGAGGCTCTTCCGTCGTGGTGTAGGGATCATTATGTTCATATTGTTGATCCCTCCATACTACTCATTGCTATTTTTTAGTATACTTGTTTCACAAGATCTACTGCAGCCTGTTATTATTTAGGTTATAGGTTTATGTTACCTCATACCTATGCACTCTACGATAGTTTACAATTGAGTCTTTTGTCTCTTTATCTAAGTCAGTTAGTAACTTTTTGATAAATAGACTTAGAATCTTTAGATTAAATTCCTATACGGATTTTAACTTCGGTTCTTATTTAGCTAAGTAATCATTTGAGCCTCTGGAAACAGTAGTTTTCAAATTCTGACCTTTTAGACAGTAATTCTGTTGGTTTCTCTTTTACTGTAGAGTCAGTGAGTTTCATGCACTATCGATGGATGATTTTCACTTTCATAGTTTCGGAATCAATACTTCCGTTACTATTTAGGTTGGATTGTTGCATAAGAGTTAGGCTCCTATTATCCGGAACCTATTATTTTAAGGTCCTTCCGTCTTCGTATGGGCATAGGCCTTTACTCTTTCCGGGTACAGTTTATGTATTTATAAACAGATTTCTGTTTATTACTATGGGCGTAAGCTTCTTCTGTCTTTGATGTCTAGTAGAAGGACGTTACGCTCCATTTTATTGTTAATGGATTCTATTAACTATCGGTACTGCTTATAGTATATCATTGACTTAGCAGTTGTGCTTAAGATTTCGGCTCATGAAGTAAGAGTTCTTCTACATCTTGGGCTTACATTAATAGTGTCGCTATTATAGATTTTTGAAGGCCGCTCATTGTGCTCAGCCATCCACATTCATGAATTTTATCTCAGAAATATCGAGTCCATTTCTGGAGGCCTTTATTGTTAGGTCTATTATCTACTGCTCAGAATGTCATTCACTTAACAGTTGCTACTATAGCTAGGTAGGCTGTCTGTTTCGGCAGTGTCTCCGTTCGGCTGCCCTCTTCGCTCTGGGCTATTTGACCCAGGGCAAGAAAAAGGGGGGGGGGGGGGGGGGGGGAGGGTGTTCCCTTGGGTCACCTGTTTTACTATGAAAACAAGGGGATACCTCCTCTGGAGTTAGTAATTCTGAGCTGTTATTGGGATGGTTGTTTAGTGAGAAGTTTAGGTTTTTAAAATTCATTCAAGTCTTAGTTTTTAAAGTATAGCTTTTGAATATTGCATATGTCAACGGACATGATTATGCAATCCTCAGACACTTTTAGGAGTATAAGAGTCTCTATTCTCTAGACTTACTTTATTTATTGGCTTACTTTAAAAATTATTAGTATAAGGATTATATTGGATATTAATAGAGTACATGGATGTATGAAGCTCAATTTTGGAAGGTGTTGTATCTTTCTAATTTATCATAAATAAGAAAGATACATGTAAGGCCTATTACTTCTTTTTCCCTACAGGGGTTGACTCTATTTTATTTTATTGAGCGTATTCCATTTTGCTCTATGTCCTTGGCCCTCCAGCCTTTTTACTATTCAGCTATGTCTGGGTCATTGGTACAGTATAAAAATGTTAAAAAATTTATAGTAATTTATATATTTTTTATACTTACCAATGACCCAGACGGGGATGGCCCTCCCAGGAGTTGGGAACTCTTGCCTCCCCGCTGAGTACATAGCGCTTACCAGGCACTGGTTATTAGAATGATTAATGGCACAATTTCGGAACGTCCTTGACACTGCGCATGCGCAGTAGGGGCGAAGTGTGGAGGGCCTTTCAGGACATGTTTTCTTTAGTTTTAGATGCAAATTTTGGGGATTGGGGGGCAAAATTTGTGTTTGGCCCTATATTTTAAGAGTTAGCACCAGCTATGTCTGGGTCATTGGTAAGTATAAAAAATATATAAATTACTATAAATTTTTTAACTTTTTATACAGAACTTCCATATGAAAGCTCTGATTTGAATAATTTTTTGTATGAATGTTTAGTACCATGGGATACCTCACATATAATACAGTTTTTTTTCTCGTGCGTAAATTATGCAAATTAGACTAACTTTGATGTATTCAGTGTTACTTTCAGCACTGTAAGTGCAAATGCCAATACGGCTCGGGCTAGAGGCCGTATTTATAAACCGATCTTTACGAAACTTCTTGGGTACCTTTGGTATCACCGTGGGACGAGAACGAGTGTTTTTGGGTGCGGTCCGAAATTCAAGATGGCCGATGGCAGCCATTTTGTACAAAATTAGGTGCAATCAGATTTTTGCACAGAACTTCCATATGAAAGTGCTGACTTTAATAATTTTTTGTGTGAATGTTTAGTACCATGGGATACATCACATATAATACAGGTTTTTTTCTCATGCAGAAATTATGCAAATTAGATGAACTTTGATTTTTTCAGTGCTACTTACACACAGTAAGTGCACATGTCAATACGGCTCGGGCTAGAGGCTGTATTTATCAACCGATCTTCACGAAACTTATTGGGTACCTCTGTTATTACCTTGGGATGAGAACGAGTGTTTCTGAGTGCGGTCCAAAATTCAAGATGGCTGCCAATGGCCATTTGTACCAAAATTAGGTCTAATCAGTTTTTTGTACACAACTTCTGTACGGCTCAGGCTAAAGGCCGTATTTATGAACCGATCTTTACGAAACTTCTTGGGGACCTTTGTTATCATCATGGGATGAGAGCGAGTGTTTTTGGGTGTGGTCCGAAATTCAAGATGTCCACCAGCAGCCATTTTGTACCAAAATTAGTGCAATCAGTCTTTTGTACAGAACTTCTGTATGAAAGTTCTGATTTGAATAAATTTTTGTAGGAATGTTTAGTAAAATGGAATACATCACATACAGTACGGATTTTTTTCTCGTGCAGAAATTATGCAAATTAGATGAAGTTTGATTTATTTAGTGCTACTTATACACTGTAAGTGCACATGTCAATACGGCTCGGGCTAGAGGTTGTATTTATCAACCGATCTTCCGGAAACTTCTTGGGTACCTTTGTTATAACCTTGGGACGAGAACGAGTGTTTCTGAGTGCGGTCCAAAATTCAAGATGGCTGCCAGTGGCCATTTTGTACCGAAATTAGGTCCAATCAGTTTTTTGTCACAACTTCTATACAGCTCGTATTTATGAACTGATCTTCACGAAACTTCTTGGGTACCTTTGTTTTCACCTTGGGACAGGAATGAGTGTGTTTTGGGGTGCCTTTGTTATCACTGTGCTATGAGAACAAATATTTTGGGGTTCAGTCAGACCCACTCTGGGACTCATTAAGATTTCTTTTCTATTTAGCATCTGACTGTCACCCACCTTTACAATACTTTACCTATACATTTGTTACAGGCTACGGCCAGTATTTATGAACCAATCTTTACAATACTTTATATGTACATTTGTTATCAGGTCATTACCTAGATGTTTGTCATTGCTGTGTCACATACTATACATGTACATGTCTTGACAAGTTGAGCTACAGTGTCATTGACACTTTCATTTTGTATAGTTTCATATTAAGAATACTTTGGTTGCTTGTTAACTGGTAGAGTGCTGAATTATTTTTGGTCATAAACATTTCTTCACTTGTCTTTGTCTTGTTATAATTTATGGGAGTGTGCCTGTAGGCACTCTCCCATAAATTGTAACAAAGCAAATCCATAAAGACTAAATAATTTGACTTCAAAGATACATGAAGCACATACACAGAATATGAAGCCTAAAAGTTGGAGTACCTGTACTTCAGAGTGAAGCCCAAATATGGGCTTTCAGCTCTCTACAGTTAAGACTTAGATATCCTTGCTGTCATATACTCAATAATTCTGGTACCTACTCAAAAACAGTAGGTATTCTCTATATACTTGTATTATGCTTGTGATGTAGGCATAGATGCTGAAAATGACCTTAAAGACAAATAAACAAACAAACCTACAGATTGATACCAGGCAATAACTTATATACAGTGACAAAGCATAAAAAGTGTTGGCAGCATTTCTCCAGGTTTGTGTCGGGAGGTCTGTTAGGTGCTGTGTTGGTTAAAACTCTGGTTTTGCTTCTTGGGCTCTTTCACTGAATTTGAGTGTTATTGTTTTAGTGTGAATCACTTTCCAGTTTCTGTATGGACATTAGAAATAACTCGAACTGTTGTATCAGGCCTAGCCATTTGAAAATATAACAAGCATATGGTATGCCACATACCTAAAACAAAGTTCACATGCACAGTTTGTTCCCACGGGCAAGCATTTGAAGTGAGGGATGATTGTCATTGATATTAGTTAAGAATATTTTTATACTGTACCAATGACCCAGACATAGCTGGTGCTAACTCTTAAAATATAGGGCCAAACACAAGTTTTGCCCCCCAATCCCCAAAAT
This sequence comes from Pictodentalium vernedei, assembly GCA_031216915.1. Lineage (NCBI taxonomy): Eukaryota > Metazoa > Mollusca > Scaphopoda > Dentaliida > Dentaliidae > Pictodentalium > Pictodentalium vernedei. The sequence continues at coordinate 288,911,285 of CM062293.1, forward strand.
TTGCATCTAAAACTAAAGAAAACATGTCCTGAAAGGCCCTCCACACTTCGCCCCTACTGCGCATGCGCAGTGTCAAGGACGTTCCGAAATTGGCGCCATTTATCATTCTAAGTTTGGCCCTTCATCAGTTAACATCTGACTGATCTTTGTGCTTTTAAATCTCAGTTTAAATGATGCCAGACACATAAATATTAGTGAAATGGTGATTCTAAGGAGGATAGAGAAGGAGGAGAGGAAAAGAATGTGTGACAGAATATTATCAGGGCTGTAACTTAAAATTTTTTAATGAAATTATGTTAAGTTACCTATTTTCAAGGCAGCAGCCATTTTGTTGTCATTCTGATTATTTAGTTACACTGTTTTTTCAAGTGTTTTCCTCTCTCCCTGTCCTTTAAGTTCCCCCTTGCTATTCTCCCATGCTTTTGGCATAGTTTCTGTAATTATTATTACTAAAATTTCTTGGGAGTTTTAGCTGAATAACAGAATGAATTCTGTTCTTTCCCCATGTTTACGTCTTCACCTACGGGTGGTTAGGCGTTGTGTTCTGCATCTACCATCTGATGTTCTGCAGTTTCTTCCCTGGAAGTCTCTGTTTTGCATCAGATAGTGTATTTTTGGTAACTGATTTCGGGCCTGGGTGCCTGGAGTCTTATTTTAGTGTTTTTACACTCATTGTTTACATTTACAACAGCCCTCTGTGTGAGGGGGGGATTTCTAAATAATAATATCTTTATGTTATTTTAATCATAACTAGATACATTATTATTGTTCGTAAGTGTTGAATAAATTGTTTAAAATATTTTTAAAATTTTTGTCCACACTTAGGCTTGGGATCCATTGGGGCTCAACGTTACTTTTCAGAAACTTGGGCTGTTCTGAAAAAATATTTTTTCAAAATATTTTGATTTCAATTATTTTTTCTATATTAATGGATCATATTATTATTATGTATTTTGATTGCCAGGGGTTAGTGCGAGTACCAGGACTTGTTTTCTTTTCACATTGAAAGGATATTGATCAATTGTTTTAAGAGGAAGTCTTCCTCTGACTTTATTATCATTCTATATGTGGTCAGTGTACTCGCATTAACTCCTGTTCTGTATCGTATGATTTCGATGACAATATGGGAAGCGTACGTCACGGTATGTTGTTGGGGATTTGGACACTCCGGTCCTTTCCCCGCAGGGTCACTCTACTTTATCAATTTCTATTTCAGACGATCAAGATTAGGGTGATGTATCTGTGATGTCTTCCAACAGTGTGCCTCCGTCGTCACAATTAATGAAGGGCTAGCGGAAAAGTGCTCATGTAATACGCCAATTGCCTAAGAGGACCCTAGTAGGTTCGACGGCCTTTGACATCCGCTAGCTCGCCCGGTGTAGCGTCCATTCACCGAATGGTTCGGCAGCCGGGTTCGTCCGTTGCGGTCTAGAAGGAATTTTGGGGTGATGCGAGCACTATAAAATTAACTTAATGCACACCCAGTGACGGCGGATTGGAGGGAGAACGGAGGAAGCCTTTTAGTCCGGTTCATAGCTCGTTCCGGTCCATCCGGACGGCAAGCGAGAGAGGCCCCTCTCTCGTTCAACAACATCTGGCCCCAGATGTTGTGGTACAAAATGTGTCGCTAGCGGAGCATACGTCCGTCGCTCGGGACGCTCCGTTGTATAGGCAGTCCGCTGAGACTGCTAAGGCTTCCTCTTCTCGTCAGCGCACACGACCGCACCTTGGCTGCGTGACCGCCGATATATTACCAGCTTTGCCGATCAAGGATTCTTCGGCGACCAGGTCACACCATCCGGCAGCCAGGGATTCGAGACCGATGGACTCCGGACGTTCGCATAGGAAAAGTATGCGGGAGCCATCTGATGCGGAGCTGCCCTCGGCGAAGCAGCGATAGACTGCGTCTCCGCAGGTCTCGACGCCGGACATTCTTGTGCACATAGCACAGCTTATCGCAGCATCCCAGCAGCCGACAGAAACGGTGTCGGATCGAGAATTATCCGACGGCGCTGGGTCGGTAGCCGGGGACTCGAGGCCTGCAGACTCCGGACGTTCGCATAGGAAGTGTGCGGGAGTCAACGTACACGGAGCTTCCGGCGGCAATGCATCGTAAGTCCGCTACTGCACAGGCCTCGGGAACGGACGTGCTTTCCTTAATAGCACAGTTTATCGCAGCATCCCAGCATCAACTGAATCTGTCGCATATATTTTATCCGACGATGCTGGGTCGGGACGCTCCGCGGAAGCGGGTACGGACGTCCGAAAGTTTCATCCGGGCCGACGGGATACCGAAAGGGATTCGGAGGATTTCAAGCTTTCCCTTTCGGAACAACATATGCTGCGATGCCGGATAAGAAACTGATAGCGTCGGTGGACTTAGAAATTTTTGGTTCGGTTCAGGGACATCGTCCCTCAGTTCCGACATAGTCCAATAATGTCACACAAACTTTCGAATTATTGAACGACGCTATATATATTATTATTTTATGCTTGCTATCCAAGCATTTCTGGTTTCTTGTTCGAAGAGTTATGGAGATGTCTTTCAAAAGTGTGCCTCTGTCGTCATAGTTAATGAAGAGTTAGCGGCAATAAGTGCTCATGGAATATGTCTATCGCTTACGGAGTGACATTCGCTAGCTCACCCGGTGTAGCATACATTCATCGAATGGTTCGGCTGCCGGGTTCGTCCGTTGCGGTCTAGGAAGGAGATTTGGGTGATGCGAGCACTTTAATTACTTTAGTACTCACCCAGTGACGGCAGATTGAGGACAGATCGGAGGAAGCCTGTTAGTCCGGTTCCTGGCTTGTCCAGGTCCGTCCGGGCTGTGAGCGAGAGAGGTTCCTCTCTCGCCCAACAACATAGGGGACCGCATGTTGTGGTTCAGATATTTTACATTCGGAGCATATGTCCATTGCTCGGGACGCTCCGTTATATTGACAGTCCGAGAGACTGTCTTTAATGCTTCCTCATCCTCACAGCAGGGCACACGACCGCACATTGGCTACGTGACCTCGAGTATCCGATCAGTTTCGGCATTCAGTGATTCCACGGCGAATAGGTCGTGCCATCCGGTAGCCAAGGGACACGAGGCCTATACACTCCGTTCGCTCGCATATTGGAAGTATGCACGGGGTAACGATCACGGAGCTTCCAGCGGCAATGCATCGTAAGACTGCTTCTCCTCAGGCCTCAGTGACGGACGTGCTATCCGAGTTAGCACAGTTGTTTCGCAGCATCCCAGCAATTGACAGTTTCTTGGTCGAATCAGGAATTATCCGACGGCGCTGGGTCGGTGCGGTCCGCGGTTGCATCAGCTACGGACAACCGAACGCTTTATAGGGTCCGACAGGATGGCGAAAGGGATTCGAAAGATTTCGAGTTTTCCCTTTAGTAGTATCGGAAGATGCCTTTCATATCTTCTGGCATTATCTTCCAGTGATTATTATTTCGGACTTCATTGCTGCGATCTTGGATAAGAGACTTATAGCGTCATTGGACTCGGATTTTTCGATCGGTACAGGGACATTGTCCCTGACTTACCGACGCAGTCCAATATTGTCTTTACAACATGTGTTTTATTTTTCGACGCTATATATATATATATATACAAGCCTGCTACTAAGCATGATAGTTTAGTTTCTTGTCCGCGTTGCTCATTTCTGCCATTTTATCATTTTTACAAATAGTTTATTTTGGCAGAGCAGGGCATACCGAGAGTTCATATGCGTCTAGACGGTGTGATTAAAGACTGCATATATTCTTTTTCGCCGTTTATGTCTTTTCCAATTTCAATGTTGGGAACAACATTATGTATAGTAGACTTAACTTAGACGCTTTATTATACGTAATCCGCCTTACTGAGGCGTTATCATTACGTCTTCAAGAAAAGATTTACGGGATATTATTCTCAATGTAATTTCTTTTGAGGGCAGTAGTTTGTTCACGTATAACTCCGCCCTTCAGTGGCTGATTGGAGTTGGTTAGACGTGACGCAGCCCTAGCTACATCCACACGCGTGGATAGTAAGGTTAAGAACTCTCTCAGAGTCGCTTCGTTCTCGGAGGAGCTTCTCTTCGACGGCAACTTTCCGGCAATCCATGAATTGCTCGATTTTTACGTTCTCTTGCCTATCTAGTGTTACAAGAGATTCAGACTGGGGCAAACATTCGGTGGTTGACTCAGAGAGTGCCGCCGCAGTTGCCGGACCCGAGTGTGGCTGTTATGACGGTTGCCAGTCAAACAGATTGGGATATATACTGATCCCTACGGATTCGAAGTGCCAGGGTCTTTGGGTTCCGCAGTCTTTTAGCTATCAGTTTAACTTCCGCAGAATAATGTTTTTTAGGCTTGCTTTATGTCATTGCATGAACATTATTCAGAAACGCATGCCCAAATTCCTGTCCTTTAATTCGACAGTAGTGGCGTATCTCCGGAACCAGGGAGGCACTCTTTCGTTTCCGTTATTCAATTTAATGGAAAGAATCCGTCTGTTGGTTATAGTACACCAAGTTCAGTTTTGGTCCGTCATATTCCGGGTCGTCTGATTGTTTTATCGGACTCCCGTTCTCTTACGGGTCGCTTGTTGCTGTCAGAATGGACTCTCAACAAACAAGTATTCAATCAGATTTGCTATCTATGGGAGCGCCCAATGATGATTTATTTATGACACAGCTTGCTAATCAATTGCAGACGTATGTGTTGGCTTGTCCAGATCTCTGAGCTAATAGTGTTAACGCTCTATTGATCTATAGGACGGAATGATAGGATACGCGTATCCTCCGGCGCTGTTGTTTTAGCAGGTATTGCTAAGATAAACAACCACAATACATTTCTGTTGATAGCATCTCTATCTTCACAGAGATCATGAGTAATTTACTCTCTTGTCTACTGTGGGTCTTAACGTGAAATCTTCCTCTATGTGAGGATCTTTTTTCACTGGGTAAATCGTGTCATCTTTATCACAACCAGCAAGGTCGCAACCTTCATGTATTCCGTTGTGTGGTCCGTATTGCATTGTAAGCACTGTACTGGACGAGCTTTGGACGCGATTTCTTACTATAGGAGATCCTCTTCTTCGCTATTCTATGCGACTAAAGTGGAGGCTCTTTCGTCGTGGTGTAGGGATCATTATGTTCATATTGTTGATCCCTCCATACTACTCATTGCTATTTTTTAGTATACTTGTTTCACAAGATCTGCTGCAGCCTGTTATTATTTAGGTTATAGGTTTATGTTACCTCATACCTATGCACTCTACGATAGTTTACAATTGAGTCTTTTGTCTCTTTATCTAAGTCAGTTAGTAACTTTTTGATAAATAGACTTAGAATCTTTAGATTAAATTCCTATACGGATTTTAACTTCGGTTCTTATTTAGCTAAGTAATCATTTGAGCCTCTGGAAACAGTAGTTTTCAAATTCTGACCTTTTAGACAGTAATTCTGTTGGTTTCTCTTTTACTGTAGAGTCAGTGAGTTTCATGCACTATCGATGGATGATTTTCACTTTCATAGTTTCGGAATCAATACTTCCGTTACTATTTAGGTTGGATTGTTGCATAAGAGTTAGGCTCCTATTTTCCGGAACCTATTATTTTAAGGTCCTTCCGTCTTCGTATGGGCATAGGCCTTTACTCTTTCCGGGTTCAGTTTATGTATTTATAAACAGATATCTGTTTATTACAAGGGCGTAAGCTTCTTCTGTCTTTGATGTCTAGTAGAAGGACGTTACGCTCCATTTTATTGTTAATGGATTCTATTAACTATCGGTACTGCTTATGGTATATCATTGACTTAGCAGTTGTGCTTAAGATTTCGGCTCATGAAGTAAGAGATCTTCTACTTCTTGGGCTTACATTAATAGTGTCGCTATTATAGATTTTTGAAGGCCGCTCATTGCGCTCAGCCATCCACATTCATGAATTTTATCTTAGAAATATCGAGTCAATTTCTGGAGGCCTCTTTTGTTAGGTCTATTATCTACTGCTCAGAATGTCATTCACTTAACAGTTGCTACTATAGCTAGGTAGGCTGTCTGTTTCGGCAGTGTCTCCGTTCGGCTGCCCTCTTCGCTCTGGGCTATTTGACCCAGGGCAAGAAAAAGGGGGGGGAGGGTGTTCCCTTGGGTCACCTGTTTTACTATGAAAACAAGGGGATACCTCCTCCGGAGTTAGTAATTCTGAGCTGTTATTGGGATGGTTGTTTAGTGAGAAGTTTAAGTTTTTAAAATTCATTCAAGTCTTAGTTTTTAAAGTATAGCTTTTGAATATTGCATATGTCAACGGACATGATTATGCAATTCTCAGACACTTTTAGGAGTATAAGAGTCTCTATTCTCTAGACTTACTTTATTATTGGCTTACTTTAAAAATTATTAGTATAAGGATTATATTGGATATTAATAGAGTACATGGATGTATGAAGCTCAATTTTGGAAGGTGTTGTATCTTTCTAATTTATCATAAATAAGAAAGATACATGTAAGGCCTATTACTTCTTTTCCCTACAGGGGATGACTCTATTTTATTTTATTGAGCGTATTCCATTTTGCTCTATGTCCTTGGCCCTCCAGCCTTTTTACTATTCAGCTATGTCTGGGTCATTGGTACAGTATAAAAATGTTAAAAAATTTATAGTAATTTATATATTTTTTATACTTACCAATGACCCAGACAGGGATGGCCCTCCCAGGAGTTGGGAACTCTTGCCTCCCCGCTGAGTACATAGCGCTTACCAGGCACTGGTTATTAGAATGATAAATGGCGCCAATTTCGGAACGTCCTTGACACTGCGCATGCGCAGTAGGGGCGAAGTGTGGAGGGCCTTTCAGGACATGTTTTCTTTAGTTTTAGATGCAAATTTTGGGGATTGGGGGGCAAAATTTGTGTTTGGCCCTATATTTTAAGAGTTAGCACCAGCTATGTCTGGGTCATTGGTAAGTATAAAAAATATATAAATTACTATAAATTTTTTAACTTTCAAACCGTTTTGTCAATTGTAGTTACTCTTAATTTGTTGAGTGTCTTTTTCTGTTCACTACTATGACAAATGTCATAAACAGTTCCACGTTTATGTTTACCTATTCCTCGCTATGAAATTTCTGGTGGGAATATGTTGCAAGTCATGAAAGGGTTTTTTTTCTAAACATGTTGGTAAAGTACCAAACAGTCATTTTATTCTGGAAGCAGCTTTACTCACACTGAGGGTTTTTTTCATCATTATAATCTGCAACTAACAACACCTCATCAAAGAGAAGAATGTCAACATGCCAGACAATTATAATCTGCAACTAACAACACCTCATCAAAGAGAAGAATGTCAACATGCCAGACAGATTATATTTCTCATCAAGCTACCTTACAATTGTTTACTTATATACCTTTCGTTGTCCAGATTAGCATTATCGCTTAACGGAAAGGCTGATCTCTTTTAATCCTTAGAATCCAGGAATATTTTATATTAAAATCCATGTCACAACCAGTATCTAGTACCTTGTTTCGCTATCAATTACTCAATGTTTTTTCTTTTTTTTTCTTCTTTTCTTTCTACAAAAGTTTGTTTTTAACACGTCAATTCGGGTCAAACCACCCATCCTGATTTACGAGATCCCGAGCACCAGTGTGCAAAACCGAAACATTTCATGATATTTTCCATGGTTCAATAACTGGGTTTGTATGCCAAGAACATGCGACAGCACAAGATCTCACAAGGCGAAGAAATATTTGTAATAATTGTTTGTTTCCTCGCAGGTAACTCAAAACGACACTCGTCCTCATAAACCTCTTTTCCAATGTGAATAGTCGACATAATCAATAATAAATTTTTCATATTTTTTATTAGCTCAACTTTGACGAAGTCAAATTTGAGCTATTGTCATGGCCCGTCGTCCGTCTGTCCGTCTGTCAACAATTGGCTATGGCTCGGGCTAGAGGTCGTATTTATGAACCGATCTTTACGAAACTTCTTGAGTACCTTTGTTATGACCGTGGGACGAGAACGAGTGTTTTTGGGTGCGGTCCGAAATTCAAGATGGCTGCCAGCCGCCATTTTGTACCGATGATGCAGAAATCTGTTTTTTGTACAGAACTTCCATATGAAAGCTCTGATTTGAATAATTTTTTGTATGAATGTTTAGTACCATGGGGTACATCAGGTATAATACAGGGTTTTATCTCATGCGTAAATTGTGCAAATTAGACTAATTTTGATGTTTTTTGGTGTTAATTTCAGCACTGTAAGTGCAAATGCCAATACGGCTTGGGCTAGAGGCCGTATTTATGAACCGATCTTTACAAAACTTCTTGGGTACCTTTGGTATCACCGTGGGACGAGAACGAGTGTTTTTGGGTGCGGTCCGAAATTCAAGATGGCCGATGGCAGCCATTTTGTACAAAATTAGGTGCAATCAGATTTTTACACAGAGCTTCCATATGAAAGCGCTGATTTGAATAATTTTTTGTGTGAATGTTTAGTACCATGGGATACATCACATATAATACGGGTTTTTTTCTCGTGCAGAAATTATGCAAATTAGATGAACTTTGATATTTCAGTGCGACTTACACACATTAAGTACACATGTCAATACGGCTCAGACTTGAGTCTGTATTTATGAACTGATCTTCATGAAATGTCTTGGGTACCTTTGTTATCACCTTGGGACGAGAACGAGTGTTTCTGGGTGCGGTCTAAAATTCAAGATGGCTGTCAGTGGCCATTTTGTACCGAAATTAGATCTAATCAGTTTTTTGTACACAACTTCTATACAGCTCAGACAAGAGGCCATATTTATGAACCAATCTTTACGAACCTTGTTGGGTACCTTTGTTATCACCGTGGGATGAGAGCGAATGTTTTTGGGTGTGGTCCGAAATTCAAGATGGCCACCAGCAGCCATTTTGTACCAAAATTAGTGCAATCAGTCTTTTGTACAGAACTTCTGTATGAAAGTTCTGATTTGAATAAATTTTTGTATGAATGTTTAGTAACATGGAATACATCACATATTCTAAGGGGTTTTTTTTCGTGCAGAAATTATGCAAATTAGATGAACTTTGACTTATTCAGTGCTACTTGCACAATGTGAGCACACATGTCAATACAGCTCAGGGTAGAGGCTGTATTTATGAACCGATCTTCACAAAACTTCTTGGGTACCTTTGTTATCACCTTGGGACGAGAATGAGTGTTTCTGGGTACGGTCCAAAATTCAAGATGGCTGCCAGTGGCCATTTTGTACCAAAATTAGGTCCAATCAGTTTTTTGTCACAAGTTCTATACAGCTCGTATTTATGAATTGATCTTCACAAAACTTCTTGGGTACCTTTGTTTTCACCTTGGGACAGGAACGAGTGTGTGCCTTTGTTATCACTGTGCTATGAGAACAAATATTTTGGGGTTCAGTCAGACCCACTCTGGGACTCAAAGTTTTCTTTTCTAGTTTAGCATCTGACTGTCACCCACCTTTACAATACTTTACCTATACATTTGTTACAGGCAACGGTCAGTATTTATGTACAGACCATTACAATACTTTATATGTACCTTTGTTATCAGGTCATTACCTAGATGTTTGTCATTGCTGTGTCACATACTATACATGTGCATGTCTTTGTCTTGACAAGTTGAGCTACAGTGTCATTGACACTTTCATTGCCTCTATACGTGGCTTCCGGTCGCACTGGAAGGATCTCACTCAAATGCGTGGTCAAGGCAATGTATATCTGAGACAAGTAATCAACAATTTTAATAGTGGCCTAACGAGAATCTCGGTAGGAAATGTTATTGAGATTTTGGACTGGTTTGGCAGTAAGCCTCCACATAAACTAATCAAAGGCTACTAGCCACTCTCCAAATTCTAATCTGTAATGACTCTTTACTGAATAGTCAACTTTATGTATACTCACGGCTTTCAGACTTCAGACTATGAACATTCCAGCGATATATGCTACCTAGTACCAAATATGCCAACCCCCACCACAAACCATCACTCACCCACTACACCAATGCTTGTTTTTTGTTCATTGTACAATTGTTCGTTTTCCATTTTACTCATTCAAGTTTGCTTCTCTACTTTCTCTATATGTCTTCACTTCCATTCAAGAGATCAAGAATTGCCGTTGTCTAGCTTCAAAAACACTCCTCTTGATGAGATAAATTTTTTTCTTATATCCTCATCTCGCCTAGTAACCATACTTTTAGCCTACAGTTAAGTGCCTTTCTTAAGCCTTACCCGCTGACCTCCGTTGAGGGTCCCTTTGGATGTATTTTAATAATGTATTTCCTCCATTTCGAAACACAGTGGGGATAAATATAGAGCAGTATTGAATATCCATTGGGACTTTCAACGGAGGTAGCGGGCATGCTTGTGCCATAATTCCTAATGTTCTACAAAATGCGAGGCTCTCTGTCCGTCTCTCATTTCTAAGCCTGTTGTTTCTATTCGCCGCTTGCCTTATATGTTGTGGCGATATAGAACCAAACACTGGCCCAACCGAGAACTCTCTCGAAAACCTTCAGAGGTCCCTATCCATTTTTCACTACAATATGCGTAGTATCCGAACAAAATTATGCAAAATCGAAGATATAGTTCAAGAATATGATGTGGTTTGTTTTACCGAGACACATCTGCAGGATAGTTACAGTTTCACCAATATCCTCATTCCAAATTTTTCGTCCCCAGTTCGCAACGACAGAAACGACTCTGGAGGAGGAATAGCCATTTATTTCTCGAAAAGACTAAACTATAATCGTAAGACCGAGCTGGAATTTGATGATTCCATAATGTGATTCGTGATTTCTTCGAAATCCAGCCCAATCTTGATGTCAGTAACCTATAGGTCCAAACAGTTTACTAATCCCGAATATTGGGAACTGTTCGATGCTTCAATTGAGAATGCCCAAAATGTCCAACAAGCTAGAGTAATAGTAGTGGGACTTAAACTCTGACCTAAGAAATCCGCTCTGCAAATTAAAGGAAATAATTAATCGCTACAACCTCCGTAACGTTATTGATAAGTCAACAAGAGTTACGCCAACCACCCAGACACTTCTCGATCCAGTAATCATCAGTGATACAGTGAACCTAGTTGAGGCTGATAAGTTTAATTTGGGTATGTCCGATCATTATGCAGTTTATATCTATGTCTCATTCGAACTTGACAACAGGTAGGCTTTCTATCGGACATTTCGAAATTATAAAAAAGCAAATTTTAAACGAGCAAACGAACTGATCTGTCAGAAAGACTGGAAATCAATAATAGATGACCATGCAAATGTTAATGTGTCCCCAAAAAAATTCTGTGAGAATTTTATGGAGATAATGAACACCACAATCCCTAAATCAACAGTCCAAATATGCCCTAATGACAAACCGTGGTTTTCTTCGGAACTCCGACTCGAGGTTAGGCGCGGAGACCGTTTCAGAAGAAGAGCTCTAAAAACAAAGGACCCGCACCATTGGCATTTGTACAAACATTCACAAAATACTGTAAATAACATGAAAAAGCACGCCAAACAATTTACGAAGATAACATCCAAGACAGATTATTGAACGCCCCCAACCCCAGAGATTTTTGGCATATTATCAGAAATTTATTAAACAAAACTGACGAAAAAATAATCCCACCCCTTTAGTGGTGATAACCCTGATCCACCCAATTTAACAATGGATGACTTTGAAAAAGCTGTAATTCTGAACAAAACTTGTATAAAAAACAGTACAATTAATGATGAAAACGTTCCTACAAAAAGTCACGTTATCCTTTCGAGCATTCTCTTTGATATAAAAGATATTGCAGATGTTATTAAGTCGTTAAATGCGAACAAGGCCCATGGCCATGACGAGATCAGCATTAAAATGCTAAAGGGGACTGTCGATACCATCGCAGCACCCTTGAGGATGTTTTTACCTGCGTCGCCAGCGGCAGAGCAGGTCTAGTAACCACTCGACTCCGTCCGTCAATCCATCCATCCGTCCGTCAGTCCATCCGTCCGTCCATCCATCCATCAGTCCATCCATCTGTCAGTCCATCCATCCGTCAGTCCGTCCAAAACACTTCTTCCGTCAAAGTTTTCTTGGCTTCTATGAAAGGGAATGATTTTATATTTAGTCTGCTGCTTCATAATGATGAGTTGTATCATGTATCTAATTTTCAGATCTGCCATGCAGCCACTTCCTGTTTGCCGATAATCAATTGCATGCAGCGACGCAGGTCCTGACCCGGTATTGGTCTTAGCTTGTTTCAAAAAAGTTTCGATACCGGAACATATCCAGACGAATGGAAGAAAGCCAATGTTATCCCCATCTTTAAAAAACTAAATCCCGCGGACAAAAACAACTATCGGCCGATCTCCCTTTTACCAATCTTAGGGAAAATCTGTGAAAAAGTTCTCCTGAAATCGGTTTTTACTCATTTTCATCAGAATAATCTTCTATATAAATATCAGTCCGGCTTCATCACTGGCCACTGCACTACGTTTCAACTTCTTGAACTATACCATTCGATATTGCAGACAATTTAGAATCCCTTACACGAGATTGTTCACTGATGATACATGTCTCACTAATAGTAAAAGCTTGAGGTCTGAACTAACAACCCTATTGAATAATGATCTGGCTAAAATATACGCTTGGTCTCAGAAGTGGCTGGTATCCTTCAACCCATCTAAAATGCAAGCTGTCTACTTCTCTCGAATCCCTAATCATAACCATTCAGATTTGATCTTTAACAAAACTCCGATGAATTTCTCCGATTCACATAAACATCTTGGTTTAATCCTGCAGTCAAACTTGAAATAGGATCGCCAGATAGCAGAAATTTGCATAAAAGTTAATGCACGTTTGTCCAATCTGAGAAAACTCAAGTATAAACTTGGGAGGAAAACTCTGGAACAAATATATTTCTCATTCATCTTGCCACTCATTGATTATGTTGATACCGTCTGGGACTGTGCTCCTAAGTACCTTTTAATGAAACTAGATCGACTACACCACGATGCAGCAAGAATAGTGTCTGGTCTCACACGATCTGTTTCATCCGAGCGTATACTCTTGGAACTTGGATGGTGCTCACTCTCTAGAGAAGGCACCATCACAAACCGTGTGCTTTTTTCAAAATATCTAATAACGATGCTCCAGATTACCTTGTTGAATTATTACCACATACTGTGGGAGAAACATCAAATTACAATTTACGTAATTCTAACAACTTATCTATGTACCAACCGCGGACAGAACAATTTTCAAATACATTCTTCCCTTCATCTTCCAAAATTTGGAATGAGCTTCCAACTAACACCAAAACTGCATCAACACTTTCTGTATTTAAAGGCAACCTTGGTAAATTGAATCTTTCCGTCAAACCACCGTCTTGTTTCTACTCAGGAACCAGGAAAGGAAACGTTCTCCACTGCAAACTACGAAACTGTTGCAGTGATCTAAACCACCATAAATTTAACAATTTTATCTCCTCTACTCCACAATGTACCTGTGGCCATCCACAACAAGATGCACACCATTTCTTCTTTCAATGCCCGAACTACCACCCTCAAAGATTGACTTTTCTTAATGCTGTTATCATGTTCAATATATCTAATGTCGACGAGCTACTTTATGGAATAATCAGTTTAACAACAAAGCAAAACAAACTTTTATTCAGGAAAGTTCAAACATTCCTCCTTGCAACTGGCCAATTCGAATAACATCACCTGAACCCAAATGGTGCATAATGCACCCTTGGTTGTGTATTTGCGTACGTTGGGACAACGTGGCATGTTGTGGGACTGCATTTTAATTTCCATCAATTTGTTCTTAAATTACACGTTCTCTTTCTGTAAAGACGATAGAGATCCAATAAAGCAAAAGTTACTAGGTGAGCCTAGACAACGGCAATTCTTCACTCCTTCACTCTCTAATCCTATAACTCTTTAACACTTTGAGCATTGGTGGCCCTTTTTCGGGCAAAGCCTGTGAAACCCCCCAATTTCCTTGACAAAATAATGTTAAATGAAGATAAGTAGTGCAGACCAACCACTGTTTCCAGCGAGTGGCCCCAAAGCTCCTCGTTGGAAATATTGATTGGTCAGCTCTAAATTAATGAAAATGGACCCTTCCAGCTAATTCTACTGAATTGATGTGGAACATACCACCGGAGCTCAAAACGGTTAAATCCTTATCTCTCTAAATCTTCAATTCTTCAAGTCCCTTTAGCTGATGCCTACACTAATTCTTAGTATTTCTGTATTGTATATAATTGTGCCGCAAATGTTAATTATTCTTGTCTAAGGAGAGGAGTTTTTAGCTCACCAACTTTAGTTGTGTGAGCTTATGGCATGGCTCGATCGGTCGGCGTCGGCATCAGCGTACGTGTCCAATAATGTTAAAGTTTCTGTTTAGGTCACTTCGCCCTATTTCCATATCATGGCTTTTATAATGCTGCTATATGATGATTATTATCATTTTACCATGATTTAACCCCTCATACCCTGCATTTTAGACATTTTTCTTGACATTTTTAGTTGTGTTTAGTTTTCTGTTTAGCTCAGAATTTCATGTTTAACTAAGTGTTTAGGTCAGCTGCTGTGCTTCTTCTCTTCCAATGGCACTTATATTCATCATACATGTTCCTCAGTATCATTGTTCCATGATTAACCTCTCATAACCTGCATTTTAAACATTTTTCTTGACATTTTTAGTTGCATTTAGTTTTCTGTTTAGCACAGAATTTCATGTTTAACTTAGTGTATAGGTCAGCTGCTGTGCTCCTTCTCTTCCCATGGCACTTATATTCATCATACATGTTCCTCAGTATCATTGTTCCATGATTAACCCCTCATAGTCTGCATTTTAAACATTTTTCTTGACCTTTTTAGTTGCGTTTAGTTTCTGTTTAGCACAGAATTTCATGTTTAACTTAGTGTTTAGGTCAGCTGCTGTGCTCCTTCTCTTCCCATGGCACTTATATTCATCATACATGTTCCTCAGTATCATTGTTCCATGATTAACCCCTCATACCCTGCATTTTAAACATTTTTCTTGACATTTTTATTTGCGGTTAGTTTTCTGTTCAGCTAAGAATTCCATGTTTAACTTAGTGTTTATGTCAGTTTCGGTGTTTTACTTTTAAGAGGTTGTGTTTAGGTAAGCTTTGTCACTTGTTATGAGCCTGTTTGATACAGTTCTTGTGTTTGCCAAAGTTACTATCAAAGAGGAATGTTGGTGAGCTATAGGGCGTTGGCATCCTTCTCTTGTAAGTTGTGATAACTTGTTCTCCGATCCTTTTTGCTGTATATAGTGGCAAATAAAATATATTTAAATTGTTCTTTCCTAAGCGATTTGGGAAAGAAAAGTGGTGCAAAAGCACCAAGAAAAAATAAGCCCAAACTGGATCGAGTGCAACCGGCACACACCCATTAGAGGACACTCTTCTCCTTGTACTAATCCAAGGCCTCCGGAACCAGTGCGCAGACTTATAACCAACGTGTCATTCTTTTTTCTTCCACCATCTTGTGAAGATGTGTATCTTTTTGCTCATCAACAGTGATACTTTTTGACTTGATGTTGACAATGTTCCTGTTCTGCATTGTGGACTCATAGCTGTTTCTTCACTATCCAGACATACAGGGCTGTGTTTTTGTATATTCTCTCGATTATTCACTGTATTTTTCATGATAAATCTCTATATCGATTTCACGCATGATTTTCGTGTACCGTGCTGTTTCGATCTCTTGTTCATTAATGCTAACCCTTTGGGTTCTGCTTTTATCTGAGTTAGGTGTCAGCTGGGGGCTGTTGTGGGAGCTTTTCTCCCCTCCGTTGAGTGTCGAATTTCTGCCAGTTCCCTTTTGGGCTGTTGGGGTGCTTTTCTGTTCCCGTCAGGCCTTTGTTTTCTGCCACCTTACTCTGGTAGCTGGGGGTGTCCTGATTTATTTTTTTCTTTGTGTTCACCTTCCCTTCTACATTGCTCTCACCAGATATGCCTAGGACGACGCCTTGCAGGTGATTTTTGTTGTCTCAGCATTTTGAAGTTTCCCATTATTCATGCTCCACTTTATATGGGTGTTCCATTGAAAGACCCTGTGGGTGGTGTTGTCTTTCACCTTTTGGCTTTCAGTCTATCGTGTAGTTTGGGCACGTGCCATTTCCTCCCACATCAGTGGGAAGGAGAACATAGTCATTTGGGGCCTCCTGAACCGACTTTGTTTGGAGAGAGTTCTACCCCCTCAGTGGGGGTTTTGCGGGTTTTTTGTGGCATGGATACCGTGGTAGCTTCTGACTTTCTGGCGAAGAGATGCCTAGGTCCGGGACTGTCCACCTCCAGTCGACATCTGAGGCTGTCATTAGGGTTGTGACTCCTCATTTGGAGCCAAGCTCAGTTTTCTCTCCGCTTTTCCACCTCTGTCAACAGCTACTGATGTATCAGCTGGCGGGAATATGTTGCAGGAGTCTGCAGGGATTTCTGCTTCTTTGGATGTGGGATATCAGCTTCAACCTTCCCTGGCTTCAACTCGGCGAAGTCAGAAGTGGTTGCCGGCTAATCCCTCTGCTGTGGTCTCTCAGCCGTCGAGCCCAGCAGGTTTTGCTTTGGATTCAGATGTCACCGTGGCCTCTGTTGCACTTCCGTCCATGCACTCTGGTCCTTCGGCCAGTTTTGCGGGATCGGCACATTTTGTGTAGCCTGGACCTTCTGTCCCTCCTGAGTTCCCGCTCTTCAGATCCTTGGGTATTTCATACCCCTATAAACATCTGTATTCAGATGTTTTGCCTGCCACCCGCCACCCAGCATCAGGTGTTCTAGAGGATTGTGACCATTCGCAGGTTATGCGGGTCAGATGTTAAGCCACTTTGCTGGGCCGTTTCCAATGTCGAACCAGCAGATATGGGTCGTGAGTTTAGGGAGGCCCTCAACCTGGCTCATGCAGGTTCTTTCTAAGAGCCTTCCCATTGCCTCCAGCAAGGCTTCTTGTGGCTTCCAGGCACCCTCCGTGGCACCACCTCCCAGGATTGGAAGCAGTCCGCTTTCTGATCCCCCTGGTGTTCCTACGTCATAGGAGGCATCGGTTGGTATGCCTGAGATGGGCTATGTGTCTTCTGCTTTAGGCAATGGGTCAGACACACGTGACATCGAGAGCCATCTGTCTTCTGACTTGGGGGCGGCTCTTGGTTTTGTGTGTGAGTTCCTTCCAGAACTCAAACCGTCAGACCAGCCTGAGGTTTCAGCCAGGCTGCGATCATCAGTCATCAGTCACGTGCCTACAGCCTGTGTAGCAACCTGCTTCTGGGCACCTTCGACTGTACCAGTCGGTACAAGTGGTCGAAGCTTTTGCAGCATTGCACTCAGGACTCAGTTTGATGACATTCAGGCTCCTTTGCTTGTGATCTCTGAGGCATTCATGCATCTTACTCACATGCATGTCTGTAACACAGCTAATTTGGAATTAGTTTGCCATTACGCTGTGTTGGATACAATCCATTCCCTTCCTGAAGGGCAGCACGCTGCTGTTCGATCCGCTTCTTTGGTGGGTCCGTGACTATTCCATGATTCCGTGGTGACGGTCCGGGATGATGTCCTGCATCATTCCAAAGATCAGCTGCTGCTTCGCCAGCTTGATCTGCCTTCTGTTGGAGGCCGGGGCCATTCCAAGCTTAACAAATGCCCTTCTTCTTCCTCTGTGAAGCCAAGGGCTGATCCTCCTGCTTCTGCTTCTTCCTCTTACTGACAAGGTCGGCAGTCCAGAGCGTGATCTCAGGATCCTTTATCTAGCAGAGGAGGTGGTTTCTTCTCTCACGGGCCTGGGTGGGGCTCGAAATGGAGGTCCTCACATCGATTCCAACCCAAATTCCTTCAGATGGTTCACTTCGGGAACTTTTGATTATGGAGATCGGCAATCTCCTCTTAAAGGGGGCGATCAAGGTCATCAAGAACATTCATGCTGTGGGATTTTATTCCCACATGTTATTGGTGCCGAAGAAGGATGGCCGACTCCGACTGGTTATTGATCTGAGTATCCTGAACCAGTCTATCATTGCTCCCTAGTTCAACATGGTGGAGACTTTCAGGTCGGTTCGGCACTCCATTCACCAGGGAGATTTTGCTTCCAGCACCGACCTGCGAGAAGCTTCCTTTTGCATGCCGATTCATCGGGCATCGCGAAAGTATCTCAGGTTCTCTTTTCTGGGATAAGTTTACCAGTTCATGGCCATGCTTTTCAGCCTCAACCTGGCTCCTTGGGCCTTCACCTGACTGATGTCACATGTGATAGCCTTCCATCGCACACAGTCCAGGGTGACTATTTCAGCATATCTGGACGATACCCTCCAGAGGCACTCCAATGCTGCTCTTCTGGAGTCCGATGTCGACCAACTGTTGAGTCTGCTCATGTCGCTAAGGTTCAGAGTCAATGAGGAGAAGTCGGACCTGCCCCCTTCTCAATCATTTTGTCATCTAGGGATGGACTTCTGTACTCAGCTGAACATGCTAGCGGTTCCCCGGACGAGAGCAGTGATTCTTTCAGCTTTCGCCCTGACTCTGACCCAGTCCACGTCTGTGATCTGTGACAGAGTATTCTTCGGCTGCTCAGTCTCTTTGGTTCGGTGACGGAACTCATTCCTTTAGATCCGCTACATGTCAGACCTCTCCAACACTTTGTGCTCAGTCGTCCTCTGGATCTAGTGCTTCTGTTACCAGCATATCTCAATCATCACCTTCTTCCCTGGACAGATGTTCAGTGGATTATGCAGGGAGTTCCATTGGACTTGCCCACGTACAATCATGTTCTGACGGCAGATGCCAGGGACCTCGGATGGGGCGCGACATTGGATCCTCTAGGACTTTCCCTTCACAATGTTTGGGACCAGGATCAAGCAGCTCTTCACATCAACCAGAAGGAGCTTCTTGCTCTTCTTCTGAGTTTCTGGAAGCGGATCCTCCACCTTTTGAATCATCGGGTCCTTCTGTTGTCCGACATTCAGAACCAGGGCAGCACGCACACGGTTCCCATGTACGAATTGGCTCAGGATCTTCTACTGCTCACTCAGGATGTCAATGCTGAGGTGGTGGTTCGTCACATTCCCGGTCGTCTCAACATCCTAGCTGCCTCCCTATCCCGATGGGTCAGGATCATTTCCACCAGGTGAATGCTTCACAGGGCAGTGTTCCAGTTGCTTTGTGATCTCTGGTGTCGTCCCCACGTTTATCTGTTTGTGACCCATTGGAACCAACAGGTGGACGCTGGTTCCAATTCTGCCTGAGGTTCTAGCTGAGATACGAACCTGCAGTTGTTAAATTCTGATCGCTCCCCTGTCGCCTCTGCGGGTGTGGATTAATCAGCTCCGCACGCTGTTGGTGGCAGTTCCGGCATGTCTCCCTCTACATCACGACCTTCTTTGTCAAGGTCACCCAAGGAGGTTTCACGTCGACCCGACTTCATTGTACCTTCACACATATCTTTTGTCTAGTCCTGTCTCCTCTGTAGAGGCTTTTCGAGACGAGCAGTGGAGTGCATTTCTTCTTCAAGGTTGCACTCCACTGATTTAGCCTATGCGGCTGAATGGAAGGTCTTCTGTCGATGGTCTGCTGATCACTCTGTTCATTATGCCGATCCTGCGATAACACAGATTGCAGAGTTTCTGGTATATCTGTTTGATTCTCGGGGTCTCCAACCTGTTACCATCATAGGGTACAGGTCCATGCTTTCTGAGACCTTTTCGTATGTGGGAAAGCATCGTATCGGCACGAATCCGTACCTCTCCAAGCTTATTCAGCAATTTTGTTTGAAAAGGCCTAGAATTTTGCAGCTTACTCCAGGATGGAATCTTTCTTGGGTACTGCTTTGCTTGGGGGGGGCACCGTTCGAACCATTATCCCAGGTGGATATGCGTTTTCTCACATACAAGACAGCTTTTCTGATGGCTCTCTCAGTTGATCCGGCCTTTTTCAGGTGCTCCGCTAACAGTGTTACTTTTACCACTGATTGTGAATCAGATACCAGAAACGACTCCGCCTCCTATCTGTATCAGGCTCTTCCTTCTGCTGAGGGTAATTGCCCTTTACTCTGTCCGGATCTTGCAATTCACATTTACCTCAACTGGACGCAGTTCATTTGGAAAGGCAGGAAAACATTATTTCTGTCTCTTATCCCTGGTCCTCCTATCTGTATCAGTCTCTTCCTTCTGCTGAGGGTAATTGCCCTTTGCTCTGTCCGGATCTTGCAATTCACATTTACCTCAACTGGATGCAGTTCATTATGAAAGGCAGGAAAAGATTATTTCTGTCTCTTATCCCTGGTCGACAGAAGATCTCTTCTCAATCCATTTCTCGATGGATTTGTCTTGCTATTCGCACATCATACGCTCGTCTAGTGACTGACGATTGTATTACCAATTGCATTTCTGCCCACGAGGTTAGTGCATTGTCTACCTCCTGGGCTTATGCTAACTCTGTCAAGTTGTTGGATGTTATGCAGGCAGCCAACTGGAGAAATGCTTCTACTTTCTCCACCTTCTACCTGAGTCAGTTGCAGGAGCAGTCTGAAGACCTTTTTTCTTTAGACCCTCTTTCTTCTGGTCAGGCTGTTATCAACCCTAGCCATTAGGGTTCTTGCAAGGTCAGTTCCAGTCCTGTTCTTGGGTACTGTCCTTTCTGTCTGTGTGTCACATGGCCATACGCCTCATCTCTCATTGTCATTTACTAATGGTTGTGATGCTATGGTTTTATAGGCCTTGGGAACTCTTCTTCTGTCCACAGTTCCAGCTCAGTTGGGTTATGTGGGGTTTGGTTAGGTGATTCCCTCCTCTTGTCTATTCAGCCTGTTGTAAACAATTGTGAGTATAGTAAATTTCCTTTCTTATTATACTTTCTGCAATTGTTTACATGGAGGCCCTCCTGTCTTCTTTTTCAGGTAAGTATTCTTCCAATGTTGGCGGATTCAAATAGAATGACACATTGGTTATAAGTGTGCGCACTGGTTCTGGAAGCTATGGATTAGTACAAGAAGAGTGTCCCCTACTGGATGTGCACCGGTTGCACTCGACACAGTTTTAGCTTATTTTTTCTTGGTGCTTTTGCCCCACTTTTCTTTCCCAAATTGCTTGGGAAAGAACAAAATGGAGAGTATATTTCCGCGTTAGGGATTTCCACTGTATTGCAAGCCTGCGGTAGGTATAATAAGAAAGGAAATTAAACTATAAAATTAAAATTTTTGCAATAAATTTGTCTGTAGAAGACTGTTACATTGACAGGCAGGTCCTCACTGCTGTCCATGCAGAAAACAACCTGCAGTGCACTCAACTGGTGGCAGTTTGATAGAGCATAATAAAATTTCTCCGCGACTTGACAGCCGAAGCGACCAAATTAACTGTTCATTCAACATTCCAACACCTTAACCCTTTCCTGTTAAATAAGTAAAGTTGAACAAAATGTGCTCCCAAATTATCATTTTTTTTAAATGCGTAATTTACCACGTACCTACATTGCCATTTTCTTGCACTCACCTCAATCGGCAAGGCTATCCAGAGTGAGAACAGAGTGAGAACATTCTTTCATCTGTTTTTATTAGTTTTGCTAGTGAAATGCTATTATGTGATACACACTTGGAAATGAATCTAAAAGCCCTTTCAACAGTGTGTTATATAATAGCATATTGTTAGCTTAGCTCTTCAGGGAATGTGATTGTGGTAACTGCATTATGTCCGTGGGCAAGGCACTTAGTCCTGATTGGGGGCACGGTGGCTCAGTTGGTAGAGGTGTAGGCTGCAAGCCGAGAGGTCCTCGGTTTCGAATCCCACCTGCAGCATCCGCGTTGTGTCCTTGGGCAAGACACTTCACCCCCATTGCCCATGTGGGGGCACAGTGACATTGTGTACTAAGGCGTACTGCACGTCAATGGTGCTCCTGTCTTCAGCCAATGCTAACCCTGCTTGTGTGGAGTTGGTATGTTGGGGAGCTGACAGTTGCTCGCTGTTGCTCAGTGGTTCTCTCCGGGTACTCCGGCTTCCTCCACCCGTAAAACTGTCACGGTCATGGTTAGCCATTGTGCAGAAATATGTGACCTTAAACACCAATAAATAATAATAATAATAAATAATAATTACTCCTGATTGCCCAGGCATTGTGGTGCTGTGCACTAAGGCGAACTGTACATCGATGATACACTTTCCTTCAACCAGTGCAAACCCTGCATGTGCAGAATTAGTACATTGTGGAGTCTGACAGTTGCTAACCAATGCTCTGTGTTCCCTCTGGTTACTCTGGCTTCCTCCTCCTGTAAAACTCACTGCCGCAAGGTAAACCTGGCTGTTGAAAGTGTCATTAAACCCAAATACAAATTTTTTTTTAAAAATACTTATCACTTTACATAACGTGAATAGTAATTGATAGTTGGAAAAAAAAAACAATCTTCCCAACTAAATGTTTTCATTTACCGACCTAAACACATAACTTTTGATGCCACACTGGAATGGGGTCAATGAGGCAAAAGCTTAAAGATTAATAATGTTTGAATTGTACTTTTTGTTATTGTCTGTTACATTAGATAAAGGAGTTAAAACAGCAGGAAATATCAAAGATCTTTAAAATCAAAACCCTCTTGGCCCTAAAATACTTAGACCATAATAATGAACAACAACAAACAAATGTAACGTTTGTTAAAATTTACTTTAGAAGTTAAAACAGCTATAATATTCTTAGAAAAATAAGAAAAATGAAATGCCATTTTGTAAAGACTGGAATCATGAAAGATATCCTTTTTATTTGCTCAACTTAACAACGTCAAGTATGAGCTATTGGAATGGTGCGTCTGTCCACAAATTCCTTTAGCACACACTACAGGCCGCAGCTCTCACCCGATCATTTCCAAATTTCAAATGTGGATTTGGGCCAGTGTCTAGATGGGAGCTATTGAATTTTTCTGAATTCTGTTGAAAAACATGGCCGCCAATCAGCCATCTTTGATTTGGCATATAAATTGTTAGCAGTTCTATTAGCACACCCTACAGGTCGCATCTCTCACCCAGTTTTTTACAGATTTCATATTTTGCTTTGGTGTGATGTCTCTTTTGTAGAAACTTGATTGAATGACTTGCCATGACTGGAACTTTCTATTTAGTTCAGGCCCTTCTTGGATAAGTTGAGCTGCCGTGTCATTGACACTTTAATGTGTCAATTTCATTTGAATGGGAATTAGAGTTCTTAATATTCATTTGCTTCTTTCATTACAGAATGTCATGGCTTGGACCAATTTAGGAACGTTATATCTTCAAAATGACAATGTGGAGGTGAATATTTAAATTTAAATAAATAATTGTGTTGAATTCCTAAAGATGGGGGTTCTTTTTGTTTTTCATATGGACTCATTCTTTTCTTACCCTCATCTGTGTCGCAACTTGAAAATGCAAATTAGTTTTCATTACCAGATTAATCCACTGCACATTGATGTCCAAATACCAAAATTTCAAGCAGAACATTTTACCCATAATGCAACTAGGAATTCAACCAGTGTAGTCTTGTGTGAAATTTAAACCATTCAGTCTTTTTTGAAAGAGCTGATTGAGCTCTGTCAAACAAGACTGAATTGGTTAAATTTCTGGTTGGCTCATGGTAAAAATTTGCAGGTTGAAATTTGATATTTCTACATCAGTGTTCAGAGGTTAATAAATTCAGATGTGTTTCTTATCATTTTTTTTTAGCACACTCCAGCAAAGCTGAAGGGTGCTTTAGTAATCACTTTCCATCTGTTGTCTGTCCATCCATAGTTCATCCATCCATCTGTTGTCTGACATGAACTGACCCTGGCTGTTGAAAGTTTTAAACTCCAATAAATAAATAAATCCATCTGTTGTAAACTTTAAATTTTTCATTTCTCCAAAAAAACTGCTGGGCTGAATTTAACCAAATCATTCAAAATTATTTAAATCAAGTGCCTGAGTTCAAATTTGGGCCCTGTAGTGTTATCTAGCTATGAATGCTGAATATGATCTTAAATCCTTCTTTAAACACCTTTCTCATGCGAGCGATTAAGTCCCCCTGGGGCCTCTTGTTTGTATCTATGAAGTCTTAAAGTAATATTAACCCGTTACTAAACATGAATAGAAGATGACAACACTTATGATAAAACTTCTTCAACTATGATTCCTCATTGAGACAAGATTTTTATTTTTGGCATCAAAAACATAGCTTCTGACATCCCACATAGGATCAAAGTCAACAATGATGTTCCACTGAGGGGATAATTAGCATGAAGAAAATGACAAAAATAATAAATTTGAATGGCTTTTTAGCTCAACTTTGGCGAAGCCAAATTTGAGCTTATGCCATGGCCCGTCGTCCGTCTGTCTGTCTGTCCGTCAACAATTGGATACGGCTCGGGCTAGAGGCCGTATTTATGAACCGATCTTTACGAAACTTCTTGGGTACCTTTGTTATGACCGTGGGACGAGAACGAGTGTTTTGGGGTTTGGTTTGAAATTCAAGATGGCTGCCAGCCGCCATTTTATACCGATGATGCAGAAATCTGTTTTTTGTACAGAACTTCCATATGAAAGCTATGATTTGAATAATTTTTTGTATGAATGTTTAGTACCATGGGATACATCACATATAATACAGGTTTTTTTCTGGTGAGTAAATTATGCAAATTAGACTAACTTTGATGTTTTTTGGTGTTACTTTCAGCACTGTAAGTGCAAATGCCAATACGGCTCGGGCTAGAGGCCGTATTTATGAACCGATCTTTACGAAATTCCTTGGGTACCTTTGTTATCACCGTGGGACGAGAACGAGTGTTTTTGGGTCCGGTCCGAAATTCAAGATGGCCGATGGCAGCCATTTTGTACAAAATTAGGTGCAATCAGATTTTTGCACAGAACTTCCACATGAAAGCGCTGATTTGAATAATTTTGTGTGTGAATGTTTAGTACCATGGGATACATCACATATAATACAGGTTTTTTTCTCGTGCAGAAATTATGCAAATTAGATGAACTTTGATTTTTTCAGTGCTACTTACACACAGTAAGTACACATGTCAATACGGCTCGGGCTAGAGTCTGTATTTATGAACCGATCTTCACGAAACGTCTTGGGTACCTTTGTTATCACCTTGGGACGAGAACGAGTGTTTCTGGGTGTGGTCCAAAATTCAAGATGGCTGCCAGTGGCCATTTTGTACCGAAATTAGGTCTAATCAGTTTTTTGTACACAACTTCTATATACGGCTCAGGCTAGAGGCCGTATTTATGAACCGATCTTTACGAAACTTCTTGGATACCTTTCTTATCACCGTGGGATGAGAACAAGTGTTTTTGGGTGTGGTCCAAAATTCAAGATGGCCACCAGCAGCCATTTTGTACCAAAATTAGTGCAATCAGTCTTTTGTGCAGAACTTCTGTATGAAAGTTCTGATTTGAATATATTTTTGTATGAATGTTTAGTAACATGGAATACATCACATATAGTACGGGTTTTTTTCTCGTGCAGAAATTATGCAAATTAGATGAACTTTGATTTATTCAGTGCTACTTATACACTGTAAGTGCACATGTCAATACGGCTCGGGCTAGAGGCTGTATTTATGAACCGATCTTCACAAAACTTCTTGGGTACCTTTGTTATCTCCTTGGGACGAGAACGAGTGTTTCTGGGTGCAGTCCAGAATTCAAGATGGCTGCCAGTGGCCATTTTGTACCGAAATTAGGTCCAATCAGTTTTTTATCACAACTTCTATACAGCTCATATTTGTGAACTGATCTTCACGAAACTTCTTGGGTACCTTTGTTTTCACCTTGGGACAGGAATGAGTGTGTTTTGGGGTGCCTTTGTTATCACTGTGCTATGAGAACAAATATTTTGGGGTTGAGTCAGACCCACTCTGGGACTCAAAGATTTTTTTCTAGTTTAGCATCTGTCTGTCACCCACCTTTACAATACTTTACCTATACATTTGTTACAGGCAACGGTCAGTATTTATGTACAGACCGTTACAATACTTTATATGTACCTTTGTTATCAGGTCATTACCTAGATGTTTGTCATTGCTGTGTCACATACTATACCTGTACATGTCTTTGTCTTGACAAGTTGAGCTACAGTGTCATTGACACTTTCATTTAGCTCAACTTTGGCGAAGCCAAATTTGAGCTTTTGTCATGGCCCGTCGTCCGTCTGTCCGTCTGTCCGTCTGGCCATCTGTCCGTCTGTCCGTACGTCAACAATTGGATACGGCTCGGGCTAGAGGCCACATTTATGAACCGATCTTTACGAAACTTCATGGGTACCTTTGTTATGACCGTGGGACGAGAACGAGTGTTTTTGGGTGCGGTCCGATATTCAAGATGGCCGCCAGCTGCCATTTTGTACCGACGATGCAGAAATCTGTTTTTTGTACAGAACTTCCATATGAAAGCTCTGATTTGAATAATTTTTTGTATGAATGTTTAGTACCATGGGATACATCACATATAATACGGGTTTTTTTCTCGTGCGTAAATTGTGCAAATTAGACTAACTTTGATGTTTTTTGGTATTACTTTCAGCACTGTAAGTGCAAAAGCCAATACGGCTCAGGCTAGAGGCCGTATTTATGAACCGATCTTTACGAAACTTCTTGGGTACCTTTGGTATCACCATGGGACAAGAACGAGTGTTTTTGGGTCCAGTCCGAAATTCAAGATGGCCGATGGCAGCCATTTTGTACAAAATTAGGTGCAATCAGATTTTTGCACAGAACTTCCATATGAAAGCGCTGATTTGAATAATTTTTTGTGTGAATGTTTAGTACCATGGGATACATCACATATAATACAGGTTTTTTTCTCGTGCAGAAATTATGCAAATTAGATGAACTTTGATTTTTTTCATTGCGACTTACACACAGTAAGTACACATGTCAATACGGCTCGGGCTAGAGTCTGTATTTATGAACTGATCTTCACGAAATGTCATGGGTACCTTTGTTATCACCTTGGGACGAGAACGAGTGTTTCTTGGTGCAGTCTAAAATTCAAGATGGCTGCCAGTGGCCATTTTGTTCCAAAATTAGGTCTAATCAGTTTTTTGTACACAACTTCTATACGGCTCAGACTAGAGGCCATATTTATGAACCAATCTTTACGAAACTTCTTGGGTACCTTTGTTATCACCGTGGGATGAGAGCGAGTGTTTTTGGGTGTGGTCCGAAATTCAAGATGGCCACCAGCAGCCATTTTGTACCAAAATTAGTGCAATCAGTCTTTTGTACAGAACTTCTGTATGAAAGTTTTGATTTGAATAAATTTTTGTATGAATGTTTAGTAACATGGAATACATCACATATTGTAAGGTTTTTTTTTTCGTGCAGAAATTATGCAAATTAGATGAACTTTGATTTATTCAGTGCTACTTACACAATGTAAGCACACATGTCAATACGGCTCAGGGTAGAGGCTGTATTTATGAACTGATCTTTACAAAACTTCTTGGGTACCTTTGTTATCACCTTGGGACGAGAATGAGTGTTTCTGGGTGCGGTCCAAAATTCAAGATGGCTGCCAGTGGCCATTTTGTACCAAAATTTGGTCCAATCAGTTTTTTGTCACAAATTCGATACAGCTCGTATTTATGAACTGATCTTCACAAAACTTCTTGGGTACCTTTGTTTTCACCTTGGGACAGGAACGAGTGTGTTTTGGGGTGCCTTTGTTATCACTGTGCTATGAGAACAAATATTTTGGGGTTGAGTCAGACCCACTCTGGGACTCAAAGATTTCTTTTCAGTTTAGCATCTGACTGTAGCCCACCTTTACAATACTTCACCTATACATTTGTTACAGGCAACGGTCAGTATTTATGTACAGACCGTTACAATACTTTATATGTACCTTTGTTATCAGGTCATTACCTAGATGTTTGTCATTGCTGTGTCACATACTATACATGTACATGTCTTTGTCTTGACAAGTTGAGCTACAGTTTCATTGACACTTTCATTTTAATAGTACTCTCTGGTTATGACCATTGCATTAGGTAAATAGTTAAATGATAACATACAGAGACAATAGAATAAGATGTGCAGGGTTCACCACAAAGCAATGACTGTGATGAGCTTAGATGCATTCTTTCCACTATTGTCAGTTTTCTTTGAGACCACTCCATCACTGGCTCTAGTGCTTGCATTGAGATTATATTGCATAAAATGAGTTGGAAAGCAAAGCAGCAGAAATGTTCCTTTACTTTGTTGTGAGGTCAAGGCAAGTAATGATGTCACAAGTTATTATTGACTTGTACCTTAACTCCTAACCATCCCCGTGGAGACCACAGGAAGTGAAGCAGTGCTTGCTTAAGACGGTAAACAAGCTCTGTTTTACTGGTAAAATAGGACCCGGCCACCAATCCAGTGGTGGAATTCCTCTAAAATGGACAACATGGTATAAACAATTGGCTGGACTTCAACTTTTCTCCACGTTGCAGTCATAGTTAGCCATTGTCCAGAAACATGTGACTTTAAACACCAATAAATAAATAAATAGCTCCTAACCTGTAAAATATTTTCTTGAATTTTTCGTAAAATCAAGCTGTAACTGCTGTAAAACAGTCATGATTTTACTTCTCGAACCATTAGAGTCTGGAATTGAGAAATCATTGGATTACTCCTATTTGTAATGATATATTGTGTTAACTGGAGCCAAGTTTATACCTTTAATTAGGTAACTGGATATTTTTGTACTGAACAGGAAAATCCACATACATCAGGCCAAGAGTTCAGTAACTGTGCCCATATATAGAGGATATCTAGTGTTTTTGAGTGGATACCGAAAATTATCTCACTTGTAACCGAGACAAATGGTTATTTTCGCTTGCGCTTCCACTCAAAAACACCAGATTTTCTTTTTATTATACCCTTTTTATAAGAATCTGATAATTCCACTCATTTCAACTTGGACTAGCAGGTTTCATGCATCAATTCAAGGTGAATATGTGTTCAATTATTGCTGAAAATGATCTGTATCCACTCAAAAACACTAGATTTACTTTTCATTATACGATTTAGGACAAATTGATCATTTCCAGTGATAATTTGACTCGTATTCACTTTGAATATTGGATATTTGGCAGTATTGATGCCTGCTTGTTGTCAGAGTGGACAAATGTTTCATGCTCTAAAAATAGTGCATGGTAAAAGCAATGGAAATGTAGATCTGACAGCAGCACTGTCCTCTTTCATTTCTATCTCCATCCCTTGCTTTCTTTTAGATTTTGTTTCTCACAAGGGTTGTAAGAATCCGATATCATGTATCATCTTGTTGGAGAACTTCAGCTCTGTTAAGTAATCTTGTATTGTGTTGGATGAAAAGGGTTGACTCTGTCATTGTGTCATTTGCATTCAGTACACACTAAGCCCCATAGTGGAACATACATGAATTTATAGTGTAACATTGAATTACTTTTTGTTTGGCCCTTTACCCAACAGTAATGACCATATACATCCAGCACTATTCACAAATAATCAAAATTTTTATACTGTACCAATGACCCAGACTTAGCTGGTGCTAACTCCTTAAATTCTAGGGCCAAACACAAATTTTGCCCCCAAATCCCCAAAATTTGCATCAAAATCCGAAATTTCAATGTCCTATGTGGTCCTCCATACCTTTTATCCACTGCGCATTCGTAGTGTCAAGGAGGTCTCGAAATTGGCGCCAAATGTCATTCTTTGTTTGGCCCTAAATTCAATAACATCTCACTGATATTTGTGCTTGTAAATCTCAGTTTAAATGATGCCAGACACATAATTATGAAAGATATGGTGGATCTAAGGAGGAAATAGAAGGATGAGAGGTAGAAAAAGTGGCAGGATGTATTCAGGGCTGTAACTTATCATTTTTTTACGAAATTATTTCATGTTCCCTAATTTCGGGGCATGGGCCTGATGTTGTCATTCTTGCTATGAATTTACCATTGTTTGTTCAGTGTTTCCTCTCTCCCTTTCCTTTATTCCCCCCTTGCTATTCTCCCATGCTTTTTGCATAATTTTTGTAATTTTTTTTACCTGCATTGCCATCGGCGAAGCAGATCAAGTAACCGCTCGACTCCGTCCGTCAGTCCATCCGTCAGTCCATCAGTCCGTCCATCAGTCCGTCCATCAGTCCGTCTGTCCATCCGTCCGAAACACTTTTTCCGTCAAAGTTTTCTTGGCTTCTATGAAAGGGAATGATTTTATATTTGGTCTGCTGCTTCATAATGATGAGTTGTATCGTGTAAGCAATTTTCAGATCTGCTGTGCAGCCACTTCCTGTTTGCCGATACTTTGAAATCTTACTGTACCCACTGAACACTGAAATTTTCCGTCAAGGTTTTCTCAGCTTCTATGCAAGGGATTGATTTTATATTTGGTCTGCTGCTTCATAATGATGAGTTGTATTGTGTAAGCAATTTTCAGATCTGCCGTGCAGCCACTTCCTGTTTGCCGATACTTTGAAGTTTTACTGTACCCACTGAACATTGAAATTTTTCGTCAAACTTTTCTTGGCTTCTATGCAAGGGATTGAGTTTATATTTCATCTGGAGCCTGATAATGATCAGTTGTATCGTCTATGCAATTTTCAGATCTGCCATGCAGCCACTTCCTGTTTGCTGATTCAATTGCATGCAGCGACGCAGGTCCAGACCCGGTATTGGTCTTGTTTACTAAAATTTCTTGGGAGTTTTAGCTTGGTAACAGAATAATTATTCTGTTTTTCCCCATGCTTACGTCCTCACCCTTGGGCGGTTAGGCGTTTTGGTCTGCATCTACCATCCGATGTACTGCAGTTTCTTCCCTGGAAGTCTCTGTTTTACATCGGATAGCGTTTAAATTGGTAACTGATTTTGGGCCATGTTTACAGTGCCTGGAGTCATGTTTCTGGTTTTTGTACACTTTTGTTTACAGTGACAACTGTTACTTCTGATAGTGATTACTTGTCTTTTGTTTAGTTCTGCTCATAGCCAGATACATTAATATTATCCGTAAGTGTTACATTAATTTTTAAAAATGTTTTAACATTTTTGTCATCACTTGGGCTTTTTTGGGATCCATTTGAGCTCATTGTTCCCATTGGGAACTTGGGCTCTTCTGAATTTTTTTTGAAAATTTTTTTTCTTTTGAATTATTTTTTCGAAATGTTATAATGGATTAGTGTGAGTACTATGACTGTTTATATTTTTTCATGATGAAAGAATATTGTTCAAATTGTAATGAGAGGAAGTCCTCCTCTGATTCTCATGTTCATTGTGTTTCTTGTAGTCAATGTACTCGCACTAATTCTTGCTCAGTGTGTGTCAGTTGGAATGACAAACGTTGGAGACGTGTGTCACGGTATATTGTTAGCGGTGAGGGGTCCATGCCGGTCCTCTCTCCACAGGGTCACTCTAGTTTTTCAGTCTCTTTTTCAGAGGAACAAGAACAGTGTGATGTTTCCGTGATGTCTTCAACAAGTATGCCTCCGTCGTTGCAGTCTAGTGAAGAGCTAGCGGCTAAAGTTCTCATGGAAATACGGCAATTGCCTAAGAAGTCCCAAGTAGGATCGACGGCGTTGTCGTCCGCTAGCTCGCCCGGTGTAGCGACCATTCATGGAATGGCTCGGCAGCCGGGTTCGTTCGTTGCAGTCCTGGAAAGGAGTTTGGGTGATGTGAGCACTATAAACATTAAACGTGCACAACCAGTGACAACGGATCCGAGGAGAGTACGGAGGAAGCCTGTCAGTCCGGTAGCTAGCTCGTCCAGGCCTACCCGGACTGTGAGCGAGAGAGGCACCTCTCTCTTACAGCAACATCTGGGACCAGATGTTGTTGTACGTAACATTCGTCAGTCAGAGCATACGTCCACTCCACCTGCTCGCGATGCTCTGTTGCATAGACATTCCGGAGAGACTATCGGCTTCCTCATCCTCACAGCAGCACACACGACCGCACCTTGGCTACATGACCGCTGATTTTCAGCCAGCTTCGCCGCCCCGGGATTCCACGTCGACCAGGTCACACCATCCGGAAGCCAGGGATACGAGGCCTTTACAGTCGGGACGTTCACATAAAAGAAATATGCAGGATTCAACGTCCCAGGAGCTTCCAGCGGCTAAATCACGTAAGACCGCGGCTCCACAGGCCTCCGTAACGGACTTCCTATCGCAGATAGCTCATCTTATCGTAGCATCCCAGCAGCCGTCAGAAACTTTTTCGGATCAGGAATTGTCTGAGGAAGCTGGGTCGTTTCGTTCTGCTGCAGAGTCAGCAAGGGACGACCGAGATTATCAAGTGATCCAGCCGGATGGCGAAAGGGATTCAGAGGAGCTGGAATTTTCCCTTTCGAAGCAACATAGGTAGCCGTAGATTTCATCCGGCAATACCTTCCTGATGTTGTTCCTCCGGACCAGAATGTTGCGTTGCCGGATAAGAGACTGATAGCGTCACTGGACACAGACTTTTTCGGCCGGAATAGGGACACCGTCCCTGAGTTTCCGACCCAGTCCAGAAGTGTCTCACGGACATTTGAACTTTTGAATGACGCTATATTCAAACTTGCCTCCAAGACGGGCAAGTCCGGTTTCTTAGCGGCCAATGCTCTACAGCTGCCTTTCATCAATTCAAGGAATAAATATGAAACGGCAGGACAGGGCATTCCGCGAGTTCCTCTGAGTCTGGACGACCAGGCTGAAGACCTAGAATTGACTTTGCCGTCGTCTTTGTCTATTCCAGCCACTACGTTGGAAGTGACAATCTCATCTAACAGGATCAGCTTAGACGCATTATTGTTCACAGATCACCTTACCAGAGCGTTATCATTACGTCTCGAAGGAAAAGACTTCCAGGATGTACAAACTTCCTTAAGAGTTCTTTCGAGGGCCATAGCATACTCTACGTATAACTCTGCACTTTCCATACTCTACGTATAACTCTGCACTTTCAGTGGCAAATCTGGAGTTAATTAGATGTGATGCTGCCCTGGCTGCATCCACTCAGGTGGATCGTAAGGTAAAAAACTCTCTCCGGTTTCCGGAGAGCTTCTCTTCGACGGCAAGCTTTCCTTAATCTATGATCAGATTACTAAGAAAGCTTCAGACTCTCTGCTGTTCAAGTCCGCTTCTAAAAAGTCGGATTCAGTGGAGAAGAGTAAGACAGGCACTTCTGGGGCGAGTATGTCCAAGGGAAGTTCCTATAGAGGTTCTTATAAGTCCTGTAGGTCTTACTCCAGAGACCGTCAAGGTAGCGACTCAGGTAGGGGCCGTAATACTGGCCGAGACAACCGGTCAGATGCCCCTAGGTCGACAGGGCGAGGTGCGGGTCATGGAGGACGTGGTTTCTTCTCCCGCAAGCCTTGCAGGTCCAGGAAAAGATGGTGCAAACCTCTATCATGTTCCAGTGGGCGGAAGGCTATCAAGTTTCTTAACCAATTGGTTGTCGATTACAGACGACCCTTGGGTTCGAGGGGTGATTTCAGAAGGGCTAAACTGTCCTTCAAAAGAAAACATCCGTTAACTCGAAGTCCAAGTTGGACTCAGCTTCTGTCAAATCCTCAAAAGAGAAGTTCGCTTCTATTAGAAGTCCAATCTCTTCTGGAGAAGAATGCGATAGAGGTCGTAGAAAAACAGGAATCTCCAGGTTTCTACAGCCATATGTTTCTGGTTCTGAAACCAGACGGCTCGTTTCGTCCAGTCATAGATCTGAGCTGGATAAACAAGCTGATCGTGGCTCCAAAATTTTATATGGAGACCATGCGATCATTCAGAGCGAGCATTCGAGTGAACGACTATGCTGCGAGCATAGATCTCAAGGATGCGTACTTTCACGTCATGGTACACCCTGCGTTCAGAAAGTATCTTCGCTTCGCTGTCCTAGGAGTCGTTTATCAGTTCCGAGCAATGTGCTTCGGTCTGAATCTAGCACCCTGGGCTTTCACTCGAATAATGAACTCGGTAATGACTCATTTCCGAGCTCATTCGTCTGCGGTAACGTCGGCATACCTGGACGACATTCTGCAGAGGTATGGCAATGAGTTAACGCTTCAGAACGATGTTCAGAATCTGCTTCAACTGCTCCGACATCTTGGTTTTATAGTTAATGAGAAGAAGTCGAATCTGGTGCCGTCCAAGACATTCACCCACCTGGGAATGAGTTTCGAGACGCACAACAATCTCGTTCGTCTGGCATTAACCAGAGCGAAATTAATCAGTTGTTACGCTCGCTTTTGTCTTCACTCCGACAAAGTCACAGCGAGAGAATTCATGTGACTGATAGGTTTGTGCGGAGCCGCTGTGGATCTTATTCCGATGGGGGTGGCTACGTACTCGGCCACCCCAAATCTTTCTGACTCAGAATTGGAGTGTGAAGATTCATTCGCTCGATACGAACATCATCTTCTCAAATCAAGTGAAACAAGAGATTCAGACTTGGGCAGATATTCAGTGGTTAACTCAGGGAGTCCCACTGCAATCGCCGGATCTGAGTTTTTACGATTATAATGGATGCCAGTCAAACAGGCACAACTTTGAGCCCAACAGATTCGAAGTGCCAGGATCTTTGGGATCCGCAGTTCCTAAACAAGCACATAAACATCAAAGAAATCATGTCAATTTGGCTTGCGCTACGTCATTGGATGAACATCATTCAGAATTCACATTTGCAAATTCTGTCCGACAATTCGACAATGTAGCATATATTCGGAACCAAGGAGGCACTCATTCCATTCCGTTATTCAACTTAATGGAAAGAATCCTTCTGTTTGTCCTAGAGCTTCAAGTTCTCCTATCGGTCCGTCATATTCTGGGTCGTCTGAACGTTTTGGCAGACTCCCTTTCTCGGAGGGGTCGCATGTTGCCGTCAGAATGGACTCTCAACAAACGAGTATTCAATCAGATTTGCTACCAATGGGAGCGTCCGATGATAGACTTATTTGCGACGCATCTCAACAATCAGTTGCAGACATATGTGTCGCCAGGTCCAGATCCTCGAGCGTTTGCAGTAGACGCTCTCTCGATCTCTTGGGATGGAATGATAGGATACTCGTATCCTCCAGCGCCATTGATTCAGCATATATTACTGCAATCTCACTGCAAAATTCTGTTGGTAGCATCTCTGTCACCCCAGAGACCATAGATAAATCTACTCAGGTGTCTGTTGTGGGACATACCACAGAAGCTTCCTCCACGGGAGGATTTTCTTTCGCAGGGGAATTCGCGCACACTGCATCACAACCTGCAAGGTCTCAACCTTCATGTATTTCCGTTGTGCGGTCCTTCTTGCACGACAAGCAATTTACAGGACGAGCAGTGGACGCAATTTCTAACTGTAGGAGGACCTCCTCTTCGCTAAATTATGCTGCTAAGTGGAAGGTTTTTAGCTCAACTTGACAAAGTCAAGCTGAGCTATTGCCATCACTTCTCATCTGTCGGCGTACGTACATCCACAATTTCCTTTGGCACACCTCACAGGTCGCATTTATGATCAGATTACTTTGAAACTTGGTATGATTGTTTGGGGTGACCTCTAGATGGGAGCTATCGATTTTCGTCAATTTCCGGCAAAAAATGTTGCCGCGGCCAACATTCTTAGAACTTAGTTTAGTCAAACCACAATATTTCCCTTTGGCACACCCTACATGACACATTTATGATTTGATTGCTTTGAAACCTGGTATGCTTATTTAGGGTGAGCTCTAGATGGGAGCTATCGATTTTCTTCAATTTCTGGCAAAAAATGTTGCCACGGCCAACGTTCGTAGAACTTAGTTTAGTCAGACCTCAATATTTCACTTTGGCACACCCTACAGGGCACATTTATGATCATATTGCTTTGAAACCTGGTATGCTTGTTTGGGGAGACCTCTAGATGGAAGCTATCGATTTTCTGCAATTTCTGTTAAAAAATGTTGCTGCGGCCAACGTTCTTAGAACTTAGTTTAGTCAGAAGACTCAATATTTCCCTTTGGCACACCCTACAGGGTACATTTATGATCGGATTGCTTTGAAACCTGGCATGCTTGTTTGGGGTGACCTCTAGATGGGAGCTATCAATTTTCTTCAATTTCCTTCAAAAAATGTTGACGCCGCCAATGTTTTGAGAACTTAGTTTAGTCAGACCACAATATTTCCCTTTGGCACACCCTACAGGGCACATTTATGATTTGATTGCTTTGAAACCTGGTATGCTTGTTTAGGGTGACCTCTAGATGGGAGCTGTCGATTTTCTTCAATTTCTGGCAAAAAGTGTTGCCACGGCCAACGTTCGTAGAACTTAGTTTAGTCAGACCTCAATATTTCACTTTGGCACACCCTACAGGGCACATTTATGATCATATTGCTTTGAAACCTGGTATGCTTGTTTGGGGAGACCTCTAGATGGGAGCTATCGATTTTCTGCAATTTCTGTCAAAAAATGTTGCTGCGGCCAATGTTCTTAGAACTTAGTTTAGTCAGAAGACTCAATATTTCCCTTTGTCACACCCTACAGGGTACATTTATGATCGGATTGCTTTGAAACCTGGCATGCTTGTTTGGGGTGACCTCTAGATGGGAGCTATCAATTTTCTTCAATTTCCTTCAAAAAATGTTGCCGCAGCCAATGTTTTGAGAACTTAGTTTAGTCAGACCACAATATTTCCCTTTGGCATACCCTACAGGGCACATTTATGATTTGATTGCTTTGAAACCTGGTATGCTTGTTTAGGGTGACCTCTAGATGGGAGCTGTCGATTTTCTTCAATTTCTGGCAAAAAGTGTTGCCACGGCCAACGTTCGTACAACTTAGTTTAGTCAGACCTCAATATTTCCCTTTGGCACACCCTACAGGGCACATTTATGATCAGATTGCTTTAAAACCTGGTATGCTTGTTTGGGGAGACCTCTAGATGGGAGCTATCGATTTTCTTCTATTTCCGTCACAAAATGTTGCCGCGGCCAACGTTCTTAGAACTTAGTTTAGTCAGAAGACTCAATATTTCCCTTTGGCACACCCTACAGGGCGCATTTATGATCGGATTGCTTTGAAACCTGGCATGCTTGTTTGGGGTGACCTCTAGATGGGAGCTATAGATTTTCTTCAATTTCCATCAAAAAATGTTTCCGCAGCCAACATTCTTAGAACTTAGTTTAGTCAGACCACAATATTTCCCTTTTGTACACCATACAGGGCACATTTATGATCAGATTGCTTTGAAACTTGGCATGCTTGTTTGGGGAGGCCTCTAGATGGGAGCTATCGATTTTCTTCAGTTTCTGTCAAAAAATGTTGCCACTGGCAATGACCTTCAATTAACTTAGTAAAAACTTAGTGCAGTTAAGCATCAATATTTCCCTTTGACACACCCGGCAGGGCACATTTATGATAGGATCACTTGCAAACTTTGAGGGGGGCTGTTTGCCTTTGGTGTAGTTTATCTCACTATAAGATACATTTTTATTATCCATAAGTGTTGCATTAATTATTTAATATAAATTTAAAATTTTTGACCACACTTAGCCATCGGATCCATCGGGGCTCAACGTTACTTTTCAGAAACTTGGGCTTCGCTGAAAAAATATTTTTCAAAAATTATTTTGATTTGCAATTGTTTTTTCATTATTAATGGATCATGTTATTATGTATCTTTGTGTCAGGGGTTTGTGCGAGTAACTAGGACTTGTTGTTGACTTTTCACAATGAAAGGATATTGTTCAAATTGTAATAGGAAGAAATCTTCCTCTGACTTTCATGATCATTGTATTAATTGTAGTCAGTGTTCTCGCACTAATCCCTGTTCTATATGTCAATATTGGGATGACAAACATTGGAAACGTGTGTCACGGTATGTTGTTACTGGAGAAAGGGCGATGCCGGCTCTTTCTCCGCAAGGTCACTCTACTCTCTCAGTTTCTATTTCAGAGGAACAAGAACAGGGTGATGTTTCCATGTTATCTTCCGCAAGTGCTCTTCCGTCGTCACAAATGAATACAGAGCTAGCAGCAAAAGTGCTCATGGAGATTAAACAAATGTCGTCCGCTAGCTCGCCCGGTGTAGCGTCCATTCACCGAATGGTTCGGCAGCCGGGTTCGTCCGATGCGGTCCAGGAGGAAATGCTGGGTGATGCGAGCACTATAAACATTCAATGTGCACACCCAGTGACGGCGGATAGTAGGCGAGATCGGAGGAAGCCTTTGAGTCCGGTTCCTAGCTCGTCCAGGTCCAGCTGGGCCGCGAGCGAGAGAGGCCCCTCTCTCGTACAACAACATCTGGGACCAGATGTTGTGGTACAAAATGTGTCGCAAGCGGAGCATACGTCCGTCGCTCGGGACGCTCCGTTGTATAGGCAGTCCGCGGAGACTGCTCAGGCTTCTTCCTCTCGTCAGCGCACACGACCGCACCTTGGCTGCGTGACCGCCGATATCTTACCAGCTTCGCCGATCAGAGATTCTTCGGCGACCAGGTCACACCATCCGGCAGCCAGGGACACGAGGCCGATGGACTCCGGACGTTCGCATAGGAAAAGTATGCGGGAGCCATCAGATGCGGAGCTGCCCTCGGCGAAGCAGCGAAAGACTGCGCCTCCGCAGGTCTCGATGCCGGACGTACTTGTGCAGATAGCACAACTTATCGCAGCATCCCAGCAGCCGACAGAAACGGTGCCGGATCGGGAATTATCCGACGGCGCTGGGTCGGTACGCTCCGCCGAAGCATCGGGGGCGGACGACCAGGAGCATCATGAGGTCCGACCGGATGGTGAAAGGGATACGGATGACTTGGAGCTATCCCTTTCGGAACAACATAAAGCTGCCGTGGACTTCATCCGGCACTTTCTCCCTCAAGTTGTTCCGTCGGGCCAGACTGCTGTGGTTCCGGACAAGAGGATTATAGCGTCATTGGACTCTGAATTTTTTGAGCGGTTCAGGGACATCGCTCCCGAGTTTCCGTCGCAGTCCAATAATGTTGCAAGAACATTTGAATTATTGAATGACGCTATATTTAAACTTGCTTCCAAGACGAGGAAAGCAGGTTTCTTGTCCGCCAATACTCTCAACCTGCCTTTCATTAATGCAAGGAATAAATTCGACACGGCAGGACAGGGTATTCCGAGAGTTCCTCTGCGTATGGACGACGAGGCGGAAGACTTAGAGCTATCATTACCCGCGTCGGCTTCTATTCCAACCGCAGTGTTGGAAACAGCTATTTCGTCTAACAGAGCCAGTTTAGATGCCTTATCTTACGCAGATCACCTTACTAAGGCGTTATCACTGCGCCTTCAAGGGAAAGAATTTCAGGATATACAATCCTCTTTAAGACTTCTTTCAAGGGCAGTAGCTTATTCCACGTGTAACTCCGCCCTTTCAGTGGCAAACCTGGAGTTGGTTAGACGTGACGCAGCCCTAGCTACATCCACACTCGTGGATACTAAGGTGAAGAACTCTCTCAGAGTCGCTTCGGTCTCCAGAGAACTTCTCTTTGACGGCAAGCTTTCTGCTATTTATGATAAAATTACAAAGAAAGCTTCGGATTCTCTGTTGTTCAAATCTGCTTCTAAGAAGTCGGATACGGCAGACAAGAATAAGACAGGCACTTCTGGGTCTAATGCGCCCAAGAGAGGTTCCTATAGAGGTTCCGGTGCGTCCTCTTGGTCTTATTCGAGAGACCGTCAAGGTAGCGACTCACGTTCGGGACGTCCTTCGGGCCGGGACAACCGGTCGGATGCCCCGAGGTCGACGGGACGAGGTGCGGGTCGTGGAGGACGTGGTTTCTCCTACCGCAGGCCTCGCAGGTCCAGGAGGTGATGGCTTAAACCTCTATCGCGTACCGGTTGGCGGAAGGTTGTCGAGCTTTTCACAAGAATGGGCGTCGATTACGGATGACCCTTGGGTGAGAGGAGTGACTTCGGAAGGTCTAAAGATATCCTTCAAACGAAAGCCTCCATTAACTCGAAGTCCAAAATGGACTCAACTTCCGTCAAATCCGCAGAAAAGAGACGCTCTATTATCAGAGGTGCAGTCTCTTTTAATGAAGAACGCAGTAGAGGTCGTAGAAAACCAGGAGACTCCGGGATTCTACAGCCATCTGTTTCTGGTTCCGAAACCAGACGGCTCGTTCCGTCCAGTCATAGATTTGAGCTGGATAAACAAGCTGATCGTCGCTCCGAAGTTTTATATGGAGACGATTCGGTCGGTCAGAGCGAGTATTCGGGTGAACGATTATGCAACAAGCATAGATCTCAAAGATGCGTACTTTCACGTCATGGTACATCCGACATTCAGAAAGTATCTACGCTTCGCAGTCCTAGGAGTGGTGTATCAATTCCGGGCGATGTGCTTCGGATTGAATCTAGCACCCTGGGCTTTCACTCGGGTAATGAACTCGGTAATGATCTATTTCCGAGCTCATTCGTCTGCGGTAACGTTGGCCTACCTGGACGACATTCTTCAGAGGTACGGCAACGAGTTAACGCTTCAGAACGATGTTCAGAATCTACTTCTATTGCTCCGACGTCTCGGTTTTATAGTAAACGAGGAGAAGTCGGATCTGGTGCCGTCCAAGTCATTCACACATCTGGGAATGAGCTTCGAGACGCACAACAATCTCGTTCGTCTGCCGTTAACCAGAGCAAAATTAGTCAGTTGTTACGCTCGCTATTGTCTGCACGCAGACAAAGTCACAGCGAGAGAATTTATGAAACTGATAGGTCTGTGCGGAGCCGCTGCGGATCTCATTCCGATGGGGCGGTTTCGCACGCGTCCTCTCCAAATTTTCTTGACTCAGAATTGGAGTGTGAAAATTCATTCGCTCGACATAGACGTTCTCTTCTCAGATCAAGTGAAACAAGAGATTCAGACTTGGGCAAACATTCAGTGGTTAACTCAGGGAGTTCCGCTGCAGTTGCCGGATCCGAGTTTTACCATTATGACGGATGCCAGTCAAACAGGTTGGGGTGCATCATTGATCCCAACGGATTCGAGATGCCAGGGTCTTTGGGATCCGCAATTCCTGGGCAAGCACATAAACATCAAGGAAATGATGTCAATTTGGCTTGCGTTACGTCATTGGATGGACATTATTCACAATGCTCATGTCCAAATCCTATCCGACAATACGACAGTAGTGGCGTATATACGGAATCAGGGAGGCACTCATTCAGTTCCGTTGTTCAATCTAACGGAAAGAATCCTTCTGTTTGCGCTAAAACATCACGTTCTTCTTTCGGTCCGTCACATACCGGGTCGTCTGAATGTGTTAGCAGACTCCCTTTCACGAAAGGGTCGCTTGTTGCCGTCGGAGTGGACTCTCAACAAACAAGTATTCAATCAGATTTGCTACCAATGGGAATGGCCAATGATAGACTTATTTGCGACACATCTCAACAATCAGTTGCAGACGTATGTGTCTCCGTGTCCGGATCCAAGAGCATTTGCAGTAGACGCTCTGTTGATCCCTTGGGACGGAATGATAGGATATGCATATCCTCCAGCACCGTTAATTCAGCAAGTATTGCTAAAGATAAAACAATCTCAATGCAAGATCCTGTTGGTAGCATCTCTGTCTCCACAGAGACCGTGGATAAATCTACTCAGGTGTCTGTTGGGGGACCTACCGCGAAAGCTTCCTCCACGGGAGGATCTTCTTTCGCAGGGGAAATCGCGTCAACTCCATCACAACCCGCAAGGTCTCAACCTTCACGTTTTTCCATTGTGCGGTCCTTCTTGCATGGCAAGCACTTTACAGGACGAGCAGTGGACGCGATTTCTAACTGTAGGAGGACCTCCTCTTCGCTAAACTATGCGGCTAAGTGGAAGGTTTTTCGTCGTTGGTGTAGGGATCATTCTGTAGATATTTTCGATCCCTCTATACCAGACATTGCAAACTTTCTAGTATACTTGTTTGACGAAATCAAACTGCAGCCTGTTACTATTAAGGGTTATAGGTCTATGTTATCTGATACCTATGCACATCATGATAGTTTACAAATTGGATCTAATGTCTCTTTATCTAAGTTGGTTAGAAACTTCTCGATAAATAGACCCAGAACTCTTAGGTTAATTCCTAAATGGAATTTAGCTTGGGTTCTTCTTAAATTGAAGGAAAAGCCATTTGAACCTCTTGGGACAGTAGATTTCAAATTCTTATCTTATAAGACAGCTTTTCTCTTAGCTTTCTCTTCTGCTAGAAGAGTCAGTGAGCTTCATGCACTGTCGGTGGATGATTCTCACTATCGTAGTGTCGGGAACACTATCACCTTCACTACTAATGTGGGTTTTCTAGCTAAGAATCAGGCTCCTAATAAATATCCGGAACCTATTGTCATTAAGGCTCTTCCGTCTTCAGACGGGCGTAGGCCTTTACTCTGTCCTGTTAGAGCGTTACGTATCTATAAACAGAGATCTTAGTTTATCAGAAAGGGACGAAAATGTTTCTTTCTGTCTTTGATGCCTAATAGAAGGGACATTTCGGTCCATTCTATTGCTAGATGGATTCAATTAACTATCCGTACTGCTTATGAGAGTTTATCTTCTTCTCAGCAGTCTGTGCTTAAGATTTCCGCTCATGAAGTAAGAGCTCTTGCTACTTCTTGGGCTTAAGCTAATAGTATTGCTATTACAGATTTAATGAAGGCTGCTTATTGGTCTCAGCCATCCACATTCATGAATTTTTATCTCAGAAATATTGAGTCCATTTCTGGAGACCTGCATTGTTTAGGTCCGTTATCTGTTGCTCAGAATGTCGTCCACTAAACAGTTGCAACTATAGTTATGGAGGCTTTCTGTTCCGGCAGTGACTCCGTCCGGCTGCCCTCTTCGCTCTGGGCTATTTGACCCAGGGCAAGGGGAAGGGGGGGGGGGGGGGAGGGTGTTCCCTTAGGTCACCTGCTTTATAGTGAAAAGCAAGGGAATGCCTCCTCCAAAGTCAGTATTTCTGAGTCGCTTCCGGGATGGTTTTAAAGTGTAATATTAATGTTAAAATTCATTCATGTCATATTTTTAAAGTGTAGCTCGGTGTGAAGCATTTGTATATGTCAAGTGTCAAACGGGCGTTAATATACAATCCTCGGACACTTTTAAAAGATTATAAAGAGTCTCAATTCTCTGGACTAACTTTATTTATTAGCTTACTTTAAAAATAATTAGTATAAAGGGTTATACTGGATGTTAATAGAGAACATGAATGTTATTGTGCTCAATTATGAAGGGTATTGTATCTTTCTAATTTAACATTAAATAAGAAAGATACATGTAAAGCCTAATACTCCTTGTCTCCTTAAGGGGTTGCCTCTATATTATATTGTTGAGCTTATTGGATTTTCCTCTATGTCCTAGGCCCTCCAGCCTTTTTACTATTCAGCTAAGTCTGGGTCTTTGGTACAGTATAAAAATGTTAAAAAATTTATAGTAATTTATATATTTTTTATACTTACCAATGACCCAGACGGGGATGGCCCTCCCAGGAGTTGGGAACTCTTGCCTCCCCGCTGAGTACATAGCGCTGACCAGGCACTGCCAGTAAGAATGATAATTGGCGCCAATTTCGGAACGTCCTTGACACTGCGCATGCGCAGTAGGGGCGAGGTATGGAGGTCCTATAGGACATGATTTCTTTTGGTTTTGGATGCAAATTTTGGGGATTGGGGGGCAAAATTTGTGTTTGGCCCTGGTTTTGTTAGAGTTAGCACCAGCTAAGTCTGGGTCATTGGTAAGTATAAAAAATATATAAATTACTATAAATTTTTTAACTTTCTTTTCATTTCAATCAAAAACTCTTTGCTGTTAGCAACAATCTTTGAATTTATTGCATTTGTGCATCAACATTCTTTGACATGGCCTACAGGCCACATTTATCATAGGATTGTTTTTGAACTTGGTGTGCTCATTAGGCAAGAACTTTAGATAAGTGCTATTGATAAGCATTCATTTCTGTGAAAAAGTTTCCATTTGCAATAACCTCTGAACATACTGCATTTGTGTATCAACATTCTTCCTTTAGCCAGTCTTACAGTTTACATTTAAAAATGCATGGATTACTCTTGACGTTGTGCACACACAATGCTGTTATGTTGAAATTAAAAAAAATAACATTGGTACCAATGATCTTCAATTTTGCCATTTCATTTATAACTTACCCAGTTCAAGTTTGTCAAGTTGAGCTACAGTGTCATTGACACTTTCATTTATCGGTGGAGGGGGATCATTCTATTGATATTTATGATCCCTCCACTCCAGACATTGCTAATTTTCTAGTCTACCTGTTTGATGAGATCAAACTGCAGCCTGTTACCATTAAGAGTAAAAGGTCTATGCTGTCTGATACCTATGCACATCATGATTGTTTACAGATTGGATCTAATGTCTCTTTATCTAAGTTAGTGAAAAACTTTTCGATAAATAGACCTAGAACCCTTAAATTAATTCCTAAGTGGAATTTAGCTTGGGTTCTTCTTAAGCTAAAAGAAGCGCCATTTGAGCCTCTTGACACGGTGGACTTCAAATTCTTATCTTATAAGACAGCTTTTCTCTTAGCCTTCTCTTGGGCTAGAAGAGTTAGTGAGCTTCATGCACTATCAGTTGATGATTCTCACTATCGTAGTGTAGGTAATACTATTACCTTGACTACTAATGTTGGATTTTT
Source organism: Pictodentalium vernedei (assembly GCA_031216915.1). Lineage (NCBI taxonomy): Eukaryota > Metazoa > Mollusca > Scaphopoda > Dentaliida > Dentaliidae > Pictodentalium > Pictodentalium vernedei. Next base: position 288,955,861 of record CM062293.1, read on the forward strand.
GGCTAAGAATCAGGCTCCTAATAAGTATCCGGAACCTATTGTTATTAAGGCTCTTCCGTCTTCAGACGGGCATAGGCCTTCACTCTGTCCTGTTAGAGCTATACGTATTTACAAATGTAAATCTGAGTTTATCAGAAAGGGACGTAAACGTTTCTTTCTGTCTCTGCAGCCTAATAGAAGGGACATTACAGTCCATTCTATTGCAAGGTGGATTCAATTGACTATCCGTACTGCTTATGAAAAATTAACTTCAACTCAGCAGTCTGTGCTTAAGATTTCGGCGCATGAAGTAAGAGCTCTATCTACATCTTGGGCTTTTTCTGATAGTGTTGCTATTACAGATTTGATGAAGGCTGCATGTTGGTCTCAGCCTTCCACATTCGTGAAGTTTATATCTTAGAAATATTGAGTCCATTTCTGGAGACCTGCATTGTTTAGGTCTGTTATCTGTTGCTCAGAATGCCGTCCACTAAACAGTTGCAACTATAGTTATGCAGGCTTTCTGTTCCGGCAGTGATTCTGTCCTGTTGCCCTCTTTGCTCTGGGGTATTTGACCCAGGGGAAGGGGGGGGGATGGTGTTTCCTTAGGTCACCTTCTTTATAGTGAAAAGCAAGGGAATACCTCCTCTGGAGTCAGTAATTCCGAGTCGGTACCGGGATGATTTTAAAGTGTAAAGCTAATGTTTAACTCATTCATGTAATATTTTTAAAGTGTAGCTCGGTGTGAAGCATATGTATATGTCACATGTCATACAAGCGTTAATATACAATCCTCGGACACTTTTAATGAGTATAAAGAGTCTCATTCTCTGGACTTCCTTTATTTATTGGCTTTCCTTTAATAAATTAGTATAATGGGTTATACTGGATGTTAATAGAGATCATTGATGTTATTGTGCTCAATTACGGAATGGTATTGTGTCTTTCTTTCTTGATACAAACAAGAAAGATACATGTAAAACCTGTTCTCCTCTTCTCCTTGAGGGGATAATTCTGTTTACATGTAATTGAGCCTATTGGATTTTCCTTTAAATTCTAGGCACTCCAGCTTTTTTTCTATTCAGCTAAGTCTGGGTCATTGGTACAGTATAAAAATGTTAAAAAATTTATAGTAATTTATATATTTTTTATACTTACCAATGACCCAGATGGGGATGGCCCTCCCATGAGTTGGGAACTCATACCTCCCCGCTGATTACATAACGCTTACCAGGCACTGGTTGTAAGAATGACATTTGGCACCAATTTCGAGACCTCCTTGACACTGCGCATGCGCAGTGGATAAAAGTGGATAAAAGGTATGGAGGACCACATAGGACATTGAAATTTCGGATTTTGATGTAAATTTTGGGGATTGGGGGGCAAAATTTGTGTTTGGCCCTAGAATTTAAGGAGTTAGCACCAGCTAAGTCTGGGTTATTGGTAAGTATAAAAAATATATAAATTACTATAAATTTTTAAACTTTTTTGTCATTTTTTTTCCTCCTAAAACATGGCTGTTGTTTTCTCATTGAAATGAACTTGACAAGCATGTTCCAGTGAGTATTCACCAGCTTTGTTTTTGAGGCAAATCATAAATGTTTTGTTAGCCCTTTACCCAACACAAAGAATATCAAAATTTATTATTTTAATTATTGTTTTTTTTTTAATTTTTCAAAACATTTCATCAAACCCTTATCATGTGCTCCTCCCCCCCCCCCCCTCCCCCATTTGAATGAGCTTGTCACATGATATGATTTCATTGAAATTCTTTTTTAAATTTATCATTTTTCAACTGCTCCCCTTGTAAATTATGCAGACGGATGCAGCCAATTCATCAGGTAACGGGTTAAGCAAGAAACTCTTTTGCACATGAGGTCCCCTATTTGATAACCCTTTACTTATTATCCACTTCGAGCTGTAAAAAATTCATTCACATTTTTGCATGTGAACCCTTATTGGCGTTAGTTTATTATACCCCCACAAATCGAAGTTTGGGGGGGAGGAGGTATATAGGAGTCAACTTGTTAGTCGGTCGTCTGTCGTCGTCGTTGGTCCATTGCACATGTAAACTTATGGAGCAAACTACTTCCACAATTTTAGCCACATTTTCATGAAACTTCACAAATATGATCAACATGATGAGGAAAAGGGCGTGACATAATTATTTTCCAGATCGGATTCCAGATGGCCGACTGGTGGCCATATTGGATTTTGCAAAATACTTGTGGAGAAAACTACTTCTACAGTTTTTGCTGCATTTTCATGAAACTCAATATAAATTGATCGACATGATGAGGAGCAGTGTGTAACATAAATGTTTTCCAGATCGGATTCAAGATGGCCGACTGGTGTCCATATTGGATTTTGCAAAATACTTGTGGAGCGAACTACTTCTACAGTTTTTGTTGCTTTTTCATGAAACTCAATATAAATTGATCGACATGATGAGGAGCAGTGCGTGACATAAATATTTTCCAGATCGGATTCAAGATGGCCAACTGGAGGCCATATTTTTTCACTTAAAAAAATTAAATGCCCCTTTTCAGTCGCCCACGCTAGGCGGTATACCATGGTGGGGGTATACCAGGCGACAGACCATCTCTAGTTGAGCTTGTTTTAATGAGGTGTCATTAGCTATTGTTTGGATGCAAAAATGAAAATTTAGAGTTTTTCAAGAAATTTGTTTCTAGTGACATCTGATAGTCAAGTTGAGGAAAGGGTGAATTAAAGAACCTAGGCATTTGCATGTATGAATATCTTTCTCATAATGGTATTATTTTTCAACTTTCAGTTGGCACACAAAGCTTTCAAAGTTGCTCAGTGTTTGGACCCAACATATGTTGCATGCTGGATTGGTCAGGTAAATCATATTTATATGATATTTTTACTTCAAGATGTTAACCCTCTTCATTCTGTCAAAATACTGAAATTTCAAGCAGAAATTTCTCCCATAGTGGAATGGGGAATTTAACCAAATCGGTCTTGCTTGACAGAGTTCAATGATGGCTCTGTCAAACAATACTGAATTGGTTAAAGTCTTTGTTACATTATTGGAGAAAATTGCTGACTGAAATTTCAGTATTTTGACATTAGAGTGCAGAGAGTTAAAGTTAAACTGCATTAGGCCTAAAAAATAAATATTCTGTTTCTCATGCCCTTCCGCATGGTTCTTTTGGCTGCTGCATGCTCTCTTTTTATAACCAATGTAAACCTAAAAGAAATAAAAATGAAATGGTTTATGTCTGATATTTTACCCAAGTTAAAATTTTTTTTATAAATTTGTCCCTTGAGTGCAAGAAGGCTTTGCAATGATTTAGCATTGCAAAATGCTAATGAACTTTTGATTGCAAAGAAATAATTATAGAAATAAAAAATGAAATAAAAAACTGCTCGCCCGCATGCAATTTTACAAATAATGGCCTGAGAAACAGAAGATCCACTTTGTGTGGCCTTCATAAGCCAGTGTACAATTCTTGGATGTGAAATGCGGGAAGTGTTTCCAATACATGGAGAGTGTATTACCTTGTGCCACTAAAACAAGTCTGAACTCAAAGCAATAACTCTTGTTCTGTGAAAAAGCACAAGTGCCACAAGCAAAGTTTCAACAAATGGACCTCTCGTTTCAATGTGAAAAACAATTTGCTGAAACATTGCTTATGTTTTTATGAAATTGTTCTTTTATAGTTTTGCCTTTGTGACTTAAAAACTATTATTTATTATGCGTCACTTCTGTAACACCGTTGTGAGGGGCTAATTTGACCCCCTGCTAACAAGTCAATACTAGTGTTTCTGTCAAAAACACAGTTACTATGGGAACGTTCCCTGTAGATGTGGGAACAATAAAAATGTAAGTTCCACTGCCATTGATCAGTGTAAAAAAAGCATGCACTGATTTGAGTTGATAAACAAAAGATGCAATTACCCTGCATTCAGAAATGAAACTTGGAAGGCATAGACACTGCTAACATCAGAATGCTTTTTAACCCTTAGGGGCCTAATTCCAGCTTTGATCGCTTTTACAGCAACCGAACAGGTGCCCAAACATGCAGTATCAAGGTTAACTCACAAATTACATTCAAAGTACTCTGGAAGTTGTTTTGAGACAAGTCTTAGTTACCTATATAGGTAGCCAAGAGTTGCCTAAAAACATCTACAAGCCACAGTATGTCGACTGTCAAAGTGTAGCAAAAATATATAAAAATCTCCAGGCCCTTAAGGGTTAACCCTTAACTGGTAGAGTGCTGGAAGCCCATATTTGGGCTTTACTCGGGAGTAAAGGTACCACAACCTAAAGGCCTCATATTCAGTGGATGTGCTTCACTCTATCTTTGAAGTGAAATTATTTAGTCTGTTAGGATTTGTTTTGTTTCAATTTATGGGAGAGTGCCAATTGGCAGTGTCCCATAAATTGTAACAAAGCAAAGACACATGAACAAATTCTGATGACGAAAAATAATTTAGCACTCTACCAGTTAAGGAACTGGACAAGTGTCCTGAATTCCCACCAGCCCACATCCTCTATATGTCCAGTGGCTTACCAGTGATTTCTAGTCAAGTCTTGGCTGCCTTAACAGGCAGCGAAGACATGACAAGAAACCACTGCCTACCTAATTTGTCTGTTGTCAACAGGATTTACTCATCATGGCATGTTGAGGGCATCTGTTCTGAGGTCGTAAAAGTTGGAAATAGGTCTCCAAGGGTTAAATATTTACAGTGTATGGAGTCAAGATTCATGAAAAGAGACCAGCAATCCTTTGACTTCGATGTTGCAAAAGTGTTTCTAACTCTAACAAAATACACTTCAATGAGACACATGAGTACTGATAACTTCAGTTTTGCACCTGAGTTTTTTTTTAATTTATGTATGAAACCTTCAACTTTCCTGCTTGAGGTTTTATATTAAAATAAAAAAAACTCTCAGGCTCTATTGACCCATAGAACATCAAGAGAAAATTCTAATATTATATTAGTATACTGATGAAAAAAGAGTTCTTTCTAGCAGTGTCTGAAAAATAACAGAATATCACCTAAATATGACTTGATCATTTTTTACTTCAACTTTAACAAAACAGGTGCCCCACAAGCACATAAACTTGCAAGTGTCAATTTAAGTAACTTGGCAGTTGTTTCTAGCAAGTCTTGCAGACATCCAAGACATGCCTAGAAACAGCTGCAAATACACAGGATATAGACTGTAAAAGGGTTGCAAAAATGTATAAAAAATTGGCAGGCCTTTAAGTGATAAGGAATGAATCAGGATTATTTCGAGCCCATGTATATAATTGCTCAAAGATGTTTTGTTTTATCGATGTGCCCCAACCAATTGTAACAAAATTATTTATGAAAAAATTGTGGTTACTAAATATAATTTATTACAGTAAGAGTTATCCCCCTCCCCCCAAAAGCAGGGTTATCAGGCATTTTTGCTCTGAAAAACACGTGGGTGGGAGGATGGCTTTTTTTTTCTCATTGCTATGAATTTAAAATCATAAGTTAATTCTTATATTTGTAAGTCTTTTTGTCTGGAGTACACTCATATGGCTCTTTGAAACTAACCATTTCACAATACTGTAAAGTTGCCTATTCAATTCCATGATGAGGAAGGGAGGCTTTTTATGTTTTGGAATTTTTTGTTAATCCACAAGCAGTCCTGAAAATAGGTGGAATTAAAAATTTAACTACTTACACTATTATGTGAAAAAGCTTTTTTTGAGCAGTGAAAATTTCCCATAGCGCAGTTGAAATATTAACCAACTATATCTTGTTTGACAGAGCTCAGCGAGCTTTGTCAAACAAGATATGGTTGGTTAAATGTTTATCCAACCAGTGCAAAATAGTAAAGAGATTTTCAGGTAATAAAAATAGAGTGATGAAGCAGCTTTTCAATGACGGGGGAGGTTCCTGAGAACCCAGTATTTTCATGCCCCCACTTTTTAAAAAAAGTGGTGTATATTGCATTGCATCTTTCCATCTGTACGTGCTTCCATACGCCTGTCCAATGTCTGTTCAGATCATAACTTGAAGATTAGTCCTCGGATTTTGATGAAATTTTATACCAAATGTTCAGTATCATGAGCTCTTTCAGAAACTTAAGCCTTTTTGTTGTCTGCATATTGTTTCCCTGAATTATGGCCCTAAGAGTGTATGAAATAGCCAGTTTTTTGTCTCTTTGGCTTGTATGTCATGTTAGGTTGTCATATGTCTATGAAATTTGGCATGAAGATTGCTCATGGGGAAAGGCTTTCAAACAAGTCTCTAATGATGTTTCTTACATTTCACTTTCTAGAGTTACCCCCCTTTTTCAACTTATAATATTTTTATACTGTACCAATGACCCAGACATAGCTGGTGCTAACTCTTAAAATATAGGGCCAAACACAAATTTTGCCCCCCAATCCCCAAAATTTGCATCTAAAACTAAAGAAAACATGTCCTGAAAGGCCCTCCACACTTCGCCCCTACTGCGCATGCGCAGTGTCAAGGACGTTCCGAAATTGGCGCCATTTATCATTCTAAGTTTGGCCCTTCATCAGTTAACATCTGACTGATCTTTCTGCTTTTAAATCTCAGTTTAAATGATGCCAGACACATAAATATTAGTGAAATGGTGATTCTAAGGAGGATAGAAAAGGAGGAGAGGAAAAGAATGTGTGACAGAATATTATCAGGGCTGTAACTTAAAATTTTTTAATGAAATTATGTTAAGTTACCTATTTTCAAGGCAGCAGCCATTTTGTTGTCATTCTGATTATTTAGTTACACTGTTTTTTCAAGTGTTTTTCCTCTCTCCCTGTCCTTTAAGTTCCCCCTTGCTATTCTCCCATGCTTTTGGCATAGTTTCTGTAATTATTATTACTAAAATTTCTTGGGAGTTTTAGCTGTATAACAGAATGAATTCTGTTCTTTCCCCATGTTTACGTCTTCACCTACGGGTGGTTAGGCGTTGTGTTCTGCATCTACCATCTGATGTTCTGCAGTTTCTTCCCTGGAAGTCTCTGTTTTGCATCAGATGGTGTATTTTTGGTAACTGATTTCGGGCCTGGGTGCCTGGAGTCTTATTTTAGTGTTTTTACACTCATTGTTTACATTTACAACAGCCCTCTGTGTGAGGGGGGGATTTCTAAATAATAATATCTTTATGTTATTTTAATCATAACTAGATACATTATTATTGTTCGTAAGTGTTGAATAAATTGTTTAAAATATTTTTAAAATTTTTGTCCACACTTAGGCTTGGGATCCATTGGGGCTCAACGTTACTTTTCAGAAACTTGGGCTGTTCTGAAAAAATATTTTTTCAAAATATTTTGATTTCAATTATTTTTTCTATATTAATGGATCATATTATTATTATGTATTTTGATTGCCAGGGGTTAGTGCGAGTACCAGGTCTTGTTTTCTTTTCACATTGAAAGGATATTGATCAATTGCTTTAAGAGGAAGTCTTCCTCTGACCTTATAATCATTCTATATGTGGTCAGTGTACTCGCATTAACTCCTGTTCTGTATCGTATGATTTCGATGACAATATGGGAAGCGTATGTCACGGTATGTTGTTGGGGATTTGGACACTCCGGTCCTTTCCCCGCAGGGTCACTCTACTTTATCAATTTCTATTTCAGACGATCAAGATTAGGGTGATGTATCTGTGATGTCTTCCAACAGTGTGCCTCCGTCGTCACAATTAATGAAGGGCTAGCGGAAAAGTGCTCATGTAATACGCCAATTGCCTAAGAGGACCCTAGTAGGTTCGACGGCCTTTGACGTCCGCTAGCTCGCCCGGTGTAGCGTCCATTCACCGAATGGTTCGGCAGCCGGGTTCGTCCGTTGCGGTCTAGAAGGAATTTTGGGGTGATGCGAGCACTATAAAATTAACTTAATGCACACCCAGTGACGGCGGATCGGAGGGAGAACGGAGGAAGCCTTTTAGTCCGGTTCATAGCTCGTTCCGGTCCATCCGGACGGCAAGCGAGAGAGGCCCCTCTCTCGTTCAACAACATCTGGCCCCAGATGTTGTGGTACAAATGTGTAGTTAGCGGAGCATACGTCCGTCGCTTGGGACGCTCCGTTGTATAGGCAGTCCGCTGAGACTGCTAAGGCTTCCTCTTCTCGTCAGCGCACACGACCGCACCTTGGCTGCGTGACCGCCGATATATTACCAGCTTCGCCGATCAAGGATTCTTCGGCGACCAGGTCACACCATCCGGCAGCCAGGGATTCGAGACCGATGGACTCCGGACGTTCGCATAGGAAAAGTATGCGGGAGCCATCTGATGCAGAGCTGCCCTCGGCGAAGCAGCGATAGACTGCGCCTCCGCAGGTCTCGACGCCGGACATTCTTGTGCACATAGCACAGCTTATCGCAGCATCCCAGCAGCCGACAGAAACGGTGTCGGATCGAGAATTATCCGACAGCGCTGGGTCGGTAGCCGGGGACTCGAGGCCTGCAGACTCCGGACGTTCGCATAGGAAGTGTGCGGGAGTCAACGTACACGGAGCTTCCAGCGGCAATGCATCGTAAGTCCGCTACTGCTCAGGCCTCGGGAACGGACATGCTTTCCTTAATAGCACAGTTTATCGCAGCATCCCAGCATCAACTGAATCTGTCGCATATATTTTATCCGACGATACTGGGTCGGGACGCTCCGCGGAAGCGGGTACGGACGTCCGAAAGTTTCATCCGGTCCGATGGGATACCGAAAGGGATTCGGTGGATTTCAAGCTTTCCCTTTCGGAACAACATATGCTGCGATGCCGGATAAGAAACTGATAGCGTCGGTGGACTTAGAAATTTTTGGTTCGGTTCAGGGACATCGTCCCTCAGTTCCGACATAGTCCAATAATGTCACACAAACTTTCGAATTATTGAACGACGCTATATATATTATTATTTTATGCTTGCTATCCAAGCATTTCTGGTTTCTTGTTCGAAGAGTTATGGAGATGTCTTTCAAAAGTGTGCCTCTGTCGTCATAGTTAATGAAGAGTTAGCGGCAATAAGTGCTCATGGAATATGTCTATCGCTTACGGAGTGACATTCGCTAGCTCACCCGGTGTAGCGTACATTCATCGAATGGTTCGGCTGCCGGGTTCGTCCGTTGCGGTCTAGGAAGGAGATTTGGGTGATGCGAGCACTTTAATTACTTTAGTACTCACCCAGTGACGGCAGATTGAGGACAGATCGGAGGAAGCCAACAACATAGGGGACCGCATGTTGTGGTTCAGATATTTTACATTCGGAGCATATGTCCGTTGCTCGGGACGCTCCGTTATATTGACAGTCCGAGAGACTGTCTTTAATGCTTCCTCATCCTCACAGCAGGGCACACGACCGCACATTGGCTACGTGACCTCGAGTATCCGATCAGTTTCGGCATTCAGTGATTCCACAGCGAATAGGTCGCGCCATCCGGTAGCCAAGGGACACGAGGCCTATACACTCCGTTCGCTCGCATATTGGAAGTATGCACGGGGTAACGATCTCGGAGCTTCCTGCGGCAATGCATCGTAAGACCGCTGCTCCTCAGGCCTCAGTGACGGACGTGCTATCCGAGTTAGCACAGTTGTTTCGCAGCATCCCAGCAATTGACGGTTTCTCGGTCGAATCAGGAATTATCCGACGGCGCTGGGTCGGTGCGGTCCGCGGTTGCATCAAGCTACGGACGACCGAACGCTTTATAGGGTCCGACAGGATGGCGAAAGGGATTCGAAAGATTTCGAGTTTTCCCTTTAGTAGTATCGGAAGATGCCTTTCATATCTTCTGGCATTTCTTCCAGTGATTATTTTTCGGACTTCATTGCTGCGATCTTGGATAAGAGACTTATAGCGTCATTGGACTCGGATTTTTCGATCGGTACAGGGACTTTGTCCCTGACTTACCGACGCAGTCCAATATTGTCATTACAACATGTGTTTTATTTTTCGACGCTATATATTTATATATATATACAAGCCTGCTACTAAGCATGATAGTTTAGTTTCTTGTCCGCGTGGCTCATTTCTGCCATTTTATCTTTTTTACATATAGTTTATTTTGGCAGAGCAGGGCATACCAAGAGTTCATATGCGTCTAGACGGTGTGATTAAAGACTGCATATATTCTTTTCGCCGTTTATGTCTTTTCCAATTTCAATGTTGGGAACGACATTATGTATAGTAGACTTAACTTAGACGCTTTATTATACGTTATCCGCCTTACTGAGGCGTTATCATTACGTCTTCAAGAAAAGATTTACGGGATATTATTCTCAATGTAATTTCTTTTGAGGGCAGTAGTTTGTTCACGTATAACTCCGCCCTTCAGTGGCTGATTGGAGTTGGTTAGACGTGATGCAGCCCTAGCTACATCCACGCGTGGATAGTAGGTTAAGAACTCTCTCAGAGTCGCTTCGTTCTCGGAGGAGCTTCTCTTCGACGGCAACTTTCCGGCAATCCATGAATTGCTTGATTTATACATTCTCTTGTCTATCTAGTGTTACAAGAGATTCAGACTGGGGCAAACATTCGGTGGTTGACTCAGAGAGTGCCGCCGCAGTTGCCGGACCCGAGTGTGGCTGTTATGACGGTTGCCAGTCAAACAGATTGGGATATATACTGATCCCTACGGATTCGAAGTGCCAGGGTCTTTGGGTTCCGCAGTCTTTTAACTATCAGTTTAACTTCCGCGGAATAATGTTTTTTAGGCTTGCTTTATGTCATTGCATGAACATTATTCAGAAACGCATGCCCAAATTCCTGTCCTTTAATTCGACAGTAGTGGCGTATCTCAGGAACCAGGGAGGCACTCTTTCGTTTCCGTTATTCAATTTAATGAAAAGAATCCGTCTGTTGGTTATACTACACCAAGTTCAGTTTTGGTCCGTCATATTCTGGGTCGTCTGATTGTTTTATCGCACTCCCGTTCTCTTACGGGTCGCTTGTTGCTGTCAGAATGGACTCTCAACAAACAAGTATTTAATCAGATTTGCTATCTATGGGAGCGCCCAATGATGTTTTATTTATGACACAGCTTGCTAATCAATTGCAGACGTATGTGTTGGCTTGTCCAGATCTCTGAGCTAATACTGTTAACGCTCTATTGATCTATAGGACGGAATGATAGGATACGCGTATCCTCCGGCGCTGTTGTTTTAGCAGGTATTGCTAAGATAAACAACCACAATACATTTCTGTTGATAGCATCTCTATCTTCACAGAGATCATGAGTAATTTACTCTCTTGTCTACTGTGGATCTTAACGTGAAATCTTCCTCTATGTGAGGATCTTTTTTCACTGGGTAAATCGTGTCATTTTTATCACAACCAGCAAGGTCGCAACCTTCATGTATTCCGTTGTGTGGTCCGTATTGCATTGTAAGCACTGTACTGGACGAGCTTTGGACGCGATTTCTTACTATAGGAGATCCTCTTCTTCGCTATTCTATGCGACTAAAGTGGAGGCTCTTCCGTCGTGGTGTAGGGATCATTATGTTCATATGGTTGATCCCTCCATACTACTCATTGCTATTTTTTAGTATACTTGTTTCACAAGATCTACTGCAGCCTGTTGTTATTTAGGTTATAGGTTTATGTTACCTCATACCTATGCACTCTACGATAGTTTACATTTGAGTCTTTTGTCTCTTTATCTAAGTCAGTTAGTAACTTTTTGATAAATAGACTTAGAATCTTTAGATTAAATTCCTATACGGATTTTAACTTCGGTTCTTATTTAGCTAAGTAATCATTTGAGCCTCTGGAAACAGTAGTTTTCAAATTCTGACCTTTTAGACAGTAATTCTGTTGGTTTCTCTTTTACTGTAGAGTCAGTGAGTTTCATGCACTATCGATGGATGATTTTCACTTTCATAGTTTCGGAATCAATACTTCCGTTACTATTTAGGTTGGATTGTTGCATAAGAGTTAGGCTCCTATTATCCGGAACCTATTATTTTAAGGTCCTTCCGTCTTCGTATGGGCATAGGCCTTTACTCTTTCCGGGTACAGTTTATGTATTTATAAACAGATATCTGTTTATTACAAGGGCGTAAGCTTCTTCTGTCTTTGATGTCTAGTAGAAGGACGTTACGCTCCATTTTATTGTTAATGGATTCTATTAACTAGCGTACTGCTTTTGGTATATCATTGGCTTAGCAGTTGTGCTTAAGATTTCGGCTCATGAAGTAAGAGTTCTTCTACTTCTTGGGCTTACATTAATAGTGTTGCTATTATAGATTTTTGAAGGCTGCTCATTGCGCTCAGCCATCCATTCATGAATTTTATCTCAGAAATATCGAGTCCATTTCTGGAGGCCTCTATTGTTAGGTCTATTCTCTACTGCTCAGAATGTCATTCACTTAACAGTTGCTACTATAGCTAGGTAGGCTGTCTGTTTCGGCAGTGTCTCCGTTCGGCTGCCCTCTTCGCTCTGGGCTATTTGACCCAGGGCAAGAAAAAGGGGGGGGGAGGGTGTTCCCTTGGGTCACCTGTTTTTTACTATGAAAACAAGGGGATACCTCCTCCGGAGTTAGTAATTCTGAGCTGTTATTGGGATGGTTGTTTAGTGAGAAGTTTAAGTTTATAAAATTCATTCAAGTCTTAGTTTTTAAAGTATAGCTTTTGAATATTGCATATGTCAACGGACATGATTATGCAATTCTCACACACTTTTAGGAGTATAAGAGTCTCTATTCTCTAGACTTACTTTATTATTGGCTTACTTTAAAAATTATTAGTATAAGGATTATTGGATATTAATAGAGTACATGGATGTATGAGGCTCAATTTTTGGAAGGTGTTGTATCTTTCTAATTTATCATAAATAAGAAAGATACATGTAAGGCCTATTACTTCTTTTCCCTACAGGGGATGACTCTATTTTATTTTATTGAGCGTATTCCATTTTGCTCTATGTCCTTGGCCCTCCAGCCTTTTTACTATTCAGCTATGTCTGGGTCATTGGTACAGTATAAAAATGTTAAAAAATTTATAGTAATTTATATATTTTTTATACTTACCAATGACCCAGACGGGGATGGCCCTCCCAGGAGTTGGGAACTCTTGCCTCCCCGCTGAGTACATAGCGCTTACCAGGCACTGGTTATTAGAATGATAAATGGCGCCAATTTCGGACTGTCCTTGACACTGCGCATGCGCAGTAGGGGCGAAGTGTGGAGGGCCTTTCAGGACATGTTTTCTTTAGTTTTAGATGCAAATTTTGGGGATTGGGGGGCAAAATTTGTGTTTGGCCCTATATTTTAAGAGTTAGCACCAGCTATGTCTGGGTCATTGGTAAGTATAAAAAATATATAAATTACTATAAATTTTTTAACTTTTTATTTGCCTGTTCGATGTCTGTTCTGGTCATAATTTGAACATTCGTGCTTGGATATTGATGAAATTTCCTGCAAGTATTCAGTATGATGAGCTCTTTCAGAAACATATGCCGTATTACTGTCCAAATATTTTTTTCCATAAGTTATGACCCTTAGAGTGTTCAAAATAGTGTTCAAAATAGCCAATTTTTGTCTGCTCGGCTTGTTTGAACAGAGGTACAGTCCTTAATTTGTTTATAATTCATTTATACTTTATCGGTCCAACACTGCAGTGAGGGTATAAATTGCCTTTATCAATAGCTCTTGTTTTCAATAGCCTTCACAGTGTATTTTTCATGACTTTACAGGCCCTTATTGCTGATGTGATTGGCCATGAAGAAGCAATGGATCTGTTTAGACATACAACAGAATTAGGAAATCATGTATGTGTTCCTTATCATTTAAATACATTTGTTATGTTTTATGTTTCTGATCTTTGATTACACAATATGTGAGAATTTACTCGCCAAACCAGTTCAACAATGTTTCCTTTTATGGCATATGTTCAGATTAGTAAAAGAAATGTAAAGAATAAGATGAGGTAATTTTTTATCTCCTACAAACTGCTGAGAATTTCATTGAATTTAACTAGCTGAAAAATCAGTAATTAAAATAATAAATTTTGATATCCTGTGCATTGGATAAAGGGTTAAACAGTAGCAGTTTAGTTACTGGTCATTACCGGTGAGGACATTAATAACCAGTTAAGCATTCAAACATACAGGTGATGAATGATTTTCTGGCTGGCCAAGTGAAATATATTTCCAAAATCAGTCAAGATTCGTAAATAAGTTACTAATAATGGCTTGTTATCTTTGTGTATTTTCTTTCACTACCATTTTTCTCACGTGATTGCTGTCTCTATCTTCCATTTCTGAGTCTGCAGCATTATGTCTTGAGATTATGAATCGACTACATTTTCTTTCAAATTTGTTCTTGAGTGGCTACACATGTTTCAATACACACCCATTCAGTACAAGTCTTCCGATACCTTGTACTTCTGAATATTGAAACCCTACAGAATTATTGTTTGATAGTTTTCTGATGTACAGCATCCTTGTACTTGGCATGATTCTTCCATTCATTTGGAGTTAACCCCTCTTCTCACTTATGTCAAAATACCAAAATACAAAGCCACAAATGTTTCCTAGGAAGCAACTAAAAATTTACCCAATGCAATCTTATTTGACAGACCCCAATGAGGTCTGAAAAACAAAGTGAATCGGTTAAATTTCTAGTTGCATAATGATAAAAATTTGTGGCTTGTAATTTTTATATTTCGACAGTATACAGAATGTTAATGCCCTTAATTGGTTCAGTAAATTTAGTACCTTTATATGAAAAGGAGAACTCTTGGTAAATTCAACTATTCTTACACTTTTGCCTTTCGGTTAATGAATCTTTGAAACAATATTTTTGATGATTCATTGATGTGCAACATGTGAAAAGATAGAATTTTCTAATTTTGTTGGATTGACTGACCTTGTTGGACACAGAATAAGTTTGTATTTGTTCACACTTTTCAAATTTGAATAATGAAACTTTAAAATATTATTATTGATGGTTCACTGATGTGGAACATTTATAAGAACTACAGAATTTTTTAATTCGTTAGAAGTTATTGTCCTTGATCCTCTTTGAGAATGTTTGCCTTTCAGTAATATCATGTCATGAAATCAACTCCTCCTACACATTCATATAGCAGTGAAATCTTACAAAATTATTTCCAACAGACTGTTGATGTGCAACATGTATATAGATGACAGGATTCTTTAACCCTTTACCCATCATGCAAGATATCAAAATTTATTATTTTAATTACGTTTTTTTCCATTTTACAAAAAAAATTCAACAAAACCATATCATGTGACCTCCTCAACGAGCTCATTCCAATGAGGGGTCACATGATATAGTTTTATTGAATTTGTTTTTTTTAATTTATTAGCTCACCTGACTGAAAGTCAGGGTGAGCTTTTCTGATCACTTTTCGTCCGTCGTCCGTCGTCCGGCGTGAAGGTGGTGTTTGGGTCTTTTTCTTCCAAACCACTGGCCGCATGTTAATGAAATTTCATGTGAGTAGGGGTTATATAGCGGCATTTTGATTTTTGGGCAAATTAGGTTTCGGCTCATATTGAGCAGAGGGGTGGGGCAAAAATGCTCCAATTCTTAAAAAATCTTCTTCTCAAGAACCAGCAATAGCAGAGACTTGATATTTGGTATGCAGCTTCCTTTTGAGGTGTAGACTCAAGTTTGTTCAAGAGAAGTTTGTAGGTCTATACTTGGCGATGTTATGGGAGGAGCAAAAATTTTGGCCCCACCCCAAATTTCTATTTTTTAAACCGAGAGGCCAATTTGAACCAAATTTTATGTGAGGGCTTATTGGGTCATAAGTACCTAATTTATGCAGAAATTTTTTTTCCTGTAGCCCCATGGGAACCACAGGAGCTAAAAATAGAAAAAAATTAAAACGCCTATATCTCAAAAACTGCATGGCAGTGAGAATTTTTATTTGGTGTGAAGCTTTCTTGGGACCAACAGAAAGGATTGGTAAAAAAAAATTGCTATCGGTTTTATCATAGGGTACTTTTTCGGGACTCTGAAAAAGTGCTGAGTCAGTATTTTTTAACACAGTAGGCAATGGGAAAAAAATAAAGAATTGTTTTCTTCCAAACCACTGCTCTAAAAGCTTTCATATTTTACATATAACATCTTTGGAACATTGATTCACATATTTGTAGAAATCAAATTCCTCGGTCCATATTTGGGTTCCCTATGGGAACCCAAATGTTCAAATTAGTGCAATATGAGGGATATATTTTAAAAATCTTCTTCTTCGGATCCACAAATCAGAATCTTTTGATATTTGCTATGCATCATCCTTAGGGGGGTGAGATTGATGTTTGTTCAAGCCAAGTCCCTGAGTTCATATTTGGACTCCCTTTGGGAACCCAAATTGTAACTTAGTGCAATACGAGGTATATTCTTTTAAAATCTTCTTCTTCGCATCCACCGGTCAGAATCTTTTGATATTTGGTATACAGTATGCTTAGGGAGGTGAGATTCAAGTTTGTTCAAGTCAAGTCCTTCGGCTCATATTTGGTCTCCCTGTGGGAGCCCAAATTATAACTTAGTTCAATATGAGGAATATTCTTTAAAAAAAAATTTTTTTTCAGATCCACCAGTCAAAATGTTTTGATATTTGATGTACAGCATTCTTAGGGGCTGAGAGTGAAGTTTGGTAAAGCCAAGTACCTGGGTTCATATTTGGGCTCACTGTGGGAGCCCAAATTATACCAAAATTTTTATTTTCCAAACCAAAAAGTCGATTTGAACCAAATTTGATATGAGGGCTTATTGGGTCATAAGTACCTAATTTATGCCGAAAATTGTTTTCCTGTCCCCCACGGGAACTGCAGGAGCTAAAAAATTTTTTTCTTTTTAAATGCCCATATCTCCAGAACTACATGGCACTGAGAATTTTTATATGGTGTGAAGCTTCCTTAGGACCGGAAGAAAAAAATGGTAAAAATTTTATCATAAGGTTCTTTTCTAGGACTAAAAGTGCCGAGTCATCATTTTTTAACAGTGTAGCTAATGGGAATAACGTTGAAGAATCTTCTTCTCCCAAAACACTGCTTCAGAAGCTTTTATTTTTGGGCTCCCTATGGGAGCCCATGTATAACTTAGTTCAGTATGAGAAATATTCTTAAAAAATCTTTTTTTTCTGTTACTCCTGTCAGAATCTTTTGATATTTGATTTTTGATTTTCTTAGAAGTGGCAAATTGAAGTTTGTTCAAGTTCTGCTTTATTGATAAAATTGGGCCCAGTAGTAACCAATTCCTGCATTGAAAGCCCTGTAAAGTGGGCAGTGATAGGCATAAACGATTGACCAAACTTGATATTATAATTACGCCTCTGTAAGATGTAGCCTTAGATGCTGAAAGTGACCTTAAATTCCAATAAATAAATAGATAAATTATTGAGTACCCAATATGGGGATCTAACATATGAACACTCTGGGTTACTAAGTAGAGAAAACACTTTTATGTTGAAAAACTGATAATAACCACAAGGCAGAATCCCTTGCTATTTTGGTGATATGACTCGGCCAGTATCAGGTGAGCGCCCTCAGGCCCCGTGGGGCCTCTTGTTTTTTTTAACTGCTTAACTTAACTTGTGAATTACACAGGCAGATGTGGCCATTTCATTAGGTAAAGGATTAATTTGTTTTTGGAGATTGACTCATTTTAAGGACTATTTCGAAAAAATTGTGAAGACCTTTGAGGGTTAAGATTCAAATTAGTTAACAATTATGGTGCATTTCTATTTCAGTTAGAAGGATCTATGGGATATGGTCACTGGGTCTGCTCAATATTGCAGAACACTGGAAAGCATTCAACTGAAATGTACAAATACTCCATAGAAAAGCTGGCAGCTATTCCTGCAGCTTCTGATGCATTGTCCAAATACACCAGTAAGTACTAGAACTAAAATATATTTCATGGGTTATCAGATCCTGCTGACAAGCCTCAGTGGTACACTATCATGATTCCTCAAGTGTTCATTGATGTGTGACTTCTAATTCCTTAGTCGGTCTCGGATCTGGTCTCCTGAGCAAAATGGGCTTCATTTTCTGGTTGATATGTATTCCAGGGTCATTTTTGTTGGGAATCTCATGGTGCAGACCAATTTTTAGCTCAACTTTGACATAGTCAAATTTGAGGTTATGTCATGGCCTGTTGTCCATCTGTCTGTCTGTCCATCTGTCAACAATTCAGTACGGCTTGGGCTAGAGGCCGTATTTATGTTCCGATCTTTACAAAACTTCTTGGGTACCTTTTTTATCACCGTGAAACGAGAACAAGTGTTTTTGGGTGCGGTCCAAAATTCAAGATGGCCACCAGCAGCCATTTTGTACCAAAATTTGTGCAATCAGTTTTTTGTACAGAACTTCTATATGAAGGTTCTGATTTGAATAAATTTTTGTTTAAATGTTTAGTAACATGGAATACATCACATATAATACATGGTTTTTTTCTCATTCATAAATTATGCAAATTAGATGAACTTTGATTTATTCAGTGCTTCTTATACACAGTTAGTACACATGTCAATATGACTATGGCTAGAGGCTGTATTTATGAACCGATCTTCCTGAAACTTCTTGGGTACCTTTGTTATCACCTTGGGACGAGAGCAAGTGTTTTTGGGTGCTGTCCAAAATTTCAAGATGGCCACCGGTAGCCAATTAGACAAACTTTGATTTAGTCGGTGCTACTTCTACACAGTAAGTGCACATTTCAATATGGCTCTGGCTAGAGGCCGTATTTATGAACTGATGTTCACAAAACTTCTTGGGTACCTTTGTTGTTAGCATGAGACAAGAACAAGTGTTTTGGGGTTCGGTCCAAGATCCAAGATGCCTCCCGTTGGCCATTTTGTGTCAAAATTAGGTGCAATCAGTTTTTTTTGTACAGAACTTCTATATTTATTGATGACCTTTCCTTTGGAAGGAGTTGATGAGTTTATTTTTAGCTCAACTTTGACGTAGTCAAATTTGAGATTTTGTCATGGCCCATCGTCTGCCTGTCCATCTGGACGTCTCCACCCATCAACACAACTCTGGATATTTATCAACCAATCTTTATGAAACTTCTTGGGTACCTTTGTTATCACCGTGGGACGAGAACGGGTGTTTTTGTGTGTGGTCCGAAATTCAAGATGGCCACCAGTGGCCATTTTGTACCGAAATTAGGTGCAGTCAGTTTTTTGTACAGAACTTCTATATGAAAGTTCTGATTTTAATAAATTTTTGTGTGATGTGTATATTCAAATGTGTTGAAGCCAAGTTCCTATGTTAATATTTGGTGTTGTTTGGGGAGGGTAAACATTATTAGCACAACCCGATTTTCTTCTGTTTCCAATGAGAAAAATAAAACCTCCTCACCCATGGGAACCCTATGAGCTAAAGATAAAAAATTCAAATACCTATGGTGCACCATACAAGGATCCCCATTGTAACATTTATCCCATGGAGATTTCTTTTCTAGTTTAGCAAATAACTGTCACCCACCTTTACAATACTTTACCTGTACGTTTGTTACAGGGTACAGTTGTATTTATGTACAGACCTTTACAATACTTTACATGTACCTTTGTTATCAGGTCATTACCTGGATATGTGTCATTGCTGTGTCACATACTATACATGTACATGTCTTAATCAAGTTGAGCTACAGTGTCATTGACACTTTCATTAAAATAAATGACCCAAAGTCAAATTTTAGGAGCTTAAACCCTAATTTTTTGGTTCTCACCTGATGCTTATGGGACCTTGATGGAAGGCATTCCTCTAACTAATTTTTCATTATTATTAAATTTGTGCCAATCAATAATGTTTGGGACTCTTAGAAACAAGGTTTTATGGATTTAAAGGGGTCCTAAAACCCCCCAAAATGTGGCCAGCCCAATAAAGTTTGCCATCACTTATTATCTTCCTGTACAGTCTGCTGACAATGTGTACCAGCACTGGACAACAATACAGCACATAGGCACAGACTGAAAGTGTCAAAATTCGCCTATATGCTAATGTACAGTGTGCACAGAACACATGCAGCACATACAAGTATTGGCTCCTATATCATCCTGTAGTTTCTTGGTTCCTATCCTCCTATGTGGCTCCTGAGCTCCTATGTGCAATGTGCAGGTCTTTGGGAACACTGTTATCAGGTCCATTGGGGACCAATGCTTGAGGACTAGTATCTATATTTATTTTAACCCATTGAACCCTAGCGGCCGCTTTTCCGGCCAGGAACATGATACGCCATGATGTTATTAAATAGGATGGCTGTTCAGTAAACGAGAGGCTGCACGTTGAAAATATTGATTGGTCTACCCCAAATAATGAATATGGACTCTTCTAATTGTTGCCATTGAACTGGCATGGAAGATACCACCAGAGTTCAAAGGGTTAATGTTGCATATTTCTGCACAATGGCTCATTATGACCACTTGTGGACAAGTGAGGACCAGTGGACTATGGATTATGTTTGGGGCTATTATTATTGATTGGACTACTGAATCATGCCCACACAGGCATTTTGGGAGCACATGAGACCATTGTTATGGGGACTGGTGAAACCAATGATTGGGGACTAGTGTGTGTCAGTATTTTTGATGGGATGGTCTAGTATCAGAGATACTGTTATTGGGTGCATTACTGAACCCTCAGGGAAAACAAACTGAACCTTCACTGAAAACAAATAGCATAAAACTACATGACATTCAATTCCATTCAACATGCCACCCTAGAAATCCAAGATGGTGTCCCCCTCCCACATTGAACAAAATGAACGACAGAAACTTGTATTACCTGAAGAACATCTGCTGCAGATACACACTCATACAACCCATCATCATGTTCCCAAGACAGTAGCTCCTGAATGGTCCCTCTCCTAATCTCCTTAGAGTACTCCCCGCTAGTCAGTGGTTCTCGGTTGCTCCCAGGTACCTGTATGTGCACATGTGTTGTGCTCATATTCTGAATTAACTGGTTGAGTGTTACAAGCCACAATCATGGCTCTATTGAAAAGTGCTGAGAGCCACTTTAGTGGCTTTCCAGTACATGCATTAGCTTGATATTTGCTCGGCAGAAGAACAAATAATATTCATTTGAAATTGTTTTGTTACAAATTGCCAACAGGCACTCTCCAATAAATTATGACAATTAAATTATTTAGCCAGAAAATCATGGTAATTTAATGCTCTCCTTGCTGGTAACAATAAAATCTGTAAAAAAAACATACATGCTACAAATCACCCTTGCAAAATAATTCAGCACTCTACCAGTTAAATCAAAAACACATCTGAAATATCATAGGAGCTTGGATGGGATGGAGGGGGTCATCTTTGGCAATTATCATCATTGTCGGATATGCTCCCATACAGTTGAACATGTTTCTAGAATACACCCCACTACATTAGAAGTCACATAACTACAATGAAACTATGTCCTGCTTAACATGACTACATTGAAACTATGTGCCACAGTAGAAATCCAACATGGCATCCTCCATGAAACTAACTGGACAAAGGAAACACATATTACCCTAACAACACATGCTGTGCATGTGAACTTACCACACACTCACCACGTCAATGATATCACAGCATGGCTGCTCACACAGGCTATCAAGAGAACCACTTAACAGAAAATTAACACCCATCATGCATATTTTTATACGGCAACCAATGGCCCAGAGTAGCTGGTGCTAACTCAAATTAATCCAGGGACAAACACAAATTTTGCTACCCAATACCCAAA
This sequence comes from Pictodentalium vernedei, assembly GCA_031216915.1. Taxonomy (NCBI): domain Eukaryota; kingdom Metazoa; phylum Mollusca; class Scaphopoda; order Dentaliida; family Dentaliidae; genus Pictodentalium; species Pictodentalium vernedei. The sequence goes on from CM062293.1 coordinate 288,977,520, forward strand.
ATTTGCATGCAAAACTGAAAAATTGATGCTCTATCTGGTCCTCCATACTTTTCAGATCTTTGCATGCTCAGTATCAGGAAGACACCAAGACACCAAAATTGGCACAAACCATCATTCTTTGTTTGGCCCAAAAGTCAGCAACAATGAACTGACATCTGTGTTTTTAAATCTCCTTTTTTGAGGATGCCAGATACAAATCAATGGTAAAATTGGTGGATCCAAGGCTGGAAATGGATGATGGAAGTGAACAACGGTGGTTGGAAATGTTCAGGGCTGTAACTTTATAATAATTATAAAAATTATTTCATGTTTCCCAATTTCGGGACATACACCTGACATCATCATTCTTGTTAATGATTTATTCACCGTTTGTTAAGTGTTTCTTCCCTATCCCTCCCTGAAGCTCTTCTGTTAAACCCTTAAGCTTTTTGGCTATTTTTTATTGAAATTTTTCATTAAATTTCTTGGGAGTTTAACGTGTATTACACAATGTTTATTCTGTTTATCCCCATGGTTACGTCCTGACCCTTATGTTGTTTTGGTCTTGCATCTTCTATCCGATGTATCAAGTTTTCTTTGTATGAAGATCTAGCTTTATAGTCCAGGCACATTAGACATAAAAATGAGAAAGTAAGGAAAAAAATCGGAGAAAGCTGATATTTTTATACTGTACCAATGACCCAGACTTAGCTGGTGCTAACTCTAACAAAACTAGGGCCAAACACAAATTTTGCCCCCCAATCCCCAAAATTTGCATCCAAAACAAAAAGAAATCATGTCCTAAAGGACCTCCATACTACGCCTCTACCGCGCATGCGCAGTGATGCAGACTTCCCGAAATTGGCGCCAATTATCATTCTCTGTTTGGCCCTTCATCAGTCAACATCTCACTGATCTTAGTGCTTGTAAATCTCAGTTTAAAGGATGCCAGACACGTAATTTTTGGAGAAAATGTGATTCTAAGGAGGATAGAAGGAGGAGAGGAAAAAGTGACAAAAAATAATCAGGGCTGTACTTAAAATTTTTTGATGAAATTATGTTAAGTTGCCTATTTTCGAGGCATGGGCCTCTTGTTGTCATTCTTGCTAATTGTTGCACTGCTTATTCAGTGTTTCCTCTCCCCTAGCCTTCTAAAGTCCCCCCTTGCAATTCTCCCATGCTTTGGGCATATTTTTGAGAAATTTCATTTCTAAAATTTCCTGGGAGAGTTGCTTGGTTACAGAATGTTTTCTGTTATTTTCCCCATAGTTACGTTTTCACCCATGGGTGTATAACGTTTGTGTTCTGCATCTTCCATCTGATGTTCTGCAGATTCTCCTCTGGGAGTCTCTGTTTTGCATCAGATAGAGTGTAATTGATGACTGATTCCGGGCCAGTTTTTTCAGTGCCTGGAGTCATGTTTTCTGGTGTTTTTACACTGTTTGTTTTCATTGGCAACAGCCTTTTTTGAGGGGGGCTGTTTGCCTTTGCTGTAGTTTATCTCACTATAAGATACATTTATATTATCCGTAAGTGTCTCATTAATTATTTAATATAAATTTAAAATTTTTGACCACACTTTGCCATCGGATCCATCGGGGCTCAACGTTACTTTTCAGCAACTTGGGCTTCGCTGAAAAAATATTTTTTCAAAATTATTTTGTTTTGCAATTGTTTTTTCATTTATTAATGGATCATGTTATTATTATGTATCTTTGTGTCAGGGGTTTTTGCGAGTAACTAGGACTTATTGTTGTTCTTTCACAATGAAGGGACGTTGTTCAAATTGTAATAGGAAGAAATCTTCCTCTGACTTTCATGATCATTGTATTAATTGTAGTCAGTGTTCTCGCATTAATCCCTGTTCTATATGTGAATATTGGGATGAGAAACATTGGAAACGTGTGTCACGATATGTTGTTTCTGGAGAAAGAGCGATGCCGGCTCTTTCTCCGCAAGGTCACTCTACTCTCTCAGTTTCTATTTCAGAGGAACCAGAACAGGGTGATGTTTCCATGTTATCTTCTACAAGTGTGTGTCCGTCGTCACAAATGAATTCAGAGCTAGCGGCAAAAGTGCTCATGGAGATTAGACAAATGTCGTCCGCTAGCTCGCCCGGTGTAGCGTCCATTCACCGAATGGTTCGGCAGCCGGGTTCGTCCGATGCGGTCCAAGAGGAAATTTTGGGTGATGCGAGCACTATAAACATAATAGATGCACACCCAGTGATGGCGGATAGTAACCGAGAACGGAGGAAGCCTTTGAGTCCGGTTCCTAGCTCGTCCAGGTCCAGCCGGGCCGCGAGCGAGAGAGGCCCCTCTCTCGTACAACAACATCTGGGACCAGATGTTGTGGTACAAAATGTGTCTTTAGCGGAGCATACGTCTGTCGCTCGGGACGCTCCGTTGTATAAGCAGTCCGCAGAGACTGTTAAGGCTTCCTCTTCTCGTCAGCGCACACGACCGCACCTTGGCTGCGTGACCGCCGATATATTACCAGCTTCGCCGATCAAGGATTCTTCGGCGACCAAGTCACACCATCCGGCAGCCAGGGATTCGAGACCGATGGACTCCGGACGTTCGCATAGGAAAAGTATGCGGGAGCCATCTGATGCGGAGCTGCCCTCGGCGAAGCAGCGAAAGACTGCGCCTCCGCAGGTCTCGACGTCGGACATTCTTGTGCAGATAGCACAGCTTATCGCAGCATCCCAGCAGCCGACAGAAATGGTGGCGGATCAAGAATTATCCGACGGCGCTGGGTCGGTACGCTCCGCCGAAGCATCGGGGGCGGACGACCGGGAACATCATGAGGTCCGACCGGATGGTGAAAGGGATACGGATGACTTGGAGCTATCCCTTTCGGAACAACATAAAGCTGCCGTGGACTTTATCCGGCACTTTCTCCCTCAAGTTGTTCCGTCGGGCCAGACTGCTGCGCTTCCGGACAAGAGAATTATAGCGTCATTGAACTCTAAATTTTTGGAGCGGTTCAGGGACATCGCTCCCGAGTTTCTGTCGCAGTCCAATAATGTTGCAAGAACATTTGAATTATTGAACGACGCTATATTTAAACTTGCTTCCAGGACGGGGAAAGCAGGTTTCTTGTCCGCTAATACTCTCAACCTGCCTTTCATTAATGCAAGGAATAAATTCGATACGGCAGGACAGGGTATACCGAGACGACGAGGCGGAAGACTTAGAGCTATCATTACCGTCGTCAGCTTCTATTCCAACCGCGGTGTTGGAAACAGCTATTGCGTCTAACAGAGCCAATTTAGATGCCTTATCTTACGCAGATCACCTTACTAAGGCGTTATCACTGCGCCTTCAGGGGAAAGAGTTTCAGGATATACAATCCTCTTTAAGACTTCTTTCAAGGGCAGTAGCTTATTCCACGTATAACTCCGCCCTTTTAGTGGCAAATCTGGAGTTGGTTAGACGTGACGCAGCCCTAGCTACATCCACACTAGTGGATTCTAAGGTGAAGAACTCTCTTAGAGTCGCTTCGGTCCCAGGAGAACTTCTCTTTGACGGCAAGCTTTCCGGTATTTATGATAAAATTACAAAGAAAGCTAAGGATTCTCTGTTGTTCAAATCTGCTCCTAAGAAGTCGGATACAGCAGACACGAATAAGACAGGCACTTCTGGGTCTAATGCGCCCAAGAGAGGTTCCTATAGAGGTTCCGGTGCGTCCTCTTGGTCTTATTCGAGAGACCAACAGGATAGCGACTCTCGTTCGGGCCGTCCTTCAGGCCGGGACAATCGGTCGGACGCCCCGAGGTCGACGGGGTGAGGTGCGAGTCGTGGAAGACTTGGTTTCTCCTACCGCAGGTCCAGGAGGTGATGGCTTAAACCTCTATCGCGTTCCGGTTGGCGGAAGGTTGTCGAGCTTTTCACAAGAATGGGCGTCGATTACGGACGACCCTTGGGTGAGAGGAGTGACTTCGGAAGGTCTAAAGATATCCTTCAAACGAAAGCCTCCATTAACTCGAAGTCCAAAGTGGACTCATCTTCCGTCAAATCCGCAAAAAAGAGACGCTCTGTTATCAGAGGTGCAGTCTCTTTTAATGAAGAACGCGGTAGAGGTCGTAGAAAACCAGGAATCTCCGGGATTCTACAGCCATCTGTTTCTGGTTCCGAAACCAGACGGCTCGTTCCGTCCAGTCATAGATTTGAGCTGGATAAACAAGCTGATCGTCGCTCCGAAGTTTTATATGGAGACGATTCGATCGGTCAGAGCGAGTATTCGGGTGAACGATTATGCAACGAGCATAGATCTCAAAGATGCGTACTTTCACGTCATGGTACATCCGACATTCCGAAAGTATCTACGCTTCGCAGTCCTAGGAGTGGTGTATCAATTCCGGGCGATGTGCTTCGGATTGAATCTAGCACCCTGGGCTTTCACTCGGGTAATGAACTCGGTAATGATCTACTTCCGAGCTCATTCGTCTGCGGTAACGCCGGCCTACCTGGACGACATTCTTCAGAGGTACGGCAACGAGTTAACGCTTCAGAACGATGTTCAGAATCTTCTTCTATTGCTCCGACGTCTCGGTTTTATAGTAAACGAGGAGAAGTCGGATCTGGTGCCGTCCAAGTCATTCACTCATCTGGGAATGAGCTTCGAGACGCACAACAATCTCGTTCATCTGCCGTTAACCAGAGCGAAATTAGTCAGTTGTTACGCTCGCTATTGTCTGCACGCAGACAAAGTCACGGCGAGAGAATTTATGAGACTGATAGGTCTGTGCGGAGCCGCCACGGATCTCATTCCGATGGGGCGGTTACGCACACGTCCTCTTCAAATTTTCTTGACTCAGAATTGGAGTGTGAAAATTCATTCGCTCGATGTAGACGTTCTCTTGTCAGATCAAGTGAAACAAGAGATTCAGACTTGGGCAAACATTCAGTGGTTAACTCAAGGAGTTCCGCTGCAGTTGCCGGATCCGAGTTTTACCGTTATGACGGATGCCAGTCAAACAGGTTGGGGTGCATCATTAATCCCAACGGATTCGAGATACCAGGGTCTTTGGGATCCGCAATTCCTGTGCAAGCACATAAACATCAAGGAAATGATGTCAATTTGGCTTGCGTTACGTCACTGGATGGACATTATTCAGAAAGCTCATGTCCAAATCCTGTCCGACAATACGACAGTAGTGGCGTATATACGGAATCAGGGAGGCACTCATTCAGTTCCGTTGTTCAATCTAACGGAAAGAATCCTTCTGTTTGCGCTAAAACATCACGTTCTTCTTTCGGTCCGTCACATACCGGGTCGTCTGAATGTGCTAGCAGACTCCCTTTCACGAAAGGGTCGCTTGTTGCCGTCGGAGTGGACTCTCAACAAACAAGTATTCAATCAGATTTGCTACCAATGGGAACGGCCAATGATAGACTTATTTGTGACACATCTCAACAATCAGTTGCAGACGTATGTGTCGCCGTGTCCGGATCCAAGAGCATTTGCAGTAGACGCTCTGTCGATCCCTTGGGACGGAATGATAGGATATGCGTATCCTCCAGCGCCGTTAATTCAACAAGTATTGCTAAAGATAAAACAATCTCAATGCAAGATTCTGTTGGTAGCATCTCTGTCGCCACAGAGACCGTGGATAAATCTACTCAGGTGTCTGTTGTGGGACCTACCGTGGAAGCTTCCTCCACGGGAGGATCTTCTTTCGCAGGGGAAATCGCGCCAACTCCATCACAACCCGCAAGGTCTCAACCTTCACGTTTTTCCGTTGTGCGGTCCTTCTTGCATGGCAAGCACTTTACAGGACGAGCAGTGGACGCGATTTCTAACTGTAGGAGGACCTCCTCTTCGCTAAACTATGCGGCTAAGTGGAAGGTTTTTCGTCGTTGGTGTAGGGATCATTCTGTAGATATATTCGATCCCTCTATACCAGACATTGCAAACTTTCTAGTATACTTGTTTGACGAAATCAAACTGCAGCCTGTTACTATAAAGGGTTATAGATCTATGTTATCTGATACCTATGCACATCATGATAGTTTACAAATTGGATCTAATGTCTCTTTATCGAAGTTGGTTAGAAACTCTTCGATAAATAGACCCAGAACTCTTAGATTAATTCCTAAGTGGAATTTATCTTGGGTTCTTCTTAAATTGAAGGAAAAGCCATTTGAACCTCTTGGGACAGTAGATTTCAAATTCTTATCTTATAAGACAGCTTTTCTCTTAGCTTTCTCTTCTGCTAGAAGAGTCAGTGAGCTTCATGCACTATCGGTGGATGATTCTCATTATCGTAGTGTTGGAAACACTATCACCTTCACTACTAATGTGGGTTTTTTAGCTAAGAATCAGGCTCCTAATAAATATCCAGAACCTATTGTTATTAAGGCTCTTCCGTCTTCAGACGGGCGTAGGCCTTTACTCTGTCCTGTTAGAGCATTACGTATCTATAAACAGAGATCTCAGTTTATCAGAAAGGGACGGAAACGTTTCTTTCTGTCTTTGATGCCCAATAGAAAGGACATTTCAGTCCATTCTATTGCTAGATGGATTTATCTTCTCAGCAGTCTGTGCTTAAGATTTCTGCTCATGAAGTAAGAGCTCTTTCTACTTCCTGGGCTTATGCTAATAGTGTTGCTATTACAGACTTAATGAAGGCTGCTTATTGGTCTCAGCCATCCACATTTACGAATTTTTATCTCAGAAATATTGAGTCCATTTCTGGAGACCTGCATTGTTTAGGTCCGTTATCTGTTGCTCAGGATGTCGTCCACTAAACAGTTGCAACTATAGTTATGCAGGCTTTCTGTTCCGGCAGTGACTCCGTCCGGCTGCCCTCTTCGCTCTGGGCTATTTGACCCAGGGCAAGGGGAAGGGGGGGGGGGGGGGTGTTCCCTTAGGTCACATGCTTTATAGTGAAAAGCAAGGGAATGCCTCCTCCAAGTCAGTATTTCTGAGTCGCTTCCGGGATGGTTTTAAAGTGTAATATTAATGTTAAAATTCATTCATGTCTTATTTTTAAAGTGTAGCTCGGTGTGAAGCATTTGTATATGTCAAGTGTCAAACGGGTTTTAATATACAATACTCGGACACTTTTAAATGACTATAAAGAGTCTCAATTCTCTGGACTACTTTATTTATTGGCTTGCTTTAAAAATAATTAGTATAAGGGTTATACTGGATGTTAATAGAGAACATGAATGTTATTGTGCTCAGTTATTAAGAGTAGTGTATCTTTCTAATTTAATATTAAATAAGAAAGATACATGTAAAGCCTAATACTCCTTTTCTCCTTAAGGGGTTACCTCTTTACTATATAGTTGAGCTTATTGGATTTTCCTCTATGTCCTAGGCCCTCCAGCCTGTTTACTATTCAGCTAAGTCTGGGTCATTGGTACAGTATAAAAATGTTAAAAAATTTATAGTAATTTATATATTTTTTATACTTACCAATGACCCAGACGGGGATGGCCCTCCCTGGAGTTGGGAACTCTTGCCTTCCCGCTGAGTACATAGCGCTGACCAGGCACTGCCAGTAAGAATGATAATTGGCGCCAATTTCGGGACGTCTGCGTCACTGCGCATGCGCAGTAGAGGCGTAGTATGGAGGTCCTTTAGGACATGATTTCTTTTTGTTTTGGATGCAAATTTTGGGGATTGGGGGGCAAAATTTGTGTTTGGCCCTGGTTTTGTTAGAGTTAGCACCAGCTAAGTCTGGGTCATTGGTAAGTATAAAAAATATATAAATTACTATAAATTTTTTAACTTTTTTATATGTTTCTGGGACACACATTGCGGATAAAGTGTGAAAAGTCCCCGCAAATCCGAGTTGAGCTTTTTTAGTTATAGCGTTTTTTTGATGAAAAAAAAAATTAAAAAAAAAATTCGACCCAGCTCCATATTTCTCATTCTTATTCGCCTTAGTAGGGTGAGAATCATAAATATCGAGCTGAATTATATTGAGAATACATATCCCCAACAGAAAATGCCAACTTTGTACCAATCCTCACACTCAATGGTGAAATATTCACGAAAATGTACAAAATTACGAAAAAAAATTTATTGTTTTCATACACACAACGGTACACAACGTCCATTAAATCAAATCTACGACTACTTTGGGAGTTAAATTATATATCAAAAATTGCAGAAAAGCAGTGGCTTTATAATGATATATAACAATAGTCATTTATTCCATAATGAACTGGTGAAACGTGTGAAATATTAACCATACCCCCTAAACTCAAATTCAAACGGCATCGACTTTTCTCATTCAAATACCGTATTATAGCATCATTGTTTCAATTTCCATGTTCGATTAAATCACATAATGTCTTTATATCAAAGCAGTGGAGATTGTGTCTTCGTCAGATAAGTTGACAAAAGTTTTCGTTAGACTCGGCGGCTTCCATATGCTTATGTCATATTTAGGGGCAATTGGTTCGATCATGGCTGGTAGTGGCTTGGATGAACTTTGGGGGACTGTTTATGCTGGTGGGTCAATCCATCATTTGATCAGTGGTCATGCATATTCAAGAGCAGTTCGTGCCCATTTGCTAACACAAGATAACATAGACTGAACAGAAGTCAATGAAATATTCTGTGGACTTGCCAGAGGTGACTGTACAACAGCTGACGCTGTCAATCAAGAAAGTGCCAACCATCTACTGTCAAAATTACACGAACTGCTCCAGAATGCGTCCGTAGGACGCACAGGAAAGCTTTGGGTACAATACTACGAGCAAATAGGTCTTCTCCAGTTGTTCTTGAGAGCAGAGCGCACAGGCGACTGGGAACTCCACACATATTGTGTTTGCAATATGATTCCAGTATTACACGCAGGTGGTCATTTTGCATACGCAAAAAGTTCTCATCTCTATTTGCAGCAGATGAATGAGCTAACAGAAATAATGCAACAGGATGATTTGAAGTTGTTCACTGAGAAAGGTTACTTTACCATAAGGTGCTCAGATAAATTCTGGGACGGGATATATTCTGATCAGACCATAGAGCAGTGTTTAATGAGAATGTTCAAGCTCCCTGGTGGTCTCACACATGGCAGGGGAATAACCGATAGCACTGTTGCGAAATGGGTACATGGACTACCTCTTTGCCTTCCCTTATGTAATGCTCTCGAAAATTTTGTTCATGTTCACACTGGTCATGGCGAACAACATCGGGATCTCCGTCAAAGTTCACAATTGACTGATGCCAATGATATCACCAAATTATTGAACTGGCTCAGAGTGCATTCCCCCTTTCAGAATAGAGATCCACTACAATTAGTCTCTATAGCGACCGGGCTTGTGGTCGACGAAACTGTGAACTGTGACCAAGTTCGCAAAATTGGTGAATGTTGCGTATCGAATGTTGTAAGCAAAACGTTCAACAGCATCAAACTACGACGTGTTGACACTGTGAAGTCTTTCGCATCGATGGCAAATAGCATCAAAGTCCGTGGAAGTAAAGTAGTGATTGACCCCACAATTCTGTTCAACCGCATCACATGTGTTATTCAGTCACAAGCAGAGATGGAAGAGTATCTCAAATATGAACTCGCCCCGAAACCACCAGCATTGTTTGATTCTGCTGGAATGAGGAAGACACAGAAGAGCACGCTCTGTAAGATCCTCAAAACATACGGTTCCGAGCAAACTAAAATCCCAGAACATTCTCTGTTTGTTGTAGATGGTGGATTTTTATTGAGGGCAGTTGTATGGCCTAAACAGTCGTCATATGAGGACATATGTACATCATATTCCAATTATCTAGTGAGACATTTTGGGGCGAACGTCATGGTTGTTTTTGATGGTTATGCTTGTACAATGTCGACAAAGGGCATGGTACAAGCCCATAGATCTAAAGACAGGTATTCCATTGATATCAATATCTCACCCGAGTTACCAGCCACCACACCCCAATCCGATTTCCTTGCAAATGCCAAGAACAAAACCCAACTGATCGATCTTCTAATGCAGGAGCTATCTGCTATCAATATTCAGTCCAAGCAGGCCGAGGCTGATGCTGATGTACTGATAGCCGAAACTGCACTTGACATCGCTCAAGATGACAACAATGTTGTCGTTGTGGGAACAGACACAGACTTGTTAGTCATTCTTACCTCTCGAGTTCAACCGGGATGTAATATTCACATGATGTATTCCATTACTCCAAACTTACTAGTTTCAGTTAGTGAAATAGCAACCAAAATGGGTGACCATAGAAGCAACCTCCTTGTAGCACATTCTATAAGTGGTTGTGACACTACTTCTGCACTCTTTCGGGTTGGTAAGAAGAAAGTATTCAGTACAATTGTCTTCAATGTTACTAGCGACTCACAACAGTATGTCAACACAATTTTGGCGGATGACAGTACACCAAGTGCAGTAGCCGCTGCCGGGGAACAACTTCTCCTGATCTTATACGGGAGTAAAACTGTTTCCTCTCTCGACCAATATAGATATGTCACTTACAAGCGTTATGTAGCAAAATCTAAACTGAATAAACCCATCGACCTAGCCTCACTCCCACCAAGCAGCGATGCTGCACAACAACATGTCTACAGATGTTATCTCCAGGTCCAACAATGGCTGGGCACTTCGCTTCCTCCGACGGATTGGGGGTGGTCGCTAGACAATGGACTTCTTGTACCGACTGCAGCCACAAAGCCATGTGCCCCCGATAACCTACTGAATCTGATCAGTTGTGGTTGCAAGAGTGCTTGTTCAAAAAGGTGTGGATGTAAGAAGGCAGGACTCTCTTGCTCAGGTTTGTGTAATTGCAGTTCGGATTCTTGTAACAACCACAGAAACACTGTCCTGTCGGAAATTTCTGAGTTTGATGAATAATATGTATATAGGTCATGTCATTTCTGTATATAGCGTTGATAATAGTCAATGTAACTCAATCCATGTTGATTGATTTGTACATTCTGTAAATATTATTTATTGATTTTTGTACATTCTGTAAATATTATTTATTGATCTAATGCTGCCAGACACAGACGTGTCTGTTCGGTCCCAAGCCTGAAAATAGTTGAGTTCTCATGCTGACGAATTTTATGCCAAAAGGGGAACACGGCCAGAAGCAGAGGGGGTCTTCCATAATGTCTATTTTGTAAGCAATGATAAAAGTCTTCAAATGGTGGTGGATTTTTTATCGTCTGTCCAACTAACATCCCGTTCTGTACTACGACCCTTTGGGCAAATCCGTTAGGAAAATCATCATTTTTTGCATAAATCCGATACTTTTTTGTGAATTTTCAATAATTTTTCGCAGAAATTGTCACAGAATGCACATTTTCCTCTAGGTAAATGTATATTAGACATTATGTAGCTCGAAATACGCGTAAACAAAAAATACAGTTGGATCAATTCGAGGTCACAAAGTTCGTGCGATTTTTTTTGATTTTTTTCAAATGCGTTTTCGAAAAAAGGCTGTAGAAAAAAAAGCTCAACTGGGATTTTAGGGGACTTTTGTCTAATCGTTCAGTGACATGTACTCGACATTCCCTGAAAAAATCAGCTTTCTCCGATTTTTTTCCCTAGTGAAACCTAATGTTCTTGGGCTATTACATCTGGTAGCATTAAAATCTGTTACTGACTTTGGGCCATTTTTCTGTGCCTGACGTCTTGTTTCCAGTTTTGGGCCTTTTTTCTGTGCCTGATGTCTTGATTCTGTTTTCTCCTTTGACGTTGTTTACATTGGCAACGTCTTCAAATATATGTAGTATTTAGATATTATATTACTGTAGGATTATTGTAAGATACACTGATTATGATTCCGGTAGTGTAGCTCCAAATATTTGGATTTTGTCCGCACTTAGGCTCTATCGGGATGCCCTTGGGCTCTTCATGTTCCCTTTCGGAACTTAGGCTTTTTAAAAAAAATGTCCAAACATTTTTTTGATTTAATTTTTCGATTTTGATTTTGATTGCAATTATTTATGTATCTTTATCATATTTTTATTGTGGAGTTTGTAAGAGTACTATCGACTTGATTGAATCATGAAAGCTAACTGCTCTAAATGCAAGGCAAGAAAATCTTCCTCAGATTTACATGCTTGTTGCCTTGCCTGTAGTCGATGTACTTCTTGTCCTACATGTGTGAATTGGGATGACAAAAGTTGGAGACGGGGGTCATGGTACGTTGTTGGCGGTGAGATGCCTATGCCAGTGCTCTACCGCAAGATAATTCAAGTTTTTCAGAGGAACAAGAACATGGTGATGGTATTGTGACACCCACCAAAAGTGTGCTACCGTTGTCACGCTCTGATGAGCAAACAGAGCTAGCTGCAAAGGTGCTCATGAATATAAAGCAAGGGATAAGGCCTCTAGTTAGTGTTCTTAATCCCTTGCAGGCAGCTAGCTTGACCGGTGAAGCGGTAACTCGACCCGTGGGGGCCGTGACACCAGGTATGTCCATTGCAGTCGAAGGAAGTGTAGAATTGGATAGAGCGAGCACCTTAAAAACAAAAGCTCACCCAGCGACGATGGAAATAGGGAGGAAGCCAGCAAGTTTCTTTTTCGGGAGGCTCGGCGAGGTCTGACAAGGCCGCAAGCAGAAGAGGTCCCTCTCTAACCCAACAACATCTGGAGCCAGAAGTTGTTTTGAGAAATTTGCATGGGCCAGAGCATACGTCCACACCTGCCGCTCCGTCTAGACTGCAACCGGCCTGGCTACAGTTATGGCTTCCTCCTCTATGATTCATACTTCGGATATCTAGCCAGCTGCGTGAAAATAGAGCCAGTCTTTGCCCGTGAAGTCAGAACATCCGGTAGCTAAGGAACCGAGGCTTCGATCATCAGGACGTTCAGAGAAGAGATCCATCTCCGGAACGCTGTCCCAGGACCAGCAAGCGGCTAAAAAACAGAAAACTGTTGCTCCTCAAGCCTCAGTGACGGACTTGCTGTCGCAGATTGCGCAGCTGATCGCATCATCCCAGCAAGTGCATGAGCAGCCTCCCGCAGACTCTGGTAGTGAGCTGTCGGATGGTGCTGGGTCGGTCCAGTCATCTGCACATGCAGATGCGATGGACCGAGAATCACGGCTGATTCAGTCGGATGGTGAAAGGGATAAGAGGATTACCCTTCCCTTTCAGAACAACATATGGTAGCGATGGAATTTATCCATCAATACTATCCTGAATTTGTTCCACCAAATCAGCAAGCTGCGACAACAAGGGAGAAACCGCTGTCGTCTTTAGACGCAGACTTTGTACGGAGGAAAGAAGAAGTTCTTTCTTTTCCAGTACAGTCTAGACAGGTGTCGCAGGCCTTTGGCCATGTCGACAATGCCATATTTAACCTCTCTTGGAGGAAAGGCGGCTTCTTATCAACATCTTCCATAAATATACCGTTCCTTGGACCACATTCATTTAAAACGGTTGAAAAAGATGTTCAGAGAGCTCCTCTGCATTTAGATGAGCAGGCCGGGGATTTAGATATATCCCTACCTGCTTCATTCAATATTCGCTCGGATGTGATGGAATGTGCTATTTCATCGAATAGAGCGAATTTGGACGTGGTGTCCTATGCAGATCACCTTACCAGAGCTATGGCACAACGTCTCAATGAGAAGGAATTTGAGGACATTTGTACCTCGCTTAAGAGTTCTTTCCAGGGCAGTTATGGATGCCATGTATAACTCCGCCCTGACAGTGGAAAATCTGAAGTTAATCAGACGTGATACTGCCCTTGCGTCGTCATGACTTATAGATGACAATGTGAAAAGCTCTCTCCGGGTCGCTCCGGTCTCCGGACATACTCTCTTTGACGACAAGCTTTCGATAGTCTATGAACAGGCTACTAAGAAAGCTTCCAGTGCTCTACTTTTGAAGTCGGCATCTCAACAACATGCTTCAGCAGACCGGGGTGAGCGAGGATGTTCTAAATCAAAATCATCAAAAGGGAACTCATCGCGAGGGTTCAAGAAACTTTCATATAATTACTCCAGAGGTTGTCATTACAGCGACTCGGGAAAGGGGCATAAGTCTGATCAGGATTATCAGTCAGATGCCCCTAAGCTGACAGGACGAGGATCTTCATGGGGAGGACGTAGTTTCTCCTCCCGTAAGCCTCGCAAGTCCTGCAGGTGATGGTCAAGACCTCTATTGCTTGCCAGTTGGCAGAAGGTTATCAAACTTTGCGAGAAACTGGATAGCAGTCACAGAAGATCAATGGGTGAGAAGTGTAGTCTCGGAAGGCCTACGGCTATCATTCCGAGCGAAACCCCCACTAACAAGATGTCCACGTTGGACAAATCTTCCGGCAGATCCTTTCAAAAGAGAGTCTCTCCTAGTGGAGGTACAGGCTCTCTTATTAAAGGAAGCAATAGTGGTCGTCGAGAATCAAAATTCTCAAGGTTTTTACAGTCACCTGTTCCCCATACCGAAGCCAGACGGCTGGTTCCGACCAGTAATAGACTTGTGCTGGATAAACTAGTTAATCGTGGCTCCAAAGTTCTATATAGAAACCATTCGGTTGGTAAGAGCGTGCATTCGAGTGAATGACTATGCGGCAAGCATCGATCTGAAAGATGCTTACTTTCATGTCCTGGTACATCCGGCATTCAGTAAGTACCTGTGGTTTGCCGTGCAAGGAAAGGTTGATCAGTTCAGAGCAATGTGCTTTGGTCTGAACCTGGCTCCTTGGGCTTTCACTCGAATAATGAACTCGGTAATGTCTTACTTCTGAGCTCATTCGTCTGCGGTAACGTCGGTTTACTTGGACAACATTCTTCAGAGATTCAGCAACAGAATTATTCTTCAGAACGATGTTCAGAGTCTGCTACAATTGCTCCGACGTCTCCGTTTCATCGTAAACGAGAAAAAGTTGGATCTAGCTCCGTCCAAGTCATTCACTCACTTGGGAATGAGCTTTGAGACTTACAGCAATCTGGTTCGTCTGCCGTTACCCTGAGTGAAATTAGTCAGTTGTTATGCTCACTTTTATCTAAACTCAGACGCAATAACAGCGAGGGAGTTCATGCGACTGATGGGGTTTTGCGGAGCGGCTGTGGATCTTCTTCCGATGGGCCGCCTGCACACGCGTCCCCTCCAGATATTCTTTACTCAGAACAGGAGTGTGAAGACGCATTTACTCGAAAGCAGTATTGTTTTAACAGACCTAGTAAAACAAAAGGTTCAGATTTGGGCAGATCTTCAGTGGTTAACTCAAGGAGGTCCGCTTCCGGATCCAGCTTTCACGATTATGACGGATGCGAGTCATACGGGCTGGGGCGCAGACTTGAAGTGTCAGGGTCTTTGGGACTCTCAGTTCCTAGAGAAGCACATAAACATCAAAGAGATGATGTCAATATAGCTAGCACTACAACATTGGATTCATCAAATATCGAACGTCCATGTTCAAATTCTGTCGGACAATTTGATTTAGTTGCTTACCTCAGGAACCAGGGCGGCACTCTTTTGATTCCATTGTGCGAATTAACGGAGAGGATTCTCCTTTTTGTTCTGAATCATCACGTTCATCTCTCAGTCCGTCATATACCGGGCCGTCTGAATGTATTAGCAGACTCGCTCTCTCGGAAAGGTCACCTGTTGCCAACGGAGTGGACTCTCAACAAGCGAATATTCAGGCAGATATGCTACCAGTGGGGTCGTCCCATGATAGATCTTTTTGCGACGCACCTAAACAATCAATTACCAACGTTTGTGTCCCCATGCTCAGATCAACTAGCGTATGCAGTAGACGGTCTGTCGATTTCATGGGACGGGATGATAGGATATGCATATCCTCCAGCTCCGTTGATTCAGCAGTTTTTTTAAAGATCAAACAGTCTCATTGCAAAATCCTGCTAGTAGCTCCTCTATTGTCACAGAAACCTTGGATTAATCGTCTCAGGTGTCTGTTATGGGACATTCCCTGGAAGCTTTCTCGACGAGAGGATCTTCTTTATCAGGGGAAGTCCCACGCACTGCATCACAACCCGGAAGGTCTCAACCTTCACGTATTTCCGTTGTGCGGTCCTTCTTGCAGAGCAAGCAATTTACAGGACGAGCAGTGGATGCAATTTCTAACTGCAGGAGGTCCTCCTCTTCGTTGAATTATGTAGCAAAATGGAAGGTTTTCTTCCGTTGGTGTACGAATCAGTCGATAGACGTCTATGATCCATCCATACCGGATATTGCCAACTTTTTGGTCTACCTGTTTGACGTTCTCAAACTGCAGCCCATCACTATTAAGGGCTATAGGTCTATGTTATCAGACACTTATGCTCATCATGATAACTTGGCAATTGGATTTAATGCTTCATTATCCAAACTGGATAGAAATTTCTCTATAAATAGACCTAGAACCCTCAGATTAATTCCTAAATGGAATTTGGCTTGGGTGCTGTTGAAGCTTAAGAAAGCTCCATTTGAGCTGCTGGACGTTGTAGAGCTCAAATTCTTGACCTATAAAACAGCATTTCTCTTAGCCTTTGTATCTGCTAGAAGAGTTGGTGAACTCCATGCTTTATCTGTTGACAAATCTCACTACCTGAGTGTTGGTAATACCATTACTTTAACTACAGAAGTGGGATTTTTGGCTAAGAACTAGGCTCCAGATAAACGGCCTGAGCCTATTAACATAAAGGCTCTGCCGTCTACGGACAACCGTAGACCTCTGCTGTGTCCAGTCAGGGTTATGCGCACATATAAACGCCGATCAGATTTTATAAGAAAAGGAAGAAAACGCTTCTTTCTTACACTAATTCCTAACAGAAGAGATATTTCTGTTCATTCTATTGCTAGATGGATTCAGTTGGCAATACGCATTGCCTATGAAAGTCCGTCTTTGGATCAGTGTTCAGTAAATAAGATATCAGCGCATGAAGTTAGAGCGCTGTCCACATCTTGGGCTTATTCTAACAGTAAAGCCATTACTGATCTCATGAAAGCTGTGTACTGGACACAGCCTTCTACATTTGCCAGGTTTTACCTTAGAAATTTAGAGTCCATCTCCGGTGACCTTAGATGTTTAGGTCCTCTGTTTGTTGCTCAGAATGTCGTCCACTAAATGATTATATCTATAGTTATTTAGGCAACCCGTTCCAGCAGTGACGCTGTTCCACTGCCCTCTTCGTTCTGTGGTCATGCACCTCAGAACAAGGGGAAGGTGGGGGGACGTTTTTTTCCCTTATGCTCATCTGGCTTTATAGTGAAAAGCAAGGGAAGACCTCCTCCGGTGTCAGTAGTCCCGAGTCAGTGCTGGGATGGTTTTAATATGTTGCTCGGTGTGAAGCAAATAATATGTCTCATTTATGTATGGTTTTTAAAGTGTAGCTCACTGTGAAGCATTTGTATATGTCACGTGTCAAACAGGCATTAATATACAATCCTTGGACACTTTTAAATGAGTATAAAGAGTCTCATTCTCTGGACTATTTTTATATTTTGGCTTCCCTTCACCGAATTAGCATAAGGGGTCATGCTGGCATTAAATGGAGAATTATATATTATGTAATGCTCAATTACATTGTTGATGTTATGTCTTTCTCGTTTCTCGCAAATGAGAAAGACATATATAATTCCTTTCTCTCCTATTCTCCCGTAGGAGAAATCCTTTATGAAGTGATTGAGTGATTGGATTTTCCTCCATGTCCTAGGCCCTCCAGCCTGTTTACAATTCAGCTAGTCTGGGCCATTGGTTGTTGTATAAAAATATTATAAATTCATAGTAATTTGTATATTTTTTATACTTACCAATGGCCCAGACTGGGATGGCCTTCCCATGAGTGGACACTCATACCTCCCCGCTGTTTACAACATTTAGCAGGCAATTTTTAGAAAGAATGATAGTTGGCACCAATTTCGGTGTCTTCCTGGATACTACGCATGCGCAGTTTGCAAAAGTATGGAGGACCAGACAGGACATAAAATTTTCGGTTTTGTATACAAATTTGGGGGACTGGGGGGCAAAATTTGTGTTTGGCCCTCAATTATTTTGGAGTTAGTACCAGCTAGTCTGTGGTAAGTATAAAAAAATATACAAATTACTATGAATTTATAATTTTCATGTTTCACTCATATCAGCAATGTACAAAATCATTTTTGTAAGAATTTATATTTGAGGTCATTTACCAAGATGTATTTTAAGTATAGAGTTATCCCAGTGGTCAACCCCTTGAAGCTTTCTTAGAAAAAACAAGTACTAGTTTCTGAAATATCTTTCTAACTTCATATGTTACCAAAGGTGAAGGCAGTTCTCAATTAAAAAATTCTCCAATCTTTTCCCATGCCTATAAAAAGAAAGAGGAGAAGGGAGGATGTGGGGCAGTCTTCCTTGTTTACTTTCTAATTAGTTGACATGCCAAGTTGACTTGAATTACATTAGTTTTATTTTGCCCCATCTGGTAAATGAGTTGCACCCAGTTTCAGTCATCATTTTTGTTGTTGACTGCTTTGTTCCTCCTCCGCTGTTTAATTACTTCCTGTCAATTTATTTGTTATTTAAACTCTTTTACTGCATTTTTTTTAGAAAATAAAAAACATGACAAAATTAGTCTTTTTGTCTATTGCATCCAGATCTGTTCTTAATTGCTCCCAAGTCCTCCAGGAAAGAAAATTTCTTGCCTGACCTTCCTCTCACCCAGTGGTAGTAATTTACAGTGTATTACTCTCACTTATTATGCAAACCAATGACAAATAAACCGTCTAGAGCTGAAACGGTTAAAGGTTTTTTTTTATCATTTAATCAGCTGGATTAACCTTGGTAAACCAATTAATCACTTACCCTAATAGGTAGCTGAATAACTTCCGTACCGTTGATGATTTATATCATTAAACCTTTCGTCAACATAATAGACAAAACCGGCCAGCGCCATATACAAAAATCTCCATTCAACTTTTATTATGTTTTCAATTTTTGTCTCAAAAACATAGCTTATGACCCCACATTGGAACAAGCTCATTCAGCTTGTTCCAGTGAACGGTCATAAGCTATGTTTTTGAGACAAACATTGAAAATCTTTAGTAATTCAAGAATTTCTTATGCAAGTATCATCTGCAACCTGCATTTGGTGAAGGGTTGAGAATGACCATTTCCAGCTACTGATACAGTATAATGATCATGCAAGTAAACAAGTATGTCATCATGTAACTAGCATGCTTTACTCTGTCTCATATAATTGATGTGAGCCAGTGTGACAATGTTTGCTTGTTTTGGAACAAGTTTGTTCCTTTGTTAACCCATATAATACTGTAGTTAAAAAGTAATGGTTAACCGATCAATTACTTTTTTGATCGATCAAGACGTTGATCATTGGTTAATCGATTAATCGGTCAACCGTTTCAGCACTAAAACCTTCTTCAAATTCTCTTTCTTCCTCAACTATGCACACCATCACCTCTCTCTTTTTCTCTATGACTCTTCTAAATAAGGGTGAAGTTGGACAACAAAAAGGTAACATGATAGAAACCAACCTCACAACAAAAAGAACTGTTGTCAGATTAACCACAATAATGATTCTTGACTTTTCCTAGACATTTTTTTTCTTTTGGCCCTGCACCTGCTACTGTACAAATAAAAACACAGAGCTACACTGTAGTGAAATTAGTTTGGGTTTGCTAAAAAAAAATTTAAATTTATAGAATGTTTTAATTATGAGGAACTACATATAGATAACCTTTGATATCTTGTTACCAACTCACCTAGAAAATGAAATGTAATCCTTATAAAAGATATTTTTTGAACGTATGGTGAACTTTCTTGAGGTTACTTTACTTTTGGTTTGGCACTTGATATTTAATCCTAAGTTTTTCTAACAGTGAATATTTGATGGATATTTTGAACTTGAATTTGCTTTTAGGTCGGGAGAAAAATAATCCAACAGCTTACAACATGTATGGGATTTTGTTAGAGCATCAAGGACTAATTTCACTGGCAGTTAAAGCATATGGAAGGTATGTGGTAAGGTTAGAGCTCACTAATCATGAGAGCTGTCCCTTCACTAAATCAAAAAATTTATCTATCTTTAAATTTGAATAAATGTCGGAATGGTTCACTTACCAATGTATCCTAACCCTTGTACATGTATACAGTGGAGCCCACTTAATTGGATATCTCTTAACTGAATAACCCTGTTAATTGAATTTAATTTCCCAACACAAAATGATTTACCATACCTTCAGTACAAATTTGACCTGTTAATTGAATATAGGTTATAGAGTAAACTCCTGTTAATTGAATAAAAAATCTTGTAACCTGTTGAGAAATTACCCTGACTCGCCCCAGTTTTCCTTTATTTATAGACCTATTTCGCCTCAGTACATCCAGAACAGGCATTTGATCTATTATATCTTGTTTGACAGAGCTCATGGAGCTCTGTCAAACAAGATATAATAGAATAAATGCTAAGTTTATCCTTAGAATACAGAAAGGGGACACAATCCCTGTTAATTGAATACTCCTGTTAATTGAATAATTTCCATTGGCAGAGTGGCTATTAAATTCAAATTCCATCTGTCTGTCTGTCCATCCAAAACAAATGGTTTATGGATGATAACTTTAGTTTGACTAAATGAAATAAAACAAAATTTTATACATAGGTTTATAACCACATAATACAGGTTGCTATTGATAGTGGGCTTGGTGTCCGATTTCAATCAAACATGGAATACAGCTTACTGAAGACAAAATACCATACAGGTTTGATTTTGAGTGTGATGCGATAATTTTTGCCTAAGTTATGGGTCCTTTTATAGTTTTTCATAAAGTGGTGGCATTAGTGTCCCATGGACACATTTGACGGCCTGCTGTATTGGTGCTGTGGTTTAATGGAGATAAGATAAGATAAGATATTTATTAATTCAATATTAACAAAGACAAATGACTTATGCTTGGCAGTGGGGGTAGAAGCATAGCCACCCTTTGCATTCGCGGAGTATCTGTTGTCTTTTTACTTGTTTTTCACCTGGAAATCTCTTCTTTGACACTATTTTGCACTTGTAGGACACATATTGAACCAACTATACCTTGTTTGACAAACCTTGCAGAGCTCCTGTCTAGCAAGATATAGGTGATTAAATTTTCAGCTACATTATGGGAATTTTTCACTGCTGAAAACACTGGTTTGGCACATAATAGTGTAAGGAGTTAAATTTCTGATTCCAACTATATTTTTATACTGTACCAATGACCCAGACTTAGCTGGTGCTAACTCTAAAATATCTAGGGCCAAATGCAAATTTTACCCCTAATCCCCAAAATTTGCATCTAAAACCTAAAATTACATGTCCTATATGTCCTCCATACTTTTACTCCTCTGCGTATGCGCAGTGTCAAGGAGGTCTCGAAACTGCCGCCAAAAGTCATTCTTTGTTTGGCCCTCAATTCAGTTACAACTGACTGATATTTGTGCTTGTAAATCTCAGTTTAAAGGATGCCAGACGCATAATTATGAGAGAAATGGTGGATATATGGTGGACATAGAACGTGGAGAGGAAAAAACAGTGGAAACAAATGTTCAGGGCTGTAACTTATAATTATTTTACGAAATTATTCATGTTACCTATTTTCGTGGCATGACCTTATTGTGGTCATTCTTGCTATGAATTTTCCATTGTTTAATTAGTGTTTCCTCTCTCGATTTCCTTTATTCCCCCCTAGCTATTCTCCCATGCTTTTGGCTTATTTTTTGTAATGTTTATTACTAAATTTTTTGGGGAGTTTTGGCTTGGAAACAGAATTATTTTCTGTTTTTTCCCCATGTTTACGTCCTCACCCTAGGGGTGTTTAGGAGTTTTGGTCTGCATCTATCATATGATGCTCTACAGTTTCTTCTCTGGAAGCCTCTGTTTTGCATCAGATAGTGTTTAAATTGGTAACTGATTTCGGGCCATGTTTGTTTTAGTGCCTGGAGTCATGTTTCCGGGTTGTTGACACTTTTGCTTATGTTGACAACTGTTTCTTCTGACAATGATTATTTGGCTTCTGCTTAATTTAGTTCATAGCAAGGTACATTAATATTGTCCGTAAGTGTTACATTAATTTTTTCAAAATGATTTAAAATTTTTGTCCACACTTAGGCTTTTTTGGGGCTCAGGGTTCCCATTGGGAACTTGGGCTCTTCTGAAAATTTTTTCAGAAAATTTTTTTGGGGAAAATTATTTTCTTTTGTAATGTTATAATGAATTATAATATATTACGTATATTCATTTCAAGAGTTAGTGCGAATAATATGAAAAAATATTCTATTGTAATTCGAGGATATCTTCCTCTAATTCACAAGTTCATTGTGTTTCTTATAGTCAATGTAGTCGCATTAATTCTTGCTCTGTGTGTGTTGATTGATATGACAACATTGGAGACGTGTGTCACAGAATTTTTTTGCGGTGAGAGGTCCATTACGGTCCTCTCTCCGTACGGTCACTATATATTATCAGTTTCTTTTTCAGAACTCAGAGTGATGTTTCTGTGATGTCTTCAATAACTGTGTCTCCGTCGTTGCAATATTAGGGCTAGCGGGAAGTGCTCAAGGTATTACGACAATTGCTGGGAGTTAGCTAGTTCTATCGAAGGCATTGTTGCCCGCTAGTCCGCCCGTTGTCGCGTCCATTCACCAGGAATTAAGAATGGTACAGCACCCGGGTTAGTCCGTTGCGGTCCAGGGAAGCAGATTGGGTGATGCGAGCACTATAAAACTTCAGATGTGCACACCCAGCAACGACGGATCCGAGGATAGTATGGAGGAAGCCTGTCAGTTCGATAGCTAGCTCGTCCAGGTCCCCCGAACTGCGAGCGAGAGAGGCCCCTCTCTCTTGCATCAACATCTGTGCTGCAATGTTGTTGTATGTTGTTCCTTTAGCCGGAGCTTACGTCTACTCCTCCTGTTCGGGAGTCTCAGTCACATGACAGTCCGACGCAGCTGTTATATTGGCTTCTTCATCCTCATCAACACACACGACCGCCCCTTGGCTATGTGACCACAGATTTCCAGGAGACCTTCACATATTATATAAATGCAGGATTGAACGTCCATGGTGCTCTTCTTCTCCGACCAAGGAATACACGTCGACCAGGTCACTCCATCTGCTAACCAAGGATACGAGACCTTTCCAGTGAGGACGTTCGCATATTATATAAATGCAGGAATGAACGTTCCGGCAGCTTCCAGCGGATAATTCATGTAGGACCGCGGCTCCACAGGTCTCATGGAGTAACATAAACAGGGTGATGTTACCATGATGTCTTCGTAAAGTGTGCTTCCGTTGTCACAGTCAAATGAAGAGTTAGCGGCAAAAGTGCTCATGTAGATACGTCAATTGCCTGGAGTTCCCTAGTACTATCGATGGCGCTGGTGTCCACTAGATCGCCCGGTGTCGCGACCATTCTCCAAATGGCTCAGCACCCGGGTTCGTCCGTTGCGGTCCAGGAAGGAGATTTGGGTGTTGCGAGCACTATAAAATACAATGTGCACACCCAGTGACAACGATATGAGGATGGTATGGAGGAAGCCTATTAAGTCCGGTTCCTAGCTCGTCCAGGTCCATCCGGGCTGCGAGCGAGAGAGATCCCTCTCTCGTATCACAACATCTGCGCTCAGATGTTGTGGTACAAAACGTTCCTCGGTCGGAGTATACGTCTACCGCTCGGGATGCTCCGTTACATAGACAGTCCAGAGAGACTGCTCTTTCGGCTTCCTCATCCTCATGGCAGCACATGCGACCGCACCTTGGCTATGTGACCTGTGATATTCAACCAACATCGCCATTCAGGGATTCTACGGCGACCAGGTCACGCCATCCGGTAGCCAAGGATATGAGGCCTTCATTCTCCGGACGTTCGCATATTAGAGGTATGCAGGAGTGAACGTGAACGTCCAAAGAGCTTCCAGCGGCTAAGAACGCAGCTCCACAGGCCTCTGTTGCGGATATGCTATCGCAGATAGCACAAATTGTCACTGCGTCCCAGCATCTGACAGTATCTCTGTCAGATCAGGAATTATCTGACGAAGCTGGGTTGGTACGTTCCGCTGCAGGTTCAGGTATGGACGACCAAGATTTTCAAGTGGTCCGACAGGATGGTGAAAGGGATACGGATAAGTTGTATTTTCCCTTTTCTGAACAACATAATTGTCATAGAGTGCATCTGGCATTATCATCGGACGTTGTTCCTCCGGACCAAAATGCTGCGTTGCCGGATAAGAAACGGATAGCCACTGGATATAGAATTCTTAATCAGTTTAGGGACATCATCCCTCTGTTCCGACATAGTCCAGATATGTTTCACGGACATTTGATCTGTTGAATGACGCTATATTTATATAACTTGCTACCTAAATGGGCAGGTCAGGTTTCTTATCGGCAATAGGCTCTACATCTGCCTTTCATCATTTCATTGAATATTTTGAAAATGCAGGACAGAGCATTCTGAGAGTTCTCTGCGTCCAGACGACCAGTTCAGGAACTAGTATTGTTTTACTGTCGTCTATGTCAATTCCAACCACGATGTTGGAAATAACAATATCGTCTAGCAGGGACAGCTTAGATGCATAATCGTACGCAGATCACCTTACTAGAACATTATCATTATGTCTAAACGAAAAAGAATTCTAGGATGTACAACCTCCTTAAGAGTTCTTTCAAGGACCTCACGTAAAACTCCGTCCTTTAATGGCAATATGGAGTAGGTTAGACGTGACGCGGCCCTGGCTACATCCACACATGTAGATAGTAAGGTGAAAAACTCTCTCAGAGTCGCTCCGGTCTCCGGAGAGTTTTCTTCAACGGCAAGCTTTCTGCAGTTTATGATCAGTTAACTAAGAAAGCTTTAGACTCTCTGCTATTAATTCGCTTCCATATAGTCGGATTCAGCAGAGAAGAGTAAGACAGGCACTTCTGGGACGAATACGTCCAAGGGAAGTTCCTATAGAGGTTCCTATCCATCCTCTAAGTCTTATTCTAGAGACCGTCAGGGTAGCGACTCAGATAGGGGCCGTAATTCTGACCGAGACATCCGGTCAGACTCCCCTAGGTCGACGAAGAGAGGTGCGGGCTGTGGAGGACATGGCTTCTACTTCTGCAAGCCTTGCAGGACCAGGAGGTAATGGTTTTAACCTCTATCGTGTACTAGTGAGCGGAAGACTGTCGAGTTTCTCAATGATTTGGGATTAGATTACGGACATCCCTTGGATTCAAGGGGTGATTTCGGAAGGATTAATTGTTCCTCAAACGAAATCCTGTGTTAACTCGGAGTCCAACTTGGACTCAGCTTATGTCAGTCAGTAGAATAGATGCTCGCTTCCATCAGAAGTACAGTCTCTTCTAGAATGATCGCGATAGAGATCGTAGAAATCCAGGAATTTCCAGGCTTCTACAACCATCCTTTTCTGGTTCCAAACCAGACGGCTCGTTCCATCCACTCATATTCTGAGCTGAATAACAAGCTGATCGTGACTCCAAGTTTCTATATGGAGTCCATCTGATCGGTCAGAGCGAGTATTCGGGTGTACGACTATGCTACATGCATAGATTTCTAGTTGCATACTTTCACGTCATGGTTCATCAGGCGTTCAGAAAGTATCTTTGCTTCTTTATCATAGGAATTGTGTTTCAGCACCGACCAATGTGTTTCGGTCTGAAACTAGTTCCTGGGCTTTCACTCGAATAACAAACTCGGTAATGACCCATTTCCGAGCTCATTCGCCTGCTGTAATGTCTGCCTACCTGGACGGCATTCTTCAGAGGTGTGGCAACGAGTTAACGCTTCAGAACGATGTGCAGATTCTGCTTCTATTGATCCAACGGCTCGGTTTCATAAGTAAATGAGGAGAAGTCGGCTCTGGTTTCGTCCAAGTCATTTACCCATGGGCTTCGAGACGCATAACATTCTCGTTCGTCTGCCGTTAACCGGAGCGAAATTAATCAGTTGTTATACTCGCTATTGTCTTCGCTCAGACAAGGTCTCAGTGAGAGATCTCATTGTCAAATCAAGTGAATAAGAGATTCAGACTTGGGCAAGTTTTCAGTGCTAAACTCAAGTAGTTCCACTGCAAATTGCCGGATCCGAGTTTTACAGTTTTGACGGATGTCAGTCAAACATTTTGGGTAGTTTCATTAAACCCAACGGATTTGAAGTGCCAGTGTCTTTTGTTTCTGTAGTTCCTTATCAAGCACACAAACATCAAGAATGATGTCATTTTGGCTTGCGCTAGGTTATTGATGAACGTTATTCGGAATGCTCAAAGGCTAATTCTGTCCGACAACTTGACGGTATTAGCATATTTTCGGAATTATGGAGGCTCTCATTCCATCCTATTATTCATGTTAACGGAAGGAATCTTTCGATTGGTACTAGAACATCAAGTTCTTCTATTCGTCCGTCATATTCCGGGTCGCCTGAATGTATTAGCGGATTCCCTTCACAGAGGAGCCGTTTGTTGCCACCAGAATGGACTTTCAACAAACCAGTATTCAATCAGATTGCTACCAGGAGAGCAGCCAATGATCAACTTTTTCGCGACGCATCACAACAATCATTTGCAGATGTAGATGTCACAATGTTTGGATTTTCGAGCGTTTGCAGTAAACGCTCTATCGATCTTGTGAAACGGAATAATAAGATCTACGTATCTTT
This sequence comes from Pictodentalium vernedei, assembly GCA_031216915.1. Taxonomy (NCBI): domain Eukaryota; kingdom Metazoa; phylum Mollusca; class Scaphopoda; order Dentaliida; family Dentaliidae; genus Pictodentalium; species Pictodentalium vernedei. Next base: position 289,004,054 of record CM062293.1, read on the forward strand.
CAATGCCGTTGATTCAGCAGATATTGCTCAATGTAATTATTTCAATGCAATTCTGTTGGTAGCTCCTCTATATCCACAAAGACGGAAGATTAATTTACTCAGGCGTCTGTTGTGGGACATGCCATGGAAGCTTCCTCCACATTGCAGTCCATTCTGTGGTCAGAGAGATTCAATCTACTATCAGTTCTGCTAATGATTATATCTTCATTCAGCAGTCTGTGTGTTGGTTTTAAGCTCATGAAGTAAGAGTTCTTCTACATCATGGGCTTAAGCTAATAATGTTGATATTACAGATCTAATGAGGGCTACATATTGGTCTTAGCCCTCCATTTTCACGATTTTGTGTCTGAGAATATTGAGTCCTTTCTGCAGATCTATTACTCAGAATGTCGTCTACTAAACAGTGGCAACTTTATGTGTATAGGCTTTCGGTTCCGGCAGCGACTTTGTCCTGCTACCCTCTTTGCTCTGGAGTATTTGATCCAGGGCAAGGGAAAGGGGGGGGGGGGGGGGGGGGTGTTCCCTTGGGTCACCTGCTTTATAGTGTAAAGCAAGGGAATACCTCCCTTGGAGTCAGTTATTCCGAGTCGGTTCCGAGATGATTTTAAAGGGTAAAGCTTATGTTTACTCATCGGTGTAATATTTTTTAAGTGTTGATTGGTGTGAAGTATCTGTATATATCACGTGATTAATTGGGCGTTAATATACATTCTTCTAACACTTTTAAATGAGTATATAGAGTCTCATTCCGCTAGACTCCCGTATTTATTATCTTTCCTTTAAAAAATATTAGTATAAAGGGTTATACTAGATGTTATTGTGCTCAATTACAGATTGATGTTGTGTCTTTCTTTTTTGATACAAATAAGAAAGATACATTTAGCCTATCTCTCCTTTTCTCATTGAGGGGATAGGTTGGTTATAGGTAATTGAGTCTATTGGATTTTCCTTATGTCCTAGGCCCTCCAACCTTTTTACTATTCAGCTAAGTCTGGGTCATTGGTACAGTATAAAAATCTTAAAAAATTTATAGTAATTTATATATTTTTTTTACTTAGCAATGACCCAGACGGGGATAGCCCTCCCAGGAGTTGGGAACTCTTGCCTCCCCGCTGCATACATAACGCTTACCAGGCACTGGTTGTAAGAATGACTTTTGGCGGCAGTTTCGAGACCTCCTTGACACTGCGTACGCGCAGAGTAAGTAAAAGTATGGAGGACCATATAGGACATGTAATTTTAGGTTTTAGATGCAAATTTTGGGGATTGGGGGGTAAAATTTGCATTTGGCCCTAGATATTTTAGAGTTAGCACCAGCTAAGTCTGGGTCATTGGTAAGTATAAAAAATATATAAATTATTATAAATTTTTTAAGTTTCAGAACTGTTTTGTGAATGAACAAGAATTTTTTTTTTAAAAGATCCCCCCGCCTCCTTCATAAAATTGAGAGAAAATTGCCTAAGAAACAAGAAATTTTTTTATATTTTTATACTGTACCAATGACCCAGACTTAGCTGGTGCTAACTCCTTAAATTCTAGGGCCAAACACAAATTTTGCCCCCCAATACCCCAAATTTGATTCAAAATCCGAAATTTCAATATCCTATGTGGTCCTCCATACCTTTTATCCTCTGCACATGCGCAGTGTCAAGGAGGTCTCGAAATTGGCGCCAGTTGTCATTCTTTGTTTGGCCCTAAATTCAGTAACACCTCACTGATATTTGTGCTTGTAAATCTCAGTTTAAATGATGCCAGACACTTAATTATGAAAGAAATGGTTGATCTAAGGAGGAAATAGAAGGATGAGAGGATGAAACAGTGGCAGGATGTGTTCAGGGCTGTAACTTATAATTTTTTTACGAAATTATTTCATGTTCCCTAATTTCGGGGCATGGTCCTGATGTTGTCATTCTTGCTATGAATTTACCATTGTTTGTTCAGTGTTTCCTCTCTCCCTTTCCTTTATTCCCCCCTTGCTATTCTCCCATGCTTTTGGCATAATTTTTGTTACTAAAATTTCTTGGGAGTTTTGGCTTGGTAACAGAATAATTATTCTGTTTTTCCCCATGCTTACGTCCTCACCCTTGGGTGGTTAGGCATTGTGGTCTGCATCTACCATCCGATGTACTGCAGTTTCTTCTCTGGAAGTCTCTGTTTTACATCGGATAGTGTTTAATTTGGTAACTGATTTTGGGCCATGTTTACAGTGCCTGGAGTCATGTTTCGTTTTTTGTACACTTTTGTTTACATTGACAACGGTTACTTCTGATTATTGTTGCCCGCTAGTCCGCCCGGTGTCGCGTCCATTCACCAGGAATTAAGAATGGTACAGCACCCGGGTTAGTCCGTTGCGGTCCAGGGAAGCAGATTGGGTGATGCGAGCACTATAAAACTTCAGATGTGCACACCCAGCAACGACGGATCCGAGGATAGTACGGAGGAAGCCTGTCAGTTCGATAGCTAGCTCGTCCAGGTCCCCCGAACCGCGAGCGAGAGAGGCCCCTCTCTCTTGCATCAACATCTGTGCTGCAATGTTGTTGTATGTTGTTCCTTTAGCCGGAGCTTACGTCCACTCCTCCTGTTCGGGACGCTCCATCACATGACAGTCCGACGCAGCTGTTATATTGGCTTCCTCATCCTCATCAACACACACGACCGCCCCTTTGCTATGTGACCACAGATTTCCAGGAGACGTTCGCATATTATATAAATGCAGGATTGAACGTCCATGGTGCTCTTCTTCGCCGACCAAGGAATACACGTCGACCAGGTCACTCCATCTGCTAACCAAGGATACGAGACCTTTCCAGTGAGGACGTTCGCATATTATATAAATGCAGGAATGAACGTTCCGGCAGCTTCCAGCGGATAATTCATGTAGGACCGCGGCTCCACAGGTCTCATGGAGTAACATAAACAGGGTGATGTTACCATGATGTCTTCGTAAAGTGTGCTTCCGTTGTCACAGTTAAATGAAGAGTTAGCGGCAAAAGTGCTCATGTAGATACGTCAATTGCCTGGAGTTCCCTAGTACTATCGATGGCGCTGGTGTCCGCTAGATCGCCCGGTGTCGCGACCATTCTCCGAATGGCTCAGCACCCGGGTTCGTCCGTTGCGGTCCAGGAAGGAGATTTGGGTGTTGCGAGCACTATAAAATACAATGTGCACACCCAGTGACAACGGATATGAGGATGGTATGGAGGAAGCCTATTAAGTCCGGTTCCTAGCTCCTAGCTCGTCCAGGTCCATCCGTCCCTCTCTCGTATCACAACATCTGCGCTCAGATGTTGTGGTACAAAACGTTCCTCGGTCGGAGTATACGTCTACCGCTCGGGACGCTCCGTTACGTAGACAGTCCAGAGAGACTGCTCTTTCGGCTTCCTCATCCTCATGGCAGCACATGCGACCGCACCTTGGCTATGTGACCTGTGATATTCAACCAACATTGCCATTCAGGGATTCTACGGCGACCAGGTCACGCCATCCGGTAGCCAAGGATATGAGGCCTTCATTCTCCGGACGTTCGCATATTAGAGGTATGCAGGAGTGAACGTGAACGTCCAAAGAGCTTCCAGCGGCTAAGAACGCAGCTCCACAGGCCTCTGTTGCGGATATGCTATCGCAGATAGCACAAATTGTCACTGCGTCCCAGCATCTGACAGTATCTCTGTCAGATCAGGAATTATCTGACGAAGCTGGGTTGGTACGTTCCGCTGCAGGTTCAGGTACGGACGACCAAGATTTTCAAGTGGTCCGACAGGATGGTGAAAGGGATACGGATAAGTTGTATTTTCCCTTTTCTGAACAACATAATTGTCATAGAGTGCATCTGGCATTATCATCGGACGTTGTTCCTCCGGACCAAAATGCTGCGTTGCCGGATAAGAAACGGATAGCCACTGGATATAGAATTCTTAATCAGTTTAGGGACATCATCCCTCTGTTCCGACATAGTCCAGATATGTTTCACGGACATTTGATCTGTTGAATGACGCTATATTTATATAACTTGCTACCTAAATGGGCAGGTCAGGTTTCTTATCGGCAATAGGCTCTACATCTGCCTTTCATCATTTCATTGAATATTTTGAAAATGCAGGACAGAGCATTCTGAGAGTTCTCTGCGTCCAGACGACCAGTTCAGGAACTAGTATTGTTTTACTGTCGTCTATGTCAATTCCAACCACGATGTTGGAAATAACAATATCGTCTAGCAGGGACAGCTTAGACGCATAATCGTACGCAGATCACCTTACTAGAACATTATCATTACGTCTAAACGAAAAAGAATTCTAGGATGTACAACCTCCTTAAGAGTTCTTTCAAGGACCTCACGTAAAACTCCGTCCTTTAATGGCAATATGGAGTAGGTTAGACGTGACGCGGCCCTGGCTACATCCACACATGTAGATAGTAAGGTGAAAAACTCTCTCAGAGTCGCTCCGGTCTCCGGAGAGTTTTCTTCAACGGCAAGCTTTCTGCAGTTTATGATCAGTTAACTAAGAAAGCTTTAGACTCTCTGCTATTAATTCGCTTCCATATAGTCGGATTCAGCAGAGAAGAGTAAGACAGGCACTTCTGGGACGAATACGTCCAAGGGAAGTTCCTATAGAGGTTCCTATCCATCCTCTAAGTCTTATTCTAGAGACCGTCAGGGTAGCGACTCAGATAGGGGCCGTAATTCTGACCGAGACATCCGGTCAGACGCCCCTAGGTCGACGAAGAGAGGTGCGGGCTGTGGAGGACATGGCTTCTACTTCTGCAAGCCTTGCAGGACCAGGAGGTAATGGTTTTAACCTCTATCGTGTACTAGTGAGCGGAAGACTGTCGAGTTTCTCAATGATTTGGGATTAGATTACGGACATCCCTTGGATTCAAGGGGTGATTTCGGAAGGATTAATTGTTCCTCAAACGAAATCCTGTGTTAACTCGGAGTCCAACTTGGACTCAGCTTATGTCAGTCAGTAGAATAGACGCTCGCTTCCATCAGAAGTACAGTCTCTTCTAGAATGATCGCGATAGAGATCGTAGAAATCCAGGAATTTCCAGGCTTCTACAACCATCCTTTTCTGGTTCCAAACCAGACGGCTCGTTCCATCCACTCATATTCTGAGCTGGATAACAAGCTGATCGTGACTCCAAGTTTCTATATGGAGTCCATCTGATCGGTCAGAGCGAGTATTCGGGTGTACGACTATGCTACATGCATAGATTTCTAGTTGCATACTTTCACGTCATGGTTCATCAGGCGTTCAGAAAGTATCTTTGCTTCTTTATCATAGGAATTGTGTTTCAGCACCGACCAATGTGTTTCGGTCTGAAACTAGTTCCTGGGCTTTCACTCGAATAACAAACTCGGTAATGACTCATTTCCGAGCTCATTCGCCTGCTGTAATGTCTGCCTACCTGGACGGCATTCTTCAGAGGTGTGGCAACGAGTTAACGCTTCAGAACGATGTGCAGATTCTGCTTCTATTGATCCAACGGCTCGGTTTCATAAGTAAACGAGGAGAAGTCGGCTCTGGTTTCGTCAAAGTCATTTACCCATGGGCTTCGAGACGCATAACATTCTCGTTCGTCTGCCGTTAACTGGAGCGAAATTAATCAGTTGTTATACTCGCTATTGTCTTAGCTCAGACAAGGTCTCAGCGAGAGATCTCATTGTCAAATCAAGTGAATAAGAGATTCAGACTTGGGCAAGTTTTCAGTGCTAAACTCAAGTAGTTCCACTGCAAATTGCCGGATCCGAGTTTTACAGTTTTGACGGATGTCAGTCAAACATTTTGGGTAGTTTCATTAAACCCAACGGATTTGAAGTGCCAGGGTCTTTTGTTTCTGTAGTTCCTTATCAAGCACACAAACATCAAGAATGATGTCATTTTGGCTTGCGCTACGTTATTGATGAACGTTATTCGGAATGCTCAAAGGCTAATTCTGTCCGACAACTCGACGGTATTAGCATATTTCCGGAATTATGGAGGCTCTCATTCCATCCTGTTATTCATGTTAACGGAAGGAATCTTTCGATTGGTACTAGAACATCAAGTTCTTCTATTCGTCCGTCATATTCCGGGTCGCCTGAATGTATTAGCGGATTCCCTTCATGGAGGAGCCGTTTGTTGCCACCAGAATGGACTTTCAACAAACCAGTATTCAATCAGATTGCTACCAGGAGAGCAGCCAATGATCAACTTTTTCGCGACGCATCACAACAATCATTTGCAGATGTAGATGTCACAATGTTTGGATTTTCGAGCGTTTGCAGTAAACGCTCTATCGATCTTGTGAAATGGAATAATAAGATCTACGTATCTTTCAATGCCGTTGATTCAGCAGATATTGCTCAATGTAATTATTTCAATACAATTCTGTTGGTAGCTCCTCTATATCCACAAAGACGGAAGATTAATTTACTCAGGCGTCTGTTGTGGGACATGCCATGGAAGCTTCCTCCACATTGCAGTCCATTCTGTGGTCAGAGAGATTCAATCTACTATCAGTTCTGCTAATGATTATATCTTCATTCAGCAGTCTGTGTGTTGGTTTTAAGCTCATGAAGTAAGAGTTCTTCTACATCATGGGCTTAAGCTAATAATGTTGATATTACAGATCTAATGAGGGCTACATATTGGTCTTAGCCCTCCATTTTCACGATTTTGTGTCTGAGAATATTGAGTCCTTTCTGCAGATCTATTACTCAGAATGTCGTCTACTAAACAGTGACAACTTTATGTGTATAGGCTTTCGGTTCCGGCAGCGACTTTGTCCTGCTACCCTCTTTGCTCTGGAGTATTTGATCCAGGGCAAGGGAAGGGGGGGGGGGGGGTGTGTTCCCTTGGGTCACCTGCTTTATAGTGTAAAGCAAGGGAATACCTCCCTTGGAGTCAGTTATTCCGAGTCGGTTCCGAGATGATTTTAAAGGGTAAAGCTTATGTTTACTCATCGGTGTAATATATTTTAAGTGTTGATTGGTGTGAAGTATCTGTATATATCACGTGATTAATTTGGCGTTAATATACATTCTTCTAACACTTTTAAATGAGTATATAGAGTCTCATTTCGCTAGACTCCCGTATTTATTGGCTTTCCTTTAAAAAATATTAGTATAAAGGGTTATACTAGATGTTATTGTGCTCAATTACAGATTGGTGTTGTGTCTTTCTTTTTTGATACAAATAAGAAAGATACATTTAGCCTATCTCTCCATTTCTCATTGAGGGGATAGGTTGGTTATAGTTAATTGAGTCTATTGGATTTTCCTTATGTCCTAGGCCCTCCAACCTTTTTACTATTCAGCTAAGTCTGGGTCATTGGTACAGTATAAAAATATTAAAAAATTTATAGTAATTTATATATTTTTTATACTTAGCAATGACCCAGACGGGGATAGCCCTCCCAGGAGTTGGGAACTCTTGCCTCCCCGCTGCATACATAAAGCTTACCAGGCACTGGTTGTAAGAATGACTTTTGGCGGCAGTTTCGAGATCTCCTTGACACTGCGTACGCGCAGAAAAGTATAAGTATGGAGGACCATATAGGACATGTAATTTTAGGTTTTAGATGCAAATTTTGGGGATTGGGGGGTAAAATTTGCATTTGGCCCTAGATATTTTAGAGTTAGCACCAGCTAAGTCTGGGTCATTGGTAAGTATAAAAAATATATAAATTATTATAAATTTTTTAAGTTTCAGAACTGTTTTGTGAATGAACAAGAATTTTTTTTTTAAAAGATCCCCCCGCCTCCTTCATAAAATTGAGGGAAAATTGCCTAAGAAACAAGAAATTTTTTTATATTTTTATACTGTATCAATGACCCAGACTTAGCTGGTGCTAACTCCTTAAATTCTAGGGCCAAACACAAATTTTGCCCCCCAATACCCAAAATTTGATTCAAAATCCGAAATTTCAATGTCCTATGTGGTCCTCCATACCTTTTATCCTCTGCACATGCGCAGTGTCAAGGAGGTCTCGAAATTGGCGCCAGTTGTCATTCTTTGTTTGGCCCTAAATTCAGTAACACCTCACTGATATTTGTGCTTGTAAATCTCAGTTTAAATGATGCCAGACACATAATTATGAAAGAAATGGTTGATCTAAGGAGGAAATAGAAGGATGAGAGGATGAAACAGTGCAGGATGTGTTCAGGGCTGTAACTTATAATTTTTTTACGAAATTATTTCATGTTCCCTAATTTCGGGGCATGGTCCTGATGTTGTCATTCTTGCTATGAATTTACCATTGTTTGTTCAGTGTTTCCTCTCTCCCTTTCCTTTATTCCCCCCTTGCTATTCTCCCATGCTTTTGGCATAATTTTTGTAATTTTTGTTACTAAAATTTCTTGGGAGTTTTGGCTTGGTAACAGAATAATTATTCTGTTTTTCCCCATGCTTACGTCCTCACCCTTGGGTGGTTAGGCATTGTGGTCTGCATCTACCATCCGATGTACTGCAGTTTCTTCTCTGGAAGTCTCTGTTTTACATCGGATAGTGTTTAATTTGGTAACTGATTTTGGGCCATGTTTACAGTGCCTGGAGTCATGTTTCGTTTTTTGTACACTTTTGTTTACGTTGACAACGGTTACTTCTGATAGTGATTACTTGTCTTCTGTTTAGTTCTACTCATAGCCAGATACATTAATATTGTCCGTAAGTGTTATATTAATTTTTAAAGATGTTTTAAAATTTTTGTCCGCACTTAGGTTTTTTGGGGATCCATTTGGGCTCATTGTTCCCATTGGGAACTTAGGCTCTTCTGAAAATTTTCGAAAAATTTTTTTTTTTAAATTATTTTTTCAAAATGTTATAATGGATTATATTATTTTATGTATCTTTGTTTCAAGAGTTAGTGCAAGTACTATGACTGTTTATATTTTTTCATGATGAAAGAATATTGTTCAAATTGTAATGCGAGGAAGTCTTCCTCTGATTCTCATGTTCATTGTGTTTCTTGTAGTCAATGTACTCGCACTAATTCTTGCTCAGTGTGTGTCAATTGGAATGACAAACGTTGGAGACGTGTGTCACGGTATATTGTTAGCGGTGAGGGGTCCATGCCAGTCCACTCTCCACAGGGTCACTCTAGTTTATCAGTCTCTTTTTTCAGAGGAACAAGAACAGGGTGATGTTTCCGTGATGTCTTCAACAAGTGTGCCTCTATCGTTGTAGTCTAATGAAGAGCTAGCGGCTAAAGTGCTCATGGAAATACAACAATTGCCTAAGAGGTCCCTAGTAGGATCGACGGCGTTGTTGTCCGCTAGCTCGCCCGGTGTAGCGACCATTCATCGATTGGCTCGGCAGCCGGGTTCGTCCATTGCGGTCCAGGGAAGCAGTTTGGGTGATGCGAGCACTATAAACATTGAACGTGGACACCCAGCAACGACGGATCCAAGGATAGTACGGAGGAAGCCTGTCAGTCCGGTAGCTAGCTCGTCCAGGTCTACCCGGACCACGAGCGAGAGAGGCCCCTCTCTCTTACAGCAACATCTGGGACCGGATGTTGTTGTACATGACGTTAGTCAGTCGGAGCATACGTCCACTCCACCTGCTCGGGACGCTCCGTTGCATAGACAGTCCGGAGAGACTAGTCTATCGGCTTCCTCATTCTCACGGCAGCACACACGACCGCACCTAGGCTACATGACCGCTGATATCCAGCCAGCTTCGCCGACCAGGGATTCCATGTCGACCAGGTCACGCCATCCGGTAGCCAGGGATACGAGGCCTTTACAATCGGGACATTTGCATAAAAGAAGTATGCGTGATTCAACGTCCCAGGAGCTTCCAGCAGCTAAATCATGTAAGACCGCGGTTCCACAGGCCTCCGTAACGGACTTGCTATCACAGATAGCTCATCTTATCGCAGCAGCCGTCAGAAACCTTTTCCGATCAGGAATTGTCTGAGGAAGCTGGGTCGGTTCGTTCCGCTGCAGAGTCAGCAAGGGACGACCAAGATTATCAAGTGGTCCAGCAGGATGGCGAAAGGGATTCAGAGGAATTGGAATTTTCCCTTTCGGAGCAACATAAGGTAGCCATAGATTTCATCCGGCAATACCTTCCTGATGTTGTTCTTCCGGACCAAAATGCTGCGTTGCCGGATAAGAGACTGATAGCGTCACTGGACACAGACTTTTTCGGCCGGATTAGGGACACCGTCCCGGAGTTTCCGACCCAGTCCAGAAATGTCTCATGGACATTTGAACTTTTGAATGACGCTATATTCAAACTTGCCTCCAAGACGGGCAAGTCCGGTTTCTTAGCGGCCATTGCTCTACAGCTGCCTTTCATCAATTCAAGGAATAAATTTGAAACGGCAGGACAGGGCATTCCGAGAGTTCCTCTGCGTCTGGACGACCAGGCTGAAGACCTAGAATTGTCTTTGCCGTCGTCTATGTCTATTCCAGCCACTACGTTGGAAACGACAATTTCGTCTAACAGTATCAGCTTAGACGCATTATCATATGCAGGTCACCTTACCAGAGCGTTATCATTACATCTCGAAGGAAAAGAATTCCAGGATGTTCAAACTTCCTTAAGAGTTCTTTCAAGGGCCATAGCATACTCTACATATAACTCCACCCTTTCAGTGGCAAATCTGGAGTTAGTTAAATGTGATGCTGCACTGGCTGCATCCACTCGCGTGGATCGTAAGGTGGAAAACTCTTCGAGTCGCTCCAGTCTCCGGGGAGCTTCTCTTCGACGGCAAGCTTTTCTTAATCTATGATCAGATTACTAAGAAAGCTTCAGACTCTCTGCTGTTCAAGTCCACTTCTAAAAAGTCGGATTCAGCGGAGAAGAGTAAAACAGGCACTTCTGGGGCAAGTACATCCAAGGGAAGTTCCTATAGAGGTTCTTATAAGTCCTCTAGGTCTTACTCCAGAGACCGTCAAGGTAGCGTCTCAGGTAGGGGGCCGTAATACTGGCCGAGACAACCGGTCAGACGCCCCTAGGTCGACGGGGCGAGGTGCGGGTCATGGAGGACATGGTTTCTTCTCCCGCAAGCCTTGCAGGTCCAGGTGGTGACGGTGCAAACCGCTATCATGTTCCAGTGGGCGGAAGGTTATCGAGTTGCTTAACCAACTGGTTGTCGATTGCGGACGACCCTTGGGTTCGAGGGGTGATTTCAGAAGGGCTAAAACTGTCCTTCAAAAGAAAACCTCCGTTAACTCGAAGTCCAAGATGGACTCAGCTTCTGTCAAATCCTCAGAAGAGAAGTTTGCTTCTATTTGTCCAATCTCTTCTGGAGAAGAACATGATAGAGGTCGTAGAAAACCAGGAATCTCCAGGTTTTTACAACCATCTGTTTCTGGTTCCGAAGCCAGACGGCTCGTTTCATCTAGTCATAGATCTGAGCTGGATAAACAAGCTGATCGTGGCTCCAAAATTTTATATGGAGACCATTCGATCGGTCAGAGCAAGCATTCGAGTGAACGACTATGCTGCGAGCATAGATCTCAAAGATGCATACTTTCACGTCATGGTGCATCCGGCATTCAGAAAGTATCTTCGCTTCACTGTCCTAGGAGTCATTTATCAGTTCCGAGCAATGTGCTTTGGTCTGGATCTAGCGCCCTGGGCTTTCACTCGAATAATGAACTCGGTAATGACTCATTTCCAAACTCATTCATCTGCGGTAATATCGGCCTACCTGGACGACATTCTTCAAAGGTATGGCAATGAGGTAACGCTTCAGAACGATGTTCAGAATCTGCTTCAACTGCTCCGACATCTCGGTTTTATAGTAAACGAGAAGAAGCTGGATCTGGTGCCGTCCAAGTCATTCACCCACCTGGGAATCAGCTTCGAGACACACAACAATCTTGTTCGTCTGCCGTTAACCAGAGCGAAATTAATCAGTTGTTACACTCGCTTTTGTCTTCACTCCGACAGAGTTACAGCGAGAGAATTCATGCAACTGATAGGTTTGTGCGGAGCCTCTGCGGATCTTATTCCGATGGGGCGGCTACGTACTCGGCCACTCCAAATCTTTCTGACTCAGAAATGGAGTGTCAAGATTCATTCGCTCGATACGAACATCGTCTTGTCGAATGAAGTCAAACAAGAGATTCAGACTTGGGCAGATATTCAGGGAGTTCCACTGCAATCGCCAGATCCGAGATTTAAGATTATGACGGATGCCAGTCAAACAGGTTGGGGCGCAACTTTGAGTCCAACAGATTCGAAGTGCCAGAGTCTTTGGGATCCGGAGTTCCTAAACATGCACATAAACATCAAAGAAATGATGTCAATTTGGCTTGCGCTACGTCATTGGATGAACATAATTCAGAATTCACATGTACAAATTCTCTCCGACAATTCGATGGTTGTAGCGTATATTCGGAACCAGGGAGGCACTCATTCCATTCCGTTATTCAACTTAACAGAAAGAATTCTTCTGTTTGTCCTAGAGCATCAAGTTCTCCTATCGGTCCGTCATATTCCGGGTCGTCTGAACGTTTTGGCAGACTCCCTTTCTAGGAGGTGTCGCATGTTGCCGTCAGAATGGACTCTCAACAAACGAGTATTCAATCAGATTTGCTACCAATGGGAGCATCCGATGATAGACTTATTTGCGACGCATCTCAACAATCAGTTGCAGATGTATGTGTCGCCGTGTCCAGATCCTCGATCGTTTGTTGTAGACGCTCTCTCGATCTCTTGGGGCGGAATGATAGGATATGCGTATCCTCCAGCGCCATTGATTCAGCAGATATTGCTCAAGATAAAGCAATCTCACTGCAAAATTCTGTTGGTAGCATCTCTGTCACTCCAGAGACCATGGATAAATCTACTCTGTTGTGGGACATGCCACGGAAGCTTTCCTCCACGGAAGGATCTTCTTTCACAGGGGAAATCGTGCACACTGCATCACAACCCGCAAGGTCTCAACCTTCACGTATTTCCATTGTGCGGTCCTTCTTGCATGGCAAGCAATTTACAGGACGAGCAGTGGACGCAATTTCTAACTGTAGGAGGCCCTCTTCGCTAAATTATACTGCTAAGTGGAAGGTTTTTTATCGGTGGAGTAGGGATCATTCTATTGATATTTATGATCCCTCCATTCCAGACATTGCTAATTTTCTAGTCTATCTGTTTGATGAGATCAAACTGCAGCCTGTTACCATTAAGTGTTATAGGTCTATGCTATCTGATACCTATGCACATCATGATAGTTTACAGATTGGATCTAATGTCTCTTTATCTAAGTTAGTGAAAAACTTTTCGATAAATAGACCAAGAACCCTTAGATTAATTCCTAAGTGGAGCCTCTTGACATGGTGGACTTCAAATTCTTATCTTATAAGACAGCTTTTCTCTTAGCCTTCTCTTTGGCTATAAGACTTAGTGAGCTTCATGCACTATCGGTTGATGATTCTCTCTATCTTAGTGTAGGTAATACTATTACCTTGACTACTAATGTTGGATTTTTGGCTGAGAATTAGGCTCCTAATAAGTATCCGGAACCTATTGTTATTAAGGCTCTTCCATCTTCAGAGAGGCATAGGCCTTTACTCTGGCCTGTTAGAGCTATGCGTATTTACAAACGTAGATCTGAGTTTATCAGAAAGGGACGTAAACGTTTCTTTCTATCTCTGCTGCCTAGTAGAAGGGACATTGTGGTCCATTCTATTGCAAGGTGGATTCAATTAACTATCCGTACTGCTTATGAAAAATTATCTTCAACTCAGCAGTCTGTGCTTAAGATTTCGGCGCATGAAGTAAGAGCACTGTCTACATCTTGGGCTTATGCTAATAGTGTTGCTATTACCGATTTGATGAAGGCTGCATATTGGCCTCAGCCTTCTACATTCACAAGTTTTTATCTTAGAAATATTGAGTCCATTTCTGGCGACCTGCATTGTTTAGGTCCGTTATCTGTTGCTCAGGATGTCGTCCACTAAACAGTTGCAACTATAGTTATGCAGGCTTTCTGTTCTGGCAGCGACTCTGTCCTGCTGCCCTCTTTGCTCTGGGGTATTTGACCCAGGGCAAGGGGAAGGGGGGGGGGGGGGGGATGGTGTTCCCTTAGGTCACCTGCTTTATAGTGAAAAGCAAGGGAATAAAAATTTATAGTAATTTATATATTTTTTATACTTACCAATGACCCAGACTAGGATGGCCCTCCCATGAGTTGGGAACTCATACCTCCCCACTGATTACATAATGCTTACCAGGCACTGGTTGTAAGAATGACAATTGGTGCCAATTTCAAGACCTCCTTGACACTGCGCATGTGCAGTGGATAAAAGATATGGAGGACCACATAGGACATTGAAATTTCGGATTTTGATGCAAATTTTGGGATTGGGGGGCAAAATTTGTGTTTGGCCCTAGAATTTAAGGAGTTAGCACCAGCTAAGTCTGGGTCATTGGTAAGTATAAAAAATATATAAATTACTATAAGTTTTTTAACATTCATTTGATCCAGAACTTGGTCATTTACTTACATTTTGGTGATAAACTGAATATTTATACAGTGGAACCCTGTTAATTGAATAGCCACTTTGCCAATGAAAATTATTCATTTAACAGGAGTATTCAATTAACAGGGATTATGTCACTCTTCTGTATACTGGAGAAAAACTTAGCATTTAATCTATTATACTACTCAAAGTTTGCTAAGCACCAAGTATATCCAACTACCTGTTTTACGTTTTAGTTGAAATATTGTAATGAAAAGTGTATATATATTTTATTTAATTATATCTTGAATGATTTAAGTACAGAAATTAAGATTTTATTTGTGTTTGACATTATTTTTTAGCTTTTGAATACGATAACCATGGAAAATGGATATTATTGTTAAAAGAGGAAATTTTTCAATTTTCCAAAAAGTTGACGGAGCGAACTGGTATGGGTTCAATATCGAGTATGAGAACCCATTACCATTAATTACAGCTTGACAACGCCTTCTCATGCTCCCAATCAGGCCCCTGGTGGTCCTTTGTGGGATGTTGTTCCATTCTCGGACCAGCATGGCACCAAGCTCCTGGACATTTCTTGGCTGGACTGGACGGGCTGAAATTGCAAGCTGCAACTCATTCCAGACATGTTCGATTGGATTGAGGTCAGGGGATCTTGCTGGCCAGTTCATACTCTCAATCCCCTCCCTCTGTCAGTACTCCCGACAGCATTGGCAACAAGAGGACAGGCATTATCATCCATCGGAATGAATCTATCACCCACTGCACCTGCATACAATCTGACGTGGACACCCAGGATCTCATCAATATACTGCTGTGCAGTCAATGTACCACATTCAAGGACAAAGAGCTCTGTACGTCCATCCCTGCTTATGCCGTCCCAGACCATGATTGACCCTCCAACATAGCGGTCAAGCTCAGCAATGTTGGCTGCATGGAATCACTCTCCTGGTCTTAGAGTGCCTATCTGTGTGGTCTAGGCAGTACCTTGACTCATCTGTAAAAAGGACAGGTCGCCAATCTTCTCTGGTCCATCCAATGCGGTCCATGGCCCATTCATATCGTGCCTGGCGGTGCTTCTGGGACAGAGGGAATGCGAATACATGGTCTTCTCGATCGGTGACCATCTTCGTGCAACCTTGGCCGGATAGTCTGCATCAAAACATTTTTCCGGATGCATTCTGAAGGTCACTGTGAAGCTGGGTTGCTGTGGCAAAGCAGTTCCTACGGGCCTGAATGATCGAAAACCGGACTTCAGCAGCAGATGTTGCCCTGTCTTTGCTACCACCATGCCGTCTTAGTGGTGTGCCATACTGCTGAAATCTTCCCAGGCTCTGGTGATCACCGTATGGTGCACACCAAGGGCTTCACCAACCTGATGATGGGTAGCCCCTTGCTCCACCATCCCTGCAGCCCGCCACATTTCTGCT
Organism: Pictodentalium vernedei; assembly: GCA_031216915.1. Taxonomy (NCBI): domain Eukaryota; kingdom Metazoa; phylum Mollusca; class Scaphopoda; order Dentaliida; family Dentaliidae; genus Pictodentalium; species Pictodentalium vernedei. The sequence continues at coordinate 289,019,903 of CM062293.1, forward strand.
TCAGACAAATGTCTCCTTACATTTGCATTTGCCATATTCAATCATTAAATCACAAGGGTTTGTGTTGAAATGAAGATTGAATACCCTACACATGTCATGTACATGTAGACAGTACTCGAAAACATCACGAAAATCAAGGGGTACTTGCTTTCCATGACTGTCACAAAAAATCTGCTTGTCAAGATAGCTAATGTAAACACTGGGGACCATCTCAATACATTCCTCAATCATATCCACCAAAGATATCGCAAATATGTCACAAGCAATTTCACAATGATGTATCAAATATTTGGTGCTTAGCAAACTTTGAGTAGTATATATCTTGTTTGACAGAGCTCAGTGAGCTCTGTGAAACAAGATATAATAGATTAAGTACCTGTATTGGATGTACTGAGGCCAAATAGGTCTATAGACAAAGGAAAAGTGGGGAGAGTCAGCCTCAGTCAGGGTAATTTCTTGACGGGTTACAAGATTTTTTATTCAATTAACAGGAATTTACTCTATAACCTATATTCAATTAACAGGTCAAATTTGTACTGAAAGTAGGGTAAATGGTTTTGTGCTGGGAAATTATATTCAATTAGCAGGGTTATTATCCCCGCATTTTAAAAAATGCGGGGATATTGTCATGATCTCCATCCGTACGGCCGTACGTCCATACGTCCGTACGTCCGGTTTTGTAATTCGAAACGCTGTAACTTTCTACAGTTGTTCGATAGGGTCTGTGCAACCCAAAAATACAACTTTTAAATTTTTGTGCCACCAGGTGGCTTCTGTGGAGCCACTTAAAAAATGCGTTATTTTTTCACTTTTTTGCTGAATAGTCCCAACCTATGTAATTCGGAGTTCTAAAATTACACTAGGGTGTTGCTAAATGATCTGTAGATATGTAGGAAGGTTTCGGATTTTTTGGGTGCCACGTGGCTGTGCCACCGTAGCCACTTTTGTGTTTTCTTAGACCGTTTCCGGCAAAAGGCTCATAGGATATGTAATTCGAAATGCTAAATCCATGCTCAGATGTTGCAGTAGGGTCTATAGATGCGCACGAAGGTTTCGGATTTTTCGGGTGCCACGTGGCTGTGCCACTGTAGCCACTTTTGTGTTTTCTTAGACCATTTCCGGCAAAAGGCTCGTAGGATATGTAATTCGAAATGCTAAATCCATGCTCAGAAGTTGCAGTAGGGGCTATAGATGCGCAGGAAGGTTTCGGATTTTTCGGGTGCCACGTGGCTGTGCCACCGTAGCCACTTTTGTGTTTTCTTGAACCGTTTCCGGAGAAAGGCTCGTAGGGTATGTAATTCGAAATGCTAAAACCATGCTCATATGTTGCAGTAGGGTCTATAGATGCACACAAAGGTTTCAGATTTTTCGGGTGCCACGTGGCTGTGCCACCGTAGCCACTTTCGTGTTTTCTTAGCTCGTTTCCGGCGAAAGGCTCGTAGGGAATGTAATTCGAAATGCTAAAACCATGCTCATATCTTGCAGTAGGGACTATAGATGCGCACAAAGGTTTCGGATTTTTCGGGTGCCACGTGGCTGTGCCACCGTAGCCACTTTTGTGTTTTCTTAGACTGTTTCCGGCAAAAGGCTCGTAGGATATGTAATTCGAAACGCTAAATCCATGCTCAGATGTTGCAGTAGGGGCTATAGATGCGCAGGAAGGTCTTGGATTTTTCGGGTGCCACGTGGCTGTGCCACCGTAGCCACTTTTGTGTTTTCTTGAACCGTTTCCGGCGTAAGGCTCGTAGGGTATGTAATTCGAAATGCTAAAACCATGCTCATATGTTGCAGTAGGGTCTATAGATGCACACAAAGGTTTCGGATTTTTTGGGTGCCACGTGGCTGCGCCACCATTGCCACTTTCGTGTTTTTTTAGACCGTTTCCGGCGAAAGGCTCCTAGGATATGTAATTCGAAATCCTAAAACCATGCTCAAATGTTGCAGTAGGGTATGTAGATGCACACGAAGGTTTCAGATTTTTTGGGTGCCACGTGGCTGTGCCACCGTTGCCACTTTCGTGTTTTCTTAGACCATTTCCGGCGAAAGGCTCCTAGGGTATGTAATTCGAAACGCTAAAATCATGCTCAAATGTTGCAGTGGGGTCTGTAGATGCGCACAAAGGTTTTGGATATTTTTATACTGTACCAATGACCCAGACATAGCTGGTGCTAACTCTTAAAATATAGGGCCAAACACAAATTTTGCCCCCCAATCCCCAAAATTTGCATCTAAAACTAAAGAAAACATGTCCTGAAAGGCCCTCCACACTTCGCCCCCACTGCGCATGCGCAGTGTCAAGGACGTTCCAAAATTGGCGCCATTAATCATTCTAAGTTTGGCCCTTCATCAGTTAACATCTGACTGATCTTTGTGCTTATAAATCTCAGTTTAAATGATGCCAGACACATAAATATTAGTGAAATGGTGATTCTAAGGAGGATAGAGAAGGAGGAGAGGAAAAGAATGTGTGACAGAATATTATCAGGGCTGTAACTTAAAATTTTTTAATGAAATTATGTTAAGTTACCTATTTTCAAGGCAGCAGCCATTTTGTTGTCATTCTGATTATTTAGTTACACTGTTTTTTTAAGTGTTTTCCTCTCTCCCTGTCCTTTAAGTTCCCCCTTGCTATTCTCCCATGATTTTGGCATAGTTTTTGTAATTATTATTACTAAATTTTCTTGGGAGTTTTAGCTGAATAACAGAATGAATTCTGTTCTTTCCCCATGTTTACGTCTTCACCTAGGGGTGGTTAGGCGTTGTGTTCTGCATTTACCATCTGATGTTCTGCAGTTTCTTCCCTGGAAGTCTCTGTTTTGCATCAGATAGTGTATTTTTGGTAACTGATTTCGGGCCTGGGTGCCTGGAGTCTTATTTTAGTGTTTTTACACTCATTGTTTACATTTTCAACAGCCCTCTGTGTGAGGGGGGGATTTCTAAATAATAATATCTTTATGTTATTTTAATCATAACTAGATACATTATTATTGTTCGTAAGTGTTGAATAAATTGTTTAAAATATTTTTAAAATTTTTGTCCACACTTAGGCTTGGGATCCATTGGGGCTCAACGTTACTTTTCAGAAACTTGGGCTGTTCTGAAAAAATATTTTTTCAAAATATTTTGATTTCAATTATTTTTTCTATATTAATGGATCATATTATTATTATGTATTTTGATTGCCAGGGGTTAGTGCGAGTACCAGGACTTGTTTTCTTTTCACATTGAAAGGATATTGATCAATTGTTTTAAGAGGAAGTCTTCCTCTGACTTTATTATCATTCTATATGTGGTCAGTGTACTCGCATTAACTCCTGTTCTGTATCGTATGATTTCGATGACAATATGGGAAGCGTATGTCACGGTATGTTGTTGGGGATTTGGACACTCCGGTCCTTTCCCCGCAGGGTCACTCTACTTTATCAATTTCTATTTCAGACGATCAAGATTAGGGTGATGTATCTGTGATGTCTTCCAACAGTGTGCCTCCGTCGTCACAATTAATGAAGGGCTAGCGGAAAAGTGCTCATGTAAATACGCCAATTGCCTAAGAGGACCCTAGTAGGTTCGACGGCCTTTGACGTCCGCTAGCTCGCCCGGTGTAGCGTCCATTCACCGAATGGTTCGGCAGCCGGGTTCGTCCGTTGCGGTCTAGAAGGAATTTTGGGGTGATGCGAGCACTATAAACTAACCTAATGCACACCCAATGACGGCGGATCGGAGGGAGAACGCAGGAAGCCTTTTAGTCCGGTTCATAGCTCGTTCCGGTCCATCCGGACGGCAAGCGAGAGAGGCCCCTCTCTCGTTCAACAACATCTGGCCCCAGATGTTGTGGTACAAAATGTGCCGTAAGCGGAGCATACGTCCGTAGCTCGGGACACTCCGTTGTATAGGCAGTCCGCTGAGACTGCTAAGGCTTCCTCTTCTCGTCAGCGCACACGACCGCACCTTGGCTGCGTGACCGCCGATATATTACCAGCTTCGCCGATCAAGGATTCTTCGGCGACCAGGTCACACCATCCGGTAGCCAGGGACACGAGGCCTGCAGACTTCGGACGTTCGCATAGGAAGTGTGCGGGAGTCAACGTACACGGAGCTTCCGGCGGCAATGCATCGTAAGACCGCTACTACACAGGCCTCGGGAACGGACGTGCTTTCCTTAATAGCACAGTTTATCGCAGCATCCCAGCATCAACTGAATCTGTCGCATATATTTTATCCGACGATGCTGGGTCGGGACGCTCCGCGGAAGCGGGTACGGACGTCCGAAAGTTTCATCCGGTCCGACGGGATACCGAAAGGGATTCGGAGGATTTCGAGCTTTCCCTTTCGGAACAACATATGCTGTTGTGTATGTCATCTGACTTGGTCTTCTCCAGCTTCTTTCGTCGGACCAGAATGCTGCGATGCCGGATAAGAAACTGATAGCGTCGGTGGACTTAGAAATTTTTGGTTCGGTTCAGGGACATCGTCCCTCAGTTCCGACATAGTCCAATAATGTCACACAAACTTTTGAATTATTGAACGACGCTATATATATTATTATTTTATGCTTGCTAACCAAGCATTTCTGGTTTCTTGTTCGAAGAGTTATGGAGATGTCTTTCAAAAGTGTGCCTCTGTCGTCATAGTTAATGAAGAGTAAGCGGCAATAAGTGCTCATGGAATATGTCTATCGCCTACGGAGTGACATTCGCTAGCTCACCCGGTGTAGCGTACATTCATCGAATGGTTCGGCTGCCGGGTTCGTCCGTTGCGGTCTAGGAAGGAGATTTGGGTGATGCGAGCACTTTAATTACTTTAGTACTCACCCAGTGACGGCAGATTGAGGACAGATCGGAGGAAGCCTGTTAGTCCGGTTCCTGGCTGGTCCAGGTCCGTCCAGGCTGTGAGCGAGAGAGGTCCCTCTCTCGCCCAACAACATAGGGGACCGCATGTTGTGGTTCAGATATTTTACATTCGGAGCATATATCCGTTGGTCGGGACGCTCCGTTATATTGACAGTCCGAGAGACTGTCTTTAATGCTTCCTCATCCTCACACCAGGGCACACGACCGCACATTGGCTACGTGACCTCGAGTATCCGATCAGTTTCGGCATTCAGTGATTCCACGGCGAATAGGTCGCGCCATCCGGTAGCCAAGGGACACGAGGCCTATACACTCCGTTCGCTCGCATATTGGTAGTATGCACGGGGTAGCGATCACGGAGCTTCCAGCGGCAATGCATCGTAAGACCGCTTCTCCTCAGGCCTCAGTGACGGACGTGCTATCCGAGTTAGCACAGTTGTTTCGCAGCATCCCAGCAATTGACAGTTTCTCGGTCGAATCAGGAATTATCCGACGGCGCTGGGTCGGTGCGGTCCGCGGTTGCATCAGGTACGGACGACCGAACGCTTTATAGGGTCCGACAGGATGGCGAAAGGGATTCGAAAGATTTCGAGTTTTCCCTTTAGTAGTATCGGAAGATGCCTTTCATATCTTTTGGCATTATCTTCCAGTGATTATTATTTCGGACTTCATTGCTGCGATCTTGGATAAGAGACTTATAGCGTCATTGGACTCGGATTTTTCGATCGGTTCGGGGACATTGTCCCTGACTTACTGACGTAGTCCAATATTGTCATTACAACATGTGTTTTATTTTTCGACGCTATATATATATATACAAGCCTGCTACTAAGCATGATAGTTTAGTTTCTTGTCCGCGTTGCTCATTTCTGCCATTTTATCATTTATACAAATAGTTTATTTTGGCAGAGCAGGGCATACCGAGAGTTCATATGCGTCTAGACGGTGTGATTAAAAACTGCATATATTCTTTTTCGCCGTTTATGTCTTTTCCAATTTCAATGTTGGGAATGACATTATGTATAGTAAACTTAACTTAGACGCTTTATTATACGTAATCCGCCTTACTGAGGCGTTATCATTACGTCTTCAGGAAAAGATTTACGGGATATTATTCTCAATGTAATTTCTTTTGAGGGCAGTAGTTTGTTCACGTATAACTCCGCCCTTCAGTGGCTGATTGGAGTTAGTTAGACGTGACGCAGCCCTAGCTACATCCACTCGCGTGGATAGTAAGGTTAAGAACTCTCTCAGAGTCGCTTCGTTCTCGGAGGAGCTTCTCTTCGACGGTAACTTTTCGGCAATCCATGAATTGCTCGATTTACACGTTCTCTTGTCTATCTAGTGTTACAAGAGATTCAGACTGGGGCAAACATTCGGTGGTTGACTCAGAGAGTGCCGCCGCAGTTGCCGGACCCGAGTGTGGCTGTTATGACGGTTGCCAGTCATACAGATTGGGATATAATACTGATCCCTACGGATTCGAAGTGCCAGGGTCTTTGGGTTCCGCAGTCTTTTAGCAATCAGTTTTCTTCCGCGGAATAATGTTTTTTAGGCTTGCTTTATGTCATTGCATGAACATTATTCAGAAACGCATGCCCAAATTCCTGTCCTTTAATTCAACAGTAGTGGCGTATCTCCGGAACCAGGGAGGCACTCTTTCGTTTCCGTTATTCTATTTAATGGAAAGAATCCGTCTGTTGGTTATAGTACACCAAGTTCAGTTTTGGTCTGTCATATTCCGGGTCGTCTGATTGTTTTATCGGACTCCCGTTCTCTTACGGGTCGCTTGTTGCTGTCAGAATGGACTCTCAACAAACAAGTATTCAATCAGATTTGCTATCTATGGGAGCGCCCAATGATGATTTATTTATGACACAGCTTGCTAATCAATTGCAGACGTATGTGTTGGCTTGTCCAGATCTCTGAGCTAATATTCTTAACGCTCTATTGATCTATAGGACGGAATGATAGGATACGCGTATCCTCCGGCGCTGTTGTTTTAGCAGGTATTGCTAAGATAAACAACCACAATACATTTCTGTTGATATCATCTCTATCTTCACAGAGATCATGAGTAATTTTCTCTCTTGTCTACTGTGGGTTTTAACGTGAAATCTTCCTCTATGTGAGGATCTTTTTCACTGGGTAAATCGTGTCATCTTTATCACAACCTGCAAGGTCGCAACCTTCATGTATTCCGTTGTGTGGTCCGTATTGCATTGTAAGCACTGTACTGGACGAGCTTTGGACGCGATTTCTTACTATTGGAGATCCTCTTCTTCGCTATTCTATGCGGCTAAAGTGGAGGCTCTTCCGTCGTGGTGTAGGGATCATTATGTTCATATTGTTGATCCCTCCATACTATTCATTGCTATTTTTTAGTATACTTGTTTCACAAGATCTACTGCAGCCTGTTATTATTTAGGTTATAGGTTTATGTTACCTCATACCTATGCACTCTACGATAGTTTACAATTGAGTCTTTTGTCTCTTTATCTAAGTCAGTTAGTAACTTTTTGATAAATAGACTTAGAATCTTTAGATTAAATTCCTATACGGATTTTAACTTCGGTTCTTATTTAGCTAAGTAATCATTTGAGCCTCTGGAAACAGTAGTTTTCAAATTCTGACCTTTTAGACAGTAATTCTGTTGGTTTCTCTTTTACTGTAGAGTCAGTGAGTTTCATGCACTATCGATGGATGATTTTCACTTTCATAGTTTCGGAATCAATACTTCCATTACTATTTAGGTTGGATTGTTGCATAAGAGTTAGGCTCCTATTATCCGGAACCTATTATTTTAAGGTCCTTCCGTCTTCGTATGGGCATAGGCCTTTACTCTTTCCGGGTACAGTTTATGTATTTATAAACAGATTTCTGTTTATTACTATGGGCGTAAGCTTCTTCTGTCTTTGATGTCTAGTAGAAGGACGTTACGCTCCATTTTATTGTTAATGGATTCTATTAACTATCGGTACTGCTTATAGTATATCATTGACTTAGCAGTTGTGCTTAAGATTTCGGCTCATGAAGTAAGAGTTCTTCTACTTCTTGGGCTTACATTAATAGTGTCGCTCTTATAGATTTTTGAAGGCCGCTCATTGCGCTCAGCCATCCACATTCATGAATTTTATCTCAGAAATATCGAGTCCATTTCTGGAGGCCTCTATTGTTAGGTCTATTATCTACTGCTCAGAATGTCATTCACTTAACAGTTGCTACTATAGCTAGGTAGGCTGTCTGTTTCGGCAGTGTCTCCGTTCGGCTGCCCTCTTCGCTCTGGGCTATTTGACCCAGGGCAAGAAAAAGGGGGGGGGGGGGGGAGGGTGTTCCCTTGGGTCACCTGTTTTACTATGAAAACAAGGGGATACCTCCTCCGGAGTTAGTAATTCTGAGCTGTTATTGGGATGGTTGTTTAGTGAGAAGTTTAGGTTTTTAAAATTCTTTCAAGTCTTAGTTTTTAAAGTATAGCTTTTGAATATTGCATATGTCAACGGACATGATTATGCAATCCTCAGACACTTTTAGGAGTATAAGAGTCTCTATTCTCTAGACTTACTTTATTTATTGGCTTACTTTAAAAATTATTAGTATAAGGATTATATTGGATATTAATAGAGTACATGGATGTATGAAGCTCAATTTTGGAAGGTGTTGTATCTTTCTAATTTATCATAAATAAGAAAGATACATGTAAGGCCTATTACTTCTTTTCCCTACAGGGGATGACTCTATTTTATTTTTATTGAGCGTATTCCATTTTGCTCTATGTCCTTGGCCCTCCAGCCTTTTTACTATTCAGCTATGTCTGGGTCATTGGTACAGTATAAAAATGTTAAAAAATTTATAGTAATTTATATATTTTTTATACTTACCAATGACCCAGACGGGGATGGCCCTCCCAGGAGTTGGGAACTCTTGCCTCCCCGCTGAGTACATAGCGCTTACCAGGCACTGGTTATTAGAATGATTAATGGCGCCAATTTTGGAACGTCCTTGACACTGCGCATGCGCAGTGGGGGCGAAGTGTGGAGGGCCTTTCAGGACATGTTTTCTTTAGTTTTAGATGCAAATTTTGGGGATTGGGGGGCAAAATTTGTGTTTGGCCCTATATTTTAAGAGTTAGCACCAGCTATGTCTGGGTCATTGGTAAGTATAAAAAATATATAAATTACTATAAATTTTTTAACTTCTCAGCTGCCACCTGGCTGCATCACTGTTGCCACTTTCGTGTTTTCTTAGACCGTTTCTGGCAAAAGGCTCCTAGGGTATGTAATTCGAAATGCTAAAACCATGCTCAAATGTTGCAGTAGGGTCTGTAGATGCTCATGAAGGTTTTGGATTTTTCAGCGGCCATGTGGCTGTGCCACTGTTGCCACTTTTATGTTTTCTTAGACAGTTTCCGGTGGAAGGCTCCTAGAGTATGTAATTTGAAATGCTAAAAGCATGCTCAGATGTTGCAGTAGAGTCTGTAGATGTGTATGAAGGTTTCAGATTTTTTGGGTGCCACGTTGCTGTGCCACTTTCATGTTTTTTTAGACCGTTTCTGATGAAAGGCTCCTAGAGTATGTAATTCGAAATGCTAAAAGCATGTTCAGATGTTGCAGTAGGGTTTGTAGATGCGCAGGAAGGTTTCGGATTTTTTGGGTGCCATGTGACTGCACCACTGTTGCCACTTTCGTGTTTTCTTAGACCGTTTCCAGCAAAAGGCTCCTAGGGTATGTAATTCGAAATGCTAAAAGCATGCTCAGATGTTGCAGTAGAGTCTGTAGATGTGCATGAAGGTTTCGGATCTTCTGGGTGCCATGTGGCTGTGCCACCGTTGCCACTTTAGTGTTTTCTTAGACCATTTCCGGCGAAAGGCTCCTAGGGTATGTAATTCGAAATGCTAAAACCATGCTCAAATGTTGCAGTGGGGTCTGTAGATGCGCACGAAGGTTTCGGATTTTTCAGCTGCCACCTGGCTGCGCCACCGTTGCCACTTTCGTGTTTTCTTAGACCGTTTCCGGCGAAAGGCTCCTAGGGTATGTAATTCGAAATGCTAAAACCATGCTCAATTGTTGCAGTAGGGTCTGTAGATGCTCACGAAGGTTTCGGATTTTTCACCGGCCATGTGGCTGTGCCACCGTTGCCACTTTCATGTTTTCTTAGGCCGTTTCCGGCGAAAGGCTCCTAGAGTATGTAATTTCAAATGCTAAAAGCATGCTCAGATGTTGCAGTAAGGTCTGTAGATGTGCACGTAGATTTTGGATTTTTTGGGTGCCAAGTGACCATACCACCGTTGCCACTTTCGTGTTTTCTTAGACCGTTTCCGGCAAAAGGCTCGTAGGGTATGTAATTCGAAATGCTAAAACCATGCTCAAATGTTGCAGTGGGGTCTGTAGATGCGCACGAAGGTTTCAGATTTTTCAGTTGCCATGTGGCTGTACCACCATTGCCACTTTCGTGTTTTCTGAGACCCTTTCTGGTGAAAGGCTCCTAGGGTATATAATTCGAAATGCTAAAACCATGCTCAAATGTTTCAGTAGAGTCTGTAGATGCGCACGAAGGTTTTGGATTTTTCAGCGGCCATGTGGCTGTGCCACTGTTGCCACTTTTATGTTTTCTTAGACAGTTTCCGGTGGAAGGCTCCTAGAGTATGTAATTTGAAATGCTAAAAGCATGCTCAGATGTTGCAGTAGAGTCTGTAGATGTGTATGAAGGTTTCAGATTTTTTGGGTGCCACGTTGCTGTGCCACTTTCATGTTTTTTTAGACCGTTTCTGATGAAAGGCTCCTAGAGTATGTAATTCGAAATGCTAAAAGCATGTTCAGATGTTGCAGTAGGGTTTGTAGATGCGCAGGAAGGTTTCGGATTTTTTGGGTGCCATGTGACTGCACCACTGTTGCCACTTTCGTGTTTTCTTAGACCGTTTCCAGCAAAAGGCTCCTAGGGTATGTAATTCGAAATGCTAAAAGCATGCTCAGATGTTGCAGTAGAGTCTGTAGATGTGCATGAAGGTTTCGGATCTTCTGGGTGCCATGTGGCTGTGCCACCGTTGCCACTTTAGTGTTTTCTTAGACCATTTCCGGCGAAAGGCTCCTAGGGTATGTAATTCGAAATGCTAAAACCATGCTCAAATGTTGCAGTGGGGTCTGTAGATGCGCACGAAGGTTTCGGATTTTTCAGCTGCCACCTGGCTGCGCCACCGTTGCCACTTTCGTGTTTTCTTAGACCGTTTCCGGCGAAAGGCTCCTAGGGTATGTAATTCGAAATGCTAAAACCATGCTCAATTGTTGCAGTAGGGTCTGTAGATGCTCACGAAGGTTTCGGATTTTTCACCGGCCATGTGGCTGTGCCACCGTTGCCACTTTCATGTTTTCTTAGGCCGTTTCCGGCGAAAGGCTCCTAGAGTATGTAATTTCAAATGCTAAAAGCATGCTCAGATGTTGCAGTAAGGTCTGTAGATGTGCACGTAGATTTTGGATTTTTTGGGTGCCAAGTGACCATACCACCGTTGCCACTTTCGTGTTTTCTTAGACCGTTTCCGGCAAAAGGCTCGTAGGGTATGTAATTCGAAATGCTAAAACCATGCTCAAATGTTGCAGTGGGGTCTGTAGATGCGCACGAAGGTTTCAGATTTTTCAGTTGCCATGTGGCTGTACCACCATTGCCACTTTCGTGTTTTCTGAGACCCTTTCTGGTGAAAGGCTCCTAGGGTATATAATTCGAAATGCTAAAACCATGCTCAAATGTTTCAGTAGAGTCTGTAGATGCGCACGAAGGTTTTGGATTTTTCAGCTGCCAAGTGGCTGTGCCATTGCCACTTTCGCATTTTCTTAGACAGTTTCCGGCGAAAGGCTCCTAGGGTATGTAATTTGAAATCCTAAAACCAGAGTATGTAATTCGAAATGCTAAAACCATGCTCAAATGTTGCAGTGGGGTCTGTAGATGCGCACGAAGGTTTCAGATTTTTCAGTTGCCACGTGGCTGTACCACCATTGCCACTTTCGTGTTTTCTGAGACCCTTTCTGGTGAAAGGCTCCAAGGGTATATAATTCAAAATGCTAAAACCATGCTCAAATGTTGCAGTGGGGTCTGTAGATGTGCACGAAGGTTTCAGATTTTCCAGCTGCCATGTGGCTGTGCCACCGTTGCCATTTTCTTGTTTTCTTAGACCCTTTCCGGTGAAAGGCTCCAAGGGAGTGTAATTCGAAATGCTAAAACCATAGTCAAATGTTGCAGTGGGATCTGCAGATGTGCACGAAGATTTTGGATTTTTCAGCTGCCAAGTGGCTGTGCCGTTGCCACTTTCGCGTTTTCTTAGACCGTTTCCGGCAAAAGGCTCCTAGGGTATGTAATTTGAAATGCTAAAACCATGTTTAAATGTTGCAATGGGGTCTGTAGATGCACTGGAAGGTTTCGGATTTTTCAGGTGCCACGTGGCTGTGCCACCATTGCCACTTTCGTGTTTTCTTAGACCGTTTCTGGCGAAAGGCTCCTAGAGTATGTAATTCAAAATGCTAAAACCATGCTGAGATGTTGCAGTAGAGTCTGTAAATGCGCAGGAAGGTTTTGGATTTTTGGGGTGCTACGTGGCTGTCACTGTTGCCACTTTTGTGTTTTCTTAGACCGTTTCCGGCGAAAGGCTCTTAGGATATGTAATTCGAAATGCTAAACGCATGATCAAATGTTGCAGTAGGGTCTGTAGATGCATACAAAGGTTTCAGATTTTTCAGGTGCCACGTGGCGGTGCCACCGTTTTGCTTTCATGTTTTCTTAGACCATTTCCAGCAAAAAGCTCCTACAGTATGTAATTTGAAATGCTAAAACTATGCTCAAATGTTACAGTAGGGTCTGTAGATGTGCACGAATGTTTCGGCTTTTTGTGGCGCCACGTGGCTGTGCCACCGTTGCCACTTTCATGTTTTCTTAGACCATTTCCGGCGAAAGGCTCCCAGGGTACATGTATGTAATTCGAAACGCTAAAGCCATGCTCAAATGTTGCAGTGGAGTCTGTATGTGCGCACGAAGCTGTGTCACCTGTGCCACTCAATATGATTTTAGTGTGTCATATAATACATTTCATCTTTGTATCCAGCATTCATACAAAGTCAAGGATGCAAATGCGGGGATACACTATAGTGTGCTTTGCACACAAGTGACACCATCTAGTTCAGTTAAGAGATATCCAGTTAAGTGGACTCCACTGTATAAAGGGTATCTGGTGTTCAATGTGGATCCTTTCAATTATACCATGACTACTGTATGTATTCAACATTACGTGATACAATACACACACTGAGAAATGTGCTCAATACACTATGCATGGAATCCAGCCAAAATGTAAGAACGTCATGTAAGAACAAATCTGTTTGGTTATCATGCACGTGAGAGCACTGGTGCTGTGTACTAAGGCGTACTGCACATCGATGGTGCACATTGGGGAGTCTGACAGTTGCTTGACATTGCTCAGTGGTTCTTTCCAGGTACTCCGACTTCTTCCACTCGTAAAACTGTCATGACATGAGGTAACCCTGATTGTCAAAAGTGTTGTTAAACTCCAATAAATAAATAAATATTGGTCATTATGTATATAATTGACATTATGATGTGAATGAAACACTTCAACACAAAATAGTGTCAAGCAAGAAAGTAAGCAGGCCACCATAGGTGAGGTTTTTCTTTAAAAATATCAGCTTCATTCTCATCGTATAAATACTGAACACAACTCACTTAGAGTACAGAGTACAGGAATCAACAACACTTGTTGATCTTTTTCCTATATTTCACTTGTGCCTACAGTGCTCATGAAATACTTGAAAAAACTTCAACTCAGGTCGCTGATTCCTGTCTCCTGTACTCCACCTTCGGTGTGTTTTCTGTTGTGACAAAGCAAACACTTAGGTTAAAAAAAAGTGTTCTGATTCTCAGGCAATCCCTCATTGAATTTGAACCCCCTCATTGGGACATTTTTATTGCCTTTCAGTGTCTTCCAATATTAGTGCAAATTCAGGGAGACCCAAAACTTTTTACATTTTTTGATTGATGCATATTTATTTAGTTGCATCTCCAATATGTTTATCTTGTTACAATTTATGGGAGAGTGCCTATAGACACTCTCCCATAAACTGTAATGAGGCAAATCCCCATATATTAAGTATTTTTACTTTTTTACTTCAAAGATAATATGAAGAGCATCGAAAGAATATGAAGCCTTTGAATTGCAGTACCTACAGTTTGTTTTTAGAGGAATGTTTTATTTTTCAAATTAAAAATGAATTTATTTGTATTAATATGCACTATCTATATTTCTGTGTGTAAAACAACAGCCGAAATCCTCTCCATGTTTGCTCACTTTTTGCAAAAATAAAATAAATATTAAAAATAAAACTCCCTCCCTTACTGATTTGGAAAAAAAATTACCTGAGAATCAATTAATTTATTTTGTTTGGCCTTAGGTATCAATTCTAACTACCAAAAATAACTCTAGAACTCCCCCAGTTAAAGTTCAACAGTTTTATTCAATTGTCACAGAGGACAATCCGGATGACATGATAAATGTCTGTCTTGCCATGAAGCAGATTCTGTATATCTCTTGCCCAAATGCAATAAAGTGTTAAAACATTAACATTCTCATTTAATTAACAGCTCGGCATAAAATAAACTAATATATCATGTTTGACAGAGCTCATAGAGTGTGTCAAATGAGATCATACAGATTAAATACTTATAATTGACATAGTGAGGTTAAAAAGGTCAGTACAGATGGGGATTTTTGTAGTAGTTAATATCATTTTTTCAGTAAATCTCAGTAGTTTTTATTCACTTAGAACATAACTCATTCTCCTCTGTGCAGTTAACTCTCTACCAATCACATTTAGAAGACAGCACTTGCAAAAAAGATCTCAAATAAGGCCTAAAAAAAGTAAAAAATCTGTTTCTCAGGCTCTCCCGCATAGTCCTTTTAGCTGTCACATGAACTCTTAATAACCTCTGCAAACTTAATAACATAAAAATTATTAAATTGTTTATGTGTCGTATTTCACCCAAGTTAATAAAATGATAAATTTGTTCCTTAAGTGCAAGAAGGCTTTGCAGTGCTGTGGCATTGCAAAGCCTTCTTGCACTCAAGGGGTGAAATACACCACCCCCATGCTATTCTGTATATACCACCCCCATGCTATTCTGTATATAGGCCTAAAACATAAAACAAACCAAGAACATGAACTTTTGATGACAAAGACATAATTACAAAAATAAAATAAAGTTTTACAAAAAATGGCCTGAGAAACAGACTATCTACTTTTAGGAAATACCAGTAACTACAGATTTTAATTTTTTTGCCTCCAGAACACAGCTTATGCACTCTCATTGGAACAAGAACATTGAGATTGTTCCAATGAGGGGTTATAAGATATGTTTTGGATGTATAACTGACTAGACCATTACATTAGTTAAAGGGTAAATAGGTCAAGCTTGTACTAAAGGTGTGGCAAATAGTTTGAAGTTTCAGGGTTATATATAATTACAGGATTATTATTTACTCATTTTCAAAGAGATTGAGGGGTTCACTGTCCCTGTCTGCCATCTGTGTGGTCCTCTCTCCATCCATCGAGAAGTCCATTCATCTGGCTGTTGGGCCATCCGTCCAGTACTCATTCATCAATCTTGTCTGTTCCATCAGTTCATCTGTCTGTTTGTCCATCCATCCATCTGGAACCCACTTAATTGATATTTCTAAACTAAACTATTTCTAAACTAAACTAAATAGCTCTATCAAAATACATATAATTACCATACCTTCAGTACAAATTTGGCCTGTTAAATGCATGTAGGTTAAGATAGAGTAAATATATGTTAATTGAATAAAAAAATCTTATTAATTATTGAAGAATTACTGTGACGGTAACTGAATTATCAATGTTTATAGACCTTTCTGGCCTCATTATAATCATTTATTATATTAGATCGTGTTTGACAGAGCTCCATGAGAGATATAATAGAATTAATGTCCAGTTTATTACTAGAATGAAGAAAAATTACCAAATTCCTATTGATTGAATAATCCTGTTAATTAAAAATTGTTCACTGGCAAAATGGCTATTCAGTTAATTATTTACCGAACATGAAAGGCAGACGACACTTGTTAACAAAAGTCTTGAATAACTTGTTATACCCCTGAAATAGCAGCTGCATAAAGCCTGAGTTTTGTCTGTAGATTTCCTCAGATATTTATGGGTCGATTCCTTTGAAACTTGGTGCCGATGTTCACTACCATGGGTACCTGTGCACCTGCGATGATAGTTTTGATCAGATGTTTTTGCCAGAGTTATGCCCCTTTTTGTCTTAGAATAATCATGGTGGCTGGGATTATGGGCAGGCCCATCTTGGAGAGTCACACCTTTAATTTTTTTTTCACAGCTTATGACCACCTCATTGGAATGAGCTCAACAATATGGTGTCATATGCCATGTTTTTGAGACAAAAAATGAAAAAAATAATGAAAATTGAATTATGATTTTTGTGAAAGGCACTGGCTGGTTTTGGTGGTTATATTGGGTAAAGGGTTAACAGGGTTACATCAGTTATGTGGATCCTATAAATAACCAAATTCTTGTTATTGATTACTCCTGTTAACTGAATATATTTTTTACTGTATTTTACTGTATATTTTTTAAGTTATTCAATTAACAGTTTTACTGTATGAAGTTTTGTTTTTATGTTTTTCTTAGAGCTGTTAAGGTGCTGCAGAATAGAGAAAATATGGCAAGTGAACTCACTATGGCAAGAACAAATTATGCACGTGTTTTGTGGTGAGTCTTTCCCAATACAGTTATTCAAAAGTTTATAGTGTAGATTTATACTCTATAATACACCATACACACACATCAATTTGGTAGTTGTTCACCTAACAGTAGAACCTTGCAAAGCTTGAAAATTTGATTTGATTCAAATCTTCCTTATGATTTGATTTGATTCGAGATAAGCTGATTTAGAAATTTTCAGTTGTCGGGATGTTCAGAATCCTACAAAATGTCTCCTCTTGAACACTTCTGTCATCTGGTCTTCTGTACAGGAAGAAGACGGTGAGCTAAGTTTTGCTTCTGAAACAACTTTGATGGGCTTGCCAAAACAGACAAGTCACCATTGAATTCAATACTTGCATGGAGACTGGTAATATTTACATTTGCAAGTTACAATATTTACAATATGAAAAGACATGAGATTCAATTCAAGGTTCTCTTCAATCCCACATCCTTTGCCTGGTTTGATTTGGAATTTGATTTGAACTGAAAGTTGAGATTTGCAGGTACCTACTCAACAGGTTTACATATACCTGTACTTTTACTTGTTAGACCAGTACAATATTGAGGATCGACCAAGCTAATTTGCAGTGTTGACCACTTAGTACATTACCCAGTGGGCCTTGAATGGTGAACTTGCTTGTTTATTGATCAAGTTTCTATTGTTCTGTGGTCAAGTAAATAAAGATATGTGCTAATATTCACCTGCTGGTTGGCTGACTACCAGAATGCCAAGGTACTTGTAGTCCTTTTTATTAACTTGATGATGTTCTTTTATATACTACAGAAAAAAAGTGAGGAACCATCCCAGTTTTCACAACTTTTTATCCATGTATTTGTGGCAGAATATTTTATGAAACATAAGAAATGAATCCCAATGGTTTCACAAGAAATGTTCATATTTTTATACTGTACCAATGACCCAGACATAGCTGGTGCTAACTCTTAAAATATAGGGCCAAACACAAATTTTGCCCCCCAATCCCCAAAATTTGCATCTAAAACTAAAGAAAACATGTCCTGAAAGGCCCTCCACACTTCGCCCCCACTGCGCATGCGCAGTGTCAAGGACGTTCCGAAATTGGCGCCATTTATCATTCTAAGTTTGGCCCTTCATCAGTTAACATCTGACTGATCTTTGTGCTTTTAAATCTCAGTTTAAATGATGCCAGACACATAAATATTAGTGAAATGGTGATTCTAAGGAGGATAGAAAAGGAGGAGAGGAAAAGAATGTGTGACAGAATATTATCAGGGCTGTAACTTAAAATTTTTTAATGAAATTATGTTAAGTTACCTATTTTCAAGGCAGCAGCCATTTTGTTGTCATTCTGATTGTTTAGTTACACTGTTTTTTCAAGTGTTTTCCTCTCTCCCTGTCCTTTAAGTTCCCCCTTGCTATTCTCCCATGCTTTTGGCATAGTTTCTGTAATTATTATTACTAAAATTTCTTGGGAGTTTTAGCTGAATAACAGAATGAATTCTGTTCTTTCCCCATGTTTACGTCTTCACCTAGGGGTGGTTAGGCGTTGTGTTCTGCATCTACCATCTGATGTTCTGCAGTTTCTTCCCTGGAAGTCTCTGTTTTGCATCAGATAGTGTATTTTTGGTAACTGATTTCGGGCCTGGGTGCCTGGAGTCTTATTTTAGTGTTTTTACACTCATTGTTTACATTTACAACAGCCCTCTGTGTGAGGGGGGGATTTCTAAATAATAATATCTTTATGTTATTTTAATCATAACTAGATACATTATTATTGTTCGTAAGTGTTGAATAAATTGTTTAAAATATTTTTAAAATTTTTGTCCACACTTAGGCTTGGGATCCATTGGGGCTCAACGTTACTTTTCAGAAACTTGGGCTGTTCTGAAAAAATATTTTTTTCAAAATATTTTGATTTCAATTATTTTTTCTATATTAATGGATCATATTATTATTATGTTTTTTGATTGCCAGGGGTTAGTGCGAGTACCAGGACTTGTTTTCTTTTCACATTGAAAGGATATTGATCAATTGTTTTAAGAGGAAGTCTTCCTCTGACCTTATTATCATTCTATATGTGGTCAGTGTACTCGCATTAACTCCTGTTCTGTATCGTATGATTTCGATGACAATATGGGAAGCGTATGTCACGGTATGTTGTTGGGGATTTGGACACTCTGGTCCTTTCCCCGCAGGGTCACTCTACTTTATCAATTTCTATTTCAGACGATCAAGATTAGGGTGATGTATCTGTGATGTCTTCCAACAGTGTGCCTCCGTCGTCACAATTAATGAAGGGCTAGCGGAAAAGTGCTCATGTAATACGCCAATTGCCTAAGAGGACCCTAGTAGGTTCGACGGCCTTTGACGTCCGCTAGCTCACCCGGTGTAGCGTCCATTCACCGAATGGTTCGGCAGCCGGGTTCGTCCGTTGCGGTCTACAAGGAATTTTGGGGTGATGCGAGCACTATAAAATTAACTTAATGCACACCCAGTGACGGCGGATCGGAGGGAGAACGGAGGAAGCCTTTTAGTCCGGTTCATAGCTCGTTCCGGTCCATCCGGACGGCAAGCGAGAGAGGCCCCTCTCTCGTTCAACAACATCTGGCCCCAGATGTTGTGGTACGAATGTGTCGCTAGCGGAGCATACGTCCGTCGCTCGGGACGCTCCGTTGTATAGGCAGTCCGCTGAGACTGCTAAGGCTTCCTCTTCTCGTCAGCGCACACGACCGCACCTTGGCTGCGTGACCGCCGATATATTACCAGCTTCGCCGATCAAGGATTCTTCGGCGACCAGGTCACACCATCCGGCAGCCAGGGATTCGAGACCGATAGACTCCGGACGTTCGCATAGGAAGTATGCGGGAGCCATCTGATGCGGAGCTGCCCTCGGCGAAGCAGCGATAGACTGCGCCTCCGCAGGTCTCGACGCCGGACATTCTTGTGCACATAGCACAGCTTATCGCAGCATCCCAGCAGCCGACAGAAACGGTGTCGGATCGAGAATTATCCGACAGTGCTGGGTCGGTAGCCGGGGACTCGAGGCCTGCAGACTCCGGACGTTCGCATAGGAAGTGTGCGG
The DNA here is from genome assembly GCA_031216915.1 of Pictodentalium vernedei. Classification (NCBI taxonomy): domain Eukaryota; kingdom Metazoa; phylum Mollusca; class Scaphopoda; order Dentaliida; family Dentaliidae; genus Pictodentalium; species Pictodentalium vernedei. Next base: position 289,039,607 of record CM062293.1, read on the forward strand.
GAGTCAACGTACACGGAGCTTCCAGCGGCAATGCATCGTAAGTCCGCTACTGCACAGGCCTCGGGAACGGACGTGCTTTCCTTAATAGCACAGTTTATCGCAGCATCCCAGCATCAACCGAATCTGTCGCATATATTTTATCCGACGATGCTGGGTCGGGACGCTCCGCGGAAGCGGGTACGGACGTCCGAAAGTTTCATCCGGTCCGACGGGATACCGAAAGGGATTCGGAGGATTTCAAGCTTTCCCTTTCGGAACAACATATGCTGCGATGCCGGATAAGAAACTGATAGCGTCGGTGGACTTAGAAATTTTTGGTTCGGTTCAGGGACATCGTCCCTCAGTTCCGACATAGTCCAATAATGTCACACAAACTTTCGAATTATTGAACGACGCTATATATATATTATTATTTTATGCTTGCTATCCAAGCATTTCTGGTTTCTTGTTCGAAGAGTTATGGAGATGTCTTTCAAAAGTGTGCCTCTGTCGTCATAGTTAACATGAAGAGTTAGCGGCAATAAGTGCTCATGGAATATGTCTATCGCTTACGGAGTGACATTCGCTAACTCACCCGGTGTAGCGTACATTCATCGAATGGTTCGGCTGCCGGGTTCGTCCGTTGCGGTCTAGGAAGGAGATTTGGGTGATGCGAGCACTTTAATTACTTTAGTACTCACCCAGTGACGGCAGATTGAGGACAGATCGGAGGAAGCCAACAACATAGGGGACCGCATGTTGTGGTTCAGATATTTTACATTCGGAGCATATGTCCGTTGCTCGGGACGCTCCGTTATATTGACAGTCCGAGAGACTGTCTTTAATGCTTCCTCATCCTCACAGCAGGGCACACGACTGCACATTGGCTACGTGACCTCGAGATCCGATCAGTTTCGGCATTCAGTGATTCCACGGTGAATAGGTCGCGCCATCCGGTAGCCAAGGGACACGAGGCCTATACACTCCGTTCGCTCGCATATTGGAAGTATGCACGGGGTAACGATCTCGGAGCTTCCTGCGGCAATGCATCGTAAGACCGCTTCTCCTCAGGCCTCAGTGACGGACGTGCTATCCGAGTTAGCACAGTTGTTTCGCAGCATCCCAGCAATTGACAGTTTCTCGGTCGAATCAGGAATTATCCGACGGCGCTGGGTCGGTGCGGTCCGCGGTTGCATCAGCTACGGACGACCGAACGCTTTATAGGGTCCGACAGGATGGCGAAAGGGATTCGAAAGATTTCGAGTTTTCCCTTTAGTAGTATCGGAAGATGCCTTTCATATCTTCTGGCATTTCTTCCAGTGATTATTTTTCGGACTTCATTGCTGCGATCTTGGATAAGAGACTTATAGCGTCATTGGACTCGGATTTTTCGATCGGTACAGGGACATTGTCCCTGACTTACCGACGCAGTCCAATATTGTCATTACAACATGTGTTTTATTTTTCGACGCTATATATTTATATATATATACAAGCCTGCTACTAAGCATGATAGTTTAGTTTCTTGTCCGCGTGGCTCATTCTGCCATTTTATCATTTTTACAAATAGTTTATTTTGGCAGAACAGGGCATACCGAGAGTTCATATGCGTCTAGACGGTGTGATTAAAGACTGCATATATTCTTTTTCGCCGTTTATGTCTTTTCCAATTTCAATGTTGGGAACGACATTATGTATAGTAGACTTAACTTAGACGCTTTATTATACGTAATCCGCCTTACTGAGGTGTTATCATTACGTCTTCAAGAAAAGATTTACGGGATATTATTCTCAATGTATTTCTTTTGAGGGCAGTAGTTGTTCACGTATAACTCCGCCCTTCAGTGGCTGATTGGAGTTGGTTAGACGTGACGCAGCCCTAGCTACATCCACGCGTGGATAGTAAGGTTAAGAACTCTCTCAGAGTCGCTTCGTTCTCGGAGGAGCTTCTCTTCGACGGCAACTTTCCGGCAATCCATGAATTGCTCGATTTATACATTCTCTTGTCTATCTAGTGTTACAAGAGATTCAGACTGGGGCAAACATTCGGTGGTTGACTCAGAGAGTGCCGCCGCAGTTGCCGGACCCGAGTGTGGCTGTTATGACGGTTGCCAGTCAAACAGATTGGGATATATACTCATCCCTACGGATTCGAAGTGCCAGGGTCTTTGGGTTCCGCAGTCTTTTAGCTATCAGTTTAACTTCCGCGGAATAATGTTTTTTAGGCTTGCTTTATGTCATTGCATGAACATTATTCAGAAACGCATGCCCAAATTCCTGTCCTTTAATTCGACAGTAGTGGCGTATCTCCGGAACCAGGGAGGCACTCTTTCGTTTCCGTTATTCAATTTAATGGAAAGAATCCGTCTGTTGGTTATAGTACACCAAGTTCAGTTTTGGTCCGTCATATTCTGGGTCGTCTGATTGTTTTATCGGACTCCCGTTCTCTTACGGGTCGCTTGTTGCTGTCAGAATGGACTCTCATCAAACAAGTATTCAATCAGATTTGCTATCTATGGGAGCGCCCAATGATGTTTTATTTATGACACAGCTTGCTAATCAATTGCAGACGTATGTGTTGGCTTGTCCAGATCTCTGAGCTAATACTGTTAACGCTCTATTGATCTATAGGACGGAATGATAGGATACGCGTATCCTCCGGCGCTGTTGTTTAGCAGGTATTGCTAAGATAAACAACCACAATACATTTCTGTTGATAGCATCTCTATCTTCACAGAGATCATGAGTAATTTACTCTCTTGTCTACTGTGGATCTTAACGTGAAATCTTCCTCTATGTGAGGATCTTTTTTCACTGGGTAAATCGTGTCATCTTTATCACAACCAGCAAGGTCGCAACCTTCATGTATTCCGTTGTGTGGTCCGTATTGCATTGTAAGCACTGTACTGGACGAGCTTTGGACGCGATTTCTTGCTATAGGAGATCCTCTTCTTCGCTATTCTATGCGGCTAAAGTGGAGGCTCTTCCGTCGTGGTGTAGGGATCATTATGTTCATATTGTTGATCCCTCCATACTACTCATTGCTATTTTTTAGTATACTTGTTTCACAAGATCTATTGCAGCCTGTTATTATTTAGGTTATAGGTTTATGTTACCTCATACCTATGCACTCTACGATAGTTTACAATTGAGTCTTTTGTCTCTTTATCTAAGTCAGTTAGTAACTTTTTGATAAATAGACTTAGAATCTTTAGATTAAATTCCTATACGGATTTTAACTTCGGTTCTTATTTAGCTAAGTAATCATTTGAGCCTCTGGAAACAGTAGTTTTCAAATTCTGACCTTTTAGACAGTAATTCTGTTGGTTTCTCTTTTACTGTAGAGTCAGTGAGTTTCATGCACTATCGATGGATGATTTTCACTTTCATAGTTTCGGAATCAATACTTCCGTTACTATTTAGGTTGGATTGTTGCATAAGAGTTAGGCTCCTATTATCCGGAACCTATTATTTTAAGGTCCTTCCGTCTTCGTATGGGCATAGGCCTTTACTCTTTCCGGGTACAGTTTATGTATTTATAAACAGATATCTGTTTATTACAAGGGCGTAAGCTCTTTCTGTCTTTGATGTCTAGTAGAAGGACGTTACACTCCATTTTATTGTTAATGGATTCTATTAACTAGCGTACTGCTTATGGTATATCATTGACTTAGCAGTTGTGCTTAAGATTTCGGCTCATGAAGTAAGAGTTCTTCTACTTCTTGGGCTTACATTAATAGTGTTGCTATTATAGATTTTTGAAGGCTGCTCATTGCGCTCAGCCATCCACATTCATGAATTTTATCTCAGAAATATCGAGTCCATTTCTGGAGGCCTCTATTGTTAGGTCTATTATCTACTGCTCAGAATGTCATTCACTTAACAGTTGCTACTATAGCTAGGTAGGCTGTCTGTTTCGGCAGTGTCTCCGTTCGGCTGCCCTCTTCGCTCTGGGCTATTTGACCCAGGGCAAGAAAAAGGGGGGGGGAGGGTGTTCCCTTGGGTCACCTGTTTTTACTATGAAAACAAGGGGATACCTCCTCCGGAGTTAGTAATTCTGAGCTGTTATTGGGATGGTTGTTTAGTGAGAAGTTTAAGTTTATAAAATTCATTCAAGTCTTAGTTTTTAAAGTATAGCTTTTGAATATTGCATATGTCAACGGACATGATTATGCAATTCTCAGACACTTTTAGGAGTATAAGTGTCTCTATTCTCTAGACTTACTTTATTATTGGCTTACTTTAAAAATTATTAGTATAAGGATTATTGGATATTAATAGAGTACATGGATGTATGAAGCTCAATTTTTGGAAGGTGTTGTATCTTTCTAATTTATCATAAATAAGAAAGATACATGTGAGGCCTATTACTTCTTTTCCCTACAGGGGATGACTCTATTTTATTTTATTGAGCGTATTCCATTTTGCTCTATGACCTTGGCCCTCCAGCCTTTTTACTATTCAGCTATGTCTGGGTCATTGGTACAGTATAAAAATGTTAAAAAATTTATAGTAATTTATATATTTTTTATACTTACCAATGTCCCAGACGGGGATGGCCCTCCCAGGAGTTGGGAACTCTTGCCTCCCCGCTGAGTACATAGCGCTTACCAGGCACTGGTTATTAGAATGATAAATGGTGCCAATTTCGGAACGTCCTTGACACTGCGCATGCGCAGTGGGGGCGAAGTGTGGAGGGCCTTTCAGGACATGTTTTCTTTAGTTTTAGATGCAAATTTTGGGGATTGGGGGGCAAAATTTGTGTTTGGCCCTATATTTTAAGAGTTAGCACCAGCTATGTCTGGGTCATTGGTAAGTATAAAAAATATATAAATTACTATAAATTTTTAGCTCACCTGAGCGAAGCTCAAGGGGAGCTTTACTAATCACTTTCTGTCCGTCGTCCGGCGTCCGTCGTCGTCCGTCTGGCGTTAACTTTACATTATCGACTTCTCCTCCTAAACCACTAGTCCAATTTTATTCAAATGTTGGCTAAATGTTTATTTCCTAATGCCAATTCAGATTTGTTCAAATGAAGTTGCCCCTCCTCCTGGGTGGTGCCACACCCCCAAGGGGCACCAAAATCTTTGTAAATCTTCTTCTCATGAATCAGCAGTAGCAGAGACTTGATATTTGGTGTGCAGCTTCCTTTTGAGGTGTAGACTCAGATTTGTTCGAGAGAAGTTTGTGGGGCTATACTTGACGTTGTTATGAGAGGGGCAAAATTTTTTGCCCCGCCCAAAATTTCTATTTTCCAAACCGAGAGGCTGATTTGAACCAAATTTTATGTGAGGGCTTATTGGGTCATGAGTACTTGATTCATGCAAAAAACATTTTTCCTGCAGCCCCGTGGGAACCGCAGGAGCTAAAAATAGAAAAAATTTAAAACGCCCATATCTCCAAAACTGCACGGCACTGAGAATTTTTATTTGGTGTGCAGCTTCCTTAGGACCAACAGAAAGGATTGGTAAAAAAAAATTGCCATCGGTTTTATCATAGGGTACAGTTTCGGGACTTTGAAAAAGTGCTGAGTCAGCACTTTTTAACACTGTAGGCAATGGGAAAAACATTAAAAAATCTTCTTCTCCAGATCCAGCAGGCAGAATCTTTTGATATTTGGTATGCAACATTGTAGGGTGGATCTAATTCAAGTTTGTTCAAATCGGCCCCCTGGGTTCATATTTGGGCTCAGTATAGGAGCCCGATTTCGAACTTAGTGCATTTCAGGCAAATTTCTTAAAAAATCTTCTTCTCCAGATCCAGCAGGCAGAATCTTTTGATATTTGGTATGCAACATTGTGGGGTGGATCTGATTCAAGTTTGTTCAAATCGGCCCCCTGGGTTTATATTTAGGCTCAGTATAGGAGCCCAAATTTGAACTTACTGCATTTCAGGCAAATTTCTTTGAAAATCTTCTTCTCCAGATCCAGCAGGCAGAATCTTTTGATATTTGGTATGCAACATTGTAGGGTGGATCTGATTCAAGTTTGTTCAAATCGGCTCCCTAGATTCATATTTGGGCTCACTATAGGAGCTCGAATTCGAATTTAGTGCATTTCAGGCAAATTTCTTCAAAAATCTTCTTCTCCAGATCCAGCAGGCAGAATCTTTTGATATTTGGTATGCAATGTTGCGGGGTAGATCTGATTCAAGTTTGTTCAAATCGGCCCCCTGGATACATATTTGGGCTTACTATAGAAGCCCGAATTCGAACTTAGTGCATTTCAGGCAAATTTCTTAAAAAATCTTCTTCTCCAGATCCAGCAGGCAGAATCTTTTCATATTTGGTAAGCAACATTGTGGGGTGGATCTGATTCAAGATTGTTCAAATCGGCCCCCTGGGTTAATATTTGGGCTCAGTATAGGAGCCCGATTTCGAACTTAGTGCATTTAGGCAAATTTCTTAAAAAATCTTTTTCTCCAGATCCAGCAGGCAGAATCTTTTGATATTTGGTATGCAACATTGTAGGGTGGATCTGATTCACGTTTGTTCAAATCGGCCCCCTGGGTTCATATTTGGGCTCAGTATAGGAGCCCGATTTCGAACTTAGTGCATTTAGGCAAATTTCTTAAAAAATCTTCTTCTCCAGATCCAGAAGGCAGAATCTTTTGATATTTGGTATGCAACATTGTGGGGTGTATCTGATTCAAGTTTGTTCAAATCGGCTTCCTAGATTCATATTTGGGCTCACTATAGAAGCTCGAATTCGAACTTAGTGCATTTCATGCAAATTTCTTAAAAAATCTTCTTCTCCAGATCCAGCAGGCAGAATCTTTTCATATTTGGTAAGCAACATTGTGGGGTGGATCTGATTCAAGTTTGTTCAAATCGGCCCCCTGGGTTTATATTTGGGCTCAGTATAGGAGCCCAAATTTGAACTTAGTGCATTTCAAGCAAATTTATTAAAAAATCTTCTTCTCCAGATCCAGCAGGCAGAATCTTTTGATATTTGGTATGCAACATTGTGGGGTGGATCTAATTCAAGTTTGTTCAAATCGGCTTCCTAGATTCATATTTGGGCTCACTATAGAAGCTCGAATTCGAACTTAGTGCATTTCAGGCAAATTTCTTAAAAAATCAACTTCTCCAGATCCAGCAGGCAGAATCTTTTGATATTTGGTATGCAACATTGCGGGGTGGATCTGATTCAAGTTTGTTCAAATCGGCCCCCTGGATTCATATTTGGGCTCACTATAGAAGCTCGAATTCAAACTTAGTGCATTTCGGGCAAATTTCTTCAAAAATCTTCTTCTCCAGATCCAGAAGGCAGAATCTTTTGATATTTGGTATGCAACATTGCGGGGTGGATCTGATTCAAGTTTGTTCAAATCGGCCCCCTGGATTCATATTTGGGCTTAATATAGAAGCCCGAATTCGCACTTCGTGCATTTCAGGCAAATTTCTTCAAAAATCTTCTTCTCCAGATCCAGCAGGCAGAATCTTTTGATATTTGGTATGCAACATTGCGGGGTGGATCTGATTCAAGTTTGTTCAAATCGGCCCCCTGGATTCATATTTGGGCTTAATATAGAAGCCCGAATTCGCACTTAGTGCATTTCGGGCAAATTTATTAAAAAATTTTCTTCTCCAGATCCAGCAGGCAGAATCTTTTGATATTTGGTATGCAACATTGTGGGGTGGATCTGATTCAAGTTTGTTCAAATCGGCTTCCTAGTTTCATATTTGGGCTCACTATAGAAGCTCGAATTCGAACTTAGTGCATTTCAGGCAAATTTCTTTAAAAATCTTCTTCTCCAGATCCAGCTTCAGAATCTTTTCATATTTGGTAAGCAACATTGTGGGGTGGATCTGATTCAAGTTTGTTCAAATCGGCCCCCTGGGTTTATATTTGGGCTCCGTATAGGAGCCCAAATTTTAACTTAGTGCGTTTCAGGCATATTTCTTAAAAATCTTCTTCTCCAGATCCAGCAGGCAGAATCTTTTGATATTTGGTATGCAACATTGTAGGGTGGATCTGATTGTGATTCATGAACGTATTTATTTGTAAAGTTGATAGAATCTTAGACAAAATTTGCAGAAAAGATCTACTATAGAAGGGGTGGTATCCAAGGTGAACCGTTTACCCAAATCTAGCAGTACTAATGCATTATTCACACAAATCTTCGTTCAAATTTTATGACCCCTCATTGGAACACACGCATTCAGCTCATTCCAACAAAGGTCATATGCCATGTTTTCGAGACAAAGAAATAAAAATTTTAGTTATTCATGAAATTTTTAGGCAACTGTTGTCTGTTATTCACATTGCTTCATGAAATTTCAGTACTTTTAGAAGTTACCTCAGTAATCAAGGGTTAATTCCCCTTAATTAAATGTCGCCTCTAAAAAACAACCACTTTGCATATCTTACCTTTTTACCAGCATAACTGCCAAAACTTGTCAGCATTCTTCGCAAAAATCGCTATTCAAATTTTAATTTTTGTCTCTTAAACATACATGTACTTATCGCTTGTAAATACCCCATTGGAATGAGCTTTTTGAGCTCATTCCAATGAGAGGTCGCACACCATGCTTTTTGAGTCAAAAAAGCAATTTTTTTAGTTTTTCCAGAATTTCGTACGTAAAACACAGCTTTATGACTTCACATTAAAATGAGCTCTCTAAGCTTGTTCCAATCAACATTCACGCACTATGTCTTTCACACAAAAAATAAAATTTTCCATTTATTCAGGAATTTTGTTTGCAAGAACACTCTTACCCCCCCCCCCCCCCCCCCCCCACACACACACACACACAAACACACACACACAGACACACACATCTAAAAGTTCGTCAGCAAAAAAACAGTTACTTCAATTTTTAAATGCATTATAGGAACAACTTGCCTAATCAAATTTAAATACTTTTGCATCATTCTGTATCTAGAACAAACCATTTACCATATCTTTACGCAAAATTCTCCAGCATCATTCACAAAAAAACACCATTATTTATATATTCACATTTCTGTCTCAAAAATATACCTGATCTTCCCATACCCCTATTGGAATAAGCTGTTTGAGCTTGTTCCAATGATGATAAAAAAAAATAAAATTTGTGAAAATTTTTGTTTTCTTGCATGCAAATATATACATGTAGCACATGGAAGATATCCACAGTTGGGGAGAGATGTCCAAGGCTATCTCTTCACATTCCTTGTTTGTGCTTCATGCTAAACCAGTTTGTCTGCAGAGATAAATTTGCTTTATTAAAAATCATTGGAGATTGGCCACACACCAATGATTTTAAATAAAACTAATTTTAGGTAACAAATGTTGAACTTCAAACAAAATCTATCATTCAACCAGTTAATGTTGATGAGGCATGACATGGTGAAGGTGACCTAAAATACTTCTTAGAGTCACTTTGTCAGGTGAGCGATTAAGGCCACGTGGGGCCTCTTGTTTAACTTTGTACTTGATCTTGACCAAAATGTCAGACAACAAGTAGGCCAGGGGTAGTGTTTGAAAATCACAATGGATTGGCAACATGTATGGCATGAGATCTCTGTGCTTTTCATTGTTAGATATTTTTATTATATGATTTTATGCACTTTAATCCCCATTGCCCATGTGGGGGGCACGATGACGCCGTGTACTAAGGCGTACTGCACGTCGATGGTATGCATGTCTTCAACCAATCTAACCCTGCCTGTGCTGCAGTGCGGAGTTACGATGTTGGGGAGCTGGAAGCTGCTCGTCGTTGCTCGGTGGTTCTCTCCGGGTACTCCGGCTTCCTCCACCCGTAAAACTGTCACGGTCATGATTAGCCATTGTGCATAAATATGGGACCTTAAACATCAATAAATAAATAAATATGCCCTTTAACCTTTAAGGACCTGGAGATTTTTATACATTTTTGCAGTACTTTGAAAGTCTACGTCTTGTGGCTTTACAGTTGTTTCTAGTCGAGTCTTGGCTGCCTACAGAGGCAGCCAAGACCTGCCTAGAAACATCTGACAAGATACTAAGAAAACAAGATTTGAGTTTACCCAAACAATGCATTTTGGGGCACCTGTTGCTTTGAATTAAAAAGTTATCAAAGTTGGAATTAGGCCTTTAAGGGTTATTAAACATGTCTGTATGATGTCCCAGTGTAGAATATTATTATACCCCCACTCTCGAAGAGAATTGGGGGTATACTGGATTACATGCATCCATCTGTCTGTCCATCCATACATCTGTCTGTCCATTCATCCATCCATCCTCAGAGATATCTCAGCAGTGAGTGGATGGATTTCAGTGAAATTTGGTATGAGGGATCCTTGTGATAAGACGCACATGCACATGTTATAAAAAAGGTGCTTGCATATTTTTCTCCAGGGTTATGGTCCTTAACTTATTTATGCTTCATGGGTCCAGCACTGCAGTGGGGGTATAATTGCCTTCAGCAATAGCTCTTTTCTGCTAAGAAGAGAGTCTGTGTTCTCAGGCAATAGCTAACTGGTATGTGCACTGGTATGTGCAATGGTACCTGCACCAGAGGGGTAGATGGAAATTTTAGTGTGACATTCTTGTCAGGGAATGGTATTAAATTGATCAGGATCAAGTTTGTACTCTCATTCACAATATGAGGCAGAGGTGTCTATCATGTTTGCAAGTCAGAGATGGACAGATCCTGATACTGACTAGTAAAACTGTTTTTTGGATGCCGACCCCTCATGCATGGGACAGGTCATACCACAGAAATTTTCAAATGAATTTTGTCCTAAACGCCCATTCTTTTGTCAATAAATTAATTATCTTTCACGGTGTATATTACTTTTCTTTATTATTTTAATTTGTTTGTCATTTACACCAAAATGTTTGGAGTTGTTCAAATATTTTTTGATTTAGTGTATTAACCAAATTTAGAAATCAATAACTGCTATGATTTTATTGAGGATATTATTCTTTTAGAATGTCTTTGAAAATCATTGTATCTCATCTGGAAACAGTTGTGGTTTCTTAAAGTTTAATTGGAAATATGCCTGAATTTTATTTTAAAAAATGTACAAGGAGCATGCTTTTGATTATTTTTTCCCCCGTTTCATTTATTGTCTAAATTCTAATTTCAACTCTGTAATTGGAGGGTGGATGTATGTTTTCTGTCGTCTTAGAACTATTAGGAACTATATTTTTATACAACAACCAATGGCCCAGACTAGCTGGTGCTAACTCAAAAATTAATCCAGGGCCAAACACAAATTTTGCCCCCCAATCCCCCAAATTTGCATGCAAAACCAAAAAATTGATGCTCTATCTGGTCCTCCATACTTTTCAGATCTTTGCATGCTCAGTATCAGGAAGACACCAAGACACCAAAATTGGCACAAACCATCATTCTTTGTTTGGCCCAAAAGTCAGCAACAATGAACTGACATCTGTGCTTTTAAATCTCATTTTTGAGGATTCCAGACACAAATCAGTGGTAAAATTGGTGGATCCAAGGACATAATTGGATGATGGAAGTGAACAACTGTGTTTAGGAACATTCAGGGCTGTAACTTTATAATTTTTAGCAAAATTATTTCATGTTTCCCATATTTTTATACTGTACCAATGACCCAGACATAGCTGGTGCTAACTCTTAAAATATAGGGCCAAACACAAATTTTGCCCCCCAGTCCCCAAAATTTGCATCTAAAACCAAAGAAAACATGTCCTGAATGGCCCTCCACACTTCACCTCTACTGAGCATGCGCAGTGTCAAGGACGTTCCGAAATTGGCGCCATTAATCATTCTAAGTTTGGCCCTTCATCAGTTAACATCTGACTGATCTTTGTGCTTGTAAATCTCAGTTTAAATGATGCCAGACACATAAATATTAGTGAAATGGTGATTCTAAGGAGGATAGAGAAGGAGGAGAGGAAAAATGTGTGACAGAATGTTATCAGGGCTGTAACTTAAAATTTTTTAATGAAATTATGTTAAGTTACCTATTTTCGAGGCAGCAGCCATTTTGTTGTCATTCTGGTTATTTAGTTACACTGATTTTTCAGTGTTTTCCTCTCTCCCTTTCCTTTAAGTCCCCTCTTGCTATTCTCCCATGCTTTTGGCATAGTTTCTGTAATTTTTATTACTAAAATTTCTTGGGAGTTTTAGCTGAATAACAGAATGAATTCTGTTCTTTCCCCATGTTTACGTCTTCACCTACGGGTGGTTAGGCATTGTGTTCTGCATCTGCCATCTGATGTTCTGCAATTTCTTCCCTGGAAGTCTCTGTTTTGCATCAGATAGTGTATTTTTGGTAACTGATTCCGGGCCTGGGTGCCTGGAGTCTTATTTTAGTGTTTTTACACTCATTGTTTACATTTACAACAGCCCTCTGTGTGAGGGGGGGATTTCTTGAAAATAATATCTTGATGTTATTTTAATCATAACTAGATACATTATTATTGTTCGTAAGTGTTGAATAAATTGTTTAAAATATTTTTAAAATTTTTGTCCACACTTAGGCTTGGGATCCATTGGGGCTCAACATTACTTTTCAGAAACTTGGGTTGTTCTGAAAAAATATTTTTTCAAAATATTTTGATTTCAATTATTTTTTCTATATTAATGGATCATATTATTATTATGTATTTTGATTGCCAGGGGTTGGTGCGAGTACCAGGACTTTGTTTTCTTTTCACATTGAAAGGATTTTGATCAATTGTAATAAGAGGAAGTCTTCCTCTGACTTTTATAATCATTCTATATGTGGTCAGTGTACTCGCATTAACTCCTGTTCTGTATCGTATGATTTCGATGACAACATGGGAAGCGTATGTCACGGTATGTTAGTGGGGAATTGGACACTCCGGTCCTTTCCCCGCAGGGTCACTCTACTTTATCAATTTCTATTTCAGACGATCAAGATTAGGGTGATGTATCTGTGATGTCTTCCAACAGTGTGCCTCCGTCGTCACAATTAATGAAGGGCTAGCGGAAAAGTGCTCATGTAAATACGCCAATTGCCTAAGAGGACCCTAGTAGGTTCGACGGCCTTTGACGTCCGCTAGCTCGCCCGGTGTAGCATCCATTCATCGAATGGTTCGGCAGCCGGGTTCGTCCGTTGCGGTCTAGAAGGAGTTTTGGGGTGATGCAAGCACTATAAATCAAACAATGCACACCCAGTGACGGCGGATTAGAGGGAGAACGTAGGAAGACTTTTAGTCCAGTTCATAGCTCGTTCTGGTCCATCCGGACGGCGAGCGAGAGAGGCCCCTCTCTCGTACAACAACATCTGGCCCCAGATGTTGTGGTACAAAATGTTTCGCATTCGGAGCATACGTCCGTCGCTCAGAACGCTCCGACATATAGGCAGTCCGGAGTAGACTGTCAATAAGGCTTCCTCATTCTCATGGTAGCGCACACGACCGCTCTTGGCTACGTGACCTCGGATATCCAGTCAGCTTCGCCAGTCAGAGAATCATCGGCGACCAGGTCACACCATTCGGTAGGCAGGGACACGAGGCCTGCAGACTCCGGACGTTCGCATAGGAAAGTGTGCGGGAGTCAACGTACACGGAGCTTCCGGCGGCAATGCATTGTAAGACCGCTACTGCACAGGCCTTGGGAACGGACGTGCTTTCCTAAATAGCACAGCTTATCGCAGCTTCCCAGCATCAATTGAATCTGTCGCATATTTTTTATCCGACGATGCTGGGTCGGGACGCTCCGCGGAAGCGGGTACGGACGTCCGAAAATTTCATCCGGTCCGACGGGATACCGAAGGGGATTCGGAGGATTTCGAGCTTTCCCTTTCGGAACAACATATGCTGTTGTGTATGTCATCTGACTTGATCTTCTACAGCTTCTTTCGTCGGACCAGAATGCTGCGATGCCGGATAAGAAACTGATAGCGTCGATGGACTTAGAAATTTTTGGTTCGGTTCAGGGACATCGTCCCTCAGTTCCGACATAGTCCAATAATGTCACACAAACTTTCGAATTATTGAACGACGCTATATATATTATTATTATATGCTTGCTATTACCAAGCAATTCTGGTTTCTTGTTCGTAAAGTTACGGAGATGTCTTTCAAAAGTGTGCCTCTGTCGTCATAGTTAATGAAGAGCTAGCGGCAATAAGTGCTCATGGAATATGTCTATCGCCTAAGAGGTCCCTTGTAGGATCGACGGAGTGACATTCGCTAGCTCACCCGGTGTAGCATACATTCATCGAATGGTTCGGCTGCCGGGTTCGTCCGTTGCGGTCTAGGAAGGAGATTTGGGTGATGCGAGCACTGTAATTACTTTAGTACTCACCCAGTGACGGCGGATTGAGGACAGATCGGAGGAAGCCTGCTAGTCCGGTTCCTGGCTTGTCCAGGTCCGTCCGGGCTGTGAGCGAGAGAGGTCCCTCTCTCGTCCAACAACATAGGGGACCGCATGCATGTTGTGGTTCAGATATTTTACATTCGGAGCATATGTCTGTCGGTCGGGACGCTCCGTTAAATTGACAGTCCGAGAGACTGTCGATAATGCTTCCTCATCCTCACAGCAGGGCACACGACCGCACATTGGCTACGTGACCTCGAGTATCCGATCAGTTTCGTCATTCAGTGATTCCACGGCGAATAGGTCACGCCATCCGGTAGCCAAGGGACACGAGGCCTATACACTCCGTTCGCTCGCATATTAGTAGTATGCACGGAGTAACGATCACGGAGCTTCTAGCGGCAATGCATTGTAGGACCGCTTCTCCACAGGCCTCAGTGACGGACGTGCTATCCGAGTTAGCACAGTTTTTTCGCAGCATCCCAGCAATCGACAGTTTCTTAGTCGAATCAGGAATTATCTGACGGCGCTGGGTCGGTGCGGTCCGCGGTTGCATCAGGTACGGACGACCGAACGCTTTATAGGGTCCGACAGGATGGCGAAAGGGATTCGAAAGATTTCGAGTTTTCCCTTTCGTAGCATCGGAAGCTGCCATTCATATCTTCTGGCATTATCTTCCAGTGATTGTTATTTCGGACTACATTGCTGCGATGTTGGATAAGAGACTTATAGCGTCATTGGACACGGAGTTTTGGATTGGTTCAGGGACATTGTCCCTGACTTACCGACACAGTCCAATATTGTCATTAGAACATGTGTATTATTTATCGACGCTATATATGCATATAAGCCTGCTACCAAGCATGATAGTTTAGTTTCTTGTCCGCAATGCTCATTTCTGCCTTTTTATCATTTATACGAATAATTTTTTTTGGCAGAGCAGGGCATACCGAGAGTTCATATGCGTCTAGACGGCGTGGTTAAAGACTGGAAATATTCTTTTTCGCCGTCTATGTCTTTTCCAACCACAATGTTGGAAACGACAATGATGTCTAGTAGACTTAACTTAGACGCTTTATCATACGTAATCCACCTTACTGAGGCGTTATCATTACGTCTTCAAGAAAAGAATTACGGGATATTATCTTCAATGTGATTTCTTTAGAGGGCAGTAGTTTGTTCACGTATAACTCCGCCCTTCAGTGGCTGATTGGAGTTGGTTAGACGTGACGCAGCCCTAGCTACATCCACGCGCGTGGATAGTAAGGTGAAGAACTCTCTCAGAGTCACTTCGTTCTCGGAGAAGCTTCTCTTCGAAGGCAACTTTTCAGCAATCCATGAATTGCTCGATTTACACGTTCTCTTGTCTATCTAGTGTTACAAGAGATTCAGACTGGGGCAAACATTCGGTGGTTGACTCAGAGAGTGCCACTGCAGTTGCCGGATCCGAGTGTTATAATTATGACGGTTGCCAGTCAAACAGGTTGGGATATAATATTGATCCCAACGGATTCGAAGTGCCAGGGTCTTTGGGTTCCGCAGTCTCTAAGCAAGCACTTATCTTCCGCGGAATAATGTTTTTTAGGCTTGCTTTATGTCATTGGATAAACATTATTCAGAAACGCATGTCCAAATCCTGTCCGTTAATTCGACAGTAGTGGCGTATCTCCGGAACCAGGGAGGCACTCATTCGTTTCCGTTATTCAATTTAATGGAAAGAATCCTTCTGTTTGTTATAGTACACCAAGTTCTGTTTCGGTACGTCATATTCCGGGTCGTCTGATTGTTTTACCGGACTCCCGTTCACTTATGAGTTGCTTGTTGCCGTCAGAATGGACTCTCAACAAACAAGTATTCAATCAGATTTGCTATCAATGGGAGCGCCCAATGATAATTTATTTACGACACAGCTTGCTAATCAATTGCAGACGTATGTGTTAGCTTGTCCGGATCTCTGAGCTAATGTTGTTAACGCTCTATTGATCTAATAGGACGGAATGATAGGATATGCGTATCCTCCGGCGCTGTTGTTTCAGCAGGTATTGCTAAGATAAACAACCACAATACATTTCTGTTGATAGTATCTCTGTCTTTACAGAGACCGTGGGTAAATTTACTCTGATGTCTACTGTGGGACTTAACGCGAAATCTTCCTTAATGAGAGGATCTTTTTTCGCTGGGTAAAATCGTGTCATCTTTATCACAACCCGCAAGGTCGCAACCTTCACATATTCCGTTGTGTGGTCCGTATTGCATTGTAAGCATTGTACTGGACGAGCTTTGGACGCGATTTCTTACTATAGGAGATCCTCTTCTTCGCTATTCTATGCGGCTAAAGTGGAGGCTCTTCCAGCATTGGTGTAGGGATCACTATGTTCATATTGTTGATCCCTCCATACTTCTCATTGCAACTTTTTAGTATACTTGTTTGACAAGATCTACTGCTGCCTGTTATTATTAAGGTTATAGGTTTATGTTACCTCATACCTATACACTCTATGATAGTTTACAATTGAGTCTTATGTCTCTTTATCTAAGTCAGTTAGTAACTTTTTGATAAATAGACTTAGAATCATTAGATTAAATTCCTATATGGAATTTAACTTCGGTTCTTATTTAGCTAAGTAATCATTTGAGCCTCTGGAAACAGTAGTTTTCAAATTTTGACCTTTTAGACAGTAATTCTGTTGGCTTCTCTTTTACTGAAGAGTCAGTGAGTTTCATGCACTATCGGTGGATGATTTTCACTTTTGTAGTTTCGGAATCACTACTTCCTTTACTATTTAGGTTGGATTTTTGCATAAGAGTTAGGCTCCTAATATCCGTAACCTATTGTTATTAAGGTCCTTCCGTCTTCGTACGGGCATAGGCCTTTACTCTGTCCGGTTAGAGTTTATGTATTTATAAACAGATATCTGTTTATTACTACAGGCGTAAACTTCTTCTGTCTTTGATGCCTATTAGAAGGACGTTACACTCCATTCTATTGCTAATGGATTCAATTAACTATCGATACTGCTTATGGTATATCTTTGACTCAGCAGTTGTGTTTGAGATTTCGGCTCATGAAGTAAGAGTTCTTCTACATCTTGGGCTGACATTAATAGTGTCGCTATTATAGATTTTTGAAGGCTGCTCATTGCGCTCAGCCATCCACATTCATGAATTTTTTATCTCAGAAATATTGAGTCCATTTCTGGAGGCCTCTATTGTTAGGTCTATTATCTTCTGCTCAGAATGTCATTCACTTAACAGTTGCTACTATAGCTAGGTAGGCTGTCTGTTTCGGCAGTGACTCCGTTCTGCTGCCCTCTTCGCTCTGGGCTATTTGACCCAGGGCAAGAAAAAGGGGGGGGGGGGGGGGGAGGGTGTTCCCTTGGGTCACCTGTTTTACTATGAAAACAAGGGGATACCTCCTCTGGAGTTAGTAATTCTGAGCTGTTATTGGGATGGTTGTTTAGTGAGAAGTTTATGTTTTAAAAATTCATTCAAGTCTTAGTTTTTAAAGTATAGCTTTTGAATATAGCACGTGTCAACGGACATGATTATACAATCCTCAGACACTTTTAAGGAGTATAAAGAGTCTCTATTCTCTAGACTTACTTTATTTATTGGCTTACTTTAAAAATTATTAGTATAAGGATTATACTACATATTAATAGAGTACATGGATGTATGATGCTCAATTTTGGAAGGTGTTGTATCTTTCTAATTTATCATAAATAAGAAAGATACATGTAAGGCCTATTACTTCTTTTTCCCTAGAGGGGATGACTCTATTTTGTATTATTGAGCGTATTCCATCTTGCTCTATGTCCTTGGCCCTCCAGCCTTTTTACTATTCAGCTATGTCTGGGTCATTGGTATAGTATAAAAATGTTAAAAAATTTATAGTAATTTATATATTTTTTATACTTACCAATGACCCAGACGGGGATGGCCCTCCCAGGAGTTGGGAACTCTTACCTCCCCGCTGAGTACATAGCGCTTACCAGGCAGTGGTTATTAGAATGATTAATGGCGCCAATTTCGGAACGTCCTTGACACTGCGCATGCGCAGTAGAGGTGAAGTGTGGAGGGCCATTCAGGACATGTTTTCTTTGGTTTTAGATGCAAATTTTGGGGATTGGGGGGGCAAAATTTGTGTTTGGCCCTATATTTTAAGAGTTAGCACCAGCTATGTCTGGGTCATTGGTAAGTATAAAAAATATATAAATTACTATAAATTTTTTAACTTTCGGGACATGAGCCTGACATCATCATTCTTGCTAATGATTTATCCATTGTTTGTTAAATGTTCCTTCCCTATCCTTCCTTGAAGCCCTCCTGTTAAACTCCCAAGCTTTTTAGCTTCTTTTATTGAAATTTTTTATTGAATTTCTTGGGAGTTTAACGTGTATTACAGAATGTTTATTCTGTTCATCCCCATGGTTACGTCCTCACCCTAGGGGTGTTGGGTCATTTGGGTCATGCATCTTCTATCCGATGTATCGTTTTTTCTTCATCTGAAGGTCTTGCTTTACATCTGGTAGCTTTAAAACCTGTTACTGACTTTGGGCCTTTTTATTCTGTGCCTGAGGTCTTGTTTCCGTTTTTTTCCTTGACGTTGTGTACATTGGCAACGTCCTTAAATATATGTAGTATGTACTTATTATTATTGTAGGATTGTTGTAAGATACATGTTTTAATATTCCGTTAGTGTAGCAATAATTTTTAGATTTTTGTCCACACTTAGGCTCTATTGGGATGCCCTTGGGCTCTTCATGTTCCCTTTGGGAACTTGGGCTGTTGTAAAAAAAATTTCAAAGAATTTTTTTAAATTAATTTTTCGATTTGTATTTTGATTGTTGATTATTATGTATCTTTATCATATATTTATTGTGGAGTTGATGGGAGTCCAATCGACTTTGTTTGATTAATTTTGAAAGCTTAGTGCTCAAAATGCAAGGCAAGTAAGTCTTCCTCAGATTTACATGCTTGTTGCCTTGCTTGTAGTCGATGTACTCTCACAAATTCTTGTCCTACATGTGTTGATTGGGATGACAAACGTTGGACGTGGGTGTCACGATATGTTGTTAGCAGTGAGAGGCCAATGCCGGTTCTCTCGCCGCAGAATCATTCAAGTTTCTCAGTTTCTTTTTCAGAGGAACAAGAACATGGTGATGGTTATGTGACACCTACCAAAAGTGTGCTACCATCGTCGCGCTCGGATGAGCAAACTGAGCTAGCTGCTAAGGTGCTCCTGAATATTTGGCAAGGGATAAAGCCACTGGGTGGTGGTTTTAACCCTTTGCCAGCAGCTAGCTCAACTGGTGAAGCGGTTACTCCATCTGTGGGAGCCGTGATGCCGGGTATGTCCATTGCGGTTGAAGGAAGTGTAGTGGGTAGAGCGAGCACCTTAAAATCTAAACATGCTCACCCAGCGACGATGGAACTAGGGAAGAAGCTAGCAAGTGTTTTGGGAAGGTCGGCGAGGTCTGAAAGGGCTGCGAGCGGGAGAGGTCCCTCTCTATCCCAGCAACATCTGGGGCCAAATGTTGTTATTAAGAACTTGCATGGGCCGGAGCACATGTCCAAACCTGCCGTTCGGGATGCTCTGTCTAGATTGCAGCCGGCCTCGGCTACAGTCACTTCTTCTTTCGCTTCGAATATAAAGCACACACGACCACATCCTAGCTACCCAACTTCAGATATTCAGCCTGCTGCGCGAAGAAGGGACCACTCTTGGCCCGTGAAGTCAGACCATCCGGTAGCTGAGGAGACAAGGCCTCAATCATCGGGACGTTTGGAGAAGAGATCCATCTCTGACACGCCGTCCCAGGAGCAGCAAGCGGCTTAGAAACAGAAGACCGCTGCTCCTCAGGCCTCGATGACAGACTTGCTGTTGCAGATTGCGCATCTGATCACAGCATCCCAGCAAGTGCAGGAGCAGCCTCCCTCAGACTCAGAACCTAGCTGTCGGAAGGTGCTGGGTCAGTCCAGTCATCTGTTCATGCAGATGTAATGGACCGAGATTTGTAACAGATTCTCCCGGATGGTGAAAGGGATAAGGAAGAGGATTACCCTTCCCTTTCGGATCAGCACATGGTTGCGATGGATTTCATCCATCAATACTACACTGAATTTGTTCCACCGAATCAGAATGCTGCGACAACAGGAGAGAAACCGCTGGCGTCACTAGACACAGACTTTATATGGAGAAAGGAAGAAGTTCTTTTTTCCGGTTCAGTCTAGGCAGGTGTCGCAGGCCTTCGGACATGTAGACGGCGCCATATTCAACATCTCGAGTGCGAGGAAAAAAGGCGGTTTCTTATCTATATCTTCAATAAATATACCGTTTCTTGGACCATGTTCATTTAAAATGGCTGGAGAAGATGTTCAGAGAGTGTAGTGGAAACAGCAATTTCATCAAATAGAGCGAATTTGGACGCAGTGTCCTATGCAGATCACCTTACTAGAGCTATGGTGCAACGTCTCAACAGGAAGGAATTTGAGGACGTTCATACCTCTCTTAGAGTTCTTTCCAGGGCAGTTACGTATACCACGTATAACTCCTCCCTGACAGTGGCTAATCTGGAGTTAATTAGGCGTGATGCTGCCCTTGCGTCGTCATCACTTATAGATGACAAGGTGAAAAGCTCTCTCCGGGTCGCTCCGGTCTCTGGACATACTATTTTTGACGACAAGCTTTCATTAGTCTATGAACAGGCTACTAAGAAAGTGTCAAGTGCTCTGAAGTCGGCGTCTCAGCAACCCACTTCAGCATACAGGAGTAAAGGAGGATGTTCCAAATCTAAAACATCAAAAGGGAACTCTTCACGAGGGTACAAGAAGCCCTCTTACAATTACTCTGGAGGTCATCAATATAGCAACTTGGAAAAGGGGCATAGGTTTGATCGGGATATCGGTCAGACGCCCCAAGGCCGACCGGACGAGGTTCTTCGCGGGGAGGACGTAGTTTCTCCTCCCGTAAGCCTCGCAGGTCATACGGGTGATTTTCAAAACCTCTATTGCTGGCCAGGTGGCGGAAGGTTATCAAACTTCGCGAGAAACTGGGTTGCAGTCACGGAAGATCAGTGTGTGAGAAGTGTAGGCTCGGACAGCCTACGGCTATCATTCCGAGTGAAACCCCCACTAACAAGATGTCCGCGTTGGACAAATCTTCCATCGGATCCTTTCAAAAGAGAGTCTCTCCTAGCGGAGATACAGGCTCTCTTACATCAGGAACCAAGGCGGCACTCATTCGATTCCATTATGTGAATTAACGGAGAGTATTCTCCTATTCGTCATGAATCATCATGTTCATCTTTCTGTCCGTCATATACCGTGTCGTCTGAATGTACTAGCAGACTCGCTTTCACGGAAAGGTCGCCTGTTACCATCGGAATGGACTCTCAACAAGCGAATATTCAGGCAGATTTGCTACCAGTGGGATCGTCCCATGATAGATCTGTTTTCGACACACTTGAACAATCAGTTACCGACGTTCGTGTCGCTATGCCCAGATCATCGAGCGTACGCAGTTGACGCTCTGTAGATCTCATGGGACGGAATGATAGGATACGCATATCCTCCAACTCCGTTGATTCAGCAGATTCTGTTAAAGATCAAACAGTCTCATTGCAAAATTCTGCTAGTAGCACCTCTGTCGTCACAGAAACCTTGGATCAATCTTCTCAGGTGTCTGTTATGGGACGTTCCCTAGAAGCTTCCTCCACGAGAAGACCTTCTTTATCAGGGGAAGTCACGCGCACTGCATCACAACCCGGAAGGTCTCAACCTTCACGTATTTCCGTTGTGCGGTCCTTCTTGCACGGAAAACAGTTTACAGGATGCGCAGTGGACACAATTTCTAACTGCAGGAGGTCCTCCTCTACGTTGAACTACGCAGCAAAGTGGAGGGTTTTCTTCCGTTGGTGTCAGGATCAGTCGATAGACGTATACGATCCGTCCATACCAAATATTGCCAATTTCTTGGTCTACTTGTTTGATGTTCTCAAACTGCAGCCCATCACTATTAAGGGCTATAGGTCTATGACACTTACGCTTATCATGATAACTTGGCTATTGGATCAAATTCTTCATTGTCCAAGCTGGTTAGAAATTTTTCTGTTAATAGACCTAGAACCCTCAGATTAATTCCTAAGTGGAATCTGTTGAAGCTCAAAGAAGCTCCGTTTGAGCCATTGGATGTTGTAGAGTTTAAACTCTTGACATAGAAAACGGCATTTCTCTTAGCTTTTGCATCTGCTAGAAGAGTCAATGAACTTCATGCTTTATCTGTTAATGAATCTCACTACCATAGTATGGGTAATACCATTACCCTTGAGATGCAGGCTGCAAGCCGAGAGGTCCTCGGTTCGAATCCCACCTGCGGCAACTGCATTGTGTCCTTGGGCAAGACACTTCATCCCCATTGCCCCTGTGGGGGCACGATGACGCCATGTACTAAGGCGTACTGCACGTCGATGGTACGCATGTCTTCAACCAATCTAACCCTGCCTGCGCTGCAGTGCAGAGTTACGATGTTGGGGAGTTGGCAGCTGCTCGTCGTTGCTCGGTGGTTCTCTCCGGGTACTCCGGCTTTCTCCACCCGTAAAACTGTCACGGTCATGATTAGCCATTGTGCATAGATATGTGACCTTAAACATCAATAAATAAATAAATATAAATAAATACCATTACCCTTACTACGGAAGTGGGATTTTTGGCTAAGAATCAGATTCCAGACAAGCGGCCTGAGCCTATTATCATTAAGGCTCTGCTGTCCTCGGATAACTGTAGACCTTTGCTGTGTCCAGTCAGGGCTATGCGCATTTATAAACGTTGATCAGATTTTATTAGAAAAGAAAGAAAATGTTTCTTTCATTGATTCCTAACAGAAAGGATATTTCTGTTCATTCAGTTGCTAGATGGATTCAGTTGGCAATATGCATTGCCTATGAAAATCTATCTTCGGATCTACATTCTTTTAATAAAATAACAGCGCACGAGGTTAGAGCACTGTCCACTTCTTGGGCTTATTCTAACAGTATAGCCATTACTGATCTCATGAAGGCTGCGTACTGGACACAGGCCTCCTCATTTACCAAGTTTTACCTGTGAAATTTAGAGTCCATCTCCGGTGACCATAGATCTTTGGGTCCTTTTTCTGTTGCTCAGAATGTCGTCCATTAATGGTTACATCTATAGTTATGTAGGCAGTCCGTTCCAGCATTAACGCTGTTCCGCTGCCCTCTTCATTCTGGGGATATTTACCTCAGAACAAGGGGAAGGGAGGGGGGATGGTTTTTCCCTTATGATCATCTGGCTTTATAGTGAAAAGCAAGGGAAGATCTCCGGTGTCAGTAGTCCTGAGTCGGTGCTGGGATGGGGTTAATGTGTAGCTTGGTGTAAAGCAATAACTATGTCTCATTTATGTGCTGTTTTCAAAGTGTAGCTCGCTGTGAAGCATTTGTATATGTTGCATGTCAAACAGGCGTTAATATACAATCCTCGGACACTTTTAAATGAGTATAAAGAGTCTCATTCTCTGGAATATCTTTATATATTGGCTTTCCCTCACCGAATTAGCGGGGTGCGGTGGCTCAGTTGGTAGAGGTGCAGGCTGCAAGCCGAGAGGTCCTAAGTTCGAATCCCACCTGCGTGAACCACGTTGTGTCCTTGGGCAAGACACTTCACCCCCATTGCCCACATGGGGGCACGGTGACGCTGTGTACTAAGGCGTACTGCACTTCGATGGTGCACCTGTCTTCAACCAATGCTAACCCTGCTTGTGTGGAGTTAGTATGTTGCGGAGCTGACAGTTGCTCGCCATTGCTCGGTGGTTCTCTCCGGGTACTCCGGCTTCCTCCACCTCCATTTTGTCATCTGTTGTAAACTATTTTTCAAACAATTTGTACTCCAGCATGACTAATTTCAATTAGATTTGCCCATAGGCTTGTATTGCATGGGAGAGGATCTAAATATTTCTAAAATGGAGTAAAAAGTTATAAATTCCTTTATTATGCCTCACGCCTCTGACATCAGCTGTGATTGGTTAATTTGACACCTTCTAAAAGTCATAGTACTGGAGTTTTTGGACAAAACACGTGTACTATCGGAACGTTCTTCCCTGGAAACATGAGAACAAAGAAATGTAAGCTCCACTTCCATTGATCAGTGTTGATTACGCACACTCTGAGTGGAATTTCTCAACACCAAACACTGGCACCGTGTCTGTTTAACTTTTGTTGTCACCGATAGACACAAACTTACCAACAAATATGTCATCTTCAGTGGGTGTGTTTTCAATTTTAACTGCAAACAATGAATTCAAAAGAATCAAAAATATTAAAAACTTCCGTGTTGTTCACCACTTTACTTTAGTGAATCATGAATGTGACTTCAAATTCAATCAATTATATTTCCACAAGTTTAGTATTACTCCTCGACCTCACTGAGTCTCTGCTTCAAGTTCAAAATAAATTGTTTCACTCTGCTTGATTCTGACAACTGTCATCGTCCAAGAAACATGCATTCATATTCCATTTTTCCACTTATCACACAAGCATTAATAATGAATTTTAACATGAACAGCATGATGCTGTTATAAACACTGACATTTGGTGATAAAGAAACTCCCAAAGCGACTGCACTTGTAACATGTCATTTTCGAATTTGGTGATCTGGAAACTCCTAAAGAGACGTCATTTGTTCGAAATGTCATCATTAAAAGCATGTTTTGGGATTCGACTATATTGTTACAAGATTGATGGCATGTTGCAGTTAACGCTTTAACAATGAAAGCTATATTTTGTTTGGCATAATAAAATAATTAGAACGTTTTTTTTAAAGTTCTATCGGTCGATAGTACCTGAGTTTGTGTGATTTCTGAAATAAAACCTTCAGCAGCTTTGCTGAAACATGAAAAGAAACATTCTAATATTATATTATGTTCTTATATTTTGGTACAGAATCTTTTAATATTCAGTATTTAGCTTAGTTTTATTAATCCATAGACATTGTTTGTCGCACTTTGACTTGTTTTACAACTTCAACAAATAATGCTCTGGGATTGTCTTATTCCATTATCTATCTCTAAAGATGGCTGTAAGACAACAATGCCTATTTTTCTTTGATATTTACTATATTTTATGTGCATCCAGTCTACCATCCTAAAGTTTTATTTTCATGCTTTTGCTTTATGGTAATGATTGTTTTAAAAACTTTCTTCTGTAAATCTTTTCCTGACTGAATGGTGGTAAAGTTGTTCTTTCTTCCATTCCAGCTCCAGTGAGAGATACAAGGAATCTGTAACACAATATGAATCTGTTGGAGAAAATTGTCTTAGTTTTGAAGATCTGTGCCATTATGGGCTAGCATTGTATAAGTCTTCAAACTTCAAAGAGGCTACAAATGGTATGTTATTAGCTCACTTGACTGAAAGTGAGGATGAACTATAGTGATCTCTCACTGTCTGTCGTCCGTGAACTTCGTGTTTGCACCTACTTATCCTAAACCACTGAACTGATTTCAGTTAAATTTGAGGTGATTGCTTGTTCTGACATTGCATATTGTTTTTATTCAGATCAACTTGCTCAGCCCCATAGGGAGGGGGTGTGGGAAAATGTTCCAAAATATTTTTAAAACCTTCTTCTCATGAACCAGTGGGTACAATAACTTGATATTTGGTATGGAGCTTCCTTTTGAGGTGGAGAATCAAGTTTGCTCAAACAAAGTTCGTGGAGCAACATTTGCATTTGTAATGCGTGGGGCAAGATTTTGGTATTAAATGTTGATAAATAATAAGAGGGGGAAAGACTCTGAATATTTTCTCTCAAGTTTTGGGTCTGGAGACATGTATAAGCTCTGTTAACTGGAATGTGTTCCCTCCATGGGAAACCCAGGAACGGGAGCAGTGGGAAACAAGAAGTTCTTCGTTGCTGGTACAATAGGAACCGTTAACCAATGCCTGGGGTGGAAGTCTTCTGAGGTGGGCAGCATAGGTATAAATAATTGGTTAAACTTGACATTATACTTATATTGTGGTCATGATATGGCCATAGATGCAGAAAGTGACTTTAAACACCAATAAATAAGTAACTGGTATGTGTTAAAACAAAAGTGATTATTAAAATAATTTCCTAATATAAGTGCTTGCAAATTTCCTAGAAAAATCCTATAAAGTCCTGATTTTTTTTCTCCATGAGGTGTACAAACTCTTATGTTAATTGAACAGACTTCAGTTTCATTTTGGCTGTGTAAACATAAGTTATCTATCAGAAAATCCATTTACACTGGCTTTATGTTCTTGACTGGTAGAGACCTATATTTTTATACTGTACCAATGACCTAGACTTAGCTGGTGCTAACTCCTTAAATTCTAGGGCCAAACACAAATTTTGCCCCCCAATCCCCAAAATTTGCATCAAAATCCGAAATTCAATGTCCTATGTGGTCCTCCATACCTTTTATCCACTGCGCATGCGCAGTGTCAAGGAGGTCTCGAAATTGGCGCAAATGTCATTCTTTGTTTGGCCCTAAAATCAGTAACATGTCACTGATATTTGTGCTTGTAAATCTCAGTTTAAATGATGCCAGACACATAATTATCATAGAAATGGTGGATCTAAGGAGGAAATATAAGGTTGAGAGGAAGATACAGTGGCAGGATGTGTTCAGGGCTGTAGCTTATAATTTTTTACGAAATTATTTCATGTTCCCTAATTTTGGGGCATGATGTTGTCATTCTGGCTATGAATTTACAATTGTTTGTTCAGTGTTTCCTTTCTCCCTTTCCTTAATACCCCCCTTGCTATTCTCCCATGCTTTTGGCATAATTTTTGTAATTTTTTTTTTTACTAAAATTTCTTGGGAGTTTTGGCTTGGTAACAGAATAATTATTGGTAACTGATTTTGGGCCATGTTTGCAGTGCCTGGAGTCATGTTTCCGGTTTTTGTACACTTTTGTTTACGTTGACAACGGTTACTTCTGGTAGTGATTACTTGTCTTCTGTTTAGTTCTACTCATAGCCAGATACATTAATATTGTCTGTAAGTGTTACATTAATTTTTAAATATGTTTTAAAATTTTTGTCCACACTTAGGCTTTTTGGGGATCCATTTGGGCTCATTGTTCCCATTGGGAACTTGGGCTCTTCTGAAATTTTTTTAAAAAATTTTTTTCTTTTAAATTATTTTTTCAAAATGTTTTTATGGATTATATTATATTATGTATCTTTGTTTTCAAGGGTTAGTGCGAGTACTATGACTTTATATTTTTTCATGATGAAAGAATATTGATCAAATTGTAATGCGAGGAAGTCTTCATCTGATTCTCATGTTTATTGTGTTTCTTGTAGTCAATGTACTCGCACTAATTCTTGCTCAGTGTGTGTCAATTGGGATGAGAAACGTTGGAGACGAGTGTCGCGGTATATTGTTAGTGGTGAGAGGTCCATGCCGGTCCTCTCTCCGCAGGGTCACTCTAGTTTTTCAATCTCTTTTTCAGAGGAACAAGAACAGGGTGATGTTTCCATGATGTCTTCAAGAAGTGTGCCTCCATCGTCGCAGTCTAACAAAGAGCTAGTGGCTAAGTGCTCATGAAAATACAACAATTGCCTAAGAGGTCCCAAGTAGGACGGCATTGTTGTCCGCTAGCTCGCCCGGTGTAGCGACCATTCGTCGAATGGCTTGGCAGCCAGGTTTGTTGGTTGCAGTCCAGGGAATGAATTCGGGTGATGCGAGCACTATAAACATTGAACGTGCACACCCAGCGACGATGGATCCGAGGATAGTATGGAGGAAGCCTGTCAGTCCGGTAGCTAGCTTGTCCAGGTCTACCCGGACCACGAGCGAGAGAGGCCCCCTCTCTCTTACAACAACATCTGGGCTCGAGATGTTGTATGTAACGTTCGTTAGTCAGGGCATACGTCCACTCCTCCTGCTCGGGACGCACCGTCGCATAGACAGTCCGACGCGGCTTGTCTATTTGCTTCCTCATCCTCACGTCAACACACACAACCGAACCTTGGCTATGTGACCACAGATATCCAGCCTGCTTCGCCGACCAGTGATTCCACATTGACCAGGTCACGCCATCCACTAGCCAAGGACAAAAGGCCTTCCAGTTGGGACGTTCGCATATCAGAAGTATGCAGGAATTAACGTTCCTGGAGCTTCCAGCAGCTAAATTACGTAAGACCGCGGCTCCACAGGCCTCCGTGACGGACTTGCTATCGCAGATAGCTCAATTCATCGCAGCATCCCAGCAGCTATCAGAAACTTTTTCAGTAAAGAAACTATCTGAGCAAGCTGGGTCGGTTCGCTCCCCTGCAGAGTCAGTAAGGGACGACCGAGATTATTATGTGGTCCAGGCGGATGGTAAAAGGGAATCAGCACAGCTGAAATTTTCCCTTTCTGAACAACTTAAGGTGGCCATAGATTTCATCCGGCTTCACCTTTTAGAAGTTGTGTCTCTGGACAAAAATGCTGCGTTACCTGATAAGAAACTGAAAGCGTCACTGGACACAGACTTTTTCGGCCGGATTATGGACACTGTCCCTGAGTTTCCAACCCAGTCCAGAAATGTCACGGACATTTGAACTTTTGAATGACGCTATATTCAAGCTAGCCTCTAGGACTGGCAAATCTGGTTTCTTATCGCCTAGCGCTATACAGCTGCCTTTCATCAATGCTAGACATAAATTTGAAACGGCAGGACAAGGCATGCCGAGAGTTCCTCTGCGTTTGGACGACTAGGCTGAAGACCTGGAATTGTTATTGCCGGCATCCATGTCTATTTACTCTAGTGGAGACGACAATATTGTCTAATAGTATTAATTTAGACGCATTATCTCATGCAGATCACCTTACCAGAGCGTTATCACTACGTCTCGAAGCGAAAGAATTCCAGGATGTTCAAACTTCCTTAAGAGTTCTTTCAAGGGCTATAGCATATTCTACATATAACTCCGCCCTTTCAGTGGCAATATGGAGTTAGTTAGACGTGATGCTGCCCTGGCTGCATCCACAGGAGTGGATAGTAAGGTGAAAAACTCTCTTCCAGTCGCTCCGGTCTCAGGAGAGCTTCTCTTCGATGTTAAGCTTTCTACAATCTACATCAGATTACTAAGAAAGCTCCGGATTCTCTGCTTTTATTCCGCTTTGAAAAAGTCGGACTCAGCAGGGAGGAGTAAGGCAGGTTCTTCAGGGGCGAATCCGTCCAAAGGAAGTTCCTATAGAGGATCTAAGAAAGCCTCTACGTTTTACTCCGGAGACCGTCAGAGTAGCGACTCACATAGGGGGCGTAATGCTGGCCGAGATATCGGGTCAGGCGCCCCTAGGTCGACTGGGTGAGGTGTGGGTCATGGAGGACGTGGTTTCTCCCTCTGCAATCCTCGCGGGGCCAGGAGGTGATGGTCTAAACCTCTATTGTGTTCCAGTGGGCGGAAGGCTGTCGAGATTCTTAACCAATTGGTTGTCAATTATGAACGACCCATGGGTGCAAGGGGTTATTTCCGAAGGTCTAAACTAGTCCTTCAAGGAAAAACCTCTGTTAACTCGAAGTCCACGCTGGTCTCAGCTTCCGTTAAACATTCAGAAGAGAGATTCGCTTCTATTAGAAGTTCAATCTCTTCTGGTCAAGAATGCTATAGACATCGTAGAAAACCAGGAATCTCCAGTTTTCTGCAGTCACCTGTTCCTGGTTCCAAGATCAGACGGCTCGTTTCGTCCAGTTATAGATCTGCGCTGGATAAACAAGCTGATCGTGGCTCCAAAATTTTTATATGGAGACCATCCAATCGGTCAGAGCGAGCACTCGAGTGAACGATTATGCTGTGATGAACGATTATGCCGTCATGGTACATCCGGCGTTTAGAAAGTACCTTCGCTTCGCTGTCCCAGGAGTTGTTTTCAGTTCCGAGCAATGATGCTCTGGTCTGAACCTAGCGCCCTGGGCCTTCACTCGAATAATGATCTCGGTAATGACTCATTTCCGAGCTCATTCGTCTGTGCTAACGTCGGCCTACTTGGACGACATTCTTCAGGGTTACGGCAGCTAGTTAACGCTTCAGAACGATGTTCTGAGTCTGCTTCAATTGCTCCACTGTCTCGGTTTCATAGTAAATGAAAAGAAGTCACATCTAGTGCCGTCCTAATCATTCAACCACGTGGGAATGAGCTTAGAGATGCACAACAATCTCGTTCATCTGCTGTTACCCAGAGCGATATTAGTCAGTTGTTACGCTCGCTTTTGTCTTCACTCAGATGTAGTAACAGCGAGAGAATTCATGAGACTGACCGGTTTGTGCAGAGCCGCTGCGGATCTTATTCCAATGGAGCGGCTACGCACTCGTCCACTCCACATATATTTTATCTCAGAATTGGAGTGTGAAGACTCATTTGCTCGAATCGAACATTGTCTTCAGATTCAGACTTGGGCAGATATTCAGTGGTTAACTCAAGGAGTACCACTGCAACTGCCGGATCCGAGTTTTACGATAATGACAGATGCGAGTCAAACAGGTTGGGGCGCAACTCTTGAGCCCAACGGATTCGAGGTGCCAGGGTCTTGAGGATCCACAGTTCCTAACAAGTACATAAACATCAAGAGATGATGTCAATATGGCTTGCGCTACGTCAATGAATGAACATTCTTCAGAATTCGCATGTTCAAATTCTGTCCGACAATCGACAGTAGTAGCGTACATTCGGAACCAGGGAGGCACTCATTCCACTCCGTTATTCAATTTAACGGAAAGGATCCTTCTGTTTGTCCTAGAGCATCAAGTTCATCTATCGGTCCATCATATACCGGGTCGTCTGAACATTCTAGCAGACTTCCTTTCTTGGAAAGATCGCATGTTGCCGTCAGAATGGACTCTCAACAATGAGTATTCACTCAGATTTGCTACCAATGGGATCGTCCAATGATAGACTTATTTGCAATGCATCTCAACAATCAGTTGCAGACATATGTGTCGCCATGCCCAGATATTCGAGCATTTGCAGTAGACGCTCTCTCGATCTCTTTGGAAGGAATGATAGGATACGCGTATCCGCCAGCTCCGTTTATTCAGCAGATATTGCTAAAAATCAAGCAATCTCACTGCAAGATTCTGTTGGTAGCATCTCTGTCACCATGGATAAATCTACTCAGGTGTCTGTTGTGGGACATTCCATGGAAGCTTCCTCCACGGGAGTACCTTCTTTCGCAGGGGAAATCGCGCACACTGCATCACAACCCGCAAGGTCTCAACCTTCACATATTTCCGTTGTGTGGTCCTTCTTGCATGGCAAGCAGTTACAGGACGGGCAGTGGACGCAATTTCTAACTGTAGGAGGACCTCCTCTTCGCTAAGTTATGCTGCTGAGTGGAAGGTTTTCTCACGGTGATGTATGGATTATTCTGTTGATACCTATGCACATCATGATAGTTTACAGATTGGATCTAATGTCTCTTTATCTAAGTTAGTGAAAAACTTTTCGATAAATAGACCTAGAACCCTTAGATTAATTCCTAAGTGGAATTTAGCTGGGGTTCTTCTTAAGCTAAAAGAAGCGCCGTTTGAGCCTTTTGATACAGTGGACTTCAAATTCATATCTTATAAGACAGCTTTTCTCTTAGCCTTCTCTTCTGCTAGAAGAGTTATTGAGCTTCATGCACTATCTGTTGATGATTCTCACTATCGTAGTGTAGGTAATACTATTACCTTAACTACTAATGTTGGATTTTTGGCTAAGAATCAGGCTCCTAATAAGTATCTGGAACCTATTGTTATTAAGGCTCTTCCGTCTTCAGATGAGCATAGGAATTTACTCTGTCCTGTTAGAGCTATATGTATTTACAAACGTAGATCTGAGTTTATCAGAAAGGGATGCTGCCAAACAGAAGGGACATTACAGTACATTCTATTGCAAGGTGGATTCAATTAACTATCCATACTGCTTATGAATAATTATCTTCAACTCAGCAGTCTGTGCTTACGATTTTGGCGCATGAAGTAAGAGCGCTGTATACATTTTGGGCATATGCTAATAGTGTTACTATTACTGATTTGATGAAGGCTGCATATTTGTCTCAGCCTTCCACGTTCACAGATTTTTATCTTAGAAATATTGAGTCCATTTCTGGCGACCTTCGATGTTTAGGTCCGTTATCTGTTGCTCAGAATGTCGTCCACTAAACAGTTGCAACTATAGTTATGCAGGCTTTCTGTTCCGGCAGCGACTTGACCCAGGGCAAGGAGAAGGGGGGGGGGGGGGGGGATGGTGTTCCCTTAGGTCACCTGCTTTATAGTGAAAAGCAAGGGAATACCTCCTGTGGAGTTAGTAATTCCGAGTCGGTACCGGGATGGTTTTAAAGTGTAAAGCTATTGTTTAGCTCATTCATGTAATATTTTTGAAGTGTAGCTCGGTGTGAAGCATTTGCATATGTCACGTGTCATACGAGCGTTAATATACAATCCTCGGACACTTTTAATGAGTATAAAGAGTCTCATTCTCTGGACTTCCTTTATTTATTGGCTTTCCTTTAAAAAGTTTAGTATAATGGGTTATACTGGATGTTAATAGAGATCATTGATGTTATTGTGCTCAATTACAGAATGGTTTTGTGTCTTTCTTTTTTGATACAAACAAGAAAGATACATGTAAAACCTGTTCTCCGCTTCTCCTTGAGGGGATAATTCTGTTTACATGTAATTGAGCCTATTGGATTTTCCTTTATGTCCTAGACCCTCCAGCCTTTGTTCTATTCAGCTAAGTCTGGGTCATTGGTACAGTATAAAAATGTGAAAAAGCTTATAGTAATTTATATATTTTTTGTACTTACCAATGACCCAGATGGGAATGGCCCTCCCATGAGTTGGGAACTCATACCTCCCCGCTGATTACATAATGCTTACCAGGCACTGGTTGTAAGAATGACATTTGTGCCAATTTCGAGACCTCCTTGACACTGCGCATGCGCAGTGGATAAAAGGTATGGAGGACCACATAGGACATTGAAATTTTGGATTTTGATGCAAATTTTGGGGATTGGGGGGCAAAATTTGTGTTTGGCCCTAGAATTTAAGGAGTTAGCACCAGCTAAGTCTGGGTCATTGGTAAGTATAAAAAATATATAAATTACTATAAATTTTTTAACTTTTTGTTTCAAAGTTACTTTGCATCATAAGCATTTTTTTCAAAGACACTTTGCTACCAGCAGGGGCAGCCTTATTTTAACAAGATTTTGTTAAAAAAATATAATTATTTTGTTACAACTGCAGCAAAACAAATTTATAATAAAAATTTTTCAACTGCAGAGTGAACAAACAAGTTATCGCATACAGCTGCAGGACACTTTCAATACTTTTCGGTGGAGGCATGATAGTGGTCTCTAGCACTCAACCTGTTAATGTATATGATTTATTTATAACCTGGTTCATTCACTCTCAACCCGCTGAGTAATTTCAATATATTTTTCATCAAATCTAGTCATGGCTGCTGTAAAACAGCCAGGACTAGATTTGATGAAAAATTCATCAACATTTAACTCCACAAATCATTGGCAAAAATATCCATTCGATTTGAAGGGGAAAAATGTGCCCAATTTATAATTATTTCACTGGCAAGAGAAATCCTCTCCTGGGCAGGAATATCCACCAGCAGCATGCAAGGAGTTAATGCATATCAGTTCATGGATGGATGCTTGTATTCCTTGATTATCTACATCCAAATGCAATCTACATTCAGAAGTATCACCAGCCATCTTGATGCCAATACATTTTTGGATAACAACTTCCAAATGATAAATCTGACCAGTGGGCCAGTGAGAGGGTAGGGGCACACCCCTCCTTACAGAGAACTTTTGTCAGAAATCTTAAGTTCTGTTTATTTACAGAGTAATCTATTCATGCCTAAAGTAGTTGTCAGATGTCAATTAGAATCAAAGAGATTGCGCCTTTTAAATATCCATTTTAGATTTAGAAGTTAAGGCAAGAAGCACCCTCTCCAAATGTGTCAGGTCAAGACCATAACACTTCTAGAAGAAATTAATGAAGAGGCATTGCTGTGTGCCATTTGCATTTGACTATGCTTTGCATCGCTAATTTCTTCTGGAACCTTCCTGCTTTCTGCCCTTTATCATCAGAAAAGGCTTTCTACACAATTGATTCTGATTTTAATGTTTCTTATAAATATCCAACAGTAATACATTTTCTTCCCATTAAATTACTCAAATGAGATTTTATTTTGATAATATTTGCATTTTACCTTGGGCAAACACATAGACACATGTTAGAGTTGTATTTGTGACATATTTTGTATGTGCCTACTGTATCGGGGGGACTTTTAGGGTTGTATGGGTGATCATCTGCTACTTCAGATTGCTATCCTTGTTTGGCCAATTCAGTGTTAACACTTTACCAAATGTAAGAACCATATCCGGCATAGCACTATTCACAATCACCATTGAATTTTATTCCTTTTTAATGTTTGCCTTAAAAACATTGGAACAAGCTCTGAGGAGTCATATGCTACGTTTTTGAGACAAATGAGACAAATGTTTTAGTTATTCAAGATTTTTTTGCAACTGTCATTTTCTATTTGTGTTCGGTAAAGGGTTAAGTTGTAGTTTATATGTATATTTTTGTATATTTTTGTACTTACAGTGTACACCATTGCTTGTGATAAAGCAAAATCAGAGACAGAAAAGTCCCATGTTAAAGCAGTGCTTGGAATGATTGCTTACAAACAAGGAGATATTGATGGCACAAAGACAGCCTTATTTGAAGGGTGAGGAATTATTCTTGAAATTAACTGTGTGTAAATACTTTCATCGTATTAAATGTGATTTTTTGCTTCCAACACAAACACAAAACATGCAAATGCAGGTATTTGTGTACTATTTTTCTGTAACTCTCTGCACACTGACGTCAAAACCTACAAAATCCAAGCTGCTAGTTTTACCCATAATGCAACTGGGGATTTAACCAACTCAGTCTTGTTTGACAGAGCTCATTGAGCTCTGTCACATAAGATTGAATTGGTTAAATTCCTAGTTGTATTATGAGAAGAATTGTTGCTTAGAATTTTGGTATTTTGACATCACTGTGCAGAGGGTTAAATATTTGTTGTCACATTCTAGCATGTTGGTTATTAAATGATAATTCTATTTATTCAGGTTTTGCTCATGTAGATATTATTCAAATGAGGAGTGATAAGCTATATTATAGAAGCGATAATTGAGAATTATGCTTTTATGAGAAAAAAATGATGCAACTCCTTAACCCTTTGCCTAACATAAAAAGCAGACGACACTTGCAAACAAAATTCTTGAATAACTAATTTTTTTCATTTTTTGTCTCAAAAACATAGGTTATGACCCCTCTTTGGAACGAGCTCAATGAGCTCGTTCCAAAGAGGGGTCATAACCTATGTTTTTGAGACAAAAAATGAAAAAAATAATGAAAATTAATTGGCGGTTTTTATGTATAGCGCTGGCCAGTTTGGGCCGTTACATTGGGTAAGGGTTAATCTTCATGTTGGTTAAGATAATAGTTAAAGATCTTACTTCAAGTCAGCATTGTTATAATTTACAGATAGATGGAATGTATGCTAATGTGGAAAAAAGCAAACTTAATTTTTTGTGTGTAGATTTCAGTTAAGTCCACCATCTGCCCATGGCTTGATGGCTCTGTGTGTTGTTGGTGTAGTGCAGTCTGATCTAACCCTCTCCATGGCAGCCATTCAGGAGTTACTTAAATTGGAGGAGAATGGTACTCAAATTGACGAAATAATATTACTAGCTGCTTCATCTCTTATCAACCAGGTTAGTGTTACCTTATTTTTTATAAAGGACGAAGGCGCCGGAGGCGTCCGAGTTGAGACGGAGGCGAAGCCGACATCGAAACTCGTGAGTTCTTTATACTAATTTCACACTTTTTTTAACATAGGAAGTAGTTAACGAGATGAGACTTCACGAGAATGACTCTGGCTGATTAAACTTTTAGGGATTTTTCCTAAAGGAACCGGGGACAAATGAGGGTACATTTTTTCAAGGATACTCAGACGCTAGAACAAATGATGGCTCTCCACCATTGCTTTCACCCTCATTGGGTCAAGGGACCCTCGATGTATTGGGTGAGGGGGGGTGGAGGGGTGACATGGGGGCTAATGGGCCATTGAATATGTCACGTGACGTCATAGCAAGTAAATCACGCCCCTAGCAACGGGCAAACTACTGGGCCAATTTTGACCACTTTTGATACTTTGACCCAACATGCATTGCAAACTAAAACAGACAGGTCAATGGTGTCGTCACAGGACTTCCCTGGCAACCAGAGCGTTCCCTTAGCAACGGGCTAACTACTGCGCCGATTTTGACCAAATTCGGTATACAGAGCCAAAATGCATTGCAAATAAAAA
Source organism: Pictodentalium vernedei (assembly GCA_031216915.1). Lineage (NCBI taxonomy): Eukaryota > Metazoa > Mollusca > Scaphopoda > Dentaliida > Dentaliidae > Pictodentalium > Pictodentalium vernedei. Next base: position 289,076,226 of record CM062293.1, read on the forward strand.
CAGACAGATCAATGTTGACGTCCCGTTACCTCCCTAGCAACCAGAGTGTGCCCTTAGCAACGGGCTAACTACTGGTCCGATTTGGACCAAATTCGGTATACGGACTCAAAATGCGTCGCAAATGAAAACACAGACCAATGATGACGTCACGTGACTTCCTTAGCAACCAGAGCATCCCCTTAGCAATGGCCTAACTACGGGGCCTATTTTGACCAAATTCGGTATACGGACCCAAAATGCATTGCAAATGAAAACAGACAGGTCAATGTTGACGTCACGTGACCCCCCTAGCAACCAGAGCGCCCCCTTAGCAACGGGCTAACTACTGGGGCGATATTGACCAAATTCGGTATACGGACCCAAAATGCATTGCAAATGAAAACAGACAGGTCAATGTTGACGTCACGTGACCCCCTAGCAACCAGAGCGCCCCCTTAGCAACAGGCTAACTACTGGGTCGATATTGACCAAATTCGGTATACGGACCCAAAATGCATTGCAAATCAAAACAGACAGATCAAAGTTTATGCCTCGTGACTTCCCTAGCAACCAGAGCACCCCCTTAGCAACGGGTCAACCACTGGGCCGATTTTGACCAAATTCTGTATACGGATCCAAAATGCAATGCAAATAAAAACAGACAGATCAAAGTTTACGTCTCGTGACTTCGCTAGCAACGAGAGCGTCCCTTAGCAACGGGCTAACTACTGGGCCGATTTTGACCAAATTCGGTATGCGGACCTAAAATGCACTGCAAATAAAAACAGGCAGGCCAATGTTGACTCCACGTCTTTATTCCTCAGATTTGTCCTGAACATAATGTTTTACATTAAACTATATTTGTGATACTAATGCTTATTATTTTAAAGATGGTCTTTTCAGTAAACCTGCATTGGCATATTATCATCGTCCTTTTTTTTGCACAGCACTGCTGTATATTTTTATACTGTACCAATGACCCAGACTTAGCTGGTGCTAACTCTAACAAAACCAGGGCCAAACACAAATTTTGCCCCCCAATCCCCAAAATTTGCATCCAAAACCAAAAGAAATCATGTCCTATAGGACCTCCATACTTCGCCCCTACTGCGCATGCGCAGTGTCAAGGACGTTCCGAAATTGGCGCCAATTATCATTCTCTGTTTGGCCCTTCATCAGTCAACATCTCACTGATCTTTGTGCTTGTAAATCTCAGTTTAAAGGATGCCAGACACGTAATTATTGGAGAAATGGTGATTCTAAGGAGGATATAGAAGGAGGAGAGGAAAAAGGAGTGACAAAAAATAATCAGGGCTGTACTTAAAATTTTTTATGAAATTATGTTAAGTTGCCTATATTTTTATACTGTACCAATGACCCAGACTTAGCTGGTGCTAACTCTAACAAAACCAGGGCCAAACACAAATTTTGCCCCCAATCCCCAAAATTTGCATCCAAAATCAAAAGAAATCATGTCCTATAGGACCTCCATACTTCGCCTCTACTGCGCATGCGCAGTGTCAAGGACGTCCCGAAATTGGCGCCAATTATCATTCTCTGTTTGGCCCTTCATCAGTCAACATCTCACTGATCTTTGTGCTTGTAAATCTCAGTTTAAAGGATGCCAGACACGTAATTTTTGGAGAAATGGTGATTCTAAGGAGGATATAGAAGGAGGAGAGGGAAAAGGAGTGACAAAAAATAATCAGGGCTGTACTTAAAATTTTTTATGAAATTATGTTAAGTTGCCTATTTTCGAGGCATGGGCCTCTTGTTGTCATTCTTGCTAAAATGTTGCACTGCTTATTCAGTGTTTCCTCTCCCCTGGCCTTCTAAGTCCCCCCTTGCAATTCTCCCATGCTTTTGGCATATTTTTGAGAAAGTTCATTTCTAAAATTATCTTGGGAGAGTTGCTTGGTTACAGATTGTTTTCTGTTATTTTCCCCATAGTTACGTTTTCACCCATGGGTGTAGAAACGTTGTGTTCTGCATCTTCCATCTGATGTTCTGCAGATTCTCCCCTGGGAGTCTGTGTCTTGCATCAGATAGAGTGTAATTTTGATGACTGATTTCGGGACAGTTTTTTTTTTAGTGCCTGGAGTCATGTTTTCTGGTGTTTTACACTGTTTGTTTACATTGGCAACAGCCTTTTTTGAGGGGGGTTGTTTGCCTTTGGTGTAGTTTATCTCACTATAAGATACATTTCTATTATCCGTAAGTGTCTCATTAATTATTTAATATAAATTTAAAATTTTTGACCACACTTAGCCATCGGATCCATCGGGGCTCAACGTTACTTTTCAGAAACTTGGGCTTCGCTGAAAAAATATTTTTTCAAAATTATTTTGTTTTGCAATTGTTTTTTCATTATTAATGGATCATGTTATTATGTATCTTTGTGTCAGGGGTTTGTGCGAGTAACTAGGACTTGTTGACTTTTCACAATGAAAGGATATTGTTCAAATTGTAATGGGAAGAAATCTTCCTCTGACTTTCATGATCATTGTATTAATTGTAGTCAGTGTTCTCGCACTAATCCCTGTTCTATATGTCAATATTGGGATGACAAACATTGGAAACGTGTGTCACGGTATGTTGTTACTGGAGAAAGGGCTATGCCGGCTCTTTCTCCGCAAGGTCACTCTACTTTCTCAGTTTCTATTTCAGAGGAACAAGAACAGGGTGATGTTTCCATGTTATCTTCTGCAAGTGCGCTTCCGTCGTCACAAATGAATACAGAGCTAGCGGCAAAAGTTCTCATGGAGATTAAACAAATGTCGTCCGCTAGCTCGCCCGGTGTAGCGTCCATTCACCGAATGGTTCGGCAGCCGGGTTCATCCGATGCAGTCCAGGAGGAAATGTTGGGTGATGCGAGCACTATAAACATTCAATGTGCACACCCAGTGACAGCGGATAGTAGGCGAGATCGGAGGAAGCCTTTGAGTCCGGTTCCTAGCTCGTCCAGGTCCAGCCGGGCCGCGAGCGAGAGAGGCCCCTCTCTCGTACAACAACATCTGGGACCAGATGTTGTGGTACAAAATGTGTCGCAAGCGGAGCATACGTCCGTCGCTCGGGACGCTCCGTTGTATAGGCAGTCCGCGGAGACTGCTCAGGCTTCTTCTTCTCGTCAGCGCACACGACCGCACCTTGGCTGCGTGACCGCCGATATCTTACCAGCTTCGCCGATCAGGGATTCTTCGGCGACCAGGTCACACCATCCGGCAGCCAGGGAACGAGGCCGATGGACTCCGGACGTTCGCATAGAAAAAGTATGCGGGAGTCATCAGATGCGGAGCTGCCCTCGGCGAAGCAGCGAAAGACTGCGCCTCCGCAGGTCTCGATGCCGGACGTACTTGTGCAGATAGCACAACTTATCGCAGCATCCCAGCAGCCGACAGAAACGGTGTCTGATCGGGAATTATCCGACGGCGCTGGGTCGGTATGCTCCGCCGAAGCATCGGGGGCGGACGACCGGGAGCATCATGAGGTCTGACCGGATGGTGAAAGGGATACGGATGACTTGGAGCTATCCCTTTCGGAACAACATAAAGCTGCCGTGGACTTCATCCGGCACTTTCTCCCTCAAGTTGTTCCGTCGGGCCAGACTGCTGCGGTTCCGGACAAGAGGATCATAGCGTCATTGGACTCTGAATTTTTTGAGCGGTTCAGGGACATCGCTCCCGAGTTTCCGTCGCAGTCCAATAATGTTGCAAGAACATTTGAATTATTGAACGACGCTATATTTAAACTTGCTTCCAAAACGGGGAAAGCAGGTTTCTTGTCCGCCAATACTCTCAACCTGCCTTTCATTAATGCAAGGAATAAATTCGACACGGCAGGACAGGGTATTCCGAGAGTTCCTCTGCGTATGGACGACGAGGCGGAAGACTTAGAGCTATCATTACCGTCGTCGGCTTCTATTCCAACCGCGGTGTTGGAAACAGCTATTTCGTCTAACAGAGCCAGTTTAGATGCCTTATCTTACGCAGATCACCTTACTAAGGCGTTATCACTGCGCCTTCAAGGGAAAGAATTTCAGGATATACAATCCTCTTTAAGACTTCTTTCAAGGGCAGTAGCTTATTCCACGTGTAACTCCGCCCTTTCAGTGGCAAACCTGGAGTTGGTTAGACGTGACGCAGCCCTAGCTACATCCACACTCGTGGATACTAAGGTGAAGAACTCAGAGTCGCTTCGGTCTCCGGAGAACTTCTCTTTGACGGCAAGCTTTCTGCTATTTATGATAAAATTACAAAGAAAGCTTCGGATTCTCTGTTGTTCAAATCTGCTTCTAAGAAGTCGGATACGGCAGACAAGAATAAGATAGGCACTTCTGGGTCTAATGCGCCCAAGAGAGGTTCCTATAGAGGTTCCGGTGCGTCCTCTTGGTCTTATTCGAGAGACCGTCAAGGTAGCGACTCACGTTCGGACGTCCTTCGGGCCGGGACAACCGGTCGGACGCCCCGAGGTCGACGGGACGAGGTGCGGGTCGTGGTGGACGTGGTTTCTCCTACCGCAGACCTCGCAGGTCCAGGAGGTGATGGCTTAAACCTCTATCGCGTACCGGTTGGCGGAAGGTTGTCGAGCTTTTCACAAGAATGGGCGTCGATTACGGACGACCCTTGGGTGAGAGGAGTGACTTCGGAAGGTCTAAAGATATCCTTCAAACGAAAGCCTCCATTAACTCGAAGTCCAAAATGGACTCAACTTCCGTCAAATCTGCAGAAAAGAGACGCTCTATTATCAGAGGTGCAGTCTCTTTTAATGAAGAACGCGGTAGAGGTCGTAGAAAACCAGGAGACTCCGGGATTCTACAGCCATCTGTTTCTGGTTCCGAAACCAGACGGCTCGTTCCGTCCAGTCATAGATTTGAGCTGGATAAACAAGCTGATCGTCGCTCCGAAATTTTATATGGAGACGATTCGGTCGGTCAGAGCGAGTATTCGGGTGAACGATTATGCAACAAGCATAGATCTAAAAGATGCGTACTTTCACGTCATGGTACATCCGACATTCAGAAAGTATCTACGCTTCGCAGTCCTAGGAGTGGTGTATCAATTCCGGGCGATGTGCTTCGGACTGAATCTAGCACCCTGGGCTTTCACTCGGGTAATGAACTCGGTAATGATCTATTTCCGAGCTCATTCGTCTGCGGTAACGTCGGCCTACCTGGACGACATTCTTCAGAGGTACGGCAACGAGTTAACGCTTCAGAACGATGTTCAGAATCTACTTCTATTGCTCCGACGTCTCGGTTTTATAGTAAACGAGGAGAAGTCGGATCTGGTGCCGTCCAAGTCATTCACACATCTGGGAATGAGCTTCGAGACGCACAACAATCTCGTTCGTCTGCCGTTAACCAGAGTGAAATTAGTCAGTTGTTACGCTCACTATTGTCTGCACGCAGACAAAGTCACAGCGAGAGAATTTATGAGACTGATAGGTCTGTGCGGAGCCGCTGCGAATCTCATTCCGTCCTCTCCAAATTTTCTTGACTCAGAATTGGAGTGTGAAAATTCATTCGCTCGACATAGACGTTCTCTTGTCAGATCAAGTGAAACAAGAGATTCAGACTTGGGCAAACATTCAGTGGTTAACTCAGGGAGTTCCGCTGCAGTTGCCGGATCCGAGTTTTACCATTATGACGGATGCCAGTCAAACAGGTTGGGGTGCATCATTGATACCAACGGATTCGAGATGCCAGGGTCTTTGGGATCCGCAATTCCTAGGCAAGCACATAAACATCAAGGAAATGATGTCAATTTGGCTTGCGTTACGTCATTGGATGGACATTATTCACAATGCTCATGTCCAAATCCTATCCGACAATACGACAGTAGTGGCGTATATACGGAATCAGGGAGGCACTCATTCAGTTCCGTTGTTCAATCTAATGGAAAGAATCCTTCTGTTTGCGCTAGAACATCAGGTTCTTCTTTCGGTCCGTCACATACCGGGTCGTCTGAATGTGCTAGCAGACTCCCTTTCACGAAAGGGTCGCTTGTTGCCGTCGGAGTGGACTCTCAACAAACAAGTATTCAATCAGATTTGCTACCAATGGGAACGGCCAATGATAGATTTATTTGCGACACATCTCAACAATCAGTTGCAGACGTATGTGTCTCCGTGTCCGGATCCAAGAGCATTTGCAGTAGATGCTCTGTCAATCTCTTGGGACGGAATGATAGGATATGCGTATCCTCCAGCGCCGTTAATTCAGCAAGTATTGCTAAAGATAAAACAATCTCAATGCAAGATTCTGTTGGTAGCATCTCTGTCTCCACAGAGACCGTGGATAAATCTACTCAGGTGTCTGTTGTGGGACCTACCGCGAAAGCTTCCTCCACGGGAGGATCTTCTTTTGCAGGAGAATTCGCGTCAACTCCATCACAACCCGCAAGGTCTCAACCTTCACGTTTTTCCGTTGTGCGGTCCTTCTTGCATGGCAAGCACTTTACAGGACGAGCAGTGGACGTTCTTTCTAACTGTAGGAGGACCTCCTCTTCGCTAAACTATGCGGCTAAGTGAAAGGTTTTTCGTCGTTGGTGTAGGGATCATTCTGTAGATATTTTCGATCCCTCTATACCAGACATTGCAAACTTTCTAGTATACTTGTTTGACGAAATCAAACTGCAACCTGTTACTATTAAGTGTTATAGGTCTATGTTATCTGATACCTATGCACATCATGATAGTTTACAAATTGGATCTAATGTCTCTTTATCTAAGTTGGTTAGAAACTTCTCGATAAATAGACCCAGAACTCTTAGGTTAATTCCTAAATGGAATTTAGCTTGGGTTCTTCTTAAATTGAAGGAAAAGCCATTTGAACCTCTTGGGACAGTAGATTTCAAATTCTTATCTTATAAGACAGCTTTTCTTTTAGCTTTCTCTTCTGCTAGAAGAGTCAGTGAGCTTCATGCACTGTCGGTGGATGATTCTCACTATAGTAGTGTCGGGAACACTATCACCTTCACTACTAATGTGGTTTTTTTAGCTAAGAATCAGGCTCCTAATAAATATCCGGAACCTATTGTCATTAAGGCTCTTCCGTCTTCAGACGGGCGTAGGCCTTTACTCTGTCCTGTTAGAGCATTATGTATCTATAAACAGAAATCTCAGTTTATCAGAAAGGGACGAAAACGTTTCTTTCTGTCTTTGATGCCTAATAGAAGGGACATTTCGGTCCATTCTATTGCTAGATGGATTCAATTAACTATCCGTACTGCTTATGAGAGTTTATCTTCTTCTCAGCAGTCTGTGCTTAAGATTTCCGCTCATGAAGTAAGAGCTCTTGCTACTTCTTGGGCTTACGCTAATAGTATTGCTATTACAGATTTAATGAAGGCTGCTTATTGGACTCAGCCATTCACATTCATGAATTTTTATCTCAGAAATATTGAGTCCATTTCTGGAGACCTGCATTGTTTAGGTCCGTTATCTGTTGCTCAGAATGTCGTCCACTAAACAGTTGCAACTATAGTTATGCAGGCTTTCTGTTCCAGCAGTGACTCCGTCTGGCTGCCCTCTTCGCTCTGGGCTATTTGACCCAGGGCAAGGGGGAAGGGGGGGGGAGGGTGTTCCCTTAGGTCACCTGCTTTTTTGTGAAAAGCAAGGGAATGCCTCCTCCAAAGTCAGTATTTCTGAGTCGCTTCCGGGATGGTGTAATATTAATGTTAAAATTCATTCATGTCATATTTTTAAAGTGTAGCATTTGTATATGTCAAGTGTCAAACGGGCGTTAATATACAATCCTCGGACACTTTTAAAAGATTATAAAGAGTCTCAATTCTCTGGACTAACTTTATTTATTGGCTTACTTTAAAAATAATTAGTATATGGGTTATACTGGATGTTAATAGAGAACATGAATGTTATTGTGCTCAATTATGAAGGGTATTGTATCTTTCTAATTTAATATTAAATAAGAAAGATACATGTAAAACCTAATACTCCTTGTCTCCTTAAGGGGTTGCCTCTATATTATATAGTTGAGCTTATTGGATTTTCCTTTATGTCCTAGGCCCTCCAGCCTTTTTACTATTCAGCTAAGTCTGGGTCATTGGTACAGTATAAAAATGTTAAAAAATTTATAGTAATTTATATATTTTTTATACTTACCAATGACCCAGACGGGGATGGCCCTCCCAGGAGTTGGGAACTCTTGCCTCCCCGCTGAGTACATAGCGCTGACCAGGCACTGCCAGTAAGAATGATAATTGGCGCCAATTTCGGAACGTCCTTGACACTGCGCATGCGCAGTAGGGGCGAAGTATGGAGGTCCTATAGGACATGATTTCTTTTGGTTTTGGATGCAAATTTTGGGGATTGGGGGGCAAAATTTGTGTTTGGCCCTGGTTTTGTTAGAGTTAGCACCAGCTAAGTCTTGGTCATTGGTAAGTATAAAAAATATATAAATTACTATAAATTTTTTAACTTTCTTGTTTCGACCTCTTTTCATTTGCCAGTTATCCTTGAGGGCCTGGACAATTTCACTGCTGTATTTTCTTGTTTCAACCTCTTTTCATTTGCCAGTTATCCTTGAGGGCCTGGACAATTTTCACTACACCACTTCCACTTAATCCAGTTGCATGGCAGTGAGTTCTTGTCAAGTCTTTGCTGTCTGTATTAGAAACACTGCCAGGATGAATATGTTCATGAATGCTTGTTGGGCCTTTTGATAATTTAATCAAGCTTTCTGACATCTTTGAAGATGATCTTGAGGTTTTGTTCTTTTTTGGGAAACATGGAAGGGGCTTCATTCAAACCTCTGTTTAAGGTCGCCTTTCTGTTTACCGTTTGCTTTTGCCAGGCATGGAATCAAATACTGGAAACATCTCTGCACTCATAATCTTCCTTCAGAAGATGTGCAATCCCCACTTCTCTGTCCAGTCCATGCTGTTCGGTCTTATCTCAACTGAACTAAATTTATTTGGAAAGATAGAATGCAATTCTTTAAATCAGCTATACTTGGCAGAAAGAGCATCTTTCCTCGCTCTAGCTCTCGATGGATTTGTCCAGCAGTCAGGAAGGCATATTTCAGATCGACCTGGGAGCATTATGTTGCCAGATGTTTTTCCACCAATGAACTTTGAGCTTTATAGGCTTCTTCAGTGTATGCCAACAGATGCTATGCAAGTAGCTTGTTGGTTTTTACCCCTGTAATCTACAAGAGCAGTCTGAAGGTCTTTATTCCTTGAAGGCATTTATTCCTTTGGGTCTCCAGCGACAGCTCACTCTGTTATACTCATTACTAGTATTGTTCCTCCCATCAGAAATATTTTATTCTAGCCTGGATGACAATTGTTTTCCTTTTCAGTTGTTCTTTTCTATATTGTTGCCTTCTAATCCTGTTTAAAGATATTGTGCCACAAGCAAGGATAGCCTTAGCACAACTTTGCGCATAAATAATTGTTTTGTTGCAATTTATTGGAGAGTGTCCATTGGCATTCTCCAATAAATTGTAACAAAATAATTTTATACAATAATTTTACTTCCAGTGCAGCAAAAATGAACTAAGATCTGTGCTTTAAAATCTCCTTTTTTTGAGGATACCAGACACAAATCAATGTAAGAATTGGTGGATCCATGGCTGTTATTGGATGAAGGAAGTGTTCAATGGTGGTTTTTGACGTTCAGGTGTAACTTTATAATAATTAATTTAAAATTATTTCATGTTTCCCAATTTCAGGACATACGCCTGACATCATCATTTTTGATAATGATTATTCCACTGTTTGTTAAGTATTCCTTCCCTATCCTTCCATGAACCCTTCCTGTTAAACTCTTAAGGTTTTTGGCTATTTTTTTAAAATTTTTTTATTAAATTTCTTGGGAGTTTAACATGTACTACAGAATATTTATTCTGTTTTTCCCCATGGTTACGTCCTCACCCTAGGGGTTTTTAGGTCATTTAGTCTTGCATCTTCTATCCGATGTATCATTTTTAGCTCAATTTTGGCGAAGCCAAATTTGAGGTATTGTCATGGCCCGTCATCCGTCTGTCCACACAAACAGATGACTACTTATTAGGCTACGAGTTGGTAAAACAGGATACTTATGTGGTTAAAGGCTAGCCACGTAACAGAATCTCTTATTGTGTGTGTGTGTGGTTAGGGGGGGGGGGGGGGGGGGGGGGGGTGATGGTTGGGCAGGGTGGGGGGGGGGAAATGTAGAGTAGGGTTAGGGCATTCTAGGGTGGGGTTTAGGGGTGGGGTGGGGGTCAGTGAAGGGGTTATAGAGTTATGTGGTTAGGGTTAGGGGTGGGTAGGGTTAGGGTCAGTAAAGGTTAGGATTAGCTGACCTCCCCCAAAATTTTCCCCCCAAAAACTTGTTTTATTATGTTGGACATGTGTTTTAGGTTAGCCACCTAACATGTCCATAAAATAGCCACATAAGTAGGCATGTGTAAGAACGTCCGTCTGTCCGTCCGTCACACCGTCAACACGGCTCGGGCTAGAAGCCATATTTATGAACCGATCTTTATGAAACTTCTTGGGTACCTTTGTTATCACCGTGGGACGAGAACCCTTGTTTTGGGGTCCGGTCTAAAATTCAAGATGGCCACTGGAAGCCATTTTGTACAAAATTAAGTGCAATCAGGTTTTTGCGCAGAACTTCCATATGAAAGCGATGATTTGAATAATTTTTTGTGTGAATGTTTAGTACCATGGGATACATCACATATAATACAGGTTTTTTTCTCATGCATAAATTATGCCAATTAACTTTGATCTATTTAGTGTTACTTTCATCACTGTAACTGCAAATGCCAATACGGCTCAGGCTAGAGGCCGTATTTATGAACCGATCTTTACGAAACTTCTTGGATATCTTTGTTATCACTGTGGGACGAGAACGAGTATATTTTTATACTGTACCAATGACCCAGACTTAGCTGGTGCTAACTCTAACAAAACCAGGGCCAAACACAAATTTTGCCCCCCAATCCCCAAAATTTGCATCCAAAACAAAAAGAAATCATGTCCTAAAGGACCTCCATACTACGCCTCTACTGCGCATGCGCAGTGACGCAGTCGTCCCAAAATTGGCGCCAATTATCATTCTCTGTTTGGCCCTTCATCAGTCAACATCTCACTGATCTTTGTGCTTGTAAATCTCAGTTTAAAGGATGCCAGACACGTAATTTTTGGAGAAAATGTGATTCTAAGGAGGATAGAAGGAGGAGAGGAAAAAGAAGTGGCAAAAAATAATCAGGGCTGTACTTAAATTTTTTTGATGAAATTATGTTAAGTTGCCTATTTTCGAGGCATGGGCCTCTTGTTGTCATTCTTGCTAATTGTTGCACTGCTTATTCAGTGTTTCCTCTCCCCTAGCCTTCTAAAGTCCCCCCTGGCAATTCTCCCATGCTTTTGGCATATTTTTGAGAAATTTCATTTCTAAAATTTCCTGGGAGAGTTGCTTGGTTACAGAATGTTTTCTGTTATTTTCCCCATAGTTACGTTTTCACCCATGGGTGTATAACGTTTGTGTTCTGCATCTTCCATCTGATGTTCTACAGATTCTCCCCTGGGAGTCTCTGTTTTGCATCAGATAGAGTGTAATTGATGACTGATTCCGGGCCAGTTTTTTCAGTGCCTGGAGTCATGTTTTCTAGTGTGTTTACACTGTTTGTTTTCATTGGCAACAGCCTTTTTTGAGGGGGGCTGTTTGCCTTTGTGGTAGTTTATCTCATTATAAGATACATTTATATTATCTGAAAGTGTCTCATTAATTATTTTATATAAATTTAAAATTTTTGACCACACTTTGCCATCGGATCCATCGGGGCTCAACGTTACTTTTCAGCAACTTGGGCTTCTCTGAAAAAATATTTTTTCAAAATTATTTTGTTTTGCAATTGTTTTTTCATTTATTAATGGATCATGTTATTATGTATCTTTGTGTCAGGGGTTTTTGCGAGTAACTAGGACTTATTGTTGTTCTTTCACAATGAAGGGACGTTGTTCAAATTGTAATAGGAAGAAATCTTCCTCTGACTTTCATGATCATTGTATTAATTGTAGTCAGTGTTCTCGCATTAATCCCTGTCCTATATGTGAACATTGGGATGAGAAACATTGGAAACGTGTGTCACGATATGTTGTTTCTGGAGAAAGAGCGATGCCGGCTCTTTCTCCGCAAGGTCACTCTACTCTCTCAGTTTCTATTTCAGAGGAACCAGAACAGGGTGATGTTTCCATGTTATCTTCTTCAAGTGTGCGTCCGTCGTCACAAATGAATTCAGAGCTAGCGGCAAAAGTGCTCATGGAGATTAGACAAATGTCGTCCGCTAGCTCGCCCGGTGTAGCGTCCATTCACCGAATGGTTCGGCAGCCGGGTTCGTCCGATGCGGTCCAAGAGGAAATTTTGGGTGATGCGAGCACTATAAACATAATAGATGCACACCCAGTGACGGCGGATAGTAAGCGAGAACGGAGGAAGCCTTTCAGTCCGGTTCATAGCTCGTCCAGGTCCAGCCGGGCCGCGAGTGAGAGAGGTCCCTCTCTCGTACAACAACATCTGGGACCAGATGTTGTGGTACAAAATGTGTCTTTAGCGGAGCATACGTCCGTCGCTCGGGACGCTTCGTTGTATAAGCAGTCCGCAGAGACTGTTAAGGCTTCCTCTTCTCGTCAGCGCACACGACCGCACCTTGGCTGCGTGACCGCCGATATATTACCAGCTTCGCCGATGAAGGATTCTTCGGCGACCAGGTCACACCATCCGGCAGCCAGGGATTCGAGACCGATGGACTCCGGACGTTCGCATAGGAAAAGTATGCGGGAGCCATCTGATGCGGAGCTGCCCTCGGCGAAGCAGCGAAAGACTGCGCCTCCGCAGGTCTCGACGCCGGACATTCTTGTGCAGATAGCACAGCTTATCGCAGCATCCCAGCAGCCGACAGAAACGGTGTCGGATCGAGAATTATCCGACGGCGCTGGGTCGGTACGCTCCGCCGAAGCATCGGGGGCGGACGACCGGGAACATCGTGAGGTCCGACCGGATGGTGAAAGGGATACGGATGACTTGGAGCTATCCCTTTCGGAACAACATAAAGCTGCCGTGGACTTCATCCGGCACTTTCTCCCTCAAGTTGTTCCGTCGGGCCAGACTCCTGCGCTTCCGGACAAGAGAATTATAGCGTCATTGGACTCTGAATTTTTTGAGCGGTTCAGGGACATCGCTCCCGAGTTTCCGTCGCAGTCCAATAATGTTGCTAGAACATTTGAATTATTGAACGACGCTATATTTAAACTTGCTTCCAGGACGGGGAAAGCAGGTTTCTTGTCCGCTAATACTCTCAACCTGCCTTTCATTAATGCAAGGAATAAATTCGATACGGCAGGACAGGGTATACCGAGAGTTCCTCTGCGTATGGACGACGAGGCGGAAGACTTAGAGCTATCATTACCGTCGTCAGCTTCTATTCCAACCGCGGTGTTGGAAACAGCTATTGCGTCTAACAGAGCCAATTTAGATGCCTTATCTTACGCAGATCACCTTACTAAGGCGTTATCACTGCGCCTTCAAGGGGAAGAGTTTCAGGATATACAATCCTCTTTAAGACTTCTTTCAAGGGCAGTAGCTTATTCCACGTGTAACTCCGCCGTTTCAGTGGCAAATCTGGAGTTGGTTAGACGTGACGCAGCCCTAGCTACATCCACACTAGTGGATTCTAAGGTGAAGAACTCTCTTAGAGTCGCTTCGGTCTCAGGAGAACTTCTCTTTGACGGCAAGCTTTCCGCTATTTATGATAAAATTAAAAAGAAAGCTAATGATTCTCTGTTGTTCAGATCGGCTCCTAAGAAGTCGGATACAGCAGACACGAATAAGACAGGCACTTCTGGGTCTAATGCGCCCAAGAGAGGTTCCTATAGAGGTTCCGGTGCGTCCTCTTGGTCTTATTCGAGAGACCGTCAGGATAGCGACTCTCGTTCGGGACGTCCTTCAGGCCGGGACAATCGGTCGGATGCCCCGAGGTCGACGAGGCGAGGTGCGGGTCGTGGAAGACGTGGTTTCTCCTACCGCAGGCCTCGCAGGTCCAGGAGGTGATGGCTTAAACCTCTATCGCGTTCCGGTTGGCGGAAGGTTGTCGAGTTTTTCACAAGAGTGGGCGTCGATTACGGACGACCCTTGGGTGAGAGGAGTGACTTCGGAAGGTCTAAAGATATCCTTCAAACGAAAGCCTCCATTAACTCGAAGTCCAAAGTGGACTCATCTTCCGTCAAATCCACAGAAAAGAGACGCTCTGTTATCAGAGGTGCAGTCTCTTTTAATGAAGAATGCGGTAGAGGTCGTAGAAAACCAGGAATCTCTGGGATTCTACAGCCATCTGTTTCTGGTTCCGAAACCAGACGGCTCGTTCCGTCCAGTCATAGATTTGAGCTGGATAAACAAGCTGATCGTCACTCCGAAGTTTTATATGGAGACGATTCGATCGGTCAGAGCGAGTATTCGGGTGAACGATTATGCAACGAGCATAGATCTCAAAGATGCGTACTTTCACGTCATGGTACATCCGACATTCCGAAAGTATCTACGCTTTGCAGTCCTGGGAGTGGTGTATCAATTCCGGGCGATGTGCTTCGGATTGAATCTAGCACCCTGGGCTTTCACTCGGGTAATGAACTCGGTAATGATCTACTTCCGAGCTCATTCGTCTGCGGTAACGTCGGCCTACCTGGACGACATTCTTCAGAGGTACGGCAACGAGTTAACGCTTCAGAACGATGTTCAGAATCTTCTTCTATTGCTCCGACGTCTCGGTTTTATAGTAAACAAGGAGAAGTAGGATCTGGTGCCGTCCAAGTCATTCACTCATCTGGGAATGAGCTTCGAGACGCACAACAATCTCTCGTTCGTCTGCCGTTAACCAGAGCGAAATTAGTCAGTTGTTACGCTCGCTATTGTCTGCACGCAGACAATGTCACGGTGAGAGAATTTATGAGACTGATAGGTCTGTGCGGAGCCGCCGCGGATCTCATTCCGATGGGGCGGCTACGCACACGTCCTCTTCAAATTTTCCTGACTCAGAATTGGAGTGTGAAAATTCATTCGCTCGATGTAGACGTTCTCTTGTCAGATCAAGTGAAACAAGAGATTCAGACTTGGGCAAACATTCAGTGGTTAACTCAAGGAGTTCCGCTGCAGTTGCCGGATCCGAGTTTTACCGTTATGACGGATGCCAGTCAAACAGGTTGGGGTGCATCATTAATCCCAACGGATTCGAGATGCCAGGGTCTTTGGGATCCGCAATTCCTGTGCAAGCACATAAACATCAAGGAAATGATGTCAATTTGGCTTGCGTTACGTCACTGGATGGACATTATTCACGATGCTCATGTCCAAATCCTATCCGACAATACGACAGTAGTGGCGTATATACGGAATCAGGGAGGCACTCATTCAGTTCCGTTGTTCAATCTAACGGAAAGAATCCTTCTGTTTGCGTTAGAACATCACGTTCTTCTTTCGGTCTGTCACATACCGGGTCGTCTGAATGTGCTAGCAGACTCCCTTTCACGAAAGGGTATCTTGTTGCCGTCGGAGTGGACTCTCAACAAACAAGTATTCAATCAGATTTGCTACCAATGGGAACGGCCAATGATAGACTTATTTGCGACACATCTCAACAATCAATTGCAGACGTATGTGTCTCTGTGTCCGGATCCAAGAGCATTTGCAGTAGACGCTCTGTCGATCCCTTGGGACGGAATGATAGGATATGCGTATCCTCCAGCGCCGTTAATTCAACAAGTATTGCTAAAGATAAAACAATCTCAATGCAAGATTCTGTTGGTAGCATCTCTGTCGCCACAGAGACCGTGGATAAATCTACTCAGGTGTCTGTTGTGGGACCTACCGCGGAAGCTTCCTCCACGAGAGGATCTTCTTTCGCAGGGGAAATCGCGCCAACTCCATCACAACCCGCAAGGTCTCAACCTTCACGTTTTTCCGTTGTGCGGTCCTTCTTGCATGGCAAGCACTTTACAGGACGAGCAGTGGACGCGATTTCTAACTGTAGGAGGACCTCCTCTTCGCTAAACTATGCGGCTAAGTGGAAGGTTTTTCGTCGTTGGTGTAGGGATCATTCTGTAGATATATTTGATCCCTCTATACCAGACATTGCAAACTTTCTAGTATACTTGTTTGACGAAATCAAACTGCAGCCTGTTACTATAAAGGGTTATAGATCTATGTTATCTGATACCTATGCACATCATGATAGTTTACAAATTGGATCTAATGTCTCTTTATCGAAGTTGGTTAGAAACTTTTCGATAAATAGACCCAGAACTCTTAGATTAATTCCTAAGTGGAATTTAGCTTGGGTTCTCCTTAAATTGAAGGAAAAGCCATTTGAACCTCTTGGGACAGTAGATTTCAAATTCTTATCTTATAAGACAGCTTTTCTCTTAGCTTTCTCTTCTGCCAGAAGAGTCAGTGAGCTTCATGCACTATCGGTGGATGATTCTCATTATCGTAGTGTTGGGAACACTATCACCTTCACTACTAATGTGGGTTTTTTAGCTAAGAATCAGGCTCCTAATAAATATCCGGAACCTATTGTTATTAAGGCTCTTCCGTCTTCAGACGGGCGTAGGCCTTTACTCTGTCCTGTTAGAGCACTACGTATCTATAAACAGAGATCTCAGTTTATCAGAAAGGGACGGAAACGTTTCTTTCTGTCTTTGATGCCTAATAGAAAGGATATTTCAGTCCATTCTATTGCTAGATGGATTCAGTTAACTATCCGTTCTGCTTATGAAGATTTATCTTCTTCTCAGCAGTCTGTGCTTAAGATTTCTGCTCATGAAGTAAGAGCTCTTTCTACTTCCTGGGCTTATGCTAATAGTGTTGCTATTACAGATTTAATGAAGTCTGCTTATTGGTCTCAGCCATCCACATTTACGAATTTTTATCTCAAAAATATTGAGTCCATTTCTAGAGACCTGCATTGTTTAGGTCCGTTATCTGTTGCTCAGAATGTCGTCCACTAAACAGTTGCAACTATAGTTATGCAGGCTTTCTGTTCCGGCAGTGACTCCGTCCAGCTGCCCTCTTCGCTCTGGGCTATTTGACCCAGGGCAAGGGGAAGGGGGGGGGGGGGGGGCGGGTGTTCCCTTAGGTCACCTGCTTTATAGTGAAAAGCAAGGGAATGCCTCCTCCAAGTCAGTATTTCTGAGTCGCTTCCGGGATGGTTTTAAAGTGTAATATTAATGTTTAAATTCATTCATGTCTTATTTTTAAAGTGTAGCTCGGTGTGAAGCATTTGTATATGTCAAGTGTCAAACAGGCTTTAATATACAATACTCGGACACTTTTAAATGATTATAAAGAGTCGCAATTCTCTGGACTACTTTATTTATTGGCTTGCTTTAAAAATAATTAGTATAAGGGTTATACTGGATGTTAATAGAGAACATGAATGTTATTGTGCTCAATTATTAAGGGTAGTGTATCTTTCTAATTTAATATTAAATAAGAAAGATACATGTAAAGCCTAATACTCCTTTTCTCCTTAAGGGGTTACCTCTTTACTATATAGTTGAGCTTATTGGATTTTCCTCTATGTCCTAGGCCCTCCAGCCTGTTTACTATTCAGCTAAGTCTGGGTCATTGGTACAGTATAAAAATGTTAAAAAATTTATAGTAATTTATATATTTTTTATACTTACCAATGACCCAGACGGGGATGGCCCTCCCTGGAGTTGGGAACTCTTGCCTCCCCGCTGAGTACATAGCGCTGACCAGGCACTGCCAGTAAGAATGATAATTGGCGCCAATTTCGGGACGACTGCGTCACTGCGCATGCGCAGTAGAGGCGTAGTATGGAGGTCCTTTAGGACATGATTTCTTTTTGTTTTGGATGCAAATTTTGGGGATTGGGGGGCAAAATTTGTATTTGGCCCTGGTTTTGTTAGAGTTAGCACCAGCTAAGTCTGGGTCATTGGTAAGTATAAAAAATATATAAATTACTATAAATTTTTTAACTTTTGAGCCCGGTCTGAAATTCAAGATGGCCGCTGTCAGCCATTTTGTACAAAATTAGATGCAATCAGATTTTTGCACAGAACTTCCATATGAAAGCTCTGATTTGAATAATTTTTTGTGTGAATGTATAGTACCATGGGATATATCACATATAATACAGGGTTTTTCTCGTGCATAAATTATGCAAATTTGACTAACTTTGATTTATTCAGTATTACTTGTAGCACTGTAAGTGGAAATGCCAATGCGGCTCGGGCTAGAGGCCGTATTTATGAACCGATCTTCACGAAACTGCTTGGGTACATTTGTTATCACCGTGGGACGAGAATGTGTGTTTTGGCGTCCCGGCCAAAATACAAGATGGCCGCTGGTGGCCATTTTGTACCGAAATTAGATGCAATCAGTTTTTTGTACAGAACTTGAAGATGAAAGATCTGATATGGGTAAATTTTTGTACGAATGTTTAGTAACATGGAATACATCACATATATTACGTTTTTTTTTCTCGTGCATATATTATGCAAATTAGAGGAACTTTGATTTATTTGGTGCTACTTATATACAATTAGTGCACATGTCAATATGGCTCGGGCTAGAGGTCGTATTTATGAACCGATCTTCATGAAACTTCTTAGGTACCTTTGTTATCACTGTGGGTCCAGAACAAGTGTTTTTGGTTGCAGTCCAAAATTCAAGATGGCAGTCACCTTGTAATTATGTTATTATTGTTGACTTGGTCACAGCAAATACTAATTCCTGTCATATTCATTATTGTTGACATGGTCACAGCAAGTACTAATTCCTGTCATATTCAAGTTGAGCTACAGTGTCATTGACACTTTCATTTCTTCGTATGAAGATCCAGCTTTGCATCTGGTAGCATTTAAATTGGTTTCTGACTTTGGGCCTTTTTCTGTGCCTGATGTATTGTTTCCATTTTTTTCATTGACGTTGTTTACATTGACAACGTCCTCATATATATGTAGTATTTTATATTCTGTTACTGTAGAATTACTGTAGGATACATGGATTATTATTCCGGTAGTGTAGCTCAATAAATTTGGATTTTGTCTGCACTTAGGCTCTATCGGGATGCCTTTGGGCTCTTAATGTTCCCTTTGGGAACTTAGGCATTTTTTAAAAAAAAAAAATTTCAAAAAATATTTTGAATTTAATTTTGATTGCTATTGTTCATGTATCTTAATTATATATTTTGTTGTGGAGTTATGTTGTTATGAGAAACTTGCACGAGCCGGAGCATACCTCTGCCCACCGCTTGGGACGCTCTGTCTAGTCTGCAGCTGGGGTCACCTTCAATCACGGTTTCCACCGCTACCTTTCACAAGCCGAAATGAAGTTTTCTTGTTGGGAGGTTTGGTGAGGTCAATGAGGCTGCGAACTGGAGAGGTCGCTCTCTAACCCAACAACATTTGGAGCCAAATGTTGTTATGAGAAACTTGCGCGAGACGGAGCATACGTCCGCCTGCCGCTCGGGACGCTCCTTTTAGTCTGCAGCCAGGGTTGGCTTCAGTCACAGCTTCCCCTGCTACGTTAATAAAGCAGACACGACTGTAGACTAGCCACCCGACTTCAGATATCCAGTCAGCTGCACAAAGACAAAGCCATTCTTCACCCCTGAAGTCGGACCATCCGATAGCTAGCGATCTGAGGCATCGATCAACGGGAAGCTCGGAGAAGAGATCTATCTCCGGATCTTCGTCCCAGGAGCAGCAAGCAGTGGAAAAAACAGAAGACTGCTGCTCCTCAAGCCTTGGGAATGGACTTGCTATCACAGTTGCGCAGCTATTAGCAACATCCCAGCTAATGCAAGAGCAGACTCCAGTGTTGAGCTGTTGGACGGTGCTGGGTCGGTCCGGTCAATTGTGCATGTAGAAGAAGCCAGAAGTTTCTCAACGGTATGCTCGGCTAGATCTGGGGTCAGATCCCCGTTTAGAGAACCCTCTCCATCCCGTTAAAAGTCGGGTTCGACTGTGTCTGTTGTGAGAAACCATATTGAGTCGGAACACGCATCGAAATGTTCCTTCCACACTTCAGCCAGGGCCTGTGGCAGTTATGGCTTTTTCTACTTACATGGAAGCGCACGAAAGAGGATTAGTCTAGAAGTCTGCAAGATCTGGGGACAGATCGCGAGTGCAGAGCATTTTTTCGTCCCATTAACAGTCGGGGACGACTGTTTTGTGTTGTAAGGAACTTCAATGAGGAGGAGCATCCGTCCTATGTGACGAGTCGGGATACTTCAGCTGGGGTCGGCTGTGGTTACGGCTTCCTCTTCTTCCATGGATATGCACGATAAGGGACAGATGCCTACAAGTTTCTAATGAACTCTTGGCGAGGTCTGGAGCAGACTGCGAGCTGGAGAACCTTCTCCTTTCCATCGGCAGTCAGGGTCGACTGTTTTTGGTGCGAGAAACTTTAGTGAGTTGGGACGCTCGTTCACGTTTGTGCTTTAAGACTACGAAAAGTCTTAAGCTCTTAAGAATATTGTTCCATCTGAATATAAGTCTGCGTTTAGATGAACATATGTCCCTACCTGCATCATTTAATATATGCTCGGAAATAATGGAATGTGCTATTTCATTCAAAAGAGCAAATCTGGGCACTATGTCCTAAGCAGATCACCTTCCCAGAGCTATGGCGCAACGTCTCAATGGAAAGAAATATGAGGGCGTTGATCCTCGCTAAGAGTTCTTTCCAGGGCAGTCATGTATGCCCCATACAACTCCGCACGCACAGGGAATTTGGAGTTGGTAAGACGTGATGTTGCCCTTGTGTCATCATCACTTATAGATGACAAGGTGAAAAGCTCTCTCTGAGTCGCTCCGGTTACCGGAAATATACTATTTGATGACAAGCTTGCATTGATATAGGAGCAGGCTACAAGAAGCTTCCAGTGCTCTGCTATTGAAGTCGCTGTCTCATCAACACACTTCAGCAGACCGGGATAAGTAAGGCTGTTCTGCTTCTAAGAAAGCATCATGAGAATGTCTCGCGAGGGTACAATAACACTCTTATATTTACTCTGGAAGTTGTCATTATAGCGACTCAGGAAAGAGGCATAGGTCTGATCAAGGCTATGGATCAGACCTCCCTAGGCCGACGAGTAACGGAAGGTTATCATCTTCACGAGAAACTGGACGTTAATCACGGAAGTTCCTTTCAAAGAGAGTCACTTCTAATGGAAGTAAAGGCTGTCTTATTGAAGGGAACAATTGAGGTCGACGAGACGACTTCTTCACAGGGAGGACATAGTTTCTCCTTCCGTAAGCATCGTAAGTCGTACAGGTGATGGACATGCCCTCTATTGCTTGCTAGTTGATGGAAGATTATCAACTTCACGAGAAACTGGACGTTAATCATGGAAGTTTCTCTCAAAGAGAGTCACTCCTAGTGGACGTAAAGGCTTTCTTATTGAAGGGAACAATTGAGGTTGAGAACTGATTTCGGTTGCTTGCCACTTGGCGGTAGGTTATCAACCTCGCAAAAAGTGGATAAATTGCAGAAGATCAGTGGATGAGAATGTAGTCTCCACAGGCTTGTGGCAATCAGCCCGAGCAAGCTCCACTTACAAGAATACTTGTTAGACAAATCTTCCAAGAGAGGCTTTCCTTCTTGAGGTATAAGCTTTCCTATTGAAGAAAAGCATTAGACATCGTCGAAATTATTCTTCAGTTTTTTATTATCACCTGTTTCTCGTCCTGAATCCGGATGGATAGTGCATAGATAGGCTGAGATATGCCTTGGTGTCAAGACAGTTATGTCATTGTGGACTTCATAGTAGCCTTCTGTACGGTTACAGCGGTCTCTTGGGTTAGGCTCTGTCCGCTGTCTTTTGGGAATAAAACCGAAAAAGATACTATGCTTTTCGGTTTGTTTTTCCTAGGTGTCATAGACTTGAGTCTTTGTTACTCCAAAGTAGCCTAGCTAAAATCATAAGTGAGATTTTTTCAGTATTATGCAGTGGCATAACTGAATTTATTATCTCTTGGGACTGTGGCCTCTTTGGGAATTCAGGGCTATTTATATAGCGGCTCTTCATTCCCTACCTTGCACGACGATAATTGTAAGTCTCCATTAAGTGATCCTTCAGCCTACACCAATATATCTGTCTTCATGAATATGAAGACTTACAAGCTATGGCTAGCATTGTAAGTCTCCTTAGTGAGCTTCTAGGGCCTCAGTTATCAGCTTTTAATGGTCTTCATGTACAGGAAGACCTTTAGCTGCTTCAGCTAGGCTGAGTTAGTTGTCCTATCGGACATGATACCATTTGTTAGAGGTATGGTTTGGTGTGAGTTATTATTTTAATACGGTGTATTTGTTCTTCACGTCCTTCTCCGCCCTTAGTGGCATTATGAAGTCGGTCAGATGTGAGGTAGACTTGCGGTTCCTATACTATTTGATGACTAACACAAGAACGATTCAAGTAATGCGGGTGAGGGGGTTCGATATGATTTCAAATCCCCCCTCCCCACTGCCAATGTGTTAAGAGGCGATTACCGGACAAGACGTAGTTTTCTTCCCGTAAGCCTTGTATGCATTTAAGTATATACATGCATTTCATGACTTCTCGATTGGCGGCTGGGTTGTGTACTATGGCGACCTGATGGGCACATCCACTTTTTAGTTGGTTTGTTTCCTCTGGTTGTTCGTCTATATGTCATATACGAGCATATGATTCATCATCAATAAATTGCTAGCCTTTGGGCACCTGTAAGGCTGTCTAGTCAGTTAACTGGTATTCAGATGATTACATGCGGGATTTCAATATTCGCATGCATAATAAGTGTATTATTAGACAGACTCATTATAGAGTGTTATGGACCTTAGAAACAATGAATTATTTCGGGGGCGGTCTGTGATGAGCCTGTTAATCATAGCTCGTTCCATTTCTAAATCCAGGTTTCTATTAATTTCGGTACCTAATGGAATATAACTTGTCTATACATTCTCATATATTCGCACGTATCTGGGAGCACAGATATCAGATAGAACACGTCTGGGAGTGTTGATTATTGGAATTTATTGTACACCTGAACGGGGTCACCTGTGGGTTACCTTGGCAGTGTGTTTACTCTCCAAAATTGTCCATTGTGATTTTATTGGACATGTATGTTGTATATATTATATCACTGGTTTTCGACCTATCTACGTATGCCAACTCCGATATACGTTACAAGCGGGTGCTATTAATTACCGGGATCGCTGCGATAGCCTTAGCTTCTGAAGTGGCATTAAGCACCAATTTATTAATAATAATTAATATCTAGGTGCCTGTTCGACGAATATATATTGTTATTTGGTACCGCTTTTACTGATTCCAGAGTGCTCCCCTCTTTGTTTTTGAAGAAAATTCCTTCAAAAAGGGTTGGGGGGGATTTTTCAAATCACCTCTGGCTTGATAAGTGTGTAACTATGAGTAAAGCTGTTTTGTCTGTAGATCATATCCTGGATACAGCTTGTTTATTATTGTATATGGCATATGTTTGTTGGGGGTTAACCTCTCACTCTCAAATACACCATCCTAATTTTTGGGGCTTAGTCCAGTCTAGCCTTAAAATTGGGAACTCGTTACATCCAATTAGCATAGTCATTCATGCTAAGAATACAGAATTACTTGAATTTGGCTCCTTATTTATGATATGTCTTCTCTATTACTGTATATTCCTTTTAACCCTTTACCTAACGTAACGGCCAAAACCGGCCAGCGCTATTCTCAAAAATCGCCTATTAATTTTCATTATTTTTTTCATTTTTTGTCTCAAAAACATAGGTTATGACCCCTCGTTGGAACGAGCTCGTCGAGCTCGTCCAACGAGGGGTCATAACCTATGTTTTTGAGACAAAAAATGAAAAAAATTAGTTATTTAAGAATTATTTTTGCAAGTGTCGTCTGCTTTTCATGTTAGGTAAAGGGTTAAATTTAATTTTCTTTCACCTTGGATTGCAGGCTTGGGAACTATGTTGGTCTGCTAATTCTGAAGTCCTAGGCCCTCCGCCTTTTTATAATTCAGCTAGCCTGGGTCATTGGTTTATAGTATAAAAATATGATAAATTTAAAGTAATTTGTATATTTTTTATACTTACCAATGGCCCAGACGGGTATGGCCCTCCCATGAGTGGGCACTCATACCTCCCTGCTGAGTTATTATATAGTACTCTCTTCTACAAAGAATGATGTTGGCGCCAATTCCGGTCACTTCCTGACAGCTGCGCATGCGCAGAGAGTAAAATTCTGGAGGACCAGATTGGACTTTTAATTTTTTTACAACAACCAATGGCCCAGACTAGCTTGTGCTAACTCAAAAATTAATCCAGGGCCAAACACCAATTTTGCCCCCCACTCCACAAAATTTGCATGCAAAATCGAAAATTTAATGTCCTATCTGGTCCTCCATACTTTTTGGATCTGCGCATGTGCAGTATCCAGTAAGACACCGAAATTGGCGCCAACCATCATTCTTTGTTTGGCCCTGAAGTCAGCAACAATGAACTGACATCTGTGCTTTTAAATCTCATTTTTGAGGATGCCAGACACAAATCAATGGTAAAATTGGTGGATCCAAGGACATAATTGGATGATGGAAGTGAACAACGGTGGTTTGGAGCGTTAAGTAATTTTTATCAAAATTATTTCATGTTTTCCAATTTCAGGAAATGGGCCTGACGTCATCATTCTTGCTCATGATTATCCACTGTTTCTTAAGTGTTCCTTCCCTATTCTTCCTTGAAGCCCTCCTGTTAAACTCCCAAGCTTTTTGGCCTATTTTTATTGAAATTTTTTATTTAATTTCTTGGGAGTTTAACGTGTATTACAGAATATTTATTCTGTATATCCCCAGGGTTGCGTCCTCACCCTAGGGGTGTTTGGGCATTTGGGTCATGCATCTTCTGTGCGATGTATCATTTTTTCTTCATTTGAAGACCTTTCTTTACATCTGGTAGCTTTAAATCTGTTACTGACTTCGGGCCATTTTTATTCAGTGCCTGGGGTCTTGTTTCCAGTTTTTTCATAGACGTTGTTTACATTGACAACATCCTATAAATATATGTAGTTTCAACTTATAATTACTGTAGGATTGTTGTAAGATAATGTTATAATATTCCGGTAGTGTAGCAATTATTTTTGTAATTTTGGGATACCCTTGGGCTCGTCATGTTTCCTTCGGGAACTTGGGCTTTTGTCAAAGTTTTTTCGAAAATTTTTTCAATTTAATTTTTTGATTTGTATTTTGAATGTTGATTATTATGTATCTTTATTATATATTTATTGTGGAGTTGGTGGGAGTTCAATCGACTTTGTATGATTAATCATGAAAGCTTATTGCTCAAAATGCAAGGCAAGGAAGTCTTCCTCAGATTTACATGCTTGTTGCCTTGCATGTAGTCGATGTACTCCCACGAATTCTTGTCCTACATGTGTTGATTGGGATGACAAACATAGGACATGGGTGTCACGGTATGTTGTTAGCAGTGGAAGGCCAATGCCGGTCCTCTCGCCGCAGAGTCATTCAAGTTTCTCAGTTTCTTTTTCAGAGGAACAAGAACATGGTGATGATTATGTGACACCTCCCAAAAGTGTGCTACCGTCGTTTCGCTCTGATGAGCAAACAGAGCTATTTGCCAAGGTGCTCCTGAATATTAGGCAAGGGATAAAGCCACTAGCCGGTGGTTTTAATCCCTTGTCAGCAGCTAGCGCGACCGGTGAAGTGGTTACTCCCTCTATGGGTACTGTGACGCCAGGTTTGTCCGTTGCAGTTGAAGGAAGTGTAGTGGGTAGAGCGAGCACCTTAAAATCCAAACATGCTCACCCAGCGACGACGGAACTAGAGAAGAAGCCAGCAAGTGTTTTGGGAAGCTCGGCGAGGTCTGAAAGGACCACGAGAGGAAGGAGAGGTCCCTCTCTATTCCAACAACATCTGGGTGAAGAACTTGCTAGGGCCGGAGCATATGTCCACAGTTTCCGCTCGGGATACTCTGTATAGATTGCAGCCAGCCTCGGCTACAGTCATGGCTTCTTCCACTTCATCTACTAAGCACACACAACCACATCCTACCTACTCAACTTCAGATATCCAGCCTGCTACGCGAAGAAGGGAACACGCTTCGCCCATGAAGTCGGACCATCCAGTAGCTAGGGAGATACCGTCCAGGAGCAGCAAGCAGCCAAGAAACAGAAGACCGCTGCTCCTCAGGCCTCGGTGATGGACTTGCTGTTGCAGATTGCGCAGCTGATCGCAGCATCCCAGCGAGTGCAAGAGCAGCCTCCCTCAGACTCAGAACCTGAGCTGTTGGACTGTGCTGGGTCGGTCCAGTCGTCTGTTCACGCAGATGCAATGGACCGAGATTTACAACTGATTCTCTCAGATGGTGAAAGGGATAAGAGGATTACCCTTCCCTTTCGGAACAGCACATGGTTGCGATGGATTTCATCCATCAGTACTACCCTGAATTTGTTCCGTCAAATCAGAATGCTGTGACGACAAGGAAGAAACCGCTGGCTTCGTTGGACGCAGACTTTATCCAGACAAAGGAGGAAGTCCTTTCATTTCTGGTCCACTCTAGGCAGGTGTCACAGGCCTTCGATCATATAGACAACGCCATATTTAACCTCTCGAGTGCGAGAAGGAAAGACAGTTTCTTAACGTCCATAAACATACTGTTTCTTGGACCACGTTCATTTAAAACGGTCAGGGAAGATGTTCAGAGAGTTCCTCTGCGTTTGGATGAGCAGGCCGAGGATCTAGAGGTATCCTTACCTGATTCATTCACAGTTCACTCAAACACAATTGAAACGGCAGTTTCTTCAAATAGTACGAATTTGGACGCTATGTCTTACGCAGATCACCTTACAAGAGCTATGGCGCAACGTCTCAACAGAAAGGAATCTGAGAACGTTCGTACCTCTCTTAGAGTTCTTTCCAGGGCAATTATGTATACCACGTATAACTCCGCCCTTACAGTGGCTAATCTGGAGTTAATCAGACGTGATGCTGCCCTTGCATCGTCATCACTGACAGATGACAAGGTGAAATGCTCTCTCCGAATTGCTCCGGTCTCCGGACATACTATTTTTGACGACAAGCTTTCGTTAGTCTATGATCAGGCTACTAAGAAAGCATCTAGTACTCTGCTTTTGAAGTCGGTGTCTCAAAAACCCGCTTCAGCAGACAAGAGTAAAGGAGGACATTAAAGACAAAAATCATCAAAAGGAAGCTCCTCACGAGGGTACAAGAAACCCTCTTATAATTACTCTGGAGGTCGTCAGTATAGCGACTCGGGAAAGGGGGGAGGTCTGATCAGGACTATTGATCAGATGCCCTTAGGCCGACGGGACTAGGCTTTTTGCGGGGAGGACGTGGTTTCTCCTCTGATAAGCCTTGCAGGTCATACAGGTGATGGTCAAGACCTCTATTGCTTGCCAGTTGGCAGAAGGTTATCAAGCTTCGTGAAAAACTGGATAACAGTCACGGAAGACCAGTGGGCAAAAAGTGTAATCTTGGACAGCCTACGGCTATCATTCCGAGCGAAATCCCCACTAACAAGATGTCCGCGTTCTTCTGTCAGATCCTTTAAAAAGAGAGTCTCTCCTAGCGGAGGTACAGGCTCTCTTATCAAAGGAAGCAATAGAGGTCGTCAAGAATCAAGTTCTCAAGGTTTTTACAGTCACCTGTTCCTTGTACCGAATCCAGACCTTAGTTGGATAAACAAGCTTATCGTGGCTCCAAAGTTCTATACGGAGACCATTCGGTCGGTTGAGGGCGAGCGTTC
Source organism: Pictodentalium vernedei (assembly GCA_031216915.1). NCBI lineage: Eukaryota > Metazoa > Mollusca > Scaphopoda > Dentaliida > Dentaliidae > Pictodentalium > Pictodentalium vernedei. The sequence continues at coordinate 289,103,991 of CM062293.1, forward strand.
GAGTGAACGACTATTCGGCAAGCATAGATCTAAAGGATGCTTACTTTCATGTCCTAGTACATCCAGCATTCAGAAAGTACCTACGGTTCGCCATATAAGAGAAGGTGTATCAGTTCAGAGCAATGTACTTTGGCCTGAACCTGCCTCGCTGGGCATTTACTCGAATAATGAACTCGGTAATGTCACACTTCTGAGCTCATTCGTCTGCGGTAACGTCGGCTTACTTGGATGACATTATACAAAGATACAGCAACAGAATTATTCTTCAGAACGATGTTCAGAGTCAGCTTCTATTACTCCGACGTCTCGGTTTCATCGTAAATGAGAAAAAGTCGGATCTAGCTCCATCCAAGTCGTTCATTCACTTGAGAATGAGCTTCGAGACACAACAATCTGGTTCATCTGCCGTTACCCAGAGCGAAATTAGTCAGTTGTTATGCTCGCTTTTGTCTATACTCAGACGCATTAACAGCGAGGGAATTCATGTGACTGTTGGAACTGTGCGGAGCGGCTGCAGATCTTATTCCGATAGGTCATCTGCGCACACGTCCCCTCCAGATATTCTTTACTCAGAACTGGAGTGTGAAGATGCATTCGCTCGAAACCAGTATTGTTTTAACAGACCTAGTAAAACAAAAGATTTAGATTTGGGCAGATATTCAGTGGCTAAGAGTTCAACTGCAACTGCCGGATCCGGCTTTCACGATTATGACGGATGCGAGTCAGATGGGTTGGGGCGCGACCCTTAGTCCCGCAGACTTGGCGTGTCAGGGTCTTTGGGACCCTCAGTTCCTAGAGAAGCACATAAACATCAAAGAGATGATGTCAATATGGCTAGTGCTACAACATTGGATTCACATAATAGCAGTCGCTCATGTTCAGATTTTGTCGGACAACTCAACAGTAGTAGCGTACATCAGGAACCAGGGCGGCACTCATTTGATTCCGTTATGCGAACTAATGGAGAAGATTCTTCTATATGTCATGAATCATCATGTTCAGCTTTCTGTCCGTCATATACCGGGTCATCTGAACGTAATAGCAGACTCGCTCTCTCGGAAAGGTCGCCTGTTGCCATCGGAGTGGACGCTCAACAAGCGAGTATTCAGGCAGATTTGCTACCAGTGGGATGGGGGGGGGGGGGGGGGGTTGGGTAAGGGGGGGACAGTCTTTTCCCTTATGATCATCTGGCTTTATAGAGAAAAGCAAGGGAAGACCTCCTCCGGTGTCAGTAGTCCTGAGTCGGTTCTGGGATGGTTTTAATGTGTAGCTCAGTGTGAAGCAATAACTATGTCTCATTTATGTACTGTTTTTAAAGTGTAGCTCACTATGAAGCATTTGTATACGTCACGTGTCAAACAGGCGTTAATTTACAATCCTCGGACACTTTTAAATGAGTATAAAGAGTCTCATTCTCTGGACTATCTTTATATATTGGCTTTCCTTCACCGAATTAGCATAGTGGGTTATGCTGGCATTAGATGGAGAATTATATATTATGTAATACTCAATTACACTGTTGGTGTTATGTCTTTCTCATTTCTCGTAAAGGAGAAAGACATATATAATTCCTTTTTTCTCCTATTCTCCTGTAGGAGATATCTTTTACTGAAGTGATTGAGAGATTGGATTTTCCTTTATATCCTAGGCCCTCCAGCCTTTTTACGATTCAGCTAGTCTGGGCCATTGGTTGTTGTATAAAAATATCATGAATTCTAAGTAATTTGTATATTTTTTATACTAACCAATGGCCCAGACAGGTTTGGCCGTCAAATGAGTGGGCACTCATACCTCCCCACTGTTTATAACATTTAACAGGCAATTATAGAAAGAATGATGGTTGGTGCCAATTTCGGTGTCTTCCTGGATACTGCGCATGCGCAGATCCAAAAAGTATGGAGGACCAAATAGGACATTAAATTTTCGGTTTTTGCATGCAAATTTGGGGGATTGGAGGCAAAATTTGTGTTTGGCCCTGGATTAATTTTTGAGTTAACACCAGCTAGTCTGAGCCATTGGTAAGTATAAAAAATATACAAATTACTTAGAATTTATAATTTTTGGTTTTGCAAGCAAATTTTGGGGATTGGGGAGGTTCATAATTTGTGTTTGGCCCTTGATAACTTTGAGTTTGCATCAGCTAGTCTGGGCCATTGGTAAGTATAAAAAATATATAAATTACTTTAAATTTATCATTTTTTATACCCCCAAGATGAAAAGTCGGGGGGTGGAGAGCCTGTTGTTTTACCCCTATCCATCCGTCAGTTTTTCCATCTGTCCACACTGTTTGTCCGTTCATCTCCGTCCGCATGTAGGGTGCAAGGTTTGTCCACCTGTCTCCTCTTACTGTTTTCTAGCTAGAACTTTTTTATTTTACAGGGTATTTATACATATATCAAAGGTGTGAAAATTGCCAGGAATTTGGTTTTGTTCAATTTTTTGCAAAGTTAAGGGTTGTTGAACTTAGAACATTTTTGTGAAATTTCGAAGATAGGGTATAAGATTTGTCCGTCTAACTCCTTCCACAGTTTTCAAGCTGGAACATTTTTATTCTACAGGGCTTTTATACATACACCAAAGTTGTGCATATCGGCAGGAATTTTCTTTCGTTCGATTTTTTACAAAATTACAGGTTACTTAGGAAATTTTTGTGAAATTTCGAATCTAAAGGTACAAGATTTGTCCAGCTAACTCTTCCCACTGTTTTCAAGCTAGAACCTTTTTATTTTACAGGGTATTTATACATGTACCAAAGGTGTGCGTATTATCAGGATTTCAATTTTATTTTATTATTATACCCTCGCAATGAGTTGTGGGGGGGGTATACTGGAATCATTTTGTCTGTCCGTCCATCTGGCCAGCCGTCCATCGGGCCGTCCGTCCATCGACATAATTTTGTCCGCAAATTTTCTCAGACTTTTATGGATTTATGGACCAATCTGCTTGAAACTTGGTATGAATGTTCACCACCATGGGAACCTGTGCACCTGCAATTATAGTTCCGGTTGATTTATGTTTGCCAGAATTATGCCCCTTCCGACTTAAAATAGCAACCGCATAGGCCTGAATTTTGTCCAGGAGATTTTATCAGATGTTTATAGGTTGATTCCTTTGAAACTTGATATGGACATTCACTACCATAGGAACCTATGCACCTGCGATTATAGTTGCAATCAGACTTTTTTGACAGAGTTATGCCCCTTTTCATCTTAGAATAATAATTAATAATGGTGGCATGGGGTATGGACAGGCCCATCTGGGACAGTCACACCTGTAGTTTTTTTATTTTTTTTCAAATTTTCAGGGCTTAATAGATCAATAACCTTGTATCAGTTTTAGTGAGGCACACTTATGCTTCCAATGAAACTCATGCCACATATATCGACAATGACACTCCCAATCAACTTGCATGAATGCATGCACTATAAATAGAACACTTGTGCACAAAAGCAAATAACACTTATTATGGGATATGATATTGCAGTTTGTACTGTGCCAGAATTTGTCATGAGTGATTGGCCAACCAGTTCAGGTTGAAAAACTACAGCATGCCCTTTTTCAGATATCCTGTAAAATCTTGCCTTCAAATTAATTTATTTAATTGAATTAGATGCCTTCATATGAATGATATATAAAACATGTGGGTACTTTAGTGTAGCAATTTTGTTAAATGATCAACTGATTTTCTTCAAAATCATGACGTATTGTCCATTTAATTAAATACAAAAATTTCAGTTTTTGTCTAAACAAAAATAGCCTATGACTCCTCATTGGAATGAGCTCAACTTGCTTTGTTTTGGAGACAAACAGTGAGAAAAATCATAAAATTTGAGTGAGGGTTTTTCTAAATAGCACAGGCAGGTTATGTCTATTACTTGGAATGAAGGGTCAAGTATCATTTATAATTGCGGTATCCATGATATTCATTTATTTTTGCCATCAGTTGTATTTGTAATCATTTTTTTTTTCTTTTATCCCTGTGTGTGTATTATATGTCAGTGTCAGTGTCTGACCTAGAGAAGTGAAAACTGCCAAGCATGTTCTTCCCTCCTCAAATTTATTCTCGGAAAAATAGTAAAACTTGACACAACTTATTTTATTGACAGGGAAAATTGCCAGAGGCGATCAGAAAGATACAGGCTGCTTTGCACAAGTACCCATCAAAATCAGTATTGTGGTACTGGCTTAGTGAGATTTTGCAGAGACACTTTCCTGATAAAGGTCTAGCAATAAGTTCTACATCAATGGTATCTTCAGTATTAAATGTTATGAAAAATCACAAGGTAATTAATTTTTAAAGATATATCAACATTACATCTTTTTTTTAATTACTTAAAATCTATAAAAAAAATATTTGTTACCCAGTTACAGAGAAAACAACTATTCATTGAATCCTTTTTATTTTTCCTATGCATGTTTTATACAATTATATGTTATCATGTATGTTTATGAATCATAGCAGTTTATTATTTTTTGAGAAGACATGTAGTGTCGAGATCCATCTGTTCATCCATTCATCCATCCACCTATCTGTCCATTGATTTGTCTGCCCATAGCACTTTCATCTATGCAATAAGTGGAACAATAGATATCAAACTTCAATAAATTTTGATTGTCTGCTTTATATTGACAATGGGTATGTTTCGGTGAGCTATTCCGGTTTACATGGTTTATTGTGAGCATGAGTAGACACATGGAATAAAAACCAGGTTGTTTTATTGAGCAGTTTATACTCTGGTTTATCATTCTGAATTAAACCAACTAAACCTTCTGGAGAGCAGGATTATCTGGTTTATCATTCTATTCTTGACATGCGCAGTGGAACGCACATAAAAGTTCTACGCCTTGCATAACAACAATAAAAAACATTTGATTTCGAGTGTCAAAAAAGAAATAAACAGTGCAAGGTTCATGAAAAATGCTATAACTCAAGAGAGAGAAACTACAAAAAAAAGTTAATAACATTTATTTAGACCATAAAAGCGGCTTTTCAAAAATATTCGATTCTCAACTGAAAATTTTTTTTACAACTTTCAGAAGATCCTTTTTAGCCATGTTATTTCCATGATAGCAGTAACGCAATTTCTGACACCATCATTGGAAAGTTTCTTATGAGGGCCTTTTTAATGATGGTTTTCTAAGATTGTTTAGAAATGAAAGCTAGAATATGTTTTCCACCGTTCGGGTATCCCCCCTCCTGACAATACGTTTATGCTTTGCGTTTCCTAGCGACATCAAGCAGGGGCTTACGTGGAATAGTATTCGCATTCAACATATTGTTCTATTGGGGTTTCTAAACCACAGTTTAGGTTTACATGGAATAGTAAACCAAGTAAACCGGAATAGCTCACTGAAACATACCCAATGTCTTGAACAAGTTTGATAACCACCAAAAATCACTGAAAATTGATGAAGTTATTTCCCTTTATTCACTGTATTTTACTCTAATTTTCAATGTTGATGCAATGACTTACATGGTAATTATCAGATACAGTGGAGCCCACTTAACTGGATATCTCTTATTTGTATATCCCTGTTAATAGAATATAATTTTCAAACACAAAACCATTTACCATACCTTCAGTACAAATTTGATCTGTTAATTGCATATGGGTTGTAGAGTAACTCCTGTTAATTGTATATAAATATTTGTAATATGTCGAAAAAATTACTGTGACACGCACCAAATTCCCCTTATTTATCAACCTTTTTGGCCTCACTACATCCAATACAGGCATTTATTCTTATTATTTATTATTTTATCAGACTTTTGTTTATGAAACAATATCCATTCATCCTTTGTCTGTCCATCAGACTTTTGTTTATGAAATAACTTGCACAGTAATTATCGTATTTCCATAAATTTTGATGTGCTGCTTCATATCGACAATGTCTTGGATGAGTTCTAACATTTCAGTTTTAATTTAAAAGACTTATTGCTCATTGTTGCTTTCATTTGAAATTTTATTGTTTATGACAGGGAGTGTGGTGGCTCAGTGATTATGGAGTTGGACTTCAAACTGAAAGGTCCATGTTTTGAACCCAACCATGGGTAACTGCATTGTGTCCTTGGGAAAGGCACTTAATTCTGATTAACCACGTGGCGACATGGTGGTGCTGTGTACTAAGGCATACTTCACGTTGATGATGAACTTGTCTTCAACCAATCGTAAACCTGCTTGTCTGGAGTTAGTATGTTGGAGAGTCTGATAGTTGCTCTCTGCTGCTCAGTGGATCTCCCTGGGTACTCCGGCTTCCTCCACCCATAAAACTGTCTGACACTAGGTGACCCTGGCTGTCAAAGTGTCATTGAACCCCAATAAAAAATGTTCATGTGAGAACTTGCATGGTATATAATCACACTTTCATAAATTTCAGTTTGTTGCATCACAATAACTGACAGGTATGAAAACTAGTGGGACTTATTGAAAATTGTCAGTGTTTGTGCCATTTACTGACTGTGTTTTGCTTGGAATATTATCATTTGTGGAAGAAACATAAATAATGTTTTCCAAATTTTAATAAACGGAAGCATGTTGCATTATATTAATGGTAGTTTTTAAAGTATGAAAACCTGCTTACACTGTCCATTCATTCTTCCTCATGTCTACTCATCTTTTAGTTTTTTTTCGGAACATTTGTCTGTCAATCACGTGAGAGTATTTTATTCACATGTAATGAATTAAATGGTACTTATTGCATTCTGGAAAACTGATGTGCTGCTTTTCAACAATCCTTTATTTAACATGATGGTTTAATTGCACAGTGCTATTCACAAAAATCGCTTTTCAAATTTGATAATTTTTGCCTCAAAATTATAGCTTCTGACCCCTCATTGGAACAAGCTCATTGAGCTTGTTTCAATGTGCTGTCATAAGCAAAATTTTTTAAGCCAGAAATTGAAACTATATTGTTGTTCAAATATTTTCTTTGCTCGTATCATCTGCTATTCATGTTATGTAAAGATTAAAATTGTTTCTGTCTCTCTAATTTATGGCAAGTGATGCTGAAATGTTTGTAATAAAGAAGCATTGTGTACTTTACCGCTGAAAGTGGTGTTCAGTCTTTACCTTATACGACTAGCAGATGACACAACAAATTTACATTTTTTGCCTCAAAAAACATAGCTTATGACCCCTTATTGGAACAAGCGTGTTAAGTTTGTTTCAAATATGAATCAAAAGCTATGTTTTCTGAGGTAAAAATTGTAAAAAAAGTATCAAATTTGAAATTCAGTATTTTTATACTGTACCAATGACCCAGACATAGCTGGTGCTAACTCTTAAAATATAGGGCCAAACACAAATTTTGCCCCCCAATCCCCAAAATTTGCATCTAAAACCAAAGAAAACATGTCCTGAATGGCCCTCCACACTTCACCTCTACTGCGCATGCGCAGTGTCAAGGATGTTCCGAAATTGGCGCCATTAATCATTCTTAGTTTGGCCCTTCATCAGTTAACATCTGACTGATCTTTGTGCTTGTAAATCTCAGTTTAAATGATGCCAGACACATAAATATTAGTGAAATGGTGATTCTAAGGAGGATATAGAAGGAGGAGAGGAAAAATGTGTGACAGAAAATTATCAGGGCTGTAACTTAAAATTTTTTAATGAAATTATGTTAAGTTACCTATTTTAGAGGCAGCAGCCATTTTGTTGTCATTTTTGTTATCAAGTTACACTGCTTGTTCAGTGTTTTCCTCTCTCCCTTTCCTTCAAGTCCCCTCTTGCTATTCTCCCATGCTTTTGGCATATTTTCTGTAATTTTATTACTAAAATTTCTTGGGAGTTTTAGCTGAATAACAGAATGAATTCTGTTCTTTTCCCCATGTTTACGTCTTCACCTATGGGTGGTTAGGCGTTGTGTTCTGCATCTACCATCTGATGTCCTGCAGTTTCTTCCCTGGAAGTCTCTGTTTTGCATCAGATAGTGTATTATTGGTAACTGATTTCGGGCCTGGGTGCCTGGAGTCTTATTCTAGTGTTTTTACACTTATTGTTTACATTTACAACAGCCCTCTGTGTGAGGGGGGATTTCTTGAAAATAATATCTTGATGTTAATTTAATCATAACTAGATACATTATTATTGTTCGTAAGTGTTGCATAAATTGTTTAAAATATTTTTAAAATTTTTGTCCACACTTAGGCTTGGGATCCATTGGGGCTCAACGTTACTTGTCAGAAACTTGGGCTGTTCTGAAAAAATATTTTTTCAAAATTTTTTGATTTCAATTATTTTTTCTATGTTAATGGATCATATTATTATGTATTTTGATTGTCAGGGGTTGGTGCGAGTACTAGGACTTTGTTTTCTTTTCACATTGAAAGGATTTTGGTCAATTGTAATAAGAGGAAATCTTCCTCTGACTTTATAATCATTCTATATGTAGTCAGTGTACTCGCACTAACTCCTGTTCTGTATGTGATAATTTCGATGACAACATGGGAAGCGTGTGTCACGGTATGTTAGTGGGGAATTGGACATTCCGGTCCTTTCCCCGCAGGGTCACTCTACTTTATCAATTTCTATTTCAGACGATCAAGATTAGGGTGATGTATCCGTGATGTCTTCCAAAAGTGTGCCTCCGTCGTCACAATTAATGAAGAGCTAGCGGAAAAGTGCTCATGTAAATACGCCAATTGCCTAAGAGGACCCTAGTAGGTTTGACGGCCTTTGACGTCTGCTAGCTCGCCCGGTGTAGCGTCCATTCATCGAATGGTTCGGCAGCCGGGTTCATCCGTTGCGGTCTAGAAGGAGTTTTGGGGTGATGCGAGCACTATAAATCAACCAAATGCACACCCAGTGACGGCGGATTAGAGGGAGAACAGAGGAAGCCTTTTAGTCCGGTTCCTAGCTCGTCCAGGTCCATCCGGACGGCGAGCGAGAGAGGCCCCTCTCTCGTACAACAACATCTGGTCCCAGATGTTGTGGTACAAAATGTTTCGCATTCGGAGCATACGTCCGCCGCTCGGGACGCTCCGACATATATTCAGTCCGGAGAGACTGTCAATAAGGCTTCCTCATTCTCATGGTAGCGCACACGACCGCTCTTGGCTCCGTGACCTCGGATATCCAGTCAGCTTCGCCAATCAGAGAATCATCGGCGACCAGGTCACACCATCCGGTAGCCAGGGACACGAGGCCTGCAGACTCCGGACGTTCGCATAAGAAAATGTGCGGGAGTCAACGTACACGGAGCTTCCGGCGGCAATGCATCATAAGACCGCTACTGCACAGGCCTCGGTGACAGATGTGCTATCCCAAATAGCACAGCTTATCGCAGCATCCCAGCAACAACTGAATCGGTCGCATAATGTATTATCCGACGATGCTGGATCGGGACGCTCCGCGGAAGCAGGTACGGACGTCCGAAAAATTTCATCCGGTCCGACGGGATACCGAAAGGGATTCGGAGGATTTCGAGCTTTCCCTTTCGGAACAACATATGCTGATGTGTATGTCATCTGACTTTATCTTCTACAGGTTCTTTCGTCGGACCAGTATGCTGCGATGCCGGATAAGAAACTGATAGCGTCGGTGGACTTAGAAATTTTTGATTCGGTTCAGGGACATCGTCCCTCAGTTCCGACATAGTCCAATAATGTCACACAAACTTTCGAATTATTGAACGACACTATATATATTATTATATGCTTGCTATTACCAAGCATTTCGGGTTTCTTGTTCGCAAAGTTACGGAGATGTCTTTCAAAGTGTGCCTCTGTCGTCATAGTTAATGAAGAGCTAGCGGCAATAAGTGCTCATGGAATATGTCTATCGCCTAAGAGGTCCCTTGTAGGATCGACGGAGTGACATTCGCTAGCTCACCCGGTGTAGCGTCCATTCATCGAATGGTTCGGCAGCCGGGTTCGTCCGTTGCGGTCTAGGAAGGAGATTTGGGTGATGCGAGCACTATAATAACTTTAGTACTCACCCAGTGACGTCGGATTGAGGACAGATCGGAGGAAGCCTGTTAGGCCGGTTCCTGGCTCGTCCAGGTCCGTCCGGGCTGTGAGCGAGAGAGGTCCCTCTCTCGTACAACAACATAGGGGACCGCATGTTGTGGTTCAGATATTTCGCATTCGGAGCATATGTCCGCCGCTCGGGACGCTCCGTTATATTGACAGTCCGAGAGACTGTCGATAATGCTTCCTCATCCTCACAGCAGCGCACACGACCGCACATTGGCTACGTGACCTCGAGTATCCGACCAGTTTCGTCGTTCAGTGATTCCACGGCGAACAGGTCATGCCATCCGGTAGCCAAGGGACACGAGGCCTATACACTCCGTTCGCTCGCTTAATAGAAGTATGCACGGGGTAACGATCACGGAGCTTCCAGCGGCAATGCATCGTAAGACCGCTTCTCCACAGGCCTCAGTGACGGACGTGCTATCCAAGTTAGGACAGATTTTCGCAGCATCCCAGCAATCGACAGTTTCTCGGTCGAATCAGGAATTATCCGACGGCGCTGGGTCGGTGCGCTCCGCTGTTGCATCAGGTTCGGATGACCGAACGCTTTATAGGGTCCGACAGGATGGCGAAAGGGATTCGGACGATTTCGAGTTTTCCCTTTCAGAACAACGGAAGCTGCCATACATTTCTTCCGGCATTATCTTCCAGTGGTTGTTCCTTCGGACTACATTGCTGCGATGTTGGATAAGAGACATATAGCGTCATTGGACACGGAATTTTGGATCGGTTCAGGGACATTGTCCCTGACTTACCGACACAGTCCAATAATAACATTAGAACATTTGTATTATTTATCGACGCTATATATATATAAGCCTGCTACCAAGCATGATAGTTTAGTTTCTTGTCCGCAATGCTCAATTCTGCCTTTTATCATTTCTAGGAATAATTTATTTTGGTAGAACAGGGCATAACGAGAGTTCATATGTGTCTAGACGGCGGGGTTAAAGACTGGAAATTATCTTTTTCGCCGTCAATGTCTTTTCCAACCACTATGTTGGAAACGACAATGATGTCTAATAGACTGAACTTAGACACTTTGTCATATGTAATCCACCTTACTGAGGCGTTATTACGTCTTCAAGAGAAAGAATTCCGAAATATGATCCTTAATGTGACTTCTTTTGAGGGCAGTAGTTTGTCCACGTATAACTCCGCCCTTCAGTGGCAACCTGGAGTTGGTTAGACGTGACGCAGCCCTAGCTACATCCACGCGCATGGATAGTAAGGTGAAGAACTCTCTCAGAGTCGCTTCGGTCTCGGAGAAGCTTCTCTTCGACGGCAACTTTTCAGCAATTCATGAATTGCTCGATTTACACGTTCTCTTGTCTATCTAGTGTAGCAAGAGATTCAGACTGGGGCAAACATTCGGTGGTTGACTCAGAGAGTACCACTGCAGTTGCCGGATCCGAGTTTTATAATTATGACGGTTGCCAGTCAAACAGGTTGGGATACAATATTGATCCCAACGGATTCGAAGTGCCAGGGTCTTTGGGTTCCGCAGTCTCTAGGCAAGCACTTCTCTTCCACGGAATAATGTTTTTTAGGCTTGCTTTATGTCATTGGATGAACATTATTCAGAAACGCATGTCCAAATCCTGTCCGATAATACGACAGTAGTTGCGTATCTCCGGAACCAGGGAGGCACTCATTCGATTCCGTTATTCAATTTAACGGAAAGAATCCTTCTGTTTGTTATAGTACACCAAGTTCTGCTTCGGTCCGTCATATTCCGGGTCGTCTGATTGTATTACCGGACTCCCTTTCACTTATGGGCCGCTTGTTGCAGTCAGAATGGACTCTCAACAAACAAGTATTCAATCAGATTTGCTATCAGTGGGAGCGCCCAATGATAATTTATTTACGACACAACTTGCTAATCAATTGCAGACGTATGTGTTTGCATGTCCGGATCTCTGAGCTTATGTTGTTAACGCTTTATTGATCTAACAGGACGGAATGATAGGATATGCGTATCCTCCTGCGCTGTTGTTTCAGCAAGTATTGCTAAGATAAACAACCACAATACATTTCTGTTGATAGCATCTCTGTCTTCACAGAGACCGTGGGTAAATTTACTCAGATGTCTACTGTGGGACTTAACGCGAAAACTTCCTCCATGAGAGGATCTTCTTTCGCTGGGGAAAATCGTGTCATCTTCATCACAACCAGTAAGGTCTCAACCTTCACATATTCCGTTGTGTGGTCCTTCTTGCATTGTAAGCATTGTACTGGACGAGCTTTGGACGCGATTTCTTACTGTAGGAGAACCTCTTCTTCGCTATACTATGCGGCTAAAGTGGAGGCTCTTCCGTCGTTGGTGTAGGGATCACTATGTTGATATTGTTGATCCCTCCATACTAGTCATTGCAACTTTCTTGTATACTTGTTTGACAAGATCTACTGCAGCCTGTTACTATTAAGGTTATAGGTCTATGTTATCTCATACCTATGCACTCTATGATAGTTTACAATTGAGTCTTATGTCTCTTTATCTAAGTCAGTTAGTTACTTTTCGATAAATAGACTTAGAATCATTAGATTAAATTTCTATACGGAATTTAACTTCGGTTCTTATTTAGCTAAGTAATCATTTGAGCCTCTGGAAACAGTAGTTTTCAAATTCTGACCTTTTAGACAGTAATTCTGTTGGCTTCTCTTTTTCTGAAGAGTCAGTGAGCTTCATGCACTATCGGTGGATGATTCTCACTTTCGTAGTTTCGGAATCACTACTTCCTTTACTATTTAGGTTAAGAGTCAGGCTCCTAATAAATATCCGGAACCTATTGTTATTAAGGTCCTTCCGTCTTCGTACGGGCATAGGCCTTTACTCTGTCCGGTTAGAGTTTACGTATTTATAAACAGATATCTGTTTATTACTACGGACGTAAGCTTCTTCTATCTTTGATGCCTAATAGAAGGACGTTACGCTCCATTCTATTGCTAATGGATTCAATTAACTATCGATACTGCTTATGGTATATCATTGACTCAGCAGTTGTGCTTGAGATTTCGGCTCATGAAGTAAGAGTTCTTCTACATCTTGGGCTTACATTAATAGTGTCGCTATTATAGATTTCTGAAGGCTGCTCATTGCGCTCAGCCATCCACATTCATGAATTTTTATCTCAGAAATATCGAGTCCATTTCTGGAGGCCTCTATTGTTAGGTCTATTATCTACTGCTCAGAATATCATTCACTTAACAGTTGCTACTATAGCTAAGTAGGCTGTCTGTTTCGGCAGTGACTCCGTTCTGCTGCCCTCTTCGCTCTGGGCTATTTGACCCAGGGCAAGAAAAGGGGGGGGGGGGGGGGGAGGGTGTTCCCTTGGGTCACCTGTTTTATTATGAAAACAAGGGGATTCCTCCTCCGGAGTTAGTAATTCTGAGCTGTTATTGGGATGGCTTTTTAGTGAGAAGTTTATGTTTTAAAAATTCATTCAGGTCTTAGTTTTTAAAGTATAGCTTTTGAATATAGCACGTGTCAAACGGGCGTTATTATACAATCCTCAGACACTTTTAAGGAGTATAAAGAGTCTCTATTCTCTAGACTTACTTTATTTATTGGCTTACTTTAAAAATTATTAGTATAAGGATTATACTAGATATTAATAGAGTACATGGATGTATGATGCTCAATTTTGGAAGGTGTTGTATCTTTCTAATTTATCATGAATAAGAAAGATACATGTAAGGCCTAATACTTCTTTTTCCCTAGAGGGGATGACTCTATTTTATATAATTGAGCGTATTCCAACTTGCTCTGTGTCCTAGGCCCTCCAGCCTTTTTACTATTCAGCTATGTCTGGGTCATTGGTACAGTATAAAAATGTTAAAAAATTTATAGTAATTTATATATTTTTTATACTTACCAATGACCCAGACGGGGATGGCCCTCCCAGGAGTTGGGAACTCATACCTCCCCGCTGAGTACATAGCGCTTACCAGGCACTGGTTATAAGAATGATTAATGGCGCCAATTTCAGAACGTCCTTGACACTGCGCATGCGCAGTAGAGGTGAAGTGTGGAGGGCCATTCAGGACATGTTTTCTTTGGTTTTAGATGCAGATTTTGGGGATTGGGGGGCAAAATTTGTGTTTGGCCCTATATTTTAAGAGTTAGCACCATCTATGTCTGGGTCATTGGTAAGTATAAAAAATATATAAATTACTATAAATTTTTTAACTTTTGTCAATTTTCTTGACTGGGAGTGTCCATAATGTTGAGTAAAAGTTTACTCCTCTATCTGTCAACAGATGAGCAGCTGGATCATTTTCCTAAACTTCCCACTGCTTTACTTCCTGTTGGTTTAGAGGTCTGGCAGTGACTTTTTTGCAAGTCTTGATGAAGCAGCTAAGACTTAACAAGAAATCATTGCTCAGTAAGTTTTTTCCAGACTGGAAGAGTTTCTCCAGAATATGTGTTGGAATACTTCTGATGCCACTAAGTCTGCCAAAGTCAGAAATTTTCTTCCTGGAATTTAACCGATTGTACCCATTTATACACAAAAACTTGCCTTTCAAATTTTATATTATCCTTTTTTATCAGAATATGTTCTAACCTCTCATCAGAGCATGCTCATTGAGATTAACTCTCTGCACACTGATGTCAAAATTGCAAAGTTTTCAGCAGCCAATATTTCCCATCATGCAGTTTGATATTTAACCATATATACCTTGTTTGACAGAGCTCAGTGAGCTCCGTCAAACAAGGTATAATTGGTTACATTCGTAGATAAACAGTAGAAAACTGAGTGATTGGAGAAAATTCTGTTGTACTACCAGAGTGCTAGGAATTAATAAGCTAAAGTCTGGGAAAAAGACTGAAGAAAAGGTTTTAGTTCAGAGGACTTCAACTTATGTTAGATAGCACCACTGTGATGTTATATTCAACTTTTGATATGATAAATTAAATATAACAAACAATTGTGGAAACTGTTTAGATCAGTATTGTCTCAAAAAGTTTTAATTAATTTGTAGTTTGATTTTATTTTAGGATTGCTTATGTCTACACACAGTTGGTCAGCTGATGTATGGTAATTCTACTCTAAACAATGGATCAAAGGAACTTTATTCTGCACAGAAGGCTCTTCATGAGAATCCAGGTACAGTACATCATATCAATATGGGAGAAAGAAAATATTGCCTTTCTCATTTTGAATTATTTAAGACTTTATCTAACAAAAGAACCAGTGTTGTCTAACAGTGTTTATTATACCTCTCTTCGGTAACACCAGCTGTGGGGGGTTAATTTTCTCTTTACTAAAAAGCCATAGGATTTGAGGTTTAAGTTTTAAACAAAACGGGTACTAACAGTATGTTTTTTCCAGTTTTCATGCTGACCCAAATTTTTGGGGTGTCAAGTGGAATATTTGTTTGATGCCAAATTAATTTTTTTGGTACCAAATGAAGGATTTTAGTGCCAAATGGAATCTGATTGTAAATGAGAACTAATTAAAGATCTGTCATCCTTAGAGTGCAGCAAGGCACCTTTTTGCACTCGATGTACAATATTTTAATTTAGAATTACCTGGCTCTTTTAGGTATTATAGTTGCATAAAAAACCCACAAATGATAAAAATATAGGTAGTAAAAAAATAAAACTAATAAATAAATAAAGTAAAATGCAAATATTAACATTTTCAAAATTTATGATTACTAGTTACTTACTGTAAATTCACTCCAAATAAACAAGCTGCAAAAATTATGATAAATGATAAGACTCAAGATTAAATGGATAAACTATTAATTCAGTTGACTCATAACAAATAGCCATGGTAGTTTCTGTTACCTATAGACTACTGGACAGGTGTGAATTCTGTCTCGCCTATGTCATCAGAGAGCCATTTTATCGGAAACAAGTTACTGACATATTAAACCACAATGCCTTTGAGACCTACCTAGTATATTTTTGGTGCCAAATGCTATATTTTGGGTGCCAAATGAATTTTTTTAATGCAGTTAAATATATAAGCTCCACTGCCATTGTGTAGATGAGGCATGTCCCGTTGGATGCAGTGACAAACCATTCAGTGAAAAAACATCTACATTGAGCAATATGATTAAAAATTCACATGTTTTCCAACAACTTCCATGTGACTGTTGCCATTAATGCTTCATTCCACCTAGGTTTTAATCCTTATTGTCCAAGAAATCTGAATGTATTATTTATAATCCCACTTATCCTAAAAGTTAATTTTAAAAGGCTGTAACAATAGTACAGATCTCCTACGAAATAAAATATGCCTTGGTTCACAGTACATTGTCATTCAGCATACTTTGTGTTTGGTGATATAGAAACTTCTCCTTGCAGTGCCATTTGTTGGAAATGACATTTCTAATTTTAACCCCTCACAGCCAATATTAGGAATTTTGTTTGACATAGTAGAATAATCAGTACATTTCCTTTGATGTTCTATTGTTATACAGTTAATAATAATAATAATAATAATAATAATAATAATTTATTTTCTAGAGCGTAAAACCACAAATAGTGCTCTAAAACGCTTGACAGAAATAAATACACTTTTCTGAAATAAAGAGTCACATCTGTTTTGGTTGCCTCTTACAGAGGTTCAGGAGAATGCTTCAGTGAATAGGAAAGTTTTAAGATTTCTTTTGAAGACATCGAGAGTTTCTGAAATTCTGACACTAATTGGCAGGGAATTCCACAATCTGGGACCCACGATGGAGAACACACGATCATGATCCTGATAAAATCTGCAAAAAAGTACAACTAGTTGAATTTGGTTTTTAGATCTGAGACTGCGTGATGGTTTATATACAGTGAGGAACTCTTGCAGGTAAACTGGAGCCAGTTTGTGGATACATTTGAATACTAAGATCAATATTTTGAAATCAATTCTCTGTTTAACTGGAAGGCAATGTAGTTGTCTTAAAACAGGTGTTATGTGTTCAGAGCATTTGGTACCAGTTATTATCCTAGCAGCAGTATTCTGAACTTTTTGAAGCTTCTGAATCAGGCACTGGGACAGCCCCACTAACACTGAATTACAATAGTCTAGTTGTGAGGTGATGAAGGAGTGCACAAGTTTTTCAAGTACTGACTGGTTAAGATAAGGTCGCAGTCTTCCAACATTACGAAGCTGCCAGTAGCATTTTTGACATATTTTATTGATATGGATGTCTAGTTTTAAATTTGAGTCCATAATCAGTCCAATATTCCTGGCCAGTTCACTTTTCACAGTGATGTTGTTTCCAACCAGAATTGATGTAACATGGAGTGTAGGCATGCAAACCCCGGATATCACTAAGAATTCAGTTTTAGAGTCATTCATTTTCAGTTTAAAGTCTATCATCCATTCCCGCACAAGATTTATGCAAGTTTCCATGTTATTGACTGCAGTGAATCAGTCACTTGGAACAGATGGGTTGAATGTGATGTACAGTTGGGTGTCGTCTGCGTACAGATGATATGATATGCCGTGCTTTTTAAGAAGGTGACCCAGAGAAGAAGTGTACAGAGTAAACAAGAGCTGAGCCCTGAGGAACACCACACTTTAACGTCCTGCTTTCTGAACCGATCTTATTGATATATATTTGTTGACTGCGACCTTCCAGATATGATACAAACCATGATAAGACAGTTCCACATATGCCATGCTGTGTCAATGTCTGCATGAGAATTCCATGGTCGACTGTCGAATGTTGCTGACAAATCCAAGAGAACAAGCAGTACAGCCTTACCCTCAGACCCTGATTTCACAATGTCATTGTTGTCTCGCAGTAAGGCTGTTTCTGTACTGTGGTTGGTTTTATATGCAGACTGGAAGGGCTCTAAAAGATCATATTTTTATACTGTACCAATGACCCAGACTTAGCTGGTGCTAACTCTAAAAAAATCCAGGGCCAAACACAAATTTTGCCCCCCAATCCCCAAAATTTGCATCTAAAACCAAAAGAAATCATGTCCTAAAGGACCTCCATACTTTGCCCTTACTGCGCATGCGCAGTGTCAAGGACGTTCCGAAATTGGCGCCAATTATCATTCTCTGTTTGGCCCTTCATCAGTCAACATCTCACTGATCTTTGTGCTTGTAAATCTCAGTTTAAAGGATGCCAGACACGTAATTATTGGAGAAATGGTGATTCTAAGGAGGATATAGAAGGAGGAGAGGAAAAAGGAGTGACAAAAAATAATCAGGGCTGTACTTAAAATTTTTTATGAAATTATGTTAAGTTGCCTATTTTCGAGGCATGGGCCTCTTGTTGTCATTCTTGCTATAAAGTTGCACTGCTTATTCAGTGTTTCCTCTCCCCTGGTCTTCTAAGTCCCCCCTTGCTATTCTCCCATGCTTTTGGCATATTTTTGAGAAAGATCATTTCTAAATTCTCTTGGGAGAGTTAGCTTGGTTACAGAATGTATTCTGTTATTTTCCCCATAGTTACGTTTTCACCCATGGGTGTATAAACGTTGTGTTCTGCATCTTCCATCTGATGCTCTGCAGATTCTCCCCTGGGAGTCTCTGTCTTGCATCAGATAGAGTGTAATTTTGATGACTGATTTCGGGCCAGTTTTGTCAGTGCCTGGAGTCATGTTTTCTGGTGCTTTTACACTGTTTGTTTACATTGGCAACAGTCTCTTTTGAGGGGGGCTGTGGAGTAGTTTATCTCACTATAAGATATATTATTATTATCCGTAAGTGTTGCATTAATTATTTAATATAATTTTAAAATTTTTGACCACACTTAGCCTTGGGATCCATTGGGGCTCAACGTTACTTTTCAGAAACTTGGGCTTCGCTGAAAAAATATTTTTCAAAAATTATTTTGATTTTCAATTGTTTTTTCATTATTAATGGATCATGTTATTATGTATCTTTGTGTTAGGGGTTTGTGTGAGTAACTAGGACTTGTTGTTGACTTTTCACAATGAAAGGATATTGTTCAAATTGTAATAGGAAGAAATCTTCCTCTGACTTTCATGATCATTGTATTAATTGTAGTCAGTGTTCTCACACTAATCCCTGTTCTATATGTCAATATTGGGATGACAAACATTGGAAACGTGTGTCACCATATGTTGTTAGTGGAGAAAGGGCTATGCCGGCTCTTTCTCCGCAGGGTCACTCTACTCTATCAGTTTCTATTTCAGAGGAACAAGAACAGGGTGATGTTTCCATGTTATCTTCCGCAAGTGCGCTTCTGTCGTCACAAATGAATACAGAGCTAGAGGCAAAAGTGCTCATGGAGATAAGACAAA
This sequence comes from Pictodentalium vernedei, assembly GCA_031216915.1. Taxonomy (NCBI): domain Eukaryota; kingdom Metazoa; phylum Mollusca; class Scaphopoda; order Dentaliida; family Dentaliidae; genus Pictodentalium; species Pictodentalium vernedei. Next base: position 289,123,193 of record CM062293.1, read on the forward strand.
TGTCGTCCGCTAGCTCGCCCGGTGTAGCGTCCATTCACCGAATGGTTCGGCAGCCGGGTTCGTCCGATGCGGTCCAGGAGGAAATGTTGGGTGATGCGAGCACTATAAACATTCAACGTGCACACCCAGTGACGGCGGATAGTAGGAGAGATCGGAGGAAGCCTTCGAGTCCGGTTCCTAGCTCGTCCAGGTCCAGCCGGGCCGCGAGCGAGAGAGGCCCCTCTCTCGTACAACAACATCTGGGACCAGATGTTGTGGTACAAAATGTGTCGCAAGCGGAGCACACGTCCGTCACTCGGGATGCTCCATTGTATAGGCAGTCCGCGGAGACTGCTCAGGCTTCTTCCTTTCATCAGCGCACTCGACCGCACCTTGGCTACGTGACCGCCGATATTTTACCAGCTTCGCCGATCAAGGATTCTTCGGCAACCAGGTCACGCCATCCGGTAGCCAGGGACACGAGGCCGGTGGACTCCGGACGTTCGCATAGGAAGAGTATGCGGGAGTCAAAAGATGCGGAGCTGCCCTCGGCGAAGCAGCGAAAGACTGCGCCTCCGCAGGCCTCGATGTCGGATGTGCTTGTTCAAATAGCACAACTTATCGCAGCATCCCAGCAACCGACAGAAACGGTGTCGGATCGGGAATTATCCGACGGCGCTGGGTCGGTACGCTCCGCCGAAGCATCGAGGGCGGACGACCGGGAGCATCATGAGGTCCGACCGGATGGTGAAAGGGATACGGATGACTTGGAGCTATCCCTTTCAGAACAACATAAAGCTGCCGTGGACTTCATCCGGCACTTTCTTCCTCAAGTGGTTCCGTCGGGCCAGACTGCTGCGGTTCCGGACGAGAATTATAGCGTCATTGGACTCTGATTTCTTTGAGCGGTTCAAGGACATCGCTCCCGAGTTTCCATCTCAGTCCAATAATGTTGCAAGAACATTTGAATTATTGAACGACGCTATATTCAAACTTGCTTCCAAAACAGGAAAAGCAGGTTTCTTGTCTGCCAATACTCTCAACCTGCCTTTCATTAATGCAAGGAATAAATTCGATACGGCAGGACAGGGTATCCCGAGAGTTCCTCTGCGTATGGACGACGAGGCGGAAGACTTAGAATTATCATTACCGTCGTCTGCGTCTATTCCAACCGCGGTGTTGGAGACAACTATTTCGTCTAACAGAGCCAGTTTAGATGCTTTATCTTACGCAGACCACCTTACTAAAGCGTTATCACTGCGTCTTCAAGGGAAAGAATTCCAGGATATACAATCCTCTTTAAGACTTCTTTCAAGGGCAGTAGCTTATTCCACGTGTAACTCCGCCCTTTCAGTGGCAAACCTGGAGTTGGTTAGACATGACGCAGCCCTAGCTACATCCACACTCGTGGATAGTAAGGTGAAGAACTCTCTCAGAGTCGCTTCGGTCTCCAGAGAACTTCTCTTCGACGGCAAGCTTTCTGCAATTTACGATAAAATTACTAAGAAAGCTTCGGATTCTCTGCTGTTCAAATCTGCTTCTAAGAATTCGGACACGGCAGATAAGAGTAAGATAGGCACTTCTGGGTCTAATGCGCCCAAGAGAGGTTCCTATAGAGGTTCCGGTGCGTCCTCTTGGTCTTATTCAAGAGACCGTCAAGGCAGCGACTCACGTTCGGGACGTCCTTCGGGCCGGGACAACCGGTCAGACGCCCCGAGGTCGACGGGACGAGGTGCGGGTCGTGGAGGACGTGGTTTCTCCTACCGCAGGTCCAGGAGGTGATGGCTTCAACCTCTATCGCATGCCGGTTGGCGGAAGGTTGTCGAGTTTTTCACAAGAGCGGGCGTCGATTACGGACGACCCTTGGGTGAGAGGGGTGATTTCGGAAAGTCTAAAGATATCCTTCAAACGAAAGCCTCCATTAACTCGAAGTCCAAAATGGACTCAACTTCCGTCAAATCCGCAGAAAAGAGACGCTCTGTTATCAGAGGTGCAGTCTCTTTTAATGAAGAACGCGGTAGAGGTCGTAGAAAACCAGGAGACACCGGGATTCTACAGCCATCTGTTTCTGGTTCCGAAACCAGATGGCTCGTTCCGTCCAGTCATAGATTTGAGCTGGATAAAGAAGCTGATCGTCGCTCCGAAGTTTTATATGGAGACGATTCGATCGGTCAGAGCGAGTATTCGGGTGAACGATTATGCAACAAGCATAGATCTCAAAGATGCGTACTTTCACGTCATGGTACATCCGACATTCAGAAAGTATCTATGCTTCGCAGTCCTAGGGGTGGTGTATCAATTCCGGGCGATGTGCTTCGGATTGAATCTAGCACCCTGGGCTTTCACTCGGGTAATGAACTCGGTAATGACGTATTTCCGAGCTCATTCGTCTGCGGTAATGTCGGCCTACCTGGACGACATTCTTCAGAGGTACGGCAACGAGTTAACGCTTCAGAACGATGTGCAGAATCTGCTTCTATTGCTCCGACGTCTCGGTTTTATAATAAACGAGGAGAAGTCGGATCTGGTGCCGTCCAAGTCATTCACACATCTGGGAATGAGCTTCAAGACGCACAACAATCTCGTTCATCTGCCGTTAACCAGAGCGAAATTAGTCAGTTGTTACGCTCGCTATTGTCTGCACGCAGACAAAGTCACAGCGAGGGAGTTCATGAGACTGATAGGTCTGTGCGGAGCCGCTGCGGATCTCATTCCGATGGGGCGGTTACGCACGCGTCCTCTCCAAATTTTCTTGACTCAGAATTGGAGTGTGAAAATTCATTCGCTCGACATAGACGTTCTCTTGTCAGATCAAGTGAAACGAGAGATTCAGACTTGGGCAATCATTCAGTGGTTAACTCAGGGAGTTCCGCTGCAGTTGCCGGATCCGAGTTTTACCATTATGATGGATGCCAGTCAAACAGGTTGAGGTGCATCATTGATCCCAACGGATTCGAGATGCCAGGGTCTTTGGGATCCGCAATTCCTGGGCAAGCACATAAACATCAAGGAAATGATGTCAATTTGGCTTGCGTTACGTCATTGGATGGACATTATTCACAATGCTTATGTCCAAATCCTATCCGACAATACGACAGTAGTGGCGTATATACGGAATCAGGGAGGCACTCATTCAATTCCGTTGTTCAATCTAACGGAAAGAATCCTTCTGTTTGCTCTAGAACATCAGGTTCTTCTTTCGGTCCGTCATATACCGGGTCGTCTGAACGTACTAGCAGACTCCCTTTCACGAAAGGGTCGCTTGTTGCCGTCGGAGTGGACTCTCAACAAACAAGTATTCAATCAGATTTGCTACCAATGGGAACGGCCAATGATAGACTTATTTGCGACACATCTCAACAATCAGTTGCAGACGTATGTGTCTCCGTTCTGGATCCAAGAGCATTTGCAGTAGACGCTCTGTCGATCTCTTGGGACGGAATGATAGGATATGCGTATCCTCCAGCGCCGTTAATTCAGCAAGTATTGCTAAAGATAAAACAATCTCAATGCAAGATTCTGTTGGTAGCATCTCTGTCTCCACAGAGACCGTGGATAAATCTACTCAGGTGTCTGTTGTGGGACCTACCGCGAAAGCTTCCTCCACGGGAGGATCTTCTTTCGCAGGGGAAATCGCGTCAACTCCATCACAACCCACAAGGTCTCAACCTTCACGTTTTTCCGTTGTGCGGTCCTTCTTGCATGGCAAGCACTTTACAGGACGAGCAGTGGACGTGATTTCTAACTGTAGGAGGACCTCCTCTTCACTAAACTATGCGACAAAGTGGAAGGTTTTTCGTCGTTGGTGTAGGGATCATTCTGTTGATATTTTTGATCCCTCCATACCAGACATTGCAAACTTTCTAGTATACTTGTTTGATGAAATCAAACTGCAGCCTGTTACTATTAAGGGTTATAGGTCTATGTTATCTGATACCTATGCACATCATGATAGTTTACAAATTGGATCTAATGTCTCTTTATCTAAGTTAGTAAGAAACTTCTCGATAAATAGACCCAGAACTCTTAGGTTAATTCCTAAGTGGAATTTAGCTTGGGTTCTTCTTAAACTGAAGGAAAAGCCATTTGAACCTCTTGGGACAGTAGATTTCAAATTCTTGTCTTATGAGACAGCTTTTCTCTTAGCTTTCTCTTCTGCTAGAAGAGTCAGTGAGCTTCATGCACTGTCGGTGGATGATGCTCACTATCGTAGTGTCGGGAACACTATCACCTTCACTACTAATGTTGGATTTTTAGCTAAGAATCAGGCTCCTAATAAATATCCGGAACCTATTGTTATTAAGGCTCTTCCGTCTTCAGACGGGCATAGGCCTTTACTCTGTCCTGTTAGAGCGTTACGTATCTATAAACAGAGATCTCAGTTTATCAGAAAGGGACGAAAACGTTTCTTTCTGTCTCTGATGCCTAATAGAAAGGACATTTCGGTCCATTCTATTGCTAGATGGATTCAATTAACTATCCGTACTGCTTATGAAAATTTATCTTCTTCTCAGCAGTCTGTGCTTAAGATTTCGGCTCATGAAGTAAGAGCTCTTGCTACTTCTTGGGCTTACGCTAATAGTATTGCTATTACAGATTTAATGAAGGCTGCTTATTGGTCTCAGCCATCCACATTCACGAATTTTTATCTCAGAAATATTGAGTCCATTTCTGGAGACCTGCATTGTTTAGGTCCGTTATCTGTTGCTGAGAATGTCGTCCACTAAACAGTTGCAACTATAGTTATGCAGGCTTTCTGTTCCGGCAGTGACTCCGTCCGGCTGCCCTCTTCGCTCTGGGCTATTTGACCCAGGGCAAGGGGAAGGGGGAGGGAGGGTGTTCCCTTAGGTCACCTGCTTTATAGTGAAAAGCAAGGGAATGCCTCCTCCGAAGTCAGTATTTCTGAGTCGTTTCCGGGATGGTTTTAATGTGTAATATTAATGTTAAAAATTCATTCATGTCTTATTTTTAAAGTGTAGCTCGGTGTGAAGCATTTGTATATGTCAAGTGTCAAACGGGCGTTAATATACAATCCTCGGACACTTTTAAAGAATATAAAGAGTCTCAATTCTCTGGACTAACTTTATTTTTTGGCTTACTTTAAAAATAATTAGTATAAAGGGTTATACTGGATGTTAATAGAGAACATGAATGTTATTGTGCTCAATTATGAAGGGTATTGTATCTTTCTAATTTAACATAAAATAAGAAAGATACATGTAAAGCCTAATACTCCTTTTCTCCTTGAGGGGGTTGCCTCTATATTATATAGTTGAGCTTATTGGATTTTCCTCTATGTCCTAGGCCCTCCAGCCTTTTTACTATTCAGCTAAGTCTGGGTCATTGGTACAGTATAAAAATGTTAAAAAATTTATAGTAATTTATATATTTTTTATACTTACCAATGACCCAGACGGGGATGGCCCTCCCAGGAGTTGGGAACTCTTACCTCCCCGCTGAGTACATAGCGCTGACCAGGCACTGCCAGTAAGAATGATAATTGGCGCCAATTTCGGAACGTCCTTGACACTGCGCATGCGCAGTAAGGGCAAAGTATGGAGGTCCTTTAGGACATGATTTCTTTTGGTTTTAGATGCAAATTTTGGGGATTGGGGGGCAAAATTTGTGTTTGGCCCTGGATTTTTTAGAGTTAGCACCAGCTAAGTCTGGGTCATTGGTAAGTATAAAAAATATATAAATTACTATAAATTTTTTAACTTTCATGCAGATGATTTTTGAGTTGTAAAGCAACAACCCTTTCCAACAATTTAGCCAGGAATTAGTTGTCAGGAGCAAGAGATGGTTTCTTGATGAGTGGTGTAACAAGTGCTTTTTTCAATGGGTTTGGAACAAACCCCTCATGTAGGGATGCAGATATAATAGATGTTATGGCTGGCAGAAGATAATCAATTGTCTCTTTCAAAAGGAATGTTGGAATTTGATCTAGATCATTGGATTTATTGGATGATGATAAAATCATTTTTCGAATGTCGTCTTCTGAGACAGAGAGTGAAAATTAGAAAAATCACTATTTTTATACTGTACCAATGACCCAGACATAGCTGGTGCTAATTCTCAAAATCTAGGGCCAAACACAAATTTTGCCCCCCAATCCCCAAAATTTGCATCTAAAACCGAAAATAATATGTCCTAAATGGTCCTCCATACTTTCCCTCCACTGCGCATGCGCAGTGTCAAGGAGGTCTCGAAATTGGCGCCAATTATCATTTTTTGTTTGGCCCTTCATCAGTTCACATCTGACTGATATTTGTGCTTGTAAATCTCAGTTTAAATGATGCCAGACACATAAATATTAGAGAAATGGTGGATCTAAAGAGGAAAGAGAAGGAGGAGAGGAAAAATTAGTGGCAGGAAATAATCAGGGCTGTAACTTAAAATTTTTTTTATGAAATTATGTTATGTTACCTAATTTCAAGGCATGGGCCTGTTGTTGTCATTCTTGCTATAAAGTTACACTGCTTGTTCAGTGTTTCCTCTCTCCCTTTCCTTTAGTCCCCCCTTGCTATTCTCCCATGCTTTTGACATATTTTCTGTAATATTATTACTAAAATTTTCTTGGGAGTTTTAGCTTGGTAACAGAATGAATTCTGTTTTTTTCCCCATGTTTACGTCCTCACCCATGGGTGTTTAGGTGTTGTGTTCTGCATCTACCATCTGATGTTCTGCAGTTTCTTCCTGGGAAGTCTCTGTTTTGCATCAGATAGTGTTGTAATTGGTAACTGATTTCGGGCCATGTTTATCAGTGCCTGGAGTCATGTTTCCGGTTTTTATACACTTCTTGTTTACATTGACAACGGTTTCTGTTGAGAGTGATTTCTTGTCTTTGTATTAGTTTAAATATGACAAGGTACATTATTATTATACGTAAGTGTTGCATTAATTTTTTTGAAATATTTTAAAATTTTTGTCCACACTTAGGCTTTTTGGGATCCATTGGGGCTCAACGTTACTTTCAGAAACTTGGGCTTTTGTGAAAAAATATTTTTTAAAAAAATTTTTTTGATTTCAATTATTTTTTCTATATGTTAATGGATCATGTTATTATGTATCTTTGTTTTCAGGGGTTGGTGTGAGTACTAGGACTGTTTGTATTCTTTTCACAATGAAAGGATATTCTTCAAATTGTAATAAGAGGAAATCTTCCTCTGACTTTCATAATCATTGTATTAATTGTAGTCAGTGCACTCGCACTAACTCCTGTTCAGTGTGTGTCAGTTGGGATGACAACATTGGAAACGTGTGTCACGGTATGTTGTTAGCGGGGAAAAGGCCATGCCGGTCCTTTCTCCGCAGGGTCACTCTAGTTTATCAATCTCTTTTTCAGAGGAACAAGAACAGGGTGATTTTTCCGTGATGTCTTCCAAAAGTGTGCCTCCGTCGTCACAGTTAAATGAAGAGCTAGCAGCAAAAGTGCTCATGGAAATACGTCAATTGCCTAAGAGGTCCCTAGTAGGATCGACGGCATTGGCATCCGCTAGCTCGCCCGGTGTAGCGACCATTCATCGAATGGCTCGGCAGCCGGGTTCGTCCGTTGCGGTCCAGGAAGGAGATTTGGGTGATGCAGCACTATAATAAGACAAAGTGCACACCCAGTGACGACGGATCAGAGGATAGAACGGAGGAAGCCTATTAGTCCAGTTCCTAGCTCGTCCAGGTCCATCCGGGCTGCGAGCGAGAGAGGACCCTCTCTCGTACAACAACATCTGGGACCAGATGTTGTGGTACAAAACGTTCCGCATTCGGAGCATACGTCCGCCGCTCGGGATGCTCCGTTATATAGACAGTCCGAAGAGACTGTCAATATGGCTTCCTCATCCTCACGGCAGCGCACATGACCGCATCTTGGCTATGTGACCACGGATATCCAGCCAGCTTCGCCGATCAGGGATTCCACGGCGACCAGGTCACGCCATCCAGTAGCCAGGGACACGAGGCCTGTAGACTCCGGACGTTCGCATACAAGAAGTATGCAGGAGTGAACGTCCAGGGAGCTTCCAGCGGCAAAGCAACGTAAGACCGCTGCTCCACAGGCCTCAGTGACGGACGTGCTATCACAAATAGCACAACTTATTGCAGCATCCCAGCAGACGACAGAATCTCTGTCGGATCAGGAATTATCTGACGATGCTGGGTCGGTACGCTCCGCTGAAGCATCAGGTACGGATGACCGAGATTTTCATAGGGTCCGACAATAATTCTGAGTCGGTACCGGGATGGTTTTAAAGTGTAAAGCTAATGTTTAAATTCATTCATGTCATATTTTTAAAGTGTAGCTCGGTGTGAAGCATTTGTATATGTCACGTGTCAAACAGGCATTAATATACAGTCCTCGGACACTTTTAAAGAGTATAAAGAGTCTCAATTCTCTGGACTTACTTTATTTATTGGCTTACTTTAAAAATTATTAGTATAAAGGGTTATATTGGATGTTAATAGAGAACATGGATGTTATTATGCTCAATTATGAAGGGTGTTGTGTCTTTCCAATTTGTCATAAATAAGAAAGATACATGTAAAGCCTAATACTCCTTTTCTCCTCGAGGGGATAACTCTATTATATATAGTTGAGCTTATTGGATTTTCCTCTATGTCCTAGGCCCTCCAGCCTTTTTTTCTATTCAGCTATGTCTGGGTCATTGGTACAGTATAAAAATGTTAAAAAATTTATAGTAATTTATATATTTTTTATACTTACCAATGACCCAGACGGGGATGGCCCTCCCAGGAGTTGGGAACTCGTACCTCCCCGCTGAGTACATAGCGCTGACCAGGCACTGCTTGTAAGAATGATAATTGGCATCAATTTCGAGACCTCCTTGACACTGCGCATAGGACATATTATTTTCGGTTTTAGATGCAAATTTGGGGGATTGGGGGGCAAAATTTGTGTTTGGCCCTAGATTTTGAGAATTAGCACCAGCTATGTCTGGGTCATTGGTAAGTATAAAAAATATATAAATTACTATAAATTTTTTAACTTTTATGTCAAGCTGATCAAACTCTGATGGTTCACATGATGGTATACTATCCAGGATTACCTGAATATTTTTATACTGTACCAATGACCCAGACTTAGCTGGTGCTAACTCCTTAATTATAGGGCCAAACACAAATTTTGCCCCCCAATCCCCAAAATTTGCATCAAAAACCGAAATTCAATGTCCTATATGGTCCTCCATACTTTCTATCCACTGCGCATGCGCAGTGTCAAGGAGCTCTCGAAATTAGCGCAAATGTCATTCTTTGTTTGGCCCTAAAATCAGTAACATGTCACTGATATTTGTGCTTGTAAATCTCAGCTTAAATGATGCCAGACACATAATTATGAAAGAAATGGTGGATCTAAGGATGAAATGAGGATGAGAGGAAGAAACAGTGGCAGAATGTGTTCAGGGCTGTAACTTATAATTTTTTTACGAAATTATTTCATGTTCCCTAATTTCGGGGCATGAGCCTTATGTTGTCATTCTGGCTATGAACTTACCATTGTTTGTTCAGTGGTTCCTCTCTCCCTTTCCTTATTAACCCCCTTGTTATTCTCCCATGCTTTTGGCATAATTTTTGAATTTTTTCTTACTAAAATTTCTTGGGAGTTTTGGCTTGGTAACAGAATGATTATTCTGTTTTTTCCCCATGTTTACGTCCTCACCCTTGTGTGTTTAGGCGTTGTTATCTGCATCTACCATCTGATGTACTGCAGGTTTCTTCTCTGGAAGCCTCTGTTTTACATCGGATAGTGTTTAAATTGGTTACTGATTTTGGGCCATGTTTTCAGTGCCTGGAGTCATGTTTCTGGTTTCTGTACACTTTTGCTTATGTTGACAACGGTTACTTCTGATAGTGATTACTTGTCTTCTATTAGTTCTACTCATAGCCAGATACGTTAATATTGTCCGGAAGTGTTGCATTAATTTTTAAAAATGTTTTAAAATATTTTGTCCACACTTAGGCTTTTTTGAGATCCATTTGGGCTCATTGTTCCCATTGGGAACTTGGGCTCTTCTGAAAATTTTTCAAAAAAAATTTTTTTTTAAATTATTTTTTCGATGTTATAATGGATTAAATTATATTATGTATCTTTGTTTCAAGGGTTAGTGCGAGTACTATGACTGTTTATATTTTTTCATGATGAAAAAATATTGTTCAAATTGTAATGCGAGGAAATCTTCCTCTGATTCTCATGTTCATTGTGTTTCTTGTAGTCAGTGTACTTGCACTAATTCTTGCTCAGTGTGTGCTGATTGGAATGACAATGTTGGAGACATGTGTCACGGTATATTGTTAGCGGTGAGGGGTCCATTCCGGTCCTCTCTCTGCAAGGTCACTCTAGTTTATCAGTCTCTTTTTGAGAAGAACAAAAACAGGGTGATGTTTCCGTGATGTCTTCAACAAGTGTGTCTCCGTCGTTGCAGTATTAGGGCTAGCGGCTAAGTGCTCATGGAAATACGACAATTGCCGAAGAGGTCCCTAGTAGGATCGAAGGCGTTGATCCTCCACCTGTCCGCCCGGTGTAGCGACCATTCTCGAATGGCTCGGCAGCCGGGTCTGTCCGTTGCGGTCCAGGGAAGCAGTTTGGGTGATGCAAGCACTATAAACATTGAACGTGCACACCCAGCAACGACGGATCCGAGGATAGTATGAAGGAAGCCTGTCAGTCTGGTAGTCCAGGTCTATCCGAACCACGAGTGAGAGAGGCCCCCTCTCTCTTACGGCAACATCTGGGCCATGATGTTGTATGTTCATTTGTTAGTCGGAGCATACGTCCACTCCTCCTGCTCGGGACGCTCTGTCGCATAGACAGTACGACACGGCTGTTCTATTGGCTTCCTCATCCTCACGTCAACACACATGACCGCACCTTGGCTATGTGACCACAGATTTCTAGGGGACGTTCGCATATTATATAAATGCAGGAATGAACGTCCCTGGAGCTCCTGCTTCGCCGACCAGGGAATCCACGTCGACCAGGTCACTCCATCCGCTAACCAAGGACACGAGGCCTTTCCAGTTGGGACGTTCATATATTATATAAATGCAGGAATGAACGTCCCTGGAGCTTCTAGAGGCTAATTACGTAAGACTGCGGCTCCACAGGCCTCCGTGACAGACTAGCTATCGCAGATAGCTCAATTCATCACAGCATCCCAGCAGATATCAGAAACTTTTTCAATAAAGAACTATCTGAGCATGCTGGGTCGGTTCGCTCCCCTGCAGAGTCAGTAGGGACAACCAAGATTATTATGTGGTCCAGGCGGATGGTAAAAGGGAATCAGCACGGCTGAAATTTTCCCTTTCCGAACAACTTATTTCATCCGGCATCATCTTTAGAAGTTGTTTCTCTGGACAAAAATGCTGCGTTACCTGATAAGAAACTGTAAGCGTCACTGGACACAGACTTTTTTGACCGGATTAGGGACACCGTCCCTGAGTTTCCGACCCAGTCCAGAAATGTCATCGACATTTGAACTTTTGAATGACGCTATATTCAAGCCAGCCTATAAGACTGGCAAATCCGGTTTCTTATCGCCTATGTGCTATACAGCTGCCTTTCATCAATGCTAGACATTAATTTGAAACGGCAGGACAAGGCACACCAAGAGTTCCTCTGCATTTGGATGACTAGGCTGAAGACCTGGAATGGTCATTGTCGGCGTCCATGTCTATTTACTCCAGTATACTGGAGAACACAATTTAGACGCATTTTCTCACGCAGATCACCTTACCAGAGCATTATCACTACATCTCAAAGCGAAAGAATTCCAGGATCTTCAATCTTCCTTAAGAGTTCTTTCGAGGGCTATAGCATATTCTACGTATAACTCTGCCCTTTCAGTGGCAATATGGAGTTAGTCAGATGTGATGCTTCCCTGGCTGCATCCACAAGAGTGGATAGTAAGGTGAAAAAACTCTCTTCCAGTCGTTCCGGTCTCAGGAGAGCTTCTCTTCGTCGTTAAGCTTTCTACAATCTATATTAGATTACTAAGAAAGCTCCGGATTCTCTGCATTATTCCGCTTTGAAAAAGTCGGACTCAGCAGGGAGGAGTAAGGCAGATTCTTCGGGGGTGAATACGTCCAAAGGAAGTTCCTATAGAGGATCAAAGCCTCTACGTCTTACTCCGGAGACCGTCAGTGTATCGACTCACATAGGGGTCGTAATGCTGGCCTGAGATATCGGGTCAGACTCCCCTAGGTCGACTGGGCGAGGTGCGGGTTGTGGAGGATCTGTTTTCTCCTTCCACATTCCTCGCAGGACCAGGAGGTGATTCCATGTCGACCAGGTCACGCCTTCTGCTAACCAAGGACACGAGGCCTTTCCAGTTGGGACGTTCGCATATTATATAAATGCAGGAATTAACGTCCCTGGAGCTTCCAGCGGCTAATTACGTAAGACCACGGCTCCACAGGCCTCCGTGACAGACTTACTATCGCAGATAGCTCAATTCATCGCAGCATCCCAGCAGCTATCAGAAACTTTTTCAGTAAAGAACTATCTGAGCAAGCTGTGTTGGTTCGTTCCCCTGCAGAGTCAGTAAGGGACGACCAAAATTTTTATGTGGTCCAGGCGGATGGTAAAAGGGAATCAGCACAGCAGAAATTTTCCCTTTTCGAACAACTTAAGGTGGCCGTAGATTTCATCCGGCATCATCTTTTAGAAGTTGTTTCTCTGGACAAAAATGCTGCGTTACCTGATAAGAAACTGAAAGCGTCACTGGACACAGACTTTTTCGGCCGGATTAAGGACACCTTACCTCAGTTTCCGACCCAGTCCAGAAATACCATGAACATTTGAACTTTTGAATGACGCTATATTCAAGCTAGCCTCAAAGACTGGCAAATTAGGTTTCTTATTGCCTAGCGCTATTCAGCAGCCTTTCATCAATGCAAGACATAATTTTGAAACGGCAGGACTAGGCATGCCGAGAGTTCCTCTGCATTTGGACGACTAGGCTGAAGACCTGGAATTGTCATTGCCGGCATCCATGTCTATTACTCCAGTATACTGGAGACGACAATATTGTCTAATAGAATTTAGAGGCATTATCTCACGCAGATCACCTTACCAAGAAGAACTTGGACGGCATTCTTCAGGGTTACGGCAGCAAGTTAACGCTTCAGAACAATGTTCAGAGTCTGCTTCAATTGCTCCGACATCTCGGTTTCTTAGTAAACGAAAAGAAGTCGGATCTAGTGCCGTCCTATTCATTCACCCACGTGGGAATGAGCTTAGAGACTTACAACAATCTCATTCGTCTGCCATTAACCAGAACGATTTTAGTCAGTTGTTACGCTCATTTTTGCCTTCACTCAGATGTAGTAACAGCGAGAGAATTCATTAGACTGACAGGTTTGTGTGTACCCGCTGTGAATATTATTCCGATGAAGCGGATATGCACTTGTCCACTCCACAGATATTTTATCTCAGAATTGGAGTGTGAAGACTCATTCGCTCAAATTGAACATTGTCTTGTCGAATCAAGTGAACAAGGGTTTCAGGCTTGGGTAGATTTTCAGTGGTTAACTCAAAGAGTACCACTGCATGCCGGATCCGAGTTGAACGATAATGACGGATGCGAGTCAAACAGGTTGTGGCGCAACTCTGAGCCCAGTAGATTCAGGGTGCCAGGGTCTTTAGGATCCGCAGTTCCTAACAAGTACATAAACATCAAGAAATGATGTCAATATGACTTGCGCTATGTCAATGAATGAACATTCTTCAGAATTCGCATGTTCAAATTCTGTCCGACAATTCGACAGTAGTAGCGTATTCGGAACCTGGGAGGCACGCATTCCATTCCATTATTCAATTTAACGGAAAGGATCCTTCTGTTTGTCCTAGAGCATCAAGTTCTTCTATCGGTCCGTCATATTCCGGGTTGTCTGAACGTTCTAGCGGACTCCCTTTTTTGGATAGGTCGTTTGTTGTCGTCAGAATGGACTCTCAACAACGATTTTTCAATCAGATTTGCTACTAATGGGATCGTCCAAGGGTAGACATTTTTGCGACGCATCTCAACTATCAGTTGCAGATGTATGTGTCGCCATGTCCAGATCCTTGAGCATTTGAAGTAGACGCTCACTCGATCTCTTGGGACGGAATGATAGGATACACGTATCCTACAGCGCCATTGATTCTGCAGATATTGCTTAAGATAAAGCAATCTCACTGCAAATTCTGTTGGTAGCATCTCTGTCACCCCAGAGACCATGGATAAATCTTTTCAGGTGTCTGCTGTGGGACATGCTGCGGAAGCTTCCTCCACAAGAGGATCTTCTTTCGCAGGGGAAATCGCGCACACTGCATCACAACCTTCACATATTTTCATTGTGCGGTCCTTCTTGCACAGCAAGCAATTTACAGGACGAGCAGTGGACACAATTTCTAACTGTAGGAGGACCTCCTCTTCGCTAAATTATGCTGCTAAGTGGAAGGTTTTCTTATGGTGAGGTAGGGATCATTCTGTTGATACCTATGCACATCATGATAGTTTACAGATTGGATCTAATGTCTCTTTATCTAAGTTACGGAAAACTTTTCGATAAATAGACTTAGAACCCTTAGATTTATTCCTAAGGGGGAATTAGCTTGGGTTCTTCATAAGCTTAAAGAAGCGCCATTTGAGCCCCTTGATACAATGGACTTCAAATTCTTATGTTATAAGACAGCTTTCTCTTAGCCTTCTCTTCGGCTAGAAGAATTAGTGAGCTTCAGGCACTATCTGTTGATGATTTTCACTTTCGTAGGGTAGGTAATACTATTACCTTGACTACTAAGGTTGGATTTTTGACTAGATTCAGGCTCCTATAAGTATCCGGAATCTATTTTTATTAAGGTTCTTTCGTCTTTAGACGGGCATAGGCCTTTAATCTGTTCTGTTAGAGCTATACGTTTTTTACAAACGTAGATCTGAGTTTATCAGAAAGGGACGTAAACGTCTCTTTCTGTCTCTGCTGCCTAATAGTAGGGACATTACGGTCCATTCTATTGCAAGGTGGATTCAATTAACTATCCGTACTGCTTATGAAAAATTATCTTCAGCTCAGCAGTCTGTGCTTAAGATTTTGGCGCATGAAGTATCTGTTCCGGCAGCATATCTGTCCTGCTGCCCTCTTCGCTCTGGGGTATTTTACCCAGGGATAAGGAAAGGGGGGGGGGGGGGGGGTGAGTGGGATGGTGTTCCCTTATATCACCTGCTTTATAGGGAAAAGCAAGGGAATACCTCCTCTGGAGTCTGTAATTCCGAGTCGGTGCCTGGATGGTTTTAAAGTGTAAAGCTAATTCATATAATATTTTAAAAGTGTAGCTCGGTGGGAAACATTTGTATATGTCAAGGATCATACGAGCGCTAATATACAATCCTCGAACACTTTTTAATGAGTATAATGAGTCTCATTATCTGGACTATCTTTAATCATTGGCTTTCCTTTAATAAGATAAGTATAGGGGATTATACTGGATGTTAATAGAGGTCATTGATGATTATTGTGCTCAATTACGGAATGGTATTGTGTCTTTCTTTTTTGATACAAACAAGAAAGATACATATAAAACCTGTGCTCCTCTTCTCCTTGAGGGGATAATTCTGTTTTCATGTAATTGAGTCTATTGGATTTTCTTGTATGTCCTAGGCCCTCCAGCCTTTTTTCTATTCAGCTAAGTCTGGGTCATTGGTACAGTATAAAAATGTTAAAAAATTTATAGTAATTTATATATTTTTTATAACTTACCAACGACCCAGACGGGTATGGCCCTCCTATGAGTTGGGAACTCATACCTCCCCGCTGATTACATAACGCTTTCCAGTTGTAAGAATGGCATTTGCTCCAATTTTGAGAGCTTCTTGACACTGCGCATGCACAGTGGATAGAAAGTATGGAGGACCATATAGGACATTGAATTTCGGTTTTTGATGCAAATTTTGGGGATTGGGGGGCAAAATTTGTGTTTGGCCCTATAATTTAAGGAGTTAGCACCAGCTAAGTCTGGGTCATTGGGAAGTATAAAAAATATATAAATTACTATAAATTTTTTAACTTTCGTTATGAAATAATCGCTGAATTTTTCCACAATTTCTTCAGTATTTAGGTGATCTGGGAGGACTTTTTTTTCTTTACCAAGGATACTATTGGTTAGCAAGAACAGCACCCCTTATAGGTTGTATTTCTTTTGTGGCAGAACATCTGCCAGTGAACCAAAGCTTCGTTTTATTGTAAAGACGCTCAAGTCTGCGACGCTGTTGTTTAGCAGCTCTAACATCTTCTGTAAACCACTCCACTTTTTCCCTATGAGTTATAATTTTTGACTTGGGTGGTGCATGTTCAGCCATGGTGCCCTCAAGAGTTTCTTCAAATAAAGATAGCAATTGCCCAGATGATTCATGACTACAACAAAAATAGTTCGAACACAGAATTGATGAACTGATATCCATTTTCAAGGCATCAGTATTTATGGATTTATATTTTCGATAAGTAATTTTCTTGGGAGGAATTTTTGAAGTTGCTAGTGTCAATTCGGCCAAGACTGCATAGTGATCAGACAATGCTAGATCTGTGACATGGACATTTTGTACTGACATGCTGTTACTTTGACGAACAAGAATTAGATCCAAGGTGTGTCCTCTCATGTGGGTAGGTTTTGAGACCAGTTGTGAATAGACACTGTTCCTGAGTATTGGTGACTTATGTATAACACCTTCAACAGCATAGCTGCTGGAGGTGTTATACATAAATTACAAACATTCAGGTACTGTATACCAATAACATGCACTTTACACATTTTGATTTCCTTTGCTCCTGATGATGGTTATTTCTTATGAAAAAAGCATTCTTGAAAAATTTGTGACTAAGGAAAGTTACATCAGCACAACTGAATCTGCTAACATGGCTAGTCAGAAACCTATGGTTTTGAAAGGAGATGAAAAAGAGGAAATGCAGTCAGCATTTCAAAATTCCATGGCTTATAACCTTCCAGATTCAACATTTTGATATTTGGTCAATTTCGTTACAATTGCCAATAGAAGAAACTTTAAATTATGACATTTCACAATTTGGAGGGGAGGTCCAAAGGTGTGTGTGTGTTGAATGTTGAAAAAGCATTGGATTCAAACACTATGCTCTCCTTGTGAAACCCTGTTGATTTCCATACAAATGTCAAAAATGCTTTGTGGTATGTTATATTGTTGTCTTGTGTGTGTGTTTGTCTGTCCAGCTATCTGTAAAAAATTTGGTGACAGGATGCAAAATCCTTACTGAGAGTCCTCTGAAGTTGGAAATATAATTATGTCATTTAGCAAAACTTGACTTTATACCTGTGTTTTCAGTCATCATAGATGTTGAATGTGTACTTATCCACCCTATCTCTGTGTTTATGTTGCATAGATGCTGAATGTGTCCTAAACCACCTGTATCTGTGTTTTGGTTGCAATACAGTCATAGATGCTGAATGTGTCCTAAACCACCTATATTTATACCCCCCACAAACAAAGTTTGGGGGGGTATATAGGAATCACCCTGTCCGTCCGTCTGTCCGTCTGTCCATCCTTGTAAGCGCAACTCCTCCTAAACCGTTTGAAGAATTTTCATGAAACTTTACACAATGGAAGAACTCCATATGGAGATGTGCATGAAGCAATATAATTCCGTTTTGACATTTCCAAGGGGAGATAATCTGTCTGTCTGACCATCCTTGTAAGCGCAACTCCTCCTAGACCATGTGAAGAATTTTCATGAAACTTTACACAATGGAAGAACTCTATATGAAGATGTGCATGAAGCAAAATAATTCCGTTCTGACATTTCCAAGGGGAGATAATCTAACTTATACTGTCTGTCCATCCTTGTAAGTACAACTCCTCCTAAACCGTTTGAAGAATTTTCATGAAACTTTACACAATGGAAGAACTCTATATGAAGATACGCATGAAGCAATATAATTCCGTTCTGACATTTCCAAGGGGAGGTAATCTAACTTATACCATCTGTCCATCCTTGTAAGCGCAACTCCTCCTAAACCGTTTGAAGAATTTTCATGAAACTTTACACAATGGAAGAACTCCATATGAAGATGTGCATGAAGCAATATAATTCCGTTCTGACATTTCCAAGGGGAGATAATCTAACTTATACATTTCAGGCGCGGGGGGTATCACTTTGTGAGTTTGCTCACAGTACCTCTAGTTATGTTTTGTTTGCAGTACAGTCATAGATGCTGAATGTGTCCTTAACCATATATACCTGTGTTTTGGTTGTAGTACAGCCATAGATGCTGAATGTGTCTTAAACCACCTATATCTGTGTTTTGGTTGCAGTACAGTCATATATGCTGAATGTGTCCTTAACCATCTATACCTGTGTTTTGGTTGCAGTACAGCCATAGATGCTGAATGTGTCCTTAACATCCCATATCTGTGTTTTGGTTGCAGTACAGTCATAGGCGGTGAATGTGTCCTTAACCATCTATACCTGTGTTTTGGTTGCGGTACAGTCATAGATGCTGAATGTGTCCTTAACCATATATACCTGTGTTTTGCTTCAAGTACGGTCATAGATGCTGAATGTGTCCTTCACCATCGATACCCATGTTTGGTTGCAGTACAGGCAAAGATATTGAATGTGTCCCCAACCATCTGTACCCGTGTTTTGGTTGCCATGCAGTCATAGATGCTGAATGTGTCCTTAACCAACTATATGGTGAATGTATCCATCACCATGCCATGCCTGTGTTTTGTTTGCAGCACAGTTATAGAAGCTGAAAAATGTGTCCTTAACCATCTATACCTGTGTTTTGGTTACAATACAGTCATAGAAGTTGAATGTGTCCTTAACCATCTATACCTGTGTTGGTTTGATACAGTTATAGATGCTGAATGTGTCCTTAACCATCTATACCTGTGTTGGTTGGATACAGTGTCAGATATATGTCCTTCAGAAGGGTTGAGGCATGCTCATTTTCACACTTCTTGTGAATGAGTGAAGTTTGCACTAGGGATACAGGTGCAATCACATGCCCCAGACATTAAACATTGCTACACCCTTCACAAAATAAGCACACCAAAAGCCACCAAAAACATAAAAAACATGTTCATTTTTTTTGGATGACAGTGATTATAGTTCATCTGTTGTATTCAGCTCAGTATTGGCTGGTAAAAGTGCTGATAAACTGCAGGGAGCAAATAAACACATAAGATAATAATAAAGATTTCCATTTTTTATACTGCAATTAATTTCATATTTTTCTCTGCAGATTCATTGGCGAATATGTGTGTTCTTGTTTCTGCAATACATAGTGAAGCAGTTACCTTGTATGCAAATCAGTGTGTAACTGACTTGTTTAAATTGGAGAAAGTGCATCTACAGTATATTATGCAAAAAGGTTTGTATGAAGAATTTGAATGTGGGTATCAGTCCCTTATAAACTGTACTATTTTTACACACACACCACTCCACCCCACCCTATTAATGTTTTATGAGGAAACTATTGTTTTCACCTTCTCTGCATATCCATTCATCAGTTTATTCATTTATGTCTGACACTTTTGCGTCCTTTCTGTCAAATAACTTGAATGAGAACTTTGAATGAAATATTCTTTTTAGATTTTTTCTCTCAGATTTTCCAGTAAAATGTCCTTAAATTTTAAGCAAAATTGTTTTTTCCAATAACTTTTGATTGACAGCTCATAATCAAATAATATTTTATATACTTTCATAACCATACAATGATGGTCAATTCCTAGTTTGAACAATAAGATATGTTCAGCAGCTAAGAATCAAATGATTAGCAGCATACATTTTCCCACTGAACAGTATCTAGGTACAGTATCTAGGTCATGTTTGACTTCAAACTTTTTCTGAATTGTTTTCTCAAATTTTGCAACCAAAACGTTAATCAAATAACATTTTTAGCTCAACTTTGGCAAAGCCAAATTTGAGGTATTGTCATGGCCCATCGTCCGTCTGTCGCGCCAACAACATAGCTCGGGCTAGAGGCCTTATTTATGAACCAATCTTTACGAAACTTCTTGGGTACCTTTGTTATCGCCGTGAGACGAGAATGAGTGTTTTTGGGTCCGGTCCAAAATTCAAGATGGCCTCTGGCAGCCATTTTGTACAAAATTAGGTGCAATCAGATTTTTGCACAGAACTTCCATATGAAAGCTCTGATTTGAATAATTTTTTGTATGGATGTTTAGTACTATGGGATACATCACATATAAAACGTTTTTTTTTTTCTCATGCGTAAATATGCAAATTAGACTAACTTTGATTTATTAGGGCCCCACCATGAGGCGGACGCCCTATAGTGATCGCTCTGTCCGTGCATCTGTCCGTGCGTGCGTGCGTGCATCCGCCAGTCCGTCGGTAACAAAACTTGTCCGGGCTGTAATCTTTCTCTCTTAATAGATAAGGTTTTGATATTTGACATGTGGGTATATTATCTCAAGACGATGTGTCGCGTACCAAGGTTGCCATGCTTTGACCTTGAACTTTGACCTGAAGGTCAAATTATTCCGTTTTCGGGGTTCTTTTCTGACAAGTTCGTGTCCGGGCTGTAACTTTTTTCCCTTAATAGATAGGGTTTTGATATTTGGTATGTGGGTAGATTATCTCAAGATGATGTGTCGCGTACCAAGGTTGCCATGCTTTGACCTTGAACTTTGACCTCAAGGTCAATTTATTCAGAATTCGGGGTTCTTTTCTGACAAGTTCTTGTCCGGGCTGTAACTTTTTTCCCTTAATAGATAGGGTTTTGATATTTGGTATGTGGGTAGATTATGTCAAGACGATGTGTTGCGTATCACGTCTGCCATGCTTTGACCTTGAACTGTGACCTCAAGGTCAAATTATTCCGAATTCGAGGTTCTTTTCTGACAAGTTCGTGTCCGGGCTGTAACTTTTTTCCCTTAATAGATAGGGTTTTGATTTTTGGTATGTGGATAGATTATCTCAAGACGACGTGTTGCGTTCCAAGGTTGCCATGCTTTGACCTTGAATTTTGACCTCAAGGTCAAATTATTCCGAATTCGGGGTTCTTTTCTGACAAGTTTGTGTCCGGGCTGTAACTTTTTTCCCTTAATAGATAGGGTTTTGATATTTGGTATGTGGGTAGATTATCTCAAGATGATGTGTCGCGTACCACGGTTGCCATGCTTTGACCTTGAACTTTGACCTCAAGGTCAAATTATTCCGTTTTCGGGGTTCTTTTCTGACAAGTTCGTGTCCGGGCTGTAACTTTTTTCCCTTAATAGATAGGGTTTTGATATTTGGTATGTGGGTAGATTATCTCAAGATGATGTGTCGCGTACCATGGTTGCCATGCTTTGACCTTGAAGTTTGACCTCAAGGTCAAATTATTCCGTTTTCGGGGTTCTTTTCTGACAAGTTCGTGTCCGGGCTGTAACTTTTTTCCCTTAATAGATAGGGTTTTGATGTTTGGTATGTGGGTAGATTATCTCAAGACGATGTGTCGCGTTCCAAGATTGCCATGCTTTGACCTTGAAGTTTGACCTCAAGGTCAAATTATTCAGATTTTTTTTTCTTTCTGACAAGTTCTTGTCCGGGCTGTAACTTTTTTCCCTTAATAGATAGGGTTTTGATATTTTGTATGTGGGTAGATTATCTCAAGACGACGTGTTGCGTACCAAGGTTGCCATTGCTTTGACCTTGAAGTTTGACCTCAACGTCAAATTATTCAGATTTTTTTTTTTTCTGACAAGTTCGTGTCCGGGCTGTAACTTTTTTTCCTTAATAGATAGGGTTTTGATATTTGGTATGTGGGTAGATTATCTCAAGACGATGTGTCGCGTACCATGGCCGCCATGCTTTGACCTTGAACTTTGACCTCAAGGTCAAATTATTCCGAATTCGGGGTTCTTTTCTGACAAGTTCGTGTCCGTGCTGTAACTTTTTTCCCTTAATAGATAGGGTTTTGATATTTGGTATGTGGATAGATTATCTCAAGACGACGCGTCACATTCCAAGGTTTCCATGCTTTTGACCTTGAAGTTTGACCTCAAGGTCAAATTATTCAGATTTTTTTTTTTTTTCTGACAAGTTCGTGTCCGGGCTGTAACTTTTTTACCTTAATAGCTAGGGTTTTGATATTTGGTATGTGGGTGGATTATCTCAAGACGACATGTCGCGTACCAAGGTTGCCATTGCTTTGACCTTGAAGTTTGACCTCAAGGTCAAATTATTCAGAATTTGGGTTTTTTTTCTGACAAGTTCGTGTCCGGGAAGGGATTTTAATCAGATTTTACCTATTGCTTGAAATATTTTAGTATTACAGTTCACATCAGTTTATACCTAACATCGGTTAGTTGCTGCGGGACCCGCAGAGATGGTTTCCATCTCCGTGATATCTAGTTTAGTGTTACTTTCAGCACTGTAAGTGCAAATGCCAATACGGCTCGGGCTAGAGGCCGTATTTATGGACCGATCTTTACAAAACTTCTTGGGTACCTTTGTTATCATCGTGGGACTAGAATGAGTGTTTTGGGGTCCGGTCCAAAATTCAAGATGGCCACTAAAATTAGGTGCAATCAGATTTTTGTGCAGAACTTCCATATGAAAGCGCTGATTTGGATAATTTTTTGTGTGAATGTTTAGTATCATGGGATACATCACATATAATACAGGTTTTTTTCTCGTGCAGAAATTATGCAAATTAGATGAACTTTGATTTTTTCAGTGCTACTTACACACAGTAAGTACACATGTCAATACGGCTCGGGCTAGGGGCTGTATTTATGAACCGATCTTCACGAAATGTCTTGGGTAGCTTTGTTATCACCTTGGGACAAGAATGAGTGTTTTTGGGTGTGGTCCGAAATTCAGGATGGCTGCCGGTACAAACAAATATTTAGTTAAGTTTTTCTTGTTTAACAGAGCCCCTATGAGCTCTGCCATCTCTGTCAAACATGATAAAATGTATTAAATACTCAATTTATCATTACAATGAAGGAAAGTATAAAATTTTTGTTAATTAAAGTACTCTTAGTAATTGAATACTTTTTTACAAGAAAGTATAAATTAACAGGGTTCTAATGTATCTGAGAAAAAATAAGATGCTTTAACTGTCTTTCAACTGAGAGACCAACCGGTGCAATTGGTAGTCCATTAGCTGATGCTCTGGTTTTACTGTGCTTTTCTGTGAAATTGTAAAATATGCGAGACTATTATGACCCCCGATGAGTCTGGAGGTGGGATGGGGAAATCTCACCCAAAGGGCAAGATATTTGAACCAGACCCGAGGCTTGCCGAGGGTCTGGTTCAAAGATCTTGCCTCGAGGGTGAGATTTCCCCCTCCCACCTTCAGACTCATCGAGGATGATTTTTCTCCCCCCACCATGCAGCGATTACGTTAGCCAGAGGTAATTGCGAGTCACATGCTGATTCAATCAACTCATTTTGTATTCGTTGTTTTGAGAAACTGATGACACCAAGTTATGTATATACCAAAGGTATATACCACGAAATCGATTAGGAATGGTAGCAGCTTGAGGGTTGAAGAGTTTTAGAGCATTGAACTTTGATCACACTGCAGTCTGATGACGTCAGTATGAATTAGTTGGTAGCAAGAAACTGATACGATATGCATAATGTCATAATAACGTTATAAATGTATAACGTCACATGGGTAGGTTGGGATACATCTTTCTCTCCCTGCTATCTCACCCGGGACACGCGTATGTTACACATGCAGTGGGGGGAGAAAAAAATGTCTACAACCCCTTACCCCCACTGTATTTTGATAGTAGTGCATTCTCCCTGCTTTGTATGTAATCATTGCTATGAGATGTGGATATTTAATTTTGAACTCTTTAACTGTCTTAATTCCCCGCGGAAACCTCGGGAAGTGAAGCAGTGTCTGTTCACTGCGGTAAACAGGCTCTGTTTTACTGGTAAAATAGGACCCAGTCACCAATGCTTGGGAGGTGCAAACCCTCTCTAAAATGGGCAACATGGCGTATTAGCTCAACTTTGGCGAAGCCAAATTTGAGCTTATGCCATGGCCAGATGTCCGTCTGTCCGTCAACAATTCAATACGGCTCGGGCTAGAGGCCGTATTTATGAACCAATCTTTACAAAACTTCTTGGGTACCTTTGTTATGACTGTGGGACGAGAACGAGTGTTTTGGGGTCCGATCCGAAATTCAAGTTGGCCGCCAGCCGCCATTTTGTACCGACGATGCAGAAATCTGTTTTTTGTACAGAACTTCCATATGAAAGAGCTGATTTGAATAATTTTTTGTATGAATGTTTAGTACCATGGGATACATCACATATAATACGGGGTTTTTTCTCGTACGTAAATTATGCAAATTAGACTAACTTTGATGTATTTAGTGTTACTTTCAGCACTGTAAGTGCAAATGCCACTACAGCTCGGGCTAGAGGCCGTATTTATAAACCGATCTTTTTTTTTCTTTTTTTCCAATTGTTTATTTGGTGATATTTTGCAGAGGCCACGATTTAACAATCCTCCCTACAATCTCACGTGGCTAGGAGATGCAAGAGGGCATACAAAATATTACATATTATGTTATCAAATCTGTCACAGCGAAAGATACTCTAACAATTGGAAAAAATGTGTATGTATGTGTAAGTATGTACAATAGGGTGTATGTGGGGGAGGGGGGGGGGGGGGTGCGTGTTTGTGTGCATGTGTTTATGTAGGTGTATTTGAGTGTGTTGTGGTGGAAGTGGGGTGGGCTTAGTGGGTTAGATTGAGACTGCTTCTATGAAAAAGACGATAGAAGGGGTAATTTGAGATGACTTGCTGAGACAATTCCTTATTTGTATATGCAGCCATATTTTGTCGATTAGCTCAGTTTTCACTCGTTTGAAGGCAGACATCCTAGTGACTGGATTCGGTGTTCCCGGGAACTTTGCGGATGAAGAGGAAATGAGCCTGACTCTAAGTAAGATGCAATGGTCTCAGGTCTTTAGTCCCCTCACAAAGTTTATTGCCCCCGAGTTGCAGCAAAGAGTGTCCAAAATCACACTTAAAGTAACTTACCACTCATTGCAGGCTACAAGCAAATATATATGTCCGAGGAACGGACTTTTGAGGTCGTAGGGATTACATCAGCGCCCTGTGTGTCTATACAGATTACATGGGACGTTATGATACATGACCTCTTCTATCGGATTATCACAGAGGTAATGTCGGAATAGGTAATTATTCGCAAGCAATATTGTCGAGTTTGTTCCATTTTTATACCCCC
Organism: Pictodentalium vernedei; assembly: GCA_031216915.1. NCBI lineage: Eukaryota > Metazoa > Mollusca > Scaphopoda > Dentaliida > Dentaliidae > Pictodentalium > Pictodentalium vernedei. Next base: position 289,148,416 of record CM062293.1, read on the forward strand.
GCTTCGAAGAAGTGGGGGCTATATAGGAATCGCCCTGTACGTCCGTCCGTCCGTCCGTACATCTTTCCGTCCAGACAAATTCTTGTGTGCGCAACTCCTTCTACATTAATGAACCGATTTTGATGAAACCTTCATCTCTACTAAGTGAACATGTGCATATTCCAAACTTTTTGATCTGCGACAATTTTAACCAGGTTATCTCTCTTGAACTTTGATTTAATATGGGTTTCTATATGAAATTCTTGTGTGTGCAACTCCTCCTACATTTATCAATCAATTTGGACAAAACTTTTCAGACATCATCACTACTAAGTGAACATGCGCATATTCCAAGATTTTTGATCTGCGACAATTTTAACCAGGTTATCTCCCTTTGACTTAGATTTATTGTGTCTTTCCATCCGAACAAATTCTTGTGTGCGCAACTCCTCCTACATTAATGAACCGATTTTGATGAAACCTTTCAAACATCATCTCTACTAAGTGAACATGTGCATATTCCAAACTTTTTAATCTGCAACAATTTTAACCAGGTTATCTCTCTTGAACTTTGATTTAATATGGGTTTCTGCATGAAATTCTTGTGTGCGCAACTCCTCCTACATTTATCAATCAATTTGGACGAAAGTTTACAGACATCATCACTACTAAGTGAACATGCGCATATTCCAAAATTTTTTAGCTGTGGCAATTTTAACTAGGTTATCTCCCTTTAACTTAGATTTATTATGGGTTTCTACATGAAATTCTTGTGCGTGCAACTCCTCCTACATTTATCAATCAATTTGGACAAAACTTTTCAGACATCATCACTACTAAGTGAACATGTGCATATTCCAAGATTTTTGATCTGCGACAATTTTAACCAGGTTATCTCCCTTTGACTTAGATTTATTATGTCTTTCCGTTTGAACAAATTCTTGTGTGCGCAACTCCTCCTACATTAATGAACCGATTTTGATGAAACCTTTCAAACATCATCTCTACTAAGTGAACATGTGCATATTTTTATACTGTACCAATGACCCAGACATAGCTGGTGCTAACTCTTAAAATATAGGGCCAAACACAAATTTTGCCCCCCAATCCCCAAAATTTGCATCTAAAACCAAAGAAAACATGTCCTGAATGGCCCTCCACACTTCACCTCTACTGCGCATGCGCAGTGTCAAGGACGTTCCGAAATTGGCGCCATTAATCATTCTAAGTTTGGCCCTTCATCAGTTAACATCTGACTGATCTTTGTGCTTGTAAATCTCAGTTTAAATGATGCCAGACACCTAAATATTAGTGAAATGGTGATTCTAAGGAGGACAGAGAAGGAGGAGAGGAAAAATGTGTGACAGAATGTTATCAGGGCTGTAACTTAAAATTTTTTAATGAAATTATGTTAAGTTACCTATTTTCGAGGCAGCAGCCATTTTGTTGTCATTCTGGTTATTTAGTTACACTGATTTTTCAGTGTTTTCCTCTCTCCCTTTCCTTTAAGTCCCCTCTTGCTATTCTCCCATGCTTTTGGCATAGTTTCTGTAATTTTTATTACTAAAATTTCTTGGGAGTTTTAGCTGAATAACAGAATGAATTCTGTTCTTTCCCCATGTTTACGTCTTCACCTACGGGTGGTTAGGCGTTGTGTTCTGCATCTACCATCTGATGTTCTGCAGTTTCTTCCCTGGAAGTCTCTGTTTTGCATCAGATAGTGTATTTTTGGTAACTGATTCCGGGCCTGGGTGCCTGGAGTCTTATTTTAGTGTTTTTACACTCATTGTTTACATTTACAACAGCCCTCTGTGTGAGGGGGGGATTTCTTGAAAATAATACCTTGATGTTATTTTAGTCATAACTAGATACATTATTATTGTTCGTAAGTGTTGAATAAATTGTTTAAAATATTTTTAAAATTTTTGTCCACACTTAGGCTTGGGATCCATTGGGGCTCAACGTTACTTTTCAGAAACTTGGGCTGTTCTGAAAAAATATTTTTTCAAAATATTTTGATTTCAATTATTTTTTCTATATTAATGGATCATATTATTATTATGTATTTTGATTGCCAGGGGTTGGTGCGAGTACCAGGACTTTGTTTTCTTTTCACATTGAAAGGATTTTGATCAATTGTAATAAGAGGAAGTCTTCCTCTGACTTTTATAATCATTCTATATGTGGTCAGTGTACTCGCATTAACTCCTGTTCTGTATCGTATGATTTCGATGACAACATGGGAAGCGTATGTCACGGTATGTTAGTGGGGAATTGGACACTCCGGTCCTTTCCCCGCAGGGTCACTCTACTTTATCAATTTCTATTTCAGACGATCAAGATTAGGGTGATGTATCTGTGATGTCTTCCAACAGTGTGCCTCCGTCGTCACAATTAATGAAGGGCTAGCGGAAAAGTGCTCATGTAAATACGCCAATTGCCTAAGAGGACCCTAGTAGGTTCGATGGCCTTTGACGTCTGCTAGCTCGCCCGGTGTAGCGTCCATTCATCGAATGGTTCGGCAGCCGGGTTCGTCCGTTGCGGTCTAGAAGGAGTTTTGGGGTGATGTGAGCACTATAAATCAACCAAATGCACACCCAGTGATGGCAGATTAGAGGGAGAACGGAGGAAGCCTTTTAGTCCGGTTAATAGCTCGTTCTGGTCCATCCGGACGGCGAGCGAGAGAGGCCCCTCTCTCGTACAACAACATCTGGCCCCAGATGTTGTGGTACAAAATGTTTCGCATTCGGAGCATACGTCCGTCGCTCTGGATGCTCCGACATATAGGCAGTCCGGAGTAGACTGTCAATAAGGCTTCCTCATTCTCATGGTAGCGCACATGACCTCTCTTGGCTACGTGACCTCGGATATCCAGTCAGCTTCGCCAATCAGAGAATCATCGGCGACCAGGTCACACCATCCGGTAGCCAGGGACACGAGGCCTGCAGACTCCGGACGTTCGCATAGGAAAGTGTGCGGGAGTCAACGTACACGGAGCTTCCAGCGGCAATGCATCGTAAGACCGCTACTGCACAGGCCTCGGGAACGGACGTGCTTTCCTAAATAGCACAGCTTATCGCAGCATCCCAGCATCAACTGAATCTGTCGCATATTTTTTATCCGACGATGCTGGGTCGGGACGCTCCGCAGAAGCTGGTACGGACGTCCGAAAATTTCATCCGGTCCGACGGGATACCGAAAGGGATTCGGAGGATTTCGAGCTTTCCCTTTCGGAACAACATATGTTGTTGTGTATGTCATCTGACTTGATCTTCTACAGCTTCTTTCGTCGGACCAGAATGCTGCGATGCCGGATAAGAAACTGATAGCGTCGGTGGACTTAGAAATTTTTGGTTCGGTTCAGGGACATCGTCCCTCAGTTCCGACATAGTCCAATAATGCCACACAAACTTTCGAATTATTGAACGACGCTATATATATTATTATTATATGCTTGCTATTACCAAGCATTTCTTGTTTCTTGTTCGCAAAGTTACGGAGATGTCTTTCAAAAGTGTGCCTCTGTCGTCATAGTTAATGAAGAGCTAGCGGCAATAAGTGCTCATGGAATATGTCTATCGCCTAAGAGGTCCCTTGTAGGATCGATGGAGTGACATTCGCTAGTTCACGCAGTGTAGCGTACATTCATCGAATGGTTCGGCTGCCGGGTTCGTCCATTGCAGTCTAGGAAGGAGATTTGGGTGATGCGAGCACTATTATTACTTTACTACTCACCCAGTGACGGCAGATTGAGGACAGATCGGAGGAAGCCTGTTAGTCCGGTTCCTGGCTTGTCCAGGTCCGTCCGGGCTGTGAGCGAGAGAGGTCCCTCTCTTGTCCAACAACATAGGGGACCGCATGTTGTGGTTCAGATATTTTACATTCGGAGCATATGTCTGTCGGTCGGGACGCTCCGTTATATTGACAGTCCGAGAGACTGTCGATAATGCTTCCTCATCCTCACAGCAGGGCACACGACCGCACATTGGCTACGTGACCTCGAGTATCCGATCAGTTTCGTCATTCAGTGACTCCACGGCGAATAGGTCACGCCATCCGGTAGCCAAGGGACACGAGGCCTATACACTCCGTTCGCTCGCATATTAGTAGTATGCACGGGGTAACGATCACGGAGCTTCTAGCGGCAATGCATTGTAGGACCGCTTCTCCACAGGCCTCAGTGACGGACGTGCTATCCGAGTTAGCACAGTTTTTTCGCAGCATCCCAGCAATCAACAGTTTCTTAGTCGAATCAGGAATTATTTGACGGCGCTTGGTCGGTGCGGTCCGCGATTGCGTCAGGTACGGACGACCGAACGCTTTATAGGGTCCGACAGGATGGCAAAAGGGATTCGAAAGATTTCGAGTTTTCCCTTTCGTAGCATCGGAAGCTGCCATTCATATCTTCTGGCATTATCTTCCAGTGATTGTTATTTCGGACTACATTGCTGCGATGTTGGATAAGAGACTTATAGCGTCATTGGACACGGAATTTTGGATTGGTTCAGGGACATTGTCCCTGACTTACCGACACAGTCCAATATTGTCATTAGAACATGTGTATTATTTATCAACGCTATATATGCATATAAGCCTGCTACCAAGTATGATAGTTTAGTTTCTTGTCCGCAATGCTCATTTCTGCCTTTTTATCATTTATACGAATATTTTATTTTGGCAGAGCAGGGCATACCGAGAGTTCATATGCGTCTAGACGGCGTGGTTAAAGACTGGAAATATTCTTTTTCGCCGTCTATGTCTTTTCCAACCACAATGTTGGAAACGACAATGGGGTCTAGTAGACTTAACTTAGACGCTTTATCATATGTAATCCACCTTACTGAGGCGTTATCATTACGTCTTCAAGAAAAGAATTACGGGATATTATCCTCAATGTGATTTCTTTTGAGGGCAGTAGTTTGTTCACGTATAACTCCGCCCTTCAGTGGCTGATTGGAGTTGGTTAGACGTGACGCAGCCCTAGCTACATCCACGCGCGTGGATAGTAAGGTGAAGAACTCTCTCAGAGTCTCTTCGTTCTCTGAGAAGCTTCTCTTCGACGGCAACTTTTCAGCAATCCATGAATTGCTCGATTTACACGTTCTCTTGTCTATCTAGTGTTGCAAGAGATTCAGACTGGGGAAAACATTCGGTGGTTGACTCAGAGAGTGCCACTGCAGTTGCCGGATCCGAGTGTTATAATTATGACGGTTGCCAGTCAAACAGGTTGGGATATAATATTGATCCCAACGGATTCGAAGTGCCAGGGTCTTTGGGTTCCGCAGTCTCTAAGCAAGCACTTTTCTTCCACGGAATAATGTTTTTTTAGGCTTGCTTTATGTCATTGGATGAACATTATTCAGAAACGCATGTTCAAATCCTGTCCGTTAATTCGACAGTAGTGGCGTATCTCCGGAACCAGGGAGGCACTCATTCGTTTCCGTTATTCAATTTAATGGAAAGAATCCTTCTGTTTGTTATAGTACACCAAGTTCTGTTTCGGTCCGTCATATTCCGGGTCGTCTGATTGTTTTACCGGACTCCCGTTCACTTATGAGTTGCTTGTTGCCGTCAGAATGGACTCTCAACAAACAAGTATTCAATCAGATTTGCTATCAATGGGAGCGCCCAATGATAATTTATTTACGACACAGCTTGCTAATCAATTGCAGACGTATATGTTTGCTTGTCCGGATCTCTGAGCTAATGTTGTTAACGCTCTATTGATCTAATAGGACGGAATGATAGGATATGCGTATCCTCCGGCGCTGTTGTTTCAGCAGGTATTGCTAAGATAAACAACCACAATACATTTCTGTTGATAGCATCTCTGTCTTCACAGAGACCGTGGGTAAATTTACTCTGAGGTCTACTGTGGGACTTAACGCGAAATCTTCCTTAATGAGAGGATCTTTTTTCGCTGGGTAAAATCGTGTCATCTTTATCACAACCCGCAAGGTCGCAACCTTCACGTATTCCGTTGTGTGGCCCGTATTGCATTGTAAGCATTGTACTGGACGAGCTTTGGACGCGATTTCTTACTATAGGAGATCCTCTTCTTCGCTATTCTATGCGGCTAAAGTGGAGGCTCTTCCGTCGTTGGTGTAGGGATCACTATGTTCATATTGTTGATCCCTCCATACTACTCATTGCAACTTTTTAGTATACTTGTTTGACAAGATCTACTGCAGCCTGTTATTATTAAGGTTATAGGTTTATGTTACCTCATACCTATGCACTCTATGATAGTTTACAATTGAGTCTTAGGTCTCTTTATCTAAGTCAGTTAGTAACTTTTTGATAAATAGACTTAGAATCATTAGATTAAATTCCTATATGGAATTTAACTTCGGTTCTTATTTAGCTAAGTAATCATTTGAGCCTCTGGAAACAGTAGTTTTCAAATTATGACCTTTTAGACAGTAATTCTGTTGGCTTCTCTTTTACTGAAGAGTCAGTGAGTTTCATGCACTATCGGTGGATGATTTTCACTTTCGTAGTTTCGGAATCACTACTTCCTTTACTATTTAGGTTGGATTTTTGCATAAGAGTTAGGCTCCTAATATCCGGAACCTATTGTTATTAAGGTCCTTCCGTCTTCGTACGGGCATAGGCCTTTACTCTGTCCGGTTAGAGTTTATGTATTTATAAACAGATATCTGTTTATTACTATGGGCGTAAACTTCTTCTGTCTTTGATGCCTATTAGAAGGACGTTACGCTCCATTCTATTGCTAATGGATTCAATTAACTATCGATACTGCTTATGGTATATCTTTGACTCAGCAGTTGTGTTTGAGATTTCGGCTCATGAAGTAAGAGTTCTTCTACATCTTGGGCTTACATTAATAGTGTCGCTATTATAGATTTTTGAAGGCTGCTCATTGCGCTCAGCCATCCACATTCATGAATTTTTTATCTCAGAAATATTGAGTCCATTTCTGGAGGCCTCTATTGTTAGGTCTATTATCTACTGCTCAGAATGTCATTCACTTAACAGTTGCTACTTTAGCTAGGTAGGCTGTCTGTTTCGGCAGTGACTCCGTTCTGCTGCCCTCTTCGCTCTGGGCTATTTGACCCAGGGCAAGAAAAAGGGGGGGGGGGGGGGGTGGGGGGGTGGAGGGTGTTCCCTTGGGTCACCTGTTTTACTATGAAAACAAGGGGATACCTCCTCCGGAGTTAGTAATTCTGAGCTGTTATTGGGATGGTTGTTTAGTGAGAAGTTATGTTTTAAAAATTCATTCAAGTCTTAGTTTTTAAAGTATAGCTTTTGAATATAGCATGTGTCAACGGACATGATTATGCAATCCTCAGACACTTTTAAGGAGTATAAAGAGTCTCTATTCTCTAGACTTACTTTATTTATTGGCTTACTTTAAAAATTATTAGTATAAGGATTATACTAGATATTAATAGAGTACATGGATGTATGATGCTCAATTTTGGAAGGTGTTGTATCTTTCTAATTTATCATAAATAAGAAAGATACATGTACGGCCTATTACTTCTTTTTCCCTAGAGGGGATGACTCTATTTTATATTATTGAGCGTATTATATCTTGCTCTATGTCCTTGGCCCTCCAGCCTTTTTACTATTCAGCTATGTCTGGGTCATTGGTACAGTATAAAAATGTTAAAAAATTTATAGTAATTTATATATTTTTTATACTTACCAATGACCCAGACGGGGATGGCCCTCCCAGGAGTTGGGAACTCTTCCCTCCCCGCTGAGTACATAGCGCTTACCAGGCCCTGGTTATTAGAATGATTAATGGCGCCAATTTCGGAACGTCCTTGACACTGCGCATGCGCAGTAGAGGTGAAGTGTGGAGGGCCATTCAGGACATGTTTTCTTTGGTTTTAGATGCAAATTTTGGGGATTGGGGGGCAAAATTTGTGTTTGGCCCTATATTTTAAGAGTTAGCACCAGCTATGTCTGGGTCATTGGTAAGTATAAAAAATATATAAATTACTATAAATTTTTTAACATTCCAAACTTTTTGATCTGCGACAATTTTAACCAGGTTATCTCTTTTGAAATTTGATTTAATATGGGTTTCTGCATGAAATTCTTGTGTGCGCAACTCCTCCTACATTTATCAATCAATTTGGACGAAAGTTTACAGACATCATCACTACTAAGTGAACATGCGCATATTCCAAAATTTTTTAGCTGTGGCAATTTTAACTAGGTTATCTCCCTTTAACTTAGATTTATTATGGGTTTCTACATGAAAGTCTTGTGCGTGCAACTCCTCCTACATTTATCAACCAATTTTGACGAAACCTTTCAAACATTATCACAACTAAGTGAACATACGCATATTCCCAAATTTTTGATCTGCGACAATTTTAACCAGGTTATCTCCCTTTAACTTGAATTTATCATGGGTTTTCAAATGGGATTCTTGTGTGTGCATCTCCTCCTACATTAATGAACCGATTTTGAATACATGTTGCACATTGTAAATGTGTTTTTCCAAATGTAAACCATATATGTGTGGGCTCTTTAAGTATTCAGTGCTGTTCTGTGGAAGGCCACATGCAAATACAAATTGCAACAACAAAAAATGATCTTTATGTATACATTTCCTTATGGCCTTCACCTACATGATCAGAAGTGCATTCCTCTAAAAACCCAAAGCGGGGGTATTAATCACCTTCAGTGATAGTTCTAGTTCAGAATATTCACTGGCTAGGTTATTTTTTGTATACATGTGTTCCTCTATTTCATAAAATCTTTTTAGGCGGATTCTAAAGTTGGCGAGGCTAGGAGACATTTGTTGATATTTACAACAGTATATATGCTGTTTAGCCAAAATGATGATACTATTGATTATGTCATTAGGGTCTTCTGTTCCGAGTAGTATATTTCTTTTAGTCAAACAGATAGATATGTCCCGTTCTTGTAAAAATATTTGGCATTCCTTCCAGAATTCTTTGATTATGTTGTAGGACCAGAAGATATGGGAAATAGTTTCTTCTTCTGTTTTGCAAAAATTACATAGAGGGGAATGAGTATTGTTAAATTTAGCTATATATTTGTTTACTCCTAATATTCGATTGATAATTTTGTATTGAAAGTATTTTAATTTGTTATCCATAATACCACATTTGAATGGATTTTGGTATATTGTAGTCCAGTTTAGGTCTAATTCGATTTCTGATTCCCATTTCAATTGTGATTTACATTTAATGTTTTTTTGTGTATTTTGAAGCTTCAGCAATCTGTGACCTTTTTCTGATAAGATATTTTGATAAGGGGTGGGGATAATAGGTTGTTTGATTGATGCAATTGTTTCTTGGTCTAACTTAAACTCTTTCATTGTTTTTCTAATTCCCGTTATTACGCCAGAGTAACTTATAAAATCGGTGAAATTTCCATATCTATCTTTAAACATTTGATAAGACATGAGACTACCATCTGGATTAAAAATATCTCTAATGCATCTGATTCCACGTTTATTCCAGGCTGGAATACTAATTATATTTTCCATGTTATTTAATCCACTGCTATAACCAAAGGAAGACTTAATAAAATCTGTTGCTGTTCGTTTGAATGTTACAATATACTGTTGCCATGATTGCAGGACATGAAGCCAAAAGGGATGACGCACAATGCGCTTTTTGAGCTTTTCAACAAATTTATGTTCCGCAAAATTTTTTCCGATTTGTGCAATATTAGCTATGGACTTGAAAAAAACCGTTGAGAAACTATTTTTTGTGAGGAGTCTTTTTATCCACGAGATGTTCATAGTGTTTATATGTATCTCTAGATCTATCATTTTCAGGCCCCCCTCTGCATACCCCGATATGAGACGCTGCCTCTTTATTTTGTCGACACTACTTCCCCAAATAAAACTGAACAACAGGCTGTTTATTTCTTTTAAGAATTTTGGTGAGGGGTTGTGGATCGAAAGAATTTAATTGGGGAACTAGAAAGGTTTTAATTACTGTTATTTTTCCCAGAGGTGTTATTTGACGTTTTTTCCAGAGATTTAGAATTGTTTTCATTTTATCCATTTTTTTACTATAGTTTTCTTCGACCGGGTCCTTTTCTGTCATATTGAACTCCACACCGAGAAGCGTGAATTTAGAAGCGACTTCCACATCAGAATATCCAGAGGGGGCATGGGCTCTGCCTTTTTTTCGTTCCTATCCCTATCAATTTTGTTTTCTTCAGATTAATTTTTAGCCCTGAGATTGTGGCAAATTTATTTAAGACCATTAACGATGTTGCAGTTGATTTCTGAGAGCCATTTAGTAGTAGACACCTGTCATCTGCATACTGGCTAAGTTTAAATTCTTTCCCCGAGTGGCATATACCTGTTATATCTTCATTTTGTTTGATTAGCATTGCGAGGATTTCAGCACCTAGAATAAATAAATATGGGGACAATGGGTCACCCTGCTTACAGCCACGCTGCAGGTGGACAGGCTCCGACATAAAACCAGACTGAAGCACAGTCGAGAATGTGTCGTTATAAATAGTTTTTATCCATTTTTTGAATAATTCACCGAAATTAAAAAACGTGAGTGTTTGTAGAATAAAATTCCATTCCATGGTATCAAACGCCTTTTCAAAATCTATTAACAGTAACCTGCCAGGATGGAAGACTTAATAAAATCTGTTACTGTTCGTTTGAATGTTACAATATACTGTTGCCATGATTGCAGGACATCAAGCCAAAAGGGATGACGCACAATGCACTTTTTGAGCTTTTCAACAAATTTATGTTCCGCAAAATTTTCTCCGATTTGTGCAATATTAGCTATGGACTTGAAAAAAAATGTTGAGAAACTATTTTTTGTGAGGAGTCTTTTTATCCACGAGACCTTCATAGTGTTTATATGTATCTCTAGATCTATCATTTTCAGACCCCCCCTCTGCATACCCCGATATGAGACGCTGCCTCTTTATTTTGTCTACACTACTTCCCCAAATAAAATTGAACAACAGGCTGTTTATTTCTTTTAAGAATTTTGGTGAGGGATTGTGGATCGAAAGAAGTAAATGATTTAATTGGGGAACTAGAAAGGTTTTAATTACTGTTATTTTTCCCAGAGGTGTTATTTGACATTTTTTCCAGAGATTTAGAATTGTTTTCATTTTATCCATTTTTTTACTATAGTTTTCTTCGACCAGGTCCTTATCTGTCATATTGAACTCCACACCGAGAAGCGTGAATTTAGAAACGACTTCCACATCAGGATATCCAGAGGGGGCATGGGCTCTGCCTTTTCTCGTTCCTATCCCTATCAATTTTGTTTTCTTCAGATTAATTTTTAGCCCTGGGATTGTGGCAAATTTATTTAAGACCATTAACGATGTTGCAGTTGATTTCTGAGAGCCATTTAGTAGTAGACACGTGTCATCTGCGTACTGGCTAAATTTAAATTCTTTCCCCGAGTGGCATATACCTGTTATATCTTCATTTTGTTTGATTAGCATTGCGAGGATTTCAGCACCTAGAATAAATAAATATGGGGACAATGGGTCACCCTGCTTACAGCCACGCTGCAGGTGGACAGGCTCCGACATAAAACCAGACTGAAGCACAGTCGAGAATGTGTCGTTATAGATAGTTTTTATCCATTTTTTGAATGATTCACCGAAATTAAAAAATGTGAGTGTTTGTAGAATAAAATTCCATTCCATGGTATCAAACCACTTTTCAAAATCTATTAACAGTAAACTGCCAGGATGATTTTCTGACTCTGTATAGTCTATAACATCTTTCACTATCCTAATGTTTTCGGCAATGCATCTACCTTTAATAAAACCTGTTTGGTCATCACTAATTAGTTTGGGTAGGAGAGGTTTGATTCGGTTAGCCAATGCGGTCGTGGTAATTTTATATGGGATGGTGAGGAGGGTGAGGGGTCGTTGGTTGGTTATTAGGGCTTTGTCCTTGTCCTTTTTGGGTATGCATTTTAATATGCCATGGCACTGTGTCACTGAGAGATTTTCTACATCATACGCATAGTTTATTGAATCTAAAACGTAATGTCCAATGTCTATCCAAAAGAATTTAAAGAATTCAACCGTAAATCCATCGATCCCAGGGGCTTTATCGTTTTTCATACTTTTTAAAGCATCAGTTAATTCTACTAAGTTCAGGTAGCCATCTGCGGTTAACGATTCAGGTTTGCTTAGGATCGCCACCTTTGATTTGTCAATTATCTGGTGCAGATTAACGTTTTCTAGATTTGATGTCTTATAAAGATTTTGGTAAAAGTTTTTCAGTTCACTTAATATTTCCTTTTGTTCCGTTGAATATGACCCATCTGATTGTTTAATCCTAAAGATTGTGTCATTTTGATAATTGCGTTTCTCAAGTCCACAGAAATATTTAGTTGGTTTTCCCCCAAACCTATCTTTACAAAACTTCTTGGGTATCTTTGGTATCACCGTGGGACGAGAACAAGTGTTTTTGGGCATGGTCCGAAATTCAAGATGGCCGATGGCAGCCATTTTGTACAAAATTAGGTGCAATCAGATTTTTGCACAGAACTTCCATATGAAAGTGCTGACTTGAATAATGTTTTGTGTGAATGTTTAGTACCATGGGATACATCACATATAATACAGGTTTTTTTCTTGTGCAGAAATTATGCAAATTAGATGAACTTTGATTTTTTCAGTGCTACTTACACACAGTAAGTGCACATGTCAATACAGCTCGGGCTAGAGGCTGTATTTATCAACCGATCTTCATGAAACTTCTTGGGTACCTCTGTTATCACCTTGGGATGAGAACGAGTGTTTCTGAGTGCAGTCCAAAATTCAAGATGGCTGCCAGTGGCCATTTCGTACCGAAATTAGGTCTAATCAGTTTTTTGTACACAACTTCTATACGGCTCAGGCTAGAGGCCGTATTTATGAACCCGATCTTTACGAAACGTCTTGGGTACCTTTGTTATCACCGTGGGATGAGAACAAGTGTTTTTGGGTGTGGTCCAAAATTCAAGATGGCCACCAGCAGCCATTGTGTACCAAAATTAGTGCAATCAGTCTTTTGTGCAGAACTTCTGTATGAAAGTTCTGATTTGAATAAATTTTTGTATGAATGTTTAGTAAAATGGAATACATCACATATAGTACAGGTTTTTTTCTTGTGCAGAAATTATGCAAATTAGATGAATTTTGATTTATTTAGTGCTACTTATACACTGTAAGTGCACATGTCAATATGGCTCGGGCTAGAGGCTGTATTTATCAACCGATCTTCACGAAACTTCTTGGGTACCTTTGTTATCACCTTGGGACGAGAACGAGTGTTTCTGAGTGCGGTCCAAAATTCAAGATGGCTGCCAGTGGCCATTTTGTACCGAAATTAGGTCCAATCAGTTTTTTGTCACAACTTCTATACAGCTCGTATTTATGAACTGATCTTCATAAAACTTCTTGGGTACCTTTGTTTTCACCTTGGGTCAGGAATGAGTGTGTTTTGGGGTGCCTTTGTTATCACTGTGCTATGAGAACAAATATTTTGGGGTTCAGTCAGACCCACTCTCACTTCCGCTTTACTAGTAAAATAGGACCCAGTCACCAATGCTTGGGGTGAAAGTCCTCTAAAATGGGCAGCATGTTGATCAACGATTGACTAAACTTGACTTCATCTCCATGTTGTGTCATGATTAGCCATGGTGCATAAATGTGTGACGTTAACCACCAACAAACAAACAGACCCACTCTGGGGCTCAAAGATTTCTTTTCTATTTAGCATCTGGCTGTCACCCACCTTTACAATACTTTACCTATACATTTGTTACAGGCTACGGCCAGTATTTATGTACAGACGGTTACAATACTTTATATGTACATTTGTTATCAGGTCATTACCTAGATGTTTGTCATTGCTGTGTCACATACTATACATGTACATGTCTTGACAAGCTGAGGTACAGTGTCAATGACACTTTCATTAAAGCTCACCCCTGGTCTTGAGTTGATACTCATGTTGTGGTCATGATTAGCCATTGTACAAAAATGTGTGACCTTAAACACCAATAAATAAATAAATTAACTGTCTTAATACCAGTATGCAAGGATGTTTCCCCCACTGGACATTGAAATTACATACTCTGAGGTATATCTATGTTTAATGGACATTTGTGAAGGATGTTAACCCTTAAGGGCCCAATTCCGACATTAATCACATATTTCTACAACAAAACAAGTGCCCCAACATGCATATTTTTATACTGTACCAATGACCCAGACATAGCTGGTGCTAACTCTTAAAATATAGGGCCAAACACAAATTTTGCCCCCCAATCCCCAAAATTTGCATCTAAAACCAAAGAAAACATGTCCTGAATGGCCCTCCACACTTCAACTCTACTGCGCATGCGCAGTGTCAAGGACGTTCCGAAATTGGCGCCATTAATCATTCTTAGTTTGGCCCTTCATCAGTTAACATCTGACTGATCTTTGTGCTTGTAAATCTCAGTTTAAATGATGCCAGACGCATAAATATTAGAGAAATGGTGATTCTAAGGAGGATATAGAAGGAGGAGAGGAAAAATGTGTGACAGAAAATTATCAGGGCTGTAACTTAAAATTTTTTAATGAAATTATATTAAGTTACCTATTTTCGAGGCAACAGCCATTTTGTTGTCATTCTTGTTATCAAGTTACACTGTTTGTTCAGTGTTTTCCTCTCTCCCTTTCCTTTAAGTCCCCTCTTGCTATTCTCCCATGCTTTTGGCATATTTTCTGTAATTTTATTACTAAAATTTCTTGGGAGTTTTAGCTGAATAACAGAATGAATTCTGTTCTTTTCCCCATGTTTACGTCTTCATCTACGGGTGGTTCGGCGTAGTGTTCTGCATCTACCATCTGATGTTCTACAGTTTCTTCCCTGGAAGTCTCTGTTTTGCATCAGATAGTGTATTATTGGTAACTGATTTCGGGCCAGGGTGCCTGGAGTCTTATTCTAGTGTTTTTAAACTTATTGTTTACATTTACAACAGCCCTCTGTGTGAGGGGGGATTTCTTGAAAATAATATCTTTATGTTAATTTAATCATAACTAGATACATTATTGTTGTTCGTAAGTGTTGCATAAATTGTTTAAAATATTTTTAAAATTTTTGTCCACACTTAGGCTTGGGATCCATTGGGGCTCAACGTTACTTTTCAGAAACTTGGGCTGTTCTGAAAAAAATATTTTTTCAAAATTTTTTGATTTCAATTATTTTTTCTATGTTAATGGATCATATTATTATGTATTTTGATTGTCAGGGGTTGGTGCGAGTACTAGGACTTTGTTTTCTTTTCACATTGAAAGGATTTTGGTCAATTGTAATAAGAAGAAATCTTCCTCTGACTTTTATAATCATTGTATATGTAGTCAGTCTACTCGCACTAACTCCTGTTCTGTATGTGATAATTTCGATGACAACATGGGAAGCGTGTGTCACGGTATGTTAGTGGGGAATTGGACATTCCGGTCCTTTCCTCACAGGGTCACTCTACTTTATCAATTTCTATTTCAGACGATCAAGATTAGGGTGATGTATCCGTGATGTCTTCCAAAAGTGTGCCTCCGTCGTCACAATTAATGAAGAGCTAGCGGAAAAGTGCTCATGTAAATACGCCAATTGCCTAAGAGGACCCTAGTAGGTTCGACGGCCTTTGAAGTCCGCTAGCTCGCCTGGTGTAGCGTCCATTCATCGAATGGTTCGGCAGCTGGGTTCGTCCGTTGCGGTCTAGAAGGAGTTTTGGGGTGATGCGAGCACTATAAATCAACCAAATGCACACCCAGTGACGGCGGATTAGAGGGAGAACGGAGGAAGCCTTTTAGTCCGGTTCCTAGCTCGTCCAGGTCCATCCGGACAGCGAGCGAGAGAGGCCCCTCTCTCGTACAACAACATCTGGCCCCAGATGTTGTGGTACAAAATGTTTCGCATTCGGAGCATACGTCCGCCGCTCGGGACGCTCCGACATATAGTCAGTCCGGAGAGACTGTCAATAAGGCTTCCTCATTCTCATGGTAGCGCACACGACCTCTCTTGGCTACGTGACCTCGGATATCCAGTCATCTTCGCCAATCAGAGAATCATCGGCGATCAGGTCACACCATCCGGTAGCCAGGGACACGAGGCCTGCAGACTCCGGACGTTCGCATTAGAAAGTGTACGGGAGTCAACGTACACGGAGCTTCCGGCGGCAATGCATCGTAAGACCGCTACTGCACAGGCCTCGGTGACGGACGTGCTATCCCAAATAGCACAGCTTATCGCAGCATCCCAGCAACGACTGAATCTGTCGCATCATGTATTATCTGACGATGCTGGGTCGGGACGCTCCGCGCAAGCAGGTACGGACGTCCGAAAATTTCATCCGGTCCGATGGGATGCCGAAAGGGATTCGGAGGATTTCGAGCTTTCCCTTTCGGAACAACATATGCTGTTGTGTATGTCATCTGACTTTATCTTCTACAGGTTCTTTCGTCGGACAAGAATGCTGCGATGCCGGATAAGAAACTGATAGCGTCGGTGGACTTAGAAATTTTTGGTTCGGTTCAGGGACATCGTCCCTCAGTTCCGACATAGTCCAATAATGTCACACAATCTTTCTAATTATTGAACGACGCTATATATATTATTATATGCTTGCTATTACCAAGCATTTCTGGTTTCCTGTTCGCAAAGTTACGGAGATGTCTTTCAAAGTGTGCCTCTGTCGTCATAGTTAATGAAGAGCTAGCGGCAATAAGTGCTCATGGAATATGTCTATCGCCTAAGAGGTCCCTTGTAGGATCGACGAGTGACATTCGCTAGCTCACCCGGTGTAGCGTCCATTCATCGAATGGTTCGGCAGCCGGGTTCGTCCGTTGCGGTCTAGGAAGGAGATTTGGGTGATGCGAGCACTATAATAACTTTAGTACTCACCCAGTGACGACGAATTGAGGACAGATCGGAGGAAGCCTGTTAGTCTGGTTCCTAGCTCATCCAAGTCCGTCCGGGCTGTGAGCGAAAGAGGTCCCTCTCTCGTACAACAACATAGGGGACCGCATGTTGTGGTTCAGATATTTCGCATTCGGAGCATATGTCCGTCGCTCGGGACGCTCCGTTATATTGACAGTCCGAGAGACTGTCGATAATGCTTCCTCATCCTCACAGCAGCGCACACGACCGCACATTGGCTACGTGACCTCGAGTATCCGACCAGTTTCGTCATTCAGTGATTCCACGGCGAACAGGTCACGCCATCCGGTAGCCAAGGGACACAAGGCCTATACACTCCGTTCGCTCGCATAATAGAAGTATGCACGGGGTAACGATCACGGAGCTTCCAGCGGCAATGCATTGTAAGACCGCTTCTCCACAGGCCTCAGTGACGGACGTGCTATCCAAGTTAGCACAGTTTATCGCAGCATCCCAGCAATCGACAGATTCTCGGTCGGATCAGGAATTATCTGACGGCGCTGGGTCGGTGCGCTCCGCTGTTGCATCAGGTTCGGACGACCGAACGCTTTAAGGGTCCGACAGGATGGCGAAAGGGATTCGGACGATTTCGAGCTTTCCCTTTCGGAACAACGGAAGCTGCCATACATTTCTTCCGGCATTATCTTCCAGAGGTTGTTCCTTCGGACTACATTGCTGCGATGTTGGATAATAGACTTATAGCGTCATTGGACACAGAATTTGGATCGGTTCAGGGACATTGTCCCTGACTTACCGACACAGTCCAATAATGTCATTAGAACATTTGTATTATTTATCGATGCTATATATATATAAGCCTGCTACCAAGCATGATAGTTTAGTTTCTTGTCCGCAATGCTCTATTCTGCCTTTTATCATTCCTAGGAATAATTTATTTTGGCAGAACAGGGCATACCGAGAGTTCATATGCATCTAGACGGCGGGGTTAAAGACTGGAATTTATCTTTTTCGCCGTCTATGTCTTTTCCAACCACTATGTTGGAAACGACAATGATGTCTAATAGACTTAACTTAGATGCTTTATCATACGTAGTCCACCTTACTGAGGCGTTATCATTACGTCTTCAAGAGAAAGAATTCCTGGATATGATCCTAAATGTGATTTCTTTCAAGGGCAGTAGTTTTTCCACGTATAACTCCGCCCTTCAGTGGCAACCTGGAGTTGGTTAGACATGACGCAGCCCTAGCTACATCCACGCGCGTGGATAGTAAGGTGAAGAACTCTCTCAGAGTCGCTTCGGTCTCGGAGAAGCTTCTCTTCGACGGCAACTTTTCAGCAATCCATGAATTGCTCTATATACACGTTCTCTTGTCTATCAAGTGTAGCAAGAGATTCAGACTGGGGCAAACATTCGGTGGCTGACTCAGAGAGTGCCACTGCAGTTGCCGGATCCGAGTTTTATAATTATGACGGTTGCCAGTCAAACGGGTTGGGGTACAATATTGATCCCAACGGATTCGAAGTGCCAGGGTCTTTGGGTTCTGCAGTCTCTAGGCAAGCACTTATCTTCCACGGAATAATGTTATTTAGGCTTGCTTTATGTCATTGGATGAACATTATTCAGAAACGCATGTCCAAATCCTGTCCGATAATACGACAGTGGTTGCGTATCTCCGGAACCAGGGAGGCACTCACTTGATTCCGTTATTCAATTTAACGGAAAGAATCCTTCCGTTTGTTATAGTACACCAAGTTCTGCTTCGGTCCGTCATATTCCGGGTCATCTGATTGTATTAGTGGACTCCCTTTCACGTATGGGTCGCTTGTTGCTGTCAGAATGGACTCTCAACAAACAAGTATTCAGTCAGATTTGCTATCAATGGGAGCGCCCAATGATAATTTTTTATGACACAACTTGTTAATCAATTGCAGACGTATGTGTTTGCATGTCCGGATCTCTGAGCTTATGTTGTTAACGCTCTATTGATCTAATAGGACGGAATGATAGGATATGCGTATCCTCCTGTGCTGTTGTTTCAGCAAGTATTGCTAAGATAAACAACCACAATACATTTCTGTTGATAGCATCTCTGTCTTCACAGAGACCGTGGGTAAATTTACTCAGATGTCTACTGTGGGACTTAACGCGAAAACTTCCTCTATGAGAGGATCTTCTTTCGCTGGGGAAAATCGTGTCATCTTTATCACAACCCACAAGGTCTCAACCTTCACGTATTCCGTTGTGTGGTCCTTATTGCATTGTAAGCATTGTACTGGACGAGCTTTGGACGCAATTTTTTACGGTAGGAGAACCTCTTCTTCGCTATACTATGCGGCTAAAGTGGAGGCTCTTCCGTCGTTGGTGTAGGGATCACTATGTTGATATTGTTGATCCCTCCATACTAGTCATTGTTACTTTCTAGTATACTTGTTTGACAAGATCTACTGCAGCCTGTTACTATTAAGGTTATAGGTCTATGTTATCTCATACCTATGCACTCTATGATAGTTTACAATTGAGTCTTATGTCTCTTTATCTAAGTCAGTTAGTAACTTTTCGATAAATAGACTTAGAATCATTAGATTAAATTTTTATATGGAATTTAACTTCGGTTCTTTTTTAGCTAAGTAATCATTTGAGCCTCTGGAAACAGTAGTTTTCAAATTCTGACCTTTTAGACAGTAATTCTGTTGGCTTCTCTTTTTCTGAAGAGTCTGAGCTTCATGCACTATCAGTGGATGTTTCTCACTTTCGTAGTTTCGGAATCACTACTTCCTTTACTATTTAGGTTGGATTTTTGGTTAAGAGTCAGGCTCCTAATAAATATCCGGAACCTATTGTTATTAAGGTCCTTCCGTCTTTGTACGGGCATAGGCCTTTACTCTGTCCGGTTAGAGTTTACGTATTTATAAACAGATATCTGTTTATTACTACGGACGTAAGCTTCTTCTGTCTTTGATGCCTAATAGAAGGACGTTACGCTCCATTCTATTGCTAATGGATTCAATTAACTATCGGTACTGCTTATGGTATATCATTGACTCAGCAGTTGTGCTTGAGATTTCGGCTCATGAAGTAAGAGTTTTTTCTACGTCTTGGGCTTACATTAATAGTGTTGCTATTATAGATTTTTGAAGGCTGCTCATTGCGCTCAGCCATCCACATTCATGAATTTTTATCTCAGAAACATCGAGTCCATTTCTGGAGGCCTCTATTGTTAGGTCTATTATCTACTGCTCAGAATGTCATTCACTTAACAGTTGCTACTATAGCTAGGTAGGCTTTCTGTTTCGGCAGTAACTCCGTTCTGCTGCCCTCTTCGCTCTGGGTTATTTGACCCAGGGCAAGAAAAAGGGGGGGGGGGGGGGGGAGGGTGTTCCCTTGGGTCACCTGTTTTACTATGAAAACAAGGGGATACCTCCTCCGGAGTTAGTAATTCTGAGCTGTTACTGGGATGGTTTTTTAGTGAGAAGTTTATGTTTTAATTCATTCAGGTCTTAGTTTTTAAAGTATAGCTTTTGAATATAGCACGTGTCATACGGACGTTCTTATACATTCCTCAGACACTTTTAAGGAGTATAAAGAGTCTCTATTCTCTAGACTTTCTTTATTTATTGGCTTACTTTAAAAATTATTAGTATAAGGATTATACTAGATATTAATAGAGTACATGGATGTATGATGCTCAATTTTGAAAGGTGTTGTATCTTTCTAATTTATCATAAATAAGAAAGATACATGTAAGGCCTAATACTTCTTTTTCCGCTAGAGGGGATGACTCTATTTTATATAATTGAGCGTATTCCAACTTGCTCTATGTCCTAGACCCTCCAGCCTTTTTACTATTCAGCTATGTCTGGGTCATTGGTACAGTATAAAAATGTTAAAAAATTTATAGTAATTTATATATTTTTTATACTTACCAATGACCCAGACAGGGATGACCCTCCCAGGAGTTGGGAACTCATACCTCCCCGCTGAGTACATAGCGCTTACCAGGCACTGGTTATAAGAATGATTAATGGCGCCAATTTCGGAACGTCCTTCAGTAGAGGTGAAGTGTGGAGGGCCATTCAGGACATGTTTTCTTTGGTTTTAGATGCAAATTTTGGGGATTGGGGGGCAAAATTTGTGTTTGGCCCTATATTTTAAGAGTTAGCACCAGCTATGTCTGGGTCATTGGTAAGTATAAAAAATATATAAATTACTATAAATTTTTTAACTTTTGGGGTAAGCTTAGAAGTTACATTCAAAGTGTCATGGCAGTTGTTTCTAAGCAAGTCTTGGCTGCCTACATAGGCAGCCAAGACTTGCCAAAAAACAGCTGCAAAGACATAGGATGTGGATGGTCAAAGTAAATCAAAAATGTATAAAACATTTCCAGCCTAAAGGGTTAGGGAAATTGACCAGATCGCATATAATTCTCCAACCGATAATGATGTTACCTGAATTCTCAATTCCATCTTTGTTGACATATGAATATTTTCTAACAATTTATTGGCTCATTCCAATAGACACTCTGCAATTAATTGAAAGAAAATAGTTTTCCTGAACCAAGTCTTAAAATCAGTTAAGTAACCCTCTGCATGCTGATGTCACAATACCTGCATTTCCAGCAGCAAATTTTTCCCATAACACAACTAGAAATTTAACAAATTCAGTCTTGTTGGACAGAGCCCTATGATCTCTGTCAAACAAGATTGAATTGGTTAAATTTCAAGTTGCATCATGGGAAACACTTGCAGATTGAAATTCATATATTTTGACATCAGTGAGGAGAAGGTTAAACACCAAGGGTATGTTTCACTGAGCTATTCTGGATTACTTGATTCATTGTGAGCATGCGCAGACCTACAGAATAATAACCAGGTCGTTTTATTGAACAGTTTATATTCTGGTTTATCATTCTGGATTTAACCATCTTAACCTCCTTGAGAGCAGGGTTATCAGGTTTATCATTCTATTCTTGATGTGCACAGTGGAGTGCACATAAAAGTTCTGGTCCTCATACAACAATAAAATGATATGCTTATTTTGAGTGTCAAAAAAGAAATAAAAAATGCCATATATATGAAAAATGCAATAACTAAGGAGCAAAAAGCGGTAAAAAGATAATAACTTTTATTAGCTCACCTGACTGAAAGTCAGGGTGAGCTTTTCTTATCACTCTTCGTCCGTCGTCCGTCCGTAGTCCGCTGTCTGTTGTCCGTCGTCCTGCGTGAAGGTGGTGTTTGAGCCTCTTTCTCCAAAACCACTGGCCACATTTTAATTAAATTTCATGTTAGTAGTGGTTATATAGGGGCATTTTGATTTTTAGCCAAAATAGGTTTTGGCTCATATTGAGCAGAGGTGTGGGAAAAAAATGGCCAAATTTTTTGAAAATCTTCTTCTAATGAACCACCAGTAGCAGAGACTTGATATGTGGTATACAGAGTCCTTTTGAGATTTAGAATCAAGTTTGTTCAAGAGAAGTTTGTCGGGCATTATTTGCCTTCATTATGGGAGGGGCAAAAATTTTGGTCACGCCTAAAATTTCTATTTTCTGAACCGTGAGGTCGATTTGAACCAAATTTGAAATGAGATGATAATGGGTCATAAGTAGTTGATTGATGCAAAAAAATGTTCTCATTGCCCCGTGGGAACCTCGGT
Source organism: Pictodentalium vernedei (assembly GCA_031216915.1). NCBI lineage: Eukaryota > Metazoa > Mollusca > Scaphopoda > Dentaliida > Dentaliidae > Pictodentalium > Pictodentalium vernedei. The sequence continues at coordinate 289,170,943 of CM062293.1, forward strand.
AGCTAAAAATAGAAAAAACCTTAAAACTGCCATATCTCCAAAACTACATGGCACAGAGAATTCTTATTTTGTATAAATCTTACTTTTATCCAGTAGAATAGAATGATTACAAAAATCCCTATCGGTTTGATCACAAGGTACTTTTTTCAGGACTTTGAAAAAGTGCTGAGTCAGCACTTTTTAACATTGTAGGCAATGGGAAAAACATTAAAAAATCTTCTTCTCCAGATCCAGCAGGCAGAATCTTTTGATATTTGGTATGCAACATTGTAGGGTGGATCTGATTCAAGTTTGTTCAAATCGGCCTCCTGGGTTCATATTTGGGCACAGTTTAGGAGCCCGATTTCGAACTTAGTGCATTTCAGGCAAATTTCTTCAAAAATCTTCTTCTCCAGATCCAGCAGGCAGAATCTTTTCATATTTGGTATGCAACATTGTGGGGTGGATCTGATTCAAGTTTGTTCAAATCGGCTCCCAAGATTCATATTTGGACTCACTATAGAAGCTCGAATTCGAACTTAGTGCATTTCAGGCAAATTTCTTCAAAAATCTTCTTCTCCAGATCCAGCAGGCAGAATCTTTTCATATTTGGTATGCAACATTATGGGGTGGATCTGATTCAAGTTTGTTCAAATCGGCCCCCTGGATTCATATTTGGGCTCACTATAGAAGCCCGAATTCAAACTTAGTGCATTTCAGGCAAATTTCTTCAAAAATCTTCTCCAGATCCAGCAGGCAGAATCTTTTCATATTTGGTATGCAACATTGTGGGGTGGATCTGATTCAATCCAGAGAAGAGCTAGCGGCAAAAGTGCTCATGGATATACCGCAATTGCCTAAGAGGCCCCCCGTAGGGTCGACGGCGATGGCGTCTACGTCCGCTAGCTCGCCCGGTGCCGCGTCTATTTACCAAATGGTACAGCACCTGGGTTCGTCCCTTGCGGTCCAGGAAAGAATTAAGGGTGAGGCGAGCACTATAAACATTCCTCAGACACACCCAGTGACGACGGATCTTGGTTTAGGATGGAAGAAGCCTTTGAGTTCGGTTCCTAGCTCGTCCAGCTCCGCACAGGCTGCGAGCGAGAGAGGTCTCTCTCTCATACAACAACATCGCGATCCGGATGTTGTCATACAAAATGTTCCTCAGTCGGAGCTTACGTCCACCCCTCGGGACGCTCCGGTGTATAAACAGTCCGGAGAGGCTGTATCAAGGGCTTCTTCCTCCTCACGTCAGCGCACTCGACCGCACCTTGGCTACGTGACCGCCGATATCCAGCCGGCATCACCTTCCAGAGATTCCTCGACAGCCAGGTCATGCCATCCGGTAGCCAGGGATTCGAGGCCACCTTCATCTGGACGTTTGCATAAGAGAGGTATGCAGGAGACAACGTCCACGGAGCTTCCTGCGGCTAAATCACGCAAGACCGCAGCTCCATAGGCCTCGTTAACGGCCGTGCTATCGCAGATAGCACAAATCATAGCAGCATCCCAGCATCCGGCAGAAGCCCTATCAGAGCAGGAAGAATCTGATGATGCTGGGTCGGTACATTCCGCAGCTGGATCGGGAGCGGATGACCGAGATATCCAGGTGGTCCGTCAGGATGGCGAAAGGGATATGGATGAATTAGAGTTCTCCCTTTCGGAACAACACAAAATTGCTGTCGAGTTAATCCGGCATTTTCTTCCTGATGTTGTTCCAGCAGACCAGGATGCTGCTCAGCCTGATAGGAGGTTTATAGCGCCACTGGACACCAAATTTTTTAATCGGGTTAGGGACACCGTCCCAGAGTTTCCGTCTCAGTCCAGGAATGTTTCACGGACATTTGAACTTTTAAATGACGCTATCAATAAACTTGCCGGTAAATCGGGCAAGTCAGCTTTCCTAACGGCTAATGCTCTGAATCTGCCTTTCATTAATGCCAGGAATAGATTTGAAACGGCAGGACAGGGCGTTCAGAGAGTTCCTCTGCGTCTAGACGACCAGGCTGAAGACCTTGAATTATCCATGCTGTCGTCTATGTCTATTCATAGCTCTACCTTGGAAATTACAATATCTTCGAATAGAGCAAATTTAGACGCACTCTCGAACGCAGATCATCTTACCAGAGCATTATCGTTAAGCCTTGAAGGGCAAGAATTTCAGGACGTACAAACGTCTCTGAGAGTTCTGTCAAGGGCTATTGCCTATTCTACATATAACTCAGCCCTTTCAGTGGCTAATCTGGAGTTGGTTAGACGTGACGGAACCCTTGCTTCGTCAACAAGAGTGGATAGTAAGGTGAAAAACTCTCTTAGAGTCGCTCCGGTCTCCGGAGAGCTTCTCTTTGACGGCAAGCTTTCTGCTATTTATGATAAGTTAACTAAGAAAGCTTCAGATTCTCTGCTTTTTAAGTCCGCTGCTAGTAAGTCGAAACCAGCAGAAAAAAGTAGGCCTGGATCTTCTGGGATGAGCACGTTCAGGAGAAGTTCCTTTAGAGACCGTCAAGGCAGCGACTCTAGCAGGTTCTGTAACGCTGGCCGTAATAGGTCAGACACCCCTAGGTCGACGGCGCGAGGTGCGGGTCGGGGAGGATGTGGTTTCTCCTTCCGCAAGCCTTGCAGGTCCAGGAAGTGATGGTGTAGACCTCTGTCGTGTTCTTGTGGGCGGAAGGTTGTCGAGTTATTTACAAAAAATTGGGAATTGATTACGGAAGACCCTTGGGTTCGAAGGTAATTGCGGAAGGACTGAAACTGTCCTTCAAAGGAAAGCCTCCGTTAACTCGAAGTCCAAGATGGACTCAACTTCCGTTAAATACTCTAAAAAGAGTCGCTCTTCTTTCAGAAGTGCAGTCTCTTTTACTGAACGTGATAGAGGTCGTAGAAAACCAGGAATCTCCAGGTTTCTACAGCCATCTGTTTCTGGTTCCCAAACCAGACGGCTCGTTCCGTCCAGTAATAGATTTAAGCTGGATAAACCAGCTGATTGTGGCTCCAAAATTGTATATGGAGACCATTCGATCGGTCAGAACGAGAATTCGAGTGAACGACTATGCTGCGAGCATAGATCTTAAGGATGCATACTTTCACGTCATGGTACATCCGGCGTTCAGAAAGTATCTTCGGTTCGCTGTCCTAGGGGTGGTATATCAGTTCCATGCGATGTGCTACGGTCTGAATCTGGCGCCCTGGGCTTTCACTCGGATAATGAACTCGGTCATGACTTACTTCCGAGCTCATTCGTCTGCGGTAACGTCGGCCTACCTGGACGATATTCTTCAGAGGTACAGCAACGAGTTAACGCTTCAGAACGATGTGCAGAATCTTCTACTATTGCTCCCACGTCTCGGTTTTATAGTAAACAAACAGAAGTCGGATCTGGTTCCTTCCAAGTCATTCACCCAATCTCGTTCGTCTGCCGTTAACCAGAGCGAAATTAGTCAGTTGTTATGCTCGCTATTGTCTAAATTCAGAGAAGGTTACAGCAAGAGAATTCATGAGACTGATAGGTCTGTGCGGAGCTGCTGCGGATCTCATTCCAATGGGGCGGCTACGCACTCGTCCTCTCCAAATCTTTTTAACTCAGAATTGGAAAGTGAAGACTCATTCGCTCGATGCGGACATCCTCTTGTCAGACCTAGTGAAACAAGAGATTCAGACTTGGACAGACATTCAGTGGTTAACTCGGGGAGTTCCACTGCAATTGCCGGATCCGAGATTTACTGTCATGACGGATGCCAGTCAGACAGGTTTGGGCGCGACACTATGCCCGTCGGATTCGAGGTGCCAGGGTCTTTGGGATCCTCAATTCTTAGCCAAGCACATAGATATCAAGGAAATGATGTCAATTTGGCTTGCGTTGCATCATTGGATGGACGTTATTCAGAACACACACATTCAAATTTTGTCCAACAATACGACGGTAATGGCGTATATTCAGAATCAGGGAGGCACTTCGTTGTTCAATCTAATGAAAAGAATCCTTCTGTTTGTATTGGAACATCAGGTTCTACTATCGGTCCGTCATATTCCGGGTCGTCTGAATGTGTTAGCAGACTCCCTTTCATGGAAGGGTCGCCTGTTGCCGTCGGAATGGACTCTCAACAAACAGGTTTTCAATCAGATTTGCTACCAATGGGAGCGACCAATGATAGATTTGTTTGCGACATATCTCAACAATCAGTTGCAGACTTACGTGTCCCCATGTCTGGATCCTCGAGCGTTTGCAGTAGACGCTCTGTCGATCCCGTGGAATGGGATAATAGGATACGCGTATCCTCCGGCTCCGCTAATTCAGCAGATATTGCTCAAGATAAAGCAATCCCACTGCAAGATTCTGTTGGTAGCATCTCTGTCACCACATAGACCGTGGATAAATCTACTCAGGTGTCTGTTGTGAGACATGCCGCGGAAGCTTCCTCCACGGAAGGATCTTCTGTCGCAGGGGAAATTGTGCACGCTTCACCACAATACGCAAGGTCTCAGCCTTCACGTATTTCCGTTGTGCGGTCCTTCTTGCACAGTAAGCGTTTTACAGGACGAGCAGTGGACGCAATTTCTAACTGCAGGAGGACCTCCTCTTCACTAAATTATGCTGCTAAGTGGAAGGTCTTTCGCCAGTGGTGTAGGGATCACTCAGTGGATGTTTATGATCCCTCCATTCCTGATATTGCTAATTTCCTGGTCTATTTGTTTGATGAGATCAAACTGCAGCCTGTTACTATCAAGGGTTATAGGTCTATGTTATCTGATACCTACGCTCACCATGATACATTAATGATTGGTTCTAATGTCTCTTTATCTAAATTAGTTAGAAATTTTTCGATAAATAGACCTAGAACTCTTAGATTAATTCCGAAATGGAATTTAGCATGGGTTCTTCTTAAGCTAAAAGAAGCACCTTTTGAGCCGCCTCTTGATACAGTGGATTTCAAATTCTTAATGTATAAGACAGCTTTTCTCTTAGCCTTCTCTTCTGCTAGAAGAGTTAGTGAGCTTCATGCTTTATTGGTAGATGATTCTCACTATCGTAGTGTTGGTAATACTATTACTTTTACAACTAATGTTGGATTTTGGCTAATAATCAGGCTCCTAATAAGTATCCGGAACCTTCTGTTGTTAATGCCCTTCCGTCTTCAGACGGACGTGGGCCTTTACTCTGTCCTGTTAGAGCAATACGTATTTATAAACGTAGGTCTGAGTTTATTAGAAAGGGACGTAAGCGTTTCTTTTTGTCTTTGATGCCTAATAGAAAGGACATTATGGTTCATTCTATTGCTAGATGGATTCAATTAACTGTACGTACTGCTTATGAAAAGTTATCTTCTTCTCAGCAGTCTGCTCTTAAGATTTCGGCTCATGAAGTAAGAGCTCTATCAACATCTTGGGCTTATGCTAATAGTGTTGCTATTACAGATTTAATGAAGGCTGCATATTGGTCTCAGCCTTCCACTTTCACTAATTTTTATCTTAGAAATATTGAGTCCATTTCTGGAGATCTACATTGTTTAGGTCCGTTATCTGTTGCTCAGAATATCATCCACTAAACAGTTGCAACTATAGTTATGTAGGCTTTCTGTTCCGGCAGTGACTCTGTCTTGCTGCCCTCTTTGTTCTGGGGTATTTGACCCAGGGCAAAGGGAAGGGGAGGGGGGGGGGGTGTTCCCTTAGGTCACCTGCTTTACAGTGAAAAGCAAGGGAATACCTCCCCCAGAGTCATTAATTCTGAGTCGGTACCAGGATGGTTTTAAAGTGTAAAGCTAATGTTTACTCATGTCATGTAATATTTTTAAAGTGTAGCTCGGTGTGAAGCATTTGTATATGTCCGTGTCAAACAGGCGTTAATATACAATCCTCGGACACTTTTAATGAGTATAAAGAGTCTCATTTCTCTGGACTGTCTTTATTTATTGGCTTACCTTTAAAAATAATTAGTATAAAGGGTTATACTGGATATTAATAGAGATAATTGATGTGTTTGTGCTCAATTATGGAATGGTTTTGTGTCTTTCTTTTTTCATAAAAATAAGAAAGATACATATAAATCCTATCTCTCTTTTTCTCCTTGAGGGGATAATTCTGTTATATTTAATTGAGCCTATTGGATTTTCCTTTATGTCCTGGTCCCTCCAGCCTGTTTACTATTCAGCTAAGTCTGGGTCATTGGTACAGTATAAAAATGTTAAAAAATTTATAGTAATTTATATATTTTTTATACTTACCAATAACCCAGATGGGGATGGCCCTCCCAGGAGTTGGGAACTCTTGCCTCCCCGCTGCGTACATAACACTTACCAGGCACTGGTCGTAAGAATGACATTTTGAGGGGAATTTCGAGACCTCCTTGACACTGCACATGTGCAGTACAGTAAAAGTGTGGAAGACCTTCCAGGACATCTATTTTTTGGTTTTTGATGCAAATTTTGGGGATTGGGGGGGGGGGGGGGGGGGGAGGGGGGGCAAAATTTGGTTTGGCCCTGAATTTAATGAGTTTGCTCCAGCCAAGTCTGGGTCATTGGTAAGTATAAAAAATATATAAATTACTATAAATTTTTTAACTTTTCAAAAAATTTCAACAAAACCATATCATTTGACCTCTCAGGGGTCACATGATATAGTTTTGTTGAAATTTTTTTTAAAATTTTAAAAAATGGTATTTAAAATAATAAATTTTGATATCGTCTGCATTGGATAAAGGGTTAAAAACATAATTTGAAAAAAGGAAAAATTAAATTTGAATTTTGAGCATAAATCGGAAAATTTGGATTAACGCTTAAAATGCAGTTTCTGATTTTGAAAAATGTTGTGGTCTAGGAAGGAGTATCCCAACATGTTTTTTTGAAAAAGTTTTCCAGACAAAAATAAAAGATTGATTGATTGATTGAATAGGTGATGAGTACCATATTATGTCACATCACGGCCACGTCACAGGTTTATGGTTACATGTAGGTTAGTTTAGATCTTACAGAACTGTGTATCACTGCAAGCCCTGAAGGCCCAAATCTTATCGACAGGGGTCCTCAACTGGGAAAAGTTTAATTTTGATTCTCTCTGATGTATTTTGATATGTGTAAAAGTTCCCCGATCATATTCTCTTAAATATTATACCTGCCAGTTCAGAATAATCTGAACTTATCTTGATGTTCTGACCCTTTTTATCTTCAGTTTTTGTCTGAAATATGACATAGTTGACCGAAAACTTCAAATATTACCGATAAGCCTCAATATTATTTCAATATTTTTAATATCTGATGTATATTTATATAAATCTTATCTGACAAATTTAATATACATTTGGAAAATTTTAATATACCCGGTATTGATAAGTGGTGACTTGCACTGATTGTTGTTTTAGTATTATAGGGTTCCCATGGGGTCTTAAATTCAAGGAGTAGCCTGGTATTGCTCTAAGGGCCAATCAAGGCCTTAACCCTTTACCCAGCGAATCGCCCGCATCCGCCCGCATAATATGCAAATTCAGCAGTTGAAAAAATAATATTTTTCAAAAAATTTCAACAAAACCATATCATGTGACCCCTCGTTGGAACGCGCGCGACGAGCTCGTTCCAACGAGGGGTCACTTGATATGGTTTTGTTGAAATTTTTTGAAAAATTGAAAAAAATGATATTTAAAATAATAAATGTTGATATCGTCTGAGTTGGGTAAAGGGTTAAAGTCCTGGAAAATGGGTCAGAAGGTTTTGAACGTCTTGAATATTCACAAAATAGAAATCTGAAAAATATGTAATCATAACTAGATACTTTTATATGCCAGAGTTCATTAAGACGTAGTCCTAACTAGGACCCTCTGATTGTTACCCCCCTCCTCCCACTTCCCTTGAAAGGAAGTGGGAGGAGGGAGGTAACAGTTGGAGGATCACAGGACTTGTGAAGGCAGGGCCTTCAAAATCCTTGCCTTTGGCTATTGTAGAGCCCTGAAAAATGTTGAGAAATGGTCTTGAAGAGCCTTGAATATTTTCTCAGTCTTTGCTTGCAGGAACCCTGCATTAGTGAAACTTATTTGTGTGTTGCATCCCTCACTTACAAACCTTGCAGGTGCTTCACAAGCCTTCAGTTTATACGTAGAAAACTTGCCTGACACTAGAACAAGTGGAGATAATTTTAAAAAATAAACTATTCTTTATACAATTCTCAAGAATTTGAAAAACTTTACAGCTAACTTTTTCACTCTTTTTGCCTAGAAAATGTGTCTTCGTTGATTGTGCTGTGGTGCTGGAAACAGTATATAATATGCTTATGGTATTTAGGAAGATCTGATTCAGTGGCTGAGGAGATTGAAAAGGTAATAACACTGTGAAAGTTTATGTTTTCCTAATTTTTAATTTGTGTCTCTGTGATGCAAAATTGTTAGTCCAGATATTGGTTTGAACATATTCTAAGGTTTTAAGATATAGAAAAAAATGAAAGGTTTAAGTTTTTACCTAAAACTAATTGCAGACAGCATGAGCAAAAGGTGGGGTTGTGGAAGAAAAAATTTGCAGACAGCAGCAGTGGCGGCGCCAGGAATTTTCAGTATGGGGGGCCTGGGAGAAATTGGGGGGGGCCTATGATCAGACGCAAAGCATCTGTCGCACGTGCCAAAGACATGTGTGCATACAGGGGGGTCTGGGGGGTTCTCCATTGAGTGATTGTCAGTGAATTTATCTTGTTAGATTTACTTGATTGTTTTCAAGTGTGATTCTGGAGGGCAATACAGTTTATTAGCGGCTCGATAGAAAAGGTTATTATAAAATTGTGAAAAGGAAATGGATAGATAACGCAATCATTTTCCGGTACCAGAAATTATGGGAATCGCAGTAGTTGATTAAAAAAAAATCGACTAATGGGCCAGAAATATGATGAATGGGACAAAATATCTTTCGAATCTGACAATTTTCGGCTGCCCATAGTATGTTTAAAGCTTTTTTGCTGATTTTTTCAGCTAATCTCTCAATTCGATTTGAATTCCTTTTTGTCGACCATCTTCTTTCAGTAGACCCTTACCCTGTGATTCCTTCTGACTGGCGAGTGTGGGTGGAGGGGCAACTTCGTGTTTGGGGGGACCCAGGCCCCCCCGTAGTGGCGCCACTGGACATCAGATATAAATTTTTGACATTCTTTAGAATCCCCCAAACAACGTATTCTTTTGTCTTGTGGCTATCCATCCAAACCTGATAAAATCATGAAATTAACTCTTTGCATGCTGCTGGCGGGTATTCCTGCCCAGGACAGGATTTCTCTTGCCATTGAAATATATATAATTTGGGCATATTTAATCCAGTTTCCACCCTGTAAATTGAATGGATTTTTTCAACAATGATTTCTTGAGTTGAATTTAGATGAAGGTTGCATCACAGCAGCCATGAGTAGATTTAATGAAAAATATTTTAAAAATACTCAATGTTATGGAGCTTCCTTTTGAGGTGTAGAATAAAGTTTGTTCAAACAAAGTTTGTGAAACAATACTTGGCTTTGTAATGGGAGGGGTAAGATTTTTAGCCCCGCACAAAATTTCTATATTTTTATACTGTACCAATGACCCAGACATAGCTGGTGCTAACTCTTAAAATATAGGGCCAGACACAAATTTTGCCCCCCAATCCCCAAAATTTGCATCTAAAACCAAAGAAAACATGTCCTGAATGGCCCTTCACCTCTACTGCGCATGCGCAGTGTCAAGGACGTTCCGAAATTGGCGCCATTAATCATTCTTAGTTTGGCCCTTCATCAGTTAACATCTGACTGATCTTTGGCTTGTAAATCTCAGTTTAAATGATGCCAGACACATAAATATTAGAGAAATGGTGATTCTAAGGAGGATAGAGAAGGAGGAGAGGAAAAATGTGTGACAGAATATTATCAGGTCTGTAACTTAAAATTTTTTAATGAAATTATGTTAAGTTACCTATTTTCGAGGCAGCAGCCATTTTGTTGTCATTCTTGTTATTCAGTTACACTGATTTTTCAGTGTTTTCCTCTCTCCCTTTCCTTTAAGTCCCCTCTTGCTATTCTCCCATGCTTTTGGCATAGTTTCTGTAATTATTATTACTAAAATTTCTTGGGAGTTTTAGCTGAATAACAGAATGAATTCTGTTCTTTTCCCCATGTTTACGTCTTCATCTACGGGTGGTTAGGCGTAGTGTTCTGCATCTACCATCTGATGTTCTACAGTTTCTTCCCTGGAAGTCTCTGTTTTGCATCAGATAGTGTATTATTGGTAACTGATTTCGGGCCAGGGTGCCTGGAGTCTTATTCTAGTGTTTTTAAACTTATTGTTTACATTTACAACAGCCCTTTGTGTGAGGGGGAATTTCTTGAAAATAATATCTTGATGTCAATTTAATCATAACTAGATACATTATTATTGTTCGTAAGTGTTGCATAAATTGTTTAAAATATTTTTAAATTTTTTGTCCACACTTAGGCTTGGGATCCATTGGGGCTCAACGTTACTTTTCAGAAACTTGGGCTGTTCTGAAAAAATATTTTTTCAAAATATTTTGATTTCAATTATTTTTTCTATGTTAATGGATCATATTATTATTATGTATTTTGATTGTCAGGGGTTGGTGCGAGTACCAGGACTTTGTTTTCTTTTCACATTGAAAGGATTTTGATCAATTGTAATAAGAGGAAGTCTTCCTCTGACTTTTATAATCATTCTATATGTAGTCATTGTACTCGCATTAACTCCTGTTCTGTATTTGATGATTTCGATGACAACATGGGAAGCGTATGTCACGGTATGTTAGTGGGGAATTGGACATTCCGGTCCTTTCCCTGCAGGGTCACTCTACTTAATCAATTTCTATTTCAGACGATCAAGATTTGGGTGATGTATCTGTGATGTCTTCCAACAGTGTGCCTCCGTCGTCACAATTAATGAAGGGCTAGCGGAAAAGTGCTCATGTAAATACGCCAATTGCCTAAGAGGACCCTAGTAGGTTCGATGGCCTTTGACATCTGCTAGCTCGCCCGGTGTAGCATCCATTCATCGAATGGTTCGGCAGCCGGGTTCGTCCTTTGCGGTCTAGAAGGAGTTTTGGGGTGATGCGAGCACTATAAATCAACCAAATGCACACCCAGTGACGGCGGATTAGAGGGAGAACGGAGGAAGCTTTTTAGTCCGGTTCATAGCTCGTTCTGGTCCATCCGGACGGCGAGCGAGAGAGGCCCCTCTCTCGTACAACAACATCTGGCCCCAGATGTTGTGGTACAAAATGTTTCGCATTCGGAGCATACGTCCGCCGCTCGGGACGCTCCGACATATAGTCAGTCCAGAGAGACTGTCAGTAAGGCTTCCTCATTCTCATGGTAGCGCACACGACCGCTCTTGGCTACGTGACCTTGGATATCCAGTCAGCTTCGCCAGTCAGAGAATCATCGGCGACCAGGTCACACCATCCGGTAGCCAGGGACACAAGGCCTACAGACTCCGGACGTTCGCATAGGAAAGTGTGCGGGAGTCAACGTACACGGAGTTTCCGGCGGCAATGCATCGTAAGACCGCTACTGCACAGGCCTCGGGGATGGACGTGCTATCCTAAATAGCACAGCTTATCGCAGCATCCCAGCAACAACTGAATCTGTCGCATAATGTTTTATCCGACGATGCTGGGTCGGGACGCTCCGCGGAAGCGGGTACGGACGTCCGAAAATTTCATCCGGTCCGACGGAATACCGAAAGGGATTCGGAGGATTTCGAGCTTTCCCTTTCGGAACAACATATGCTGTTGTGTATGTCATCTGACTTGATCTTCTACAGGTTCTTTCGTCGGACCAGAATGCTGCGATGCCGGATAAGAAACTGATAGCATCGGTGGACTTAGAAATTTTTGGTTCGGTTCAGGGACATCGTCCCTCAGTTCCGACATAGTCCAATAATGTCACACAAACTTTCGAATTATTGAACGACGCTATATATTTATTATTATATGCTTGCTATTACCAAGCATTTCTGGTTTCTTGTTCGCAAAGTTACGGAGATGTCTTTCAAAAGTGTGCCTCTGTCATCATAGTTAACGAAGAGCTAGCGGCAATAAGTGCTCATGGAATATGTCTGTCGCCTAAGAGGTCCCTTGTAGGATCGACGGAGTGACATTCGCTAGCTCACCCGGTGTAGCGTACATTCATTGAATGGTTCGGCTGCCGGGTTCGTCTGTTGCGGTCTAGGAAGGAGATTTGGGTGATGCGAGCACTATAATTACTTTAGTACTCACCCAGTGACGGCGGATTGAGGACAGATCGGAGGAAGCCTGTTAGTCCGGTTCCTGGCTTGTCCAGGTCCGTCCGGGCTGTGAGCGAGAGAGGTCCCTCTCTCGTCCAACAACATAGGGGACCACATGTTGTGGTTCAGATATTTTACATTCGGAGCATATGTCCGTCGCTCAAGACGCTCCGTTACATTGACAGTCCGAGAGACTGTCGATAATGCTTCCTCATCCTCACAGCAGTGCACACGACCGCACATTGGCTACGTGACCTCGAGTATCCGATCAGTTTCGTCATTCAGTGATTCCACGGCGAACAGGTCACGCCATCCGGTAGCCAAGGGACGCGAGGCCTATACACTCCGTTCACTCGCATATTAGTAGTATGCACGGGGTAACGATCACGGAGCTTCCAGCGGCAATGCATCGTACGACCGCTTCTCCACAGGCCTCAGTGACGGACGTGCTATCCGAGTTAGCACAGTTTTTTCGCACCATCCCAGCAATCGACAGTTTCTTGGTCGAATCAGGAATTATCCGACGGCGCTGGGTCGGTGCGGTCCGCGATTGCATCAGGTACAGACGACCGAACGCTTTATAGGGTCCGACAGGATGGCGAAAGGGATTCGAAAGATTTCGAGTTTTTCCTTTTGTAGCATCGGAAGCTGCCATACATATCTTCCGGCATTATCTTCCAGTGATTGTTATTTCGGACTACATTGCTGCGATGTTGGATAAGAGACTTATAGCGTCATTGGACACGGAATTTTGGATCGGTTCAGGGACATTGTCCCTGACTTACCGACACAGTCCAATAATGTCATTAGAACATGTGTATTATTTATCGACGCTATATATATATATAAGCCTGCTACCAAGCATGATAGTTTAGTTTCTTGTCCGCAATGCTCATTTCTGCCTTTTATCATTTATACGAATAATTTATTTTGGCAGAACAGGGCATACCGAGAGTTCATATGCGTCTAGACGGCGTAGTTAAAGACTGGAAATAATCTTTTTCGCCGTCTATGTCTTTTCCAACCACAATGTTGGAAACGACAATGATGTCTAATAGACTTAACTTAGACGCTTTATCATACGTAATCCTCCTTACTGAGGCGTTATCATTACGTCTTCAAGAGAAAGAATTCCGGGATATGATCCTCAATGTGATTTCTTTTGAGGGCAGTAGTTTGTTCACGTATAACTCCGCCCTTCAGTGGCTGCTTGGAGTTGGTTAGACGTGACGCAGCCCTAGCTACATCCACGCGCGTGGATAGTAAGGTGAAGAACTCTCTCCGAGTCGCTTCATTCTCGGAGAAGCTTCTCTTCGTCGGCAACTTTTCAGCAATCCATGAATTGCTCGATTTACACGTTCTCTTGTCTATCTAGTGTAGCAAGAGATTCAGACTGGGGCAAACATTCTGTGGTTGACTCAGAGAGTGCCACTGCAGTTGCCGGGTCCGAGTTTTATAATTATGACGGTTGCCAGTCAAACAGGTTGGGATATAATATTGATCCCAACGGATTCGAAGTGCCAGGGTCTTTGGGTTCCGCAGTCTCTAAGCAAGCACTTATCTTCCACGGAATAATGTTTTTTTAGGCTTGCTTTATGTCATTGGATGAACATTATTCAGAAACGCATGTCCAAATCCTGTCCGTTAATTCGACAGTAGTGGTGTATCTCCGGAACCAGGGAGGCTCTCATTCGTTTCCGTTATTCAATTTAATGGAAAGAATCCTTCTGTTTGTTACAGTACACCAAGTTCTGCTTCGGTCCGTCATATTCCGGGTCGTCTGATTGTTTTACCGGACTCCCGTTCACTTATGGGTCGCTTGTTGCTGTCAGAATAGACTCTCAACAAACAAGTATTCAATCAGATTTGCTATCAGTGGGAGCGCCCAATGATAATTTATTTATGACACAACTTGCTTGTCAATTGCAGACGTATGTGTTTGCTTGTCCGGATCTCTGAGCTTATGTTGTTAACGCTCTATTGATCTAATAGGACGGAATGATAGGATATGCGTATCCTCCTGCGCTGTTGTTTCAGCAAGTATTGCTAAGATAAACAACCACAATACATTTCTGTTGATAGCATCTCTGTCTTCACAGAGACCATGGGTAAATTTACTCTGATGTCTACTGTGGGACTTAACGCAAAATCTTCCTCCATGAGAGGATCTTTTTTCGCTGGGTAAAATCGTGTCATCTTTATCACAACCCGCAAGGTCTCAACCTTCACGTATTCCGTTGTGTGGTCCTTATTGCATTGTAAGCATTGTACTGGACGAGCTTTGGACGCGATTTCTTACTATAGGAGAACCTCTTTTTCGCTATACTATGCGGCTAAAGTGGAGGCTCTTCCGTCGTTGGTGTAGGGATCACTATGTTGATATTGTTGATCCCTCCATACTAGTCATTGCAACTTTTTAGTATACTTGTTTGACAAGATCTACTGCAGCCTCTTATTATTAAGGTTATAGGTTTATGTTACCTCATACCTATGCACTCTATGATAGTTTACAATTGAGTCTTATGTCTCTTTATCCAAGTCAGTTAGTAACTTTTCGATAAATAGACTTAGAATCATTAGATTAAATTCCTATACGGAATTTAACTTCGGTTCTTATTTAGCTAAGTAATCATTTGAGCCTCTGGAAACAGTAGTTTTCAAATTCTGACCTTTTAGACAGTAATTCTGTTGGCTTCTCTTTTACTGAAGAGTCAGTGAGTTTCATGCACTATCGGTGGATGATTTTCACTTTCGTAGTTTCGGAATCACTACTTCCTTTACTATTTAGGTTGGATTTTTGCATAAGAGTCAGGCTCCTAATTAATATCCGGAACCTATTGTTATTAAGGTCCTTCCGTCTTCGTACGGGCATAGGCCTTTACTCTGTCCGGTTAGAGTTTATGTATTTATAAACAGATATCTGTTTATTACTGCGGGCGTAAGCTTCTTCTGTCTTTGATGCCTAATAGAAGGACGTTATGCTCCATTCTATTGCTAATGGATTCAATTAACTATCGATACTGCTTATGGTATATCATTGACTCAGCAGTTGTGTTTGAGATTTCGGCTCATGAAGTAAGAGTTCTTCTACATCTTGGGCTTACATTAATAGTGTCGCTATTATAGATTTTTGAAGGCTGCTCATTGCGCTCAGCCATCCACATTCATGAATTTTTATCTCAGAAATATCGAGTCCATTTCTGGAGGCCTCTATTGTTAGGTCTATTATCTACTGCTCAGAATGTCATTCACTTAACAGTTGCTACTATAGCTAGGTAGGCTGTCTGTTTCGGCAGTGACTCCGTTCTGCTGCCCTCTTCGCTCTGGGCTATTTGACCCAGGGCAAGAAAAGGGGGGGGGGGAGGGTGTTCCCTTGGGTCACCTGTTTTACTATGAAAACAAGGGGATACCTCCTCCGGAGTTAGTAATTCTAAGCTGTTATTGGGATGGTTGTTTAGTGAGAAGTTTATGTTTTAAAAATTCATTCAGGTCTTAGTTTTTAAAGTATAGCTTTTGAATATAGCACGTGTCAACGGACATTATTATACAATCCTCAGACACTTTTAAGGAGTATAAAGAGTCTCTATTCTCTAGACTTACTTTATTTATTGGCTTACTTTAAAAATTATTAGTATAAGGATTATACTAGATATTAATAGAGTACATGGATGTATGATGCTCAATTTTGGAAGGTGTTGTATCTTTCTAATTTATCATAAATAAGAAAGATACATGTACGGCCTAATACTTCTTTTTCCCTAGAGGGGATGACTCTATTTTATATTGAGCGTATTCCATCTTGCTCTATGTCCTTGGCCCTCCAGCCTTTTTACTATTCAGCTATGTCTGGGTCATTGGTACAGTATAAAAATGTTAAAAAATTTATAGTAATTTATATATTTTTTATACTTACCAATGACCCAGACGGGGATGGCCCTCCCAGGAGTTGGGAACTCTTACCTCCCCGCTGAGTACATAGCGCTTACCAGGCACTGGTTATAAGAATGATTAATGGCGCCAATTTCGGAACGTCCTTGACACTGCGCATGCGCAGTAGAGGTGAAGGGTGGAGGGCCATTCAGGACATGTTTTCTTTGGTTTTAGATGCAAATTTTGGGGATTGGGGGGCAAAATTTGTGTTTGGCCCTATATTTTAAGAGTTAGCACCAGCTATGTCTGGGTCATTGGTAAGTATAAAAAATATATAAATTACTATAAATTTTTTAACTTTCTGAACCAATGGTTTGATTTGAACCAAATTTGGTATGTGGTATTATTGGGTCATAAGTATTTGACTCGTGAAAAAAAAAAATCCTGCATTCCCGTGGGAACCCCAGGAGCTAAAAATAGAAATATTTTCAAAAACCCATATTTCCCAAACCACACGGAATAGAGAACTCTTATTCGGTTTGAAGCATCCTTAGGACCAGTAGAATTAATGGTAGAAAAAAATTGTCATCGGTTATCTTAGGGTGTTCTGGAGGGGGTGTGGGGGGAGGGGCATCGAAAAAATGCTGAGTCAGCATATTTGCAAAAATTAAAAAAAAAAAAAAAAAAAAAATCTTTTCTCCAGAACCAAAGGGCAGAATCTTTTGATATGTGGTATACAGCAACCATAGGGGGGTCTGATACAAGTTTGTTAAAATAAACCCCATTGGTCCACATTTAGGCTCAATACAGGAGCCCAAATTTTTAACTTGGGGCAATATGGGGAATATTCTTTAAAAATATTCTTCTTCAGAACCACCAATCAGAATCTTTTAATGTTTCGTATACATCATTGTTATGAGGGTCAGATTCAAGATTGTTCAAACCAAGCCCCTAGGTTAATATTTGGGTTTCCTATGGAAGCCCAAATTTTAACTTAGTGCAATGTGGAGGATAATTTTTAAAATCTTCTTCTTCAGATCCACCAGTCAGAATGCTTTCATATTTGGTATACAACATCTCTAGGGGGGTCAGGTTTAAACTTGTTCAAATCGGGTCCATAGGTTAATATTTGGGCTCGCTATAGTAGCCCAAATTTTAAATTAGTGCAATCCCCCGTGGGAACCCTGGGAAGTGAGGCAGTGCTTGTTTACTGTGGTAAACAAGCTCTGTTTCACTGGTAAAATAGGACGCAGTCACTAATGCTTGGGGTGCGAGTCCTCTACAATAGGCAACATGGGGTATAAACGATTGATTGACCTTGACTTTATCTCCATGTTGTGGTCATGATTAGCCATTGTGCAGAAGTAAGTGACCATAAACAACAATAAATAAATAAATAAATAAATTAGTGCAATATGAGGAAATTTCTTTAAAACAATTTTCTTTTTCAGATCCACCAGTCAGAATGTTTTCATATTTGGTATACAAAATCTCTAGGGGGTCACATCCATCTTGCTCAAATCGAGTACCTGGGGTAATATTTGGGCTCCCTATGGGAGCCTGAATTTTAACTTAGTGCAATATGAGGAAATTTCTTTAAAAATCTTCTTCTTCAGATCCACCAGTCGGAATGCTTTCAGATTTGATATACATCATCTCTAGGAGGGTCAGATGTCAAGGTTGTTAAAATCGAGTGCCTGGGTTAATATTTGGGCTCCCTATGGTGGCCTAAATTTTAACTTAGCGCAGTTTGAGGAAATTTCTTTAAAAATTTTCTTCTTCAGATCCACCAGTCAGAATGATTTCATATTTGGTATAGAACATCTCTATGGGGGGTCACATTCAACTTGTTATAGGGAGCCCAAATTTTAACTTAGTGCAATTTGAGGGAATTTCTTCAAAAATCTTCTTCAGATTCAGCAGTGAGAATCCTTTCATATATGGTTTACAACATCTCTAGGGGAGCCAGATTCAAGTTTATTCAAATCGGGTCCCTTGGTTAATATTTGGGCTCACTATGATAGCCTAAATTTTAACTTAGTGCAATATGAGGAAATTTCTTTAAAAATTTTCTTCTTCAGATCCACCAGTCAGAATGCCTTCATATTTGGTATACAACATCTCTAGGGGGGTCAGATTCAACTTTTTTAAAATCGAGTCCCTGGGTTAATATTTGGATTTCCGATGGGTGACGGGATTGGCCATGTAGCTGAAGAATTAGAAATTTTGTATTCAGTACCCTCTAGAGGTGTGTAACTAAGATTAATCCACATAGGTTGTATTAAGGGCTTCATAGGGGGGTCCACTTGTTACATTATGATCAACTGAAGAAAAGGCATGATGCTTTGACTATTTTAGTCACTCTTGAGGGGCTCAAGGATTGACAATGTATCCTATGGAGATGGATTGCTTAATGAAGATTCATTCTTGGACTCTGTTTATATTGTGTTCTGTTCAAGGAGAGCGCTTCAGGCCCCATGGGGCCTCTTGTTTTCTTCGTTGTTGATATCAGTCTTTGACATTAACTCCTTACATGCTGCTTGCGTATATTCCTGCCCAGAACAGGAAATCACCTGCCACTAAAACAAGCAAAATTTTAGCACACCAATATTTTTATACTGTACCAATGACCCAGACATAGCTGGTGCTAACTCTTAAAATATAGGGCCAAACACAAATTTTGCCCCCCAATCCCCAAAATTTGCATCTAAAACTAAAGAAAACATGTCCTGAAAGGCCCTCCACACTTCGCCCCTACTGCGCATGCGCAGTGTCAAGGACGTTCCGAAATTGGCGCCATTAATCATTCTAAGTTTGGCCCTTCATCAGTTAACATCTGACTGATCTTTGTGCTTTTAAATCTCAGTTTAAATGATGCCAGACACATAAATATTAGTGAAATGGTGATTCTAAGGAGGATAGAAAAGGAGGAGAGGAAAAGAATGTGTGACAGAATATTATCAGGGCTGTAACTTAAAATTTTTTAATGAAATTATGTTAAGTTACCTATTTTCAAGGCAGCAGCCATTTTGTTGTCATTCTGATTATTTAGTTACACTGTTTTTTCAAGTGTTTTTCCTCTCTCCCTGTCCTTTAAGTTCCCCCTTGCTATTCTCCCATGCTTTTGGCATAGTTTCTGTAATTATTATTACTAAAATTTCTTGGGAGTTTTAGCTGAATAACAGAATGAATTCTGTTCTTTCCCCATGTTTACGTCTTCACCTACGGGTGGTTAGGCGTTGTGTTCTGCATCTACCATCTGATGTTCTGCAGTTTCTTCCCTGGAAGTCTCTGTTTTGCATCAGATGGTGTATTTTTGGTAACTGATTTCGGGCCTGGGTGCCTGGAGTCTTATTTTAGTGTTTTTACACTCATTGTTTACATTTACAACAGCCCTCTGTGTGAGGGGGGGATTTCTAAATAATAATATCTTTATGTTATTTTAATCATAAATAGATACATTATTATTGTTCGTAAGTGTTGAATAAATTGTTTAAAATATTTTTAAAATTTTTGTCCACACTTAGGCTTGGGATCCATTGGGGCTCAACGTTACTTTTCAGAAACTTGGGCTGTTCTGAAAAAATATTTTTTCAAAATATTTTGATTTCAATTATTTTTTCTATATTAATGGATCATATTATTATTATGTATTTTGATTGCCAGGGGTTAGTGCGAGTACCAGGACTTGTTTTCTTTTCACATTGAAAGGATATTGATCAATTGTTTTAAGAGGAAGTCTTCCTCTGACCTTATTATCATTCTATATGTGGTCAGTGTTCTCGCATTAACTCCTGTTCTGTATCGTATGATTTCGATGACAATATGGGAAGCGTATGTCACGGTATGTTGTTGGGGATTTGGACACTCCGGTCCTTTCCCCGCAGGGTCACTCTACTTTATCAATTTCTATTTCAGACGATCAAGATTAGGGTGATGTATCTGTGATGTCTTCCAACAGTGTGACTCCGTCGTCACAATTAATGAAGGGCTAGCGGAAAAGTGCTCATGTAATACGCCAATTGCCTAAGAGGGCCCTAGTAGGTTCGACGGCCTTTGACATCCGCTAGCTCGCCCGGTGTAGCGTCCATTCACCGAATGGTTCGGCAGCCGGGTTCGTCCGTTGCGGTCTAGAAGGAATTTTGGGGTGATGCGAGCACTATAAAATTAACTTAATGCACACCCAGTGACGGCGGATCGGAGGGAGAACGGAGGAAGCCTTTTAGTCCGGTTCATAGCTCGTTCCGGTCCATCCGGACGGCAAGCGAGAGAGGCCCCTCTCTCGTTCAACAACATCTGGCCCCAGATGTTGTGGTACAAATGTGTCGTTAGCGGAGCATACGTCCGTCGCTCGGGACGCTCCGTTGTATAGGCAGTCCGCTGAGACTGCTAAGGCTTCCTCTTCTCGTCAGCGCACACGACCGCACCTTGGCTGCGTGACCGCCGATATATTACCAGCTTCGCCGATCAAGGATTCTTCGGCGACCAGGTCACACCATCCGACAGCCAGGGATTCGAGACCGATGGACTCCGGACGTTCGCATAGGAAGTATGCGGCAGCCATCTGATGCGGAGCTACCCTCGGCGAAGCAGCGATAGTCTGCGCCTCCGCAGGTCTCGACGCCGGACATTCTTGTGCACATAGCACAGCTTATCGCAGCATCCCAGCAGCCGACAGAAACGGTGTCGGATCGAGAATTATCCGACAACGCTGGGTCGGTAGCCGGGGACTCGAGGCCTGCAGACTCCGGACGTTCGCATAGGAAGTGTGCGGGAGTCAACGTACACGGAGCTTCCAGCGGCAATGCATTGTAAGTCCGCTACTGCACAGGCCTCGGGAACGGACGTGCTTTCCTTAATAGCACAGTTTATCGCAGCATCCCAGCATCAACTGAATCTGTCGCATATATTTTATCCGACGATGCTGGGTCGGGACGCTCCGCGGAAGCGGGTACGGACGTCCGAAAATTTTCATCCGGTCCGACGGGATACCGAAAGGGATTCGGTGGATTTCAAGCTTTCCCTTTCGGAACTACATATGCTGCGATGCCGGATAAGAAACTGATAGCGTCGGTGGACTTAGAATTTTTTGGTTCGGTTCAGGGACATCGTCCCTCAGTTCCGACATAGTCCAATAATGTCACGCAATCTATCGAATTATTGAACGACGCTATATATATTATTATTTTATGCTTGCTATCCAAGCATTTCTGGTTTCTTGTTCGAAGAGTTATGGAGATGTCTTTCAAAAGTGTGCCTCTGTCGTCATAGTTAATGAAGAGTTAGCGGCAATATGTGCTCATGGAATATGTCTATCGCTTACGAAGTGACATTCGCTAGCTCACCCGGTGTAGCGTACATTCATCGAATGGTTCGGCTGCCGGGTTCGTCCGTTGCGGTCTAGGAAGGAGATTTGGGTGATGCGAGCACTTTAATTACTTTAGTACTCACCCAGTGACGGCAGATTGAGGACAGATCGGAGGAAGCCAACAACATAGGGGACCGCATGTTGTGGTTCAGATATTTTACATTCGGAGCATATGTCCGTTGCTCGGGACGCTCCGTTATATTGACAGTCTGAGAGACTGTCTTTAATGCTTCCTCATCCTCACAGCAGGGCACACGACCGCACATTGGCTACGTGACCTCGAGTATCCGATCAGTATCGGCATTCAGTGATTCCACAGCGAATAGGTCACGCCATCCGGTAGCCAAGGGACACGAGGCCTATACACTCCGTTCGCTCGCATATTGGAAGTATGCACGGGGTAACGATCTCGGAGCTTCCTGCGGCAATGCATCGTAAGACCGCTGCTCCTCAGGCCTCAGTGACGGACGTGCTATCCGAGTTAGCACAGTTGTTTCGCAGCATCCCAGCAATTGACGGTTTCTCGGTCGAATCAGGAATTATCCGACGGCGCTGGGTCGGTGCGGTCCGCGGTTGCATCAAGCTACGGACGACCGAACGCTTATAGGGTCCGACAGGATGGCGAAAGGGATTCGAAAGATTTCGAGTTTTCCCTTTAGTAGTATCGGAAGATGCCTTTCTTATCTTCTGGCATTTCTTCCAGTGATTATTTTTCGGACTTCATTGCTGCGATCTTGGATAAGAGACTTATAGCGTCATTGGACTCGGATTTTTCGATCGGTACAGGGGCTTTGTCCCTGACTTACCGACGCAGTCCAATATTGTCATTACAACATGTGTTTTATTTTTCGACGCTATATATTTATATATATATACAAGCCTGCTACTAAGCATGATAGTTTAGTTTCTTGTCCGCGTGGCTCATTTCTGCCATTTTATCTTTTTTACTTATAGTTTATTTTGGCAGAGCAAGGCATACCGAGAGTTCATATGCGTCTAGACGGTGATTAAAGACTGCATATATTCTTTTTCGCCGTTTATGTCTTTTCCAATTTCAATGTTGGGAACGACATTATGTATAGTAGACTTAACTTAGACGCTTTATTATACGTAATCCGCCTTACTGAGGCGTTATCATTACGTCTTCAAGAAAAGATTTACGGGATATTATTCTCAATGTAATTTCTTTTGAGGGCAGTAGTTTGTTCACGTATAACTCCGCCCTTCAGTGGCTGATTGGAGTTGGTTAGACGTGATGCAGCCCTAGCTACATCCACGCGTGGATAGTAGGTTAAGAACTCTCTCAGAGTCGCTTCGTTCTCGGAGGAGCTTCTCTTCGACGGCAACTTTCCGGCAATCCATGAATTGCTTGAATTATACATTCTCTTGTCTATCTAGTGTTACAAGAGATTCAGACTGGGGCAAACATTCGGTGGTTGACTCAGAGAGTGCCGCCGCAGTTGCCGGACCCGAGTGTGGCTGTTATGACGGTTGCCAGTCAAACAGATTGGGATATATACTGATCCCTACGGATTCGAAGTGCCAGGGTCTTTGGGTTCCGCAGTCTTTTAGTTATCAGTTTAACTTCCGCGGAATAATGTTTTTTAGGCTTGCTTTATGTCATTGCATGAACATTATTCAGAAACGCATGCCCAAATTCCTGTCCTTTAATTCGACAGTAGTGGCGTATCTCCGGAACCAGGGAGGCACTCTTTCGTTTCCGTTATTCAATTTAATGGAAAGAATCCGTCTGTTGGTTATAGTACACCAAGTTCAGTTTTGGTCCGTCATATTCTGGGTCGTCTGATTGTTTTATCGCACTCCCGTTCTCTTACGGGTCGCTTGTTGCTGTCAGAATGGACTCTCAACAAACAAGTATTTAATCAGATTTGCTATCTATGGGAGCGCCCAATGATGTTTTATTTATGACACAGCTTGCTAATCAATTGCAGACGTATGTGTTGGCTTGTCCAGATCTCTGAGCTAATACTGTTAACGCTCTATTGATCTATAGGACGGAATGATAGGATACGCGTATCCTCCGGCGCTGTTGTTTTAGCAGGTATTGCTAAGATAAACAACCACTATACATTTCTGTTGATAGCATCTCTATCTTCACAGAGATCATGAGTAATTTACTCTCTTGTCTACTGTGGATCTTAACGTGAAATCTTCCTCTATGTGAGGATCTTTTTTCACTGGGTAAATCGTGTCATCTTTATCACAACCAGCAAGGTCGCAACCTTCATGTATTCCGTTGTGTGGTCCGTATTGCATTGTATGCACTGTACTAGACGAGCTTTGGACGCGATTTCTTACTATAGGAGATCCTCTTCTTCGCTATTCTATGCGACTAAAGTGGAGGCTCTTCCGTCGTGGTGTAGGGATCATTATGTTCATATGGTTGATCCCTCCATACTACTCATTGCTATTTTTTAGTATACTTGTTTCACAAGATCTACTGCAGCCTGTGTTATTTAGGTTATAGGTTTATGTTACCTCATACCTATGCACTCTACTATAGTTTACAATTGAGTCTTTTGTCTCTTTATCTAAGTCAGTTAGTAACTTTTTGATAAATAGACTTAGAATCTTTAGATTAAATTCCTATACGGATTTTAACTTCGGTTCTTATTTAGCTAAGTAATCATTTGAGCCTCTGGAAACAGTAGTTTTCAAATTCTGACCTTTTTGACAGTAATTCTGTTGGTTTCTCTTTTACTGTAGAGTCAGTGAGTTTCATGCACTATCGATGGATGATTTTCACTTTCATAGTTTCGGAATCAATACTTCCGTTACTATTTAGGTTGGATTGTTGCATAAGAGTTAGGCTCCTATTATCCGGAACCTATTATTTTAAGGTCCTTCCGTCTTCGTATGGGCATAGGCCTTTACTCTTTCCGGGTACAGTTTATGTATTTATAAACAGATATCTGTTTATTACAAGGGCGTAAGCTTCTTCTGTCTTTGATGTCTAGTAGAAGGACGTTACGCTCCATTTTATTGTTAATGGTTTCTATTAACTAGCGTACTGCTTATGGTATATCATTAGCTTAGCAGTTGTGCTTAAGATTTCGGCTCATGAAGTAAGAGTTCTTCTACTTCTTGGGCTTACATTAATAGTGTTGCTATTATAGATTTTTGAAGGCTGCTCATTGCGCTCAGCCATCCATTCATGAATTTTATCTCAGAAATATCGAGTCCATTTCTGGAGGCCTCTATTGTTAGGTCTATTATCTACTGCTCAGAATGTCATTCTCTTAACAGTTGCTACTATAGCTAGGTAGGCTGTCTGTTTCGGCAGTGTCTCCGTTCGGCTGCCCTCTTCGCTCTGGGCTATTTGACCCAGGGCAAGAAAAAGGGGGGGGGGGAGGGTGTTCCCTTGGGTCACCTGTTTTTACTATGAAAACAAGGGGATACCTCCTCCGGAGTTAGTAATTCTGAGCTGTTATTGGGATGGTTGTTTAGTGAGAAGTTTAAGTTTATAAAATTCATTCAAGTCTTAGTTTTTAAAGTATAGCCTTTGAATATTGCATATGTCAACGGACATGATTATGCAATTCTCACACACTTTTAGAAGTATAAGAGTCTCTATTCTCTAGACTTACTTTATTATTGGCTTACTTTAAAAATTATTAGTATAAGGATTATTGGATATTAATAGAGTACATGGATGTATGAAGCTCAATTTTTGGAAGGTGTTGTATCTTTCTAATTTATCATAAATAAGAAAGATACATGTAAGGCCTATTACTTCTTTTCCCTACAGGGGATGACTCTATTTTATTTTATTGAGCGTATTCCATTTTGCTCTATGTCCTTGGCCCTCCAGCCTTTTTACTATTCAGCTATGTCTGGGTCATTGGTACAGTATAAAAATGTTAAAAAATTTATAGTAATTTATATATTTTTTATACTTACCAATGACCCAGACGGGGATGGCCCTCCCAGGAGTTGGGAACTCTTGCCTCCCCGCTGAGTACATAGCGCTTACCAGGCACTGGTTATTAGAATGATTAATGGCGCCAATTTCGGAACGTCCTTGACACTGCGCATGCGCAGTAGGGGCGAAGTGTGGAGGGCCTTTCAGGACATGTTTTCTTTAGTTTTAGATGCAAATTTTGGGGATTGGGGGGCAAAATTTGTGTTTGGCCCTATATTTTAAGAGTTAGCACCAGCTATGTCTGGGTCATTGGTAAGTATAAAAAATATATAAATTACTATAAATTTTTTAACTTTTTTAAAGTGTTAAATAGATCACAGTTGTTTTAAATAGATCACAGTTTTGAACAATACAATTTTGTCATTAATGGTGGATTGCTAGCAGCTACTAGCATGGACCTATTGAAAAGTGCTGAAGGCCACTTTCAACTGCCAGCATTAGTTTGTTGTTTGCTCAAAAGAGGGACACAAGAGTTTATAGAAAATTGTTTTGTTACACTTTATTTGGAGAGTTCCACCAAGCACTCCAATAACTTGTAACAAAAGAATACTTTAAGAAAAATATATTTTTTCATTAATGCTACCATTTTCAATAGCATGGTATTTTTAAAAATATTTATGTTACAATTCTTCTTTGAAAGATAATTTAGCACTCTACCAGTCAAGGAATATTGGTTTCAACAGTTGGTATAGACTAGTTTTCTGTTAAAGGTTCTAATTTTCCCCACATATGTGGAACAAAGAATTATTAACTAGAAAAATCATTAGTTATTTCTGATCACCTTGAGTGGAAAAGGTTGCAACATTAAAATGATTTTCAATTACTTTCAGTTCAAAAAATCCTCTCCATCCCAAAAAGAAGAGTTTGACATTTTTATCACGACAGTAAAAGCTGTTCTTGCAAAAGATGTATCCATTGCCTTAAAGAGTGTAGTGGCTGAAGGAACTGAGTTTTATTACTGGCAGGTTAGTGCACTATAAATTTTTGGTAATGTTTTTTTTTTATGAGATTGGTTTGTGGGCAGGCCGGTGGGCTATCGTCACCTTTCTCTTTAGCACAATAACTTCTACAAATATGAATAGATACAGGCTTTCTTAAAAATGTCTAAAACAAGTTTGAAAACTGATGTGGTTTGGCCGTACTGAAGAGACTTACGGCCCTTAATTAGTTAACTGTTACCTGTTTCAGCTCGTTAGTGCGATAACTCGAACAAAAATCAGTGGATTTAGTCAATATTTGGTATGTGAGACTTTCTTAATAATGTGTTGAATGAGTTTGAAAACTGTATGTTTTGGCCATGCTGAACGGAGTTATGGCTGTAAGTTAATTTTGGACTCTTTTTAGCTCCTTAGTATGATAACTTGAACAAATATCAATGGATTTAGTCAATATTTGGTATGTGAGACTTTCTTAATATTGTCTTGAATAGGTTCGAAAACTGGTATGGTTTGGCCATACTGAGCAGAGTTATGACCCTTCATTAGTTAGATTTTGGCCCATTTTCAGCTTGTTTGCATCATAACTTTTACAAATATCAATGGATTTGATTTTCTTATAATGACAAGCCTTACAGGTGTAAAAAAACTCGCCCCCCCCCTGCATCGATGATGCATAATACTTGTTAGCTCACCTGACTGAAAGTCAGGGGAAGCTTAAGTGATCATTTTTTGTCCATCGTCCGTCTGGCATGAACTTTACATTATCAACTTCTTCTCCTAAACCCCTGGGCCAAATTTAACCAAATTTGATATGCTTGGTCATTATGTCAATTCAAGTTTGTGCAAATAAAGTTGCCACGCTCCATAGGGAGGGGGTTGGGGAAAATGCTCCAAAATTCTACAAAAATCTTCTCATGAACCAGTGGGTACAGTGACTTGATATTTGGTATGTAGCTTCCTTTTGAGGTGTAGAATCAAGTTTGTTCAAACGAAGTTCATGGAGCAATATTTGCCTCGAAATGGGAGGGGCAAGATTTTTGGCCCAGCCCAAAATTTCAGTTTTCTGAACCGATCATCCGATTTGACCAAAATTTGTATGTGGTATTATTGTGTCATAAGTGCTTGATTCAGGCGAACACAAAATTTCCAATGGTTCCCCTTGGGAACCTCAGGAGCTAAAAATAGTAATATTTTCAAACGCCCATATTTCCCAAACCACATGGAGCAGAGAACTGTTATTTGGTTTGAAGCATCCTTATAGGACCAGTAGAATGGAATGGTAAAAAAAAAAAATGCCATCAGTTGTGTCAGGGATGTTCTGTAGGGTGGGGGGGGGGGAGGGTTGTATCAAAAAAAATGCTGAGTCACGCATATTTGCAAATATTAAAAAAAAATTCTTCTCCAGAACCACTGATCAGAATCTTTTGATACTGATACACAGCATCCATTGGGGTTCAAATAAAGTGTGTTTAAATTAAGCCTCTTGGTTCATATTTGAGCTCAATATGGGAGCCTGAATCTTTACTAAGGGCTATATGAGGAATAAACTTTAAAAATCTTCTTCTTCAGAACCACTGGTCAGAATCTTTTGATATCTGGGATACATCATTGTTACAAGGGTCAGATTCAAGTTTGTTCGAATCAAGTCCCTCAGTTAATATTTAGGCTTCCTTTGGAGGCCCGAATTTCAACTTAGTGCAATATGGGGAATAATCTTTAAAAATCTTCAGATCCACCAGTCAGAATGCTTTCTTATTTGGTTTACCACATCTCTAAGAGGGTGAGATTCAAGTTTGTTCAAATCAAGTCCCTGGGTTAATATTTGGGCTTTCTATTGGAGCGCAAAGTTTAACTTAGTGCAATATAAGGGAATTTTTTTTTAAATTTTCAGATTCACCCGTCAGAATCTTTTGATATTTGGTATACAACATCTCTAGGTGGGGTCAGATTCAAGCTTGTTCAAGTTGAGTCCCTGGGTCAATATTTTGTATCACTATAGGAGCCTGAATTTTACCTTAGTGCAATATGAGGAAATTTCTTTAAAAATCTTCTTCTTCAGATCCACCAATCAGAATCCTTTCATATTTGGTATACAACATCTTTAGGGAGCTCAAATTCAAATATGTTCAAAGCAAGTCTTTGGGTTAATATTTGAACTCCCTATGGGAGCCCAAAGTTCAACTTATTGCAATATGAGGAAATTTCTTTAAAAATCTTCTTCTTCAGATTCACCTGTCAGAATCCTTTCATATTTGGTATACAGCATCTCTTGTGGGTCAGATTCAAGTTTGTTCAAATTGAGTTCCTGGGTTAATATTTGGGCTCCCTATGGCAGCACAAATTTTACCTTAGCGCAATATTGGGACATTTCTTTAAAATCTTCTTCAGATCCACCAGTCAAAATGCTTTCATATTTGATATACCACATCTCTAGGAGGGTCAGATTCAAGTTTGTTCTAATCGGGTCCCTGGGTTAATATTTGGGCTCTCTATTGGAGCCCAAAGTTTAACTTAGTGCAATATAAGGAAATTTCTTTATAAATCTTCTTCTCCAGAACCATCAATTAGAATCTTTTGATATTTGGTATACAACATCTCTAGGGGGGTAGATTCAAGTTTATTCAAGTCGAGTCCCTGAGTTAATATTTATGTTTGCTATGGGAGCCAGAATTTGACTTTAGTGCAATATGAGAAAATTTCTTTAAAAATCTTCTTCAGATCCACCACTCAGAATATTTTCATATTTGGTATACAATATCTTTAGGGCCTCAGATTCAAGTTTGTTCCAATGGGGTCTCTGGGTTAATATTTGGGTTCTCCATTGGAGCCCAAAGTTTAACTTAATGCAATATGAGGGAATTTCTTTAAAAATTTTCTTCTTCAGAACCATCAATCAGAATCTTTTCATATTTGGTATATAACATCTTTGGGGGTGGGGGGGGGGGGGGGGGGGGGTGGGGGGGGGGATCAGTTTCATGTTAGTTCAGTTCAAGTTTGTTCACATCCATTCCTTAGTGTATTTCCATAAAATTTGTCTTTCAAACAGCAGTGACATAATAACCCTTGGAAGTTGGGCAGTTCTTGTCTATTGTCTACCACTGACAGCAGTCAGAAAGATGTATGATAATAATCATCTGACATGGACACCAGAGTTATGATTAATTTCGGGACTTCATTCCTCTGTATTGTTGATGAACCATGACAAACTGAATGTGACCCAAAATACTTCTTTCAACCACTTTGTCAGGTGAGCAATTAAGGTACCTTGGGGCCTCTTGTTTTAAATTAATTTTATTCTCTTTGTGAACCCTGGAGAGTGGAGCGGAGGTTGATTACAAGAGCAAACAAGTTCTGTTTTACTGGTATGTTTGAACCTGGTAACCATCATCAAGTATGTGAATCCTCTAAAAGGATACTGGATGTCATAAGTATAGTGGAGCCCACTTAATTGGATGTTTGTTACTTGAATAATTCTGTAAATTGAATTTATATCTTTCAAACAGCAAACTATTCACCATAACTTAAGTACAAATTTGAACTGTTAGGCCTAAAAAAGTTAAAAATCGGTTTTGCAGGCCCTCCTGCATGGTCATTTTGGCTGCCGCATGCTCTCGTTTTATAACCAGTGCAAACTTAAAAAAATAAAAATTAAATGATTTTAATATGTCTGATATATAAGTTTGTCCCTTGAGTGAAACAAGGCTTCGCAATGCTCTAGCACCGCAAGGTCTTCTTGCACTCACGGGACGAAATACACCACCACTTGTGCTATTCTGTAGATTATAAGGCCTAAAACAAAATAAAACAAACCAAGAATATGAACTTTGGATGGCAAATAATAATTAAAAGACTAAAAAATAAAATAAAAAAAACCCCACCCACATGCAATTTTACAAAAAATGGCCTGAGAAACAGAAGATCTACCTTGTGGGCCTTAATTGTGTTTAGGCTATAGAACAAACTCCTGTTAATTGAATCAAAAACCTCATAATATGTAGTGCCTTACCTTGATAGTCAACAATTTTTCTTTGTTTATAGACCTTTCTTGCCTCCGTAATCCAATACAGGCATTTAGTTTATTATATCTTGTTTGACAACAAAATCATATCATGTGACTCCTTGTTGGAATGAGCTCATTCCAATGAGGAGTCACATGATATGGTTTTCTTGAAATTTTCTGAAAATTTTAAAAAATATTTTTTAAACAGCAAATTTTGATATTGTCTGCATTGGGTAAGGGTTAATTGAATAACCCTATTAATTATATATTAACATCCAAACACCAAACTATACTATTCAAAAAAAGTAGGGGATATTTGATAAAAGTGAGATATATGAAGAAATATATTTATATTTTCATCAAAAAGACAGTTGAGGCATTGCACTGTGACGTCTGTTGAATGATTTCAGTGATAGTTGGGTGTCTGACAAGCTCACATATTCCACGCACTGAGCTGTAGAAGGCATGGACGGTCAGTCAGAGAATTTACCACATTCAGTCCAAGACCTTAATACCTTGTAAATCCTCCTCGGTTCGCAAGACTAGCGTGGATTCAACTTGGCATACTTCTCCCCAAATGTCCAATATCAGCTTGACTGATGTTATTGCATTCTTTCTGCAGTGCAGAGGCGAGTTCCTGGACATTGTTAGGGGGTTGTTGGCATTGTCGTAGGCACCTGCCAAGCATATCCCAGACGTGCTTGATTGGTGAAAGGTCTGGACTTAGTGCTGGCCAAGGCAGTGTAGCAATGTTCTCCTGGAGGAACTCTGTAGTGACACGGGCCCTGTGTGCTCTTGCATTGTCATCTTGGAAAATGAATCGATGGCCGTGACGTTGCGCAAATGCACCACATGAGCTGCTAACATGTTGTCATGGTAGTAATGCCCTGTAACATGCCCTTGGATAACATGCAATGTTGTTCTGCTTGTCATGGTTATGCCTCCCCACACCATAACCGATCCCCCACTAAAACAATTCCGCCGCTGCCATACTCTGTTTCGCCTGTCGTGGAAGTCGAGAGTGAAGCTCGATTCATCAGAAAACATGTTGCTCCACCGACGATTGTCCCAGCGCTGTCGTGCTCCACACCAGTTACGCCTTGCTGTGATGTGATGTTCCGTCAAACATGGAATTATTCAAGGCCGTCGAGCGTACAGATTCCAGCAGTGTAGGCAATTTCGGATAGTCTGACCACTGACTCGCACATCTGTCGCTCGGTGCAGCTGCTGTCCAATTTCTGAGGCACTTTGATGGCGGTCACGTAATGCTGTGGTTCGCATGAAACGATCCTGGTTAGCAGTTGTCGCCCTTGGACAACCTGACCGACGTCTGTCATCAACATTGCCTATCTGACGGTAGCGTGACCACAACCTGCTTATCACCGATTGAGTAACGTTGAGAATTTGAACCACTGCAGTCTGTCTGTTGCCAGCTTCCAACATGCCAACAGCATGTAAACCTTCATCATGTGTCAGTCTTCGCATACCTCAAAAGTTACGTTTCAAATAGAAACTATTGATGGACGAGTTTATACCAAGAAAAGAACAATGAGACTTCCGAAAAAGCCCGTCCAGTACAAATGAAAATTTCAAAATGTACCCCACAGACATTAATGTGGCGCTCGTGCGAAAAACCTGCACAAAGTTTTCATTGGCCGGTGATATTCATGATCTACACTAAACTTGGTAACATATTGATGTGTCCAATCACGCGTATCCAATACCATATTTTTATACTGTACCAATGACCCAGACATAGCTGGTGCTAACTCTTAAAATATAGGGCCAAACACAAATTTTGCCCCCCAATCCCCAAAATTTGCATCTAAAACTAAAGAAAACATGTCCTGAAAGGCCCTCCACACCTCGCCCCCACTGCGCATGCGCAGTGTCAAGGACGTTCCGAAATTGGCGCCATTAATCATTCTAAGTTTGGCCCTTCATCAGTTAACATCTGACTGATCTTTGTGCTTTTAAATCTCAGTTTAAATGATGCCAGACACATAAATATTAGTGAAATGGTGATTCTAAGGAGGATAGAAAAGGAGGAGAGGAAAAGAATGTGTGACAGAATATTATCAGGGCTGTAACTTAAAATTTTTTAATGAAATTATGTTAAGTTACCTATTTTCAAGGCAGCAGCCATTTTGTTGTCATTCTGATTATTTAGTTACACTGTTTTTTCAAGTGTTTTTCCTCTCTCCCTGTCCTTTAATTCCCCCTTGCTATTCTCCCATGCTTTTGGCATAGTTTCTGTAATTATTATTACTAAAATTTCTTGGGAGTTTTAGCTTAATAACAGAATGAATTCTGTTCTTTCCCCATGTTTACGTCTTCACCTACGGGTGGTTAGGCGTTGTGTTCTGCATCTACCATCTGATGTTCTGCAGTTTCTTCCCTGGAAGTCTCTGTTTTGCATCAGATGGGGTATTTTTGGTAACTGATTTCGGGCCTGGGTGCCTGGAGTCTTATTTTAGTGTTTTTACACTCATTGTTTACATTTACAACAGCCCTCTGTGTGAGGGGGGGATTTCTAAATAATAATATCTTTATGTTATTTTAATCATAACTAGATACATTATTATTGTTCGTAAGTGTTGAATAAATTGTTTAAAATATTTTAAAAATTTTTGTCCACACTTAGGCTTGGGATCCATTGGGGCTCAACGTTACTTTTCAGAAACTTGGGCTGTTCTGAAAAAATATTTTTTCAAAATATTTTGATTTCAATTATTTTTTCTATATTAATGGATCATATTATTATTATGTATTTTGATTGCCAGGGGTTAGTGCGAGTACCAGGACTTGTTTTCTTTTCACATTGAAAGGATATTGATCAATTGTTTTAAGAGGAAGTCTTCCTCTGACCTTATTATCATTCTATATGTGGTCAGTGTACTCGCATTAACTCCTGTTCTGTATCGTATGATTTCGATGACAATATGGGAAGCGTATGTCACGGTATGTTGTTGGGGATTTGGACACTCCGGTCCTTTCCCCGCAGGGTCACTCTACTTTATCAATTTCTATTTCAGACGATCAAGATTAGGGTGATGTATCTGTGATGTCTTCCAACAGTGTGCCTCCGTCGTCACAATTAATGAAGGGCTAGCGGAAAAGTGCTCATGTAATACGCCAATTGCCTAAGAGGACCCTAGTAGGTTCGACGGCCTTTGACGTCCGCTAGCTCGCCCGGTGTAGCGTCCATTCACCGAATGGTTCGGCAGCCGGGTTCGTCCGTTGCGGTCTAGAAGGAATTTTGGGGTGATGCGAGCACTATAAAATTAACTTAATGCACACCCAGTGACGGCGGATCGGAGGGAGAACGGAGGAAGCCTTTTAGTCCGGTTCATAGCTCGTTCCGGTCCATCCGGACGGCAAGCGAGAGAGGCCCCTCTCTCGTTCAACAACATCTGGCCCCAGATGTTTGTGGTACAAATGTGTCGTTAGCGGAGCATACGTCCGTCGCTCGGGACGCTCCGTTGTATAGGCAGTCCGCTGAGACTGCTAAGGCTTCCTCTTCTCGTCAGCGCACACGACCGCACCTTGGCTGCGTGACCGCCGATATATTTCCAGCTTCGCCGATCAAGGATTCTTAGGCGACCAGGTCACACCATCCGGCAGCCAGGGATTCGAGACCGATGGACTCCGGACGTTCGCATAGGAAGTATGCGGGAGCCATCTGATGCGGAGCTGCCCTCGGCGAAGCACCGATAGACTGCGCCTCCGCAGGTCTCGACGCCGGACATTCTTGTGCACATAGCACAGCTTATCGCAGCATCCCAGCAGCCGACAGAAACGGTGTCGGATCGAGAATTATCCGACAGCGCTGGGTCGGTAGCCGGGGTCTCGAGGCCTGCAGACTCCGGACGTTCGCATAGGAAGTGTGCGGGAGTCAACGTACACGGAGCTTCCAGCGGCAATGCATCGTAAGTCCACTACTGCACAGGCCTCGGGAACGGACGTGCTTTCCTTAATAGCACAGTTTATCGCAGCATCCCAGCATCAACTGAATCTGTCGCATATATTTTATCCGACGATGCTGGGTCGGGACGCTCCGCGGAAGCGGGTACGGACGTCCGAAAGTTTCATCCGGTCCGATGGGATACCGAAAGGGATTCGGTGCATTTCAAGCTTTCCCTTTCGGAACAACATATGCTGCGATGCCGGATAAGAAACTGATAGCGTCGGTGGACTTAGAAATTTTTGGTTCGGTTCAGGGACATCGTCCCTCAGTTCCGACATAGTCCAATAATGTCACACAAACTTTCGAATTATTGAACGACGCTATATATATTATTATTTTATGCTTGCTATCCAAGCATTTCTGGTTTCTTGTTCGAAGAGTTATGGAGATGTCTTCAAAAGTGTGCCTCTGTCGTCATAGTTAATGAAGAGTTAGCGGCAATAAGTGCTCATGGAATATGTCTATCGCTTACGGAGTGACATTCGCTAGCTCACCCGGTGTAGCGTACATTCATCGAATGGTTCGGCTGCCGGGTTCGTCCGTTGCGGTCTAGGAAGGAGATTTGGGTGATGCGAGCACTTTAATTACTTTAGTACTCACCCAGTGACGGCAGATTGAGGACGGATCGGAGGAAGCCAACAACATAGGGGACCGCATGTTGTGGTTCAGATATTTTACATTCGGAGCATATGTCCGTTGCTCGGGACGCTCCGTTATATTGACAGTCCGAGAGACTGTCTTTAATGCTTCCTCATCCTCACAGCAGGGCACACGACCGCACATTGGCTACGTGACCTCGAGTATCCGATCAGTTTCGGCATTCAGTGATTCCACAGCGAATAGGTCGCGCCATCCGGTAGCCAAAGGACACGAGGCCTATACACTCCGTTCGCTCGCATATTGGAAGTATGCACGGGGTAACGATCTCGGAGCTTCCTGCGGCAATGCATCGTAAGACCGCTGCTCCTCAGGCCTCAGTGACGGACGTGCTATCCGAGTTAGCACAGTTGTTTCGCAGCATCCCAGCAATTGACGGTTTCTCGGTCGAATCAGGAATTATCCGACGGCGCTGGGTCGGTGCGGTCCGCGGTTGCATCAAGCTACGGACGACCGAACGCTTTATAGGGTCCGACAGGATGGCGAAAGGGATTCGAAAGATTTCGAGTTTTCCCTTTAGTAGTATCGGAAGATGCCTTTCATATCTTCTGGCATTTCTTCCAGTGATTATTGTTCGGACTTCATTGCTGCGATCTTGGATAAGAGACTTATAGCGTCATTGGACTCGGATTTTTCGATCGGTACAGGGACTTTGTCCCTGACTTACCGATGCAGTCCAATATTGTCATTACAACATGTGTTTTATTTTTCGACGCTATATATATATTATATATATATACAAGCCTGCTACTAAGCATGATAGTTTAGTTTCTTGTCCGCGTGGCTCATTTCTGCCATTTTATCTTTTTTACATATAGTTTATTTTGGCAGAGCAGGGCATACCGAGAGTTCATATGCGTCTAGATGGTGTGATTAAAGACTGCATATATTCTTTTTCGCCGTTTATGTCTTTTCCAATTTCAATGTTGGGAACGACATTATGTATAGTAGACTTAACTTAGACGCTTTATTATACGTAATCCGCCTTACTGAGGCGTTATCATTACGTCTTCAAGAAAAGATTTACGGGATATTATTCTCAATGTAATTTCTTTTGAGGGCAGTAGTTTGTTCACGTATAACTCCGCCCTTCAGTGGCTGATTGGAGTTGGTTAGACGTGATGCAGCCCTAGCTACATCCACGCGTGGATAGTAGGTTAAGAACTCTCTCAGAGTCGCTTCGTTCTCGGAGGAGCTTCTCTTCGACGGCAACTTTCCGGCAATCCATGAATTGCTTGATTTATTCATTCTCTTGTCTATCTAGTGTTACAAGAGATTCAGACTGGGGCAAACATTCGGTGGTTGACTCAGAGAGTGCCGCCGCAGTTGCCGGACCCTAGTGTGGCTGTTATGACGGTTGCCAGTCAAACAGATTGAGATATTCTGATCCCTACGGATTCGAAGTGCCAGGGTCTTTGGGTTCCGCAGTCTTTTAGCTATCAGTTTAACTTCCGCGGAATAATGTTTTTTAGGCTTGCTTTATGTCATTGCATGAACATTATTCAGAAACGCATGCCCAAATTCCTGTCCTTTAATTCGACAGTAGTGGCGTATCTCCGGAACCAGGGAGGCACTCTTTCGTTTCCGTTATTCAATTTAATGGAAAGAATCCGTCTGTTGGTTATAGTACACCAAGTTCAGTTTTGGTCCGTCATATTCTGGGTCGTCTGATTGTTTTATCGCACTCCCGTTCTCTTACGGGTCGCTTGTTGCTGTCAGAATGGACTCTCAACAAACAAGTATTTAATCAGATTTGCTATCTATGGGAGCGCCCAATGAGGTTTTATTTATGACACAGCTTGCTAATCAATTGCAGACGTATGTGTTGGCTTGTCCAGATCTCTGAGCTAATACTGTTAACGCTCTATTGATCTATAGGACGGAATGATAGGATACGCGTATCCTCCGGCGCTGTTGTTTTAGCAGGTATTGCTAAGATAAACAACCACAATACATTTCTGTTGATAGCATCTCTATCTTCACAGAGATCATGAGTAATTTACTCTCTTGTCTACTGTGAATCTTAACGTGAAATCTTCCTCTATGTGAGGATCTTTTTTCACTGGGTAAATCGTGTCATCTTTATCACAACCAGCAAGGTCGCAACCTTCATGTATTCCGTTGTGTGGTCCGTATTGCATTGTAAGCACTGTACTGGACGAGCTTTGGACGCGATTTCTTACTATAGGAGATCCTCTTCTTCGCTATTCTATGCGACTAAAGTGGAGGCTCTTCCGTCGTGGTGTAGGGATCATTATGTTCATATGGTTGATCCCTCCATACTACGCATTGCTAGTTTTTAGTATACTTGTTTCACAAGATCTACTGCAGCCTGTTGTTATTTAGGTTATAGGTTTATGTTACCTCATACCTATGCACTCTACGATAGTTTACAATTGAGTCTTTTGTCTCTTTATCTAAGTCAGTTAGTAACCTTTTGATAAATAGACTTAGAATCTTTAGATTAAAATTCCTATACGGATTTTAACTTCGGTTCTTATTTAGCTATGTAATCATTTGAGCCTCTGGAAACAGTAGTTTTCAAATTCTGACCTTTTAGACAGTAATTCTGTTGGTTTCCCTTTTACTGTAGAGTCAGTGAGTTTCATGCACTATCGATGGATGATTTTCACTTTCATAGTTTCGGAATCAATACTTCCGTTACTATTTAGGTTGGATTGTTGCATAAGAGTTAGGCTCCTATTTCCGGAACCTATTATTTTAAGGTCCTTCCGTCTTCGTATGGGCATAGGCCTTTACTCTTTCCGGGTACAGTTTATGTATTTATAAACAGATATCTGTTTATTACAAGGGCGTAAGCTTCTTCTGTCTTTGATGTCTAGTAGAAGGACGTTACGCTCCATTTTATTTTTAATGGATTCTATTAACTAGCGTACTGCTTATGGTATATCGTTGGCTTAGCAGTTGTGCTTAAGATTTCGGCTCATGAAGTAAGAGTTCTTCTACTTCTTGGGCTTACATTAATAGTGTTGCTATTATAGATTTTTGAAGGCTGCTCATTGCGCTCAGCCATCCATTCATGAATTTTATCTCAGAAATATCGAGTCCATTTCTGGAGGCCTCTATTGTTAGGTCTATTATCTACTGCTCAGAATATCATTCTCTTAACAGTTGCTACTATAGCTAGGTAGGCTGTCTGTTTCGGCAGTGTCTCCGTTCGGCTGCCCTCTTCGCTCTGGGCTATTTGACCCAGGGCAAGAAAAAGGGGGGGGGGGGGGAGGGTGTTCCCTTGGGTCACCTGTTTTTACTATGAAAACAAGGGGATACCTCCTCCGGAGTTAGTAATTCTGAGCTGTTATTGGGATGGTTGTTTAGTGAGAAGTTTAAGTTTATAAAATTCATTCAAGTCTTAGTTTTTAAAGTATAGCTTTTGAATATTGCATATGTCAACGGACATGATTATGCAATTCTCACACACTTTTAGGAGTATAAGAGTCTCTATTCTCTAGACTTACTTTATTATTGGCTTACTTTAAAAATTATTAGTATAAGGATTATTGGATATTAATAGAGTACATGGATGTATGAAGCTCAATTTTTGGAAGGTGTTGTATCTTTCTAATTTATCATAAATAAGAAAGATACATGTAAGGCCTATTACTTCTTTTCCCTACAGGGGATGACTCTATTTTATTTTATTGAGCGTATTCCATTTTGCTCTATGTCCTTGGCCCTCCAGCCTTTTTACTATTCAGCTATGTCTGGGTCATTGGTACAGTATAAAAATGTTAAAAAATTTATAGTAATTTATATATTTTTTATACTTACCAATGACCCAGACGGGGATGGCCCTCCCAGGAGTTGGGAACTCTTGCCTCCCCGCTGAGTACATAGCGCTTACCAGGCACTGGTTATTAGAATGATAAATGGCGCCAATTTCGGAACGTCCTTGACACTGCGCATGCGCAGTGGGGGCGAGGTGTGGAGGGCCTTTCAGGACATGTTTTCTTTAGTTTTAGATGCAAATTTTGGGGATTGGGGGGCAAAATTTGTGTTTGGCCCTATATTGTAAGAGTTAGCACCAGCTATGTCTGGGTCATTGGTAAGTATAAAAAATATATAAATTACTATAAATTTTTTAACTTTCCAAAAATATCAACATCAGTTTGGATATCCCCATCTTTTTTTTAATAGTATATTTAACCAACCTTCAGTACAAATTTGGTCTGTTAATTAGCTTAACTTGACATAGTCAAGATAAGCTATTGCCATCACGCGTGCGGAAGTCTGTTAGTCTGTGAGTCTGTGAGTCTGTTAGTCTGTGAGTCTGTTAGTCTGTGAGTCTGTGAGTCTGTTAGTCTGTGAGTCTGTGACGTCTGTTCACATTTTCCTTTAGCACGGGCTACACCCCGCAGTTCTTGTCTGATCATCACGAAATTTCATATGCAGGTTTGGGGTCATGTCTAGATGAGAACGTCCCCTTTTGGTCGCGATCGGGCAACCGGTATGGCTGCCCGAGCCCAAAACCCGAAAACCATTAGCACAGTCTACAGGACGTATTTATGAAGGGATTTCATTGTAACTTGGTAGGATGCCTCTGTATAATGCCTAGATGAGAACGTCCCCTTTTGGGCATGATCTATCAACCGTAATGGCTGCCCAAGCTCGAAACCCAAAAACTTTTAGCACAGTCTGCAGGTCATGTTTAATGTGGAGGGA
Source organism: Pictodentalium vernedei (assembly GCA_031216915.1). NCBI lineage: Eukaryota > Metazoa > Mollusca > Scaphopoda > Dentaliida > Dentaliidae > Pictodentalium > Pictodentalium vernedei. The sequence continues at coordinate 289,210,568 of CM062293.1, forward strand.
TTTCATTGTAACTTGGTAGGATGACTCCTTATGATATCTAGATGAGAATTTCCCCATTTGGGCATGATCTGCCAACCGTGACGACTGCCCGAGCCCAAAACCCGAAAACCTTTATCACAGTCTACAGGTCATATTTATTGAGGAATTTCATTGTAACTTGGTGGGTTGACTTCATACAATGTCTAGATGAGAAAGTCACCTTTTGGGCATGATTGGGCAACTGTGCTGGCTACAGGGGCTCAAAGCCCGAAAACCTTTAGCACAGTCTAGAGGTCATATTTATGAAGGGATTTCATTGTAACTTGGTAGGATGACTCCAAATAATGTCTAGATGAGAATGTCCCATTTTGATCGTGATCATGCAGCCTTGATGGGTGCCCGAGCCCAAAAACCTTTAGCATAGGCAAAAGGTCATATTTATGGAAGGATTTCATTGTAACCTGTTAGGTTGACTCCATGTAATGCCTAGATGATGACATCCCCTTTTGGTCGTGGTTGGTCAGTTGTGATGGCTACTAGTGCCCGAAGCTCGAAAACTTTGAGCACAGTCTACAGGTCATATTTATGAAGGGATTTCATTGTAACTTCTTAGGATCACTCCAGATGATGCCCAGATGAGATTGTCCCCTATGGTTGCGATCATTCAGCCATGATGGCTTGCAGAGCCCGAAAACATTTAGCACAGTCTACAGGTCATATTTATGAAGGGATTTCATTGTAACTTGGTAGGTTAACTTCATATAATGTCTAGATGAGAACGTCGCTTTTGGACATGATTCGGCTACTGTGACGGCTAAAGGTGCCCAAAGCCCGAAAGCCTTTAGCACAGTCTACAGGTCATATTTATGAGGGGATTTCATTGTAACTTGGTAGGATGACTCCAAATGATGTCTAGACGAGAACGTCCCATTTTGGCCATGATCATTCAGCCTTGATGGGTGCCCGAGCCCAAAAACCTTTAGCATAGGCAAAAGGTTATATTTATAGAAGGATTTCATTGTAACCTGTAAGGTTGCCTCCATATAATGCCTAGATGATGACATCCCCTTTTGGTCGTGATTGGTCAACTGTGATGGCTACAGGTGCCCGAAGCCCGAAAACCTTGAGCACAGTCTACAGGTCATATTTATGAAGGGATTTCATTGTAACTTCGCAGGATCACTCCAGATGATGCCCAGATGAGATTGTCCCCTTTGGTTGCGATCATTCAACCATGATGGCTGCCCGAGCCCGAAGCCCGAAAACCTTAAGCACAGTCTACAGGTCATATTTATGAAGGGATTTCATTGTAACTTTGTAGGTTGACTTCATATAATGTCTAGATGAGAACATCCCCTTTTGGACATGATTGGGCAACTTTGACGGCTAAAGGTGCCCAAAGCCCGAAAACCTTTTGCACTGTCTACAGGTCATATTTATGAAGGGATTTCATTGTAACTTGGTAGGATGACTCCAAATAATGTCTAGATGAGAACGTCCCATTTTGACCGTGATCATTCAACCTTGATGGGTGCCCGAGCCCAAAAACCTTTAGCATAGGCAAAAGATTATATTTATAGAAGGATTTCATTGTAACCTGTTAGGTTGACTCCATATAATGCCTAGATGATGACATCCCCTTTTGGTCGTGATTGGTCAACTGTGATGGCTACAGGTGCCCGAAGCCCGAAAACCTTGAGCACAGTCTACAGGTCATATTTATGAAGGGATTTCATTGTAACTTCGCAGGATCACTCCAGATGATGCCCAGATGAGATTGTCCCCTTTGGTTGCAATCATTGAACCATGATGGCTGCCCGAGCCCGAAGCCCGAAAACCTTAAGCACAGTTTACAGGTCATATTTATGAAGGAATTTCATTGTAACTTGGTAGGTTGACTTCATATGATGTCTAGATGAGAACGTCCCCTTTTGGACATGATTGGGCAACTTTGACGGCTAAAGGTGCCCGAAGCCCGAAAACCTTTTGCACTGTCTACAGGTCATATTTATGAAGGGATTTCATTGTAACTTGGTAGGATGACTCCAAATAATGTCTAGATGAGAGCATCCCATTTTGGCCGTGATCATTCGGCCTCGATGGCTGCCCGAGCCCAAAAACCTTTAGCATAGGCAAAAGGTTATATGTATAGAAGGATTTCATTGTAACCTGTTAGGTGACTCCATATAATGCCTAGATGATGACATCCCCTTTTGGTTGTGATTGGTCAGCTGTGATGGCTACAGGTGCCCGAAGCCCAAAAACCTTGAGCACAGTCTACAGGTCATATTTATGAAGGGATTTCATTGTAACTTCGCAGGATCACTCCAGATGATGCCCAGATGAGATTGTCCCCTTTGGTTGCGATCATTCAACCATGATGGCTGCCCGAGCCCAAAGCCCGAAAACCTTTTGCACAGTCTACAGGTCATATTTATGAAGGGATTTCATTGTAACTTGGTAGGTTGACTTCATATAATGTCTAGATGAGAACGTCCACTTTTGGACACGATTGGGCAACTGTGACGGCTTCAGGGGCCCAAAGCCCGAAAACTTTTAGAACAGGCTACAGGTCATAATTATGAAGGGATTTCATTGTAGCTTGGTAGGATGACTCCAAATAGTGTCCAGATGAGAATGTCCCCTTTTGGTTGCGATCATTCAACCATGATGGCTGCCAGAGCCCAAAGCCCAAAAACCTTTAGCACAGTCTACAGGTCATATTTATTAAGGGATTTCATTGTAACTTGGTAGATTGACTTCATATAATGTCTAGACGAGAACGTCCCCTTTGGACGCAATTGGGAAACTGACGGCTACAGGGGCCCGAAGCCCGAAAACCTTTAGCACAGTCTACAGGCCATATTTATGAGGGGATTTTAATGTAACTTGATAGGATGACTCGTTTTGGAATAATTTCACTGTAACTTGGTAACTTTTGTTGATATACGTTAACTGTGAGGGCCACATACATTAACTGTGAGGACATATTAACCCACCCCTCAGCTCTTTAGTACAGTGTACACCTCATATTATTTTTATCATAAACATAGCACACAGGGAACAGAAATGAACATATTCCCAATTATCACAATTCTTGTCTTATTTCATAATCTTTCATAAACATTGAACATTATCCTTTTCATCAAACACAACACACAAGTTAAGCTACAGTGTCATTGACACTTTCATTTTACTTAGGTTACAGAGTGAACTCATAATTGTCTACACAATTTTGTGATCTGTAGAAGATTTACTTTGACAAGATCTACTGAATTACCCAGGTTTATAAACCTATTCAGCCTCAATATAAGCATTTAATCTATTATATCTTGTTTGACAGAGCTCAAGGTGTTCTGTCAAACAAGACATAACAGGATAAATGCCTATTTATCATGAGAATACTTGAAAATGAACGAATTCCCTGGGTTTGTACGCCATACTGGAGAACTGAAATACTGGAAAAATAGTTTTGCACTTTCCACACCTGGAAAAATACTGGAGAAAAGTTGGTAAACACTGGAAATATAATTGAATTGTAATTTTCGCCACCTCTGCACTAATTTACCACCCCAAACAAACTCTTGCCAGAATGATAAATTGAAGTTGTTTGGCATAGATAATGCTTGGTACTTGCCGTTGCACAGGTGGCTTCAATTTCTCAGTGAATTTTGAAGACCTGCTCATTACTTCTGCATCTTCTGACATATGGTATATGCCTTTGTCATCACAAGTTTAAGTAGCTGTATAGTCAAGAACTTTGAATATGGTACTGGAAAATTCCATTGAACACTGGAAATATACTAGAAAGTACAGGAATTTCAACCAAGTTTGTGTATTTAAACCCTAATTTCATGTTAATTGAATACTCTTGTTAATTGAATATTTTTCGCTGGACAAGGGGCTCTTCAGGGATCCACTGCATTAATCATCTTCAATGATAGTTATATTCGGAATGGAAATGATAACGAGGAATTGTTAATAGGGTTTCTGTAACAGATCACTTAATACTGAAATGCATATTTTTTCAGGCGCTTGTAGAAATTTATGTTATTTATGGTGCCATGGGAGAAGTGGAAAATTTACTTAGGCTTTGTCTCCAGAAAGCTTCCTCTACAAGGTGTGTGACTAGAACTCATACTAGCTTGAATTTTCTCATGATTCATTGTGTGTATAACATGGTAGAAATGACAATCTGGTTGCATCTTAGATTCCACTGGTATAAACAGGAATTTTAGTTGCAACTGGTGGAATCTTGAATATTTTATACTGTAAACCAATGGCCCAGACTTAGCTGATGCTAACTCAAATTATCTATGGCCAAACACAAATTTTGCCCTCCAATCCTCAAAATTTGCATTCAAAACCGAAAATTAGAAGTCCTATCTGGCCCTCCATACAGTTACTCTCCACGCAAACTGGTGCCAATATTATTCTTTGTTTGGCCCTTCAGTCAGATAACATCAAACTGACTTCTGTGCTTTTGAATCTCAGTTTCAATGATGCCAGACACAAATCAATGGTTAATTTGGTGGATCCAAGGACACAACTGGATGAAGGAAGGAAGAAACGGTGGTTTAAAACGTTCAGGGCTGTAATTTTATAATATTTATAAACATTAGTTCATGTTCCCCAATTTCGGGACATGGGCCTGACGTCATCATTGATTTTTAATGATTTTTCCACTGTTTGTTAAGTATTCCTTCCCTAACCTCCCTTGATCCCCTCCCAGTTAAACTCCCAAGCTTTTTGGCTTGTTTTATTGAAATTTTTTTATAAAATTTCTTAGGAGTTTAACGTATTATACAGAAGATTATTCTGTACATCCCCATGGTTACGTCCTCACCCTTGAGGTGTTTAGGCATTTTGGTCATGCATCATACATCTGATGTATCGTTTTTTCTTCTGCTGAAGATCTTGCTTTACATTGGATAGCTTTATTTCGGTTACTGACGTCAGGCTGTCTTGCCTGGGGTCTTGTTTCCGGTTTTTATTTTGAAGTTGTTTACATTGACATTACTTTATTTGTATAGGTAGTTTCCTATTATTTTTAGGGAAACTACGGTTATAAGTAACATAAAATATTCCAGTAGTGTGGCAGTTAATTTTTTGGATATTATTATAATTTTGTCCACACTTAGGCTCTGTTGAGCTCATCGTTCCCTTTGGGAACTTGGGCACTTATATAAGAAAAAAAATTTTCAACATTTTTTTTAATTTTTGAAAATCTTTTTTTTTGGGATGCAATAATGCGATCTTATATTATGTAGATTTGGTGGTGGTACAATCGACCTATTTTAAGTAATAATATTTATTGAATAGCAGGGCAAATATGAGGAAGCCTATCCTCTATTTACATGGTCGTCTTGTTTATAGTCAATGTACTACCACTAATTCTTGTACCATGTGTCAGATTTTGACAACATTGGTGATGGGTGTCATGGTTGTTGTTAGGTGAGTGGACTCAAGCGGTCCTTCTGCGGTGAGGGGACACTGCTGGTCCTCTCGTCAAAATGTCACTTTAGTTTTTTAGTTTCTATTTACACAGGAACAAGAACATGGTGAGGTTTTGTGACGCCGTCAGATAGTGTCCTTCCATCGTCGCAATATACAGTTAGAGCTAGCGACAAAAGTGCTCAATGAAATAGACAAGGCCCCAGATCACAGATCATGTGGTTTTCGTCCTTGTTAACAGCTAACTCAACCGGCGCTCTCTCACTCAGAATATGGGTGTTATGACGCCGGGTAAATCAGTAGCGGTCGAGGAAAGGAAAGGGTGTTGTGAGCACTATAATATCGAAACATGCTCACCCTGTGACGACGGAAAGGAGGAAGCAGACAAGTTCTGAGATATGATTGTCCAGGTCTTCCACGGCCGCAAGCAGAAGAGAGGCCCCTCTCTCTTAGAACAACATCTGGGGTCAGAGGTTGTTGGTAGGAACTTGCGTCAGTTGGAGCTTATGTCCATGCCTTTCTGTCCGGGACGCTCCTTCTAATAGGCTGCAGGGGTAGGCTAGCCTTACAGCTTCCTCTATGTCCGATAAGCACACACGACCGCACAAAAAGTCTGTTGTCGCATTTAAACAGGGCTAAAAACCACGACGTATGGTTTTAGTTCCCTATCACCAGCTACCTCGACCATGACGCCGGATAAGTTTGTAGCGGTCGAGGAGAGAACAAGGGTGGAGCGAGCACTATAATATACAATTATGCTCACCCAGCGATGATGGAAGGAGGAAGCCGGCAAGTTCTGAGGTACGCTCGTACAGGTCTGCCAGGAACGCGAGCAAGAGAGAGGTCTCTCTCTCTTACAGCATCATCTGGGGCCAGATGTTGTTGGTAGAAACTTGCGTCAGTCGGAGTTTACGTCCATGCCTCTTGTCCGGGACATCCACGATGAGTGGTTTCAGTTCCCTGTCGCCGGTGAAGCGGTTACTATTGAATATGAGAACCGTGACACCGGGTGTGTCGCATTTACATAGTAAATCAGAGCTAGCGGCAAAAGTGCTCAATCATATAAGACAAGGGCCTAGACCTTGGAACATAGGGTTTACAACCTTGTCTCCAGCTAGCTCAACCAGTGCTTCTTTCACTCCGAATGTGGTGTCATGACGCCGGATATGTAAAAAGCAGGGCTATATAACCACGATGAGTGGTTTCAGTTCCTTGTCGCCGGTGAAGCAGTTACTCTTAAATATGAGGACTGTGACACCGGGTGTGTCACATTTACATAGTAGATCAGATCTAGCGGCAAAAGTGCTCAATCATATAAGACAAGGGCCTAGACCTTAGAATATAGGGTTTACGACCTTGTCTCCAGTTAGCTCAACCGGTGCTTTTTTCATTCAGAATATGGGTGTCATGACGCCTGATATGTCCGTAGCAGTCAAGGAGAGAACAAGGGTGTAGCGAGCACTATAAAATCCAATCATGCTCACCCTGCGACGATGGAAAGGAGGAAGCCGGCAAGTTCTCATCTGGGGCCAGATGCTGTTGGTAGGAGCTTGCATCATTCGGAGCTTATGTACATGCCTTTTGTCCGGAATGCTCCGTTTAATTCGGCTTCTTCAGCGTCTACTAAGCACTCTCAACTGCGCCTTGGTTACGTGACTTCAGATATCTAGTCTGCATCGCCAATAGGTCCACTCTTTGTCGAGGAAGTCGCACCATCTAGTAGCCAAGGAAACGAGGCCTCATTCATCGGGACGTCCGCAGTTAAGAGCCATCTCGGCCACACTGTCCCAGGAGCAGCCGGCGAATAAGCAATACATGATTGCTGCTCCTCAGGCCTCCATAATGGACTTGTTGTCGTAGATTGCACAGCTCATCGCAGTATTCCTGCTAATGCAGAAGCACTCAACGTCAATCTCAAAACTTGAGCTGTTGGATGGTGCTTGATCGGTCCAGTCATCTGCCTGTTCAGATGCCGGTGACCGTGATTCTAAAGTTAAAAAATTTATAGTAATTTATATATTTTTTATACTTACCAATGACCCAGACTTAGCTGGTGCTAACTCCACAAAAACCAGGGCCAAACACAAATTTTGCCCCCCAATCCCCAAAATTTGCATCCAAAACAAAAAGAAATAATGTCCTAAAGGACCTCCATAATACGACTCTACTGCGCATGCGCAGTGACGCAGTCGTCCCGAAATTGGCGCCAAATATCATTCTTACTGGCAGTGCCTGGTCAGCGCTATGTACTCAGCGGGGAGGCAAGAGTTCCCAACTCAGGGAGGGCCATCCCCGTCTGGGTCATTGGTAAGTATAAAAAATATATAAATTACTATAAATTTTTTAACATTTTTATACTGTACCAATGACCCAGACTTAGCTGAATAGTAAACAGGCTGGAGGGCCTAGGACATAGAGGAAAATCCAATAAGCTCAATTATAAAATAAAGAGATAACCCCTTAAGGAGAAAAGGAGTATTAGGCTTTACATGTATCTTTCTTATTTAATATTTAAATTAGAAAGATACACTACCCTTAATAATTGAGCACAATGACATTCATGTTCTCTATTAATATCCAGTATAACCTTTATACTAATTATTATTAAAACAAGCCAATAAATAAAGTAGTCCAGAGAATTGAGACTCTTTATAATCATTTAAAAGTGTCCGAGTATTGTATATTAAAGCCCGTTTGACACTTGACATATACAAATGCTTCACACCGAGCTACACTTTAAAAATAAGACATGAATGAAATTAAACATTAATATTACACTTTAAAACCATCCCGGAAGCGACTCAGAAATACTGTCTTGGAGGAGGCATTCCCTTGCTTTTCACTATAAAGCAGGTGACCTAAGGGAACACCCGCCCCCCCCCCCCTTCCCCTTGCCCTGGGTCAAATAGCCCAGAGCGAAGAGGGCAGCCGGACGGAGTCACTGCCGGAACAGAAAGCCTGCATAACTATAGTTGCAACTGTTTAGTGGACGACATTCTGAGCAACAGATAACGGACCTAAACAATGCAGGTCTCCAGAAATGGACTCAATATTTCTGAGATAAAAATTAGTAAATGTGGATGGCTGAGACCAATAAGCAGCCTTCATTAAATCTGTAATAGCAACACTATTAGCATAAGCCCAGGAAGTAGAAAGAGCTCTTACTTCATGAGCAGAAATCTTAAGCACAGACTGCTGAGAAGAAGATAAATCTTCATACGCAGTACGGATAGTTAACTGAATCCATCTAGCAATAGAATGGACTGAAATGTCCTTTCTATTAGGCATCAAAGACAGAAAGAAACGTTTCCGTCCCTTTCTGATGAACTGAGATCTCTGTTTATAGATACGTAGTGCTCTAACAGGACAGAGTAAAGGCCTACGCCCGTCTGAAGACGGAAGAGCCTTAATAACAATAGGTTCCGGATATTTATTAGGAGCCTGATTCTTAGCTAAAAAACCGACGTTAGTAGTGAAGGTGATAGTGTTCCCAACACTACGATAATGAGAATCATCCACCGATAGTGCATGAAGCTCACTGACTCTTCTGGCAGAAGAGAAAGCTAAGAGAAAAGCTGTCTTATAAGATAAGAATTTGAAATCTACTGTCCCAAGAGGTTCAAATGGCTTTTCCTTCAATTTAAGGAGAACCCAAGCTAAATTCCACTTAGGAATTAATCTAAGAGTTCTGGGTCTATTTATCGAAAAGTTTCTAACCAATTTCGATAAAGAGACATTAGATCCAATTTGTAAACTATCATGATGTGCATAGGTATCAGATAACATAGATCTATAACCCTTTATAGTAACCGGTTGCAGTTTGATTTCGTCAAACAAGTATACTAGAAAGTTAGCAATGTCTGGTATAGAGGGATCAAATATATCAACAGAATGATCCCTACACCAACGACGGAAAACCTTCCACTTAGCCGCATAGTTTAGCGAAGAGGAGGTCCTCCTACAGTTAGAAATCGCGTCCACTGCTCGTCCTGTAAAGTGCTTGCCATGCGAGAAGGACCGCACAACGGAAAAACGTGAAGGTTGAGACCTTGCGGGTTGTGATGCAGTTGGCGCGACTTCCCCTGCCAAAGAAGATCCTCTCGTGGAGGGAGCTTCCGCGGTAGGTCCCACAACAGACACCTGAGTAGATTTATCCACGGTCTCTGTGGCGACAGAGATGCTACCAACAGAATCTTGCATTGAGATTGTTTTATCTTTAGCAATACTTGTTGAATTAACGGCGCTGGAGGATACGCATATCCTATCATTCCGTCCCAAGGGATCGATAGAGCGTCTACAGCAAAAGCTCTTGGATCCGGACACGGGGACACATACGTTTGCAACTGATTGTTGAGATGTGTCGCAAATAAGTCTATCATTGGCCGTTCCCATTGGTAGCAAATCTGATTGAATACTTGTTTGTTGAGAGTCCACTCCGACGGCAACAAGCGACCCTTTCGAGAAAGGGAGTCTGCTAGCACATTCAGACGACCCGGTATGTGACGGACCGAAAGAAGAACGTGATGTTCCAACGCAAACAGAAGGATTCTTTCCGTTAGATTGAACAACGGAACTGAATGAGTGCCTCCCTGATTCCGTATATACGCCACTACTGTCGTATTGTCGGATAGGATTTGGACATGAGCATCGTGAATAATGTCCATCCAGTGACGTAACGCAAGCCAAATTGACATCATTTCCTTGATGTTTATGTGCTTGCCCAGGAATTGCGGATCCCAAAGACCCTGGCATCTCGAATCCGTTGGGATTAATGATGCACCCCAACCTGTTTGACTGGCATCCGTCATAATGGTAAAACTCGGATCCGGCAACTGCAGCGGAACTCCTTGAGTTAACCACTGAATGTTTGCCCAAGTCTGAATCTCTTGTTTCACTTGATCTGACAAGAGAACGTCTACATCGAGCGAATGAATTTTCACACTCCAATTCTGAGTCAAGAAAATTTGAAGAGGCCGTGTGCATAGCCGTCCCATCGGAATGAGATCCGCAGCGGCTCCGCACAGACCTATCAGTCTCATAAATTCTCTCGCTGTGACTTTGTCTGTATTTAGACAATAGCGAGCGTAACAACTGACTAATTTCGCTCTGGTTAACGGCAGACGAACGAGATTGTTGTGCGTCTCGAAGCTCATTCCCAGATGAGTGAATGACTTGGACGGCACCAGATCCGACTTCTCCTCGTTTACTATGAAACCGAGACGTCGGAGCAATAGAAGAAGATTCTGAACATCGTTCTGAAGCGTTAACTCGTTGCCGTACCTCTGAAGAATGTCGTCCAGGTAGGCCGACGTTACCGCAGACGAATGAGCTCGGAAGTAAATCATTACCGAGTTCATTACTCGAGTGAAAGCCCAGGGTGCTAGATTCAATCCGAAGCACATGGCCCGGAACTGATACACCACTCCTAGGACTGCGAAGCGTAGATACTTTCGGAATGTCGGATGTACCATGACGTGAAAGTACGCATCTTTGAGATCTATGCTCGTTGCATAATCGTTCACCCGAATACTCGCTCTGACCGATCGAATCGTCTCCATATAAAACTTCGGAGCGATGATCAGCTTGTTTATCCAGCTCAAATCTATTACTGGACGGAACGAGCCGTCTGGTTTCGGAACCAGAAACAGATGGCTGTAGAATCCCAGCGATTCCTGGTTTTCTACGACCTCTACCGCGTTCTTCATTAAAAGAGACTGCACCTCTGATAGCAGAGCGTCTCTTTTCTGAGGGTTTGACGGAAGATGAGTCCACTTTGGACTTCGAGTTAATGGAGGCTTTCGTTTGAAGGATATCTTTAGACCTTCCGAAGTCACTCCTCTCACCCAAGGGTCGTCCGTAATCGACGCCCACTCTTGAGAAAAACTCGACAACCTTCCGCCAACCGGAACGCGATAGAGGTTTGAGCCATCACCTCCTGGATCTGCGAGGCCTGCGGTAGGAGAAACCACGTCTTCCACGACCCGCACCTCGCCTCGTCGACCTCGGGGCGTCCGACCGATTGTCCCGGCCTGAAGGACGTCCCGAACGAGAGTCGCTATCCTGACGGTCTCTCGAATAAGAGCTAGAGGACGCACCGGAACCTCTATAGGAACCTCTCTTGGGCGGATAAGACCCAGAAGTGCCCGCCTTATTCGTGTCTGCTGAATCCGACCTTTTAGGAGCGGATCTAAACAACAGAGAATCACTAGCTTTCTTTTTAATATTATCATAAATAGCGGAAAGCTTGCCGTCAAAGAGAAGATCTCCTGAGACCGAAGCGACTCTAAGAGAGTTCTTCACCTTAGAATCCACTAGTGTGGATGTAGACAGGGCTGCGTCACGTCTAACCAACTCCAGATTAGCCACTGAAAGGGCGGAGTTACACGTGGAATAAGCTACTGCCCTTGAAAGAAGTCTTAAGGAGGATTGTATATCCTGAAACTCTTCCCCTTGAAGACGCAGTGATAACGCCTTCGTAAGGTGATCTGCGTAAGATAAGGCATCTAAATTGGCTCTGTTAGACGCAATAGCTGTTTCCAACACTGCGGTTGGAATAGAAGCTGACGACGGTAATGATAGCTCTAAGTCTTCCGCCTCGTCGTCCATACGCAGAGGAACTCTCGGTATACCCTGACCTGCCGTGTCGAATTTATTCCTTGCATTAATGAAAGGCAGGTTGAGAGTATTTGCGGACAAGAAGCCTGCTTTCCCTGTCCTGGAAGCAAGTTTAAAAATAGCGTCGTTCAATAATTCAAATGTTCTTGCAACATTATTGGACTGCGACGGAAACTCGGGAGCGATGTCCCTGAACCGCTCGAAAAAATCAGAGTCCAATGACGCTATAATTCTCCTGTCCGGAAGCGCAGCAGTCTGGCCCGACGGAACAACTTGAGGAAGAAAGTGCCGGATGAAGTCTACGGCAGCTTTGTGTTGTTCCGAAAGGGATAGCTCCAATTCATCCGTATCCCTTTCACCATCCGGTCGGACCTCCCGATGTTCCCGGTCGTCCGCCCCCGATGCTTCGGCGGAGCGTACCGACCCAGCGCCGTCGGATAATTCTCGATCCGACACCGTTTCTGTCGGCTGCTGGGATGCTGCGATAAGCTGTGCTATCTGCACTAGAATGTCCGACGTCGAGACCTGCGGAGGAGCGGTCTTTCGCTGCTTTGCCGAGGGCAGCTCCGCATCGGATGGCTCCCGCATACTTTTCCTATGCGAACGTCCGGAGTCCATCGGTCTCGAGTCCCTGGCTGCCGGATGGTGTGACCTGGTCGCCGAATAATCCTTCCTCGGCGAAGCTGGCAAGATATCGGAGGTCACGCAGCCAAGGTGCGGTCGTGTGCGCCGGCGAGAAGAGGAAGCCTTAACAGTCTCTGCGGACTGCTTATACAACGGAGCGTCCCGAGCGACGGACGTATGCTCCGCTAAAGACACATTTTGTACCACAACATCTGGTCCCAGATGTTGTTGTACGAGAGAGGGGCCTCTCTCGCTCGCGGCCCGGCTGGACCTGGACGAGCTAGGAACCGGACTAAAAGGCTTCCTCCGTTCTCGTTCACTATCCGCCGTCACTGGGTGTGCATCTATTATTTTTATAGTGCTCGCATCACCCAAAATTTCCTCTTGGACCGCATCGGACGAACCCGGCTGCCGAACCATTCGGTGAATGGACGCTACACCGGACGAGCTAGCGGACGACATTTGTCTAATCTCCATGAGCACTTTTGCCGCTAGCTCTGTATTTAATTGTGACGACGGACGCACACTTGAAGAGGATAACATGGAAACATCACCCTGTTCTGGTTCCTCTGAAATAGAAACTGAGAGAGTAGAGTGACCTTGTGGAGAAAGAGCCGGCATCGCTCTTTCTCCAGAAACAACATATCGTGACACACGTTTCCAATGTTTCTCATCCCAATGTTCACATACAGGACAGGGATTAATGCGAGAAAACTGACTACAATTTATGCAATAATCATGAAAGTCAGAGGAAGATTTCTTCCTATTACAATTTGAACAAGTTCCTTTCATTGTGAAGGAACAACAATAAGTCCTAGTTACTCGCAAAAACCCCTGACACAAAGATACATAATAACATGATCCATTAATAAATGAAAAAACAATTGCAAAACAAAATAATTTTGAAAAAATATTTTTTCAGAGAAGCCCAAGTTGCTGAAAAGTAACGTTGAGCCCCGATGGATCCGATGGCAAAGTGTGGTCAAAAATTTTAAAATTATATAAAATAATTAATGAGACACTTTCGGATAATATAAATGTATCTTATAATGAGATAAACTACCTCAAAGACAAACAGCCCCCCTCAAAAAAGGCTGTTGCCAATGAAAACAAACAGTGTAAACACAGAAGAAAACATGACTCCAGGCACTGAAAAAACTGGCCCGGAATCAGTCCTCAATTACACTCTATCTGATGCAAAACAGAGACTCCCAGGGGAGAATCTGCAGAACATCAGATGGAAGATGCAGAACACAAACGTTATACACCCATGGGTGAAAACGTAACTATGGGGAAAATAACAGAAAACATTCTGTAACCAAGCAACTCTCCCAGGGAAATTTTAGAAATGAAACTTCTCAAAAATATGCCAAAAGCATGGGAGAATTGCAAGGGGGGACTTTAGAAGGTTAGGGGAGAGGAAACACTGAATAAGCAGTGCAACAATTAGCAAGAATGACAACAAGAGGCGTTTGCCTCGAAAATAGGCAACTTAACATAATTTTAACAAAAAATTTTAAGTACAGCCCTGATTATTTTTTGCCACTTCTTTTTTCCTCTCCTCCTTCTATCCTCCTTAGAATCACATTTTCTCCAAGAATTACGTGTCTGGCATCCTTTAAACTGAGATTTACAAGCACAAAGATCAGTGAGATGTTGACTGATGAAGGGCCAAACAGAGAATGATATTTGGCGCCAATTTCGGGACGACTGCGTCACTGCGCATGCGCAGTAGAGTCGTATTATGGAGGTCCTTTAGGACATTATTTCTTTTTGTTTTGGATGCAAATTTTGGGGATTGGGGGGCAAAATTTGTGTTTGGCCCTGGTTTTTGTGGAGTTAGCACCAGCTAAGTCTGGGTCATTGGTACAGTATAAAAATACTGATTTACATGAATGATGAAAGGGATACGGAGGAGGATATCCTTCCCTTTCAGAACTCATGGATGATATGGATACTATCCATTATCGTTTCCTTGAACTTGTTCCAGTAAATTTCTATGCTGCAAGTATTTGTGAGAAACCGCTAGCATTGTTAGACGCTGACTTCATCTGGACAAAGAGCAGGATAATATCTTTTTTCCGGTTAAGTCTACACGGGTGTCACAGGTCTTTGATTATGTAGACGATGCCATATTTAACTTCCTGTGGGAAGAAGTAATATGGTTTCTTATCATCATCTTCTGTATTTTTAACCAGTTTTTGGTCACATACATTTTAAAAATGACCGGGGAAGATGTGTTGAGAGTTTCTCTGCATTGAATGAGTAAGCTAAGGTCTTAGTTGTAACCTTACCTTCATCATTTCGCTGTTCGCTCGGACACAGTTGAGAAGATAATTTCTTATTCAGAGCGAATTTAGACTCACGGTCTTAAGTACTGCGACGCAACGTCTATATGGAAAGGAATATTGTGGACGTTTGTACCTTTTTTAAAATTCTTTCCAGGCCTATTTATCACATATATCTCTGTCTGAACAGATGTTAAGTGGGAGCTATTTGATGTGACGAAGCCTTGCATCGTCATCGTTAATATTTGACTAGATGGAAAACTCGCTACAGGTCGCTTTAGTTTTCCAGACACTAAGTCTTTGACGGTAAGCTTTCATTAATGTAGGATTATTTAGCTACAAGAAAACATCAATTCTCGGCTCTTTATGTTGGGGTCTAATCGACCAACACCAGCAGAAAGAGTAGGAGATGTTGTCCTAGACACAGATCGTTTATAAGGACTCATAGCGAAGGTATAGGTATCCCTCCTATATATTACTTTAGGGATTGTCTATACACCCACTTGGATAGGGGGGTTTAGGTCTGTTTGAGTTTACTGATCAGACACCCCTGAGCCAGTGGCTCGAGGCTCTTATGGAGCTCGGTCCGACCTATAATTAACTGAACTGGATAACGTGTTTATCATGGCTCTAGAGGTTATTTAGGATAATCGTTCAGTCGAAAAAGCAAGCGTTCAAATGTTCGACTGTCTGGCAATTATAGTTCTTAAGATCACTTGAAGAATGAACTAGATAATGTCTCATGGGATGAATGATAGGACACATATCCTACAATTCAGTTTCAACAAGCTGGCTCGTTTGTTTTTTCATTAACCGAATTAGCCAGTTGTTAGGCTCGCTTTCATCTTCTATCAGACACATTAACAGTGAAGACGTTTTTTCGCTCAGGACCTGTATTGTTTTAACGGATCTAGTAAACATAAGGTCAAGTTTGGGCAAATTTTCAGTGATTTGAGTTCATAATTGGGTTACAACCCTGAGTCAAACGGACTCTATATGCAGGGTTCTTGGGACTCTCAGTTATTGGAGATCACATATTCATCAAAAATGATGTCTTATTGTTTACGCTACATCATTGGATTATATTATTAGCGAACATGCATGTGGGATCGCCCCAGGATAGTTAAGTTTGCGACACATAGGAACAATAGTTTCCTTCATTTGTGTCCCCAGTGATAGACTTTTGAGCGCATACAGTTAATGTTCAGCCGTATTCATTGGAATGAATGGTAGGATAAGTGTATCCTTCTATTCATTTGATTCAGTAGATTACGTTAAGATTTAATAATCTCAGTGTGATTCCTACTAATAACATAGCTGTCATCACAATATCCTTCTATCAGTTTTCTAAAGTGCCTGTTACTGAACATTCGCCAGAAGCTTCCTCCACGAGAGGACCATCTTCTTCAGGGGAAGTTTTGTTCTTCACGTCATTCTCCACCCTCAGTGGTATAAGGGAGTCTGTTAGATGTGAGGGAGCCTTTAGAGTTCTTATATTTTTGGTGTCTGGACCAGCAATGATTAAGTAATGTGGGTGAGGAGGTTTTGACATGTCATTGAATTCCCCCCCCCCCCTCCCACACTCACACTCTGTCTTGTATAATATATTTATACATACATACTATGCTTTTGGGCTCATGTTGAATGGCGCTCTCATATATGCAGTTTTGGTTGCATTAGTTTCCGGAGTTTATTTTCTGATTTCTGATATACAAGTACTTATTAAATCATCATAATTGCTGCTATTTGAGTTCATAGGTGACTGCATAACCAGTTAGTGGTTTTTAGATGATTACATGCTGG
The DNA here is from genome assembly GCA_031216915.1 of Pictodentalium vernedei. Classification (NCBI taxonomy): domain Eukaryota; kingdom Metazoa; phylum Mollusca; class Scaphopoda; order Dentaliida; family Dentaliidae; genus Pictodentalium; species Pictodentalium vernedei. Next base: position 289,227,331 of record CM062293.1, read on the forward strand.
ATTTTAATGCACTCGCGCAATATTTTATTAGGCTATTGCTTTGGTGGACCTTGAAATTATTATATATTTCGGGGGCAGTCCGTGTTAGAGCCTGTTAATCATACCTACCTCCATTTCTAGATCCTGGTCTCTATTTTGTCGGTTCTCAAATCGCATATTCTCACGTGTTTATAGTTGTAGATATCATCATATAGTACACATTGGAGAGTGTCCTCACTGGATTTTATTGTAGAGAGGCTGCCTGTGGAAGATCGTTGAAGTGTGATTTCTCTGCAGAGATTGTTCAGTGTATCTCGTTTTAATATGAGTATGTTATATTTTATATCACTGATTTCGTCGTACCAGTATATGCCATCTGCAGTGCATATTTTGTAGTGGATAATATTATTCGCCAAAATCGTTACTATAGTCTTGGCATGTGAAGTCGCATTAAGCACCATTTTTTATTCATGAATTAATTCCTGAGTGCCTAATCGATATTTATTTATATTGTTTCTTGGTACCACTTACGGATTCCAGCGCCCTCTCCTCTTTCTTTTGAAGATATGTTCAAAAAATATGTTCGTTACATCCTAATTACTAATTAGCATGGTTTAATGCTCAGATTTAGGATTTACATAATTGGGATCCATATTAGGATATGTCTCCTCTATTATGGTATAAGAGACATACATTTAAATTCTAATTATTCTAATTCCTTCATCATGGATTGAAGGATTTGATCTATGTTGATCTACTATTTCGGAAGTTCTAGGCCCTCCACCTTTTTACCATTCAGCTAAGTCTGGGCCATTTGGTATACAGTATAAAAAATATGAAAAAATTTAAAGTAATTTATATATGTTTTATATTTACCAATGGCCCAGACGGGAATTGCCCTCCCATGAGTGGGCAGTACTGGGCACTCATACCTCCCCGCTGAATTATTATATTATAATCTTTTTTACAAAGAATGATGTTGGCACCAGTTTCGGTGAGTTCCTGGCATCTGCGCATGCGCGGAGAGTAAATGGATGGAGGGCCGGATAGGACTTCTAATTTTTGGTTTTGCATGCAAATTTGGGGGGGGGGGGGGCAAATTTGTGTTTGGCCCTAGATATATTTTTATACTGTACCAATGACCCAGACTTAGCTGGTGCTAAACTCTTTAATTCAGGGCCAAACACAAATTTTGTCCCCCCCAATCCCAAAAATTTGCATAAAAAACTGAAAATTACATGTCCTATATGGTCCTCCATACATTTACTCCTCTGCACATGCGCAGGGTCAAGGAGGTCTCGAAATTGGCGCCAATTATCATTCTTTGTTTGGCCCTCAAAACAGTTACACTTCACTGTTATTTGGAAGCTCAGTTTTCATGATGCCAGACACATTTTGATGAGAGAAATGGTGGAAATAAAGAGGAAATATAAGGAGGAGAGGAAAAAATAGTGCAAGAAAATGTTCAGGGCTGTAACTTATAATTATTTTACGAAATTATTTCATGTTGCCTTTTTTCAAGGCATGGCCCTGTTGTTGTCATTCTTGCTATGAATGTACCATTGTTTGATCAGTGTTTCCTCTCTACCTTCCTTATCCCCCCCCCCCCCCTCCCCTAGCTATTCTCCCATGTTTTGGCTTATATTTTGTAATGTTTATTACTAAAATTTGTTGGGAGTTTTGGCTTGGTAACAGAATTTTTTCTGTTTTTTCCCCATGTTTACGTCCTCACCCTAGGGGTGTTTAGGCGTTTTGGTCTGCATCTACCATCTGATGTTCTACAATTTCTTCTCTGGAAGCCTCTGTTTTGCATCAGATAGTGTTTTAAATTGTTAACTGATTTCGGGCCAGGTTTTTCGGTGCCTGGAGTCATGTTTCCAGTTTGTTGACACTTTTGCTTGGATTGACAACAGTTACTGCTGATAGTGATTACTTGTCTTCTGCATCACTTATTTCATAGCAAGATACATTAATATTGTCCGTAAGTGTTACATTAATTTTTTCAAAATGAATTTAAATTTTTGTCCACACATCCATTGGGCTCAGGGTTCCCATTGGGAACTTGGGCTCTTCTGAAAAAATTTTTTCTTTTCGAATCATTATTTCGTAATGATTGTAATGGATTGTTTTATTATGTATCTTTATTTTCAAGGATTAGTGTGAGTACTATGATTGTTTACCTTTTTTCACAATGAATGATTATTGTTCAAATTGTAATAGGAGGAAATCTTCCTCTGATTCTCATGATCTCTGTATTAATTGTACTCAATGTACTCACACTGATCTTTGTTCTGTGTTTCAAATGGGATGACAAACGCTGGAAACGTGTGTCACGGTATGTTGTTACTGGAGAGAGGGCCATGCCGGTCCTCTCTCCACAGAGTCACTCTAGTCTTTCACTCTCTTTTTCACAGGAACAAGAACAGTGTGATATTTCCATGATGTCGTTCAGAAGTGTGCCTCAGTCGCCACAAATAAGCGAAGAGCTAGCGGCAAAAGTGCTCATGGAGATCCATCAATTACCCTAAAGGAGTTCGAAGGGGTTGACGTCCGCTAACTCGCCCAGTGTCGTGTCCATTCACCGAATGGGTCAGCACCCGGGTTTGTCCATTGCAGTCCAGGAGAGAGAGTCAGCATTATAAAACTTCCACGTGCACACCCAGTGACGATGAAAAGGAGGATGGATCGGAGGAAGCCTGATAGTCTGGTTTTTAGCTTGTCCAGCTCGGCACGAGCTGCAAGCGAGAGAAGTCCCTCTCTCATACAGCAGCATCTGGGACCAGATGTTGTAGTTCGTAGCGTTACGCAGTCGGAGCATACGTCCGCCGCTCGGGACGCTCCGGTATATAGACAGTCTGGCAAGGCTACCTATAAGGCTTCCTCATCCTCACGGCAGCACACACGACCGCACCTTGGCTACATGACTAGTGAGATACAGTCAGCTTCACCGACCAGGGATTCCACGGCGACCAGGTCACGCCATCCGGTAGCCAGGGATACGAGGCTTTCTACATCCAGATGTTCGCATAAAAGATATATGCAGGATGCAATGTCCAGGGAGCTTCCGGTGGCTAAATCCAGTAAGACCGCGGCTCCCCAGGCCTCCGTAACGGACGTGCTATCACAGATAGCAAAGATCATCACAGCATCCCAGCAACCGGCATAGCCTCTGTCGGAACATGAAGTTTCAGATGATGCTGGGTCGGTATGTTCCGCCGCTGGATGAGGTGCGGACGACCGAGAATTGCAAGAGGTCCGGCAGGATGGCGAAAGGGATTCCGATGAGTTAGATATTTCCCTTTTGGAACAACATAAAATAGCCGTAGAGTTCATCCGGCATTACCTTCCAGAAGTTGTTCCTCCGGACCAGAATGATGTGCAGCCAGATAGAAGGGTGATAGCACCACTGGACACTGACTTTTTTACTCGGTTTAGGGACATTGTCCCAGAATTTCCGTCACAGTCCAGGAATGTCTCTCGGATATTTGAATTATTAGATGACGCTATTGACAAACTTGCCAATAAAACGGGCAGGTCGGCCTTCCTTCGGCATCTACTCTACAACTGCCTTTCATCAATCAAAGGAATAAATTTGATACAGCAGGTCAGGGCATCCAGAGAGATCCTCTACGTTTGGACGAACAGGCTGAAGACCTTGATATATCCATGCCTCGTCTATGTCACTTCCTTCGTCAACAATGGAAACGACGATATCGTCTAACAGAGCTAGTTTAGACGCTCTTTCATACGCAGATCACCTTACTAGAGCGTTGTCAATACACTTTGAAGGACCAGAATTCCAAGATGTACAGACGTCCTTAAGAGTTCTGTCCAGGGCCATAGCTTTTTCCACGTATAACTCCGCCCTTTCAGTGGCGAATCTGGAGTTAGCTAGACGTGACTCGGCTCTAGCTACTTCCACATGCGTGGACAGTAAGGTGAAAAACTCTCTTAGAGTCGCTCCGGTCTCCGGAGAGCTTCTCTTCAGCAGCAAGCTTTCTGTAATATATGATAAATTAACTAAGAAAGCTTCTGACTTTATCAATTCCAAGCGATGTGCTTTGGTCTGAATCTAGCACCCTGGGCTTTCACTTGAGTAATGAACTCGGTAATGACTTATTTCCAAGCTCATTCGTCTGCAGTAACGTCGGCTTACCTGGACGATATTCTTCAGAGATACGGCAATGAGTTAACGCTTCAGAACGATATACAGAATCTTCTCCTATTGCTCCGACGTCTCGGTTTCATAGTAAACGAAGAGAAGTCGGATCTGGTGCCGTCCAAGTCATTCACCTGGGGATGAGCTTCGAGACGCACAACAATCTCGTTCGTCTGCCGTTAACCAGAGCAAAATTAGTCTGTTGTTACGCTTGCTATGGTCTTCGCGGAGCTGCCGTGGATCTCATTCCAATGGGGCGGCTACGCACTTGTCCTCTCCAGGTCTATCTGACTCAGAATTGGAGAGTGAAGATTCATTTGCTCGAGACAGACATCCTCTTGTCAAGCCAAGTGAAACAAGAGATTCAGACTTGGGCAGACATAAAGTGGTTAACTCAGGGAGTTCCACTGCAGTTGCCAGATCCGAGTTTTACAATTATGACGGATGCCAGTCAAACAGGTTGGGGCGCAACACTGAGCCCATCGGATTTGAAGTGCCAGGGTCTTTGGGATCCGCAGTTTTTGAGCAAGCACATAAACATCAAAGAGATGATGTCGATTTGGCTTGCTCTACGTCATTGGATAGACGTTATTCAGAATGCACACATGCAAATTCTGTCTGACAATACGACAGTAGTTGCATATATTCGGAACCAAGTGGCACTCATTCCATTCCGTTGCTCAATCTAATGGAAAGAATTCTTCTGTTTGTACTAGAACATCAGATTCTTCTCTCGGTCTGTCATATTCCGGGTCGTCTGAATGTCTTAGCAGACTCCCTTTCACAGAGGGGTCGCCTGTTGCCGTCAGAATGGACTCTCAACAAGCAAGTATTCAATCAGATTTGCTACCAGTGGGAACGGCCAATGATAGATTTATTTGCGACACATCTCAACAATCAGTTGCAGACGTATGTGTCACCTTGTCCGGATCCTCGAGCATTTGCAGTAGACGCTCTCTCGATCTCTTGAGACAGAATGATAGGATATGCATATCCTCCAGTGCCATTGATTCAGCAGATATTGCTCAAGATAAAACAATCGCAATGCAAGATTCTGTTGGTAGCATCTCTGTCTCCACAGAGACCATGGATAAATCTACTCAGGTGTCTGTTGTGGGACATACCGAGGAAGCTTCCTCAATGGGAAGATCTTCTTTCGCAGGGGAAATCGCGCATCCTCCACAATCTGCAAGGTCTAAACCTTCACATATTTTCGTTGTGCGGTCTTTCTTGCACAGAAAACATTTTACAGGACGAGCAGTGGACGCAATTTCTAACTGTAGGAGGACCTCCTCTTCGCTAAACTAGGCTGGTAAGTGGAAGGTCTTTCATCAGTGGTGTGGGGATCATTCCGTAGATATTTATGATCCTTCCATTCCAGACATTGCAAACTTTCTAGTATACTTGTTTGATGAGATTAAACTGCAGCCTATCACCATTAAGGGTTATAGGTCTATGCTATCCGATACCTATGCACATCATGATAGCTTAATGATTGGAACTAATGTCTCTTTATCTAAATTAGTAGATAAATAGACCTAGAACCCTTAGATTAATTCCCAAGTGGAATTTGGCTTGGGTTCTTCTTAAGCTAAAAGAAGCGCCTTTTGAGCCTCTTGACACAGTGGACTTCAAATTCTTAACATATAAGACAGCTTTTCTCTTAGCCTTCTCTTCTGCTAGAAGAGTTAGTGAGCTTCATGCACTATCTGTGGATGATTCTTACTACCGTAGAGTTGGTAATACTATTACCTTTACCACCAATGTTGGATTTTTGGCTAAGAATCAGGCTCCTAATAAGTATCCTGAACCTATTGTTATTAAGGTCCTTCCATCATCTGATGGACGTAGGCCTTTACTTTGTCCTGTTAGAGCAATACGTATTTACAAACGTAGATCTGAGTTCATCAGAAAGGGACGTAAGCGTTTCTTTCTGTCTTTGATGCCTTATAGAAAGGATATTATGGTTCATTCTATTGCTAGATGGATTCAATTAACTATTCGTACTGCTTATGAAAAATTATCTTCTTCTCAGCAGTCGGCACTCAAGATCTCAGCTCATGAAGTAAGAGCTCTTTCTACTTCTTGGGCCTATGCTAATTGTATTGCTATTACTGATTTAATGAAGGCTGCATATTGGTCTCAACCTTCCACATTCACTAATTTCTGTCTCAGAAATATTGAGTTCATTTCTGGAGACCTCCATGATTTAGGTCCGTTATCAGTTGCTCAAAATATTGTCCACTAAACAGTTGCAACTATAGTTATGTAGGCTTTCTGTTCCGGCAGTGACTCTGTCCTGCTGCCCTCTTTGCTCTGGGGTATTTGACCCAGGGCAAGGGGAAGGGGGGTGTTCCCTTAGGTCACCTGCTTAAAAGTGAAAAGCAAGGGAATACCTCCCCTAGAGTCAGTAATTCCGAGTCGGTACCAGGATGGTTTTAAAGTGTAAAGCTAATGCTTACTCATCCATGTAATATTTTTAAAGTGTAGCTCGGTGTGAAGCATTTGTATATGTCATGTGTCAAACAAGCATTAATATACAATCCTTGGACACTTTTAATGAATATAAAGAGCCTCATTTCTCTGGACTTCCTTTATTTATTGGCTTACCTTTAAAAATATTAGTATAATGGTTATACTGGATGTTAATAGAGATCATTGATTATTATTATGCTCAATTACTGATCGGTATTGTGTCTTTCTTCTTTAATATAAATAAGAAAGATACATGTGAAGCCTGTCTCTCCTTTTCTCCTGCAGGGGATATTCTGTTATAGATAATTGAGCTTATTGGATTTTCCTTTATGTCCTAGGCCCTCCAGCCTATTTACTATTCAGCTAAGTCTGGGTCATTGGTACAGTATAAAAATGTTAAAAAATTTATAGTAATTTATATATATTTTTATACTGTACCAATGACCCAGACTTAGCTGATGCTAACTCTAAAATATTTAGGGCCAAATGCAAATTTTACCCCCCAATCCTCAAAATTTGCATCTAAAACCAAAAACTACATGTCCTATATGGTCCTCCATACTTTTACTCCACTGCGTATGCGCAGTGTCAAGGAGGTCTCGAAACTGCCGCCAAAAGTTATTCTTTGTTTGGCCCTCAATACAGTTCACTTCAGTGTTATTTGTGCTTGTAAATCTCAGTTTTAAAGATGCCAGACGCATATTTATGAGAGAAATGGTGGATTTATGGTGGAAATAGAAGGTGGAGAGGAGAAAACAGTGGAAACAAATGTTCAGGGCTGTAACTTATAATTATTTTATGAAATTGTTACATGTTACCTATTTTCGTGGCATGACCTTATTGTGGTCATTCTTGCTATGAATGTTCCATTGTTTAATCAGTGTTCCCTCTCTCCCTTTCCTTTATTCCCCCCTAGCTATTCTTTCATTCTTTTGGCTTATTTTTTGTAATGTTTATTACTAAAATTTCTTGGGAGTTTTGGCTTGGAAACAGAATTATTTTCTGTTTTTTTCCCATGTTTACGTCCTCACCCTAGGGGTGTTTAGGCGTTTTGGTCTGCATCTACCATCTGATGTTCTACAGTTTCTTCTCTGGAAGCCTCTGTTTTGCATCAGATAGTGTTTAAATTGGTAACTGATTTCGGGCCATGTTTGTTTCAGTGCCTGGACAGATACGTTGTGCGGAACTGCCATGATTTTATTCCAATGGGGCGGTTACGCATCTGTCATCTCCAAATTTCTTTTAATTCAGAATTGGAGGGTGAAGATTATTTTGCTCTTCTTGTCAAATCAAGTGAATAAGAGATTCAGACTTGGCCAAGTTTTCAGTGCTTAACTCAAGTAGTTCCGCTGCGAATTGCCAGATCCGAGTTTTACAGTTTTGACGGATGTCAGTCAAACAATTTGGGTAGTTTCATTAAACCCAACGGATTTGAAGTGCCAGGGTCTTTTGTTTCCGTAGTTCCTTATCAAGCACACAAACATCAAGAATGATGTCATTTTGGCTTGTACTATGTTATTGATGAATGTTATTCAGAATGCTCATATGCTAATTCTGTCCGACAACTCGACGGTATTAGCATATTTTCGGAATTATGGAGGAACTCATTCCATCCTGTTATTCATGTTAACGGAAGGAATCTTTCGGTTGATACTAGAACATCGAGTTCTTCTTTCTATTGGTCCGTCATATTCCAGGTCGTCTGAATGTATTAGCGGACTCCCTTCACGGAGGGGCTGTTTGTTGCCACCAGAATGGACATTCAACAAACCAGTATTCAATCAGATTGCTACCAAGAAGAGCGTCCAATGATCGACTTTTTCGCGACGCATCTCAACAATTAGTTGCAGACGTATGTGTCATAATGTTTGGATCTTTGAGCGTTTGCAGTAAACGCTCTATCGATCTTGTGAACGGATAATAAGATATACGTATCTTTCAGTGCCGTTGATTTAACAGATATTGCTCAATGTAGTTTGGATTTTCCTGAAAGGAAAATCTATTTGTTATTGCCAAGATTATTATTCTTTTTTTTTTTTTTTTTTTTTTTTTTTTGTTTTTCCAACACATCGGGGAAAGAGTTTTTTCGAAAACGGTCTTTAAGATTTTTTTCAAACTTTGCACGATCAATGATGGCCATGAGTTCTAATAAATAAAACCATCAGTATTTGGGGGAAAATGTTTCTTGGTGGGCAAAAACGCCCAAAAAACGCTTCGTAGGCCAATATCTCATGAAAGAAAAAAGCTATCGACTTAATATTTTGACAGACTTGTCAGAATTACTCTTGTCTAAAACAAATATAATCAGTGTTTTTTTCCATTTTTTATGTTTTCTGCCAAAATTAAAAAAAAAATGGAAAGTTATCTAAAAAATCAGCCATTTTGGATTGAAATATCGAGATTTAAATATAAAGAGCCCTCTAAAAGGGTTCCAAATTGAAGGAAGTAATACCGCTTTATAAAAAAAATCGAAAGAATTTCGTTTCGATTTTTCGTTAATCCAAAATGGCGGCCAAAAAATCGAAAAAATTTTTTTCGTTTTTTATGTGTTTTGTTCAATTTTGAGACGAAAAAAAAAAATTTTGTTTACACTGAAAATTTTCGGTCCGGTTCGGACTTTCGAAATTATCGACCAAAATTCGGAAAATTTTTGTTTTTGTTTTTTATGTGTTTTGTTCACTTTTGAGACGAAAAAATTTTTTTTTTTTTTTTTTACACTACACCAAAAAACGAAAAATCGGTCTTCAAACTGGTACTTTGACCTAATTATACTGTACTACCGGAGTGGGTTAAAAGCGGTGGTGATTGATAATGTGTAGCCCGTATATAGGTAAAAAGTTTCCCCGTAGTTTGGAAGCACAATTTTGTTGAGTTTGGCTTTGGGCGGTCGCCAAAATACACTCTCGGCCTCTCAATGGTCCGTACACCCTCTTTTCGGCGTGAGAATACTCGGCGTTCTTGAATCGTATAAGGCTTCCGTGATTGAAATGGCAACATTCACGGTATCTTTAAACCTTTCCTCACCAAATGGGTATAGGGTTTTATTTCACTTGGCTTCTGATGGCTGGAGAACTACCACTCCGGTTCGGACTTTTAGACCAAAATCCGGAAGTTTTTATTTCTGTTTTTTTATATGTTTTGTTCAATTTTGAGACGAAAACAATTTTTTTTTTACCTGGAAATTTTTTGGTCCGGTTTGGACTGAAAATTTTTGATCAAAAAACAAACTTTTTTTTTTAGATCACCACTTTGACCTGACAAAACTGTACTACGAGGCGGGTTAAAGTGGCCGTCATTCAGCATTTGGATGTTGAGGCTCTTCCTCCACCAGTAAAACTATCCGACGCGACTGCCCAACCCCCACCCAAGGCAAATACGCATTAGACTCTACAGACTCTGGCGTCCAAGCCAGGAAACACGTCCGAAAAACCTTGATCATTTTGCACCCGGCGACCTCAATTTCAGTGAATGTTGTTCATAATGTTACATGGTATTTTGTATCCTAAACTGAAATCGAAAGTAGAACACTGAGAGTCTGTTAATTGTTATGGGAATATGACTCCAGCTATTCATCCCCTCCCCGTCATTGAATTTGATGACGGTGGCAATTCCGACGGTATTGCCAGAGTGTTACTAACTGTGTAGACATTACATAGCGACACATCCCTAATTTGCCTGGCTGCCATTACCGAATCGGACTGTATCAAATTTTTGCGGCAATCCATGAAGCGATTTGGAACAATTCTCACACGTGTACGGCTCATCATTACAAACACTATTTATGCGAACCCTCAAAAACTTTGCGCGAACCGTCGGGGATTTCGAAGCAACCCATTTTTCGTTTGCGTATTTTTCAATTCAGGTGACCTCCAGGCAAACCAAAAGATCGTTCGCTTAAAAAGCAGGCCTATTGTGTTAACCATTGACTAAATGCAGAGCCATGACAATCCTCAATTGAGGCATTATGAGGCTCTAGAATAGTTATCAGAGACTCTTATTAAAAGAAATCGGGAAGGGGGGACCCCCTCCAATACCCTCCCTCACCCCGGCAGGGCTGTGCATTTTGGATATGCCCAATATATTACGGACTTTGGGTCCAAGTTCGAATTAGCCTTAGGTACAGAATTGTCCCCTCCCCCCTCTCCCCACACCCATGTCGAATTTTTAAATAATGCTGACTTCGGGTCGGGAAAGTTGCCTTCTGGTACCGTGTTTCAATTTCAGGCTTTCACCATAAGAGCTCACGGCATAGATAAATAACTGAGAATTATTCATCTACCCTGCGACGTACATGTAGATAAGAAGCAACAGGAAGGGTTGGGGAAATATGACCAATGTCTGGTGGAATTCCCCTAAAGTGACAACAGAATACATGATTGGTTAATCTTGATTTTAGGCCTACACATGTTGTGGTCATACAAATCCATGTTTGTCATTGTCAGAATGGCAGGAGGGCCATAATGTTCCGCCTAAAATGGGTCCAGGTGGGCCATTTTTGTTCCACCTTAATTCATTAAAAGCGGGCGACTTTCTTGAGTTGACACGAAGTTAGTTGAGCTTTGCCAATCCAGTGAATAGTGATGTCCCACAAATATCAAATAGTTTACCTTGGATACCGGCAAGAAATTTGGTGAAAAAAAAACACCAAAGAACAATACATAGTGGTAAATATATTGGAAGAATTTTTACTCAATAAAGAAATATTTTGATATGCTGTTATTTCGAAAACAAAAAGTTTCAAAAAACGGAATTGTGAAAGCAAGAAAGAATCTTGGAATGCGATGCTGAAAACAAAGCTCTGCACATCAAGGGAGAGTACACATCACAATTCTCTTGCCAAAGCCATCTGTTTCAAAAACGCATTGTCATTCACTTCACGTGGTCAGAAGCCTCTGCACTGCTCAACACGGCGTAATGACAATTTGTGTCTGTCACATTGAGACATGCTGGCACTCGGATCTAAATACATGCATTTATGACAGAGAACAGTTATATTCAGAAAAATATGCGCTTTTAGATTATACAGGGTAGGCGTTTGATTTACTGCCAAATGTCGTCCACTCGTTGACATTTAATGAGGTCGACATAGTAATAACGCGCAGTGTGAAATGTCTATGGTTGTTTCAATATATGGAGCCTTGGCGGTCAGTACAGAATTTCATTAGATGCGACCTCTGGGAGCTGGCATACTGCACTGCAATCCTGCCGACATTGCTGCTGTTTTAATTCAGTAGTGTATAGCCACGGAATTAAGGGGAGGGGAGAGGGGGGGGGGGGGGGCAAGTCCCTAAATGTTCCCCCCTCCCCCCCAAAAAAAATAAAATAAAAATTGACCCAGTGCAATTTCATACAACATAGAGCCCCCACAAATGCTCTCCAATATAGGGCAGCACATGCTACAACTGCTCAGATTGAATCTTAAGAGTACTGAACTTTGCAAAATATTCTCGGGAAGACTTTGTCCTTACTAGGAGTCTATGACCCTCTGGACATTACCCCCTCCGCAAATTTCTCTGTACTAACCCAGAAACCCGACAACGACCTTCCAAATACCATGGTAGTTATCACACTTTTCTCCTGAACAATAGCTGCTGGTCAACGAGAAGACCCCAGTGATTTACATCAAACAACAGGGTTTCTGTAAAAAAAAATCTTGACATTATATCGTCTACCGTCAGTGTGTTTATAGGCTCATCAAAAATCCTTTTTTCTGTGTTCTTCTCAATTTTGAGATGAAAAATAGGAGGAAAATCCTGTGTATTGTGCGGGCACAATCACTTCATCTAGTTATTTAAATGCAGTTCTGTTGGTAGTTTCTCTAGATCCACAAAGACTGAGGATTAATTTACTCAGGCGTCTGTTGTGGGACATGCCGTAGAAGCTTCCTCCACATTTCGGTCCATTCTATGGTCAGATGGATTCAATCTACTATCAGTTCTGCTAATGATTATTTCTTCATTCAGCAGTCTGTGCGTTAGTTTTAAGCTCATGAAGTAAGAGTTCTTCTACATCATAGGCTTAAGCTAATTATGTTGATATTACAGATCTAATGAGGGCTGCATATTGGTCTTAGCCTTCCATTTTCACGATTTTGTATCTGAGAATATTGAGTCCTTTCTGCAGATCTACATTGTTTAGGTCCGTTATTTTTTACTCAGAATGTCGTCTACTAAACTGTGGCAACTATATGTGTATAGGCTTTCGGTTCCGGCTGTGACTCTGTCCTGCTGCCCTCTTTGCTCTGGAGTATTTGATCCAGGGCAAGGGGAAGGGGGTGGGGGGGTGTTCCCTTGGGTCACCTGCTTTATTGTGTAAAGCAAGGGAATACCTCCCTTGGAGTCAGTAAGCCTATGTTTACTCATCTGTGTAATATTTTTTAAGTGTTGATTGGTGTGAAGTATCTGTATATATCACATGATTAATTGGGCGTTAATATACATTATTCGAACACTTTTAAATGAGTATCTTGAGTCTCATTTTGCTAGACTCCCGTAATTATTGGCTTTCCTTTAAAAAATATTGGATTTTCCTTATGTCCTAGGCCCTCCAACCTTTTTACTATTCAGCTAAGTCTGGGTCATTGGTACAGTATAAAAATGTTAAAAAATTTATAGTAATTTATATATTTTTTATACTTACCAATGACCCAGATGGGGGATGGCCCTCCCCACTGCGTACATAATGCTTACCAGGTACTGGTTATAAGAATGACTTTTGGCAGCAGTTTGGAGACTTCCTTGAAACTGCACATGCGCAGTGGAGTAAAAGTATGGAGGACCATCTAGGACATGTAATTTTCGGTTTTAGATGCAAATTTTGGGGATTGGGAGGTAAAATTTGCGTTTGGCCCTAAATATTTTAGAGTTAGCACTAGCTAAGTCTGGTTCATTGGTAAGTATAAAAAATATATAAATTACTATAAATTTTTTAACTTTTTATACTTACCAATGATCCAGACGGGGATAGCCCTCCCAGGAGCTGGGAACTCATACCTCCCTGCTGAGTACATAACGCTTACCAGGCACGGGTTGTAAGAATGATAATTGGCACCAGTTTCGAGACCTCCTTGACACTGCGCATGCGCAGAGGAGTAAATGTATGGAGGACCATATCGGACATGTAATTTTCGGTTTTTGATGCAAATTTTGGGGATTGGGGGGACAAAATTTGTATTTGGCTATGAATTAAAGAGTTTAGCACCAGCTAAGTCTGGGTGATTGGTAAGTATAAAAAATATATAAATTACTATAAATTTTTTAACTTTTGAGTTAGCACCAGCTAAGTCTGGGCCGTTGGTGAGTATAAAAAATATATGAATTACTTTATATTTTTTCATTTTCATTACAGTAGAACCCTGTTAATTGAATAGCAACTTTATCAATGAAAATTATTCAATTAACAGTAGTATCCAATTAAAAGGGATTTGGTTATTTTTCTGTAAAATAAAGATAAACTGAGTATTTATTCTATTACATCATGTTTGACAGAGCTCATAGAGCTCTGTCAAACTAGATATAAGAGATTAAATGCCTACACTGGATGTACTGTAGCCAAATAGGTCTATAAACAACCAGATGGTACAAAATGTGTCGCAAGCAGAGCACACGTCCGTCGCTCGGGACGCTCCGTTGTATAGGCAGTCCGCGGAGACTGCTCAGGCTTCTTCCTCTCATCAGCGCACTCGACCGCACCTTGGCTACGTGACCGCCGATATTTTACCAGCTTCGCCGATCAAGGATTCTTCGGTGACCAGGTCACGCCATTCGGTAGCCAGGGACACGGGGCTGGTGGACTCCAGACGTTCGCATAGGAAGAGTATGTGGGAGTCACCAGATGCGGAGCTGCCCTCGGCGAAGCAGCGAAAGAATGCGCCTCCGCAGGCCTCGATGTCGGACGTGCTTGTTCAAATAGCACAACTTATCGCAGCATCCCAGCAACCGACAGAAACGGTGTCGGATCGGGAATTATCCGACGGCGCTGGGTCGGTACGCTCCGCCGAAGCATCGAGGGCGGACGACCGGGAGCATCATGAGGTCCGACCGGATGGTGAAAGGGATACGGATGACTTGGAGCTATCCCTTTCGGAACAACATAAAGCTGCCGTGGACTTCATCCGGCACTTTCTTCCTCAAGTGGTTCCGTCGGGCCAGACTGCTGCGGTTCCGGATAAGAGAATTATAGCGTCATTGGACTCTGATTTCTTTGAGCGGTTCAGGGACATCGCTCCCGAGTTTCCGTCTCAGTCCAATAATGTTGCAAGAACATTTGAATTATTGAACGACGCTATATTCAAACTTGCTTCCAAAACAGGAAAAGCAGGTTTCTTGTCCGCCAATACTCTCAACCTGCCTTTCATTAATGCAAGGAATAAATTCGATACGGCAGGACAGGGTATCCCGAGAGTTCCTCTGCGTATGGACGACGAGGCGGAAGACTTTGAATTATCATTACCGTCGTCTGCGTCTATTCCAACCGCGGTGTTGGAGACAACTATTTCGTCTAACAGAGCCAGTTTAGATGCTTTATCTTACGCAGACCACCTTACTAAGGCGTTATCATTGCGTCTTCAAGGGAAAGAATTCCAGGATATACAATCCTCTTTAAGACTTCTTTCAAGGGCAGTAGTGTAACTCCGCCCTTTCAGTGGCAAACCTGGAGTTGGTTAGACGTGACGCAGCCCTAGCTACATCCACACTCGTGGATAGTAAGGTGAAGAACTCTCTCAGAGTCGCTTCGGTCTCCGGAGAACTTCTCTTCGACGGCAAGCTTTCTGCAATTTACGATAAAATTACTAAGAAAGCTTCGGATTCTCTGCTGTTCAAATCTGCTTCTAAGAAGTCGGACATGGCAGATAAGAGTAAGACAGGCACTTCTGGGTCTAATGCGCCCAAGAGAGGTTCCTATAGAGGTTCCGGTGCGTCCTCTTGGTCTTATTCAAGAGACCGTCAAGGCAGCGACTCACGTTCGGGACGTCCTTTGGGCCGGGACAACCGGTCAGACGCCCCGAGGTCGACGGGACGAGGTGCGGGTGGTGGAGGACGTGGTTTCTCCTACCGCAGGCCTCGCAGGTCCAGGAGGTGATGGCTTCAACCTCTATCGCGTGCCAGTTGGCGGAAGGTTGTCAAGTTTTTCACAAGAGTGGGCGTCGATTACGGACGATCCTTGGGTGAGAGGGGTGATTTCGGAAGGTCTAAAGATATCCTTCAAACGAAAGCCTCCATTAACTCGAAGTCCAAAATGGACTCAACTTCCGTCAAATCCGCAGAAAAGAGACGCTCTGTTATCAGAGGTGCAGTCTCTTTTAATGAAGAACGCGGTAGAGGTCGTAGAAAACCAGGAGACACCGGGATTCTACAGCCATCTGTTTCTGGTTCCGAAACCAGATGGCTCGTTCCATCCAGTCATAGATTTGAGCTGGATAAACAAGCTGATCGTCGCTCCGAAGTTTTATATGGAGACGATTCGATCGGTCAGAGCGAGTATTCGGGTGAACGATTATGCAACAAGCATAGATCTCAAAGATGCGTACTTTCACGTCATGGTATATCCGACATTCAGAAAGTATCTACGCTTCGCAGTCCTAGGGGTGGTGTATCAATTCCGGGCGATGTGCTTCGGATTGAATCTAGCACCCTGGGCTTTCACTCGGGTAATGAACTCGGTTATGACGTATTTCCGAGCTCATTCGTCTGCGGTAATGTCGGCCTACCTGGACGACATTCTTCAGAGGTACGGCAACGAGTTAACGCTTCAGAACGATGTGCAGAATCTGCTTCTATTGCTCCGACGTCTCGGTTTTATAATAAACAAGGAGAAGTCGGATCTGGTGCCGTCCAAGTCATTCACACATCTGGGAATGAGCTTCGAGACGCACAACAATCTCGTTTGTCTGCCGTTAACCAGAGCGGAATTAGTCAGTTGTTACGCTCGCTATTGTCTGCACGCAGACAAAGTCACAGCGAGGGAGTTCATGAGACTGATAGGTCTGTGCGGAGCCGCTGCGGATCTCATTCCGATGGGGCTGTTACGCACGCGTCCTCTCCAAATTTTCTTGACTTAGAATTGGAGTGTGAAAATTCATTCGCTCGACATAGACGTTCTCTTGTCAGATCAAGTGAAACGAGAGATTCAGACTTGGGCAAACATTCAGTGGTTAACTCAGGGAGTTCCGCTGCAGTTGCCGGATCCGAGTTTTACCATTATGACGGATGCCAGTCAAACAGGTTGGGGTGCATCATTGATCCCAACGGATTCGAGATGCCAGGGTCTTTGGGATCCGCAATTCCTGGGCAAGCACATAAACATCAAGGAAATGATGTCAATTTGGCTTGCGTTACGTCATTGGATGGACATTATTCACAATGCTCATGTCCAAATCCTATCCGACAATACGACAGTAGTGGCGTATATACGGAATCAGGGAGGCACTCATTCAATTCCGTTGTTCAATCTAACGGAAAGAATCCTTCTGTTTGCTCTAGAACATCAGGTTCTTCTTTCGGTCCGTCATATACCGGTTCGTCTGAACGTACTAGCAGACTCCCTTTCACGAAAAGGTCGCTTGTTGCCGTCGGAGTGGACTCTCAACAAACAAGTATTCAATCAGATTTGCTACCAATGGGAACGGCCAATGATAGACTTATTTGCGACACATCTCAACAATCAGTTGCAGACGTATGTGTCTCCGTGTCCGGATCCAAGAGCATTTGCAGTAGACGCTCTCTCGATCCCTTGGGACGGAATGATAGGATATGCGTATCCTCCAGCGCCGTTAATTCAGCAAGTATTGCTAAAGATAAAACAATCTCAATGCAAGATTCTGTTGGTAGCATCTCTGTCTCCACAGAGGCCGTGGATAAATCTACTCAGGTGTCTGTTGTGGGACCTACCGCGAAAGCTTCCTCCACGGGAGGATCTTCTTTCGCAGGGGAAATCGCGTCAACTCCATCACAACCCGCAAGGTCTCAACCTTCACGTTTTTCCGTTGTGCGGTCCTTCTTGCATGGCAAGCACTTTACAGGACGAGCAGTGGACGCGATTTCTAACTGTAGGAGGACCTCCTCATCGCTAAACTATGCGGCTAAGTGGAAGGTTTTTTCGGCGCTGGTGTAGGGATCATTCTGTTGATATTTTTGATCCCTCCATACCAGACATTGCAAACTTTCTAGTATACTTGTTTGACGAAATCAAACTGCAGCCTGTTACTATTAAGGGTTATAGGTCTATGTTATCTGATACCTATGCACATCATGATAGTTTACAAATTGGATCTAATGTCTCTTTATCTAAGTTAGTCAGAAACTTCTCGATAAATAGACCCAAAACTCTTAGGTTAATTCCTAAGTGGAATTTAGCTTGGGTTCTTCTAAAACTGAAGGAAAAGCCATTTGAACCTCTTGGGACAGTAGATTTCAAATTCTTGTCTTATAAGACAGCTTTTCTCTTAGCTTTCTCTTCTGCTAGAAGAGTCAGTGAGCTTCATGCACTGTCGGTGGATGATTCTCACTATCATAGTGTCGGGAACACTATCACCTTCACCACTAATGTTGGATTTTTAGCTAAGAATCAGGCTCCTAATAAATATCCGGAACCTATTGTTATTAAGGCTCTTCCGTCTTCAGACGGGCGTAGGCCTTTACTCTGTCCTGTTAGAGCGTTACGTATCTATAAACAGAGATCTCAGTTTATCAGAAAGGGACGAAAACGTTTCTTTCTGTCTCTGATGCCTAATAGAAAGGACATTTCGGTCCATTCTATTGCTAGATGGATTCAATTAACTATCCGTACTGCTTATGAAAATTTATCTTCTTCTCAGCAGTCTGTGCATAAGATTTCGGCTCATGAAATAAGAGCTCTTGCTACTTCTTGGGCTTACGCTAATAGTATTGCTATTACAGATTTAATGAAGGCTGCTTATTGGTCTCAGCCATCCACATTCACGAATTTTTATCTCAGAAATATTGAGTCCATTTCTGGAGACCTGCATTGTTTAGGTCCGTTATCTGTTGCTCAGAATGTCGTCCACTAAACAGTTGCAACTATAGTTATGCAGGCTTTCTGTTCCGGCAGTGACTCCGTCCGGCTGCCCTCTTCGCTCTGGGCTACTTGACCCAGGGCAAGGGGAAGGGGGGGGGGGGGGGAGGGTGTTCCCTTAGGTCACCTGCTTTATAGTGAAAAGCAAGGGAATGCCTCCTCCGAAGTCAGTATTTCTGAGTCGTTTCCGGGATGGTTTTAAAGTGTAATATTAATGTTAAAAATTCATTCATGTCTTATTTTTAAAGTGTAGCTCGGTGTGAAGCATTTGTATATGTCAAGTGTCAAACGGGCATTAATATACAATCCTCGGACACTTTTAAAGAATATAAAGAGTCTCAATTCTCTGGACTAACTTTATTTATTGGCTTACTTTTAAAATAATTAGTATAAAGGGTTATACTGGATGTTAATAGAGAACATGAATGTTATTGTGCTCAATTATGAAGGGTATTGTATCTTTCTAATTTAACATAAAATAAGAAAGATACATGTAAAGCCTAATACTCCTTTTCTCCTTGAGGGGTTGCCTCTATATTATATAGTTGAGCTTATTGGATTTTCCTCTATGTCCTAGGCCCTCCAGCCTTTTTACTATTCAGCTAAGTCTGGGTCATTGGTACAGTATAAAAATGTTAAAAAATTTATAGTAATTTATATATTTTTTATACTTACCAATGACCCAGACGGGGATGGCCCTCCCAGGAGTTGGGAACTCTTACCTCCCCGCTGAGTACATAGCGCTGACCAGGCACTGCCAGTAAGAATGATAATTGGCGCCAATTTCGGAACGTCCTTGACACTGCGCATGCGCAGTAAGGGCAAAGTATGGAGGTCCTTTAGGACATGATTTCTTTTGGTTTTAGATGCAAATTTTGGGGATTGGGGAGCAAAATTTGTGTTTGGCCCTGGATTTTTTAGAGTTAGCACCAGCTAAGTCTGGGTCATTGGTAAGTATAAAAAATATATAAATTACTATAAATTTTTTAACTTTTGTGCCCAATTTATACTCATTTCAGAAGAAACCTTGTCCCAGATATAAATATCTGCCAGAAGCATGTAAGGAGTCAGCCCTCTGCACACTGATCTCCAAATAAAAAATTTGGCATCTGTGTGCAGAGAGGGTTTACTGGCTTGGAGTTGGAACCCCATATTTTTGCTGGATTGAGATGTGTAGGCACCTCAATAAAGTTATCAAATTCAAAGCACTTAATATTCAGCTGAAACCAAATTCTATTTTGTCATTATAGATTGATTTGTTACAATTTAACAGAGAGTGCCAGCTGGCCTGTGGTTTATATTGACACCTGATGGTCATATTTCTTTGTCTTTTCCCAAAATTCCTCTCCAAATAATATACTAGTAGTTGCAGAAAAAAAGAAATTCACATGTCTATTCCAGAGTATTCTACTACTCACATATGCTTATCCCTGTTTTATTTGAGTCATTGTAGAGAAAATTGGGAAATAGTGCAGTGCTTACTCTGGTAAACAAGTTCTCTGTATTACAAGTAAAATAGGGCTTAGTCACCAATGCCTGTGGTGGAAGTCCTCAAAAGTGGGCAGCATAGGTATAAAGAATTGCCTAGATTTGACTTTATACTTGTGTTGTTTCATTGATGTAGTTTTAACTGCTAAAAGTAACCTTAAACACCAATAAATAATTAATAGGAACACATTTCTGGAAATTTGATTAACCCTTTACCCATTGCAGATGATATCGAAATTTATTATTTTAATTATTGTTTTTTTTTAATTTCGCAAAAATTATCTACAAAACCATATGTAACCCCCCCCCCCCCCCCCCCCCCACACACACACACACACACACGCACACTTAATTGAAACAAGCTTGATGAGTTCATTCCGTGAAGGGTCACAAGATATGGTATTGTTGTAATCTTTTAGAAAAAAAAAAAATTTTTCAACTGCTTAATGTGTAAATTACATGGACGGATCCAGTCTATTCATTATGTGAAGGGTTAAAATCATTTTATAATAGTTCTGCAATATTCTTTTTCAGTTTGAGACAGAAGCAGTTTATGTCCTTGATTAAATTAACTCACTGTAGTTTCAAGTGTATTATAGTGAGTATACTACATTCTAACTAATACAGTAGAATTGTGCATGTAATTGACTGTGTGGTTTGTGGTCCTGATAGCTCCAATTGGACTGTCTTGTGTATTTTTACACTGTAAACCAATGGCCCAGACTAGCTGGTGCTTAACTCAGAGTTATCAAGGGCCAAACACAATTTTTGAACCCCCGAATCCCCCAAATTTGCTTGCAAAACTGAAAATTAAAAGTCCTATCTGGCCCTCCATACATTTACTCTCCACGCATGTGCAGACGTCAGGAAGTGACCGGAATTGGTGCCAACATCATCATTATGTTTGGCCCTAAAGTCATCAACAATGAAATGACATATATGCTTTAAAATCTCCTTTTTTGAGGATGCCAGACACAAATCAATGCAAGGATTAGTGGATACAAGGCTGTTATTGGATGAAGGAAGTGTTCAACGGTGGTTTTGGACGTTCAGGGCTGTAACTTTATAATATTTATAAAATTATTTTATGTTTCCCAATTTCCTGACGTCATCATTTTTGATAATGATTATTCCACTGTTTGTTAAGTATTCCTTCCCTGTCCTTCCATGAATCCTTTCTGTTAAACTCTTAAGCTTTTTGGCTATTTTTTATAGAAATTTTTTATTAAATTTCTTGGGAGTTTAACAATTATTACAGAATATTATTCTGTTTCTTCCCCAGGGTCCTCCGCTACGTTATTTAAGCACACATGACCACATCCTAGCTACCCGACTTCGGATATCCAGTCTGTTGCACGAGGAAGGAACCACTTTTCGCCCATGATGTCGGACCATCCGGTAGCTAGGGAGATGGGGCCTCGATCATCAGGACGTTCGGAGAAAGGATCCGTTTCCGACACACCATCCCAGAAGCAGCATGCGGCTAAGGAACGGAAAACTGCTGCTCCTCTGGCCTCGCTGACAGACTTGCTATCGCAGATTGCGCAGCTGATCACAGCATCCCAGCAAGTGCAGATGCAGCCTCCCTCAGACTCAGAATCTGAGCTGTTGGACGGAGACGGAGCTGGGTCGGTCCAGTCGTTTGTTCATGCAGATGCAATGGACCGAGATTCGTAACTGATTCTCGCGAATGGTGAAAGGGATAAGGAAGAGGATTACCCTTTCGGAACAGTACATGGTTGCAATGGCTTTCATCCATCAATACTACCCTGATTTTGTTCCACCGAATCAGAATGCTGCGACGACAAGAGAGAAACCGCTGGCGTCGTTGGACGCAGACTTTATCCAGACAAAGGAGAAAGTCTTTTCTTTTCCGGTTCAGTTTATGCAGGTGTCGCAGGCCTTCGGCCATATAGACGACTTCGTATTTATCCTCTTGAGTGCGAGGAAGAAGGGGGTTTCTTATCTTCATCTTCCGTATACATACTGTTTTTTGGACCACGTTCATGTAAAAACGGTCTGGGAAGATGTTCAGAGAGTTCTGCGTTTGGAAGAGCAGGCTGGGGACCTAGAGGTATCTTTACATGCATCATTCACTATTTGCTCAGACACAATTGAGACGGCAATTTCTTCAAATAGAGCGAATTTTGGACGTTATGTCTTACGTAGATCACCTTACAAGAGCTATGGCGCAACGTCTCTAGGGAAAAGAATTTGAGGATGTTCGTACCTCTCTTAGAGTTCTTTCCAGGGCAATTATGTATGCCATGTTTAGCTCCGCCCTATCAGTGGCTAATTTGGAGTTAATCAGACATAATGCTGCCCTTGCGTCGTCATCACTGATACAACGACAAGGTGAAAAGCTCACTCCGAGTCGCTCCGGTTTCCGGACATTTTATTTTCGACGACTAGCTTCCATTAGTCTATGAACAGGCTACAAAGAAAGCATCTAGTGCTCTGCTTTTGAAGTCGGCGTATCAATGACCCGCTTCAGCAGACAAGAGTAAAGGAGGGCGTTCCCGACAAAAATTGTCAAAAGGAAACTCCTCACGAGGGTACAAGAAACCCTCTTATAATTACTCTGGAGGTTGTCAGTATAGTGACTCGGCAAAGGGGCGTAGGTCTGATCGGGACTATAGGTCAGACGCTCTTGGGCCGACAGGACGAGGTTTTTCGCAGGGCGGATGTGGTTCCTCCTCCAGTAAGCCTCGCAGGTCATACAGGTGACGGTTTAGACCTCTATTGGTGGCCAGTTGGCGGAAGGTTATCAAGCTCCGCAAAAAAACTGGATAATAATCACGGAAGATCGGTGGGTGAGAAGTGTAGTCTCGGATGGCTTACGGCTATCATTCCGAGTAAAACCCCACTAACAAGTTGTCCGCGTTGGACAAATCTTCCATCAAATTCTTGCATAAGAGAGTTTCTCCTACCGGAGGTATAAGCTCTCTTATCAAAGGAAGCAATGCAGGTCATTGAGAATCAGGATTCTCCAGATTTTTACAGTCACCTGTTCCTTGTACCAAGCCAGAGGGCTCATTCAGACTGGTTACAGACCTGAGCTGGATAACAAGTTTATCATGGCTCTAAAAGTTTATTTATGGAAATCATTCAATCGGTAAAAGCGAGCATTCGAGTGATCGACTATGCGACAAGCATAGATCTAAGGATCTGTACTTTCATGTCCTGGTACATCGGCATTCTAAAAATACCTGCGGTCCGCCGTACAAGGGAAGGTGGTGTATCAGTTCAGAACAATATGCTTTGGTCTGAATCTGGCCCCCTGGGCATTTCACTCGAATAATGAACTCGGTAATGTCTTACTTACAAGCTCATTTGTCTGCGGTAACGTCGGCTTACTTGGACGACCTTCTACAGGGATACGGCAACAGAATTAGTCTTCAGAACGATGTTCAGAGTCTACTTATATTACTCCGACGTCTCGTTTTCAGTAGATTATGTTTAAGATCAAACAGTCTCATTGTGAATCCTACTAGTAGCACCTCTGTCATCACAGAAACCTTGAATCAGTCTTCTCAAGTGTCTGTTATGGGACGTTCCCTGGAAGCTTGTGAGGGAACCATTGCAGTTCCTATATTATTTTATGACTAACACAAGAACGATTAAGTAATGCAAGTGAGGAGGGTTCAATGTGACTTTGAATCCCCCCCTCCCCCCCCCCCCCTCCCCCCCCCACACATTGTGTATGTGTTTGGAGACGATTGCCGGGCAAGACATAGTTTTATTCCTGCAAGCCTCATATAAGTTTAAATACATACATGCATTTCTTCACTTCTCTATTGGCGGCTGGGTCGTGTTCTGTGGTGACCTCATGTGCACATCCACTTTTAGTTGGATTGGTTTCCTGTGATTATTCGTCTATATGTCATATACGAGCGCATATTTCAACATAATTAAATTGCTAGTCTCGGAGGCTGCATAACCAGTTAACTGGTATTCAGATGATTACATGCGGGATTTTAATGCTCACGCTCATAATAATTATTGGGCTGACGCTTTATTGTAAATTATGGCCCATTATGTATTATTTCATAAATAATTATTTTATGTATTTATTGTACACCTGAATGAGGTCGCCTGTGGGTTACCTCGGAAGTGTGTTTACTCTCCAGAGATCATTCATTGTGGTTCGATTGGACATGTGTATGTTATATATTATAGTCTGGGCCATTGGTAATATAAATATACAAATTACTATGAATTTATGATTTGTTTTTAGAATAGCACTGGCCGGTTTTGACCATTACATTGGATAAAGGGTTAATTGCCTTTGTTTTTAGAGTAAACTTTTGATAATTGAATAAAAAAATTTGTAACCCATCAAAGAATTACACTTAACAACCACTTAATTTCCTATGTTTATAAACTTGTTTGGTCGTGGTACATCCCAAATAGACATTTAATCTATTATATCTTGTTTACCATAACTCCATGATCTCTGTCAACAAGATATAATAGATTAAATGCTTGGCAAGATTCGAGAGCTGTGGTTAGAAAAGTGGAAAGATAATTTTGACCGGATTGTAATCCAGTTATAATCTGGTTGAAATGCGCTGTCAGCTTTTGTGATCATATTACTGTACTTATGTCATGGTGATTGCATTAAGAGGTTATACACTTTATTTTGAAGTAACAGTGAAATTATTGTTATTTTCATCCCACCAATTGCAGTGAGATTGAGGGGTACTCTGTATTACATGTTTTCATCCATTTGTCCATCTGTCTTCATATCTGTCAATCTATCTGTGTATCCATATACCCATCTATCTGTCTGTCTGTCTGGGCTGAGATTCTCTACCTTAACCCTTTAGTGCCTTGCGGCACATGCCGTGCCGTTGATAAACTGACGCTACAAACCCGTCGGCACGCAGCGCACCGATGGCATAGTAATGCATCTACTCTTACCTCAGTCCATGTGTGCTATCTCTATCAGTCCACAGAAGTAATTTCCATGCCCGAATGAATTTGGAGTTATTTCCCTTTAGTTGCTTGGCTACAGTTTCAGCAAAAATTGCACCAGAATTATAGTAATTCCACGAACGAATATGACTCTAATGATAGCGATGTGGAACAGGATTCTACGGTACAGTCTGGCTCAAAATCAAGCTGATACACATGACACTTCTATGAGTGCTGGACATTCAGATGATGTTGCCAGTAATAATCCAGATGATGGGGAGAGTCCTTCAGTGTCTGGAATAGGACTGGCCAGTGGGATGGGACGCAGCAGAAAAAGAAGTGCTGGTCAGGGACATGCCAGAATACGAGGGAGCTGGCGTGGTCGCGGAATTGGTCCAATTTTTCAATGGGAAAAATGCACAGATTTTGTTCCACTAGATATCCCATGTTCTTAAGCTGGGAAGATAAATCTTGACTTACCTGACAATCCAAATGAATGGGACTTTTTACACTTTTATCTAACGGATGAGATGATCCAGAAATTAACCCTAATATCCCAAGTCTGGGGGGGGGGGGGGCGGTTTGGCTGAGTTGCGAAAGGGTTAAGCAGAAGGCGATGTGGTCTAACACAAAATGCCTTACGTTTTCTGGATATTGGGAATTGTTTTGTTGAGTGAACAAAAGAAAAAAAAACACTTAACGGTCCATCAGCCTTTCCATCCATCCATCCGTCCATACATTTGAAAATCATAAGCTTGCAATTACTTCACTAATTGTGGATAGATTGTAATGAATATTAGAATTTATCTTACAAGAAGAACATAATTCCCCCAATACAAGTAAAAATGTCCAGACAAAATACAAATCTGTATTGAGGGTGGCAACTGTACATACCATTCATTCGATTCAGAAAGAGATTGTTTTTTCTCTTCACTCATAGAAAACTGATCACACATGTGGTGTTTATTTGTGTTTTTTTTAAGGTCACATACTTATGCACAATGGCTAATCGAGATCATGACAGTTTTGCAGGTGGAGGAAGCCGGAGTACCCGGAGAGAACCACCAAGCATTGACGAGCAACTGTCAGCTCCCCATCATTCTAACTCTGTTGAAGCTCCGCTCAAGCTGGGTTACAGCAGTTGAACACATGTGCACCGTTGACGTGCAGTACGCGTTAGTACACGGCGTCATCGTGCCCCCATGTAGGCAACCGGGATAAAGTGCCTTGCCCAAGGACACAACGCGAGTCGTTCTGGATGGGGATCGAACTCGGAACCTCTAGCATAGAAGTCCAACAGTCTACCACTGAGCCACCGCACACCCATCACACATGTGGAGTCCATGTTTTGATAACAGTAATTAAATAATAAATAAATAACCAACTCATCAAAATAAATTCGACTAGATCATTTTTTGCCATGATGTTATTAACCCTTTACCCAACGTAACGGCCAAACCGGCCAGCACTATTCACAAAAAATATCATTCAGTAGCTTTCATTATGGTTTCATTTTTCACGTCAAAAACATAGCTTATGACCCCTCATTGGAATGACCTCATAAGCTATGTTTTTTAATGCAAAAATGAAAAAAATTAGTTATTCAATAATTTTGTTTGCAAGTGTCATCATCTTTTCATGTTAGGTAAAGGGTTAACAGACTCGTCGATATATGACCCAGATATGCGTTCTCAACTTCAGTTCACCATCTCGGAAACCCACATGGTGGTAATATCTTACATATATCTTCTCAGTCATATGCCAAATACTCAAAATACAAAATTATGATGCAAGAGCATGAATTGTCTTGTTTTAAATGATATGAGTGTTATTCTATAACCATTAAAAAGTTAAGTAGAAGGTTAATTGAACTGATTCATTTTAATTTTTCAGAAAGAAACTGACAGTCTAGAGCACTGGAAATTATTGTTCAAGGAAGCATCTACAGAAGTATTGAATTTACAACCTAATTGCTCTGCAGTTATGTACATGCAAGGTGTTCTAAATCTTAAAGATAACACAAGGTAATGTGTAGATATCTACTTATCTTTAGGAAAAGCAAGTTCAAGCAGTTCTTTGGCCTTTCCTCAGAAATTATGTTTTTGATGAGCGGAGGATCCACCCATGAGTATTTTTTCCACTTTAGTTGACTTGTACCTCAGACATTGGTTACCATGTTCCCTTGGTAATAATCCTGTCCACACTTACTGTAGTTTTGTGTTTATATATACCTAACTTATTGCTCTATTGTCTTCAGTACAGGGATATAAGTATTTTTATACTGTACCAATGACCCAGACATAGCTGGTGCTAACTCTTCAAAATCTAGGGCCAAACACAAATTTTGCCCCCCAATCCCCAAAATTTGCATCTAAAACCAAAGAAATCATGTCCTGAATGGCCCTCCATACTTCACCTCTACTGCGCATGCGCAGTGTCAAGGAGGTCCCGGAATTGGCGCCATTTATCATTCTTTGTTTGGCCCTTCATCAGTTCACATCTGACTGATCTTTGTGCTTGTAAATCTCAGTTTAAATGATGCCAGACACATAAATATTAGAGAAATGGTGGATCTAAAGAGGAAATAGAAGGAGGAGAGGAAAAATGAGTGACAGAAAATAATCAGGGCTGTAACTTAAAATTTTTTAATGAAATTATGTCAAGTTACCTATTTTCGAGGCATGGGCCTGTTGTGGTCATTCTTGCTATAAAGTTACACTGCTTGTTCAATGTTTTCCTCTCTCCCTTTCCTTTAAGTCCCCCCTTGCTATTCTCCCATGCTTTTGGCATATTTTCTGTAATATTATTACTAAAATTTCTTGGGAGTTTTAGCTGGGTAACAGAATGAATTCTGTTCTTTTCCCCATGTTTACGTTCTCATCCATGGGTGTTTAGGCGTAGTGTTCTGCATCTACCATCTGATGTTCTGCAGTTTCTTCCCTGGAAGTCTCTGTTTTGCATCAGATAGTGTATTTTTGGTAACTGATTTCGGGCCATGGTTATCAGTGCCTGGAGTCATGTTTCTGGTGTTTTTACACTTCTTGTTTACATTGACAACAGTCTCTGTGGAGGGGGATTTCTTGTCTTTGTGTTAGTTTAATCATAACAAGATACATTATTATTATTCGTAAGTGTTGCATTAATTTTTAAAATATTTTTAAAATTTTTGTCCACACTTAGGCTTGGGATCCATTGGGGCTCAACATTACTTTTCAGAAACTTGGGCTTTTCTGAAAAAATATTTTTTCAAAAAATTTTTTTGATTTCAATTATTTTTTCTATGTTAATGGATCATGTTATTATGTATCTTTGTTTTCAGGGGTTGGTGCGAGTACTAGGACTTTTTGTATTCTTTTCACAATGAAAGGATATTGTTCAATTGTAATAAGAGGAAATCTTCCTCTGACTTTCATAATCATTGTATTAATTGTAGTCAGTGTACTCGCACTAACTCCTGTTCAGTATGTGTCAATTGGGATGACAAACATGGGAAGCGTGTGTCACGGTATGTTAGCAGGGAAATGGCCATGCCGGTCCTTTCTCCGCAGGATCACTCTAGTTTATCAATCTCTATTCCAGACGAACAAGAACAGGGTGATGTATCCATGATGTCTTCAAAAAGTGCGCTTCCGTCGTCACAATTAAATGAAGAGCTAGCGGCAAAGTGCTCATGGAAATACGTCAATTGCCTAAGAGGTCCCTAGTAGGATCGACGGCCTTTGACGTCCGCTAGCTCGCCCGGTGTAGCGTCCATTCATCGATTGGTTCGGCAGCCGGGTTCGTCCGTTGCAGTCCAGAAAGGAGTTTTGGGTGATGCGAGCACTATAAATCAACTAAATGCACACCCAGTGACGGCGGATCAGAGGAGAGAACGGAGGAAGCCTATTAGTCCGGTTCCTAGCTCGTCCAGGTCCATCCGGGCTGCGAGCAAGAGAGGCCCCTCTCTCGTACAACAACATCTGGGACAGACGTTGTGGTACAAAATGTTTCGCATTCGGAGCATACGTCCGCCGCTCGGGACGCTCCGTTATATAGACAGTCCGGAGAGACTGTCAATAAGGCTTCCTCATCCTCACGGCAGCGCACACGACCGCACCTTGGCTACGTGACCTCGGATATCCAGCCAGCTTCGCCAATCAGAGAATCCACGGCGATCAGGTCACGCCATCCGGTAGCCAGGGACACGAGGCCTGTAGACTTCAGACGTTCGCATAAGAAAAGTATGCAGGAGTCAACGTACACGGAGCTTCCAGCGGCAAAGCATCGTAAGACCGCTACTCCACAGGCCTCAGTGACGGACGTGCTATCCCAAATAGCACAACTTATCGCAGCATCCCAGCAACGACAGAATCTCTGTCGGATCAGGTAGCATCCGACGACGCTGGGTCGGTATGCTCTGCTGAAGCATCAGGTACGGACGTCTGAAAACTTCATAGGGTCCGACAGGATGGCGAAAGGGATTCGGAGGATTTTGAGCTTTCCCTTTCGGAACAACATAAGCTGCCGTACATTTCATCCGGCTTTATCTTCTAGAGGTTGTTTCGGCGGATCAGAATGATGTGATGCCGGATAAGAGACTGATAGCGTCTGTGGACACAAGAATTTTTTGATCGGTTCAGGGACATCGTCCCTGAGTTTCCGACACAGTCCAATAATGTCACAGGAACTTTCGAATTATTGAACGATGCTATATATATATATATGCTGGCTATTAAACAAGCAAGTCTGGTTTCTTGTTCGCAAAAGTTACCGTGATGTCTTCCAAAAGTGTGCCTCTGTCGTCATAGTTAAATGAAGAGCTAGCGGCAATAAGTGCTCATGGAAATACGTCAATCACCTAAGAGGTCCCTAGTAGGATCGACGGTGTTGACATCCGCTAGCTCGCCCGGTGTAGCGTCCATTCATCGAATGGTTCGGCAGCCGGGTTTGTCCGTTGCGGTCCAGGAAGGAGATTTGGGTGATGCGAGCACTATAATTAGACAAAAGTGCACACCCAGTGACGACGGATCAGAGGAGAGATCGGAGGAAGCCTATTAGTCCGGTTCCTAGCTCGTCCAGGTCCATCCGGGCTGCGAGCGAGAGAGGTCCCTCTCTCGTACAACAACTTCTGAGACCAGATGTTGTGGTACAAAACATTTCGCATTCGGAGCATACGTCCGCCGCTCGGGATGCTCCGTTATATAGACAGTCCGAGACACTGTCGATAAGGCTTCCTCATCCTCACGGTAGCGCACACGACCACACCTTGGCTACGTGACCACGGATATCCAGCCAGCTTCGCCAATCAGGGATTCCACGGCGAACAGGTCACGCCATCCGGTAGCCAAGGGACACGAGGCCTGTAGACTCCGGACACTCGCATAATAGAAGTATGCACAGGTCAATGTACACGGAGCTTCCAGCGGCAAAGCAACGTAAGACCGCTTCTCCACAGGTCTCAGTGACGGACGTGCTATCCAAAATAGCACAACTTATTGCAGCATCCCAGTAAATGACAGAATCTCCGTCGGATCAGGAATAATCCGACGACGCTGGGTCGGTACGCTCTGCTGAAGCATCAGGTTCGGGCGACCGAGCTCTTCATAGCGTCCGACAGGATGGCAAAAGGGATTCAGAGGATTTCGAGCTTTCCCTTTCGGAACAACAGAAGCTGCCATAGATTTCTTCCGGCATTATCTTCCAGAGGTTGTTCCGTCGGACTAGAATGCTGCGATGTGGGATAAGAAACTAATAGCGTCATTGGACACAGAATTTTTTTTGATCGGTTCAGGGACATCGTCCCTGAGTTGCCGATACAGTCCAATAATGTCACAAGAACATTCGAATTATTGAACGATGCTATATATAAGCTTGCTACCAAAACAGGCAAGTCTGGTTTCTAGTCTGCAAATGCTTTAATCTGCCTTTCATCAATTCAAGGAATAAATTTGTAACGGCAGGACAGGGCATACCGAGAGTTCCTCTGCGTCTAGACGATGAGGCTGAAGACTTGTAATTGTCTATATCGGCGTCTATGTCAATTCCAATCACGACGTTGGAAACGACAATAATGTCTAACAGACTTAACTTAGACGCTTTATCATACGCAGACCTCCTTACTAAGGCGTTATCTTTACGTCTTCAAGGGAAAGAATTCCAGGATATGATCCTCAATGAGATTTCTTTCAAGGGCAGTTGCTTTTCCACGTTTTACTCCGCCCTTCAGTGGCAAACCTGGAGTTGGTTAGACGTGCCACAGCCCTAGCTACATCCACGCGCGTGGATAGTAAGGTGAAGAACTCAGAGTCGCTTCGGTCTCGGAGAAGCTTCTCTTCGATGGCAACCTTTCGGCAATCTATGAATTGCTCGATATAGACGTTCTCTTGTCAATCAAGTGTAACAAGAGATTCAGACTTGGGCAAACATTCAGTGGTTGACTCAGGGAGTTCCACTGCAGTTGCCGGATCCGAGTTTTACGATTATGACGGATGCCAGTCAAACAGGTTGGGGTACAACATTGATCCCAACGGATTCGAAGTGCCAGGGTCTTTGGGTTCCGCAGTTTCTAGGCAAGCACATAAACATCCAAGAAATGATGTCTATTTGGCTTGCACTACGTCATTGGATGAACATTATTTAGAAGCGCATGTCCAAACCATGTCCGACAAAACGACAGTAGTTGCGTATATCCGGAACCAGGGAGGCACTCATTCCGTTCCGTTATTCAATTTAACGGAAAGAATCCTTCTGTTTGTTCTCGAACACCAAGTTCTGCTTTCGGTCCATCATATTCCGGGTCGTCTGAATGTATTAGTAGACTCCCTTTCACGGAAGGGTCGCTTGTTGCCGTCAGAATGGACTCTCAACAAACAGGTATTCAATCAGATTTGCTACCAATGGGAGCGGCCAATGATAGACTTATTTGTGACGCAACTCAACAATCAATTGCAGACGTATGTGTCACCATGTCTGGATCCCCGAGCATATACAGTAGAAGCTCTATCGATCTCGTGGGACGGAAGGATAGGATATGCGTATCCTCCAGTGCCGTTGATTCAGCAAATATTGCTCAAGATAAAACAATCTCAATACAATTCTGTTGGTAGCATCTCTGTCTCCACAGAGACCGTGGATAAATCTACTCAGGTGTCTGCTGTGGGACTTACCGCAAAAACTTCCTCCACGAGAGGATCTTCTTTCGCTGGGGAAATCGTGTCAACTTCATCACAACCCGCAAGGTCTCAACCTTCACGTATTCCGTTGTGCGGTCCTTCTTGCACGGCAAGCATTGTAAGGACGAGCAGTGGACGCGATTTCTAACTGTAGGAGGACCTTCTCTTCGCTATACTATGCGGTTAAGTGGAAGGTCTTTCGTCATGGGTGTAGGGATCATTTTGTTGATATTTTTGATCCCTCCATACCAGACATTGCAAACTTTCTAGTATACTTGTTTGACGAGATCAACTGCAGCCTGTTACTATTAAAGGTTATAGGTCTATGTTATCTGATACCTATGCACACCATGATAGTTTACAATTGAATCTAATGTCTCTTTATCTAAATTAGTTAGAAACTCTTCAATAAATAGACCTAGAACCCTTAGATTAATTCCTAAATGAATTTAGCTTGGGTTCTTCTTAAACGAAAAGAAAACCATTTGAGCCTCTTGAGTCAGTAGATTTCAAATTCTGGTCTTATAAGACAGCATTTCTCTTAGCTTTCTCTTCTGCTTGAAGAGTCAGTGAGCTTCATGCACTATCGGTGGACGATTCTCACTATCGTAGTGACGGGAACTCTATTACCTTTACTACTAATGTTGGATTTTTGGCTAAGAATCAGGCTCCTAATAATATCCGGAACCTATTGTTGTTAAGGCCCTTCCGTCTTCAGACGGGCACAGGCCTTTAATCTGTCCGGTTAGAGCTTTATGTATTTATAAACAAGATCTCACTTTATCAGAAAGGGACGTAAACGCTTCTTTCTGTCTCTTAAGCCTAATAGAAAGGACATTACGGTCCATTCTATGGCTAGATGGATTCAATTAACTATCCGTACTGCTTATGATAATCTATCTTCAACTCAGCAGTCTGTGCGTAAGATTTCGGCTCATTAAGTAACAGCTCTTTCTACATCTTAGGCTTATGCAAATAGTGTTGCTATTACAAATTTAATGAAGGCTGCATATTGGTCTCAGCCATTCACATTCACGAATTTTTATCTCAGAAATATTGAGTCCATTTCTGGAGACCTGCTTTGTTTAGGTCCATTATCTGCTGCTCAGAATGTCGTTCACTAAACAGTTGCAGCTATAGTAATGCAGGCTTTCTGTTCAGGCAGTGACTCTGTCCTGCTGCCCTCTTTGCTCTGGGCTATTTGACCAAGGGGAAGGGGGGGGGGGGGGGTGTTCCCTTGGGTCACCTGTTTTATAGTGAAAACAAGGGGATACCTCCTCCGGGGTCAGTAATTCTGAGCTGTTGCCGGGATGGTTTTAAAGTGAAAGTTAATGTTTATAAAAATTCATCCATGTCATATTTTTAAAGTATAGCATTTGTATATGTCACGTGTCAAACGGGAGTTAATATACAATCCTCGGACACTTTTAAAAGAGTATAAAGAGTCTCAATTCTCTGGACTAACTTTATTTATTGGCTTACTTTAAAAATAATTAGTATAAGGATTATACTGGATGTTAATAGAGAACATGAATGTTATGATGCTCAATTATGGAGGGTGTTGTGTCTTTCTAATTTATCATAAATAAGAAAGATACATGTAAAGCCTAATACTCCTTTTCTCCTCGAGGGGATGACTCTATTTTATATAGTTGAGCTTATTGGATTTTCCTCTATGTCCTAGGCCCTCCAGCCTTTTTACTATTCAGCTATGTCTGGGTCATTGGTACAGTATAAAAATGTTAAAAAATTTATAGTAATTTATATATTTTTTATACTTACCAATGACCCAGACGGGGATGGCCCTCCCAGGAGTTGGGAACTCTACCTCCCCGCTGAGTACATAGCGCTGACCAGGCACTGGTTGTAAGAATGATAAATGGTGCCAATTCCGGGACATCCTTGACACTGCACATGCGCAGTAGAGGCGAAGTATGGAGGGCCATTCAGGACATGATTACTTTGGTTTTAGATGCAAATTTTGGGGATTGGGGGGGCAAGATTTGTGTTTGGCCCTAGATTTTTAAGAGTTAGCACCAGCTATGTCTTAATTTTGTGTCATATTGGAAGGATCCTGCCCATAAAGTGATTTGCATTCTGAAATATGAAAAAACAGAGCATTCAGATCTGTAAAATTTTCAGCCATTGTAAGTTTTCCAGTATGTCTAAATTTGGCTGTCTCAGGTCTCTTATTGTAGGTTAATTATTGATACTGATGCAAGTGAATCATAGCGTGTACTAGCTCCTTTAAGACTCAACATCACCTGTGACCTACCAGGGCTCGGCCTAAGGTTATGTTGAGTCTTACAAAGACAACCCATGCTCTTCAGGTTGAACTTTTTATATTTAAAAACCCAATCTTAAAATAGAATTGACTCCTGTCTTGGTATTATTCTTGGGTTGAATTAGGCCTAAAAAAGTTAAAAATCTGTTTCTCTGGCCCTCCCGCTTGGTCTTTTGGGCTGCCACATGCTCTCTTTTTAGAGCCAATGCAAGGATAAAAAAATTAAACATTTTTACTCAAGTTAATAAAATTGATAAATTTGTCCCTTGAGTGCAACAAGTCTTTGCAAAGCTAAAGCATTGCAAAGCCTTGTTACACTCAAGGGACAAAATACACCACCACCCATGCTATTCTGCAGATTATGAGGCCTAAAACATAAAACAAACCAAGAACATGAACTTTTGATGGCAAAGAAATAATTACAAAAATAACAAATAAAAAAATGCCTGCCCACATTAAATTTTACAAAAAATGGTCTGACAGAAGATCTACTTTGTGTGGCCTTAGTTGAATTAGTTATTATGATAGTATTTTTGCTCTTACAGATTGGCTAGAAAGTACTTTAAGAATATCTTAGACAGTGAGAATTCATATAATTCAAATACATCATCGTATTGTTTATCACTGACAAGACAAAAGCTGTTGCGAATATGCAAGGAAAGTAAAAAAGATACAGACTTGGCAAAGGTATGTTGGTCATTGTTAGAAATTTACCCTTCCTGTGCAAATAGAATCAGTACTCAAGATCAAAGACATAATGTTACTGTAAAATGATTTCAATCTTTGCCCAATAACTCTAGTGTCCTTTGTCCAACCAGCACACAGGTTACCTATAAAGGCCTATGTACGGGGTTGTTTTTTGATGAAGTAAGTCAAAAGTGAAGGCCACTTTTACCCTGAAGGTAAATTTATTTTCTATGCAGTAACTTTTGCTTTCTTTGGCTTACAACACTAAAGCTTCATACAGAGATTGCCCAAATGGGGTCCATGTCTGTGATGGCTTTTATGATCAGAACTTCAAAGATCAAAGTTTCTGTTACTATTACCAGATTTTCAGTATATAAAATCACTCAAAGTGCAGCGAGGCCTACTGGTACTCCTTATACCTGTATTAGTTCTCAATTTATTGTCATGTTTCCTGACCGAAACCTTTTACCTACACCTTGTGTAATTTTATATATTGAAGTTTACTTTTCTAGACCTGCTGGAAAAATTATGGCATCTGCCACCACAACCATTTAGGCACCACGGCTGAGAGCTCACACACTACCATCATCTCCTTTAATGACCTGAGCTTAGGAGCCAGTGAAAGCATCAACAACGTGCTCACCACCTCACAATCGAGAGCAAAAAGATGGAAAGGGGACTGACAAACCAAGCCCAGTTAGTGACGTCATCCATGACCTCTAACACAAAATTAAGAAT
The DNA here is from genome assembly GCA_031216915.1 of Pictodentalium vernedei. Taxonomy (NCBI): domain Eukaryota; kingdom Metazoa; phylum Mollusca; class Scaphopoda; order Dentaliida; family Dentaliidae; genus Pictodentalium; species Pictodentalium vernedei. Next base: position 289,263,242 of record CM062293.1, read on the forward strand.
GAAACTTCAATGGTGAATGCCATTCAGTGAGAGACTTGAGATACCTTACCTGGAACCGGACTCCAGTAATGCTGTAATCATGAAGCAGAGATGTAAATGTGAAATAGAATGGATTTATAAATGACACACACTCACACCAGTTGGCCTGAAGAGGAAGGGTTTATAATTTAAATACGTAACTTTATTACCAGATTTTCAGTAATTGTAGTTGCATTGTGCATAAAATTTTCTGTTGTACAGAATTTTCTAAAAGGCATATTTGGTAATGCTTACATGATCAATAGATCGAATATCAAGGTCACCATTGAAGGAAACAAAGAAACATCTCATAAGTCATGCTTAACCCCCTCCACACCGATGTTGCAAAATCAGAGTTTCAATCAGACAATTTTTCCAGTAATGTAACTAAGAATTTAATCAATTCCATCTTATTTGCAGAGCTCCTGAGCTCTGTTAAATAAGATTGATTTGGTTAAATTCCTAGTTGTCTTATGGGTTAACTTTAAAAATTTTGGTATTTTGATGGTGTGTAGGGGGGGTTAATTTAAATCATTATTATAATTAAAGTGTTAAATACACAATATGGAATAAAGTATATGGAGGAGGGATTGCAGAAATATGCCCCTCCACCCCAAGACAACTCCTTCCCAGTCCAAAAATGTACAGTCATACAACTGCCCCCTCCACCACTTGTTGAATTGCCAGCCAAGACAACTGCACCCAGTTGAATTGACAAATTAAATAATGTATACTGAAGCTTATTCTACTTTTTATTCCAGAAAATATTGGATCAAGCTACAGCAGATGGAGATTCAGAAACAATGAAGTTATATAACGAATTATTTGGATTGCCTGATACAGATAATAATACATCCTTATTTGATAATTGGAATTCTTAACACTTCTAAACAAACTGCTATATCAGACACAGGATGCAAATATAATGAATTCTATACACAACACACTTTTCAGGGAAAAGTGCAATATCCAATTCTAATGTAATTTTGATTTTTTTATATTATTATTTATATTGCCCCTCACTGGAATGGGCTCAAAGAATGAAATATGATAAAAAATTTCCAAATTACAAATTTTTATTACTTTCCAAAGTGTGATTTACTGGGATTTCCGCGTTTGATTATAAATGATAACTTCACAAGTGAATTATGCAATCAACAATTGTGTCATGTATCCGTGCGCGCAAACAAAGACACTTTGCCGTGGGTGTAATGGGGACTTCATTGTTATTTTTTTACTTTTTTTTAACCCTATATCTAACATGAAAAGCAAATGACACTTGTAAATAAAATTCTTGAATAACTATTATTTTCATTTTTTGTCTCAAAAACATAGGTTATGACCCCTCATTGGAACGAGCTCATTCCAATGAGGAGTCATAACCCATGTTTTAGAGACAAAAAATGAAAAAATAATGAAAATTAATTGGCGAGTTTTGAGAATAATGCTGGTTGTTTTTGGCTGTTACGTTAGGTAAAGGGTTAAATAATATAATTATCGTTAATAATGAAAAGTAATAAACAGAGTAATCGCTTGACTGGACTGGTTACGTGAAATAATTCATTCGAGGCGAAGGACTATATTGTAAAACACTTGTGCGCACTCGTGTTTGTACAACGTCCCTCACCTCTCATGAATTATTTCATGTAACCAGTCCAGTCAAGCGATTACTCTCTAAAAATTAATATATTTATAGTCTGTGAGCTGGTGTTGTTGAGGCCATGCTTAGTTAATTTTTAGTTTACCGTCATTTCAGGTTATCAGAACAAAATGTGGAATGAGATTATCATTAATTATTAATTATGTCCTCATGGGGAAATGGCGTAATATATCCCTTTTCACAAGATGCATAGTTTATCATTTTGCCCTTACACACTGCTTCCTTGCATGTGTAGGTTGTCTCAGATAACAGAACTTTCAATGGCCAGGTTCATGTGCAAAACAGCCTATAACAAAATGTACCATTAGTCAACATTTTACCCTTAATAAGACCAGACTTCTGCCTCATTATTGCCAGATAGCTATAGCATTGCTGTAAATCTGGCAAAATGAGGCAGTAATCTGGCATTTCAGTGGAAGGGTTAGAATCATGAAATGGTGTATTCTCCTGGCCCTATAAAGAGGTGACCCATTTGCAGAGCCAATTGCCATTAATAAAGAAAATGCATTATTATTTTGGGCAAAAACCAAAATGAAGCAAATAACATCCAACATTGGCGTAGCCATGGGGGAGGGGGATCTTGGGGAGGCATCCCCCAATCTCCACACTCCCTCCCCTAAAAATACTGAATTTAACGATCTGCATGGGACATCATGTTTTCTAAAAAAATAATTTTTTTTATCAGCTGATCAGTTTGAAAATGACATGGGCGGATGTGGCTGATTTGTTAGATAAGGGTTAATGAAAGAAGTCAAGAAATAAGTGGCAGTAGTGAAGGTTCCTTATCTCAACCTTTCCATGAACATGTGAGGACAATGGTATTAATTTGCCTTTAACCTTGCTTAAAAAAATTCTGAAAATAGGTTACCTGATAAGAGTTGCTGAAAACAATTGAAGGAGCCTTTTCTTGGGTTACCTCAATTTCTAATTTTTACTGGTAGTTATCAAAATATTCTTGTACCAATTTTAAGAATCCTGTAACATACATGAAAGATATGAAAAGTAAATAATAAAGTACGTAAAATGCAATGAACCACATAAGTTGGAGCTGTGTTTGTTTACTGTGGTAAACAAACTCTGTTTTACTGTGAAAATAAGACCCAGTAAGGCCTAAAAAAATTTCTAATCTGTTTCTCAGGCTGTCCTGCATGTTCATGTTGGCTGTCACATTCTCTCTTTTTATAACCAATGCAAACTTAAAATAAAAATTAAATGGTTTATGTCTGATATTTTACCCAAGTTAATAAAATTGATAAATTTGTTCCTTGAGTGCAACAAGCCATCTTCCACTCAAGGAATGAACTACGCTACCACTCAAGCTATTCTGTGGATTATGAGGCCTAAAACATAAAACAAACCAAGAGCATGAACTTTTGATGGCAAAGAAATAATTACAAAAATCAAAAATAAAATAAAAAAATGCCCACACACATGAAGTTTTACAAAAAATGGCCTGCGAAATAAATAATCTACTTTTTGGGGCCTAACTAACATAATCTTGTACTCAATACACCTGATATCAATAGAGGTATCAGGACAGTGAAGTTTTCTGGTGTGCCATATTGCATCTTGTTGAGGGTGATACTGCTCGGCGAAGGTCCTCATTGAGATTCAATATAGCACACCAGAAAACTTCACTGTGTATGTATTGACAAATTTTTTATAATATACATGTCCTCAGATAATAATAAACTGATAGAATGCTGGGAGGCCAGCATTTGGGCTTTATTCATAAGTGCCAGTAATCTCATTTAAAGGCTTCATATTCTGTGGATGTGCTTCATATTATGTCTCCCCTCCCCAGAAGGGAGACATATTGTTTTAGTGCATATTCCTCTTCTTCTTCTTCTTCTTCTTCTTCTCATACAAACTTTGTCCGGGCCATAATTTTTTTTTCTTTTGACCTACACCTTAGATACTTGGCATGTGGATGTATCACCATGAGCTGGTGTGCAGTGTACCATAGTGACCTTCATGTGACCTTGACCTTTGACCTGAAGGTCAGATTTATGTGTTTTTTTAAGGGAAACATCACACAAACTTCGTCCAGGCCATAACTTTTTTGTCTTTTGACCTACACCATAGATACTTAGCATGTGGATGTATCACCATGAACCGGTGTGCAGTGTACCATAGTGACCTTCATGTGGCCTTGACCTTTGACCTGAAGGTCAGATTTATGCACTTTTTCAAGGGAAACTGTCTGGACCAGAACTTTTTTGTATTTCGAGTCAGGCTTTAGATATTTGGCATGTGGATGTATCAACATGAGCCGGTGTGTAGCGTACCATTGTGACCTTCATGTGACCTTGACCTTTGATCTGAAGGTAAGATTTGTGCTTTTTTCAAGAAAACTTTGTCCAGATCAAAACTTGTTTATCTTTTGAGCCAGGCCTTAGATATTTGGCACATGGATGGATCACCATGAGCCGGTGTGTCGCATACCATTGTGACCTTCATGTGACCTTGAATTCAAGGTCAAATTTATGTACTTCAAATAGGGAGTAATTGTCCAGACCAGAATTTTTTTTGTTTTTTGACCTAGGACTTGGTTATTTGACATGTGAATGTGTCACCATGAGACCGCATGTCATCTACCTCGATGACCTACATGTGACCTTGACCTCTGACCTTAAGGTCAAATTTATGTACTTCAAATAGGGAATAAGTATCCAGACCAGAACTTTTTTGTCTTTTGACCTAGGACTTAGATGATTGACATGTGGATGTATCACAATGAGACCACATGTCATCATGAGCTTCATGTGACCTTGACCTCAAGGTCAAATTTATGTACTTTAAATAGGGAGTAATTGTCTAGACCAGAATTTTTTTTTTTTAACATGTGGATGTGTCACCATGAAACCACATGTCCGCTACCTTGATGAACTGCATGTGGCCTTGACCTCTGACCTCAAAAGGAAGGGGAGACTAGGCTCCTGCGACTTTGATTTTTTTCTCGACTCGAATGTCGACTCGAATATTCGACGATCATGTTCGACTCGACCGAATATCGACTTCAAATCTGGTTGTCTATCGTGCACATAACGAACTCAATAAATATTGCCGTTTTTCGGGCAGCCCCTCATAATAAGTCATTTATTTTTTGATGGGAGGGTCGGAGATGTCCCTATCACGGACTACGGCAGAGAATCATGCGTAGAAATATGAGCGATAACATAGTTTTCCCAAGAGATCAGCGGCGCTGATCTCCTGGGAAAACTATGTTATCACTCATATTTCATTCAGCGCGTAAACCAGGTAAAGCCGAAGTTTTATAGAAAGGATCGCAGTTTCAAATCAAGACCACGGCACGAAGCCTGCATTGAAAGTTCAGCAAATAAACCGTACTCAAAAATATATATTGCTAATTATTTATTCTTGTTGTTATTCTCGTATAATTCTACAGAATAAGCAAATGTTTCTTAGTGGGAAATGTGGGGGGTGGGGGGGGGGGGGGGTGGTAGGAGTTTACGGCCGTTTCAATTTGAAAGTTTTGAAACGGCCGCAAACTCCTCAAACCCCCCGACATAGCCCACTAAGAAACATTTGCTTATTCTGTAGAATAACAACAATAATTAGCAATATATATTTTTTAGTACGGTTTGTTTGTCCGTTCGAGAATCTGATGCCAAAGCCGACGACGGGAGCAATCCGGAGCATGGCTAAAAAGGATAAAGAGTTACTTCCCCTGATACATGGTCACAAACGTATAGAGTTACTCCCCCAGTTACGCCTGTTCAATGAATCATTTGTCTGTACAGATGAGTAGAGCGGGTTCGAATTCCCGAAAGTATGGGGGTTGAGATATAACAATTGACAACACTAACAACTCAGGTGACATATTATTTAGAGAAACGTTCATCTATAAATCAAATTATAAGCCATAAAAACAGAACAAATGACAGAATCATGAACTAAACGACGCACTGAACTTGACTGAAGTTGACTGAACGGGTGTGTTCCAACTTCTTCGTTAACTTTACCAAACGTTGCAAGTTGCTTGCAACTTGCAATGTTTGGTTAAGTTAACGTAGAAGTTGGAACTTGGAACACAACTTGGTACGAATACAACTCCTAATCAAAACTCTAACTGGCTGTCAATTAAGTCGCTGTTTTTTCTTGCCCAGATCAAAGTAGATGCATTGTGGTGGGACAGTCTTTGTCTTTGATCGGTGATTATACCCGAACCAACAGAGTTTACCCGCTCAGAAGAACAGTTGGTCGCCTGAATCGACAACATGTTTCGTGCTGCTGTCGATAACAGTTTAAAGTTGGATGCATGGGTCTTCCAAAAGAGTAACGGGGATTCCTTCCTGGTTACATTCGATAATGCCAAGTATGAATCGAATTCTTTCTGTAGGCGATCATCCCGACTTAAAGCGACCTTGTGTTCGCTAGTAGATTCCGGAATCTCCTCGAATATGGCATCAATTAGGCTTTTATTCTCAGTTGGTGCTGCAACAGATAGGAGAGTTCCATAAGTCGCAGTGGGCAACTCGGACTGCTCAGCGTCAGCCTCTGTGGCACCGGCAGTTGCAATATGATCTCTTATATATTGTTTTACGGTACTTAATTCAGAATCCGGAACCAAACTCTTAACACGGGGATCCAGAAAAGTGGCAACGATCAAGTAGTTGTCGTACAGGTTGAAACGATCATTTAGCTGTAATAGCAGGTCGTCCCGGAAGCCTTTAGCACCGCGAGCCGTCTGGTTTGATAACTGTCGCTTGAGTGTTTGAATGCATGGTAGTATCATTGAGATACTCACAGTAGTGTCGGCGCTGAGTAAGGTTGTTGCTTCCGATAGAGGTCTCAAAAGTGGCAGAACTGATTCTCTTGTTTCAGTTAATTGTGTCGAGAGTGGGGAGGGGGGACTACTAGCACATTTCTTGTTCTGTTGACATTCAACCAGAGCGAGGGCTATAGCTTTTGCATTACGTTCTGTCCATTCCAACAATGCACAGGTGCTATTAAAACGTGTGGCAGCGTCGAGTGGAGGATCTGTTTCAGTTAGATTTGCAGCAAGTTGTTGTTTGTGTAATGTGTGTAGCCCGACAGTTGAGGAATTGAAAAAGTTCGCGATTCTGTGGATAGTATCAATCAACTTCTTCACCATTGGGTGCAATTTCAGTGTGGAATTTATGCACAATTGCAGCTTGTGTGCCGCGCAACCATGCCACTTTACTTCCAGAATGCGTGCTGTCGTGGGCATGACATTGGTGGTATCTGTTGACGCATACATCATTTTTGCCAGTGGTATTTCAAACTTCTCGAGCTGTGCCTTTACGATAGTAGCGGTTGCACTTGCTGTGTGGTCAGCATCCAAATCTTCAAGGTTGGTAACTGCAAGGCACCTCGATATCAAGTTCCAATGGTCATCAATGAAATGTATAGTGGTTACTAGAAAATTATCGTTGTTATCGGCTTTCCAGTGGTCAAACATCAGTGACACCTTGTTGTTACGAGCTTCGTTCTTCAAACGATCGATGAGGGATTCTTCCATTGAAATTCTGAGATCATCAAGCTTCCTAGAAATTGTTGTGGGATGCGGCGGTATGTATGTACCATTGGTTAGAGTGGAGCATAAATTCTGGAAGCCTTTCCTGTGAACTGACTCAAATGGCCTACCATCCGTGACAACGAAATTAAGGACAGCATTGTCATACTTTTTCTTCAACGAGCTGTCTAACTTATGCCGTGTAAAGTCCACTAAACTCGTCTGCTTCTTCGCCGGCTCTGGTGGTTGAAGATGGACTGATGAACCACGCTTCTGCCCTTTCAACTGCTTGTCTTTGGAATCCCGCTCCTTAGCTTCGTCGTGAAGGGCTGGGTGTTTTTTTTAGCGAGATGACCCCACAGGTGTGATGTTGTCCCTGTGGCTTGCATTTTGTACGTCGTCCCACATGTTTCACATATGTACGTTTTACTTAACTTATCTAGTTTAAAAAAGGTATGAATGACAGACATATTTCGGAGAATAAAAACACGAGTATGTTAATTTCGTTAGATGAAATTTGCGTTTCCGGAAATTTTCAATGACGCCACGATTGTAAAAATACAGCTTCTCCAAATCGCAAATTCGGCGACGAAACACAGAACACGTCAATACCAGCCGGTTTGACTTCGCGCAATAAGTACGTGGTCCGAACACTGGAATGTGACGTAGTGAATATCTGCAGATTTTTGTCATGCATAATTACCGACCGAGCTTAGTTTTTCTGAGGGCACATTATTATGAGAATGCTTATGTGAACTCGAAATTACGTGACTGAGTAATTAAATTCATATGTATTTTTCTTCCCGATAGCGAAATTTGGGCACCAATGGATGCGATCTGCGGCGATCAGGTCGCGATGCGCTGATGGCTATGACAATATACATGTAGCACGATCACAGAAATCGCGAATTCAGAGTTTGCTCTTTTTAATTGACGATTGGCACCGCGTCGGCTATCCTTTAATCATAGTGCCTCTCGGTAAATGAAATATGCGAAGAATTGAAAATATCAGATTCGAAATTGTTATATTCGAAGTTAGAAAATCGACTCGATTTCGACTCGACTTTGCATGTCGACTCGACTCCGACTCGAATATTCGAATATTCGCAGGAGCCTAGGGGAGACATATGTTTTAGTGTGCTGAAACACTTTCTAGTTATCTTTGAAGTGATATTATTGTGCTCCCAACATCCGAAGGAGGATTCGGGGATATCTAGTGGAGAACTACGTCCATCCATCCGTACGTACAAATGTTTTGGATTGTAATTTCAAAGCCAGCAGTTGGATTAGGATCTCCTTTGGAATGCTGATAGACCTGCCTGGGAGAATGGATATGAACAAGGAACGGGTTCCGTTCAATAAGTTTTCGCAGATTTACGGGCACTTTTTCACTATTTCGACTGAGAAAATTTTTCTTGACCTCTGCATTGCATTTACTGCATGTTGGGTTTGAAAACCACTTATTTGATCAAATCCTAATTTTAGTGGTTATTTGTTGATGACTAGACAATGCTTACTTTTGATTATAGTCCAGCTAGCCAATTCAATATGGCCACCATGGTGTTATGACATACTTCGCGTGGCTCTTGTTTTATCTGTTAGGATTTGCCTTGTTACAATTTATGGGAGAGTGCCAACTGGCACTCTCCCATAAATTGTAATGAGGTAAAGATGCACAAAGAAATTTAAAGGAATAAAAATAATTTAGCAATCTACCAGTGCCCACTGGGAGAAGTGAAAAATTGTGTCACAATTTCAGAATCTGTTAAATTCATTTAGAACCAAAGCAGGAAGCAAACTTTTTGTTGTAGTCGTTGCAACAGCATATTCTTTATCTCCATTTTGGACTAGGTGGGCTCGATCCACCTCATCATAGATCTCAATGTGTCTGGCCCAAATCTAATATAGGTTTGACAACATTTGTTGCAAAATGTATTGCTGCATTTCTACAATGATGATGATGTAAAAAATTGTAATTAATTGATTGTGGATTTCAAGGACATTTTATAGCATGAGGTGGAGGAAGAGGACAGAATTCTCGCCCAGCCTCATTTTTGATTTTGCCTGTATGAACAGTATCACATTCCATCTATTCTGCTGGAGAGATTTGATAACTGAAATCGTGTCCATATCAATGAAGGTATATTGTGGATTTCGAGGACATTTTATATCATGAGGTGGAGCAAGAGGACAGAATTCTCGCCCAGCCTCATTTTTGATTTTGCCTGTGTGAACAGTATCACACTCCATCTATGCTGCTGGAGAGATCTGATGACCAAAATTGTGTCCATATCGATGAAGGTATATAACTAAAATTTGTTACTTTGTTACCCCACCCCCCCCCCCCCCCCACCCCCCACCTCCCAATTACACTTGCAGATGCAGGAAATTCAGATTCATTAGGTAAAGTGTTACAATAAACTGAATGATAGTTCCATTTACTTACTTTGAAAAGAAATAGGTTGATGATATTGGTTGATCAAATATCATTCCCATTATATTTTTGGATGAATAGGCATGGTACTTTTTTTATAACCAGTGTAAACTTAAAAAAATAATAATTAAATGGTTTATGTCTGATATTTTACCCAAGTTAAATTTTTTTTTATAAATTTGTCCCTTGAGTGCAACAAGGCTTTGCAATGCTAAAGCATTCTTGCACTCAAGGGACGAAATACACCACCACACATGCTATTCTGTAGATTATGAGGCATAAATCATAAAACTAACCAAGAACATGAACTTTTGATGCCATAGAAATAATTACAAAAATAAAAAAATAAAGTAAAAGACCACCCGCCCACCCACATGCAATTTTACAAAATATGGCCTGAGAAACAGAAGATCTACTTTGTGGGGCCTATCGTAATTAGTTTTAGGTCTGTGTCATCATCATGACCTAGAACAGTTATTTACAGAATTGGAAGGAATATTTATTAAACGAAAGAATTCTTAAAATATAATTTACTGACTTAACAAAAAATAAAACAGTTAAAGTTTTGTGAGAAAAAGACAAATTGAGATGACCAGTTTTCAATAGAGTCAAGTCTACTTTCCACACTTGTTTTGTATCCTTTCCTTTTCACATGCTTTGTTTATTCAAGTATATAATGTTTTAAGTTGTTAGATGGCTTGAGATACATTAAAATTTGGCAAATTGAATTAAAATCTGATTCTCATTTGTAAAATGTTTCCTTTGTTTTATAGACATCACAGTGTGAACCCCAGAAGAGGAGCAGTACTTGTTTACTGCAGTAGACAAATTCTACTCTTCTAGTCCAGTCAGTATTGGAACTTGGCCTCAGACTAATTGCAATAGAATATCTGTCAACAGAACTGTGTAGATTAGGTGACAAGAATTAAGATATAATAAGTCCCAAAAAATCCCAAGCCTCAAAATGTTGTTTTTTGATCATTGAAAATTTCAAAAATCACAAACCAGGTTTCCCACTCAAATGAAAAGTCCTTGAATTTTGGCCCCTTCCTTGAAAAGTGCTTGAAATTGTTTCTATCCTTGAAAAAGTAGTTGATTTCCCATCACTCCCTTGAAAAGTACTTAAATTCAGTTTACCTTTTACCTCAGAGAAAATAAGTCTTAGGATAACCCTCCCCACTTACATGCGATGTCACAAAATCGATCAGGAATCACATTTGTTTGATCTCTATATTGTCCCTTGACAGCAACAAGGCATCATCTGTAGTGCTTTAGCAATGTAGATGGCTCCTTGTTGAACTCTCGGAATGATATATATCTAGCTAGTTGGGTGTTCCAGAGATTAGGTCCTTGAAACTGAAATTCTTTGTGTTGTTATGGTGTTGTAAGTTCATATAAAAATTATAACAGTCCTTGAAAATCATGGTCAGAGTCCTTAAAAAGTGCTTAAATAGTGCTTAAATTTGTTTTTCTGATATCAGTGGGAACCCTGGGAACAAAAATTGTGCAATGATTGGCCACCATGTTGAGCATGTGACATGATTTAAAGTAAATAGCATTGCTTTTCAATACATGATTTATGTTGTCGAACTGTTCTGCAAACAGCAAAAACAATGATCTAATTCATAAAATCCAAACTACACCTACTGGTTAGTTGAAAGGACTTCACTTGAATTTGGAAGTGTGGGGGGGGGGGGGGTGGGGAGGGGGGATTACATTGTCTTAGGAACCAAGGCCTTCTTCTCTCGACTGCTTTGCAGTGCTCCTCTTTTGTCAAAAAAATCATGGTCTTGCCCACACAAGAATAAATGCTTTATATGCGACTGGCATCAGGGCTGGAACATTGGATTTAATGTCATGACTGGTATCTGCCATAGGTAGATGGGGTGAGGAAGGGGCAGGTTGGGAGTAGGCAGAGAGGCTGCACATATGTTCTGGTAACAACACTTTTGAAATTATTGATTTTGATGATGTCGTGTGTTGGGGGCAAGTTGGGTGAGGGTGGGATGGGTAGCTGTGTCAGTTGAAGCAAAGCAGGAAGCCATGTTTGTTTACACAATGTAAATGATGATGAAATAGTTTGACGATCATATATTTAACTCCTTACATGCTGCTGACAGATATTCCTGCCCATGACACAAAATCTTGTGCCACTGAAATAAGTATAATTTGGACACAACTAACCAAATTTCATCCCTGTAAATTTCATGGACTTCTTTACCAATGGTTACTTGAGATAAATATTGATGAATTGCTTATCAAATCTAGTCATGGCTGCTTCAGAGCAGTCATGACTAGATTTGGTGAAAAATTATTTGAAAATACTCAGTAGGTTAAGATTTAAATGAAGACAGTCACATGGGGTGGGTAAAATGGATATGTCTCACCCAGGCATTTGAAAGCTTAGCTTGTTTCTATTCACCGCAATCTGTGACAACAACGGCTGCTTCTGGACAATGTGAGCCATACAGATTCATAAAATTTCACCTCCTTAACATCAATCAATATTGTACCTTTGATTCAGCGCATGGAAAAGTGATATATCCTAAGATGAGACAGTACGGGAGGCAGGCAGGGGAGGGAGGTATGTTTGGTGATGTATATTAAATTGTGTGCTGCTGCTTCTTTTCTTCATTATATCCAGTGTTCCATCCATATTTGTATTTATAGTATGATAGGGCTGTACATTGTAGCAGCATCAGTACCACAATTGATTTTGCAAGAGAATGTTCGGTCATCTCAGAATCGCTCCCGATCATAGATCAAATCCATGACCTCCAACATGAGAGACCAGTGCAAGAATCCACTCAGTCACCACATCTCTCTCTGTTACTCCAGTCTGTTTGTATGGAGAAACAAAATGACTCAGTGCGAAGCGACTTAGTACGAAATGGTAAAGGAATGAAATGATGTGGGGGATGAACTGGTAAAGGAACGAAAAGACCTGACACCCTATTAGTCGGTTACACCTGGCGATGGTCTTTATAATGCATCACTTTGTTAATACCTATGATTATGATTTATGGTCGATGGCACTGCCTGACTTTTAATTTTGAGTCTGTTTTCACGGATGGGATTGGATAGTTCACAGTGTTAACGTGTTACTATAACCACAAAAATGCACGATTAGTCGTATCAAACTGCATATTCTGAACTCTTTCCTAACAGAATATCATATTCATTGATAAGTAGATCCGAGAAGTTAACTGCTCGTCGTGCATGACCCGTAAACTTTCTATAGTCTATACTACTAACCTAACAATTAAACATGGTCAATTACTCAATTAAATATGAATTGAGCCTAGATGAATGAATTGTCTAATGTCAATTTTATCCAATTTTCATTGGAAATGTAACAAATTGCACTAAAACGCAAGAGATTTGAAATAAATGAATCTTGATACTCATTCGGGATCAATCTCGAAGCAGACATATGATATCGAATCTTGAATATTCTTAGGACCCCAGTCAGATTCAAGTTTATGTTCAAATCAAGTCCTCAAGGGAGCCAAAATTTTAATTTATTGCAACATTTAGAATATTGTTTGAACACCTTCTGATCCACCAGACAGAATTATTTGTTATTTGTTATGCAGCATCCTTGTGGGGGTCAGAATCATGTTTGTTCAGATCTTGTCCCTGGGTTCATATATGGGCTGCCAATGGGAGCTAAAATTTTAACTTGATATCATATGAGGAATACAACTTGAAGATCTTCTTCTGGTCCACTAGTTAGAATCTTTTGGTATTTGGTATACATCATTTTTATGGGGGTCAGATTCAAGTTTGTTGAAATTGAGTCTCTGAGTTCATATCAGAGCTCCTTGTCAAACTCAAATTTTAACTTCGTGTAATATGAGAATAATTCTTTAAAAATCTTCTTCAGATCCACCTGTCAAAATCTTTTGATATTTTTATACTGTACCAATGACCCAGACTTAGCTGCTGGTGCTAACTCCACAAAAACCAGGGCCAAACACAAATTTTGCCCCCCAATCCCCAAAATTTGCATCCAAAACAAAAAGAAATCATGTCCTAAAGGACCTCCATAGTACGACTCTACTGCGCATGCGCAGTGACGCAGTCGTCCCGAAATTGGCGCCAAATATCATTCTCTGTTTGGCCCTTCATCAGTCAACATCTCACTGATCTTTGTGCTTGTAAATCTCAGTTTAAAGGATGCCAGACACGTAATTCTTGGAGAAAATGTGATTCTAAGGAGGATAGAAGGAGGAGAGGAAAAAAGAAGTGGCAAAAAATAATCAGGGCTGTACTTAAAATTTTTTGTTAAAATTATGTTAAGTTGCCTATTTTCGAGGCAAACGCCTCTTGTTGTCATTCTTGCTAATTGTTGCACTGCTTATTCAGTGTTTCCTCTCCCCTAACCTTCTAAAGTCCCCCCTTGCAATTCTCCCATGCTTTTGGCATATTTTTGAGAAGTTTCATTTCTAAAATTTCCCTGGGAGAGTTGCTTGGTTACAGAATGTTTTCTGTTATTTTCCCCATAGTTACGTTTTCACCCATGGGTGTATAACGTTTGTGTTCTGCATCTTCCATCTGATGTTCTGCAGATTCTCCCCTGGGAGTCTCTGTTTTGCATCAGATAGAGTGTAATTGAGGACTGATTCCGGGCCAGTTTTTTCAGTGCCTGGAGTCATGTTTTCTTCTGTGTTTACACTGTTTGTTTTCATTGGCAACAGCCTTTTTTGAGGGGGGCTGTTTGCCTTTGAGGTAGTTTATCTCATTATAAGATACATTTATATTATCCGAAAGTGTCTCATTAATTATTTTATATAATTTTAAAATTTTTGACCACACTTTGCCATCGGATCCATCGGGGCTCAACGTTACTTTTTCAGCAACTTGGGCTTCTCTGAAAAAATATTTTTTCAAAATTATTTTGTTTTGCAATTGTTTTTTCATTTATTAATGGATCATGTTATTATGTATCTTTGTGTCAGGGGTTTTTGCGAGTAACTAGGACTTATTGTTGTTCCTTCACAATGAAAGGAACTTGTTCAAATTGTAATAGGAAGAAATCTTCCTCTGACTTTCATGATTATTGCATAAATTGTAGTCAGTGTTCTCGCATTAATCCCTGTCCTGTATGTGAACATTGGGATGAGAAACATTGGAAACGTGTGTCACGATATGTTGTTTCTGGAGAAAGAGCGATGCCGGCTCTTTCTCCACAAGGTCACTCTACTCTCTCAGTTTCTATTTCAGAGGAACCAGAACAGGGTGATGTTTCCATGTTATCTTCTTCAAGTGTGCGTCCGTCGTCACAATTAAATACAGAGCTAGCGGCAAAAGTGCTCATGGAGATTAGACAAATGTCGTCCGCTAGCTCGCCCGGTGTAGCGTCCATTCACCGAATGGTTCGGCAGCCGGGTTCGTCCGATGCGGTCCAAGAGGAAATTTTGGGTGATGCGAGCACTATAAAAATAATAGATGCACACCCAGTGACGGCGGATAGTGAACGAGAACGGAGGAAGCCTTTTAGTCCGGTTCCTAGCTCGTCCAGGTCCAGCCGGGCCGCGAGCGAGAGAGGCCCCTCTCTCGTACAACAACATCTGGGACCAGATGTTGTGGTACAAAATGTGTCTTTAGCGGAGCATACGTCCGTCGCTCGGGACGCTCCGTTGTATAAGCAGTCCGCAGAGACTGTTAAGGCTTCCTCTTCTCGCCGGCGCACACGACCGCACCTTGGCTGCGTGACCTCCGATATCTTGCCAGCTTCGCCGATGAAGGATTATTCGGCGACCAGGTCACACCATCCGGCAGCCAGGGATTCGAGACCGATGGACTCCGGACGTTCGCATAGGAAAAGTATGCGGGAGCCATCTGATGCGGAGCTGCCCTCGGCAAAGCAGCGAAAGACCGCTCCTCCGCAGGTCTCGACGTCGGACATTCTAGTGCAGATAGCACAGCTTATCGCAGCATCCCAGCAGCCGACAGAGACGGTGTCGGATCGAGAATTATCCGATGGCGCTGGGTCGGTACGCTCCGCCGAAGCATCGGGGGCGGACGACCGGGAACATCGGGAGGTCCGACCGGATGGTGAAAGGGATACGGATGAATTGGAGCTATCCCTTTCGGAACAACACAAAGCTGCCGTAGACTTCATCCGGCACTTTCTTCCTCAAGTTGTTCCGTCGGGCCAGACTGCTGCGCTTCCGGACAGGAGAATTATAGCGTCATTGGACTCTGATTTTTTCGAGCGGTTCAGGGACATCGCTCCCGAGTTTCCGTCGCAGTCCAATAATGTTGCAAGAACATTTGAATTATTGAACGACGCTATTTTTAAACTTGCTTCCAGGACAGGGAAAGCAGGCTTCTTGTCCGCAAATACTCTCAACCTGCCTTTCATTAATGCAAGGAATAAATTCGACACGGCAGGTCAGGGTATACCGAGAGTTCCTCTGCGTATGGACGACGAGGCGGAAGACTTAGAGCTATCATTACCGTCGTCAGCTTCTATTCCAACCGCAGTGTTGGAAACAGCTATTGCGTCTAACAGAGCCAATTTAGATGCCTTATCTTACGCAGATCACCTTACGAAGGCGTTATCACTGCGTCTTCAAGGGGAAGAGTTTCAGGATATACAATCCTCCTTAAGACTTCTTTCAAGGGCAGTAGCTTATTCCACGTGTAACTCCGCCCTTTCAGTGGCAAATCTGGAGTTGGTTAGACGTGACGCAGCCCTGTCTACATCCACACTAGTGGATTCTAAGGTGAAGAACTCTCTTAGAGTCGCTTCGGTCTCAGGAGATCTTCTCTTTGACGGCAAGCTTTCCGCTATTTATGATAATATTAAAAAGAAAGCTAGTGATTCTCTGTTGTTTAGATCCGCTCCTAAAAGGTCGGATTCAGCAGTCACGAATAAGGCGGGCACTTCTGGGTCTTATCCGCCCAAGAGAGGTTCCTATAGAGGTTCCGGTGCGTCCTCTAGCTCTTATTCGAGAGACCGTCAGGATAGCGACTCTCGTTCGGGACGTCCTTCAGGCCGGGACAATCGGTCGGACGCCCCGAGGTCGACGAGGCGAGGTGCGGGTCGTGGAAGACGTGGTTTCTCCTACCGCAGGCCTCGCAGATCCAGGAGGTGATGGCTCAAACCTCTATCGCGTTCCGGTTGGCGGAAGGTTGTCGAGTTTTTCTCAAGAGTGGGCATCGATTACGGACGATCCGTGGGTGAGAGGAGTGACTTCGGAAGGTCTAAAGATATCCTTCAAACGAAAGCCTCCATTAACTCGAAGTCCAAAGTGGACTCATCTTCCGTCAAACCCTCAGAAAAGAGACGCTCTGCTATCAGAGGTGCAGTCTCTTTTAATGAAGAACGCGGTAGAGGTCGTAGAAAACCAGGAATCGCTGGGATTCTACAGCCATCTGTTTCTGGTTCCGAAACCAGACGGCTCGTTCCGTCCAGTCATAGATTTGAGCTGGATAAACAAGCTGATCATCGCTCCGAAGTTTTATATGGAGACGATTCGATCGGTCAGAGCGAGTATTCGGGGTGAACGATTATGCAACGAGCATAGATCTCAAAGATGCGTACTTTCACGTCATGGTACATCCGACATTCCGAAAGTACCTACGCTTCGCAGTCCTAGGAGTGGTGTATCAGTTCCGGGCCATGTGCTTCGGATTGAATCTAGCACCCTGGGCTTTCACTCGGGTAATGAACTCGGTAATGATTTACTTCCGAGCTCATTCGTCTGCGGTAACGTCGGCCTACCTGGACGACATTCTTCAGAGGTACGGCAACGAGTTAACGCTTCAGAACGATGTTCAGAATCTTCTTCTATTGCTCCGACGTCTCGGTTTCATAGTAAACGAGGAGAAGTCGGATCTGGTGCCGTCCAAGTCATTCACTCATCTGGGAATGAGCTTCGAGACGCACAACAATCTCGTTCGTCTGCCGTTAACCAGAGCGAAATTAGTCAGTTGTTACGCTCGCTATTGTCTAAATACAGACAAAGTCACAGCGAGAGAATTTATGAGACTGATAGGTCTGTGCGGAGCCGCTGCGGATCTCATTCCGATGGGACGGCTACGCACACGGCCTCTTCAAATTTTCTTGACTCAGAATTGGAGTGTGAAAATTCATTCGCTCGATGTAGACGTTCTCTTGTCAGATCAAGTGAAACAAGAGATTCAGACTTGGGCAAACATTCAGTGGTTAACTCAAGGAGTTCCGCTGCAGTTGCCGGATCCGAGTTTTACCATTATGACGGATGCCAGTCAAACAGGTTGGGGTGCATCATTAATCCCAACGGATTCGAGATGCCAGGGTCTTTGAGATCCGCAATTCCTGTGCAAGCACATAAACATCAAGGAAATGATGTCAATTTGGCTTGCGTTACGTCACTGGATGGACATTATTCACGATGCTCATGTCCAAATCCTATCCGACAATACGACAGTAGTGGCGTATATACGGAATCAGGGAGGCACTCATTCAGTTCCGTTGTTCAATCTAACGGAAAGAATCCTTCTGTTTGCGTTGGAACATCACGTTCTTCTTTCGGTCCGTCACATACCGGGTCGTCTGAATGTGCTAGCAGACTCCCTTTCTCGAAAGGGTCGCTTGTTGCCGTCGGAGTGGACTCTCAACAAACAAGTATTCAATCAGATTTGCTACCAATGGGAACGGCCAATGATAGACTTATTTGCGACACATCTCAACAATCAGTTGCAGACGTATGTGTCCCCGTGTCCGGATCCAAGAGCATTTGCTGTAGACGCTCTATCGATCCCTTGGGACGGAATGATAGGATATGCGTATCCTCCAGCGCCGTTAATTCAACAAGTATTGCTAAAGATAAAACAATCTCAATGCAAGATTCTGTTGGTAGCATCTCTGTCGCCACAGAGACCGTGGATAAATCTACTCAGGTGTCTGTTGTGGGACCTACCGCGGAAGCTCCCTCCACGAGAGGATCTTCTTTGGCAGGGGAAATCGCGCCAACTGCATCACAACCCGCAAGGTCTCAACCTTCACGTTTTTCCGTTGTGCGGTCCTTCTTGCATGGCAAGCACTTTACAGGACGAGCAGTGGACGCGATTTCTAACTGTAGGAGGACCTCCTCTTCGCTAAACTATGCGGCTAAGTGGAAGGTTTTCCGTCGTTGGTGTAGGGATCATTCTGTTGATATATTTGATCCCTCTATACCAGACATTGCTAACTTTCTAGTATACTTGTTTGACGAAATCAAACTGCAACCGGTTACTATAAAGGGTTATAGATCTATGTTATCTGATACCTATGCACATCATGATAGTTTACAAATTGGATCTAATGTCTCTTTATCGAAATTGGTTAGAAACTTTTCGATAAATAGACCCAGAACTCTTAGATTAATTCCTAAGTGGAATTTAGCTTGGGTTCTCCTTAAATTGAAGGAAAAGCCATTTGAACCTCTTGGGACAGTAGATTTCAAATTCTTATCTTATAAGACAGCTTTTCTCTTAGCTTTCTCTTCTGCCAGAAGAGTCAGTGAGCTTCATGCACTATCGGTGGATGATTCTCATTATCGTAGTGTTGGGAACACTATCACCTTCACTACTAACGTCGGTTTTTTAGCTAAGAATCAGGCTCCTAATAAATATCCGGAACCTATTGTTATTAAGGCTCTTCCGTCTTCAGATGGGCGTAGGCCTTTACTCTGTCCTGTTAGAGCACTACGTATCTATAAACAGAGATCTCAGTTCATCAGAAAGGGACGGAATCGTTTCTTTCTGTCTTTGATGCCTAATAGAAAGGACATTTCAGTCCATTCTATTGCTAGATGGATTCAGTTAACTATCCGTACTGCGTATGAAGATTTATCTTCTTCTCAGCAGTCTGTGCTTAAGATTTCTGCTCATGAAGTAAGAGCTCTTTCTACTTCCTGGGCTTATGCTAATAGTGTTGCTATTACAGATTTAATGAAGGCTGCTTATTGGTCTCAGCCATCCACATTTACTAATTTTTATCTCAGAAATATTGAGTCCATTTCTGGAGACCTGCATTGTTTAGGTCCGTTATCTGTTGCTCAGAATGTCGTCCACTAAACAGTTGCAACTATAGTTATGCAGGCTTTCTGTTCCGGCAGTGACTCCGTCCGGCTGCCCTCTTCGCTCTGGGCTATTTGACCCAGGGCAAGGGGAAGGGGGGGGGCGGGTGTTCCCTTAGGTCACCTGCTTTATAGTGAAAAGCAAGGGAATGCCTCCTCCAAGACAGTATTTCTGAGTCGCTTCCGGGATGGTTTTAAAGTGTAATATTAATGTTTAATTTCATTCATGTCTTATTTTTAAAGTGTAGCTCGGTGTGAAGCATTTGTATATGTCAAGTGTCAAACGGGCTTTAATATACAATACTCGGACACTTTTAAATGATTATAAAGAGTCTCAATTCTCTGGACTACTTTATTTATTGGCTTGTTTTAAAAATAATTAGTATAAAGGTTATACTGGATGTTAATAGAGAACATGAATGTTATTGTGCTCAATTATTAAGGGTAGTGTATCTTTCTAATTTAAATATTAAATAAGAAAGATACATGTAAAGCCTAATACTCCTTTTCTCCTTAAGGGGTTACCTCTTTATTTTATAATTGAGCTTATTGGATTTTCCTCTATGTCCTAGGCCCTCCAGCCTGTTTACTATTCAGCTAAGTCTGGGTCATTGGTACAGTATAAAAATGTTAAAAAATTTATAGTAATTTATATATTTTTTATACTTACCAATGACCCAGACGGGGATGGCCCTCCCTGAGTTGGGAACTCTTGCCTCCCCGCTGAGTACATAGCGCTGACCAGGCACTGCCAGTAAGAATGATATTTGGCGCCAATTTCGGGACGACTGCGTCACTGCGCATGCGCAGTAGAGTCGTACTATGGAGGTCCTTTAGGACATGAGTTCTTTTTGTTTTGGATGCAAATTTTGGGGATTGGGGGGCAAAATTTGTGTTTGGCCCTGGTTTTTGTGGAGTTAGCACCAGCAGCTAAGTCTGGGTCATTGGTAAGTATAAAAAATATATAAATTACTATAAATTTTTTAACATTCGTTATAATTTTAACTTGGGGTAATGTGAGAAATAGTCTTTGAAAATCACCTTCTTCATATCCACCATTCTGAAACCTTCTAATGATTAGAATATAGCATCCTTATGGGGACTGAATCATATTTGTCCAAATGAAGACCCTGGGTTCATATTTAGGCTCGCTAAGGAAGCCTGAATTTTAACTTAGTGAAATATGAGGGAAAATGCTTTGAAAATCTTCTGATCCACCACTGTGAATTGTTTGATATTTAGTATTCAGCATCCTTATGGAGTCAGATTAAGGTTTGCTCAAATGAAGTCCCTGGGTTCATATATGGGCTCCCTCTGGGAGCTTCAGTTTTAACCTATTATCCACAAACGAAAATGTTTTAGTATTTGCTGTATGGCATCCTTAAGGGTTCCAATTCAAGTTTGTTCACATCAGGCCCCCGGTGCATTTTTGTGCTCCTTATGGGAGCCAGAAAATTAACTTGGTGCTATCTGAGGAATTCTCTTTGAAAATCTTCTTCTGATTAACCCAAGGGAATGTTTTAATATTTAGTATTCAGCATCCTTATGGGGGGCAGATTGAAGTTTGTTTAAATCAGTTGCCTCAGTTCATATTTGGACTGGCTGCAAGAGCCTGAATTTTAACTTTATGCTGTATGAGGAATACCCCGCGAAAATATTCTTCTGGTCCACCAGTCAGAATCTTTTGATATTTGGTACACAGCATATTTGTGGGGGTCAGATTCAAGTTTGTTCAAATTGAGTCCCTGGATTTATTTTTGGTCTCCATATGAAAGCCCAAATTTTAAATTTATACACTGTAAACCAATGGCCCAGACTAGCTGGTGCTTAACTCAAAGTTATTAAGGGCCAAACACAAATTTGAACCTCCCAATTCCCAAAATTTGCTTGCAAAACCAAAAATTAAAAGTCCTATCTAGCCCACCATACATTTACTCTCCGCGCATGCGCAGACGTCAAGAAGTGGCCGGAATTGGCGCCAACATCATTCTTTGTTTGGCCCTAAAGTCATCAACAAGGAAATGACATATGTGCTTGAAAAGCTCCTTTTTTTGAGGATGCCAGACACAAATCAATGCAAGAGTTGGTAGATACAAGTCTGTTATTGGATGAAGGAAGTGTTCAACGGTGGTTTTGGACATTCAGGGCTGTAACTTTATAATATTTATAAAATTATTTTATGTTTCCCAATTTTGGGACATATGCCTGATGTCATCATTTTTAAAAATGATTATTCCACTGTTTGTTAAGTATTCCTTCCTTATCCTTCCATGAACCCTTCCTGTTAAACTCTTAAGCTTTTTGGCTTTTTTTTATTGAAATTTTTTATTAAATTTTTGGGGAGTTTAACATTTATTACAGAATATTATTCTGTTTCTTCCCCAGGGTTACGTCCTTACCCTAGGGGTGTTGGAGTGTTTAGTCTTGCATATTCTATCCGGTGTATCGTTTTTTCTTTGTATGAAGGTCTAGCTTTGCATCTGATAGCATTTCAATTGGTTCTGACTTTGGGCCTTTTTGTGTGCCTGATGTCTTGTTTACATTGACATTGTTTACATTGTCAACATCCTCATATATAGGTAGTTTTTTATATTCTATTACTCTAGTATACTGTAGGATACATTGATTGTTATTCCAGTAGTGTAGCTAAAAAATTTTGGATTTGACTTAGGCTCTATCGGGATGCCCTTGGGCTCTTAATGTTTCCTGTGGCAATTATGATTGCTATTATTCATGTATCTCAGTTATATTTATATATTGTTGTGGAGTTTGGAGGACTGATATCGACTTGAGTTAATACACTCCTGCTGACTCAATGTCATTCTTGTGTTGCACTGGGATGACTGATGTTGGAGTTGGGTGTCTCGGTATGTTGTTGGCGGTGAGGTTTTGAGGATCAGAGCCTCTCAGTGCGTTTTAATTCATTCTGTCAGTTTCTATTTCAGAGGAACATGAACACGGTGATGATATTCTGACACCCATCCAAGTGTGCTACCGTCGTCGCACCCCGTGGAGCACATAGAGCTAGCTGCAGTGCTCATTATTGCAAGAGTTAGGGCCTTTTGTTAAAGGTTTTAATCTCTTGCAAGCAGCTAGATTGACTGCATCCGTGTGTGCCGTGACGCCTGGTAAGTCTGTTGCGGTCTAAGAAGAGGATTGGGTAGAGCGAGCACTATAATATAAATAGCTCACCCAGCGACGATGGAAATAGGGAGGAGGTCAGCAAGTTCTTGTACTCCCCGAGGTCTGATAGACCACGAGCGGGAGAGGCCCTCCTCTCTAATCTAGCAACGTCTGGGATCAGATGTTGTTTTGAGAAACTTGCACAAGCCGGAGCATATGACTGCCCTCCACTCGGGACGCTCTGTTTAGTCTGCAGCCGGGGTCGACTTCAGTCAAGGCTTCCTCCGCAACGTTTCACAAAGCCGAAATGAAGTTTTCTGGTTGGAAACTTGCACGAGACGGAGCATATGTCCGTCTGCCGCTCGAGGCGCTCCTTCTAGTCTGCAGCTGAGGTCGGCTTCAGTCACAGCTTCCTCCACTACGTTATTTAAGCACACACGACCGCATCCTAGCTACCCGACTTTGGATATCCAGCCTGTTGCACGAAGAAGGAACCACTCTTCGCCCTTGAAGTCAGACCATCCGGTAGCTAGGGAGACGAGGCCTCGATCATCGTGATGTTCGGAGAAAGGATCTGTTTCTGACATACCGTCCCAGGAGCAGCATGCGGCTAAGGAACGGAAGACCGCTGCTGCTCAGGCCTCGATGACGGACTTGCCGTCGCAGATTGCACAGCTGATCGCAGCATCCCAGCAAGTGCAGTTGCAGCCTCCCTCAGACTCAGAATCTGAGCTGTTGGACGGTGCTGGGTCGGTCCAGTCGTCTGTTCACGCAGATGCAATGGACCTAGATTCGCAACTGATTCTCTCGGATGGTGAAAGGGATAAGGAAGAGGATTACCCTTCCCTTTCGGAACAGTACATGGTTGCGATGGCTTTCATCCATCAATACTACCCTGATTTTGTTCCGCCGAATCAGAATGCTGCCACGACAAGAGAGAAACCACTGGCGTCGTTAGGCGCAGACTTTATCCGGACAAAGGAGGAAGTCCTTTCTTTTCCGGTTCAGTTTATGCAGGTGTCGCAGGCCTTCAGCCATATAGACGATGCCATATTTATCCTCTTGAGTGCGAGGAAGAAGGCAGTTTCTTACCTTCATCTTCCGTATACATACCATTTTTTGGACCACGTTCATGTAAAAACATTCGGGGAAGGTGTTCAGAGTTCTTCTGCGTTCGGATGAGCAGGCCGTGGATCTAGAGGTGTCTTTATCTGTATCATTCACTATTTGCTCAGACCAGACATGTTAACTCTCCCGGTATGCCCGAGATTCTCCCGGAATTAGCTATCCCCTCCCGCCCTCCCGCCCGGGAGTCAATTTGGACCAAAAATCTCCCGGAAAGTCGACATACCAGACAAAAACTGAATCCACCAGCTTTTGTTTACAAATACAAAAGCATGTGCTCTACTCTCAATGGCAAGGTCATTAAGTTTGTGTGAAACGTCACCACTTACGTAAGAACTGATGACCAATTCTCATTTCTGTCAATGGCCGTGTTGTGATTATTGCAACACGTTTGACAGGCGGATTAAATGAATTTGAGATACAGGATAATTGCTGAAATTGATTATATATTAAAGGCACACCTTTGCTTGTATACAGGTAGCAGTCAAATCGAAAAATAAATTCCATACGTATAAAATCTTGTCCAATCGAAAAATGTGCAAAAATACGCACAAATTTATTGTGCATTTTGGATTTCACTTTCAGATAATTATAGCCAATTTTGGAGACAAACGGCTCAAACATATGAGTTGCTGTAATTTTCAATATATTGGGAAAAATTTCCGATTCGCAATTTTATAAAGCAGGCTGTGAAAAAAATTATGTTTTTGGTGAAAAAAATCTCTAAAAAGTTGGTAATTTACGGCACTTGCATGTTTTTTCATTCGTAGTGATAAATGGACAACAAAATATCCCCGACTCCCGAGAATGTTTCGTCCGGGGCTGGCTGTGGCATAATTTTCACGTTTCACTGAAAAATGATCACCCCATTCCAAATCCCCTTCGTAAATGACCAACTACTTCCAGTGAGTTACCAGTGTGGTTAGGTGGGGCGCTGGGCTTTGGAAGATCGAATTACCGCAACAACCGGGCTCTGGGGTGTGCCTAAACACCACAGATCGTCGCAGGTCGCCGCAAGTACCCATAATTACCCAAATGGATCCAAAACTTTCAACACAGCACCATAACTGATATAGTGCTGAAAAGGTCGAAAATATCTCCAAACATTTTGTACATAAAACCATTGAAATATGGATGTCATTGGAACAAGCTCAGATATTGGCACATGACCACATCCATATTTCTGATTTCTGTTTTTCTCTATATTTCTATGGTTTGGCTTTTGAAAGGACAAATTGTTCAAATAAAACACATTAGGGTGGAATGTTTAATGTATGTGTGTGTGAGGGGGGGGGGGGGGGTAACATGGAAATTATTGATGTGCTGCCCACGTGCAAAAATCTCACTGACAAGCATCCGAGTCTCACTGGGAGCTCATCAAAATCTCACTGACAGTCACCTCCAGAGGTTAACAGGTCTGGGTCACTCACCACCAGTTAGTAGAATGTTGACGTATGTTCCTTTGATGTATTGTTGTTGGGCTGTTTCCTGTTATGTGTGTGTGGGGGGGGGGGGGGGAGGGGGTATTTGGTATTAATTTATATTTAAAATTGATCGATCCACACATGGTTTCTGCGCGCAAAAAAAAATCTCCCTGAAAATCATGTCATCTCCCTGAAAATTTTCTTCAATCTCCCTGAAAAAAATTTTGGGAGGTTAACATGTCTGGCTCAGACACAATTGAGACAGCAATTTCTTCAGATAGAGCGAATTTGGACCTTATGTCTTATGCAGATCACCTTACAAGAGCTATGGCGCAAAAGTCTCAAGGGAAAGGAATTTGAGGACGTTCGTACCTCTCTTAGAGTTCTTTCCAGGGCAATTATGAATACCACGTTTAACTCCGCCCTAACAGTGGCTAATCTGCAGTTAATCAGACGTGATGCTGCCCTTGTGTCATCATCACTGATAAGATGACAAGGTGAAAAGCTCTCTCCGAGTTGCTCCGGTTTCCGGACATTTTATTTCGATGACTAGCTTTCGTTAGTCTATGAACAGGCTACTAAGAAAGCGTCTAGTGCTCTGCTTTTGAAGTCCGAGTATCAATGGCCACTTCAGCAGACAAGAGTAAGGAGGGCATTCCAGACAAAAATTGTCAAAAGGAAACTCCTCACGCGGGTACAAGAAACCCTCTTATAATTACTCTGGAGGTCGTCAGTACAGCGACTCGGGAAAGGGGCGTAGATCTGATCGGGACTATAGGTCAGATGCCCCTAGGCCGACGAGACGAGGTTTTTTGCAGGGAAGCCTCGCAGGTCATACAGGTGATGGTTTAGACCTCTATTGCTGGCCAGTTTGCAGAATGTTATCAAGATCCGCAAAAAAATGGATAATAATCAGGGAAGATCAGTGGGTGAGAAGTGTAGACTCGGACGGCTTACGGCTATCATTCTGAGTAATAACCCACTAACAAGTTGTCCACGTTGGTCAAATCTTCCATCAAATTCTTGCATAAGAGAGTTTCTCCTACCGGAGGTATAAGCTCTCTTATCAAAGGAAGCAATACAGGTCGTCGAGAATCAGGATTCTCAAGATTTTTACAGTCACCTGTTCCTCATACTGAAGCCAGATGGCTCGTTCCAACCGATAAGGATCGACTATGCGGCAAGTATAGATCTAAGGATGCGTACTTTCATGTCCTGGTACTTCCGGCATTCTGAAAGTACCTGCGTTTCGCCGTACAAGGGAAGGTGTATCAGTTCAGAACAATATGCTTTGGTCTGAATCTGGCCCCCTGGGCATTTCACTCGAATAATGAACTCAGTAATGTCTTACTTACGAGCTCATTTGTCTGCGTTAACATCGGCTTACTTGGACGACCTTCTACAGGGATACAGCAACAGAATTATTCTTCGTCTATTCACTTGAGATTGAGCTTTGAGACTCGCAACAATCTGGTTCGTCTGACGTTACCCAGAGCGAAGTTAGTCAGTTGTTATGCTCGCTGTTATACACACTCAGAAACATTAATAGTGAGGGAATTCATGCAACTGTTGGAGCTGTGCGAAGCGGCTGTGGATCTCATTCCGATGGGCCGTCTGCGCACACGTCCCCTCCAGATATTCTTTACTCAGAACTGCAGTGTGAAGATGCTTTCGCTTGAACCAGTATTGTTTTAATGGACCTAGTAAAACAAGGGTTCAAATTGGGCAGATATTCAGTGGTTAACTCAGGGAGTTCCGCTGCAACTGCCGGATCTGGCTTTCACGATTATGATGGATGTGAGTCAGACGGTTGGGGCCAACCCTAAGTCCCGCAGTCTGGAAGTGTCAGGGTCTTTGGGGCCCTCGGTTCCAGGAGAAACACATAAACATCGAAGAGATGATGTCAATATGGCTAGCGCTACAACATTGGATTCACATAATCACGGACGTCCATGTTCAATTTGGTCGGACAACACGATCATGTTCATCTTTCTATCCATCATATACCGGGTCATTTGAACGTACGAGTAGGCTCGCTCTCTCGGAAAGGTCGCCTGGCAATTGGTGGATGCTCAACAAGCGAGTATTTGGGCAGATTTGCTACCAGAGGGATCGCCCCCATGATAGATCTGTTTGCGACGCACTAGAACAATCTGTTATCGTTGTTTCGTGTCGCCATGCCCAGACCATTGAGCGTATGCAGTAGACGCTCTGCCGATCTCATGGGGATGAATGATAGGATACATGTATCCTCTAATTCAGTTGATTCAGTAGATTATGTTTAAGATCAAACAGTCTCGTTGTGAATCCTACTAGTAGCACCTCTGTCATCACAGAAACCTTTAATCAGTCTTCTCAAGTGTCTGTTATGGGATGTTACCCAGAAGCTTCCTCCACGAGAGGACTTTCTTTATCAGGGGGAGGTTTTGGTCTTCACGTCCTTCTCCACCCATAGCGGCATAATGGAGTCGGTTAGACGTGAGGGAACCATTGCGGTTCCTATATTATTTTATGACTAACACAAGAACGATTAAGTAATGAGTAATGCGGGTGAGGAAGGTTCGATATGACTTAGAATCAAAGCCCGAAAAACTTTAGTACAGACTACAGGTTGTATTTATGAAGGGATTTCATTGTAACTTGGTAGAATGACTAAGTATAATGTCGAGATGAGGATGTCCCCTTTTAGTTGCAATCGGTCAGCCGTGATGGCTACACTGGCCTGAAGCCTGAAAAGCTTTAGCACAGTCTACAGACCATATTTATGAGGGGATTTCATTGTAACTTGATAGGATGACTCATTTTGGAATAATTTCACTGTAACTTGGTAACTTTCGTTGACATACGTTAACTGTGAGGGCCACATTAACCCACCCCTCAGTTCTTTAGTACAGTCTACACCTCATATTATTTTTATTAAAAACATAGCATACAGGGAACAGAAATTAACATATTCCCAATTATCAAAATTCTTGTCTTATTTCATAATCCTTTCATAAACATTGAACATTATTCTTTTTATCAAACACAACACACAGACAAGTTAAGCTACAGTGTCATTGACACTTTCATTGTCATAATTTATGGTATTGTTTCATCATGGACCGTTCCAGCACCATACTGGTCGAGAGAACATTTTTCTATCAAAAACATTAGTGACAGATATGTGCAATTAGAATACTGCATATTTTCATCATTGTGTTGCCTTTCATTTGTCAATAGACCATTGTTTCCACGAACAATCACTTTTGGCCATCTGAAAGGTAGCATGAAAGTAATGACTGTTTCTATTAACACCATTGCGAAAAAAACAGGGGGTGCTTAATTAAGTTCCAGGTGTATATTTGATGCTATGGCATTAAAGGATGCTTGTGATGAGAGTCCTCTAAAATGGGCAACATGGGTATAAACGATTGACTGAACTTGACTTTATCTCCATGTTGCGATCACGATTAGCCATTGTGCAGAAGTATCTGACCTTAAACACCAATAAATATATTAAAGGCGAGAGGTCACAAAATATCAAAAATAAAAATAAATTCACTGGATAAAGGTGAAATGAATGAACTAACAAATGAAATGGTTTTGTGTGACAAAGGCATGCCGGGACAGTGTGAGGTAGATCCTTTTGACCCTCGTTAGCTTTGAAAGATTTTAGCATCATGTCTGGTCATGGAAGAGGAGGGAAGTGTACAGAAGTGTCGGTCTTGGTGTTTTTTCATGCAAGTCTAGTCCGCCACTTACTGTTTCAGCTCACCTAACTGATAACTGAGATGAGTTATTGTGATCACTCACCATCCGCCATCTGTCATCCATGAGCATGGTGTTTGAACCTGCTCCTCCAAAACCGCTGAATTGGTTTCAGTTAAGTTTGATGGGATTGCTTGTTCTGACATCGTATTTTGTTTTTGTCCAAATCAATTTGTCCAGCACCGTAAGGAGGAGTTGGGAGAAAATGTCCCCAATTTTTTTTTAAAATCCTCTTCCCATGAACCAGTGGGTACAAAAACTTGATATTTGATATGGAGCTTCCTTTTGAGGTCTAGAATCAAGTTTGTGCAAACGAAGTTCATGGAGCAATATTTGCCTTTCTAATGGGAGGGTCAGGATTTTGGGACCTGCCCCAGATTTTTAGTCGAGTTGTGACGAAGTCAAACTCGACTGATAGTTTGATGAATGGCGGGCGAGCGGGCAGTTGTCATAAACAATTGGTTTCTGGATGATAACTTGATAATGGTTCGACCCACATTCATGAAAATTCATAGGTAGCTTGGCCTCGGTGAGAGGAAGAACCCTATTTATTTTGGACTCATTAGGTCAATGGTGAAGGTCACAGTGACCTTGAACATACTAAATCATAAACAATTGGTTTCCGGATGATAACTTGACTATAGTTGAACCCACATTCATAAATAGTAAATCTGTAAATAATTGGTTTCCGGACGATAACTTGATAATGGTCAGACCCACGTTCATGAAACTTCATATGTAGGTTGGCATCAGTGAGAGGAAGAACCCTATTTACTTTGGATTTGCTAGGTCAAAGGGCAAGGTCACCATGACCTTGAACATAGTAAATCATTAACAATTGTTTCCAGATGATAACTTGACTATGGTTTAACCCACATTTATCAAACGTCATATGTAGGGTGGCCTTCTTGAGAGGAAGAACCCTATTTATTTTGGACTTGCTAGGTGAAAGGTCAAGGTCACAGTGCCCTTCAACATAGTAAATCGTAAACAATTGGTTTCCAGATGATAACTTGATAATGGTTTGACCGACATTCATGTAACTTCATAGGTAGGTTGGCCTAGGTGAGTGAAAGACCCCCATTTATTTTGGACTCGCTAGGTCAAAGGTCAAGGTCACAGTGACCTTCAACTTAATAAATCGTAAACAATTGGTTTCCATATGATAACTTGATAATGGTTCCACCCACGTTTATGAAACTTCATAGGTAGGTTGGCATTGGTGCAAGAATGAGCCCTATTTATTTTGGAATCACTAGGTTAAGGTCAAGGTTACAGTGACCCTTCACATAGTAAATTGTAAACAACTGGTTTCCGGACGATAAGTTGATAATGATTAAACCCACATTTGTGCTGTCACAACTCGACATTGGATCGGTGATCCTATCGGCATTTTTATTTTCTAAACCGCTGAGCCAGTTTGAACCAAATTTGGTATGTGGTTTTATTAAGTCCCAAGTACTTGATTCATTCAAACAAAAATTCCTGTGTCCCCGTGGGAACCCCAGGAGCAAAAAAAAAAATAAAAATAGAAATATTTTCAAATGCCCATATTTACCAAACCACACAGAACAGAGAAGTGTTATTTGGTAAGGCATCCTTAGAGCCAGTAGGATGGAATTGTAAAAAATTGCTGCCATTGGTTGTGTGTCAGGGTGTTTTGTAGGGGGGGGGGGGGGCATCAAAAAATGCAGAGTCAGCATATTTGCAAAAATAAAAAAAAGTCATTTCTTCCCCAGAACCACTGATCAGAATCTTTTCGATATTTGGTATACAGCATCCATCCATAGAGGGGTCAGATAGAAGTTTTTTTTACAATTAAGCCTCTCAGTTCATATTTGTGTTCTTCACATGATCCCAGATTTTAACTTAGGGCAATATGGGGAATACTCTTTATAAAATCTTCCTCTTCAGAACCACCATTCAGAATTTTTTAATTTTGATATACATCATTGTTACGAGGGTCAGATTCAAGTTTGTTCAATTCAAGTCCCTGTTAATATTTGGGCTTCCTATTACTTAGTGCAATATGGTAAATAGTCTTTAAAAATCTTCTTCTTCATATCCACCAGTCAGAATCTTTTGATATTTGGTGTACAACATCCTAAGGGAGGTTAGATCTAATTTTATTTAAACCAAGTCCCTTGGTTAATATTTGGGCTCCCTGTTGGAGCCAGAATTTTAGTGTAGTCTAATATGAGGAATAATCTTTAAAAACTCTTCTCCAGAAACACAATATTTTTATTTATGGTATACAGAATCCTTACAGGGGTTGGATTCATATTTGTTCAACTCAATTCCATCAGTTAATAAATGGGCTCTCTTTGGGAGCCCGAATTTTAACTTAGTGCAATGTTGGAAATAATCTTTAAAAATCTTCTTCAGATTCACCAGTCAGGATCTTTTGATATTTGGTATACATCATCCTTAGGGAGGTCAGATCTATGTTTGCGCAAACCAAGTTCCTGGGTTAATATTTGGGCTCTCTATTCAGAACCAGTGATCAGATTCTTTTGATATATGGTATACAGGATCCTTTTAGTGGTCACTATCAAGTTTGTTCAAATCAGGTCCATTGGTTAATAACTGGGCTCTCTATGGGAACCTGAATTTTAACTTAATGCAATATGGGGAATAATCTTTAAAAATCTTCTTCTGATCCACCTCACAGAATCTAGTGATATTGGGTATACTGCATCATTACGGGGATCAGATTCGAGTTTGTTCAAAGCAAGACCCTCAGTTAATATTTGGGCTCCCTATGGGGACCCAAGTTTTAACTTAGTACAGTGTGAGAAATAATCTTTAAAAATCTTCTTCTTCAGATCCACCACTCAGAATCTTTTGATATTTGATATACATCATCCTTAGGGGGGTCAGATGCAAGTTTGTTCAAACAAAGTCTCTGGGTTAATATTTGGGCTCCCTGTTGGAGCCCAAATTTTAACTTGGTCCAGTATAAGGAATAATCTTTAAAACTCTTTCCCAAAACCACGAGTCAGAATTTTTTGATATATGGTTTATAGAATCCTTACAGGGGTCTGATTCAAGTTTCTTCAAATCAAGTCCATTGATTAATATTTGGACACTAATTGGGCAAGTGTGAATTAACATAGTGCAATATGGGATTGATCTTTAAATATCTTCTTCTTGAGATTCACCAGTCAGAATCTTTTGATATATGGTATACAGCATCCTTATTGGGAGGGGGGGGGGGGGGGCAGATTCAAATTTGTTCAAAACAAGTCCTTTGAATAATATTTGGGCTTCCTATTGGAGCCCAAATTTTAACTAAGTCCAATATGATGAATAATCTTTAAAAATCTTCTTCTCCAGAACCACTAGTCAGAACTTGTGATATATGATATACAGGCCCCTTATGGGGGTCTGATTCAAGTTTGTTCAAATCATGTCTTTTGATTTCTATTTGGGCTCCCATTGGAGCCCAGATTTTTACTTGGTGCAATATGGGGAATATTCTTTAAAAATCTTCTTTTCACGAGCCCCTTGTTATAATCTTTTGCTACATGGTATACACCACCCTTAGGGGAACGAGATTCAAGTTTGTTAAAAGCAAGTCCTTGGGTTAATATTTTTGCTCCCTGTTGGTACCCAAATTTTAACTTGGTCCAATATGAGGAATAATCTTTAAAAATCTGCTTCTTGAGATACAATCAGAATCTTTTGATATTTAGTACATAACATCCTTAGAGGGTTCAGATTCAATTTCTTAAAATAAATGCCCTGGGATGATATTTGTGTTCCCATTGAGGGTGGGAGGGTGGGGCAAATTTTAACATAGTACTAAATTGGTAATATTCTCAAAATCTTCTCCTGAACCACCAGTCAGGAGTCCTAATTTTAACTGCAAAAGGGATTATTATTTGAAATCTTCTTGAGAACCACCATTCAGAATGCATTGATACTTGGTATACAACACTCTACTGAGCTCAGATTCAGGTTTGTTCAAATTAAGTCCTTGGATTCATATTTGTGCTCCAAATGGGCCGTTGACAGGGTTCCACCAACACAAACTCACTAGTTCGGGGACAGGCCTGCTATTTGGCTGGGATCTTGATACACTCTGGGAACATTTACAAAGTCCAAACGAGGGACGCATGACCAATGCTCACCTCCTCAGGGTGCACGAGTACCTCCAGGATAGAGTGAAGGATGATAGTGATAGGACCCATAACAGTAAAAATGATTCCATATTCCATAGAGGTTTTAATGGTTCCATAGCGGTTAGTAAAAAATAGACACCCCCCCCCCCCCCCCCCACAAAGAACACCCCCCCCCCCCCCCCCCCCCCAAATAAAAAACAAACAAAAAAAACCAACAAAACAGTAGACTGTGTAATCTGTTGAAGTTTCGGGGATGTGTTCCTGGTCATAGGTGCTGTCATGTCCTCGGGCAAGTATAGTCTGCCACTTGTGGTTTGTTGGAACCGTCCTGGGCTAGTATAGTCTGCCTCCAGATCTTCTGTTTGTCTGTTCTGTGGATTAGGTTGTGTTGGTCGTATTTGTTGCTGTTCCTTTGTTGTCCACTCGTGTGTTAGGGTGGGTATGGTCTCTCTGCTGTCTTGTGTCGGTGTCCTCGGTATCTGCTGTTTTTCTGTGTTTCAGTCAGGTGAAATCAAATGACATTGTAGTTCATTTAGCTCAAGTGTCATTTTAGTCGTGTACTCATTCTAAATACAAAGCTGATTTTTTTTTAAAAATCCAACTTCAAATACCGGAGGTATGAGGTAAATAACATAGGCCGCATAACTTTTTCTGTCATTTTCGTTAGTTTTCATTAAAAAGGCTAATTATACCCCCCCGCAAACAAAGTTTGTTGTTTTTTTTTGTTTTTTTTTTTTTGGGGGGGGGGGGGGGGGGGTATATAGGAATCACCCTGTCCGTCCGTCTGTTCATTCGTCTGTCCGTCCGTCCGTCTGTCCATCCTTATAAGCGAAACTCCTCCTAAACCGTTCGAAGAATTTTCATGAAACTTTACATAATGGAAGAACTCCATATGAAGATGTGCATGAAGCAATATAATTCCGTTCTGACATTTCCAAGGGGAGATAATCTAACTTATACATTCGGGGGGTATCACTTTGTGAGCTTGCTCACAGTACCTCTAGTTTTGTAACAGGCACAGCTCCGAAGTTATATGTGATAGGCTCCCACTGCTTTGAAACCTCGTGTGAAATTGTCAACGGTGTCTACGTTTTTCAATTTTAATCCGCAATGGGGACGATATGAGTTTTACGTTTTTTTCTTAATCCTTCATTTTCAGCTCCATTCGGAGGCTCATCCGTCTGAAATGTTTTTAACTTCATTAATACAAACCATATTTAATAATATATTGGGTCCTACTAAACACCAAGGGATACCGAGGAGAAGGAAAATAAGTTAGTGAGGGTCGTTTAAAAGGTTTAAATATATGTGCAGACATTATAATTTAGTCCCTTGAAGCAATGTTGGGATATAACCGTTGATTTATTCGAGTGAATATAGATATATAGACCGAACCATTGCCGAAAAGTGTCCCTCGGTATTTAGCAGATAGCTTTGTAATTAATAGGCTACCTCGGTGTGTGGATGAATCGCGTAAGTACTAATGGGTCCTACTAAATACCGAGGGATACCGAGGTGAAGGGAAATAAGTAAGTAAAAGTTGTTTAAAAGGTTTAAATATATGTGCAGAAATATTGTTTAGTCCTTTGAAGCAATATGTGTGATATTACCATTGATTTATTCGATTAAATGCAAGATATATAGACCGAGCTGTCGCCGAAATCTGACTCTCGGTATTTAGTAGGTAGCTTTGTAATTAACAGGCTACCTCAGTGTCTGGGTGAAGCGCGTAAGTGCTAATTAGGTATCACAAGACAGATCACCGTAATAAAACTCCCATCAATTCTTATCTCGGCTTTGGACAGGCAGAACTTTTGCCAGTTGCCATTGTTGGCTTTATACCGTCATTATGGTTTTGTGGCATACTGTGATTAGTATCGTTCTGCTGTGCTTGATACGCCCAAAGCTGCAACTTGTGTGTATGTGTATATACAGTATATTTTTTAGCTATTTCTGCTCAGTGTCAATGGCTTTAATTTGGCGGTTTTGTGTTTTTCGGGGTTTTTTGTTGACACTTTTTGTTTTCAAGGTATTCACCCTCTTTACCTGACCAGGTCTTTTGCAATTGCCACCCTTTTAGGTATAGTCAAACGTCCGTCAGTCGAAGTTTGATTTTTAGAATTGTCGGAAACGCAAGTCGGTAACCTTTTATTAATTCGTCGATCCAGTTGGTCAGCCGTTAGTACTGACCACGTCTCTTGTCTGACGGCAATTTTTTTTTTTTTTTTTGCATCGTTGGTGAATGAAAAATCACTTCCGAAAATATTGATTCCTGATGTAATGATATTGGTCCATAACAATGTTTTCATGTCTGTCAAGTCAAATCTGGCAATTACAAAATTCTCCATTCATTTTCCAATTTTTATAATATTATTCTTACTCTCGCAGTTATTTGTCCATAATTTTGGGATGTCAGTATGTGTCTGTCTTGGTTCGAATACTTTGGATTTTAGTTTAGGTAAAAATGTCAATGCCAAATATTTGCTGTCTTTATAAAACGTCGATAGGTCAGTTGAAATTTCTTCGCATACAACAGTGTCCTCAGTCGTGAGAAGCCATGTATCTGAATTGAAGATAATGCTGATAAGGTTATTTGCGGTGTCTTTGTTTTTTGTATTTTATGAAGATTGTGGAGCGCATTCTCTTCAAATGCCTGGTACATAACTTATGTGTGTTGAGTTCGGGAAGCAGGCTTTGATTGCAATTACCGACAGTCACAAAGAAAACTAATTAACAAGTCACAATGTGATTAGCAATTCTCACTGTCGCTTACCGAGATGCAGCCGCTGTAAATACTAATTACCAAGCTACCTACTGAATACCGAGGGAAGAGTTTTCAGCAAACGCTATTACTTCAGCGCCCATAATTCTCAAATATGGCATTAACACCATGCACATACTGCTTAAATCTATTTATATACTCAAAATACACAACCTCATACCCTTTCCAGAGTTTTCAACCCCATTCCCACCCCTATTTTCCTTCTCCTCGGTATCCCTCGGTATACCTCGGTACCCCTTGGTATTTAGTATGACCGAGTACTAATTGGGTATCACAACACAGATCACTGTAATGCTTGGTGAAAATAAAACTCACATCAGTTTTTATCTGGGCTTTGGGCCTGCAGTACTTTTCAGTTCTGGCAGCAAAGTTTTTTGTTTGTTTTGCCAATATTGGCTTTATGCCGTTTTTGGACTTTTGTGGCGTACTGTGATAAGTATCACTCGGCTGTGCCCGATACACCCAAATCAATAGCTTGCATTTACGTAGTATAGATATACCGATACACAGTATATTTTGTAGCCATTTCGTCTCAGTGTCAATGGCGTTAATTTGGCATTCGATTTTTGTTAACACTTTTTGTTTTCAACGCTTTCACCCTCTTTACCTCACCAGGTTTTTTGGCAATTGCCGCGTTTTTTTTAATAATGTATAGTCAAATATGTCATTAAAACCATGCATATACTGCTTAAATCTATTTATATACGCTTAACACACCACCCCATACCCTTTTCACCCCATTCCCACCCCTAGTGTCCTTCACCTCGTTATCTCTTGGTATACTTCGGTATCCCTAGGTGTTTAGTATGACCGTAATATATTGCCGTTCTGGGAAATTCTCATTGGTGAAGTACGAGCTGATTCCTGGCGTCATAGGAGGTCAATATCCAAAAATCAAAATATGTCCGATTTTAATGAAATGTTGTAGAGCTAAAAAATATTAACCCTTTACCTAATTTGAAAAGCAGGCAACACTTGCAGACCAAATTCTTGAATAACTGATTTTTAGCTCACCTGAGCGAAGCTCAGCGGGAGCTTTACTGATCGTGATCCGTCCGTCGTCCGGCGTCTGTCCTCCATCGTCCGTCGTCCGTCCGGCGTTAACTTTACATTATCGACTTCTCCTCCTAAACCACTAGCCCAATTTTATTCAAATGTTGGCTAAATGTTTATTACCTAATGCCAATTCAGATTTGTTCAAATGAAGTTGCCCCTCCTCCTGGGTGGTGCCACGCCCCCAAGGGGCACCAAAATCTTTGTAAATCTTCTTCTCATGAACCAGCAGTAGCAGAGACTTGATATATGGTATGCACCTTCCTTTTGAGGTGTAGACTCAGATTTGTTCAAGAGAAGTTTGAGGGATAATATTTGGCGTTGTTATGGGAGGGGCAAAAATTTTGGCCCCGCCCCTAATTTCTATTTTCTGAACCGAGAAGCCGATTTCAACCATATTTTATGTGAGGGCTTATTGGGTCATGAGTACTTGATTTATGCAAAAAAAAAAAAATTCCCGCAGCCCCGTGGGAACCGCAGGAGCTAAAAATAGTAAAAATTTAAAACGCCCATATCTCCAAAACTGCACGGCACCGAGAATTTTTATTTGGTGTGCAGCTTCCTTAGGACCAACAGAAAGGATTGGTAAAAAAAATTGCCATCGGTTTTATCATAGGGCACAGTTTCGGGACTTTGAAAAAGTGCTGAGTCAGCACTTTTTAACACTGTAGGCAATGGGAAAAACATTAAAAAATCTTCTTCTCCAGATCCAGCAGGCAAAATCTTTTGATATTTGGTATGCAACATTGTAGGGTGGATCTAATTCAAGTTTGTTCAAATCGGCCCCCTGGGTTCATATTTGGGCTCAGTATAGGAGCCCGATTTCGAACTTAGTGCATTTCAGGCAAATTTCTTAAAAAATCTTCTTCTCCAGATCCAGCAGGCAGAATCTTTTGATATTTGGTATGCAACATTGTGGGTGGATCTGATTCAAGTTTGTTCAAATCGGCCCCCTGGGTTTATATTTTGGGCTCAGTATAGGAGCCCAAATTTGAACTTACTGCATTTCAGGCAAATTTCTTTGAAAATCTTCTTCTCCAGATCCAGCAGGCAGAATCTTTTGATATTTGGTATGCAACATTGCGGGGTGGATCTGATTCAAGTTTGTTCAAATCGGCCCCTTGGGTTTATATTTGGGCTCAGTATAGGAGCCCAAATTTGAACTCGGTGCATTTCAGGCAAATTTCTTTGAAAATCTTCTTCTCAAGATCCAGCAGGCATAATCTTTTGATATTGGGTATGCAACATTGTGGGGTGGATCTGATTCAAGTTTGTTCAAATCGGCTCCCTGGGTTCATATTTGGGCTCAGTATAGGAGCCCAAATTTGAACTTAGTGCTTTTCAGGCAAATTTCTTAAAAAATCTTCTTCTCCAGATCCAGCAGGCAGAATCTTTTGATATTTGGTATGCAACATTGTGGGGTGGATCTGATTCTATTTTGTTCAAATCGGCTCCCTAAATTCATATTTGGGCTCACTATAGAAGCTCGAATTCGAACTTAGTGCATTTCAGGCAAATTTCTTCAAAAATCTTCTTCTCCAGATCCTGCAGGCAGAATCTTTTGATATTTGGTATGCAACATTGTGGGGTGGATCTGATTCAAGTTTGTTCAAATCGGCCCCCTGGGTTTATATTTGGGCTCAGTATAGAAGCCCAAATTTGAACTTAGTGCATTTCAGGCAAATTTCTTTGAAAATCTTCTTCTCAAGATCCAGCAGGCAGAATCTTGTGATATTTGGTATGCAGCATCCTTAGGGGGGTGAGATTCAAGTTTGTTCAAGCCATGTCCCTAGGTCCATATTTGGGCTCACTGTGGGAGCTTGAATTGTAACTTTGTTCGAAATGAGGAATTTTCTTAAAAAATCTTCTTCTTCAGATCCAGCAGTCGGAATGGTTTGATAAGTGGTGAGTAGCATCCTTGGAGGGGGGGGGGGGGGGGGGGGGGAGGGGGGATTCAAGTGTGTTAAAGCCAAGTCCATGGGTTCATATTTGGGCTCCCTGTGGGAGCCCAAATTATAACTTAGTCAATATGAGGAATTTTTCTTTAAAAATCTTCTTCTTCAGATTCAGCAGTTGGAATGTTTTGATATTTGGCATGGAGCAACCTTAGGGGGCTGAGATTCAAGTTTGTTCAAGCCAAGTCCCTTGGTTCATATTTGGGCTCACTATGGGAGCCTGAATGACAACTTAGTTCAAAATGAGGAATTTTCTTTAAAAATCTTCAGATCCAGCAGATGAATGCTTTTGATATTTTTTATGCAGCATCCTTAGGGGGGTAAGATTCAAGTTTGTTCAAGCCATGTCCCTAGGTCCATATTTGGACTGATTGTGGGAGCTCGAATTGTAACTTGGTTCAAAATGAGGAATTTTCTTTAAAAATCTTCTTCAGATCCAGCAGTCGGAATGTTTTGATATTTGGTGTGCGGAATCCTTAGGGGTGTGAGTTTCAGGTTTGTTAAAGCCAAGTCCCTGGGTTCATATATGGGCTCCCTGTGGGAGCCCGAATTATGACTTAGTTCAATATGAGGAATATTCTTTAAAAATCTTTTCTAAGATCCACTGGTCAGAATATTTGGATATTTGGTTTCAGCTTTTCTTAGGAGGAGCAGATGCAACTTGTGGAAATCAATTCTCTGGGTTGATATTTAGGCTGCCATGTCAGGTGAGCGCCCTCAGGCCCCCTGGGGCCTCTTGTTTCATTTTTAGCTCAACTTTGACGAAGTCAAATTTGAGCTATTGTCATGGCCCGTCGTCCGTCTGTCCGTCTGTCCGTACGTCAACAATTGGCTATGGCTCGGGCTAGAGGTCGTATTTATGAACCGATCTTTACGAAACTTCTTGGGTACCTTTGCTATGACCGTGGGACGAGAACGAGTGTTTTTGGGTGCGGTCCAAAATTCAAGATGGCTGCCAGCCGCCATTTTGTACCGATGATGCAGAAATCTGTTTTTTGTACAGAACTTCCATATGAAAGCTCTGATTTGAATAATTTTTTGTATGAATGTTTAGTACCATGGGGTACGTCACATATAATACGGGTTTTTTTCTCGTGCGTAAATTGTGCAAATTAGACTAATTTTGATGTTTTTTGGTGTTAATTTCAGCACTGTAAGTGCAAATGCCAATACGGCTCGGGCTAGAGGCCGTATTTATGAACCGATCTTTACGAAACTTCTTGGGTACCTTTGGTATCACCGTGGGACGAGAACGAGTGTTTTGGGGTCCGGTCCGAAATTCAAGATGGCCGATGGCAGCCATTTTGTACAAAATTAGGTGCAATCAGATTTTTGCACAGAACTTCCATATGAAAGCGCTGATTTGAATAATTTTTTGTGTGAATGTTTAGTACCATGGGATACATCACATATAATACGGGTTTTTTTCTCGTGCAGAAATTATGCAAATTAGATGAACTTTGATATTTCAGTGCGACTTACACACATTAAGTACACATGTCAATACGGCTCAGACTTGAGTCTGTATTTTTGAACTGATCTTCACGAAATGTCTTGGGTACCTTTGTTATCACCTTGGGACGAGAACGAGTGTTTTTGGGTGCGGTCTAAAATTCAAGATGGCTGCCAGTGGCCATTTTGTACCGAAATTAGGTCTAATCAGTTTTTTGTACACAACTTCTATACAGCTCAGACTAGAGGCCATATTTATGAACCAATCTTTACGAACCTTGTTGGGTACCTTTGTTATCACCGTGGGATGAGAGCGAGTGTTTTGGGGTGTGGTCCGAAATTCAAGATGGCCACCAGCAGCCATTTTGTACCAAAATTAGTGCAATCAGTCTTTTGTACAGAACATCTGTATGAAAGTTCTGATTTGAATAAATTTTTGTATGAATGTTTAGTAACATGGAATACATCACATATTCTAAGGGGTTTTTTTTCGTGCAGAAATTATGCAAATTAGATGAACTTTGACTTATTCAGTGCTACTTGCACAATGTGAGCACACATGTCAATACGGCTCAGGGTAGAGGCTGTATTTATGAACCGATCTTCACAAAACTTCTTGGGTACCTTTGTTATCACCTTGGGACGAGAATGAGTGTTTCTGGGTACGGTCCAAAATTCAAGATGGCTGCCAGTGGCCATTTTGTACCAAAATTAGGTCCAATCAGTTTTTTGTCACAAGTTCTATACAGCTCGTATTTATGAATTGATCTTCACAAAACTTCTTGGGTACCTTTGTTTTCACCTTGGGACAGGAACGAGTGTGTTTTGGGGTGCCTTTGTTATCACTGTGCTATGAGAACAAATATTTTGGGGTTCAGTCAGACCCACTCTGGGACTCAAAGATTTCTTTTCTAGTTTAGCATCTGACTGTCACCCACCTTTACAATACTTTACCTATACATTTGTTACAGGCAACGGTCAGTATTTATGTACAGACCATTACAATACTTTATATGTACCTTTGTTATCAGGTCATTACCTAGATGTTTGTCATTGCTGTGTCACATACTATACATGTGCATGTCTTTGTCTTGACAAGTTGAGCTACTGTGTCATTGACACTTTCATTTGTCTCAGAAACATAGGTTATGACCCCTTATTGGAATGAGCTCGACGAACTCGTTCCAAAAAGGAGTCATAACCTATGTTTTTGAGACAGAAAAATGAAAATTAATTGGCGTTTTTTGAGAAAAGCGCTGGCTGGTTTTGATCGTTACGTTGGGTAAAGGGTT
The DNA here is from genome assembly GCA_031216915.1 of Pictodentalium vernedei. NCBI lineage: Eukaryota > Metazoa > Mollusca > Scaphopoda > Dentaliida > Dentaliidae > Pictodentalium > Pictodentalium vernedei. The sequence continues at coordinate 289,304,989 of CM062293.1, forward strand.
ATTAACACATAGCTATTATTTATTTTTTCAGTTTATCGCCAATTTTGAAGTTTTTACGTCACTTTGGATTTTGGGTCTTTTACATTCAAAAGGCAAATTTGTGACAGCCGCTGATCCGAAAGGACACGGGGGCGCGGTGGCGTCGCGACAACCGGTTCTCGTCAGATCACCTAAAGCAACGTCGAGCGCGGTTAGTAGTTGGATGGGTGACCATTTCAGCGACTCATTCGCGCTCCCGCTTTGTATCATTGGGCAAGACACTTCACCCCGATTGCCTACCTGGGGGCACGATGATGCTGTGTACTAAGGCGTACTGCACGTCAATGGCGCGCATGTCTTCAACCAATTTAACCCTGCCTGGGCCGCGGCGCAGAGTTCAGAGTTACGATGTTGGAGAGCTGACAGCTGCTCGCCGTTGCTCGGTGGTTCTCTCCGGGTACTCCGGCTTCCTCCACCCGTAAAACTGTCACCGACATGATATGACCCTGGCTGTTAATGTGTCGTTAAACCCTAATAAATAATAATCCGAAAGGACACGCCTTCGAAACTTCACACACCGGTTTCCGGTCATTTTAAATTGTCCATGGCGTCTTGACATTTATAATTTTTCGCTATTTTCGACGTTTTTATATAACAGTGACGGCGGAGGTGGGGTGGGGTGGTGGTCTTAGGACTTGCACGGGGCGTAGAGCACGTAACGCACCTGGCCTACCACTATGATGTCCAACTTAATTCTCTTGTTACAAAACTTAGCTGTCTTGTTATAACAACCTAATATAAATTATTGTGTGATGGTAATACACTGTCGTACAACACAACCTTCATTTTGATATATAATATATCTAAGTTACCCAGAGATGAGTGGAATTTCAGAATCAACAAGTTTTGCATAAAATATGTTAGCGTTACTTGGTTAGACCTAGCCTTAAATTCAATTCTTTAGATGAAATACTCATGTCACAGGTAAAAGAATAATTGTTGGGTTAACTGGTAGAAAGAAAAGAAATTAAGTTGGGAAAAGAATCTTCGATCGCAATGAGACTGTTTTCAATGATAATATTGATCGATATGGATTGCCAATTTGTATTATTCAGTCCAGAAAAATACTCAACAACCTCACCATATTACTTTTCCATGTATTAGTGTGTCTTGTTATTCTGATTCACAATCTGAAAATTGATCTCCAGTCTCATAACTATGCCGAAATTGTATGCAAGGACACGTATAACTTTTCATTGATCTACAAATATTGAACCCGATGATATTATCATGTGAATGATTATTAAACTGGAAAAAAGATTATTAAACTCTGGAAATAATAAAATGCTGAGGTGATTAACCCTATTAGTATTATGGAGATTAAAGCCTGCTATTTTTCCCCTTCAACCGCTGGTGATACCCATATTCTTCACATAAAATTGTTTTTTGTTTTCGAAAACTTGCTTTTAATGGGTACACCGGCAACACAAGACAATAACATTTGTTTCATTAAATAACTGCAGCAAAAATCGTCTCCTTTGCTCCAACGATGTGACCGTTAGCTCAGTGGATATATCAAGCCAGAGCAGACGCGTAGGCAGATATCTATGTTAGAGGTAGGGATGGGGCAGGGATCTTTTGTGCGGTCGAAGTATTTTTATGCTGCATGCTTTTCACGAAGACAAAATTTTGAGTTGGGGAAAGGTATGAATGTGGTGTCTCTTTCCTGCTGGTGGGGCGGGAGGGAGTATTTTTCCATTTTTTTTGCGGAGGCCCATGCCTGGGTATCCCCCGGGGACATTTTTGAAAAAGAATAAGCCAAAATGGCAATATTTAGGAGAAATTTTTCAGGCTTGAAACGAACGTCAGTTTTCACCAAGCGTGTTATGTCATTTGTAGTTTCATTAGTTGACGCCCTATGCAAATCGTGGAATTCCGGATTTTTAGGGATGGGGGCGTGGAAAGTTTATGGGGGTCCAGGCCTCCCCATGACTACGCCACTAAGTCAGAGTAATTCACAGTGATACTAACGTGTATTTATATTCTTCCATGAAAGACATAAATTACAATACTGCCGTCGTGGACTGGTCACTTTCCACGGGTGGGCTATATTCCTACGGACGCAATAATATTAGATTTCAAATATAAATTATAGAAATAATCATAAAAAATTTAATTGATGAAGCACCGGGTACAACCCGGTGCTTCATCAATTAAAATTTTGCTGATGAAGATTTTTACTACCTGTTGCGTGGACATTCCGACAAACAACTCACACTAATTCGTTATACTGGTACGTTTTACAACATAGTATTATTGTGAGAAAATGAGAATTAGCCTGTTGAAAAGTATGTTTTGTCGCCGCTACTCTAACCGAGGACGGATAGCTTAGTATCCACCTCTTTGTCACGTCCGTCCATACCGAAAACAATTTAGGCCCTTAATTCTTACACTATTTAGATCAGAGTTGAAACCTGAGATGCATGTACATCTTGGGAAGGGGTGTGTAGCACGGACTATGACCACGCTTCGCTTTTGTGGGGGCTCGTTGTTTATTATTTTGTTATCGGTGATAAACAAATCCCCACAAAACCGTCAAGGCAAATCGTAACCCATTGTTTGCTTTGCGGGGACTAGGAGAAAACAAAGGAAATCATTGTGGGGACCCGAATACTTTTGTCTAGGTTCTCACAATATCGGAAAGAAGACCCCCCTACACACCCACACGTACACTCTCGCTCCACAACCCCAATGCACGCACACACTCTCTGTTTCCATCAATCCGCCTAGAAATACACACACACTCAGTTTTCCTCTCCTGCATTCCAACCTGTTCACACTGACCCAAAAACAGACACACTGTGCACAAAAGCACAGACCCCCTCCCGTTCCCGCATATGCACACACTCTAACAAACCCCAAGTTCGTGTCGTTCAATTTTTTCACTTCCTGAGCGCACAGAAGAAAGCTGGATGTGAATTTCTTTAAAAAAACCCAAAACTCTCACACACACGAGACTGGCCAAACAAGAACAAGACTCTAAACGAAAAATGTTAGAAAGTGTGTAATGACTCACAAGGTGAGTTGCGAAATACATTTAAACACCCAATCAGCTTATTAATGTAATATGACATATACTGAGTCAAAAAGGAAGTATAATAGAAACAAATGTGAAAAATAGCATAAAGGATGAAATATAATAGTTCTAATGTTGCATGTTTGTGGACAAGAAGTCGGGCAAAGTGTTTAATGACATGTTGTTGTTGTCCACCCAACCGTATACAATTTTGCTACGGATTTCAAAATAGCATGTGCTACCCGAGAATGTCAAATTGAATGGGTGACCGACGATTTTCTTTGTGTTATGTTGTGCTAGAGGACCTGGGTTATTGAGAAAACACGCTAGTTTTTGTCTTCCGACATTTTACTAAATGCCAAGGTTAACCGAAAATCAGAGGTTGCGTGTCATTGGTATGCATGAGGCTGGGATACCTCCAGATAAGCTCGGTGCTGAGTTCGGAGTCGCTGTGGCCACTATTTACCATCTCATTGGAAGGTATAGAAACACTGGATCTACTGCCGACCGACCGCGTTCAGGTCGACCAAGAGTGACGACCCCTGCACAAGGTCGACACATCAGGACATCTCACTTGCGGGATCGCTTCCTTTCGGCGACACGGACAGCAGCAATTACTCCTGGTAGAACTAACAATAGAATCAGTCCTCAAACTGTCCGCAGCAGACTCCTGGACACGGCATCCAAAGTAGGCGTCCATACCATGGACCAATCCTTACCCAACGTCATCGTACCGTTAGAATGGAATGGGCACGTCAGCGAGTTCGCTGGACTAAGCAGTGTTGGAGCACAGTTCTTTTTAGTAATGAATCACGATTTTGTGTACGGCGCGCTGATGGTAGGGCAAGAGTGTATCGCCGACGAGGAGAACGGTTTTCTGATGCCTGCGTGCGGGAATGCGACCGTTTCGGCGGGGTAGTGTAATGGTTTGGGTGGGAATTTCCTTGCACCATCGAACACAGTTGATCTCCATCGATGGTAATCTGAATGGACAGCGATATAGGGACGAAATTCTTAACGCTGTTGTTGTCCCGTTGTTCAACGCTAACGTCGGATTGCAGTTATTTCAGCAAGACAATGCTCGATGTCATGTGGCGCGTAACTTTTGTGAATTTCTTGAGGAGCAGAGCATCGAACTTCTTCCCTGGCCCCCCACTTTCGCCATATTTGTCCCCAATCGAGCATCTTTTGGATCAATTGGACCGTCGGGTACGACTTCATGATCTTCAGACGTTAGCCGATTTTTGTAATGTTCTAAGGCAGGAGCGGAACGCAATACCACAGGGTGACATCCAGAGACTTACCAGGTCCATGCATCGTCGATGTCTTGCCACCCAAGAGGCAAACGGTGGACAACATTGCTATTGACTGCATGTGTGAACTTTTCATTTCACCCCATGTCTCAATTGCGACGTCCAGACGTGACGCTAGCAACAGAAAGAACATGAAATTATGCAAATTCATAAAGCTAGACTCGAAATATGAATTAACAATAATTTGTTTGGGATTAAAGATGATAATACTACAAACATTGCTCCTCAAAGTTTATTATACTTTCTTTTTTGACTCAGTATAGATACATTTTACTAGAAGGACCTAGACCAAATTAAGTCAATTATTGGCATAAAATGATCCTGCAAGAAAGATACGGTGGAAATCGTAACAATCTGATATGAACGACCGCTTTGTTTCCAAACTATTCCAGTAGCTGTGGGAGCATTATGCAACCAAACTACCCCCCCCCCCCCGCCCCCTTTATTCAGGACCTGTGTTCTACCACCGTGTAAAGGTTGGGCAAAATCATGACCAGAAATAATGCTATCAAGTTAGTCAAGTAACTCTAGTCTTCGTGAAGTAACGACGTCATGAGCAGCGATTGACAATGCGTCGATCTTCGGGGGCCGCAGATCGAGTTTGAATGTGTGGGGTTGAAATGTTAGCGGAACCCTGAGACCTTCTCTTGGAAAATCATGTAAAAATAAGCTTGTGACAGAAGAAGTGATCTGGGCGATTCTAGGGCATTCGTAGACTTCTAGCACCGGTTCGGTGCCATTGGTCCACTGATGCCCCAAAATCGCCCAGATCGCGCAACAGGCCCATACAATGCCCTACATAATGAAATTGGACACACTGCTGGAGCTGTCACACCGACTAGCAATAATTTTAGTGAGTAAACACATCTACTAGGAAAATAATATGAACGTTGTCAAGACTCATTCCTTTGCTGTTTTCAGACATTTTGAACTTGGTTGGCCAAAAAGTGAGAAGGCTGAAGACTGTTGGCTAAACTTAACTCAAACCTATATTGCGGCCATGATAGAGCCATAGATGCATTAAATACCGACAAACCAACAACGACCTGTAATGCACTGGCTTCTTCAACTTCTTGTGGAACACCTTTATGCAAGCTTAGTTAAATGGAATTAAATTATTCTCCAGAAACCACTTGTGCGGAGGAGACGAATTTGTATTGGAAACAAAAATTTCTGAATTGCAAGGAAATATTTCTGCCCCGTTTGCCACCGATGTGTCCACTGAGACAGAAGCATGCGAACTGTAGAGGGCACATGCTCGCGCCTGTATATTAATATCAATAATTAATATGGTTTATCTATTAACATGTTACTTAATAACCCGATATTGCCCCGACTGTAATCCCTGATAGAGACACGATGCTTTTTCGCCGTCTGATAGACTTAGGATATTTGTTGGTTGGTGTCTTTGGGTCCCGAGTTCTTTTCTCATTGCGTATTAAATTACTAACCCTTCATATAATGGGCTCGTTGCATGGTAAGCCTTACTCTTATAGTTACAAGACGCTACGAGAAACCTGAAGTAAGAATACATTACTTCTAATGCAGTTGTTTGATCTTCTAAATTAGTATCCAACATATTCCTAGTACTGGTCTGGATCACCCCACGTGCACCTCTTGGTCTCTGTAGTAGTTTCATCCTAGTATGTATTTTAAAAAAGTGCTTGCACCAGGAGGTGTTCCGTTGTTTCAGCTGACTACTGAGTCATCTTATCTCATCTTATCCAACTGTTTCCCTGTTTCTTTATGCACGAGAGTGAGTCACATTAGGTAAAAATACATAATTGTAAAACAGTCTGGTTTAAGGTTGCGTAATGCACAGCGTGGGAGACAACAGGTAGACAGCCAATCTGGCTTCGTTGTCTCCCCTCAGTATACACTGATATTGTCATGCTTGAGTAGTGTTAATTTACATATTTTTTTTTTGTATCCTTAAAATATTCTTTACTACCATATGTATCATTTCTATTTGGACGATGCATACTGCAAAATAAAGAAATCAATCAATGACATTAATTAAGCCTTTTCAGGGACGTTGCCTAAAGGGTATTGGGTAGGGGGTTGGAGGGTTGTCCAAATCTAGATTCCAATTCCACTCCCCACACCTTGGTAGACAAAAAAAGCTGGAAATTTATTAGCAGCGCCCTTCTCAGAATCAAAATATTCCAACTACAGATTTGAAGATGCAACAGTAGTATGTCATGTACCCGGACAGGTGGAGGTTGCAGGACCCCGGAAGTGACGTCATGTCACGTGACCTAGTGGCGCCGTGTTGTGTTGTCATGGTAACCCGCGTGAGCGGCCATGTTGTGACGTCATCTCCATAGAGATACGTCGTGTGAGTGCGCATGCGCAGCGCGTGTTGTTAGGGTGATACGAGCTTCCGTCGTCCATTTTGTATACAGGATGTCGCCATCTTGGTTTCTATGGTAGCACGTGATTGCTATGTTACCAATGGCTTCTAACAAGACAGGGGTTTGTTCGGTGGGGGGTGTTCCTTTGTAGAAGAGTAAATCTGATTACCACAAACAACCCGACAATCCCTCCAAATCACCAAAATCCACCCAAAATCACCGAAATTGACTTTATTTCCCCAATTTATCGGCATAGCACGTAGTGCTATGGTACTAAGGGGGTACAAAGGGGTGCGTTCGATTGAACAGGAGTAATGTTCTGGCTTAGAATTCTCCCAGAATCCCTTTTTGGATCTTTATCCCATGACGTTTTTCCCTATTAAGAATAACACGTAGTGCTATAGGACAAATTTACCCAGAATTCTCTGCTTCTATCTATATAAGCAACAGTTTTCGTCTATCTGGCCATGTTCCTTTGTTCTAGAGTATACTCCAGTAGCGTAGAAGAGCCTATTAGTTGGAACAGTTTTGCTTATTATTACTATAATTAGCTATTCTAGTCTATTCTTGTTCGTTCTGACCCTATTCCAAGTACTCTCGTTGTTTCCTTTATCTAGATCATTTATATAAATTATAACTAACCAATCAGATTGCTTGATTTCCCATAACCTGTATGCAGAGTTATCTCCCCTGTGTATAATAAAAGCCTATATCCAATGGCAATATCCCCGGGCACCCCAATTTAGGCACCCCTTTTTGAAAAACATATGACCTTCGGCCCCCCTTTTTGTCATATGTGCTTATGTGAAAAAGCACAATGTGACACAATGTGCCCTAGCACATAGGCACATGATTTATGTGCCGATATGTGCTTATGTGAAAAGGCACAATGTGACACAATGTGCCCTAGCACATAGGCACATACGGGTATTTGAGGATACCTATTGCCTGGTATTGTATTATTCGAGGATACCTACTAGAGAATCCCTTTTTTGTCATATGTGCTTATGTGAAAAGGCACAATGTGACACAATTCCCTCGAGTGTCGATGTAAAAACACGGAATCCAAATTTTACGGACTGGGCCACTTACGGAATGCCTTATATGTATACAGGGGAAATCAGATGGAACATTTTGAAAGCTTCAGCGAAGGTATAGCTAGGAAGTAATTGATGGTAGTTTAGCCAATAGTACTGGTACAAGGCCGCAATGGAACAAGACTGTTGTTGAAGCTAATGATAGGACAGATAGACCATAGACCTGTAGTGGCTTTGGAGACAAGATGGAAACGGAATCCCATTTGTGGAATCCCTTTTTGGAATCCCATTTGTGGAATCCCTTTTTCGAAAACGCCTGTGGCTATGGAATCCCATTTTGGTCGTATGTGCCTATGTGATAGGGCACATTGTGTCACATTGTGCCTTTTCACATAAGCACATATCGGCACATAAAGCATGTGCTTATGTGCTAGGTCACATTGTGTCACATTGTGCTTTTTCACATAAGCACATATGACAAAAAGGGATTCTCCAGAAGGTATCCTACTAGGCTATAGGTATCCTCAAATACCCGTATGTGGCTATGTGATAGGGCATATTGTGTCACATTGTGCCTTTTCACATAAGCATATATCGGCACATAAAGCATGTGCCTATGTGATAGGGCATATTGTGTCACATTGGAACTCAGGAGACGACTTGGTGGTAGGATTTTCAGAACATCTCGACAATTCGAAAATTTCCGAATCAGTGCGACTCGAATTGAATTATAGGGACGATTTCCAGTGGAATAAACTTTTGCAGCAATGCACGGCTCTATTGAGTTTGGTACTATAATATTATGACCAAAGGGTCCGCCTGCTAAGAGGAGCCACGTGTTACCTCCACCGGGGAATCGCTCATTCAGGTGTCTATACAGGTGTTAGCACTTTCTGATAAATAGAGATTACTGTCCCCTGGAACACCGCCGTAGCAACGTCTCGGAGAGAGTTAATATTTATTTGTCAGAGGGCGCTCGTCAGCAGAGGCCCAAGGCTGGGATTGATCAACTTTGCTGGGGACCTAGGATACTCTTTCACCGGGGACGGGGGACTTTCACTAGCTCACTCTTGTAAATCGCAATTACTTATTCACAAGCCACAGAGTAGCGCCGCGCTTCGATCAATTGCTTTCAACGGTAATGAACTAACACAGGCTAATTTCCTGGCGGAGCTGACGTTTCATCAACTCTTAGGTACTCAGGGCTTCTTCATTAATAAGATAAAGACTATTAACAATCCAACAATTTATATATATATAAATCTTCTATACTCTTATTTACAAATAGCCAACAAATCCTAAATAAATAATCCCAACCACAAATGAAATGAGTTTTGTGACTAGTCACTGAATCCCACCGAAAACAAGTACTAAAATATTATCTAAGATTAAATTATTTCTCAAATTTATATTCGTAGAGAAAGGTCGAAGCTGCGACTTCTGATAAGAAATCACGAAATCTTTCACTCAACCGCTCATGCGCGTATCTATCCTGTTGCGCCGACCACATTATGGGGAATTACCTTTGGTACTAAATTTCACCTTTTAGAATATTTTATCATCAACAATTTCTGCTAGTGGTGCTTCTAACTCCCAATAATAACAACTGATCATCTAATAACACAGATTTACTAATACACTTAAAACTGTTAAATAATAACTATGTAACTATGACGTGTTATCACAACTAAATACTATGCTAAATACTACTCATTGGTCCTTCTTCGGCATCTCCCCTCGATGCAAATCATCCGATCGGGAATCCTGTCGTCCAAATGACGGCTTACCGGAACCACACAAATACATTAACGCTTTACTACACCGCGTGAACTATTGTCCTTTCCATAACCCCCCCCCCCCCCCCCCCCCCCCCCCAATGGTAAATAAACTCTGGAATAATACAAAATCAAGAAAATATCTTTTAGTTTTCAGCTCCCGATTACGTGTAATATATTTAACTTCGCCGTCGTTACGTTTCTGTGATTTTAGCTCGCTCGAAAATTATATGAACGAATTTTTTAATTCTCTATGGGAATTTGTGTGTATTTTCGGAAGAGCGTCCATTTTGCAACAATGCACAAGTGACGTAACTGGGACCGTCCATTTGAGAACAGGTAAATTTGAATTTTCACGGCTTGCCTTTGCAGAAGGCCTGTTTTGACGAAGTTGGAATATCAGTTCGTCGTGATGATGGTTCAAAATAAAACTCAAGTCTTGTTCAAAACGCGTTAGTGAATTAGTGAATAAATAAAATATACATGTATTGTAGTCGTGACGTAAATTATTTTATTAATACGTGCCGTACCAGTTTTCCAAATTTGTCATGTCTTGCCGACAACTGTCCTCAGTATGTTGCTACAGACCTCCATTTAGGCTTGGATTGTTTGTGTGACAGAGACACGGGTACAGGCAAAAACACACACACATACACAAGATTCTGATTTCTGCGTCAAATAATAAAGAAGGAGGTGTATCGTGAATCCAGGTTGGATAGATTCCAGGGCCGAGGAAAGGGTGGGGCTTCGGGGAGGGGTGTTATTGCTTTTAATGTTTAGAAGTCACTGCTAAACAACAAGAAAACCATGAGATAGTTGGGAGGGGAGATGTATCCTCTCATTTTTAACTGCTCAATTTTCCACAAATTTATTAGAGAACCATAGGCTAAATACTCGGTTTCAAAACGAAACACAGAAAAAGGCAGAATTTAAATGAATTAATTTCGCCATCGGAACTGGTGCCGTTCTCGCCACAATCAATTGGTGCCGTTTTCGCTCACTCGGCGCCGTTTACTCCAGGTGCCGTTTTCACACGGTGCCGTTTTCGCTATAGCCCGACACAAGTCCAAGTAACCAATTTTCTTTTAAGAAAGTATGTAACTAATAGCACGAGAGAATTGGCATCTTCTAATACAACCCTGACGAATACGTATAATCACTAGAAAGCTTATTGGAAAATTGTAGGGGAGGGGGAGGGGGCGTCACGAATACGTCACTTCGTGATCACGCTGCCCCCCCCCCCCCCCCGCCATTTCTCAGCAAGCACCTGTTAAATCTTCTGAGGGAGAAATCACTAGGCAAAGTTGATCAGAGAATTTATATAATATTAATCATATTTCGACTTCACTGATTATACCCAGCACAGGCGTATATAGACCAACGGGCCAACTTTTTTCCATGGCTGCGGGGGTGGGGGGGGGGGGGCTGCAGGATTTTGCCCGAAAAGTAACTACGTGCGTAGCCCTGGTGTGGATGTTCGTGAGCGTGTCTTCTACTGGTTGGATTAAGGGAACCCTCCCTGGAACATTTTTAAAAATCTGATCCGCTTGAGGGTTTCTAGAGAACCCAGACTACCTTTCGAACCTTGTAATTGGAAGAAAAGACGATCGCTTTTGTAGAGGTGCCTGGCTGAATGTGTTCGAGCGGTCTCGTCTGGTATCAGTCAACTGCAATAAAACATTATATGCTTCTCGGGATTCAGCTGGAGTAAATACGTGTTATGTAAGGCCTGTGTGCCCATAGCATTAGAGGATCGGACCCTACAGATGGATGAGGCTTTAACACTTTTCACGTGGGTCGATATACTATTAATAACTGTTTGGCTGGCCGCTGATTTTGTCGTGGTTCTCAGTTGAGAAGGTTTTGGTTACTCATGTGCTTCCAACTGCCTCCCGATTCCCACGCATCCTTCCTCCCAATACTGAGACGAACTGCTTGAAGACACTCTGTACCCCCATTCTTCACAATCCCTCTAATAAGCATACTAACCATCGTATTTAACCACTAACCACGTCCTTTATTCTCCCATCCCACGTCCTCATTATACTACTCCCAGTGAATTTTGATCTAGAAGATTGAGATTTTGGACTTCCTAATAAAACGTATTCCAAGGTCACCACTACGCCCAAGTTACACATTTGGCTCTCCTTTTCCACCGTCTTTCCCAATTCCCCCTAATCTCCAGTGATCGCGACCTCAGCTTGAACAACAGTGACCACCCCTCCCCTTACAATGGTGCCATTGCCAAGGTACTCTTTAAAACCTGTCTTCTCTTTGTCACGCAGACCACACAAAGACCTCTTTCTTTTGACCAACTCTCGCCAATTTTGGTTACAATCCCCATGACTCTTTCTCTAACGGTTTTTTTTTACCTTTGGTTGTCTCTATTTCTGAGTTCGATACATCGTTTGGATAAATCCCTACAAACTTCTACCATTACTGCAGTTAATTATAACGAAATTTTTAAAAACCCTAAGCTATGAATTATTATCTCGACTGTCTAATATTTCTACATACCTGTGTTACTTCCACTGGGTCCAGTGGCGGCTCAAAGGTGTCTCCCTTCTGGATATACTTTAGCAAGGGGCGTCATATATGACCAATACCTAAGGTGGGATGCTAATAGAATTATAGATGGCGGCGGGGAGTATCCCCGGGAGAATTGGAAAAAAGATTTCAATCCCCGAGGGCTTTTTGGCCACTGAATAAACTATGTTCCCATTCAGCCTGCAACATTTTTCAGTGGATAGTGTAAAATTTTATATAATAAAATGAATCAGTAACTGGAGCTTCCGGCCACTTGGCCTTATTTGCCACATTGTGGGGACCTAGTGAGGGGACCTAAGAAGTGATGTCACAGTAATGTGACCCAATTTAACTCATGTTAGATTGTCATTGTAGCCCGCGGAAGCGGCTTTCTTGTAATGTCATCTCCATAGTGACACGTGGTCTTAGTGCGCATGCACAGCGCGTGTTGTTAGGGTGATAGTACTTCTGTCGGACATTTTTGTCTGATGGAGGCCGCCATCTTGGTTTCTAAGATAGCACGTGGTTGCTATTAGCCTGAATGGCCTACACCAAGACGGGGGTATGTGCGGAGGGTTTGTTCGTTTGAATAGGAGTAAATCTGATTACCCAGAAAGACCCACCAATCCATCCAAAACGACTATTTGATATGGATTCCTCACGAACCCTTCTTTTTTCAATAACAGAGACGTTCCTTTGTATAAGAGTAGTTTTACTTTGTAGAATTACCATAAACTAGCCGACAATCCCTCCAATTCATCAAAATGCGCCCAAAACAACCGTAACGGACTTGTACTCCCCATCTAGGGTTTTTAGTAGTAGCACGTAGTGCTATAGGATCGAGAGTATGTTCTATTACACTAAAGTACTGGTCCAGATTTTCCAAGAACCCTATTTTTGTGCCTATTACAGATACTACTCTAACACTAGCAGTATGTCTAGCCCAAACTAGCTCTAGTTCGTTCCCTCGTCCAAGTCTTAATCACCAGTGCTTGGTTTCCCATAACATGTATGCAGAGTTATCTTCAGTGTGTATAACGAAATCCTATATGATTCTTATAGCCACGAATCCATCTAAGAGTTACTGAAAAGTCATTGCTCAAGCGACTCGAATCCCATCGAGCAAATGAGCTATAGAACAATTGCTCGTTCGAGTGACTCGAACATACTTTCTTCGACTCATTTAGGTATTTGAGGAAAGCCAGTATATAAAATGTCCGACGGAACAACGTATCACCCTAACAACACGAGCTGCGCATGCACACTAAGACCACGTATCACTATGAAATGACGCCACAAGATGACCGCTCACGCGGGCTAGCACATCAACCAAACTTGACGTAACTGGGTCACGTGACTAACTTGGCGTAACTGGGTCACGTGACTATGACGTCCTTCCTAGGTTTCCCATTAAGCCCCCCCCCCCCCCCCCCCCCCAAGTGGCACGATCTCCACATCTAGTACTGATGATGTTACATAAATGCACAGTACATCATGCAGGTAGACTTTCAGAAATACAGTTAACATTAGCGTCCTGCGTGATGAAGTTTATATTTTTTATAATTGTTGATAAAGACGAAGTGACCGAACACCCAAGATATCAATCACTTCTATTACATGTGGAACGACAGTCCCCCACCTTCCCAACACTTAATTATAAATTTGATATTTTTTTTCCCACGGGGCGCCTGAAGCTTAAGCGCGCACACTGATAATATGGTAAATTTTCTGGATACGATCCCGTCAGACGTGCATTTACTGTCATAGCATGAAACATCAGTGATGCAACAAATCCCGAAACCCAAACTAAATGCCAAATGACACTTCACTATTAATTCTATTATCATATGATACTTGTTAAACATATATTGGCCTATACAACAGAACCAATTGTCGCAAATGTGAGTAGAGTTTTACGTTGTAATACCATCACGCTGATTGTATCATCAAAATTATTGTGATGTGTATCGTAAAAATTACGACAGATTTGATGGCCGGCGAAAAGACTGGACATGATCAGTCATTGATGGTTGACTTTTTGTGTGATATCTTCCTTGCCTTTAGCGCTGCAAAATCTTCAGTCTACAGTGTCCACGTCAAGTCGTTTAATTCCCGATGACTTAATAGCTGTCATCGCGCGGCCGCCTAATCTGTCGCGGCACACAGTGGATCTGACATCGGTTTTTATAAGAATGAGGAACCTCTATTATTAAATATAGATACTCTCAACAGGTATCAGGGAACTAAAAATTTGAATTAGAGTTACCCGCCTTGAATTAGAGTTACCCGCCTTGAAAGGTTGCACTCGGAAATGATGCAACTGTTACGGAATTTAGTAAAAAGTCTATCGATCTGCGATCGTAAATTCTGACTCCAAGCGTTGTGATTACTGAGAGAACTACGGAGCCCCACCAACCGCGAAGTCCCATCAGCCCGTGGCGTTTTGTGATTCCTAACCAGACGATACCAGACACAGGCTCCAGATTCTGGGTTCAGGTTGGTTACCTCACGAGCTAGTCGTGTTCAGCACAACGAAGACCAGTTTACCAGTTATCTACGATTTTTATTAAGAAATAAAACTCAACTGCCAATCGTTTTCTCTGGTATAAAGTAAAATTCACAATGTTCAGTCAAAGTTCATACCTTATAGCAACAGTGGCGGCATCCATCTTACTTCTTGTAGGTAGGTACTTGCTCGTCGGGAGCCCAGAGACAACTTCCCAAACATCCAGGTATCGGTGCTTATATCCACTAGATTTTTGATGCCAAACCTGATCACGCGACTACCAGTCAGCGGAATAGTTAGGGAAAGTTCCCGTGACGTGGCAGTCACCATTGTTAGACGCTTGTACTGCCATGCAGACTGTCGGCAATCTGCATGCAATCTATCGAGTGGTTGTTCCACAAACACATTCCACCGGGGGAATTGTGAGATAGAATTTACAGTTCTGCAACTTTAGCATTATGTGATGCCCGTTTGTTCTGGGAGCGTGATTTATGGGTTGATGACAGCTATGACAGTTCAAATAGTACCAATTCGGAGATTTCCGCCCGTGATATTTATCAACTAAAACTCGACTACAGGCGTTATCTCTGATCAGCTCTTCCACCGAGTGTAGGTCAGTCGTTCGAGTGCAAGTCGGAGTATTTCTTATTAGTTTATCCAATTCTACGAATATCGGCTCTGAGGAAAATTAACAGCAATAATATGAGTCCCATTCAAACTAATAGAAAACTGTCCTGTTATTTCTATAATTTCCATGGAAGAACTATAGCTCATCTTTCGAGCTTGCTTAACTTCTGAGGGCCAACTTCGCAACACAATCTCTAAAAATAAACAGCATTTGAAAAATATATTGTTTCAATAAAGGTTTGAAACATTCTATTGACATCTTGCACTATTGTTGAATATGCCTGATAAAAAGAGGGTGATTTGATGACTCTTAGACCTAAAAAATCACAATTTACTTTTCGTGTGTTTTTGTAGGGAATTGCCTGAAAAATGCACGTGACCGGTACTTCCTTTCGTGTCAGTTTTTCTCTCTTATTTGTTGCATGACCCCTGTTCTCGGGTGAGAAAAAATTGTCTGAAGGGCTATACTTGTTTGTTTATTGATTATTGATGTTTAAGGTCACATATTTATGCACAATGGCTAATCATGACCGTGACAGTTTTACGGGTGGAGGAAGCCGGAGTACCCGCAGAGAACCACCGAGCAACGACGAGCAGCTGCAAGCTCCCCAACTGCAGAACAGGCAGGGTTAGATTGGTTGAAGACATTCGTTCCATCGACGTGCAGTACGCCTTAGTACACGGCGTCATCGTGCCCCCACATGGGCAATGGGGGTGAAGTGTCCTGCCCAAGGACACAACGCGGTTGCCGCAGGTGGGATTCGAACCGAGGACCTCTCGGCTTGCAGCCTGCACCTCTACCTACTGAGCCACCCCCCCCCCCCCCCCCCAGGGCTATACTTGACAAAGATATTTGAATGGCAAAATTAAAGTGGTGCGATCATATTTTTTCGCCTGAACGTTACTATTGTCGCATGTGGGAAAATATTTAGTTCCGTGATACCTGTAACTTTGTTTCACTCTCGAATTCAAATTCAAAATCTGGGCATATTGGTCTGCGTCACGCAGCGCGTTCCGTGTGGCTTGTAAGTGAAGCTAAGCGCACAAGTTTGCAGTTGCGGCAATAGATCTGGGGTCCGATGTGTTATTTTAACCGGAAGCGTTTGTCAGAGAGAAAACTGATTTAGGAACTCATTGACATACGAAACTGAATTTGCTGCCGCGAATCCAATCGGCATCGGACAGAAAATGTCGGTGTTCGGCGTCCAAACGATGAGGCTCGTAGGCCCATAAAAAAACAGTCCGCCTTCTTTTTTGGCATACTTCCTTTTCTTCTCTCAATTGTTTTACCGTTTCACCTCTTTTTGTTTGGGGGGGGGGGGCTCTGGTCGCCCCCTGAACCCACTCAAACAGACCACTCCCAATGGGTGGAGCAAAATATTCTCCGCCTCGCGAGTTCCAACTTTCGGTTTCTGTATTTCCCACTTATGACGACTTATCCACTGTGAGTTGATGGTATACTAGTTAAATAGATTAGAATATTTGCCTCCTCATCTGCTCGTTTCAGGCATAGTGGGTGAAATTTGGCGCAGATTGAACAAATTTGAGAAAGACTGGTGCTCAATTTGAAATAACTTTTAAAACTCAACTTAGACTATATGGGGTTGCAAATAAAAAAATATAGATACTAGGCTAAAAAAAACAGTTGTTTTAGACAACCCCTACCTCCGATCCAAACTTTGCCCCTCTTGAATTTACTTCCCACCTCCTGCACAGGATGTAATTTTGTCTGTTTGCGTTGCATTCCAAGAAGTATTTCACGATTTCTAAGTATGTGAAGGTTCCAGCTGTTAGTCAAATAGTGATTCGAAATTCGAAATTTCTAGACGTTGATTTTATTTTTTTTTGGGGGGGGGGGGGGCGGGGGGGGGAGCCCCACTCCCGCGACAACGAACGCGCACGTCATCGAGAAACGTGACGTTTTTACGACATACATGTAACAATGATTATAGCTGAATTCCCTGTGACCAAGAGGGGTGGCAACCTCCCCCCCTCCCCTCGTCTCATGTGCGCATGGTTCTTGGAACAAATTCAAATGACCTCCCGTTAATTAATGGTATGTGTTAGTTCTGGTGTAGCCGTTTAACTTTCTCCCTACATTTCACCCCCACCCGATAGGATAAAATCTCGTGTGTTTCCACTCTCTAAATATAAAAAAAACATTTGCTTTTAAAAAGCTTATTTCGGGCTCCCAAGATGGGTGGAAGATGAAAAGATACACGCACGCCATGACGGAATATCTCACCCCCTTCCTCCGCTATGTGACTTTGCATTCGATTTATATATTCCTTTTTTTCTTCATATTTGAAGATTTTGTTTGTAAAGTTAAAACTTTCAGCTATAACTGAGACGTTGTAACTTTTCCTCTTAGTAATGTGGAAGAGAGATAATCCACGCACACTGAAAACTACTTACGGTAAGTTTTACAAGCCTAAAATTAACCTACCCTCGCGAAGTACGTTACAATTTTTTTTCTAACGATTATTTGAATGGTATTACAGGCCGACGACCCAAAACATATGTAAAAAACGAACGCGAATTACTTTGGCGAAGTCCAAGTTCAATGTTATTGAACTGGTTCGGACGGGTGGGGGAGGGGTGGGGGTCGAAACATGACACGTCCTGAATAGCCATGTTAATCTTTTAAAATTTAGTTCAAGTTATAGGGGCGCGGTGGCTCAGTTGGTAGAGGTGCAGGCTGCAAGCCGAGAGGTCCTCGGTTCGAATCCCACCTGCGGCAACCGCGTTGTGTCCTTGGGCAAGACACTTCACCCCGATTGCCTACATGGGGGCACGATGACGCTGTGTACTGAGGCGTACTGCGAATCTGTTTCTCTGCAAGACACATATATGCGATAAACCAAAGATGGTTAGCTCATTTCCCCAAACTTCATTTCAATGCGATTCGCTTGACTTAATTATATTCTGCGCAGTTCAAGGGCAGGACAGTGCCGGAATGGACTTCAGGTGGTGGAGGTGGGGGGGGGGGGGGGGTTGTTTTAGGTTTCATGTTAGTAAATTTGGCGAAATGGCAAGTAGTAAAAACCAGTAGTCTGACAGCAACATACTTTAGAGCTTGATTTTTCGATAAGTAATCCGCGTTGGATGCAAAAAACGTTACATCTGGGCGCGGTGGCTCAGTTGGTAAGGGGTGCAGGCTGCAAGCCGAGAGCTACTCTGTTCGAACCCCACCTGCGGCAACCGGGTTGTGTCCTTGGGCAACACACTTCACCCCATTGCCCACGTTGGGGCATGGTGGCGTTGTGTACTAAGGCCTACTGCTCCTCGTGGATGGAGCACCTGTCCTCAACCAATGTTATAACCCTGCTTGTGTGGAGTTACCATGTTGTGGAGCTGAGAGTTGTTTGCCATTGTTCGATGGTTCTCTCCGGATAATCCGGCTTCCTCCATCCGTAAAAATGTCGTGGTCATGATTAGCCATTGTGCATAAATATGTGGCTTTAAACACCAATAACTAACTAACTAAAAACGGTACATAATTTGGTTCTTCAATCAGAAATCTGTTGAAATCAGTGTTTTGGTCTTCAATCAGAAACCTGTTCAAATCGGTGTTTTATCGCCGAATGGGGTGGGGATAAACCCCATATATTGAAAAATATGGGGTTTGTCCCCACCCCAATCGGCGATAAACTTCGACTCTGCTAAAGAATTTTCATCGAAAAGGAATTTTCGGCAGAAAAACATTTTTAAATCACAAGTCTGCTTTCGTGCACAATGTTTCTAAAGCTGTTACAAAATTTATCAGTGTGAACTTCAAAATTTTATTTAGAAAGCCTCAACAGTTATTTTCCGACGTATTTTATTTATTTTACAGAAACGGTCATCACTTTGTGATCGTAAGTTTCACTTGGGCCCGAATTTCGCAACAAACGTACCGATGTTGTGGAACGGTTCAGATTTATGTTTTGATCTGTATCCAAATCCATCAAAACACAACTCCTTGCAACAACCTCGTAACCACGGAGTAAATAGATTATGCTATCCGTTACGTCATTGGTAAACAAACATGTCGGCTGCTGGCGTAAAATGACAACAACGGTGAGCTTTTGAGTGAAATCAAGGGAAAATGAAAGCCCACCGATAAGGTAGTAATGCGAAAATTTTCTCCTTCATCTATTCTTTAATTTGAGTGGTTGATTATAATTGAATAACAACCAGAACAGGAGATACGCGATATAGTCTTATGCCAAGTAAGTTTTGGAAAATACTATAACAATTATTCCATCCTAGCGAGTCTGTCTTGAAGTTAACTCGAGGGGTCTTATATAGGCGCGCGCATCACTTATCAAAAACTTGATTTGGGCAAAGGTGCTAATTTAGAAAAGACGGCTTTGATGACTTGCAGTGACATGGACTGACTTTTCAGTAAGTTCTAATTTGGAATGCATTGTTTATACAGTCCCTGCATGACAGCGACTGAACAAAGAACGCTTTCCGAATACGAACTTAATTAAATTAATGCGCTAAGCAAATTTACTTGCCACTGATTATTAAAACGTTTCTTTCTTTCATTCATTCTAAATAACTCGAATTGTTTACTTATTTTTAAAATTTAGAATAACCTTAAAATAACAACCCTGTGATAATATCTTGATAGAGTTTAAAAACAACTGAGGAACAACTTCTTGTCGGGTTGTTTATCAAAAAGTCATCAGATGGTTTGATTCACATGGCTGTTAATTTTCGTCATTGGAAGAGATTTACAGGAAAGTTAGCTCCCCTTAATTTTCTAAAGTCGTCAGAAAATTTAACACTGATAGTATTGTAATTTGACATAAAAATTGATATTTCGCAATGTTTGCGAAATTGTATCATCGATTTGATTTGCGCATCATTTCACAGACTTCAGGTATTTTCTCGTATAGTAGTATAAAAATACGGAAGCTGGCTGTTTACAATTTTTTTCCCAATCAGTTAACGTTTTACTATTATTCTTCGTTTAACTCATTTAAAAATAAGAAAACGGCACTTTCACCATCATTTGATGTTCTGTAACTATTTTTCTGTTCATTATATCAACAGTGTGCGCATCGTAACATATGATACAGAAATCACCCTTTCCATTAATACAAATAGTCTGGGAGGTAAGATTTGCTAATTTTTTCCAGGAAAGATTAACAACTAAAAACATTCGCAAAACAAGAGTCAAACTGGACGGTTACTTAGATGCTTGCAATTGGCTTGCCTTAAAAAAACAAGTTTCCTTTTGTAACTTTTAATAAAGAAAACAACAGACAGCTCCAAGAGCTGTCTGTTGTTTTCGATTATTAAAAGTAACAAAGGGGAAACTTTGCTTTATTTTCTTCGGATGCCACGGGTGGTTTCTCAACGATTACATGCTTCTTAACTGGATCTTCCCCGCCCATAACTTCAGGGGAGATAACTTTATCGAAAGTCGATTTTCATGACGGTATAGGTCAGGAATGGGTTGGAGGCGTCTTTGTAGGCAGGCATTTTCGCATTTCGTCGTTCCAATATTGTTGGCTAGATCGGGTTGAATAAAATATGATGTCCAATTTTCCTTACCTGAGCTATGGCCCACAGTTTATTGATTTTTGCTACTTTCAACCTTTTGGCGCAATAACTCGAACAAACATTAATGAATTCCAACAAACTTTCCATATGCGAGTTTGATTCCATAATATCTTGATCAAGTTTGAAAACCACTCTTCAAGTTTTCTTTCTAGAGTTATCGGCAATAATTTCTTAATTTGTTGCTTTTAGTTCATTAGCTGGATACCTCACACAAAGATCAATGATTTGCAGGAAGGAATGTCGTTCTTTTACATCTGGGACCCACCACCCCAAGATTTTCCCCCCAAAAAGATTTTTTTACCCCTGACTTTTAGGGAACCACTCACAAAATCAACTAAATGTTGTGCTAGTCTGTATGCACACCCTCTTATTATGGACTTCCAAGCCCTGGATAATGATTCACAACAGCCTATAAGAGAGTCTTAGTTGGAAAGCCAGAGACATGCTCATCTTTGAACACCTTTCTATCAATGGGAGTCACTGGTCTATGATGATCACTTTCTTCCGGTACATTGTTCATAGCAACCATTGTAACAACAACCTTGGTTAAGTGAAGAAGATATCCAGTTATCCTGCTCAATCTATTGATCTTATCTTCACAATTCCTAAATCAGTCTCCATCTCCCCATCAACCTGTGCATCAGCTTGATTCAGCTAACAGTGTCAGCTAACAGAATTTTGAGTGCTCACCTGGGTCCACTAGATATCCAAGTATAGCACAGCTGGATGACAGATTAACTGATATAGTGCTAAGTTATTTTTGGTTATCAAAATTTGTTCAAGTGTCTGCCTTGTTACAATTTATGGGAGAGTGCCAAGAGACAGTCTTCCATAAATTATAACAAGGCAAACCAATGTAGACTGATTAATTTCATTTCTAAGATAATATGAAGCACATCCACAGAATATGACACATTTAGGCTCGGATACCCGCTCTTCATATTAAAGTCCCAAATATGGGCTTCCAGCACTGTATCAATTAACAAGCAGTCCCCGATGCTTTTGCATATTTTTGCCGTAATGGAGATTAGCTTAGTTAAGTTATTAGTTTAGTGTGGTCTCAAGGGCATGAACCGATTACCAACAGCTTAAATAAAACGTTTTTGAAAACCTGAAATTACCCTCCAGATCAGTCCAGATGCCTCAAGTTTGAGTTCTATTTGTGTTGTCACACTGATTATTGAACGCCCTGTTTCAAACACACAATGAGCTAGGCTTGTATGTTTTCATATAACCAAATTTTATGTCTTAGAGTCTTAGCATCATTTTAGAAGTCAGTTGACTTGAGATTTTGAATTATATTTATATAATTTATTTTGCTTCTTCTATTCTCAGTTTTTATCAGGCAAAGCCAGTTGAGAACACCACGTATATTTTAATATAAATTTATAAAACCTTTTTATGTTTGCATTATTGTGTGAGTTTTCCAGTCCTTTTTGGGTTGGTTCTTTTTGATCTGCTTTTATGCTTAATAGGTAGAGTGCTGATGAAATATAGGTAACGCTTCTCAAAGGGTTCACATTCTGTGGATGTTCTTTATATTATCTTTGAAGTTACATTATTACGTCTGTACGTAATTATCTTGTTACAATTTGTGAGAGAGCGCCTTAAAGGCTTTGAGGTGTTGAAAGATTCCTGTACATTCTCAGTTTATCCGAACATGTATCTTTCCTCTGTTAACTATCTGTCTGCCATGAAAGCGCGACGAAAAACGGGTTAATCCAATTAAACGAAAAATTCTCATTGCACAGGCTTTCGTCCATTATCCGAAAATAAATTATTGGTAATTTACGCATTAGTATAAAATGATATTAAAGTATCGACACAACAATGCTGTGTATTGCTGTGGTAACAAGGATAAGTCGTTAATTTGCTACTTCTGCTGGTGTGACATGTTCGTCAGATTTTGATTTTCTGAGATTATCTTCCCTGATCTTGTGATGTGCAATCCAAAATGAACACTGTAACATTTGTGTGATGGGTGAAGTTATAGATTCTGCAGTTCTGTTTTCCGGTTTTCTTTCCAGAAATTCCCGAGAAGATGTTTTTTAACTGGCGGGGCTTCGACCCATTTCTTCCATGACAGGTCATGGTAGGTACAGGACATTTTCTAATTTGGCAGACAGGAGAGAGATCAGATGAGAATGAAATTGTATGGAGTAGAGAATATGTTATTTGAGAAGATCTGGGAATACCAGCGTTTTAACCCTTTACCCAACGCAGACGATATGAAAATTTATTATTTTAAATACCATTTTTTCAAATTTTTAAAAAAGTTTCAACAAAACCATATCATGTGACCCCTCGTTGGGACGAGCTCGTCGAGCTCGTTCCAACGAGGGGGTCACATGATATTGTTTTGTTGAAATTTTTTGAAAAATAATATTTTTTCAACTGCTGAATTTGCATATTACGCGGGCGGGTGTGGCTGATTCGCTGGGTAAAGGGTTAAAGTCAATCTGCACTTCTTGAGCGAATACAGGTAATTTTGTGGGGTACCCGGACAGTGTAACCAACACAATGGTACCTCTATAAACATTATGTTGCGTACCAATACAACTATTGTTCCCCATTGGGATTCAGTCTCAGTCCAAAATGTCCAGAAGTCTTTATAAAAGTATTCTCTTGTGCCAGTGGCTGCGATGGTATGATATTTGCTGCATTTTATGTGTTCAGAATCCTGGTTCGGTCAAACGAAATTCTCGGGTGATATTTAAGATTACTCATGGGTTGTATCCAAATTTTAAGTTTTAGAATCGCTCCAACGATTGGAATCAAATTTGATTCATTGGGTGACATACACTCGATTTTCCGAGTAAAACAAACTCCCGTTCCATGTGAAGCACCACATGGCTTAATATATACACCTGTAACTTAATTAAGCACCCGCGGTGTTCTCGCAGTGGTGTTAATAGAAACTGTCATTACCTTCATGCTATCTTTCAGATGACCAAAAGAACTGTCTATTGATAAATGAAATACAACACAATGATGAAAATATGCAGTATTTTAATGCGCTAATTACACATATCTGTCACTAATGTTTTTGATTGAAAAATGTTCTCTCGACAAGTATGGTGCTTGAACGGTCCATGATGAAACAATGCCGGTAATTACTGACAAAAAAGTAACTTGCGATCTTCTGAACACAATAGCAGGGTCTGACGTCAGTAGCGAATGTACCCACCACGTGCCCAGATGCCAACCGGAGCCTTCCTACTAATGCTACCAGTGAGCCTTCTGATATGGTCCAGAGGCAACTACTGCCACTTCTCATGGACTGCAGCTTCCATATGACCATATACTGTACAGGCGGATCCATTTCTTGCGCACGAAGTCCAAGAAAGTCCCAGGTGTGTTCTATGAGATTCAAATCGGGCCTGATTGCAGGCCAAGATTGGTTGTAATAGCGTTGTTCTGAAGGAATGCTTTCACAGTATGGGAACGATGTGGCCTTGCATTGTCGTCCATTAATACAGGACGAGTAGCCAACGGGCGGTTGTCAAAATGAGGCACAACAACCGGATTGAGAATGTCCCGGATGTACTGATGTACTGATGACCATTGAGACTCCCACGTACAGTCACCATACAAGTTTACAATCATGAGAGAAGCATCCCCAGATCATCACTGATCCTCCATCATACAGAACAGTAGGTCTGATGTCCCTGGGCACGTAAGCAGTACGTCTATGCCTCCACACTCTCATACGACTATCTGCGACGTGAAGCAGGAATCTACTCTCGTCTGACCAATAGACTCCTCTCCACATCCTGAGATTGCAATGTTGCCGTGCCATACACCACTTCAAACATCTTTGATGCTGATCGGGCATAGCTGGACGCTTGATGGCCCTTCTAGAGCTCATACACAGTGCTTTGAGAGGTTTCGGACAGTTCTGTTCTACAAACGCCTGTTGGGGAGCCAAAGGCGTTTCAAAACCCCACTTAAAGCAAAGAGATCACGCCTTGCGAGGCGTGCAAGACTCCGATCTTCCCGAGGAGAAGTGTTTTGGGTTGTCCAAGCCCTAGTCGGTGCTTCACATCGTTGGTTTGTTGATGTTTGCGGACAAGTCTGCTGATGACAGAATGACTATAGCCAAGTTGCCTTCCAATAGGTTTGAATAACTTGCCTGTTGCATGCATGCCAACGATTTGCCATCTTAGTGCCTCTGGTAGTCTCTTCCTTTCCATGTCAACATTTTATGATCAAAGAAGTGACAAAGTGTTTTATACCCAGATTTGGCATGTGGATGATAGTGTTTTTCTGACATTCGTAGAAAGCATGCTTCACGTGGACGAGGGGATGAATGTGGGGTACGCTATCAACCAGAAATATCATGTTTCACTTGATGAAATATACTGCAAGACATCGCCATCATTAAAGCATAATAATCAGTTTCAGCAACTTCACTGCCATGAAACATTTCGGAGGGTGCTTAATTAAGTTCCAGGTGTATATAACAAAATTCAAACGCTATTTTCTTGAACTCAAAATCACAGGTATTTGTTATTATACATATACCGAAAGGAGTAACTAGCTTTGTCACAGACACATGCAGGTTTGCCGTTCGTTTGAGGTTATTTTCTTCTAATCAGATTAACTAACTCCCCAGTGAGAACCCCGGGAAGTGAAGCAGTGCTTGTTTACTGTGGTAAACAAACTCTGTTTGACTGGTAAAATAGAACCCAATCAACAATCAAACATCAGCTTTGGGGGTTCTGCGCCCCGGTCAAATAAGAAACTCGTCTTTGCGGCCACGACACGTGTTTTGTGCAGTACAATTTTACGGCTGGCCCGCTTGTAGCTAGTCTTTTAGCGGTATATTTATCACAGTTTAACAGGTAAAGTGCTAAATTAGTTTTTTTTGTCAAAATTTGTTCACATGTCTTTGCATTGTTGCAATTTATAGGAGGGTGCCTATAGGTACTCTCCTATAAATTGTAACAAAGCAAATCCATAAAGACCAAATAATTTCACTTTCAATTTAATATTAAGCACATCCACATAATATAAAAACTTTACGTTTTGCAATTCAGAAAAATCCCATATATGGGCTTCCAGCACTCCACGAGTCAAACCTACGATCACCCCCACCCCCCTCCCCCCTACTCCCCGCGACACAACAACCCTGACTGACATACACTCCACCTTATTGCTCAGTACGTTATTATGCATTTATTCAGTTGCAATATTCAAATGTTCGCATCGATCCTCATAAACAGAAAGTGCATGCCATGCTGGGTAACAAAATCCTCATGTAATTATTAATAGTGTTTAATGGACAGGAAATACACTGTGTACCGACTGTATAATTTTACCCACCACTAGTTTCGAAAGCATAACAGGAAAGTTCAACCACAAGAGCCACCTTTTTCAGAATAAGATCGATTAATCGTACAGTAGAGTGGTTTCTCCACAGGAACCTGGAGAGTGGAGCAAACATTGTTTACTCTGATAAACAAACTCTGTTTTGCTGGTAAAATAGAACACAGCAACGAACGACGGCAACGAGAGTTGTTTTAAGTGGAGGGTACAGGTATAAATATTGGTTAAACTTGATTTGTGTTGCGGTTATTATATAAGTAGTGGGGACTGGTGGTCTGGGTCCAAACATTTAACACAGGATTCTCTATACTCCGGGACTGGTACTCTGGGTCCAAAATTTACTATAGGAATTTCCATATACATCTTGGACCAAGACTGCCAGTCATAAGTAACTTATAGGGACTGACAAACTTTAACAGGATTTTCCACACCCAAATGCGACACACTGGGGGCAAAATAAACTATAGGAAATCTCATAGACATCTAGCACCTATAGTGCCAGTCCCGAGTAGTTTATAGGAGCGAGGGGAGCCCTGTGAGAAATCTTATAGTAAATTTTGCAGTCGACTGCAAAATTTACTATAGGACTTCCCCTCCACTCCTGTAAGTTCCTCAGAACTGGCGGTCTGGTCCAAGATGTCTATATAGTAAATTTTGGACCCCGACTGTCGCATTTGTGTATGGGGAATCATGTGTTAAATGCTTGGACCCACAGTATCGCGATCACCACTGATATAGCTATGGATATTGAACGTGACACTAAACACCCATAAATAATACTGCGATCACAAAAAAAAATTAAAAAAAAATAAAATAAAATAAAAACGGAAAAAAGACTTTCGATCGCGATCGGTTCGAAACACAGAATTTCAGGTACTACTTTCTTTCGTTTGTTTTTCTTGATTCGGTCTTGATTCTGCATCAGTGGAGCTCACCTCATTAAATTTTATAGCTCTTAAATGAATAACCCGATTAATTGAATTTCTCGCTACATCCCGATAAATTCTGTCTTCTGATTGGTCGGAATGCCTAGGACAAATAGCCATGGTAAAGGGCGCTCTCAACATCCAAGGTATATTTGAGCGTGCAACATCCAGGGTATAAAGGCACGCGGAACATCGGGTTATATGGTTTAAATGGATGTTGTTTCGCGTTCGCTCGCCTCGATATAAAAATCGAACAAAAAAAACCCCAGAGTCACAGATATCATCAGATTTCTGACAATTCGATCATATTTTGCTGTTATAGATTAAATAGTCGAATAATTAATTCAAACAACTTGAGGAAAATAAAATAAGAGCAAATCTGTCAACAAAATAACTCCGATCTGCATTACCGATTTTTTCAAGAGTTATTTAGAATTAATTACAGTCGCTCCAATATTCACGCGTTTGGTCCAACTGATTGCGAAGCGTGAGAAACGCGTCCACAAATTTGTTTCCACTATATTTCTATTGTGTTTCAAAGGGGACGAAAACGTTATCTCCACCAACATGTATGGTGTATGTAGATTTAATACCCGGATGTCTCATGTAAACACCTCGCCTGCGGTTCCGTGTTTACAAACCGACATCCCACTATTCTTATTATAATAACTTCAAACACAAAACCATTTAACATACCTTCAGTACCAAGTTGACCTGTTATTTGCATATTTAAAAGAGTAAACTCCTGTTAATTGAATAAAAAACCTTGTAATATGTGGAAAAATTACCTTGCAGTCACCAAATCCCATTTGGCCTCCCATACATCGAACACAGGCGTTTAATATTTTATCTCTTGTTTGACAGAGCACCTGTTCAGTTTATTTCTAGAATTCAGAAAAATAACGAAATCCCTGTTAATTGAATAATCATGTTAATTAAGCTATTTTCACTGCAAAGAGGCTATTGAATTTACACGGTTCCGATTTATTTTGTTTAGGAAATCTCGACCCAAGTATTAACCCTTTATCCAACGAATCGGCCGCATCCGCCCGCGTAATATGCAAATTCAGCAGTTGAAAAAATATTATTTTTCAAAACATTTCAACAAAACCATATCATCTGCCCCCTCTTTGGAACGAGTTCGTTCCAACGAGGGGTCACATGATATGATTTTGTTGGAATGTTTTGAAAAATTGAAAAAATGATACTTAAAATAATAAATTTTGATATCGTCTGCGTTGGGTAAAGGGTTAAAGGCTCCCGCGATCAGATCACAATGTGACTGAGAAAAAGACCGCTTTTGTGATCACAATATTGTACTGCAAAGGTTTGTTATATAAACTCTATAAAATTCATCTCACGTTTCAAAGGACATGCCTCAATTACAACCCAGGGTGGGGAAGGTTTGCAAACCACAACCATAAAACTTTAGAATAAATCCGACCTGGTGTGTTTTCCACGCTATTTTAATGCGCAGGTGCATGAATACAGGATAAAAAGATGTGTTTACTGTTTAGCTTGTGTGGTTCGGTGCATTTCCTTTCCAGTTTCTTTTTATTGCCTCCGTTATCTGCCATACCCCGTGCAGCTATATGACACAATGGACAATAGATTCTTGTTATTATACCCTGACCTTCGGCTGAAGAAGATAAAACGACGAGCTCGTGAGGCATGCGAGAGAATGGAACAGCATTGGATTCCTCATGAAAAAAAAATCAGCATCCTTGGGTGTAAATTTCTAATAAAAATGAAACACTGAATTTCAAGTATCAAAATATCATTTCGGGCAAAAACCCACAATATTAAGACAGGAGTGCTGCTGAGCTGGGGTGGGGGCTTGGGAGGCCGGCGCCCAATTATAATTTTCCAGTCGGGACATTTCCATCTTTAGAGTCTTAGATATCCGTTCGCTCTTGTATGTAATTGGGGCCCTGCGAATCACATATTTTTGATTCGAATCGTATACAGGCGTCTTGAAGTCCCGACTGATAAAATATTCCAACTACATCATCAAGGCATGCCTTCGTCGAAGGCATGCCTTGATGATGTAGTTTGGAATATTACCCAGTGGGAATTTTTGTTCAAAAACAGAAACGGGTGCGAGAATTCTGCACTGGGCACTGCGCGAGGCTAGCCGCAAGCAATCGTGAGCTCATCGTCGATATAGCTTGGGGACTTTAAATATAATTTGCTTTCAGCAGTGATAGTGACTGGTGAAACTGGAATTAGCATGGGTGGTGGCATGGGTACAGATGCTTTTTATGTTAATATAGTGGAAAATACGCTCAATCTTTATTTTCAGCATTATTTATGTACAATTTCTATCTCAGCTATACATTTTGTGAGATGGCAAAGATGACTGATACCAAGCGAAATGCCAGTGAATAGATTCGAAGGGAAACGAATCGGACAGCCGATTTCGAATCGAACCGAATACCAACTTAAGATTCGAAATCGGATCGAATCTCGTAGCTTCGCAGTGCCCTACCCAGTGTCATCATGCACTTTCTTACGTGACTTGATTTGATACTTGGGCTCATGTCACACAAACGGTCGATCTTATAAATGAAGGACTGTGCTACACGATACGGGTCATTGGGACCCCAGTATTACCAATTGGAGTATCGGTACAGTGTGTGTTAATGACAACTACATGTGCAATCTATTTATCCACGCATAAATTTCCAAAAAAATCCTGAGAGTTTGAATTAGAATCCCTGCTGACAAATATTTCCAACTACACCAAGGCATGCCTTCATCGAAGGCACGAGACCGCGACGTCACAGTGGTTACGGCATTGGACATCAAATCGAAAAGTCCACCGTTCGATTCCAACGAGGGGTAAGTGCATTGTGTCCTTGGGCAAGACACTTAATCCCGATTGCCCACGCGGCGGCACAGTGGCGCTGTGTACTAAGGCCTATTGCTCGTCGAAGGTGCACTTGTGTTCAACCAATGCTAAACCTGATTGTGCGGAACTGTCCGACAAGATGCTACCCTGGTTTTAAGTGTTGTTCAGCCCCCCCCCTCCCCCCCCCCCCCCGCAACCAAAAAAAAGATTCAAGGCTTGCCATGGTGGTGTAGTTAGAATATTTCATGAGTCGGGGTATGAGACAACGCTATCGGACAAATCTGGTTTACACCACCCCTCCTCTTATTAGGAGGTCATCTTGGCAACTCCCCTGCGTTAAGAAAGCCTATACTGTCTCCGAATTATACGAAGCGCTGGGCAATGTTCGTTTAAAACACAAAAAGAAAAATGTGAAATGCTCTGTTTTGGTGGCTAAACAGATTCGTAACCCGCTAAGCAGAAAACGTTTCACTCTCGATTTTTTTTTCATTTAAAAAAAATGCAAAATGGGTCAGTATTCAAATGTTCGGCTAGACTTTTTGTTGCATTGCTGCCAGTAATCATAATGAATCGTAAAGGCAGTAAGGCCTGAAGCCAGGATATCATATTCTTCCGACAGACTATAAGTGTCAACGACGGCGCGATCGGATCCAGTCAAACTTACCACAGTGGCAGTTTGTACTTGCCCGAAGATCCACAAAACTGATAACTGGAAAGAATTACACCGGTCTGTGTGTTCGGATATAGTGTGGTTCATGCACTATCATTTTTAATTTTTTAATTTTCAATTTCATTTTATTCTCTCGTCAACCCTGCGTGGGTACATGAAGTACAAATTGTAATACACATATATAAATACTAGTATATTCATTCTGACAAATGTTATTACAGAAGTCATACAGTTCATTACATTGCGGGAGTCAATGGATTAGCTAGGAATAGAAGTTTGTGTGGTACATACCAAGACCTTGATCTAAGATTCGGGTTTAACCCTTTGACAACTGATAGTCAGGGCTGTCGGGGGGGGGGGGGGGTCGGGGTGGGCGTTGGGGGGGGGGGGGGGCGTTAGAGTCTTTCATCCTAAAAATGCATAACAGAAGTGCCGAATTCTGTATTCTGTACCTTAAGCAGGAAATTTGAAAAAGAGATTGATTCTCACTGATTTCATCTGCATTAAATGGTATAATTCATTGTAAACAACGAATTCTGGGGGAATACCGAGTAATTTCTTGTGGACTGTGCCAGTTCCATGGACGTTCGACCTGCTAGCATGCCTTTTTGGGGGGCTTGTCGGTAGCCGAATGGCCTATGGCGCTGGTCCAGTTCCGCTAGGCGATTGATGCCGCGGAAATGTACTCTCATCAAGGCAGTGGTTCGATCCCCATCGGAGTCGGAGTCTTTCATCCTATATATATATATATATATATATATATCCCTTCTTACCATTCTCTTGTGTAACCCAATCTAGTCTTTGAGAGGCAATTGAGTTATAATAGATATCGGTCGGGGGAAGGGTGAATATTTTCATGGGTCCTTGGTAAGTTGGGTTTGAAACAAGGGGGCCCAGGTGGTACCATCTAATTGACCCCCCCCCCCCCCACGGAGCCCCGGCGTATTTTCTCTCGGCGGCTCTGCTGATAGTATTTATGTCAGTTCAATGACAGCAATTTGAAGAGGCCATATTCATTATTTTGGGGTAAACCAATTCATATTTTCAACGTGCAGCCTTTGGGCTGCACGTTGAAAATATTGATTGGTCTACACCACGCGTCCACTTAGCAGCCATTCTACTTAATGAAATTATTTCATATCGTGTTCCTGGCCCGGAAAAGCTGGCTCACGAGTTCAAAGGGTCAACAAAGTAAACTACCTTGAACAGCAACCAGGCGTTATTATTCATGTTACAAACAAACAAAAAATCGTTTTAACTCAGAATACAAAACACTAAACAGCGTACCAGTTGACGTTTAAAGTCAGTGCATATTGATCTCTAATTATGATAATTAAAATTACAGACCTGCAACGCACTTTAAGGGATAATTAAGTTCAGGTAGTGTTCAAATGATAGGGAGAAGGCAAATAAGCTTTCTGTGTTCTCTGCGCTTAATGGAAATAATGAATGTTTTATGTCACAATCGCTTAATATAATTGACTGTTCAAATTCCCAATCGGTATCACCGGTACGTCTCATGTCATTGAAAACATAACGTTGATATTACCTAATGCCTTTTTTAGAAAACTACATTATCGGTGCACTGGAACCTACGAATCCATAACGTCCCTGATTTCCATACAACGGGAATGCTGGAACGCTCATTGTTCACATACATGTGGTGAAAAGTGTTACTCCGGCCGCCATCTTGGGATGGGGGTTGTCGCTATTAATACACAATGCTCACAACAACAACAAGAATGTCGAAAGTTTTCAACATTCCAACGCCGCCTCGAAATCGCCGTTCTCTTTTAAAGAATGTACTTTGATATCTGGAAAAATGGATATGATGTTGATGATGTGCGCATTTTTCGTGGCAATACAAATTGAATATTTACACTATATTTTGGGAGCATGGTGGCTCATTTGTTACGGGACCGGAATTCAGACCGAAAGGTCCACAGTTCAATCCCCGCCAGGGGCAACCGCGTTGTGTCCTTGGGCAAGGCACTTAATCCCGATTGCCCACTTGAGGGCACGGAGGCGCTGTGTACCAAGACGCACTGCACGTCGACGGTGCATTTGTCTTCAACCAGTGCTAGCCCTGCTTATGTGGAGTTAGTACGCTGGGGAGTCTGCCAGTTGCTTGCCGTTACACTGTGGTTCTCTCTGGGTACTACGGCTTCCTCCACCTGAAAAATTGCCCAACACGAGGTGATCCTAGCTGTCGAAAGTGTCGGTAAACCCCACCAAAACAATAAATAAATACAATATATTTTAGTTATTATTGACAAAAACAAGTTATGACATTGGAAAGTTGATACCGAGTTACTAGTTTTCGTGCCATGTTAGACACCTTGACGTTTGATGAAGTGAAAGCTGTTACACTGGGATTACACTCACAGCGTACCGTCTGTCACGCCATCGATCGATGATGAGTTATCGCGTTGATTGACTTAACATCATCTTAGGGGGTGAGGATTTCGGATTGTCCGCTCATGTATGGGTATCCGGCAGTGGGAATAGTGCGGTAAAAATGAATTTCTAAAGTTATTCCAGTCTTCAAATCAGGCATTGGGCAAACGATTAATAATTATCGTCTCATCAACATTCTCTCTATAAAAGCAACACGCGACTATAGATCTCATTGCACATCTCGCAAATAATGCCGAAGAAATGAAGGATAACACCGCTAGAGATTGTACTCTTTCAGTTTTCCTTGACTTTTCGAAAGCATTTAATACATTGGGCAAGAAAATGTAGGAAAAACTGAAAACTCGTAGTTTCTTATAAATGTATATCTTGGAGACGTCGGTTTGTCGCTCTTACTACAGAGTTCTATTCTTGGCCCTGTATTGTCAGTATTGTACGTCAACGGCATCTGTAAAAGAAAACTTCTCGAACTCCCTTTTGCAAACGATACGGCTACTAATGTATCAGACAATAACTTAAAAAACTTATTGATCATACAGAAATAAAACTTTCTGAAATAAACGAATGGTATAATGAGAATAAACTCACACTCAGCGCTTCCAAAAATAAAACGATACTGCAAACCCCTAACGATTCATATAACTCTGACAACACAAAGCTAACATTAGACAATAAAAGAAATATCTTTAGTTGGTAACCATGGTGAATAAACAGTCAAATTTGTAGATATTACGATGGATGAAAACTCTGAATTCAAACAGCATGGTTTTATCGCTAGCTCAAAAATAGCCAGAGCCTGCTTTGTAAGAAATAGAGCACAAGAGAGATAAAAATGAGATAAAACAAATCACTCCCACTGAAATCGTTGTACTTTTCCCCTATACAAAATCATAATTCTTACTGCATCCACATCTGCGACCACGTCCCAACTAAGGATTATATTTGTTTTAAAAAGCGTTATGCATCACAAATAAAAAAGGATGGAACTCGGACACTGATCACCATTTTCGTTGTTGTGCCATTCTCAGAAATTTAAAAACCACTGCAACCAAGACGTTATTTTGTTCATGCACGACTGGTTTAATAAAACAATTACCCGCAACATTAAAGTATAGATTCAAAATCTGTATGAATCCGTCTGTATAAACACAAAACACAGTGGGGAAATCCAAAGAAAAAAAATACCCAGAACCTATTTTTCCGCCATTCTCCCTCTCCACTCCTTGGACTTCGATCGAAACCTTCCGAACAGAAGTTCCCAAGATCTCTCTTTAAGGTTATAACCTAGCAATATCTGAATACGTATTCACTCCATATCTCTAGCTGTCTAATAACAACACTGTGTGAACTATTGGTGTTGTTAATTTTGTTCTGGACTCTTGTCATCTTCCTGCCAGACAAATCAGCGAATTGGGCAACGTAATTCTTTCCATGCCCAGAGGCAAGACCTCTACACAAAAGCAACATTTTAAAAATCAGCATATTAAGAATCAATGCAACTTATTTCAACCAGAAGAACTGGAGTCTACGCTGAGTTGAACATACAGCTAGGTAGGTAAAATGCTAGTATTGCTTTGTTGCATCGCTCCTATAATGTCTGGTGTGTAGCAGCCTTACAAATTACCAGGCACCGAATCATCATAGTACAAAGTAACTCTTCTGTCAAGATGTCCACTTTTGCTCTTCATATGGGAATGGTAAGAAGACAGCCTGTGTCATTTCCATGCAGTACATTTCCAGTTGCTATGTTTGTATTAATTTGTTTGCTATTTATATATTGTTAATACACACTGCAAAATAAAGTTTCATTTCATTTCATATCTCGGTAAAATGTTAAAGGCCTTCAGACACTATTAGTGATTAGAGCGTTCAGTGCAACCTGATGAAGTAATAATTACATAATAATAATTAAATATTAAATATTTGTTTGGCCTTAAACAACCAATCTTGTTTAACAAAGCTCGTCCATTTCAGTCATTGAATGAATTGCTTGAATCCCTAGTTGCACAATGGGAACCATTTGTAGGTTGAAATTTCGATTTTTTTACCTCAGATTTGATGTGGTTAATTTGCGTCTTGCTGTTGAGCAGACGAGAACAAATATGTTCAATGATAAACATAGCATCATTGAATGTGGGCATAAGTTGGACATAACGATTCGTTCCGTCGAAATAATAAATCGCGATTTCATGTGTCAGTTTGCACATTGGTTGCATTGTAGTCAATATTTGTGTGTTTATGGTAATTCAAAAATGCGAGATTTCACACTGAAAGACTTTTAGGTTAAGAAAAAAAGTCGTTAAAACAATTTAACCCTTTGCAACTGATGTCAAAGTACAGAAATTCAAGTAGGAATTTTTCCCCATAATGCAACTTGGAATTTAACCAATTCAGTGTTGGCTGACAAAGCTCAATAATCTCCGCCTAACAAAATAGAAATTGGTTAATATCCTGGTTGTATTATGGGAAGAAATTGCAGCTCAGACTTTTAATGTTTGGGACACAATGTAGAGAAGGTTCATCACATCGCGCGTAACACCCACTTCGTGCAGCTGCTTCATGCCCATTATGTCGTGTCCTTTAGCTACAAGGCTGATACACCCCTGTCCGGTGAACTTTCGACCACCCAAGCATGTTTTCTTATCATGCACATTGTGTGAACCTTATTCTAGTTTATGAAAAAATTTATATACTACTCAAAGTTTGCTAAGCACCAAATATTTGACACATCATTGTGAAATTTGCTTGTGACATATTTGCGATATTTTTGGTGGATATGGTTGAGGAATGTATTGAGATGGTCCCCAGTGTTTACGTTAGCTCTCTTGACAGGCAGACGTTTCGTGACAGTCATGGAAAGCATGTACCCCTTGATTTTCATGATGTTTTCGTGTACTGTCTACATGTACATGACATGTGTAGGGTATTCAGTCTCCACTTCAACACAAACCCTTGTGATTTAATGATTGAATATGGCAAATGTAAATGTAAGAAGACATTTGTCTGAAGCAGAAATGTGGCAGGCTGTAGGGATGATGGAGCAAGGGGCTACCCATCGTCAGATTGGTGAAGACCTTGGTGTGCACCATACGGTGATCACCAGATCATGGGCAAGATTTCAGCAGTATGGCACACCAGTAAGACGGCATGGTGGTGGCAGAGACAGGGCAACATCTGCAGCTGAAGACCGGTTTTTGATCATTCAGGCCCATAGGAACCGCTTTGCCACAGCAACCCAGCTTCGCAGTGACCTTCGGAATGCATCCGGGGTAAATGTGTCGACGTAGACTATCCGGGCAAGGTTGCACGATCGAGAAGACGACGTATTCGCATTCCGCTGTCTCAGAACCACCGCCAGGCACGATATGAATGGGCCATGGGCCACGCTGGATGGACCACAGAAGATTGGCGACCTGTCCTTTTTACAGATGAGTCAAGGTACTGCCTAGACCACACAGATAGGCGGTCTAGGGTATGGAGAAGACCAGGAGAGCCATTCCATGCAGCCAACATTGCTGAGCATGACTGCTATGGTGGAGGGTCAGTCATGGTCTGGGGCGGCATCAGCAGGGATGGACGTACAGAGCTCTGTGTCCTTGAACGTGGTACATTGACTGCACAGCGGTATATTGGTGAGATCCTGGATGTCCACGTCAGATTGTATGCAGGTGCAGTTGGTGATAGATTCATTCTGATGGACGATAATGCCCGTCCTCATGTTGCCCATGCTGTCGGGGAGTACCGACAAAGGGATGGGATTGAGCGTATGGACTGGTCAGCAAGATCCCCTGACCTCAATCCAATCGAACATGTCTGGAATGAGTTGCAGCTTGCAATTTCAGCCCGTCCAGTCCAGCCAAGAAGTGTCCAGGAGCTTGGTACCATGCTGGTCCAAGAATGGAACAACATCCCACAAAGGACCACCAGGGACCTGATTGGGAGCATGAGAATGCGTTGTCAAGCTGTAATTAACAGTAATGGGTCTCATACTCGATATTGAGCCCATACCAATTCGCTCCGTCAACTTTTGGCAAATTGAAAAATTTCCTCTTTTACCAATAATATCCATTTTCCATGGTTATCGTATTCAAAAGCTAAAAAATAATGTCAAACACAAATAAAATCTTAATTTCTGTACTTAAATCATTAAAGATACAATTAAATAAAAAATATATACACTTTTCATAACAATATTTCAACTAAAATGTAAAACAGGTAGTTGGATATACGTGGTGCTTAGCAAACTTTGAGTAGTATAACATCTGTAGATTTTTCTTCATTGCATTGTTGGTATCCCATTAAATTTACGTATTGCGTCATATCTTCCATAAAATTTATATTGCTTTTTCTATTAAGCTAGAAGTTTCCCAGTTTGGTTTGAATATTACCCTGCAGTGAATCAATCCTTCGTGGAGGAACGCCGTCCCATCTGAGTTAGGCCGCTGTTCCTTTGCAACATCAAGACATGGCTTGATCTCCACATACACCAAATACAACGAGCACTCACTCGTCTTGCTAGTCGCATTAAACCCGTGTTAGCTATGGGACTCTCTCCAACAACGCACCACGTGTCGGTCGTCGCCGTGCTTTGAATCCCCTTTCGCAGCGATAGTCGATACGAGACGTTTACCAAACTACTTAATTTCGGAAAGCATAACTGGTAGAAAGTTTATTATGCCTGAAACCCATACTACGTTTTGAGAGTCTAGTCCTCTCTGGTGGCCCCAACTGAATATAAAATGTCTGCTTAAGTTGCGCCCTTTACTACTATGATGCTATATGGACTAACACATATCACAAGGGTAGAGTACGGGGGGGGGGGGGAAATCAACGACCGGAGGTGGAGGTTTCCTGTATTTCACGGGCGTGGCAGGATCGCTGATTCCTGTCCTTCGCACTCTACCTGAGCTGTGTTCTGTGTTTATTCTACGATTAAGCTTAAATTTTGTGAATGCAACTAATATTCTTTAAGAATAATATCAACTTCGGCGGTCCGATAAATTTCATACTTTACATTGTTTTGTGTCGAAGCATTTCATTCAAGTCACAACTTCAATCAACGTCTAGTCAGATGTGTTCCCACAAGACGTTCTTCAGCGTAATCCGGATAACACCCGTTGCGTATCTAACGAACCAAATCAAATGGTTTTTGTGTGCCGAGAAGCGCAGGAACGCTGTGGGGCAAGCCCCTTTCGACCCTCTTTGGCTGTATAATTTTAATCATCCTTTTCTCTCGTGTCCGAGGAGGAGAGAGTTAGGGGGTTAGCGGCGCTTGTGTCGTTTGTTTTTCTTCTTGGGTGGGGGTGGTTGTGATGGTGAGACTGTTGCGGTTGTTGGTGTTGTTGGGCTGTTGAAGTTCTGGTTGGAGGACTGACTTGGATGGAAGGGTATAGTCCTAGCTGCCTCAGGAGTTCTCTGGGTGTCGCGTGCTATCAGAAGAGCCTTCGCTTGGTTGTTACTTTCTGTTGCCCCTCTGATGGATTCTCTGACACTATTCCTCAAGCTGTCCAGGACCGCCGGGATATCCGGAAGTCCTTGATCCTGATCCAAGGGAGGGGAGAGATTGGAGTAGGAGGCTTAGGAGAGCCAGTTTCCATCTCCGTCTCTGCCGCAATGATAACATCTCTATCCTTCAGTTTGTCCCTCCGAGGGGAGACAACTGGGTGTGGGTGGGAGTTGCAGGAGTTGGAGATGTGGAGATGGTAGTGGCTTCCTCGGTCTTCTTCTCCGCCTTCTCTTCCTCTTCAGAAAATATTCCAGTCACCGGGCGTCTCGGCATCTGGTCGATGGGCTCTTCTTTTTCATCACCTTGGCTCCTTTCTCCTTCGGGTTAGGACCAGTACGATATGCGTTCCTCTCACGAAAGGTGCTACTTTTCCCCGAAGGAGGTGGTTGATGGTCTTCTGTCACAAAGTCCACAGTCAGTTGGCCGATCTTACCTTTTACTTGGAGAGTCCAATTAAGTGGGTGAGAGACGTTCAGCGCTGATAGGGCTTTTCTGTATTTCCATTGGTATTTCCATTGTAGAATCCAGCGTGCTAATTGTTCCGTGCTCACACCTTGGTGTCCAAAGTGTGAATGTATATTTAGCGCATTTCCCAATGTCTGTATTATATCTCGTATTATTATATAACAGAAAAAAATCTGGTAATTTAGTTGGCTAAAACCCTCGTCAGAAGTGGTAATATACTCCAGTATTGCTGATCTATTCTATTTCATATCGATCTGATATTTCACCGTCCTGTCATTATTGTCTATAAATAGCGCAAGTAGGTTGATATAATGATTCGAAATACCTGTTTTACCCAACTTGCTCCTTCCTTTAATTTCCCTGTTCCAATGTCTAGGAATTGTTCAAATATAACAATTAACTACAACATGAACAACTAAGTTAATGCACATTGCTTCTTATATATGTATGTTGAAATTAAATTTATTTTGTTGCACATAAATATGCTGTTTTTCTTCGAAAAATATGTAATAAAGCAAGGAGTTTGCAAACGATTTTTTCTGTCGAAATAATAAAACAATAATTGACTTTCCTTGAGCTTGATACAAGGAATTTTCAACCCTTGAAAAGTAATATTCGCCCGGCCATAGGCCAAGGTGAATATTACTTTTCAAAGGTTGATAATTTCCTGTATCAATCTCAAGGAAAGTCAATAATTGTATAACACTGAATACACATAGCAATCGTGGTATAATACGTATGTATTTTCGTGGATGTGATGGGGTGGGGTGGGGGTGGGGGTGGGGGGTGGGGGTGATGGGGGTTGTGACAAGAATGTTGAGGCGTAAAGGTCCCAGGTCGGCTACGAGATCTGTGTACTGAATGATTCTTCCTTAGACGCTGGTAATGTATCCATTCCGCTTCTGTTGTTCAAATTTAAAAAAGCCGTATCCAAACCAATTCTAATTTGAAATGAGTTTGGTGGGGGTGGGGGTGGGGTGAGTACGTCTTTGCTGGGGTTTGAATTAGGAACCTGTTAGGCAATATTTCCAACTGACATTTAAAAGGCGAACACAAAGTAAATGTAAACATTGCCGAGTCGTGGGTTAAAAAAAGTTTGTTTGAACCGAAAGGCCTTTGTATTCAATACTTTCATGAGGTAGCTTTTAAAGTTTTCTATTGCGTTCAATTATATTATCTTTTCGCAGGGCATTTCTGAATCTATTTAAATTAAATTTTCCGTTCTATTGGATAATAATTGCTCTTGACACTGTGCACAATACTGTGATATAGTTTATTTAATATAGTATACATAATATATTTAACTGACTACTGTTGGCACAAAATGACAGCACGGCCCTTACCTATCTTATAACTTCTGATTTCTATACAGCTTGATTGCTGGTACGCGCATTGGTCACATGTACAGAATTGTTTCAACCGCCACGCTCTTGGGTGTGTGTATATGTGTGTGTGTGGGATGGGGGTGGGGGATTGGGGGGTTGGGGAATGGCTATAATTAAACAACCTCAACTGAAAACGATTTTTTCGAAAGTTTTCACTTTTCTGATCCCTCGCAATAGCCGATCGCTTTTTAACCCTTTCACCGCCACTCCCACTTTAGCCACATGTGGTGGGCCTGTATGTACGCCTGTATGCGTGCGAGGAAGTTCAATAACTTTTACCGAGTCACCTGAGACTACAACGGGAAACTGAGTCATTCAAAGCTGGTTTGAAAAGGCATCTCTACAAACAAGCTTTCTGCAGCACTATGTAGATAAGAAATCATTTCTCTTTTTGTGTGTAAAGCCAAAGAGCACATTTTGTGGATTTTAGGCTGAAAATTATTATTATTTTATTATTATTATTATTTATGACATACCTGAAACTCTATCATCTGATTAATTGTTGGAAAGGGCTCTATGAGCCCTTTCCAACAATTAATGAGATGGTAGGTTTGATCTGCTCATTATTTATTATTATTTATTTATTTATTGGTGTTTAAGGTCACATATTTCTGCACAATGGCTAACCATGACCGTGACAGTTTTACGGGTGGACGAAGCCGGAGTACCCGGAGAGAACCACCGAGCAACGGCGAGCAACTGTCAGCTCCCCAACATACCAACTCCACACAAGCAGGGTTAGCATTGGTTGAAGACAGGTGCACCATCAACGTGCAGTACGCCTTAGCACACAACGTCACCGTGCCCCCCACGTGGGCAATGGGGGTGAAGTGTCTTGCCCAAGGACACAACGCGGTTGCCGCAGGTGGGATTCGAACCGAGGACCTCTCGGCTTGAAGCCTGCACCTCTACCAACTGAGCCACCGCGCCACCCGATCTGCGCATACCAGAACGTATGGATAATCATCATAAAATAGGTGACAATAGTCGCTTTCGGCAGAGAAAGTGTTAAAGAATACACTTTGATGTCAATGAAAAATGAATATGTTAGGTAAACACCACATCGTTTGATGAAGTGAAAGCTATTCCGCCGTGACTGTAACAGCTTTCACGTCAGCAAACGCCATCGATTGGGGTGGGGGTGGGGTGGGGGGTGGGTGGAATCATCGCGTTGATGGACTTGGTAACAATTTGGTGTGGGGATTGATTTGCGACGTTATTTCGCTGACATTTCATAAATACAGTTGTTTAGAGATCAGTTTTTGTAACACACATAGTTATTTTTGTTGGAATAGTTCTGTGGCCCTACGCATGCATTTGATAACCAACATTCCA
Source organism: Pictodentalium vernedei (assembly GCA_031216915.1). Taxonomy (NCBI): domain Eukaryota; kingdom Metazoa; phylum Mollusca; class Scaphopoda; order Dentaliida; family Dentaliidae; genus Pictodentalium; species Pictodentalium vernedei. The sequence goes on from CM062293.1 coordinate 289,346,619, forward strand.
TATTTGTTGTGGTAGAGGAGGCAAATGGTATAGTTTGGGTTTCAGTTGCAATCCTATTTGACCCACGACCAGAGCGTATAGAGACTGGGTTTGGTGTTCAGTTCTATGTTAATAAGCCTTTTTCGAAACTGCCATTTTGGCTTTTAATCTATGCAAGGTCACAGATCGCGGGGTGTAAACATTTAAAGAAAACACGTTGCAAGCAATAGGAGAAGAGAGCAGGTGAAGTGCTCCGGATCCCATTACGTTCATTAGTGCGAAGTCAAAAACATTTAGCCAAGGTTACCATTTGTTTAAGACAATGGCAATATTGTATGAGAACTTTCACGATTTCGAATTGAGTTAAATGGTGCCTGCACACACCCAGTGTCGTGACTCTGTGGCCGTCGGTGCTGTTTCGATAACTTTCGGGGGTTCCCCAAGCTGAGATACTCCGTGCAACGAGTGTTTCCTTGTTGCCACTCAAAACAAGTCCTCGCCTCCGTAAAAAAGTCTTTAAACCTGCTGTACCCCATCGTTTAAAGTCGTCTAGGGTTGCCATATCAGTAAATTCTAATAATGACATCGGTTCCATGGATTTAAACTTGATTTTCACAAAACTAGTTGTCTTGACCGATACAGAACTCAACGCGTCGAACACGGAAATCGCTTTGTTTACACACCGCGACATGTGAACTTGCATAGATTAAAAGCCAAGATGGCAGTTTCGAGAAAGGCTTATTCCATAGAAATCCACGACAATGGAGTATAGGAATGGGGATTAAAAGGACTGGAAACTTACTGGAGACCGAAAGAAATTTGTGGCGTAGTAAACCTGACCCTATGGGGAAACTTATAGTGAACATAACCTTTGGGGCAACTTATTGCGAACTGGACCCTACATGTGTGTGCCAACTTTAAAGTTTTTCTTTATGCTTTGGGCGGGAGCACGGTGGCTCAGCCGTTCGAGCATTGAACCTCAAAACAAAAGATAGACGATTCGTTCCTGATTAGCTGTAACTGCATTGTGTCCTTGGGCAAGACACTTCATCCCAATTGCCCACATGGGAGAAACACGCTCTGTGTGTTAAGGGGTTCTGCACGTCGATGGTGCACATGTCTTCAACCACTGCCAAACCTGCATGTGTGGAGGTATAGTACGTTGGGGCGTCCAACAGTCGCTGCTGGGTGGTTTTCTCGTGGTATTCCGGCTTCTTCCACCCGACAAACTGCTCGATACGATGAGACAGTAGCTCTTTAAAGTGTCGCTAAACCCCAATAAAAGAAACAAACAAAACATAAGGTCTCGGTTATTGGCCATTAGTTTTGTAGTCGCCGGCTAATTTCTAATCTCTCCGCTCCCTGCTTGTTGGCACACAGTTAACACTAAAACTGACCACTTAACACTGTATATACCCCCATTACTTGCGGTGCTAAAATTGTTCTGGAATCTGGATTATCAAGTTCTTGTAATGTTTCAGAATATTGCGTAGCTTGACTCCTTCTCACGCATGTTATACCAGAAATACACTGTGCAGTGGAATCCTTGTGGATTTATCTAACATAAACACTATCTCACTCATTCTTTTAACCCTAAAATCGGCCAGCGCTATTCACAAAAATCGCCAATTAATTTTCATTATTTTTTTCATTTTTTGTCTCAAAAACATAGGTTATGACCCTTTTTGGAACGAGTTATTCAACAATTTTGTTTGCAAGTGTCGTCTGCTTTTCATGTTAGGTAAAAGGTTAATAGGGACAAAGCAAAAAACAAAAAAAAAACAAAAAAAAAGAACCAAGAAAATAGAAAAAAAGACACCCCTCCTCCCACCCCCAAAAAGGCACTTGCAGAAGGTAGCTCTAGACAGGGTATTTCCTGGAACAACAACACAACGCAAGCTTATTTCAGAGCAAAGATCTATACACACACAGAGCACCGTGAGTGCACTATGGGCGATGCGATAAAATGGTCATCTATTATATAAGTGTGAGTGATTATCTCCCTTTACACACAATGCACAATTTTCCGTCGAGTTGTGGGGCCATGGCTGACAATTTTTGTCATTGGAAGAGATTTACAGGAAAGTTAGCTACCCTTAATTTTCTAAATCTGTCAGTAACTTTAACACGGCACCCCCACATCCCTCCTCTAGCTATGTCCCTGGAACTTCGCCTGGACACCTACAGTCTCTAACAAAAATGCGTTTATAATAGCTATATGTGACAGTTTATGATATATGCTATATTATGCATTACTATTTTCTAATTTCTAACCACCATCAGCGACGTCATGGAAGCCCATAAACATTCAAAATAACTTAAACTATGAAAACTGGTGGCAGTGGCCTTTACCTCAGTACAAAAAAAAATCACCAAATTACGTAACTGATAATAATGGAAAAAAGAATCTGAAAAATAATCTTAACCCTTTACCCAGCGAATCGCCCGCATCCATCCGCGTAATATGCAAATTGAGCAGTTGAAAAAATTAAATTTTTCAAAATATTTCAACAAAACCATATCATGTGACCCCTCACTGGAACGAGCACATTGAGCTCGTTCCAATCAGGGGTCACATGATATGGTTTTGTTGAAATTGTTTGAAAATTTAAAAAAAAATTATATTTAAAATAATAAATTTTGATATCGTCTGCGTTGGGTAAAGGGCTAAAGTCAAACGGGGTCAAACCTTCGAGTTTTCCCTAACTTGTTTACCGGAGGCGGCTCAGACTGCAGAGATCAAGGAAAAACATTTCAAATATCTACTACGGACTGACAGCTCTAGTCGTATGCAACAACTCAAAGTCGGGATAGTCCGGCTGTATGACAAAACAATCAGGCTTGTATTAATCATTGAAAGTTTGAATTTTTGTTGAAAATTTGTCGCAACTTCGCCAACTCGTTCGAACTTCAAATGTTGGAATCCGGAAATTGAACGGAATCCGGAGTTGGGGAGCAGCTAACGACTAAAGCCGTTAACCGCAACCGATTGCTGATCGCAGTCGGAAAAAACTGTGATCACGAGTTGAAAATTCAAATCGACTTCGCGGAAAAGTCCGTAAAGTTGAAAACATGAAGGAAACTGATTTCATTGAATTTCCAACTATTGGAATTTATACTTTCGAAATTCCAACTATTGAAAACTTTCATGCCGGTTATTGAGGGGGACGGGGGCACCCCTCTCCCGGTCATCACGTGCCTGCGTGACATATAATACAGTGTTTCCATTAATATAAAAGTCTATGAGGTAAGATTTGCTAACTTTTTTTCCTATGAAGAATTAAAACTTAAAAACTACTTTAAGGTGCTATTTTCGTAAGGGGAATTTGTTTACTCTGAAATTCGCACCCTTGATATTCCATACATTCAAATTAAATATACACAAATTATAGATCAAAATGAAGGTTGTGATGTACAGAACACGAAAAAATGCAGTCAACTCATCGAGTGAATTGACAGCATACACCAATGGTTCCTGGAAGTCTGCTACCGTTTTCGTACCAGAACTGATAATAAAATAATATTTCACGAGAACAACGGGTGGCCAAATGTGCTTCAGATATCCAAGAACAAAGCTAAGAAATCAAAGTTCTTCAAAACGCAGCGACATAGCTCCGTGGGGGCTAAATTTCTAAATTCTAGGCTTTGTTTTGTTTTCTGTTTGTTTACATTTCGGTCAAAAGTCATCGGGGCCGAAAAAGCATCGATAAACAATGCCGTCCAAAATAAAATTATGAGGCAAATCGCCTTCACACTACACACTATTATGATATGGAGACTGTACATTTGCCATATTATTGTTTGCAATGTATCACGACACCTGTTTGAATTTCTTAGAATTATGTGATTGTTTTTGATGTAAATTCGTGGTATCACCGTATCGCGTGATATACGCTTGTCCGTCGGCCATAGTACCCTTCTTCAATAAAAATGCAGACAGTGTTGGCATTTCCACACATGCAGTCCTGTCGTTGCATCGTAAAGTGTTTTGAATGCCCAGCTTTGTTTTTGGATACCTGAAGCATATTTGACCACGAGTTGTTCTCCGGAAATTTTATTATCAGTTCTGATATTAATACGGTAGCAGACTCCCAGGAACCATTGGTGCCCGCAGTCAACTCTGTGAGTTTAATGCATATATTTTTCGCGTTCTATACATCACATCCACCATTTTGATGTATAATTTGTGCATATTTAATTGGAATGTATGGAATATCAGAGGTGGGAATTTCAAAGTAAACAACTTTCCCTTACTTATATAGCGCCTTAAAACACATTTGCAAAACAAAGAGCCAAAGTAGACATTTACTCTGAAGTAGTTGCTTCTAATAAGCTTGCAATAAAAATCCAAGTGTTTCATTTTGGAATTGTCGAAACGTTAAAAAAAATGGATCAGAAATACAAGCATAAGTTGGATTTCCTGCCATCTGATGGTTGAGCAAGCGTGTGTTCTTCCGGTCTGTTCAGCATCAAACGTTTGTTCGTGATCGCATTTTTAGCGGCGTCCGAATGATGTACTCCGAAGAGGTACTTGTATTAGATTGTCTGCCCGGGCTTATGTGCATTGTATTTAGTAGGGGGGGGGGGGGGGGGGGGGGGGGGGGGTATGGCATGACACAAAATAATTCCATTGTGTATTTCTTGAGTGGTACTTTTTTTGGTCTTAAGAGTGGTTTGAAGTTGGGTTTGCAAAAAAAACAAAACAAAACAAAACAGAAAAAAAACACTTCAGGGTCAGGTCTATCTGTGGGGTAGAAGGGATGAAGGTAGAGGGTTCGTCCACCGTCCGCTCGTAATCAAACTTTCGGAAGAACGTCGCAGCTTCAAATCTAATCGTACTTGTTACAAACTAACTTTCTGAGTTGTGTTGGGGCACCCTTTCTCAATATGGGGATCAAGGTAATAAAATCTTCGACATAATTTAGCCCAACAAACCAAAAATTATCTTGGTCTTGGCCAGCACGAGAAAAGAGAAAAAGTTATCGATGCCAATGAAAAAAATGTGGCAAGTGAGATATTCTCATTTCATGAACGCAAATTTGAGTCCATGTGGTGAAATGGCCAAAAACCCGTCACGTCTCGTCTCTTACTGTAGATTACAAACGATCGAATTGTTGTTTGTCTGCCATTTATCTCAATATCGAATTCGTGAATACACGCTTAGACTTATCGCTATAATTTGATCGACATTTTGATCGTTGGTTATTAATCACATGACCAACTGTGAATATTGTCCTGATCAGAAAGACTAACAATTCTTTGTTATTGTTGTAATGAAGTGTCACTGTGAACATACTTAAAACTTTGGACCTTACTCGTACTTGGCCGTTACCACCACAAAGCTGTTGAAACAACAGAAAATTCACTCCAACGGAGGTGTGTGGGTTTCTGGTAGTCAAATGCACTCTCTAAAAACATGTTTTTAGGATTGTTCTTGGAATTTACCTTGGCAACTGTTAAAGTTTGAGATATGAGGACCACGAGTGCCGTGAGCTCAAAAAGTCACTTCACTATAAGAACATCAGCTACCGTTCGTACCACCAGAAAATCCTGTCGTGATGGATCTGCCAGACCGACCAAAAGTAAGTAAAGTTTAACCTTTTCAACTTCGGAAAGTGAATCTCTGTGATGACAAAGTAGAATTTATCTCGTTCAAATCGGAATCGCGACGCGACACTAGTACATATACGCCACGCATAGAAATTTCATAAATCAAATATTGCGAAATGAAGAAGGTATCGAGAAAAATAATCGAAAATAGCATCTCACAATTGATGCCATTTTTTTGGTTTTTCGATGAGTGAATAGATCATAGAGCTGCGATGAGAAATGCGGAAGGATAATTTTGAACAGATGTTGACCAAATCGCGAACCGATCAAAATTCTTTTTCCGCTTGTCTGATACAGCACCACAATTTAGGCGATTGTTTATTTTGTTTTATTGGGGTTTAACGGCACTTTCAACAGGAAGGGTTAACTAGTGTCGGGAAGCTTTACGAGTGGTGGAAGCCAAGAGGACCACCGAGCAGCGGCTAGTAACTGTTAGACGTCCCAAGGCACTACCTTTGCACAAGCAGGGTTAGCAGCATAAGTATGCTTTAGTACTCAGTGCCACCATGCTCCCACGTGGGTGGTTGGATTAGCACTGGTCAGGATCGAACCGTCGACCTTTCGGTTTGAAGTCCAATGCTCTAACCACGGAATCACCGCGCACCCCAGTTTAAGCGATAATAAAGATATTAATTTACTGGAAAGCTTGGGATGCTCCCAATATGCGCTGTTTGTCACCGAAGAGGCTTAATACATTTATTAACCCTTTACTTAACACGAGTAGAGGACGACAGAGGCAACACCTTTCTTAAATAACTAAATATTTTCTTTTTTCGCCAGAAAAACATGACTTATAACCCCTCACTGGAACGTCTATGGAATGCGCTTGGACGTCCAGCCATAGCTGGTGGCTGAGAGTAAATCCCTTGGATACCAGTTTCCTCCATTCATCCCAAACCCACACACACCTCTAATAATTCAGCATGCATCTGTAGATGCATGCTGAATTGTTAGAGGTATGTGCCTTCCAATAAGTAGGATTACACCATCGTCTTGGTAAACAATTTTATCTATTGACTAAAGTGAATTTTTTGATTTGATTGATTGGTTGATAGATACGTGGTATGAGACCATATTCATTGAAACCCACGATACGTCCGCCCAGCCACTGACAAATTTCCCATACCCAGTGGAAGCCTCGTTCCGAAATCTAGAAATTGTCCATACCCCGTATAATTTTTTTTATACAAGTCATATCGGCATATTTTCACAAAAACTCTTTTGCACAAAAATTCCACAGAAACCTGTATGGCTCAACAATGGAAGATAAAAGATCTCATGCTGTGTGTGTTCACACATGAAATAGATTGTACTTCTAAAACGGAAAGTCAATAGATAAATCGTTACCCCGTGTCTGATCACGTGGTACGGGTTTTTACCGACCCGAAGCCAGCCGTATCCCATAGATGGCCACGGGGTCAGCGTGAGGTGTTACCCTATCCCCGTGCATTTTTTATTATTGGGATTCAACGACACTTTCGACAGCCAAGGTCACTTCGGGCAGTTTTACGGGTGGGGAAGCCGGAGTACCCCGAGAGATCCACCGAGAAGCGGTGAGCAACTGTCAGACTCCCCAACGTACTAACTCCGTACAAGCAAGGTTAGCATTGGTTGAAAGCAAGTGCACCATCGACATGCTGTGCGCCTTAATACACAGTGGGCTTAATACACAGTGGGCAATCTGGATTAAGTGCCATGCCCAAGATCGCAACAACGCAGTTACCCCTGGTAGGTATCGAACCGTAGACTTTTCATGTTGAAGTCCAATGCCGTAACCAATGAACCAACGCGCACCACCCCCGTGCATGGCTAAGTATTGCTCGGTGGATGGTTTAACATGAACATCTGAATTTCATGGCTTTGTTGACATATTTTGACATATTCTGCCGCCCCAAGAAATGCCACTCGGGGCGGCCGTCCCCTCACCCTTGCATTGAACTCCCCTGCAAATGAGTTGATATCATTCGAACAAACGATTTTCTCATTCATGTATCAATTTAAATTAGATTTAATGTATGAGTTAGGCTATCCCATCGTGTCACTGAAATTTCGAAAATAAATTTATTTATTTATTTATTTATTCGGTTTTAACGACACTTTCAACAACCAGGGTCACCCCATGTCGGACAGTTTTACAGGTGGTGGAAGCCGAATTACTAGGAGAGAACCAAAGAGCAACGACGAGCAACTGTCAGACTCCCCAACATACTAACTCCACACAAGTAGGGTTAGCACTGGTTGAAGACAAGTGCACCATCGACGTGCAGTACGCCTTAGTACACAGCGCCACCATGCCCCCCACGTGGGCAATCGGGATTAAGTGCCTTGCTCTAAAATAAATTAAAGAAACGACTGGACTAACGTGACTGCTTCGACAAGCTTGTTCTAATGGGGTGCGTGGGGTGGGGGTGGGGTGATAAGCTATGTTTTTGAGGCATGATAGTGAACATGTTTAGTTATTCAAGAAATGTTTTGTTATATGCTAGTCGTGTTAACAAATGTTAAATTACTTTAAGCGACGCAAACATGGATAATCCTCTATGCTCGGACGTTGAAATGTCAAGCTGAATTTTTTTTCCACAGCGCAACCAGTAAGTAAACCAGCTCATACTTTTTTGACAGAGCTCTTTCAGCTCTGACAAAGAGGATTGTGGGGGAAAAAATGCAGCTTGAAATTTATTTATTTATTTATTTATTATTGGGGGTTAACGACACTTTCGACAGCCAGGGTCACCTCGTAACGAACAGTTTTACGAGTGGAGGAAGCCGGAGTACCCGGAGGGAGCCACTGTGCAGCGACGAGCAACTGTTAGACTCCCCAACGTACTAACCCCGCACAAACGGGGTTAGCTTTGGTTGAAGACAAGTGCACCGTCGACGTGCAGTACGGCTTAGTATACAGCGCCACCGTGTCCCCGCGTAGGCAATCGGAATTAAGTACCTTGTACAAGGAGACATCGCAGTTACCCCTGGTAGGGATTATTGAACCGTGGACCTTTCGGACTGAAGTCCAATGGTGTAGCCTCTGTGCCTCCGCGCTCAGATTTTGACATTAATGTGTTGGGAGTTAAAGGCCTAGATTCAATGCAAAAACATACAATAAACGGGCATAATTTTAACGCAACGATTCGTGCAGTAAGACCTTGTGTTGATCTAACAGAAGGGCTCATATATGAGGTAATATATAGTCTACAAACGGAGAAAGTGCCGGGTGAGAGTTTCATGATTTTTTGCGAAAGCGGGATCAACTTGATTTAAGGACATAGGTACGGTATTCGCGTGATTTGTGTACTAGTTCAATTGACAACAGTTTTTGAAAGCGACCTTACTAATTTGAATTCAATGAATATTATAATTATTGGTAGTTTTTTTAATCCATTTAAAGCACAATGGTAAGTACTCGAAATGAAACTATTTACCAAAACCTATCACATAGACCAAATCTGATCAATTACATGTGCAAACGCCGCACAGGAATACTCCCTTAACCCTTTACCTAACATGAAAAGCAGACGACACTTGCCAAAAAAAATTCTTGAATAACTAATTTTTTTCATTTTTTGTCTCAAAAACATAGGTTATGACCCCTCATTGGAACGAGCTGGACGAGCTCGTTCCAACGAGGGGTCATAACCTATGTTTTTGAGACAAAAAATGAAAAAAATAATGAAAATTAATTGGCCATTTTTGAGAATAGCGCTGGCCGGCTTTGGCCCTTACGTTGGGTAAAGAGTTAATTCTATTTCTTTTACCACAACATCAATTAAAAAATAAATTACGATCTTCGACACGAGGCGACCCTGCTGTTGAATGTGTCGTTAAACCCTAAATAAATATATAAGTAAATTTCCTATCATTTTTTCCCCGTGGGAACCCCAGGAAGTGAGGCAGTGCTTAATGTGGGAAACAAGCTCTGTTTTACAGACACGAGCGTGGAGGGGGGGGGGGGGGGAGGGGGGTGGTGGTGGTGGTTAAGGAGGTCAGCTGCTCCGGGAGTTTTGGTGTTTTAAAAAACTGTGGTTGACCTATCGATACATCTGAGCTGAAAGTCATGGGAAAACTTTTGGTATGGGCCTCCGACGCTGGTGGAGGTGGCAAGAGTCCGTACTTTCATTGCTGACCAGGTTCCATTCATATAAAAAACTCACTTGAATTCAGGCATCTTAGACCAATGATTTTCATTTGTTTATGAGATGCAGCTTTTGGTGGATTACGAACGCTGTGATGCGACCGCGGGCCCATCAGAAGGTAACAGGAATTGAAACCACCATCACCAGGGAGGATCAATTCAGATATCTATGTAATGGAATGGAAATAGCAGATTGCTAAACCACTAAGCTGACTCAATATCAGGGGGCAGGAGGAATTCATGAATGGAGAAAGCAGTCCAAAGACCCCCCACCCCCAGCCCCCTCAGGAGAGAACTGTGTCATATAATGAGCAAGTCTCGAGAAAATAATGACTAAGAGATGATGCGGCGGATGTACCAAATCGGAGCCACGAAAAATGTATTCTCGTAATGGTTGACCGTGATTCTAGGAAAAGAAGTAGCTGGGATTAAAATAAAAATGGTGATACCGCAACGTGACATAATTTCCTGATGATTAGAAGATTTGTAATTAAGAACCAAATACACGTCTACATATTTCGAGTCTGAGCTATCGGATGTGAGCTCACTATGAGAATCTCATTCACCATTGTGGGCTGATTCATTGTCTCTTCCTAAGCGAGTTTGTTCATCACAACACCCAAGTATTCGAAGACAGGAACACAATGTTGTACACTCCAATCTGCAGCCGCACCTGGGTATTCTGCATGACTGCTGATTTGAATATGAATATCTTGTCATCCGCAAAACTGCCTCAGGTGCTAATGATACATTTGTTGGAACAATAGCGACCTTGAGTTTTCATCTCCGATGACGCCGTAGTTGGATCCATGTCCAAGTCATTCTTCTAAATGCATCCTCAGAGATACGCTCGATTTGTATTCTCTGCGAACGACTAATTACTTGAAGGTAAACTACAAACTGTACCTAGCATTGTTCATATGACCTGGTGCAAAGAAACGAGATAACTTCGCCGCTCCCAGTCACCCTCCCTCTCAACCCTAATATATAGCATCATGGCAAAAGGCCGACTGAATGAAACAATGAACCCCCACGTTTATGGTTCGGCTTTTCTCAGAGAGTTCTAACTTATCACTCAAATCTTCAGGGCAATCGCAATCTCGCGACTATACTGCTTTTGTTGATGTCCCTGGAAACTGGCCATTATCACGACAGGATTGTCGCATTATAGCCATTAAATTCGGGACAGTTCTTCAGATTGGTGATATCAAGTTTGGGAGAAAAGCAATCAAGAAAATCTATACGAAATTGGCCTGCACGCTACAGAACAGTTTCTCTGTCCAACTTGAGTCCTGGCTGTTTCTATTTGGATAGCCCGAATCTCTTGGGGCATTGTTTCAGTCATGGTTTTCATGGATGCTAGAACGTCGTCACCAATGCCATTGACAACTCTCTTGACAAAACCGTTAGCAGAGATCTTTTTAGGTATATCCAACTCTATTGTCCACATGAGCGCGATGGCTTCTATGCTGGGGGTCCCGAGTTCGATCCCCGTCCGGGACAACCCGGTTTGTGTCCTTGGGCAAGGCACTTTATCCCGGCTGCCTACATGTGTGTGTGTGTGGGGGGGGGGGGGGGGGGGGGCACGATGACGCCGTGTACTGAGGCGTACTGCACGTCGATGGTGCACATGTCTTCAACCGCTATAACCCTGCTTGAGCGGAGCTTGAACAGTGTTAGAATGTTGAGGAGCTGACAGTTGCTCGTCGATGCTCGGTGGTTCTCTCCGGGTACCCCGGCTTCCCCCACCCGTAAAACGGTCACGGTCACGATTAGCCATTGTGCATAAGTATGTGACCTTAAACACCAATAAATTGTCCCCAAATTATAATCAATAGCTTGGGTCATTGCCACTTTTCTCCGTCTCGGTATCTTTGGCGAAGTAACCACTGCTGTCATCAAATTTAAAAGGTTTCCAGTGAAGCATATACCTTCTCCGCACCTACCGTAAACCTATCAACCTTTACCTGGTCCACTTACGCACGTTGTATCAGTGAAGTCACAACTGAATTAGAAAGGTAGCGGTCGGATAAACTGTTAGTAATATTGATCTTTTGTCATAATGCTTCTCCGGACACATCTCGGTAAACAATAGAACTGATGTATACTCCCATGCATCTGTATTGTTCGCATGTAATTCTTCCTGCAGGCATACATCAACCTGATTTCATGAACACTTATATAATATTAAATTCCTTGGCTGTCACAGTTTAAGTGGTCTTCAAGTCCTTAACCAAATAAATCGATCTACACAAATATCACTGAGCGATTATAACAATGCAAGGTTAATGACAAAATCTGAAAAATGTTATATTCGCGAAATTAACGCACAAATGCACTTTCCTATGAACATTTAATTTGTTAACCCTTAAAAGTCATATTTTAAAATAAAGTATTAACAGGATTGCCTGTCAGCGTTCCACCACGTCAGTATATATATCACTTTCTGATGTCGCCGACACATTGGCATTAATCCTAGAGCTACGAACACAGTGCTGTGATTACAAATGCGGATAGAGATTTGCGACTGGATCGCGACTCAGTCGCGACGCGGATCGAAGTTATCTTTCCGTTTTTGTAATCACGGTGCTGTAACGAGAAATGTATGATTGGCTTCTCGTTGTATTGCGATAGTATACAGTTATAACGAGCTATCTCGTTATAACGACATGTTATCTCGTCAAAACAAGATACGCTATCGCAATAACGGAATATCTCGCCAGATGTTAACACTACACAACCAGATAATATCTCGCTGTTACGCGATATATTGCTCATCATATTGCGATAGCATATCATAATGCGATAATATGTGGTTATAACGAGATATTAACTCGTTACAGGGAAACAATCCCTCGTTATAACAAGAAACGTTTCTTATTATAACAACATTTTATCTCGTTATAATGAGATGAACAAAATTTTCTGCTTGCCCTAAACCGGTTTCGTACTAATCTATAACTTTCAAGGAGAGACAACGGTTCAAATTGTACAATGAAGAACTCTTCCAACCCCGAACCTCATCGGGCTGTACGATAAAACTATTACTCAAACTATCCACGGGTTCATAATCACTAACCTCTGGGGCAGAAGTCCACTAAAGTAGGCACAGGTATAAATGATCGGCTAAACATGACTTAACCCTTTAGCAACATAATGGCCAAAACCGGCCAGCGCTATTCTCAAAAATCGACAGTTAATTTTCATTATATTTTCATTTTGTGTCTCCAAAATATAGGTTCTGACACCTCGTTGGAAAGAGCTCGTCGAATTCGTTCCAACGAGGCTCATAACCTATGTTTTTGAGACAAAAAAAATGAAAAAAATTAGTTATTCAATAATTTTTGAAAGTGTCGTCTGCTTTTCATGTTAGGTAAAGGGTCAAGACCTATATTGCGGTCTTGATGGAGCCATACATACTGAAAGTGACCTTAAACACAAATAAACAAAGAAACAAACATCAAACAATTAATGTGCATTGTATACGATGTAGTCTACAGGTTATCGTGATCAGAGTTTCTGATTTGATCAGATCTGGAATCAGCCGTCCCTCGGTACAACTTAAGAAGTTACTGGTTTCGGACTACTTATAAAATAATTTGTCTATCGCTTCAATGGAGAAAGTTTTCAGAAGAGATAAAAATATCGCAGAAGAATATTTACAGTGAGTGGAATGTAACTATGTGAACTCCACCGTTCGTCGTAGATTACGCCATAAAGTCGCCTCCTTTGTTGGTTCTGTTTTTCTTATATTACTCCATAATCAATAACGATTTTTAAAATTCCAATAGTTATTGATTATTACAACAGTCAGTTGATCTGAGTCGTCGTGTTCCATGGAGTTGGCGAAACCAAATCAACCAGATCAAACGAGATAACGGCTGATCTGGTCTCGTCGACGAAGCGGAATATGACAACCCAAATTGATTGAGTGTTATAATGATTTGTTTATTATATGAGAGTGGATATGTAAAATGGAATACGATACCTGAAATGTAAACGGAACCCCCCCCCCCCCCCCCCCCCCCCCCCGAAAAAAAATAGAAATTACAAGGCACTTCAATTTTTATTTCGCGTTTGTAAAATTGTCGTCTCGAGAATCTCTACACGCCAATTACGTCACACGAGCCTCTCTTAAGACAGACATGATATGAAATTGGTACAGTTGAAACTATGGTTTCCGGTGGGCCAAAGCTGAGAGAAAAGTACAGCGATATTAAGGAGCTGTTTGTCACATAATATATGATATTCAGATAATAATACCAATTTTTTACGTCAGTTTGTCTGGGTCGTCGAAATCCGCCGAGTTGACAAGACAGATCAAGTAGATCAAACATGACGCCGTAGACGTCGTGTTTTATCTGGCTGATCGGGCCTCGTCAGCGAGACGGATTGTGGCAGCCCAGATTAACCCTTTGAACCCTGGTGCCGCTTTTCCGGCCAGGAACATGATACGTGATAACGTCATGCATAGGATGGCTGTTCAGTAAATGTGTGGGATAGACCCATCAATATTTTCGACGTGCAGCCCCAAAGCTGCACGTTGAAAATATTGATAGGTCTAATAATAAATATGGACTCTTCCAAGTTCTTCCACTAAACTGGCATGGAACATACCACTAGAGTTCAAAGGGTTAACTAACTGTTGTAATAATTTGTTTATTATATGACAGCCGATCTTTAAAAATTGAATACGACACCGAAATATATATATATATATATAAAAAAGTGGATGTTTGTCCTGAATGTTCAGCACCAAGGTACTCGGTTTTTATTTCACGTTTGTAAAATTGTCGATTCAATAAAACTATGAATATCAGTGATGTCACGAGAGGCTCGTTTAAGACAGGCACGGTATGGATTTTGAAAAACTGATGCGCAAACTACTGCGGTAGTGGCTCAGTTGGCAGAGGTGCATGCTGCAAGCCGAGAGGTCCTCGGTTCGAATCCCACCTGCGTCAACCTCGTTGTGTCCTTGGGCAAGACACTTCATCTCCATTGCCCGTGTGGGGGCACGGTGGTGTTGTGTACTAAGGCGTACTGCACGTCGATGGTGCACTTGTCTTCAACCAATGCTAACCCTGCTTGTGTGGAGTCGGTATGTTGGGGAGCTGACAGTTGCTCGCCGTTGCTCGGTCGTTCTCTCCGGGTTCTCCGGCTTCCTCCACCCATACAACTGTCACGGTCATGATTAGCCATTGTGCATAAATATGTGACCTTAAACACCAATAAATAAATATACTACTGCGATATTAACCCTTTACCCAACGTAACGGCCAAAACCGACCAGCGCGATTCTCAAAAATCGCCAATGAATTTTTATTATTTTTTCATTTTTTGTCTCAAAAACATTGGTTATGACCCCTCGTTGGAACGAGCTCGTCGAGCTCGTTCCAACGAGGGGTCATAACCTATGTTTTTGAGACAAAAAATGAAAAAAATTAGTTATTCAAGAATTTTTTTTGCAAGTGTCGTCTGCTTTTCATGTTAGGTAAAGGGTTACGAGAGATATTCGTCGTAGTCATATAATAAAAAGAAATACGGTTGAAGGGTATAGTATTCGAAGGGTTGAGCAAGTCTGAAAAAATGTACAGATACAACTTTTCCCAAGGGGGATATATATCTGTTTGTTTTCACACTAGACAAATATAAATCTCGGATCGAACAAAGGTGTATTTACAAATCAATCGATCACAGCGGTTTAGTGAAAGTCATATCACTTTACTTTATATTATAGAGTGGGGTAAACGTTTTGAAACTCGAACAATATCACAGTGCAGCGGGCACATTTCTACATAATGAAGAAAAGAACGCAGGCGACTTGTTCTATTCATCCCGTTTGAAATATAGAAGTTCTATATAGGGGAGAAAGGCGGGTACTGAATAAAGTTATTTAGATAAATGTGTTTATTTTTCACGTATTAAACTTATACAATAAATTGGTTGTTCCAAAGGCCAGTAACTAAGAAACTTGTTGTTGGTGTAATATATTGAACTAATATTGACATTGTTTCCTCTTGAATTATTTGTTCAACTGTGAGTCGAATACCGAAATATCGTTTTGAAGCAATCATGTGTAGCTATCATTTTTGCGCATCTACAATTGAAGAAGGACGATACTTGCAAGTATTGATAATGCTGATTTGTCATCCTTATTCTGCATGAATGATAAAAGCCACCCAGTTTACGTGAAACCGCGATTAAACGGTAAGACTTTTATATGCATATTATCACAACAGCCAATATTCTGACACTATATGACCCTGGCTGTTGAAAGTGTCGTTAAATAAATAAATAAATAAAAAATAAATAAATAAATAAATAAATAAATAAATAAATAAATAAATAAATAAATAAATAATCTGGGTTGTCATATTCAGTCTCGTTAACGTGATCAGATAAGCCAGAATCAAACAAGAGCTGGGGCCGATACTGTAAACATTTTACAATTGTATTATCCAGAATTGTATTTTCTAGTTATGACTTAAATGGGTTGAAATGAACCATTAGCATTTTCAAAGATGTGGCAATTTGCCAGTTGGCAAATTGCCATATCTTTCAAAATGCTAATGATTCATTTCAGTCAGTCATATTAATAAGTAGGAAATACTATTCTAGAAAATACAATTGTAAAAGTTTTATAGTATTGGCTCCTGGTGGGAGCGTGGTGGCTCAGTAGGTAGAAGCCGAGAGGTCCTCGGTTCGAATCCCACCTGCGGCAACCGCGTTGTGTCCTTGGGCAAGGCACTTCTTCTCCATTGCCCGCGTGGGGGCACAGTGGGGTTGTGTACTAAGGCGTACTGCATGCCGATGGTGCACTTGTCTTCAACGAATGCTAACCCTGCTTTAGTGGAGTTAGTATGTTGGGGAGCTGACCGTTGCTCGGTGGTTCTCTCCGGGTACTCCGGCTTCCTCCACCCGTAAAACTGTCACGGTCATGATTAGCCATTGTGCATAAATATGTGACCTTAAACACCAATAAATAAATAAATAAATAAATAAATTGGCTCCTGGTCTCGTCGACGATACAGAAGATGACCACACAGATTTATTGACGGACGTGACATTCGTTTCTTATTCCCAGTTCCTTATTCGACATTCGTTATCAAGCGGTTTTATCAATCACTGACTTGTCGATTTTCGGGGACGTGACAACGTCCCAGGTCGGTTGACTGCTGTAATAATTTGTTTTTTTTATATGCGGATGGATAATTAAAAATTGAATCGACACCTGACGTAAAAATAAAAATGGTTGTCTAGAATGTTTAGCCAGAAGCACTATGGAGTGTGTACTTCGCGTTTGTAAAACTGTCGCCTCGAAAACTTTCGCACATCAGTGACATCACCTGTGCCTCGTTTGATACGGGCATGATATGGATTTTGAAAAATTTAAACTTTCGTTTTTCGGCGAACGTGATTTGATGGGCAAACTTCAGTGATACCGAAGAGCTATTTGGGATAGTCATATAAAATCTCGTACCGACTGAAAAACTCGACATTTACCTGAGATGAATCAAGAAGAAAGGAGTTTAGGGTGTTGTAACCCCTCTTTTCATTAGAAACAATTTATTATTGCGCAGGATGTTGTACATGTTCGTACAGACAACTGTTACGAGAAATCGAGTATGGTGTGATGAATAATTTAAAACAAACCCCAATATGCTGTTTTTTGTATAGGTCTCATTGTATTTTTTGGTTTTAGATTATTCTTAAGTAAATGAAGATATACTGGAAGTAAAAGTCACACAGTACCAGCAAGCAGGGCTGCCGGGGAATAATGGGCTTATATCACAAAGCATTAGCAGGCTACTCTGTACAAAATGGTTGTAACCAGTAAGAACAAGGGTGTTATGGTGCTTCTTCAAATTCTCTGTTTTCACTGCGCCAGTCAGGATGTTTTACGTCTTTACCCTTTACCCAACGTAACGGCCAAAACCGGCCAGCGCTTTTCACAAAAATCGCCAATTAATTTTCATTATTTTTTTCATTTTTTGTCTCAAAAACATAGGTTATGGCGCCTCTTTGGAACGAGCTCTTCGAACTCGTTCCAAAGAGGGATCATAACCTATGTTTTTGAGATAAAAAATGAAAGAAATTAGTTATTCAAGAATTTTGTTTACAAGTGTCGTCTGCTTTTCATGTTGGGTAAAGGGTTAATGGGATTTCCGCAAATAAATAAAACAACTAACGCGCGATCTCACCGAAACAAGATCGCTCGTTAGTTATTGCTATTTTTCTGTCAGAAATTCTTTTAAGGTGAAAGCAGCCTGCCATTCTATTCATATGTGGATACAATTATATTCACCCTTTGAGTTGAGATAATTCCGAATGATTGTCAAGTCTTTCTGGTAAAACATGCGTAATTATTAATTTAATAAAGGTATGTTGTGTTACCTTATCGTAACCTGTAATTTGTTCACATATTTTACCATTTACATAACTT
This sequence comes from Pictodentalium vernedei, assembly GCA_031216915.1. NCBI lineage: Eukaryota > Metazoa > Mollusca > Scaphopoda > Dentaliida > Dentaliidae > Pictodentalium > Pictodentalium vernedei. The sequence goes on from CM062293.1 coordinate 289,364,780, forward strand.
ACACGAAACCTAAACGGTCCTTCGCTGGTTATTTCCAGGCCCGAGAAAGATCTATCGATGCACTAACACTTGATAAGAAGAAACTTGATGAAAAGCAATTATACGACTTGTGGACCACCGGGTAGACTACATGTTGGTCCATAAAACGCATATTTGCTTTTTAGATCAGCAAGTTTCAACTGGTTCAATTAAGGAATGTCTCATTGGTTAGAACATTGTACTTTAAACCAAAAGTTCAACGTTTCGATTCTGACTAGCGGTAACTGGGTTATGTCCAGACGTAACCCCGATTGCCCATGTAGGAGCACGGTGACACTCTGTACTAAGGCGTACGTCACGTCGATGGTGCTCCTGCCTTCAACCTTTGTTTGTTTCATGTTAGTAAGCTGGCGAGTCTGACACTTGCTCACAGCTGCTCGGTGGTTCTCACCACCCTTCTCCCCCGTAAAACTGCCCTATACGATATTACTCTGGCTGTCGAAAGTGTCGTTAAATCCCAACAAATGAACAAACAATCTAGGTGTGGACTGCAGTCTATTCGAGTCGAGCACCAAACCACCATGTACGTACTGCTAAACTACAAATGTTGCTACCTTTAGCAGCCACGATCCTTTGCAAAATATTCTTCCTGGACCCGCCCCTTATTACCATTGGTCTTCAGTGTAGGGGGCCCAATATGGAGAACTGCGTTGTGTCTTGGGCAAGGCACTTAATCCCGATTGCCCACGTGGGGGCACGGTGGCGTTTTGTACTAAGGCGTACTTCACGTCGATGGAACACTTGTCTTCAACCAATGTTAACCCTGCCTGTATGGATTATGACAGTTGTTCGCCGTTGCTCCGTGATTCTCTCCGGGTACTCCGGCTTCCTCCATCCGTAAAACTGTCCGACATAAGGTGACCCAATCTGTCGAAAGTGTCGTTAAACCCAAATAAATGAATAAGTAAATAGTAAGGATCCAAATAACGGCTCACATTTCTTCGATAACACAACTCAGTAGTCGCCTCCATTAGATCAAACTGGAAAGGCTCATTCTGAAAAGGAGTTTTTTTCTATCTAAAATAGTGATAGAGAAAAATATTGAAATGTTTTCAGTTCATTTCTGACGAAAGGTGATACAATCACGCCATTCTGTGCGGATAAAAATCACAAGCAGCCTATATTTTCACGTATATTAGTCGAGTTCAGTTCTGATAAAGGACTAACCGCAGCTGTTCTGTGAAAGATAACGACCTTTTGGCTGACTAGGATTTTTCCCTGCACAGATTAACTATAGTATTCGAGATATAGTAAACTTAAATAATAGAAAAGCGTGCAGTTACGAATGTCAACCAAGTGCGCATGTGTCATTTGGCCAAGAAGAAGTCTTACTGTATTTAGCAGAACTTATTCATCTGTCCTGGTAAACTAATTAAGCTTAAACATGTGAAAGTTATTTGTGCGCGGGATGTTGCTGCTGTACGGATCCTTACTGTCATTAAAAAAAGTAATCAAACAACCAAGGAGTGGGTCGCAGGTGCACAAATCGAGTTGTGAAACCAATGTCTTAAAAAAGTTACCTTTATAGTAATAGTACAGTGCCTGAAAAACAAAAGTAATCAATAACAGTGAGCTTAACCTTTGATCGACGAAACTAAAAGTCAGTAGGGATCTTCCCCTTCGATGGGGGTACCAACCGTATATAGTTGTGGTGATTCTGCGTTATGAAGAACAAAAGTTATTGCTAAGAAACTATTTCCATTTTTTTACCAAGTTCGATTTCTAGCAACAGTACTTAGAATTTTCAATTGCAGGCTACAAATATAAGATAAGATTCCTTCTCTCTCCACAGGGGTACTTACTTTGTAAATCTGGTAACGATGTGACATATATAAGAAAAGTTATTACCCCAAAGCCGATTTTCGACAAAAATTCTTTTCATATTTACAGTCCCGTGACCTTTGCTCTCGCAGCTACGAAGTCCACAATCGATAGAGTTCTTCACTATCCATATACGATTATTTTCTGCAGGTTTGGCCGAGCTGTAACAAATAGATATAAAGTTGTCTTCCGCAAACCAGAAAGTGCTTTTTAGTAAACCGTGACCTTCGTCTTTGATCGCCGCAATAGGATTCTTTTTCTCCAAGGAGGGCAGCTAATCTGTAAACCTGATGGGTGTGTGACATGTAAAACAAAAGGCATAGCACCAAGACGCAATATGCGACAAAAGTTCTATTTATGGTAACAGATGCATAACATTTCACCTTGCGGATGCCATATCCAAAGTCAAAATGTTTCTTCGCTGTCCATTTTTGATTACGACCTTGGCCTTTTGTCGATAAACATGAAAATCGAAAGGGTTCTCCCTTTCCTTAGGGGTACCAACCAGGTCAGTTTGGCAGACCGGCGTTAAATAACGATAAGGTTATTGCACGAAAGCCAATAGTTTACGAGCGCCCGGTCGAATGCCCACCCGCCCCTCAACAAAAGTTTAGTCGAGTGTGACTTCCTCACAATGCGACTAAAAAGATACGGACATATAGAAAGAACTGTTACATTCAGCTCATGAACCCAGTGGGGTAGCCCCACCCTTAACATTCTCTAGACGGTGTTAATTATTTATGGAAAAGAGAAACAAACATGTCTCAACCATCACAGCCTCGATAATTCATGTATTATCGAATATTTTACTTCAACGATCAGTTTATAGAGAATTCGTGGCTTAACAGTAGGAATAAATGGTTGGACTTTCGCACATGCTTTTAACATACCGGTTCTCCGCTGTGATACTTTTGACAAGAAGGTAAAGTGTTTCGAACCCCAACCGATATTTCTGACAAATAAAACAGCACTGATTGAGATGTTGTTTATTCTTTACCATGTGTTCAGTATTTTCAACATTTAGAAGCGAACTGGAATGTCTTGTGTCGAACAAAACTGAGAACCAAATTGGAAGTGCTTTTTCCAAATGTTTGTTGATTGGGGGGTTATCGACACTTTCAATAGCCTGTTTCTTATTGTGTCGGGCAGTTTCACGGAAGGAGGAAAAGGGAGTGCCTGGAGAGAACCATTGAACAATGGCGGGCAACTGTAACTGACGGACTATCCAGCTTACTAACTCGGCACAAAAGGTTAGCAGTGGTTGAAGGCAAGTAACAGTATCATGCCCTGCGCCTTAGTGCGCAGCTTAATCATGCTCCAAGACACAATGAAGATGACGCGGGTCAGGATCGAACCATAGACCTGAAGTGCAGTAGTCTAACAATTGAAACACGAAGCTACCTATTCAGAATATAAGATCATCTCTCATTCAGATCCTACTAAGAGGTTGGATGGAGTTTGTTAATGGCTGTTTAACCCTTTGAACTCATAAGACCGATTTTTCGGTTCGAGGCATAATTTTGTGCCATTTTTGTCTTATAACAAGAGGTCTATACACGGGGGAAATGACGATAAAATAATAACTGCAGTCTGCAGCCAGACGGCTGCAGACTGCAGTTATTATTTTATCCATCCTGTATATTGATATTGGACTGATTCATCTCACAGCAAGTGTACACAACGGCGATACCATTCCATGAAACGGGGGTTCAAAGGGTTAAACCTCTGCATACCGAGTCAAAATATCGAAATTCCAAGCAGGACAGTTTTCCCATAATAAAACTAAGAATGTAACCAATTCGGTCTTGGTTGACACAACTTAAATACCAAGTTGCATTATGCATGGCTGACAAATTTCGTCATTGGAAGAGATTGACGGGAAAGTTAGCTCCCTTTAATTTCCTAAAGCTGTGAGTAAATTTAACACCAAGGTAAGGGAATTTTCACAAAGCTAAGGCATTTTTCTATAGAGTAGTATCATTTTTTCCGATCAGTTTGGACGTTTGACTATTTTATTCTCTGTTGAATGCCATTTAAAAATAAGAAAACGGCGTTTTCACCATCTTTTGATGTTCTGTAACGTTTTTCTGTTCATTATTTCAACTGCGTGTGCACTGTGGCTTATAATACAGACACCATCCTTTCCATTAATATAAAATTCTAGGAGGTGAGATTTGCTATTTTTTTTTGGCCTGGAAAGAATAAAAAGTTGAAAATTACAGTAAAATCACACTCGCTTAAGTGGACACTTACTAACTTAGTGTTGGCAGGTGTGACACCGATAGATATTCCAAATGACGGATTTTCTGTAAACTAGTAGCTTCTAATTAGCTTGCCATTAAAAGCTACTTAAGCTAGCTTTAAGAAAACGAAAACAATAGAAAACTCTTGGAGCTACCTCTTGTTTTCATTTATTAAAACTTACAAAAGGAAACTTGACATTATTTTATACTGACGTCATAGGAGTTTCATCAGCAATTACTTGCTTCTTAATTGGGCCTTCCTCGCTCGTTTAATAATTTCAAGAAGATAACTTTATCGAAAGTCAATTTTCACGACGATATATGTCAAGTATGGGCAAAAACGATGCGGCCTGAATTTCAGTGTTTCGACATCAGTGAGTTAAGTTATTACTCGTCATATTCTTTCATAAACAGTGCCAATATATATTCATAAGTCAGACCATAGCTTTAGACCCTTAACTTGAACAAGTTCGAAGATTTCAGTGCTACAGAGTCATAAGCTGTCTCAAAAAGAGGAAATCGGCCGAAGACCCGATTTCTACGCATCTGGACTCTGTGAACCCTTTTGTTGGATAATGATTTTGAGAAGAAATCTACAGATCAGAAGTAGTCCCCTTATATCTGTATTCGTGGAGGCACGGTGACGCTGTATGCTAAGGCGCATTGCACGTTGATGGTGCACCTGTTTTCAACCAAATGCGAACTCGGCTTGTATAGAGTTAGTACGTTGGGGAGTCTAACAGTTACTCGCCGTTGGTCGGTGGTTCTCTCCGGGTACTCCGGTTGCCCCATCCGTAAAACTGTCCGACACGAATTGACCCTGGCTGTCGAAAGTGTCGTTAAACTCCAATAAATAAAAAGATAAATTATATCTGTATTATGTACATTTTAACCCTTTACCAAACGCAGACGATTTTAAACATTTTATTTTAAATATTTTTTCAAACTTTAAAAAAAAATCAACAAAACCATATCATTTGACACCTCATTGGAACGAGCTCGACGAGCTCGTTTCAATGAGGGGTCACATGATATGGTTTTGTTGAAGGTTTTTAAAAAATAATATTTTTTCAACTACTGTATTTGCATATTACACGGGCGGATGAGGTCGATAAGTTAGATAAAGGGTTAACGGTTTATCTAGCTTAACCTAATTAACCCGTCAGTGCTAATCACAAAAATCGCTATTCAAATTTTATTACTTTTAAAAACTTTTTCTTAAAAAATATAGCTTATGACCTAAGACAGCGGTCATAAGCAATGTTTCTGGTGTAAAAAATGAAAACACTTATTGCTCATGAAAGAGTGTCTTATATATTTATGTTACAAAAAGGACTGACATATTATTCTCATCGTTTCAGCATCAACAGAACTTTCAATTCGTTCTCCATCCCCACTCTGTAGCATGGATACGTTTCAGAATATCAGAATTGACCAGCCAGCAATGTACATATGGAGGGTAGAGGTGAGTGTTTTCACAATACTGTTAACGTTTGAGAAGCATTACATTTTAATGTTGAAAATTATAGACACTAGCAACACATACAGAGCCCTCGTGGGATTCCCGTGAAGTGTAGCAGTGTCTGTTTACTTTGTGATAAATAAGTTGTGATTTACTTGTAAAACAGGACCACCCGGTAACCAACGCCTGGAGCGGAAGTCTTCTGATGTGGTCAACATAGGTATAAACATTTGGCTAAACTTGACCTCACATCTATGTTGCGGTCATGATTATTTATTTATTTATTAGGGTTTAACGACACTTTAACAACCATTGGCATATCATGTCGGTGACAGTTTTACGGGTGGAGGAAGCCGGAGTGACACCGAGCAACGACGGGCAGCTGACAGCTCCCCAACATCGTAACTCCGCCCTGCAGCACAGGCAGAGTTAGACTGGTTGAAGAAATGCGTACCATCAACGTGCAGTACGCCTTAGTACACGGCGTCATCGTTTCCCAGATGGACAATCGAGGTTAAGTGCCTTGCCCAAGGACACAGCGCGGTCATGATAGAGCATGGATATTGTCAGTGAACGTAACAGCAATTACTGTGGGTGCAACAAACGGAAAAATAAAAATGAAACTGCCCTACAAGGTGCCATTAGACGCTCACATCAGCTGTGTAACAGAACTTTGTAATAGAGGGTAGCCCAAATGGTGAGATTCTAAACCAAAAGTAAAAAGTCTCCCTTCTCCGTAAACATCAATCAATTCAGTTAAAACAAACTATCTTCTTTCGGCCTTCGGACATGAGTCAACACAGACACCTCTCAGGTTGATTCATTAGGTCTTCTCTGGTCTATGTTCCAGAATGACATCTCGGAGTCAATACAGACACCTCTTAGTTTGATTAATTGGGTCCGCTCAGGTCTGTGTTCCAGAATGAGATCTCTCTTACTCTACTTTTTTTTGGAAATATGTGAATCCTTTAGTATTTGCAGGATAGGTCAGTAATACATAGGATCTCTAATGGGCCGCAAGTTGATATGAAATTTCTGAAACGAGTAAACTAAAATCTGTCTGATCCGAGGTTTACCGAAGCTCTGAGTGATTTTAGTGAATGAGGTAAAGAAATTTCATGTCAAGTCGTAACGAATTTATGATTCTTTTTAACACAAGATGTGTATTTTAACCCTTTACCCAACGTAACGGCTAAAACTGCCCAGCATTATTCACAAAAATCCTCAAGGAAATTATGATTTGTTTTCTATTTTTACCTCGAAAGCATAGCTTATGACCCCTCATTGGAACGAGCTCCTCGAGCTCGTTCCAATGAGGGGTCACAAGCTATGTTTCCGAGGCAAAAATGAACATTTTTATTCCATGGCCAACAATCTTCATCATTCGATGTGACTTTTGAGGATATTATCTCCCGTTAATTTGCCGAAACTGTCCGTGAATTTAACACTGAGAGAGACAGAAATTTGATATAAAAGCTGATTTAATTATACAATAACATGATTTTGTAGGGCGTCATGGCTCATTAACGGCCCGGCAGGAATGATTAAAAGCCTTAAGGACTATTAGCGGCCCGAGACGGAGTCGAGGGCCACTAATAGGCCCAAGGGCTTTTAATCATTCCTGTTGGGCCGTTAATGAACCATAACGCCCTACAAAATCACGCTATTACTATTATTACCACATGGACTGTTAATAAATATTCAAGGGCACTGGGTACATGTAGGTATTGCTTCATTGGATTTTCAAGGAGAGAAATAATGTACTACTAGACACAACACAATTTAATGAACAAAAAAACAATCACTTTCATCACAGCATTGAAGCTTTTTTGGGCTACCTTAGTAAGGTCACTTCCCATAGTCACATGACTGACCAGCTGACAATCGTCTTGTTCACATCGAAATTAGCCGAGCCATAAGCCATGTTCAGGCGAAATTTACGAACAACTAACGATATATTATTTACAATGTATGTTACTTACGTGACGATGATCATCGGATGATTATACTCTCAAATGAAATGCCCTTTTCTCACGAAATAACGGAGAGCTCAAGGAAACGACTGAGAAACGATCAATTTAAACACGACCGCGTTCAAAATATATCGATATTTCTCGGAAGTGAAGGAGAGTTACCTCGGCGGTTTGATGCTCTGAAATGCTGAATGAACATTGACGTCACCGGGCCGCCGGACCAATAATGAAAATCAATTTTATTATTGGCCCGCCGGCCCGGTGGCGTCATCGGGAACAGGGCGAATACACAAAATTAACGCCCTCATTTTTAGTGATAATAGCTTGAGGATTGGCCCTATAAAGTGGTAATAATATAACAATAACATGATTTTGGAGGGCATTATGGTTCATTAGCGGCCCTGCAGCAATGATGAACAGCCCGAGGGTTTATTAATAAGCCCAAAAGCTGTTCGTCATTGCTGCAGGGCCGCTAATGAATCACGATGCCTGACAACAATCATGTTATTACTATTATTACCACTCCCTGTTACAGCTAACTTGAATCTAAAAATAGCCGGGCCGCGGGCCGCTAATGGCTATTTATACCATTATCGCCCGCGGCCCGGCTCCGTCGAATGACGTCACTGAAATTATGGAGTTTTAACGGGCCTCCAAACTTATGTTAATCGACTAGTAACTTATAGATTGAGTGGTAATAATCTATGTTAACGTATTTATATCCTCGATGCTCTCACCATAAAGTAAACTACAGACATTTTCCTGTAGAGTAGCATAAAAAGGTGATGGCTGGCTCATTACATACACGCTAAAAACTAAAGTGTTAAAAACTTCACTCGAAGTGCCGTATTTAACACTTACTAAGTGGGGGCGCGGTGGCTCAGTTGGTAGAGGTGCAGGCTGCAAGCCGAGAGGTCCTCGGTTCGAATCCCACCTGCGGCAACCGCGTTGTGTCCTTGGGCAAGACACTTCACCCCGATTGCCTACATGGGGGCACGATGACGCTGTGTACTGTGGCGTACTGCACGTCGATGGTGCGCATGTCTTCAACCAATCTAACCCTGCCTGTGCCTGTGCTGCGGTGCAGAGTTCAGAGTTACGATGTTGGAGAGCTGACAGCTGCTCGTCGTTGCTCGGTGGTTCTCTCCGGGTACTCCGGCTTCCTCCACCCGTAAAACTGTCACGGTCACGATTAGCCATTGTCCATAAGTATGTGACCTTAAACACCAATAAATAAATAAATAAATAAATATAACACTTACTAAGTGCTGAACTAGCACTTTGTTCAAGTGTAGATATCCCAGAACTTGACAGGTGTTACAATAATACCACGACACTTAAAAGGAAACAACGCAGACGACGCGGATCAGGCTCGAGCTCTCGAGCCTGATCCGCGTCATCTGCGTTGTGTCCTTTTAATTATGTACCCACCAAGCGCAAATCAAATTATGGACAATTCTGGAAGAACCACCAATGCTAGACACATGGGAAGTGCCATCCATTCAAGTTTCAGATGTCTGACGATTGTAACGTCTAAGTGCTTAAAGCATTGCACTTTGAGTGTTAAAATCAAACCCTAAGTGTTAGAATGGGTTTAACACCTTGAAAGTGTCAGTTTTAACACTTTAGTTTTTAATGTGTATTTTCCCACTGTCAGTTTGAACATTTAACTATCATTCACAATAGAAACTCTTTTTAAAATTTAGAAAAAAAGGTATTCGGCAAACATTTTTTTCAAATGCCGTTTGATGGTCTTGTTATGTAAACAGAAATGAAGAAATAAATGACTTCAGAAACAAATAAGATAAATTCAATTCTACTTCCGAAACCGACTCACTCAAAGTGTAACGACGTAACCTTCAGGCCTGAAAATAAGCCGTCTAACATTTGCAAAATGAGGTCCCCAGAGGGTGAATTTGATGATGCTATCCCATGCAGTGGGCCAATCTATCCTTTGGTTACCTCTTTCTGTTTAGTTTTTAAGATCCTGATTCAGATTGAGATACACAGAGGGTAAATCTAGTGATGCTACCCTGCTGTGCAGGGTAGCATCACTAAATTCACCTTCTGGAGACCTCATTTTGCAGATGACAGTCTGCTTATTTTCTGGCTTGGTCACCCTGTCTTCTGACGTCAGGTGTTTATTAGATGTGTTACACACGATATTTCCGGTGTCACACGTCATCTCCCCCCCCCCCCCTGGATATCTTCCCCCCCCCCCCCCCCACCACGAAAACTTTTTTTGGATTAATTTAACATTATTTGATGATGAAATGGCGAGAAAAATGGGGTTTTTTGGCAAAATGTTGTTTTTTTTCAGGTTCAACCTGGATATCTTGCTCTCATCCAGTTGAAAACCTGTGACAAAAAATCATTTCAATATTTTCTCAACTATTCTGGTTCATGTTGTCATGTGACATGAAGTGTAACTGTTTTGGGAAGAGAAATTGGTTTCGGATATAAACACTATGTTAGGGTTGGTTGGAATGGGAGATGGGTGGGGGGGGGGGGGGGGGGGAAGATATCCAGGCCTGGATATCTTCCCTCCACCATGACAAAAAATCTTTTGTCAAACATTTGACACTAATTGATAATGAACTGGTGAAAGAAATAGATTTGGGACTTTAAAAATGGTTTCAGATAAACACTGAGTTAGGGTTGGTTGGAATGGGAGGTTGGGGTGGGGGGGGGGGAGATATCCAGGCCTGGATATCTTCCCCCAGACCATGACAAAAATTTTTTTGTCAAACATTTGACACTAATTGATAATGAAATGGTGAAAGAAATAGATTTGGGACTTTAAAAATGGTTTCGGATAAACACTGAGTTAGGGTTGGTTGGAATGGGAGGTGGGGGGGGGGGGGAGATATCCAGGCCTGGATATCTTCCCCCGCACCATGACAAAAAATTGTTTGTCAAACATTTGACACTAATTGATAATGAAATTGTGAAAGAAATAGATTTGGGACTTTAAAAATGGTTTCGGATAAACACTGAGTTAGGGTTGGTTGGAATGGGAGGTGGTGGGGGGGGGGGTAAGATATCCAGGCCTGGATATCTTTCCCCCCCCCCCCCCCTCACCATGACAAAAAAAATTGTGTCGAACATTTGACACTAATTGATAATGAAATGGTGAGAGAAATAGATTTGGGACTTTAAAAATAAACACTGAGTTAGGGTTAGTTGGAATGGGAGGTGTGGGGGGGAGGGGAAGATATCCAGGCCTGGATATCTTTTTCCCACCATGACAAAAAATGTTTTGTCAAACATTTGACACTAATTGATAAGGAAATGGTGAAAGAAATAGATTTGGGACTTTAAAAATGGTTTCGGATAAACACTGAGTTAGATGGCCTGGATATCTTCCCCCTCACCTCCCATTCCAACCAACCCTCACTCAGTGTTTATTCGAAACCATTTTTAAAGTCCCAAATCTATTTCTCTCACCATTTCATTATCAATTAGTGTCAAATGTTTGACAAAAATTTTTTTTGTCATGGTGGGGGGGGGGGGGGGGAGATATCCAGGCCAGGATATCTTCCCCCCACCTCCCATTCCAACCAACCCTAACTCTTTGTTTATCCGAAACCATTTTTAAAGTCCCAAATCTATTTCTCTCACCATTTCAAAATCAATTAGTGTCAAATGTTTGACAAAATTTTTTTTGTCATGGTGGGGGGGGGGGGGGGGGGGAGATATCCAGGCCAGGATCTGTTCTCACCATTTCATCATCAAATAATGTCAAATTAATCAAAAAAAAATTTTATGGGTGGGGGGGGGAAGATATCCAGGGTGGGGGAAGATATACTAGGATATCTCCCCCCCTCCCAGGGGGGAAGATATCCGGGGGGGGGGAAAGATATCCTGTTACACCGGTATTGATTACTTCAGCGTAATTATCTGATAAAAACGTCATAACAACTTGCTACGGCTTTCTTCGTGGAGTATTTATTTTAACCTACTTCGCTCCGTAAAACATCTATTTGCAGCTCACACTAACAAAAGAATCGTATATGAATCGAAACAGTTTTGTAGTTGTGGGATATCCTTGTTGATTGAGAATTTTGCAATCAAAATCACCACAATTAACCAACAGGGTTGTTTTTCCACTTAACTGGTACACCATTGCCAATATCTGTACCATAAAGCAGTACAAACATATTGGAGAACTCTGAAGTGATCAATATTTTCTTTTATTATCCTCAGAATTAAAAGTCTATTTAGTATGTACATGGGAACAGCAATTACACGCACATGTGGACACATTCACACTTTTTAGTTTATTGCAGTTGTGGACAAAATGTGTGTTTTAGACGGAGAATATCTAGAAGCGACGTTCATGGTGCAAATGTTGGCTGGCGGGCGAGGGTGGAGCGGCATACTCATTGCATACTCAATCATCATACATGCTGCATACTCAGTCACTTAAGTGTCATTATAAGAGATGGACCCGATTTTATAAATGGCTGCTTATTTCCATAACATTTCCAAATGCACTGTAACATTTCTATCGATAAAGTCAATTGATCAGCGGTTATCGACCACTTGATGTTTCTGTTTGCGCGTTTGGGTGCATGCACACCTTACTTCAATTACCCTCTACGCCCGCTCGTGATACTCAAAATACTATTAGAATATGTAAGAATATACCTTTTTTAAAAATTAGAACAGCACAACTTGTCATTATTATCGATATTGATTTATTTATATTACCATCTTGCAGCCCCTTTTTTCATGTATTATAAAGTGTTTTCTGCAGGGAAGTACTTTATTCGCAATAACTACTCAGATTACAACTGTCGGCCCATTGTTCTCTTTTTGAAAAGGAGAGTAACTGCGTGACATCATGTCGCTTGATAGTAGCTTGACAATGACCATAGTACTGTGATCACAAAAGCGGCGAATTTCGATCGGATCGCGACGAGGTCAAGATCCGGTCGAAATTGTCTATCCGATTTTCTCTCCGCACCACTTTTGAATCATACCTATCGAAAAAGTACGATGGACTTGAATCTGAGATGCTGTTTTCGTTTGGATTTTTATGCGATCTTGATTTCACAGTATTTATTTACGAAATTTTTTTGCGGGGAAGCGAAAGTGTGCTTGCTAACTGTAGTGAACAAGCACTATTGTGGATACTGGTAAAATAGGACCCTTCACCAATGCCCGTTGTGGAAGTCTTCTAAAATGGGCAACATGAGTATAACCGATTGGCTGGACTTGACTTTATCTCCATGTTGCACTCACGATTTGTCATTATTTAGAAATATGTAACCTTAAACACCAATAAATAAATAAATTTACGAAGTCTCAGGCCACTTGTGTCAGTGTGTCGCGATCTGATCACGAAAAGGGCGCATTTTTTAACAGTATTTTATAAGTCTGACATGGAGGAAATATATCACATCTCCTTGCCATTCTCTTCCATGGGGGGGGGGGGGGGGGCGTGGTGGCTCAGTTGGCAGAGGTGCAGGCTGCAAGCCGAGAGATCCTCGGTTCGAATCCCACCTGCGCCAACAGCGTTGTGTCCTTTGGCATGATACTTCACCCCCATTGCCCATGTGGAGTACAGTGGCGTTGTGTACTAAGGCGAACTGCACGAACCCCCTCCTCCACCTCCACACACATACACTACTGATAGCCAGGGTCTTCGCTATAGATTGGATCCTTAGAGGCTTAGACACCGATTCGCTGTTGTTAGTAACCTTGTACTTTCTTGTAAGACTAGATTTTATACTTGGATTTATGCCACACACACACAGTCGGTAATAGAAATGGAGTTCATTTTAACTATAATCCCGACTAACTAACATTCCAGCCAGAAGCGGCGGAACCAGGGAGGGGGGGGGGGGGGGTGCACAGGAGATTCTTGTCCCTGCACTTTTTTCCACAGACATGTTGCGCGGTTACGTAATGATTTAAAATGGGCGCACGTAAACGTGTCAATTTTCAGGCATTCCTGTAATATATTATTTGCAAATCGATGCACCATTTGGCAAAAGATCCCACCTTCGGTCGCCTAGGTCCAAGGGCTAGTGACCACACCTAGCCCTTGAACCTAGGCAGTGACCACACCTCGGAAAACTCATCTAAACGAGAAACCGTAGTATGCCGCTGTACATTTACCGATATACGATTGTAACCTTTCTCCCACTTGGCCGAACTATGGTAGCCTTGAAAAGTTGTGCCCCTCCACTTTTATCGAGATTCCGCTGCTTCTGATTCGACGAAGACATGCCTTGCTTGTGTTGTTGGAATATTGTCTCTATCGGGAATCAAGCCATCACTGTCGGGACATATCAGGTTTACACCCCCAATCGCCCATCCACCTTCGCGACGCCCTGGCCCTGATGGAAGCCGAACCCCACGCGTCGACTATCATCAGCATGGATAATGAGTCTGATGCAAACTACCATTACGGAAAAAACACCCTATTTCGCTTTGGCGGTCAAAATAATTCCGCTAGTTTTTGTTTGGACAGCCATAATAAATCTCCAGGTTTCTCTTCTATGATCGCAATTGATTTTGTTTGCTCTCTTTTCCCACTATAAATTTATTATTGCTGCAACAGGTAATTTATTTATTTGTGTAAATATTCACTACCCAATAAAACTCTCACTGGGAGCGGTACCGACATATAAAAATATGGTTGTTCACGTTCCGAGAAACGTTTGAAAAGAAAACGTTTATTTATAATTTATGTCACACGTGTGTCCTTCAGTTCTATAAGTATCAATAAATTTGTACCCCCTGTGAGTCAGTATTCAGAATATTTATCACGCCGTCGTCAGATTTCCAGATAAGATTTTGGTGTAACCCTCTGGGAAACGTATCCGGACAACGTTCTTCAAGGAAAGTATTATTATTTTTAAACCTTTATTTACTAAAACATAGCTTATGACACCTCATTGAAACGAGCTCGACGAGCTCGTTCCATTAAGGGGTCATAAGCTATGTTTCGCAGACACATAATGAAAATCTTCAGTTATTCCATAAAGCGTTTTGCGGTGGCGTCGCGGTAACTGGTTCTCGTCAGATCACCGAAGTTAAGCAACGTTGAGAGCGGTCAGTAGTTGGATGGGTGACCATTTCAGCGACTGATTCGCGCTCCCGCGTTGTGTCCTTGGGCAAGGCATTTAACCCCCGATTGCCTACACGGGGGCACGATGACGCTGTGTACTAAGGCGTACTGCACGTCGATGGTGCGCATGTCTTTAACCAATCTAACCCTGACTGTGCCGCGTTCAGAGTTACGATGTTGGAGAGCAGACAGCTGCTTGTCGTTGCTCGGTGGTTCTCTTCGGGTACTCCGGCTTCCTCCACCCATAAAACTGTCACCGACATGATATGACCCTGGCTGTTAAAGTGTCATTAAACCCCAATAAATAAATAAATAAATAAATAAATTGTTTTGCAAATGTCTTCTGTAAGTTGTATTAGGTATTGTTAGTCTTTTAATGCCTCTACATTTTTTCAAGGCACATCGTTACGGATATTTATTTATTTATTTATTGGTGTTTAAGGTCACATATTTATGCACAATGGCTAATCATGACCGTGACAGTTTTACGGGTGGAGGAAGCCGGAGTACCCGGAGAGAACCACCGAGCAATGACGAGCAGCTGCCAGCTCCCAACATCGTAACTCCGCACTGCAGCCCAGGCAGGGTTAGATTGGTTGAAGATATGCGCACCATCGACGTGCAGTACGCCTCAGTACACAGCGTCATCGTGCCCCCATGTAGGCAATCGGGGTGAAGTGTCTTGCCCAAGGACACAACGCGGTTGCCGCAGGTGGGATTCGAACCGAGGACCTCTCGGCTTGCAGCCTGCACCTCTACCAACTGAGCCACCGCGCCCCCACATCGTTACGGATGAAAACTTTT